>JAPYXD010000748.1:0-1284329 GCA_030998225.1 Diplolepis rosae | reverse complement strand
GTCAACGGGGTCAATGAAAATGCAATAGAATTTGCTTTTGGAAGAATTAGTGTTTGAATTTAAAAAAATTCCAGTAGATTATTATTATAGCAGTCTGGTGCATTGTTAGTTGTTTTTATAACTCTTAATATATGAATATAAAAAAAGTTCCAGTGGATTATTATTTTAGCAGCCTGGTACATGATCCTAGACAACAGGGTCATTGAAAATGCAATTGAATTTGCTTTTGGAAGAATTAGTGTTCGAATTTAAAAAAAGTTCCAGTTGATTATTATTTTAGCGACCTGGTGCATGATCCTAGACAACAGGGTCTTTAAAAATGCATTGTTAGTTGTTTTTATAATTCTTAATATATGAATATAAAAAAAGTTACCGTGGAGTATGGTTTTAGCAACCTGGTGCATGATCCTAGTCAACGGGGTCATTGAAAATGCAATGGAATTTGCTTTTGGGAGAATTAGTGTTCGAATTTAAAAAAAGTTCCAGTAGATTATTATTTTAGCAACCTGGAGCATAATCGTGGACAACAGTGTCTTTAAAAATGCATTGTTAGTTGTTTTTATAACTCTTAATATATGAATATAAGAAAATGTTCGAGTAGATGTTTATCTTAGCAGCCTGGTACATGATCCTAGACAACAGGGTCATTGAAAATGCAATTGAATTTTCTTTTGGAAGAATTAGTGTTCGAATTTAAAAAAGGTTCCAGTTGATTATTATTTTGGCGACCTGGTGCATGATCCTAGACAACAGTGTCTTTAAAAATGCATTGTTAGTTGTTTTTAAAATTCTTAATATATGAATATAAAAAAGTTACCGTGGAGTTTGGTTTAAGCAACCTGGTGCATGATCCTACTCAACGGGGTCATTGAAAATGCAATGGAATTTGCTTTTGGAAGAATTAGTGTTCGAATTAAAAAAAGTTCCAGTAGATTATTATTTTAGCTACCGGGTGCATAATCGTGGACAACAGTGTCATTGAAAATGCATTGTTAGTTGTTTTTATAACTCTTAATATATGAATATAAAGAATGTTCCAGTAGATTATTATCTTAGCAGCCTGGTACATGATCCTAGACAACAGGGTCATTGAAAATGCAATTGAATTTTCTTTTGGAAAATTAGTGTTCGAATTTAAAAAAGTTCCAGTTGATTATTATTTTATCGACCTGGTGCATGATCCTAGACAACCGGGTCTTTGCAAATACAAAAGAATTTGCTTGTGGAAGAATTAGTGTTCGAATTTAAATAAGTTCCAGTAGATTATTATTTTAGCGATCTGGTTCATCATCCTAGACAACAGGGTCATTGCAAATGCATTGTTAGTTGTTTTCATAACCCTTAATATATGAATATAAAAAAGTTCCTGTGGAGTATTGTTTTAGCAACCTGGTGCATGATCCTAGTCAACGGGGTCATTGAAAATGCAATAGAATTTGCTTTTGGAAGAATTAGTGTTCGAATTTAAAAAAAGTTCCAGTTGATTATTATTTTAGCGACCTGGTGCATGATCCTAGACAACAGTGTCTTTGAAAATGCATTGTTAGTTGTTTTTATAACTCTTAATATATGAATATAAGAAAGTTACCGTGGAGTATGGTTTAAGCAACCTGGTGCATGATCCTAGTCAACGGGGTCATTGAAAATGCAATGGAATTTGCTTTTGGAAGAATTAGTGTTCGAGTTTAAAAAAAGTTCCCGTAGATTATTATTTTAGCTATCGGGTGCATAATCGTGGACAACAGTGTCATTGAAAATGCATTGTTAGTTGTTTTTATAACTCTTAATATATGAATATAAAGAATGTTCCAGTAGATGTTTATCTTAGCAGCCTGGTACATGATCCTAGACAACAGGGTCATTGAAAATGCAATTGAATTTGCTTTTGGAAGAATTAGTGTTCGAATTTAAAAAAAGTTCCAGTTGATTATTATTTTAGCGACCTGGTGCATGATCCTAGACAACAGGGTCATTAAAAATGCATTGTTAGTTGTTTTTATAACTCTTAATATATGAATATAAAAAAAGTTGCCGTGGAGTATGGTTTTAGCAACCTGGTGCATGATCCTAGTCAAGGGGGTCATTGAAAATAGAATAGAATTTGCTTTTGGAAGGATTAGTGTTCGAATTTGAAAAAAGTTCCAGTAGATTATTATTTTAGCGATCTGGTTCATCATCCTAGACAACAGGGTCATTGAAAATGCATTGTTAGTTGTTTTCATAACCCTTAATATATGAATATAAAAAAGTTCCTGTGGAGTATTGTTTTAGCAACCTGGTGCATGATCCTAGTCAACGGGGTGATTGAAAATACAATAGAATTTGCTTTTGGAAGAATTAGTGTTCGAATTTGAAAAAAGTTCCAGTAGATTATTATTTTAGCAACCTGGTGCATAATCGTGGACAACAGGGTCATTAAAAATGCAATCATAGTTGTTTTTATAACTCTTAATATATGAATATAAGAAAAGTTACTGTGGAGTATTGTTTTAGCAGCCTGGTGCATGATCCTAGTCAACGGGGTCATTGAAAGTGCAAGAGAATTTGCTGTTGAAAGAATAAGTGTTCGAATTTAAAAAAAGTTACAGTTGATTATTAGCTTAGCAACCTGGTGCATAATCGTGGACAACAGGGTCATTAAAAATTCATTGATAGCTGTTTTAATAACACGTAATATATGAATATAAAAAAAGTGACGGTAGATTATTATTTTAGCAACCTGGTGCATGATCTTAGTCAACGGGGTCATTGAAAATGCGATGGAATTTGCTTTTGGAAGAATTAGTGTTCGAATCTAAAATAAGTTCCAGTATATTATTATTTTTGCAACCTGGTGCATGATCCTAGTCAACGGGGTCATTGAAAATGCAAAGGAATTTGCTTTTGGAAGAATTAGTGTTCGAATTTAAAAAAAGTTCCAGTTGATTATTATTTTAGCGACCTGGTGCATGATCCTAGACAACAGGGTCTTTGCAAATACAAAAGAATTTGCTTTTGGAAGAATTAGTGTTCGAATTTAAATAAGTTCCAGTAGATTATTATTTTAGCGATCTGGTGCATCATCCTAGACAACAGGGACTTTAAAAATGCATTGTTAGTTGTTTTCATAACCCTTAATATATGAATATAAAAAAGGTTCCTGTGGAGTATTATTTTAGCGATCTGGTGCATGATCCTAGTCAACGGGGTCATTGAAAATACAATAGAATTTGCTTTTGGAAGAATTAGTGTTCGAATTTGAAAAAAGTTCCAGTAGATTATTATTTTAGCAACCTGGAGCATAATCGTGGACAACAGGGTCATTAAAAATGCATTGTTAGTTGTTTTTATTACTCTTAATATATGAATATAAGAAAAGTTACCGTGGAGTATGGTTTTAGCAACCTGGTGCATGATCCTAGTCAACGGGGTCATTGAAAATACAATAGAATTTGCTTTTGGATGAATTAGTGTTCGAATTTGAAAAAAGTTCCAGTAGATTATTATTTTAGCAACCTGGTGCATAATCGTGGACAACAGGGTCTTTAAAAATGCATTGTTAGTTGTTTTTATAACTCTTAATATATGAACATAAGAGAAGTTACTGTGGAGTATTGTTTTAGCAGCGTGGTACATGATCCTAGTCAACGGGATCATTGAAAATGCAATGGAATTTGCTTTTGGAAGAATTAGTGTTCGAATTTAAATAAGTTCCAGTAGATTATTATTTTAGCGATCTGGTTCATCATCCTAGACAACAGGGTCATTGAGAATGCATTGTTAGTTGTTTTCATAACCCTCAATATATGAATATAAAAAAAGTTCCTGTTGAGTATTGTTTTAGCAACCTGGTGCATGATCCTAGTCAACAGGGTCATTGAAAATGCAATTGAATTTGCTTTTGGAAAAATTAGTTTTCGAATTTAAAAAAAGTTTCAGAAGATTACTATTTAAGCAACCTGGTGCATAATAGTGGACAACAGGGTCATTAAAAATGCATTGATAGTTGTTTTTATAACTCTTAATATATGAATATAAAAAAAGCTCCTGCGGAGTATTGTTTTAGCAACCTGGTGCATGATCCTAGTCAACGGGGTCATTGAAAATGCAATTTCATTTTCTTTTCAAAGAATTAGTTTTGTAATTTAAATAAGTTACTGTGGATTATTATTTTAGCGACCTGGTGCATGATCCTAGACAACAGTGTCTTTAGAAATGCATTGTTAGTTGTTTCTATAACTCTTAATATATGAATATAAAAAAAGTTACCGTGGAGTATGGTTTTAGCAACCCGGTGCATGATCCTAGTCAACGGGGTCATTGACAATACAATAGAATTTGCTTTTTGGAAGAATTAGTGTTCGAGTTTAAAAAAAGTTCCAGTAGATTATTATTTTAGCTATCGGGTGCATAATCGTGGACAACAGTGTCATTGAAAATGCATTGTTAGTTGTTTTTATAACTCTTAATATATGAATATAAAAAATGTTCCAGTAGATGTTTATCTTAGCAGCCTGGTACATGATCCTAGACAACAGGGTCATTGAAAATGCAATTGAATTTTCTTTTGGAAGAATTAGTGTTCGAATTTAAAAAAAGTTCCAGTTGATTATTATTTTAGCGACCTGGTGCATGATCCTAGACAACAGGGTCTTTGCAAATACGAAAGAATTTGCTTTTGGAAGAATTTGTGTTCGAATTTAAATAAGTTCCAGTAGATTATTATTTTAGCGATCTGGTGCATGATCCTAGACAACAGGGTCATTAAAAATGCATTGTTAGTTTTTTTCATAACCCTTAATATATGAATATAAAAAAAGTTACCGTGGAGTTTGGTTTAAGCAACCTGGTGCATGATCCTAGTCAACGGGGTCATTGAAAATGCAATGGAATTTGCTTTTGGAAGAATTAGTGTTCGAATTTAAAAAAGTTCCAGTAGATTATTATTTTAGCTACCGGGTGCATAATCGTGGACAACAGTGTCATTGAAAATGCATTGTTAGTTGTTTTTATAACTCTTAATATATGAATATAAAAAATGTTCCAGTAGATTATTATTTTAGCAGCCTGGTACATGATCCTAGACAACAGGGTCATTGAAAATGCAATTGAATTTGCTTTTGGAAGAATTAGTGTTCGAATTTGAAAAAAGCTCCAGTAGATTATTATTTTTAGCAACCTGGTGCATAATCGTGGACAACGGGGTCATTAAAAATGCATTGATAGTTGTTTTTATAACTCTTAATATATGAATATAAGAAAAGTTACCGTGGAGTATTGTTATAGGAACCTTGGGCATGATCTTAGACAGCCGGGTCATTGAAACTGCAATAGAATTTGCTTTTGAAAGAATTAGTTTTGGAATTTAAATAAATTCCAGTTGATTATTATTTTAGCTACTTGGTGCATGATCCGTGTGAACGGGGTCATTGAAAGTGCAAAAGAATTTGCTTTTGAAAGAATTAGTTTTGGAATTTAAATAAATTCCAGTTGATTATTATTCTAGCGACCTGGTGCATTATCGTGGACAACAGGGTCATTAAAAATTCATTGATAGCTGATTTTATAACACGTAATATATGAATATAAAAAAAGTGACGGTAGATTATTATTTTAGCAACCTGGTGCATGATCTTAGTCAACGGGGTCATTGAAAATGCGATGGAATTTGCTTTTGGAAGAATTAGTGTTCAAATCTAAAATAAGTTCCAGCAGATTATTTTTTGCATCCTGGTGCATGATCCTAATCAACGGGGTCATTGAAAATGCAACAGAATTTGCTTTTGGAAGAATTAGTGTTCGAATTTAAAACAAGTTCCAGTTGATTATTATTTTTGCGACCTGGTGCATGATCCTAGACAACAGGGTCTTTAAAAATGCATTGTTAGTTGTTTTTATAACCCTTAATATATGAATATAAAAAAAGTGACGGTAGATTATTATTTTAGCAACCTGGTGCATGATCCTAGTCAACGGGGTCATTGAGAATGCAATAGAATTTGCTTTTGGAAGAATTAGTGTGCGAATCTAAAAAAGTTCCAGTAGATTATTATTTTAGCAACCTGGTGCATAATCGTGGACAACAGGGTCATTATAAATGCATTGTTAGTTGTTTTTATAACTCTTAATATATGAATATAAAAAAGTTCCAGTGGAGTATTGTTTCAGCAACATTGGGCATGATCTAAGACAACGGGGTCATTGAGAATGCAATAGAATTTGCTGTTGGAAGAATTAGTGTTCAAATCTAAAATAAGTTCCAGCAGATTATTATTTTTGCAACCTGGTGCATGATCCTAATCAACGGGGTCATTGAAAATGCAATAGAATTTGCTTTTGGAAGAATTAGTGCTCGAATCTAAAAAAAGTTCCAGTAGATTTTATTTAAGCAACCTGGTGCATAATAGTGGACAACAGGGTCATTAAAAATGCATTGTTAGTTGTTTTTATAACTCTTAATATATGAATATAAAAAAAGCTCCTGCGGAGTTTTGTTTTAGCAACCTAGTACATGATCTTAGACAACAGGGTCATTGAAAATGCAATAGAATTTGCTTTTGGAAGAATTAGTGTTCGAATCTAAAATATGTTCCAGTAGATTATTATATTAGCAACCTAGGGCATGATCTTAGAAAACGGGGTCATTGAAAATACAATAGAATTTGCTTTTGGAAGGATGAGTGTTCGAATTTATAAAAAGTTCCAGAAGATTATTATTTTAGCAAACTGGTGCATAATAGTGGACAACAGGGTCAATAAAAATGCATTGTTAGTTGTTTTTATAACTCTTAATATATGAATATAAAAAAAGCTCCTGCGGAGTTTTGTTTTAGCAACCTAGTACATGATGTTAGACAACAGGGTCATTGAAAATGCAATTGAATTAGCTTTTGGAAGAATTAGTTTTCGAATTTAAAAAAAGTTCCAGTTGATTATTATTTTAGCGACCTGGTGCATAATCGTGGACAACAGGGTCATTAAAAATGAATTGTTACTTGTTTTTAACCTCTTAATATATTAATATAAAAAAAGCTACTGTGGAGTATTGTTTTAGTAACCTGGTGCATGATCTTAGACAACGGGGTCATTGAGAATGCAATAGAATTTGCTTTTGGAAGAATTAGTGTGCGAATCTAAAAAAGTTCCAGTAGATTATTATTTTAGCAACCTGGTGCATAATCGTGGACAACAGGGTCATTATAAATGCATTGTTAGTTGATTTTATAAATCTTAATATATTAATATAAAAAAAGTTCCGTTTGAGTATTATTACAGCAACATTGGGCATGATCTAAGACAACGGGGTCATTGAGAATGCAATAGAATTTGCTGTTGGAAGAATTAGTGTTCAAATCTAAAATAAGTTCCAGTAGATTATTATTTTAGCGACCTGGTGCATGATCCAAATCAACGGGGTCATTGAAAATGAAATAGAATTTGCTTTTGGAAGAATTAGTGTTCGAATTTAAATAAGTCCCAGTAGATTATTATTTTAGCGATCTGTTGCATCATCCTAGACAACAGGGTCATTGAGAATGCATTGTTAGTTGTTTTCATAACCCTTAATATATGAATATAAGAAAAGTTACCGTGGAGTATTGTTTTAGCAACCTTGTGCATTATCCCAGACAACGGGGTCATTGAAAATGCAATAGAATTTGCTTTTGAAAGAATTAGTTTTGGAATTTAAATAAATTCCAGTTGATTATTATTTTAGCTACTTGGTGCATGATCCGTGTGAACGGGGTCATTGAAAGTGCAAAAGAATTTGCTTTTGAAAGAATAAGTGTTCGAATTTAAAAAAAGTTACAGTTGATTATTAGCTTAGCAACCTGGAGCATAATCGTGGACAACAGGGTCATTAAAAATTCATTGATAGCTGTTTTAATAACACGTAATATATGAATATAAAAAAAGTGACGGTAGATTATTATTTTAGCAACCTGGTGCATGATCTTAGTAAACGGGGTCATTGAAAATGCGATGGAATTTCCTTTTGGAAGAATTAGTGTTCGAATCTAAAAATAAGTTCCAGCAGATTATTTTTTTTGCATCCTGGTGCATGATCCTAATCAACGGGGTCATTGAAAATGCAACAGAATTTGCTTTTGGAAGAATTAGTGTTCGAATTTAAAACAAGTTCCAGTTGATTATTATTTTTGCGACCTGGTGCATGATCCTAGACAACAGGGTCTTTAAAAATGCATTGTTAGTTGTTTTTATAACACGTAATATATGAATATAAAAAAAGTGACGGTAGATTATTATTTTAGCAACCTGGTGCATGATCCTAGTCAACGGGGTCATTGAGAATGCAATAGAATTTGCTTTTGGAAGAATTAGTGTGCGAATCTAAAAAAAGTTCCAGTAGATTATTATTTTAGCAACCTGGTGCATAATCGTGGACAACAGGGTCATTATAAATGCATTGTTAGTTGTTTTTATAACTCTTAATATATGAATATAAAAAAAGTTCCAGTGGAGTATTGTTTCAGCAACCTTGGGCATGATCTAAGACAACGGTGTCATTGAGAATGCAATAGAATTTGCTTTTGGAAGAATTAGTGTTCGAATCTAAAATAAGTTCCAGTAGATTATTATTTTAGCAATCTGGTGCATGATCCTAGTCAACGGGGTCATTGAGAATGCAATAGAATTTGCTTTTGGAAGAATTAGTGTGCGAATCTAAAAAAAGTTCCAGTAGATTATTATTTTAGCAACCTGGTGCATAATAGTGGACAACACGGTCATTAAAAATGCATTGTTAGTTGTTTTTATAACTCTTAATATATGAATATAAAAAAAGCTCCTGCGGAGTTTTGTTTTAGCAACCTAGTACATGATCTTAGACAACAGGGTCATTGAAAATGCAATGGAATTTGCTTTTGGAAGAATTAGTGTGCGAATCTAAAAAAAGTTCCAGTAGATTATTATTTTAGCAACCTGGTGCATAATCGTGGACAACAGGGTCATTAAAAATACAATAGAATTTGCTTTTGGAAGAATTAGTGTTCGAATTTATAAAAAGTTCCAGAAGATTATTATTTTAGCAACCTGGTGCATAATAGTGGACAACAGGGTCAATAAAAATGCATTGTTAGTTGTTTTTATAACTCTTAATATATGAATATAAAAAAAGCTCCTGCGGAGTATTGTTTTAGCAACCTAGTACATGATGTTAGACAACAGGGTCATTGAAAATGCAATGTAATTTGCTATTGGAAGAATTAGTTTTCGAATTTAAAAAAGTTCCAGTTGATTATTATTTTAGCGACCTGGTGCATAATCGTGGACAACAGGGTCATTAAAAATGAATTGTTACTTGTTTTTAACCTCTTAATATATTAATATAAAAAAAGCTACTGTGGAGTATTATTTTAGCAACCTGGTGCATGATCCTAGTCAACGGGGTCATTGAGAATGCAATAGAATTTGCTTTTGGAAGAATTAGTGTGCGAATCTAAAAAAAGTTCCAGTAGATTATTATTTTAGCAACCTGGTGCATAATCGTGGACAACAGGGTCATTATAAATGCATTGTTAGTTGTTTTTATAACTCTTAATATATGAATATAAAAAAAGTTCCAGTGGAGTATTGTTTCAGCAACCTTGGGCATGATCTAAGACAAGGGTGTCATTGAGAATGCAATAGAATTTGCTGTTGGAAGAATTAGTGTTCAAATCTAAAATAAGTTCCAGCAGATTATTATTTTTGCATCCTGGTGCATGATCCTAATCAACGGGAGTCATTGAAAATGCAATAGAATTTGCTTTTGGAAGAATTAGTGTTCGAATTTAAATAAGTTCCAGTAGATTATTATTTTAGCGATCTGGTTCATCATCCTAGACAACAGGGTCATTGAGAATGCATTGTTAGTTGTTTTCATAACCCTCAATATATGAATATAAAAAAAGTTCCTGTGGAGTATTGTTTTAGCAACCTGGTGCATAATCGTGGACAACAGGGTCATTAAAAATACAATAGAATTTGCTTTTGGAAGAATTAGTGTTCGAATTTATAAAAAGTTCCAGAAGATTATTATTTTAGCAACCTGGTGCATAATAGTGGACAACAGGGTCAATAAAAATGCATTGGTAGTTGTTTTTATAACACTTAATATAAGAATATAAAAAAAGCTCCTGCGGAGTATTGTTTTAGCAACCTCGTGCATGATCCTAGTCAACGGTGTCATTGAAAATGCAATTGAATTTGCTTTTGGAATAATAAGTGTTTTAATTTAAAAAAAGTTCCAGTAGATTATTATTTTAGCGACCTGGTGCATAATCGTGGACAACAGGGTCATTAAAAATGCATTGTTAGTTGTTTTTATAACTCTTAATATATGAATATAAAAAAAGCTCCTGCGGAGTTTTGTTTTAGCAACCTAGTACATGATCTTAGACAACAGGGTCATTGAAAATGCAATGGAATTTGCTTTTGGAAGAATTAGTGTTGGAATCTAAAATAAGTTCCAGTAGATTATTATTTTAGCAACCTTGGGCATGATCTTAGACAACGGGGTCATTGAAAATACAATAGAATTTGCTTTTGGAAGAATTAGTGTTCGAATTTATAAAAAGTTCCAGAAGATTATTATTTTAGCAACCTGGTGCATAATAGTGGACAACAGGGTCAATAAAAATGCATTGTTAGTTGTTTTTATAACTCTTAATATATGAATATAAAAAAAGCTCCTGCGGAGTATTGTTTTAGCAACCTAGTACATGATGTTAGACAACAGGGTCATTGAAAATGCAATTGAATTAGCTTTTGGAAGAATTAGTTTTCGAATTTAAAAAAAGTTCCAGTTGATTATTATTTTAGCGACCTGGTGCATATACGTGGACAACAGGGTCATTAAAAATGAATTGTTACTTGTTTTTAACCTCTTAATATATGAATATAAAAAAAGCTCCTGCGGAGTATTATTTTTGCAACCTCGTGCATAATCGTGGACAACATGGTCATTAAAAATGCATTGATAGTTTTTTTTATAACTAATAATATATGAATATAAGAAAAGTTCCTGTGGAGTATTGTTTTAGCAACCTGGTGCATGATCCTAGTCAACGGGGTCATTAAAAATGCAATTGAATTTGCTTTTGAAGGAATTAGTTTTCGAATTTAAAAAAGTTCCAGTAGATTATTATTTTAGCAACCTGGTGCATAATCGTGGACAACAGGGTCATTAAAAATGCATTGTTAGTTGTTTTTATAACTCTTAATATATGAATATAAAAAAGCTCCTGCGGAGTATTGTTTTAGCAACCTGGTGCATGATCCTAGTCAACGGTGTCATTGAAAATGCAATAGAATTTGCTTTTGGAATAATTAGTGTTCGAATTTAAAAAAAGTTCCAGTTGATTATTATTTTAGCAACCTGGTGCATTATCCAAGACAACGGGGTCATTAAAAATGCATTGTTAGTTGTTTTTATAACTCTTAATATATGAATATAAAAAAAGTTCCTGTGGAGTATTGTTTTAGCAACCTGGTGCATGATCCTAGACAACGGGGTCATTGAAAATGCAATAGAATTTGCTTTTGGAAGAATTAGTGTTCGAATTTAAAAAAAGTTGCAGTAGATTATTATTTCAGCAACCGGGTGCATAATCGTGGACAACAGTGTCATTGAAAATGCATTGTTAGTTGTTTTTATAACTCTTAATATATGAATATAAAAAATGTTCCAGTAGATTATTATCTTAGCAGCCTGGTACATGATCCTAGACAACAGGGTCATTGAAAATGCAATTGAATTTTCTTTTGTAAGAATTAGTGTTCGAATTTAAAAAAAGTTCCAGTTGATTATTATTTTAGCGACCTGGTGCATGATCCTAGACAACAGGATCTTTGCAAATACGAAAGAATTTGCTTTTGGAAGAATTTGTGTTCGAATTTAAATAAATTCCAGTAGATTATTATTTTAGCGATCTGGTGCATCATCCTAGACAACAGGGTCTTTAAAAATGCATTGTTAGTTGTTTTCATAACCCTTAATATATGAATATAAAAAAAGTTACTGTGGAGTATGGTTTTAGCAACCTGGTGCATGATCCTAGACAACAGGGTCTTTGCAAATAGGAAAGAATTTGCTTTTGGAAGAATTAGTGTTCGAATTTGAAAAAAGTTCCAGTAGATTATTATTTTAGCAACCTGGAGCATAATCGTGGACCACAGCGTCATTAAAAATACAATGTTAGTTGTTTTTATTACTCTTAATATATGAATATAAGAAAAGTTACCGTGGAGTATTGTTTTAGCAACCTGGTGCATGATCCTAGTCAACGGGGTCATTGAAAGTGCAATGGAATTTGCTTTTGGATGAATTAGTGTTCGAATTTGAAAAAGTTCCAGTAGATTATTATTTTAGCAACCTGGTGCATAGTCGTGGACAACAGGGTCATTAAAAATGCAATGATAGTTGTTTTTTAAAACTCTTAATATATGGATATAAGAAAAGTTACTGTGGATTATTGTTTTAGCAGCCTAGTACATGATCCTAGAAAACAGGGTCATTGAAAATGCAAAGGAATTTGCTTTTGGAAGAATTTGTGTTCGAATTTAAATAAGTTCCAGTAGATTATTATTTTAGCGATCTGGTTCATCATCCTAGACAACAGGGTCATTGAGAATGCATTGTTAGTTGTTTTCATAACCCTCAATATATGAATATAAAAAAAGTTCCTGTGGAGTATTGTTTTAGCAACCTGGTGCATGATCCTAGAAAACGGGGTCATTGAAAATACAATAGAATTTGCTTTTGGAAGAATTAGTGTTAGAATTTGAAAAAAGTTCCAGTAGATTTTTATTTTAGCAACCTGGTGCATAATAGTGGACAACAAGGTCATTAAAAATGCAATGATAGTTGTTTTTAAAACTCTTAATATATGAATATAAAAAAAGCTCCTGCGGAGTATTGTTTTAGCAACCTGGTGCATGATCCTAGTCAACGGGGTCATTGAAAATGCAACTGAATTTGCTTTTGGAAGAATTAGTGTTCGAATTTGAAAAAGTTCCAGTTGATTATTATTTTAGCGACCTGGTGCATGATCCTAGACAACAGTGTCTTTAAAAATGCATTGTTAGTTGTTTTTATAACTCTTAATATATGAATATAAAAAAAGTTACAGTGGAGTATGGTTTTAGCAACCTGGTGCATGATCCTAATCAACGGGGTCATTGAAAATGCAATGGAATTTGCTTTTGGAAGAATTAGTGTTCGAATTTAAAAAAAGTTGCAGTAGATTATTATTTTAGCTACCTGGTGCATAATCGTGGACAACAGTGTCATTGAAAATGCATTGTTAGTTGTTTTTATAACTCTTAATATATGAATATAAAAAATGTTCCAGTAGATTATTATTTTAGCAGCCTGGTACATGATCCTAGACAACAGGGTCATTGAAAATGCAATTGAATTTTCTTTTGGAAGAATTAGTGTTCGAATTTAAAAAAAGTTCCAGTTGATTATTATTTTAGCGACCTGGTGCATGATCCTAGACAACAGGGTCTTTAAAAATGCATTGTTAGTTGTTTTTATAACTCTTAATATATGAATATAAAAAAAGTTACCGTGGAGTATGGTTTTAGCAACCTGGTGCATGATCCTAGTCAACGGGGTCATTGAAAATGCAATTGAATTTGCTTTTGGAAGAATTAGTGTTCGAATTTAAAAAAAGTTCCAGTTGATTATTATTTTAGCTATCGGGTGCATAATCGTGGACAACAGTGTCATTGAAAATGCATTGTTAGTTGTTTTTATAACTCTTAATATATGAATATAAAAAAAGTTACATTGGAGTATGGTTTCAGCAACCTGGTGCATGATCCTAGTAAACGGGGTCATTGAAAATACAATAGAATTTGCTTTTGGAAGAATTAGTGTTCGAGTTTAAAAAAGTTCCAGTAGATTATTATTTTAGCTATCGGGTGCATAATCGTGGACAACAGTGTCATTGAAAATGCATTGTTAGTTCTTTTTATAACTCTTAATATATGAATATAAAAAATGTTCCAGTAGATTATTATTTTAGCAGCCTGGTACATGATCCTAGACAACAGGGTCATTGAAAATGCAATTGAATTTTCTTTTGGAAGAATTAGTGTTCGAATTTAAAAAAAGTTCCAGTTGATTATTATTTTAGCGACCTGGTGCATGATCCTAGACAACAGGGTCTTTAAAAATGCATTGTTAGTTGTTTTTATAACTCTTAATATATGAATATAAAAAAAGTTACCGTGGAGTATGGTTTTAGCAACCCGGTGCATGATCCTAGTCAACGGGGTCATTGAAAATACAATAGAATTTGCTTTTGGAAGAATTAGTGTTCGAATTTGAAAAAAGTTCCAGTAGATTATTATTTTAGCTATCGGATGCATAATCGTGGACAACAGTGTCATTGAAAATGCATTGTTAGTTGTTTTTATAACTCTTAATATATGAATATAAAAAATGTTCCAGTAGATGTTTATCTTAGCAGCCTGGTGCATGATTCTAGACAACGGGGTCATTGAAAATGCAATAGAATTTGCTTTTGTTAGAATTAGTATTCGAATTTAAATAAATTCCAGTTGATTATTATTTTAGCGACCTGATGCATGATCCTAGACAACAGGGTCTTTAAAAATGCATTGTTAGTTGTTTTTAAAACTCTTAATATATGAATATAAAAAAAGTTACCGTGGAGTTTGGTTTAAGCAACCTGGTGCATGATCCTAGTCAACGGGATCATTGAAAATGCAATGGAATTTGCTTTTGGAAGAATTAGTGTTCGAATTTAAATAAGTTCCAGTAGATTATTATTTTAGCGATCTGGTTCATCATCCTAGACAACAGGGTCATTGAGAATGCATTGTTAGTTGTTTTCATAACCGTTAATATATGAATATAAAAAAAGTTCCTGTGGAGTATTGTTTTAGCAACCTGGTGCATGATCCTAGTCAACGGGGTCATTGAAAATGCAATAGAATTTGCTTTTGAAAGAATTATTATTCGAATTTAAATAAATTCCAGTTGATTATTATTTTTAGCAACCTGGTGCATAATAGTGGACAACAGGGTCATTAAAAATGCATTGATAGTTGTTTTTATAACACTTAATATATGAATATAAAAAAAGTACCTGTGGAGTATTGTTTTAGCAACCTGGTGCATGATCCTAGTCAACGGGGTCATTGAGAATGCAATAGAATTTGCTTTTGGAAGAATTAGTGTTTGAATTTAAAAAAAGTTCCCGTTGATTATTATTTTAGCGACCTGGTGCATGATCCTAGACAACAGTGTCTTTAAAAATGCATTGTTAGTTGTTTTTATAACTCTTAATATATGAATATAAAAAAAGTTACCGTGGAGTATGGTTTTAGCAACCTGGTGCATGATCCTAGTCAACGGGGTCATTGAAAATACAATAGAATTTGCTTTTGGAAGAATTAGTGTTCGAATTTGAAAAAAGTTCCAGTAGATTATTATTTTAGCTATCGGGTGCATAATCGTGGACAACAGTGTCATTGAAAATGCATTGTTAGTGGGTTTTATAACTCTTAATATATGAATATAAAAAATGTTCCAGTAGATGTTTATCTTAGCAGCCTGGTACATGATCCTAGACAACAGGGTCATTGAAAATGCAATTGAATTTTCTTTTGGAAGAATTAGTGTTCGAATTTAAATAAGTTCCAGTAGATTATTATTTTAGCGACCTGGTGCATGATCCTAGACAACAGTGTCTTTAAAAATGCATTGTTAGTTGTTTTTATAACTCTTAATATATGAATATAAAAAAAGTTACCGTGGAGTATGGTTTTAGCAACCTGGTGCATGATCCTAGACAACAGGGTCATTGAAAATGCAATGGAATTTGCTTTTGGAAGAATTAGTGTTCGAATTTAAAAAAAGTTCCCGTTGATTATTATTTTAGCGACCTGGTGCATGATCCTAGACAACAGTGTCTTTAAAAATGCATTGTTAGTTGTTTTTATTACTCTTAATATATGAATATAAGAAAAGTTGCAGTAGATTATTATTTCAGCAACCGGGTGCATGATCCTAGACAACAGGGTCATTGAAAATGCAATTGAATTTTCTTTTGGAAGAATTAGTGTTCGAATTTAAAAAAAGTTCCAGTTGATTATTATTTTAGCGACCTGGTGCATGATCCTAGACAACAGGGTCTTTGCAAATACAAAAGAATTTGCTTTTGGAAGAATTTGTGTTCGAATTTAAATAAGTTCCAGTAGATTATTATTTTAGCGATCTGGTGCATCATCCTAGACAACAGGGTCTTTAAAAATGCATTGTTAGTTGTTTTTATTACCCTTAATATATGAATATAAAAATGTTCCTGTGGAGTATTGTTATAGCAACCTGGTGCATGATCCTAGTCATCGGGGTCATTGAAAATGCAATAGAATTTGCTTTTGGAAGAATTAATGTTCGAATTTAAAAAAAGTTCCAGTTGATTTTTATTTTAGCTACCTGGAGCATAATCCTGGACCACAGGGTCATTGAAAATGCAGTGTTAGTTGTTTTTATAACTCTTAATATATGAATATAAAAAATGTTCCAGTAGATTATTATTTTAGCAGCCTGGTACATGATCCTAGACAACAGGGTCATTGAAAATGCAATTGAATTTTCTTTTGGAAGAATTAGTGTTCGAATTTAAAAAAAGTTCCAGTTGATTATTATTTTAGCGACCTGGTGCATGATCCTAGACAACAGGGTCTTTAAAAATGCATTGTTAGTTGTTTTTATAACTCTTAATATATGAATATAAAAAAAGTTACCGTGGAGTATGGTTTTAGCAACCTGGTGCATGATCCTAGTCAACGGGGTCATTGAAAATGCAATGGAATTTGCTTTTGGAAGAATTAGTGTTCGAATTTAAAAAAAGTTCCCGTTGATTATTATTTTAGCGACCTGGTGCATGATCCTAGACAACAGTGTCTTTAAAAATGCATTGTTAGTTGTTTTTATAACTCTTAATATATGAATATAAAAAAAGTTACTGTGGAGTATGGTTTTAGCAACCTGGTGCATGATCCTAGTCAACGGGGTCATTGAAAATGCAATGGAATTTGCTTTTGGAAGAATTAGTGTTCGAATTTAAAAAAAGTTCCAGTAGATTATTATTTTAGCAACCTGGAGCATAATCGTGGACAACAGGGCCATTAAAAATGCATTGTTAGTTGTTTTTATTACTCTTAATATATGAATATAAAAATGTTCCAGTAGATTATTATCTTAGCAGCCTGGTACATGATCCTAGACAACAGGGTCATTGAAAATGCAATTGAATTTTCTTTTGGAAAATTAGTGTTCGAATTTAAAAAAGTTCCAGTTGATTATTATTTTATCGACCTGGTGCATGATCCTAGACAACAGGGTCTTTGCAAATACGAAAGAATTTGCTTTTGGAAGAATTTGTGTTCGAATTTAAAAAATGTTCCCGATGATTATTATTTTAGCGATCTGGTTCATCATCCTAGACAACAGGGTCATTGCAAATGCATTGTTAGTTGTTTTCATAACCCTTAATATATGAATATAAAAATGTTCCTGTGGAGTATTGTTATAGCAACCTGGTGCATGATCCTAGTCAACGGGGTCATTGAAAATGCAATAGAATTTGCTTTTGGAAGAATTAGTGTTCGAATTTAAAAAAAGTTCCAGTTGATTATTATTTTAGCGACCTGGTGCATGATCCTAGACAACAGCGTCTTTCAAAATGCATTGTTAGGTGTTTTTATGACGCTTAATATATGAATATAAAAAAAGGTACCGTGGAGTATGGTTTAAGCAACCTGGTGCATGATCCTAGCCAACGGGGTCATTGAAAATGCAATGGAATTTGCTTTTGGAAGAATTAGTGTTCGAGTTTAAAAAAAGTTCCCGTAGATTATTATTTTAGCTATCGGGTGCATAATCGTGGACAACAGTGTCATTGAAAATGCATTGTTAGTGCTTTTTATAACTCTTAATATATGAATATAAAAAATGTTCCAGTAGGTGTTTATCTTAGCAGCCTGGTACATGATCCTAGACAACTGGGTCATTGAAAATGCAATTGAATTTTCTTTTGGAAGAATTAGTGTTCGAATTTAAAAAAAGTTCCAGTTGATTATTATTTTAGCGACCTGGTGCATGATCCTAGACAACGGGGTCATTAAAAATGCATTTTTAGTTGTTTTTAAAACTCTTAATATATGAATATAAAAAAAGTTCCTGTGGAGTTTGGTTTAAGCAACCTGGTGCATGATCCTAGTCAACGGGGTCATTGAAAATGCAATGGAATTTGCTTTAGGAAGAATTAGTGTTCGAATTTAAAAAAAGTTCCCGTTGATTATTATTTTAGCGACCTGGTGCATGATCGTGGACAACAGTGTCATTAAAAATGCATTGTTAGTTGTTTTTATTATTCTTAATATATGAATATAAAAATGTTCCAGTAGATTATTATCTTAGCAGCCTGGTACATGATCCTAGACAACAGGGTCATTGAAAATGCAATTGAATTTTCTTTTGGAAGAATTAGTGTTCGAATTTAAATAAGTTCCAGTAGATTATTATTTTAGCGACCTGGTGCATGATCCTAGACAACAGGGTCTTTGCAAATACAAAAGAATTTGCTTTTGGAAGAATTAGTGTTCGAATTTAAATAAGTTCCAGTAGATTATTATTTTAGCGACCTGGTGCATGATCCTAGACAACGGGGTCATTGAAAATGCATTGTAAGTTGTTTTTATAACCCTTAATATATGAATATAAAAATGTTCCTGTGGAGTTTTGTTTTAGCAACCTGGTGCATGATCCTAGTCAACGGGGTCATTGAAAATGCAATAGAATTTGCTTTTTAAAGAATTAGTGTTCGAATTTAAATAAATTCCAGTTGATTATTATTTTAGCGACCTGGTGCATGATCCTAGACAACAGCGTCTTTCAAAATGCATTGTTAGTTGTTTTTATGACGCTTAATATATGAATATAAAAAAAGTTACCGTGGAGTATGGTTTAAGCAACCTGGTGCATGATCCTAGTCAACGGGGTCATTGAAAATGCAATGGAATTTGCTTTTGGAAGAATTAGTGTTCGAGTTTAAAAAAAGTTCCCGTAGATTATTATTTTAGCTATCGGGTGCATAATCGTGGACAACAGTGTCATTGAAAATGCATTGTTAGTTGTTTTTATAACTCTTAATATATGAATATAAAGAATGTTCCAGTAGATTATTATTTTAGCAGCCTGGTACATGATCCTAGACAACAGGGTCATTGAAAATGCAATTGAATTTTCTTTTGGAAGAATTAGTGTTCGAATTTAAAAAAAGTTCCAGTTGATTATTATTTTAGCGACCTGGTGCATGATCCTAGACAACAGGGTCATTAAAAATGCATTGTTAGTTGTTTTTATTACTCTTAATATATGAATATAAGAAAAGTTACTGTGGAGTATTGTTTTAGCAGCCTGGTACATGATCCTAGACAACGGGGTCATTGAAAGTGCAATGGAATTTGCTTTTGGCAAAATTAGTGTTCGAATTTGAAATAGTTCCAGTAGATTATTATTTTAGCAACCTGTTGCATAATCGTGGACAACAGGGTCTTTAAAAATGCATTGTTAGTTGTTTTTATAACTCTTAATATATGAATATAAAAAAAGTTACAGTGGAGTATGGTTTTAGCAACCTGGTGCATGATCCTAATCAACGGGGTCATTGAAAATGCAATGGAATTTGCTTTTGGAAGAATTAGTGTTCGAATTTAAAAAAAGTTGCAGTAGATTATTATTTCAGCAACCGGGTGCATAATCGTGGACAACAGTGTCATTGAAAATGCATTGTTAGTTGTTTTTATAACTCTTAATATATGAATATAAAAAATGTTCCAGTAGATGTTTATCTTAGCAGCCTGGTACATGATCCTAGACAACAGGGTCATTGAAAATGCAATTGAATTTTCTTTTGGAAGAATTAGTGTTCGAATTTAAATAAGTTCCAGTAGATTATTATTTTAGCGACCTGGTGCATGATCCTAGACAACAGTGTCTTTAAAAATGCATTGTTAGTTGTTTTTATAACTCTTAATATATGAATATAAAAAAAGTTACCGTGGAGTATGGTTTTAGCAACCTGGTGCATGATCATAGTCAACGGGGTAATTTAAAATGCAATGGAATTTTATTTTGGGAGAATTATTGTTCGAATTTAAAACAAGTTCCAGTAGATTATTATTTTAGCTATCGGATGCATAATCGTGGACAACAGTGTCATTGAAACTGCATTGTTAGTTGTTTTTATAACTCTTAATATATGAATATAAAAAATGTTCCAGTAGATGTTTATTTTAGCATCCTGGTACATGATCCTAGACAACAGGGTCATTGAAAATGCAATTGAATTTTCTTTTGGAAGAATTAGTGTTCGAATTTAAAAAAAGTTCCAGTTGATTATTATTTTAGCGACCTGGTGCATGATCCTAGACAACAGGGTCTTTAAAAATGCATTGTTAGTTGTTTTTAAAACTCTTAATATATGAATATAAAAAAAGTTACAGTGGAGTATTGGTTTAAGCAACCTGGTGCATGATCCTAGTCAACGGGATCATTGAAAATGCAATGGAATTTGCTTTTGGAAGAATTAGTGTTCGAATTTAAATAAGTTCCAGTAGATTATTATTTTAGCGATCTGGTTCATCATCCTAGACAACAGGGTCATTGAGAATGCATTGTTAGTTGTTTTCATAACCCTCAATATATGAATATAAAAAAAGTTCCTGTGGAGTATTGTTTTAGCAACCTGGTGCATGATCCTAGACAACGGGGTCATTGAAAATACAATAGAATTTGCTTTTGAAAGAATTAGTGTTCGAATTTGAAAAAAGTTCCAGTAGATTATTATTTTAGCAACCTGGTGCATAATAGTGGACAACAGGGTCATTAAAAATGCAATGATAGTTGTTTTTATAACTCTTAATATATGAATATAAAAAAAGATCCTGTGGAGTATTGTTTTAGCAACCTGGTGCATGATCCTAGTCAACGGGGTCATTGAAAATGCAATAAAATTTGCTTTTGGAAGAATTAGTGTTCGAATTTAAATAAGTTCCCGTTGATTATTATTTTAGCGACCTGGTGCATGATCCTAGACAACAGTGTCTTTAAAAATGCATTGTTAGTTGTTTTTATAACTCTTAATATATGAATATAAAAAAAGTTACCGTGGAGTATGGTTTTAGCAACCTGGTGCATGATCCTAGTCAACGGGGTCATTGAAAATACAATAGAATTTGCTTTTGGAAGAATTAGTGTTCGAATTTGAAAAAAGTTCCAGTAGATTATTATTTTAGCTATCGGGTGCATAATCGTGGACAACAGTGTCATTGAAAATGCATTGTTAGTTGTTTTTATAACTCTTAATATATGAATATAAAAAATGTTCAATTAGATTTGTATTTTAGCAGCCTGGTACATGATCCTAGACAACAGGGTCATTGAAAATGCAATTGAATTTTCTTTTGGAAGAATTAGTGTTCGAATTTAAAAAAAGTTCCAGTTGATTATTATTTTAGCGACCTGGTGCATGATCCTAGACAACAGGGTCTTTAAAAATGCATTGTTAGTTGTTTTTATAACTCTTAATATATGAATATAAAAAAAGTTACCGTGGAGTATGGTTTTAGCAACCCGGTGCATGATCCTAGTCAACGGGGTCATTGAATAGCAATGGAATTTGCTTTTGGAAGAATTAGTGTTCGAATTTAAAAAAGTTTCAGTAGATTATTATTTTAGCTATCGGGTGCATAATCGTGGACAACAGTGTCATTGAAAAATGCATTGTTAGTTGTTTTTATAACTCTTAATATATGAATATAAAAAATTTTCCAGTAGATGTTTATCTTAGCAGCCTGGTACATGATCCTAGACAACAGGGTCATTGAAAATGCAATTGAATTTTCTTTTGGAAGAATTAGTGTTCGAATTTAAAAAAGGTTCCAGTTGATTATTATTTTGGCGACCTGGTGCATGATCCTAGACAACGGGGTCTTTAAAAATGCATTCTTAGTTGTTTTTAAAACTCTTAATATATGAATATAAAAAAAGTTCCAGTGGAGTATTGTTTTAGCAACCTGGTGCATGATCCTAGACAACGGGGTCATTGAAAATGCAATAGAATTTGCTTTTGGAAGAATTAGTGTTCGAATTTAAAAAAGTTCCAGTAGATTATTATTTTAGCTACCTGGAGCATAATCGTGGACAACAGTCTCATGCATTGTTAGTTGTTTTTATAACTCTTAATATATGAATATAAAGAATGTTCCAGTAGATTATTATCTTAGCAGCCTGGTACATGATCCTAGACAACAGGGTCATTGAAAATGCAATTGAATTTTCTTTTGGAAAATTAGTGTTCGAATTTAAATAAGTTCCAGTAGATTATTATTTTAGCGATCTGGTTCATCATCCTAGACAACAGGGTCATTGCAAATGCATTGTTAGTTGTTTTCATAACCCTTAATATATGAAAATAAAAAAAGTTCCTGTGGAGTATTGTTTTAGCGACCTGGTGCATGATCCTAGTCAACGGTCTCATTGAAAATACAATAGAATTTGCTTTTGAAAGAATTAGTGTTCGAATTTAAATAAATTCCAGTTGTTTATTATTTTAGCGACCTGGTGCATGATCCTAGACAACAGCGTCTTTAGAAATGCATTGTTAGTTGTTTTTATAACTCTTAATATATGAATATAAAAAAAGTTACCGTGGAGTATGGTTTAAGCAACCTGGTGCATGATCCTAGTCAACGGGGTCATTGAAAATGCAATGGAATTTGCTTTTGGAAGAATTAGTGTTCGAGTTTAAAAAAGTTCCCGTAGATTATTATTTTAGCTATCGGGTGCATAAGCGTGGACAACAGTGTCATTGAAAATGCATTGTTAGTTGTTTTTATAACTCTTAATATATGAATATAAAAAATGTTCCAGTAGATGTTTATCTTAACAGCCTGGTACATGATCCTAGACAACAGGGTCATTGAAAATGCAATTGAATTTTCTTTTGGAAGAATTAGTGTTCGAATTTAAAAAAGTTCCAGTTGATTATTATTTTAGCGACCTGGTGCATGATCCTAGACAACAGGGTCATTAAAAATGCATTGTTAGTTGTTTTTATAACTCTTAATATATGAATATAAAAAAAGTTCCTGTGGAGCATGGTTTAAGCAACCTGGTGCATGATCCTAGTCAACGGGGTGATTGAAAATACAATACAATTTGCTTTTGGAAGAATTAGTGTTCGAATTTGAAAAAGCTCCAGTAGATTATTATTTTAGCAACCTGGTGCATAATCGTGGACAACAGGGTCATTAAAAATGCATTGATAGTTGTTTTTATAACTCTTAATATATGAATATAAGAAAAGTTACCGTGGAGTATTGTTTTAGCAACCTGGTGCATGATCCTAGTCAACGGGGTCATTGAAAGTGCAAGAGAATTTGCTGTTGAAAGAATAAGTGTTCGAATTTAAAAAAAGTTCCAGTTGATTATTAGCTTAGCAACCTGGTGCATAATCGTTGACAACAGGGTCATTAAAAATTCATTGATAGCTGTTTTTATAACACGTAATATATGAATATAAAAAAAGTGACGGTAGATTATTATTTTAGCAACCTGGTGCATGATCTTAGTCAACGGGGTCATTGAAAATGCGATGGAATTTGCTTTTGGAAGAATTAGTGTTCGAATCTAAAATAAGTTCCAGTATATTATTATTTTTGCAACCTGGTGCATGATCCAACTCAGCGGGGTCATTGAAAATGAAATAGAATTTGCTTTTGGAAGAATAAGTGTTTGAATTCAAAAAAAGTTCCAGTAGATTATTCTTTTAGCAACCTTGTGCATTATCCAAGACAACTGGGTCATTAAAAATGCATTTTTAGTTGTTTTAATAACTGGTAATATATGAATATAAAAAAAGTTAGGGTAGATTATTATTTTAGCAACCTGTTGCATGATCTTAGTCAACGGGGTCATTGAAAATGCGATGGGATTTCCTTTTGGAAAAATTAGTGTTCGAATATAAAAAAAGTGACGGTAGATTATTATTTTAGCAACCTGGTGCATGATCCTAGTCAACGGGGTCATTGAGAATGCAATAGAATTTGCTTTTGGAAGAATTAGTGTTCGAATTTAAAAAAATTTCCAGTTGATTATTAGTTCAGCAACCTGGTGAAAAATCGTGGACAACAGGGTCATTAAAAATTCAATGATAGCTGTTTTTATAACACGTAATATATGAATATAAAAAAAGTGATGGTAGATGAGTATTTTAGCAACCTGGTGCATGATCCTAGTCAACGGGGTCTTTGAAAATGCAATAGAGTTTGCTCCTGTAAGAAGTAGTATTTGAATTTAAAAAAAGTTCCTGTAGATTATTATTTTAGCAACCTTGTGCATGATCCAAGTCAACGGGGTCATTGCAATTGAAATAGAATTTGCTATTGGAAGAATTAGTGTTCGAATTTAAAAAAAGTTCCAGTTGATTATTAGTTGAGCAACTTGGTGCATTATACAGGACAACGGGGTCATTAAAAATGCATTGTTAGTTGTTTTTATAACTCCTAATATATGAATATAAAAAAAGTTCCTGTGGAGTATTGTTTTAGCAACCTGGTGGATGATCCTAGACAACGGGGTCATTGAAAATGCAATAGAATTTGCTTTTGAAGGAATTAGTTTTAGAATTTAAATAAATTCCAGTTGATTATTATTTTAGCGACCTGGTGCATGATCCTAGACAACAGGGTCTTTAAAAAATGCATTGTTAGTTGTTTTTATAACTCTTAATATATGAATATAAGAAAAGTTACCGTGGAGTATGGTTTAAGCAACCTGGTGCATGATCCAAGTCAACGGGGTCATTGAAAATGAAATAGAATTTGATTTTGGAAGAATTAGTGTTCGAATTTAAATAAATTACCGTTGATTATTATGTTAGCAACCCGTTGCCTAATCGTGGACAACAGTGTCATTAAAAATGCTTTGTTAGTTGTTTTTATAACTCTTAATATATGGATATAAATAAAGTTCCAGTAGATTATTATTTTAGCGACCTGGTGCATGATCCTAGACTACGGGGTCATTGAAAATGCAATAGAATTTGCTTTTGGAAGATTTAGTGTTCGAATTTAAAAAAAGTTCCAGTAGATTATTATTTTAGCAACCTGGTGCATGATCCAAGTCAACGGGGTCATTGAAAATGAAATAGAATTTGCTTTAGGAAGAATTTGCTTTTGGAAGAATTAGTGTTCGAATTTAAAAAAAGTTCAAGTAGATTATTATTTTAGCAACCTGGTGCATAATCGTGGACAACAGGGTCATTAAAAATGCATTGTTAGTTGTTTTTATAACCCTTAATATATGAATATAAAAAAAGTTCCTGTGGAGTATTGTTTTAGCAACCTGGTGCATGATCCTAGTCAACGGGGTCATTGAAAATGCAATAGAATTTGCTTTTGGAAGAATTAGTGTTCGAATTTGAAAAAAGTTCCAGTAGATTATTATTTTAGCAACCTGGTGCATAATCGTGGACAACAGGGTCATTAAAAATGCATTGTTAGTTGTTTTTATAACTCTTAATATATGAATATAAGAAAAGTTACTGTGGAGTATTGTTTTAGCAACCTGGTGCATGATCCTAGTCAACGGGGTCATTGAAAATGCAATTGAATTTGCTTTTGGAAAAATTAGTGTTCGAATTTAAAAAAAGTTCTTGTAGATTTTTATTTTAGCAACCTGGTGCATAATAGTGGACAACAGGGTCATTAAAAATGCATTGTTAGTTGTTTTTATAACTCTTAATATATGAATATAAAAAAAGCTCCTGTGGAGTATTGTTTTAGCAACCTGGTGCATGATCCTAGTCAACGGGGTCATTGAAAATGCAATAGAATTTGCTTTTGGAAAAATTAGTTTTCGAATTAAAAAAAAGTTCCAGTTGATTATTATTTTAGAAATCTGGTTCATCATCCTAGAAAACAGGGTCATTGAAAGTGCATTGTTAGTTGTTTTCATAACCCTTAATATATGAATATAAAAAAAGTTCCTGTGGAGTATCGTTATAGCAACCTGGTGCATGATCCTAGTCAACGGGGTCATTGAAAATGCAATAGAATTTGCTTTTGGAAGAATTAGTGTTCGAATTTAAATAATTTCCAGTTGATTATTATTTCAGCGATCTGTTGCATCATCCTAGACAACAGGGTCATTGAGAATGCATTGTTAGTTGTTTTTACAACCCTCAATATATGAATATAACAAAAGTTCCTGTGGAGTGTTGTTTTAGCAACCTGGTGCATGATGCTAGTCAACGGGGTCATTGAAAATGAAATAGAATTTGCTTTTGGAAGAATTAGTGTTCGAATTTAAATAAGTTCCAGTAGATTATTATTTTAGCGACGTGGTGCATGATCCTAGTCAACGGGGTCATTGAAAATGCATTGCTAGTTGTTTTCATAACCCTTAATATATGAATATAAAAAAGTTCCTGTGGAGTATTGTTTTAGCAACCTGTGCATTATCCTAGTCAACGGGGTCATTGAAAATAGAATAGAATTTGCTTTTGGAAGAATTAGTATTCGAATTTAAATAAGTCCCAGTAGATTATTATTTTAGCGATCTGTTGCATCATCCTAGACAACAGGGTCATTGAGAATGCATTGTTAGTTGTTTTCATAACCCTTAATATATGAATATAAAAAAAGTTCCTGTGGAGTATTGTTTTAGCAACCTGGTGCATGATCCTAGTCAACGGGGCCATTGAAAATACAATAGAATTTGCATTTGGAAGAATAATTTTTCGAATTTAAATAAATTCCAGTTGATTATTATTTCAGCGACCTGGTGCATGATTCTAGACAACATGGTCATTAAAAATGCATTGTTAGTTGTTTTTATAACTCGTAATATATGAATATAAAAAAAGTTCCTGTGGAGTATTGTTTTAGCAACCTTGGGCATGATCTTAGTCTACGGGGTGATTGAAAATGCAATAGAATTTGCTTTTGGAAGAATTAGTTTTTGAATTTAAATAAATTCCAGTTGATTATTATTTTAGCGACCTGGTGCATGATCCTAGACAAGAGTGTCTTTAAAAATGCATTGTTAGTTGTTTTTATAACTCTTAATATATGAATATAACAAAAGTTCCTGTGGAGTATTGTTTTAGCAAACTGGTGCATGATCCTAGACAACGGGGTCATTGAAAATGCAATAGAATTTGCTTTCGGAAGACTTAGTGTTCGAATTTAAAAAAAGTTCCGGAAGATTATTATTTTAGCGACATGGTGCATAATCGTGGACAGCAGGGTCTTTAAAAATGCATTGTTAGTTGTTTTTATAACTCTTAATATATGAATGTAAAAAATGTTCCTGTAGATTATTATCTTAGCAGCCTGGTACATGATCCTAGACAACAGGGTCATTGAAAATGCAATTGAATTTTCTTTTGGAAGAATTAGTGTTTGAATTTAAAAAAAGTTCCAGTTGATTAGGGTTTCATAACCCTAAATATATGAATATAAAAAAGTTCCTGTGGAGTATTGTTATAGCAACCTGGTGCATGATCCTAGTCAACGGGGTCATTGAAAATACAATAGAATTTGCTTTTGGAAGAATTAGTGTTCGAATTTGAAAAAAGCTCCAGTAGATTATTATTTTAGCAACCTGGTGCATGATCTTAGTCAACGTGGTCATTGAAAATGCGATGGAATTTGCTTTTGGAAGAATTAGTGTTCAAATCTAAAATAAGTTCTAGCAGATTATTTTTTGCAACCTGGTGCATGATCCTAATCAACGGGGTCATTGAAAATGCAATAGAATTTGCTTTTGGAAGAATTAGTGTTTGAATTTAAAACAAGTTCCAGTTGATTATTATTTTAGCGATCGGGTTCATGATCCTAGACAACAGGGTCATTAAAAATGCATTTCTAGTTGTTTTCATAACCCTTAATATATGAATATAAAAAAGTTCCTGTGGAGTATTGTTTTAGCAACCTGGTGCATGATCCTAGTCAACGGGGTCATTGAAAATAGAATAGAATTTGCTTTTGGAAGAATTAGTGTTCGAATTTAAATAAGTCCCAGTAGATTATTAATTTAGCGATCTGTTGCATCATCCTAGACAACAGGGTCATTGAGAATGCATTGTTAGTTGTTTTCATAACCCTCAATATATGAATATAAAAAAAGTTCCTGTGGAGTATTGTTTTAGCAACCTGGTGCATGATCCTAGTCAACGGGGTCATTGAAAATACAATAGAATTTGCTTTTGGAAGAATTAGTTTTTGAATTTCAAAAAAGGTCCAGTAGATTATTATTTTAGCAACCTGGTGCATAATCGTGGACAACATGGTCATTAAAAATGCATTGATAGTTTTTTTTATAACTCTTAATATATGAATATAAGAAAAGTTACTGTGGAGTATTGTTTTAGCAACCTGGTGCATGATCCTAGTCAACGGGGTCATTGAAAATGCAATTGAATTTGCTTTTGGAAGAATTAGTTTTCAAATTTAAAAAAAGTTCCAGAAGATTATTATTTTAGCAACCTGGTGCATAATAGTGGACAACAGGGTCATTAAAAATGCATTGTTAGTTGTTTTTATAACTCTTAATATATGAATATAAAAAAAGCTCCTGCGGAGTATTGTTTGAGCAACCTGGTGCATGATCCTAGACAACGGGGTAATTGAAAATGCAATTTAATTTGATTTTAAAAGAATTAGTTTTAGAAATTGAATAATTTCCAGTTGATTATTATTTTAGCGACCTGGTGCATGATCCTAGACAACAGGGTGATTAAAAATGCATTGTTAGTTGTTTTTATAACTCTTAATATATGAATATAAACAAAGTTCCTGCGGAGTATTGTTTTAGCAACCTTGGGCATGATCTTAGTCTACGGGGTCATTGAAAATGTAATAGAATTTGCTTTTGGAAGAATTAGTGTTTGAATTAAAAAAAAGTTCCAGTAGATTATTATTTTAGCTATCGGGTGCATAATCGTGGACAACAGGGTCTTTAAAAATGCATTGTTAGTTGTTTTTATAACTCTTAATATATGAATGTAAAAAATGTTCCAGTAGATTATTATCTTAGCAGCCTGGTACATGATCCTAGACAACAGGGTCATTGAAAATGCAATTGAATTTTCTTTTGGAAGAATTAGTGTTTGAATTTAAAAAAAGTTCCAGTTGATTAGGGTTTCATAACCCTAAATATATGAATATAACAAAAGTTCCAGCGGAGTATTGTTTTAGCAACCTGGTGCATGATCCAAGTCAACGGGGTCATTGCAAATGAAATAGAATTTGCTTTTGGAAGAATTAGTGTTAGAATTTAATTAAATTCCAGTTGATTATTATTTTAGCAACCTGGTGCATGATCTTAGTCAACGTGGTCATTGAAAATGCAATAGAATTTGCTTTTGGAATAATTAGTGTTCGAATTTAAAAAAAGTTCCAGTTGATTATTATTTCAGCGACCTGGTGCATTATCCAAGACAACGGGGTCATTAAAAATGCATTGTTAGTTGTTTTTATAACTCTTAATATATGAATATAAAAAAGTTCCTGTGGAGTATTGTTTTAGCAACCTGGTGCATGATCCTAGTCAACGGGGTCATTGAAAATGCAATAGAATTTGCTGTTTAAAGAATTAGTGTTCGAATTTAAAAAAAGTTCCAGTTGATTATTATTTTAGCAACCTGGTGCATGATCCTAGTCAACGGGGTCATTGAAAATGCAATAGAATTTGCTTTTGAAAGAATTAGTGTTCGAATTTAAAAAAAGTTCCAGTTGATTATTATTTTAGTGACCTGGTGCATGATCCTAGACAACAGGGTCATTAAAAATGCATTGTTAGTTGTTTTTATAACTCTTAATATATGAATATAAAAAAAGTTCCTGTGGAGTATTGTTTTAGCAACCTGGTGCATGATCCTAGTCAACGGGGTCATTGAAAATGCAATTGAATTTTCTTTTGGAAGAATTAGTGTTCGAATTTGAAAAAAGTTCCAGTAGATTATTATTTTAGCAACCTGGAGCATAATCGTGGACAACAGGGTCATTAAAAATTCATTGATAGCTGTTTTTATAACACGTAATATATAAATATAAAAAAAGTGACGGTAGATTATTATTTTAGCAACCTGGTGCATGATCCTTGTCAACGGGGTCATTGAGAATGCAATAGAATTTGCTTTTGGAAGAATTAGTGTGCGAATCTAAAAAAAGTTCCAGTAGATTATTATTTTAGCAACCTGGTGCATAATCGTGGACAACAGTGTCATTAGAAATGCATTGTTAGTTGTTTTTATAACTCTTAATATATGAATATAAGAAAAGTTACTGTGGAGTATTGTTTTAGCAACCTGGTGCATGATCCTAGACAACAGGGTCTTTAAAAATGCATTGTTAGTTGTTTTTATAACTCTTAATATATGAATATAAAAAAAGTTACCGTGGAGTATGGTTTCAGCAACCTGGTGCATGATCCTAGTCAACGGGGTCATTGAAAATACAATAGAATTTGCTTTTGGAAGAATTAGTGTTCGAATCTAAAAAAAGTTCTAGTAGATTATTATTTTAGCAACCTGGTGCATAATCGTGGACAACAGGGTCATTAAAAATGCATTCATAGTTGTTTTTATATCTCTTAATATATGAATATAAGAAAAGTTACCGTGGAGTATTGTTTCAGCAACCTTGGGCATGATCTAAGACAACGGGGTCATTGAGAATGCAATAGAATTTGCTTTTGGAAGAATTAGTCTACAAATCTAAAATAAGTTCCAGCAGATTATTATTTTTGCAACCTGGTGCATGATCCTAATCAACGGGGTCATTGAAAATGGAATAGAATTTGCTTTTGGAAGAATTAGTGGTCGAATCTAAAAAAGTTCCAGTAGATTTTATTTTAGCAACCTGGTGCATAATAGTGGACAACAGGGTCATTAAAAATGCATTGTTAGTTGTTTTTATAACTCTTAATATATGAATATAAAAAAAGCTCCTGCGGAGTTTTGTTTTAGCAACCTAGTACATGATCTTAGAATACGGGGTCATTGAAAATGCAATAGAATTTGCTTTTGGAAGAATTAGTGTTTGAATTTAAAAAAAGTTCCAGTAGATTATTATTTAAGCAACCTTGTGCATTATCCAAGACAACGGGGTCATTAAAAATGCATTGTTAGTTGTTTTTATAACTATTAATATATGAATATAAAAAAAGTTCCTGTGGAGTATTGTTATAGCAACCTGGTGCATGATCCTAGACAACGGGGTCATTGAAAATGGATTTGAATTTGCTTTTTGAAGAATTAGTTTTCGAATGTAAAAAAAGTTCCAGCTGATTATTATTTTAGCGACCTGGTGCATGATCCTGGACAGCAGGGTCTTTAAAAATGCATTGTTAGTTGTTTTTGTAACTCTTAATATATGAGTATAAAAAAAATTACCGTGGATTATGGTTTTAGCAACCTGGTGCATGATCCTAGTCAACGGGGTCATTGAAAATGCAATGGAATTTGCTTTTGGAAGAATTAGTGTTCGAATTTAAAAAGTTCCAGCAGATTATTATTTTAGCTACCGGGTGCATAATCGTGGACAACAGGGTCAATAAAAATGCATTGTTAGTTGTTTCTATAACTCTTAATATATGAATATAAAAAATGTTCCAGTAGATTATTATCTTAGCAGCCTGGTACATGATCCTAGACAACAGGGTCATTGAAAATGCAATTGAATTTTCTTTTGGAAGAATTAGTGTTCGAATTTAAAAAAAGTTCCAGTTGATTATTATTTTAGCGACCTGGTGCATGATCCTAGACAACAGGGTCTTTGCAAATACGAAAGAATTTGCTTTTGGAAGAATTAGTGTTCGAATTTAAATAAGTTCCAGTAGATTATTATTTTAGCGATTTGTTCATCATCCTAGACAACAGGGTCATTGAAAATGCATTGTTAGTTGTTTTCATAACCCTTAATATATGAATATAAAAAAAGTTCCTGTGGAGTATTGTTTTAGCAACCTGGTGCATGATCCTAGTCAACGGGGTCATTGAAAATGCAATTGAATTTGCTTTTGGAAGAATTAGTGTTCGAATTTAAAAAAAGTTCCAGTTGATTATTATTTTAGCTATCGGGTGCATAATCGTGGACAACAGGGTCTTTAAAAATGCATTGTTAGTTGTTTTTATAACTCTTAATATATGAATGTAAAAAATGTTCCAGTAGATTATTATCTTAGCAGCCTGGTACATGATCCTAGACAACAGGGTCATTGAAAATGCAATTGAATTTTCTTTTGGAAGAATTAGTGTTTGAATTTAAAAAAAGTTCCAGTTGATTAGGGTTTCATAACCCTAAATATATGAATATAAAAAAAGTTCCTGTGGAGTATTGTTTTAGCAACCTGGTGCATGATCCTAGTCAACGGGGTCATTGAAAATACAATAGAATTTGCTTTTGGAAGAATTAGTGTTCGAATTTGAAAAAGCTCCAGTAGATTATTATTTTAGCAACCTGGTGCATGATCTTAGTCAACGTGGTCATTGAAAATGCGATGGAATTTGCTTTTGGAAGAATTAGTGTTCAAATCTAAAATAAGTTCTAGCAGATTATTTTTTGCAACCTGGTGCATGATCCTAATCAACGGGGTCATTGAAAATGCAATAGAATTTGCTTTTGGAAGAATTAGTGTTTGAATTTTAAAAAAGTTCCAGTTGATTATAATTTCAGCGATCGGGTTCATGATCCTAGACAACAGGGTCATTAAAAATGCATTTCTAGTTGTTTTTATAACTCTTAATATATGAATATAAAAAAATTTCCTCTGGAGTATTGTTATAGGAACCTTGGGCATGATCTTAGACTACGGGGTCATTGAAAATAGAATAGAATTTGCTTTTGGAAGAATTAGTGTTCGAATTTAAATAAGTCCCAGTAGATTATTAATTTAGCGATCTGTTGCATCATCCTAGACAACAGGGTCATTGAGAATGCATTGTTAGTTGTTTTCATAACCCTCAATATATGAATATAAAAAAAGTTCCTGTGGAGTATTATTTTAGCAACCTGGTGCATGATCCTAGACAACGGGGTCATTGAAAATACAATAGAATTTGCTTTTGGAAGAATTAGTGTTCGAATTTGAAAAAAGTTCCAGTAGATTATTATTTTAGCAACCTGGTGCATAATAGTGGACAACAGGGTCATTAAAAATGCATTGTCAGTTGTTTTTATAACTCTTAATATATGAATATAAAAAAAGCTCCTGCGGAGTATTGTTTTAGCAACCTTGTGCATGATCTTAGTCTACGGGGTGATTGAAAATGCAAAGGAATTTGCTTTTGGAAGAATTAGTGTTCGAATTTAAAAAAAGTTCCAGTTGATTATTATTTTAGCGACCTGGTGCATGATCCTAGACAACAGGGTCTTTAAAAATGCATTGTTAGTTGTTTTTATAACTCTTAATATATGAATATAAAAAAAGCTCCTGCGGAGTATTGTTTTAGCAACCTGGTGCATGATCCTAGTCAACGGGGTCATTGAAAATGCAATTGAATTTGCTTTTTGAAGAATTAGTTTTCGAATTTAAAAAAAGTTCCAGTTGATTATTAATTTAGAGACCTGGTGCATTATCGTTGACAGCAGGGTCTTTAAAAATGCATTGTTAGTTGTTTTTGTAACTCTTAATATATGAGTATAAAAAAAATTACCGTGGATTATGGTTTTAGCAACCTGGTGCATGATCCTAGTCAACGGGGTCATTGAAAATGCAATGGAATTTGCTTTTGGAAGAATTAGTGTTCGAATTTAAAAAAAGTTCCCGTAGATTATTATTTTAGCAACCTGGTGCATAATCGTGGACAACAGGGTCAATAAAAATGCATTGTTAGTTGTTTCTATAACTCTTAATATATGAATATAAAAAATGTTCCAGTAGATTATTATCTTAGCAGCCTGGTACATGATCCTAGACAACAGGGTCATTGAAAATGCAATTGAATTTTCTTTTGGAAGAATTAGTGTTCGAATTTAAAAAAAGTTCCAGTTGATTATTATTTTATCGACCTGGTGCATGATCCTAGACAACCGGGTCTTTGCAAATACAAAAGAATTTGCTTTTGGAAGAATTAGTGTTCGAATTTAAATAAGTTCCAGTAGATTATTATTTTAGCGATTTGTTCATCATCCTAGACAACAGGGTCATTGAAAATGCATTGTTAGTTGTTTTCATAACCCTTAATATATGAATATAAAAAAAGTTCCTGTGGAGTATTGTTTTAGCAACCTGGTGCATGATCCTAGTCAACGGGGTCATTGAAAATGCAATTGAATTTGCTTTTGGAAGAATTAGTGTTCGAATTTAAAAAAAGTTCCAGTTGATTATTATTTTAGCTATCGGGTGCATAATCGTGGACAACAGGGTCTTTAAAAAATGCATTGTTAGTTGTTTTTATAACTCTTAATATATGAATGTAAAAAATGTTCCAGTAGATTATTATCTTAGCAGCCTGGTACATGATCCTAGACAACAGGGTCATTGAAAATGCAATTGAATTTTCTTTTGGAAGAATTAGTGTTTGAATTTAAAAAAGTTCCAGTTGATTAGGGTTTCATAACCCTAAATATATGAATATAAAAAAAGTTCCTGTGGAGTATTGTTTTAGCAACCTGGTGCATGATCCTAGTAAACGGAGTCATTGAAAATACAATAGAATTTGCTTTTGGAAGAATTAGTGTTCGAATTTCAAAAAAGTTCCAGTAGATTATTATTTTAGCAACCTGGTGCATGATCCTATTCAACGGGGTCATTGAAAATGCAATGGAATTTGCTTTTGGAAGAATTAGTGTTCAAATCTAAAATAAGTTCTAGCAGATTATTTTTTTTGCAACCTGGTGCATGATCCTAATCAACGGGGTCATTGAAAATGCAATAGAATTTGCTTTTGGAAGAATTAGTGTTCGAATTTAAAACAAGTTCCAGTTGATTATTATTTTAGCGATCTGGTTCATCATCCTAGACAACAGGGTCATTGAAAATGCATTGCTAGTTGTTTTCATAACCCTTAATATATGAATATAAAAAAAGTTCCTGTGGAGTATTGTTTTAGCAACCTGGTGCATGATCCTAGTCAACGGGGTCATTGAAAATAGAATAGAATTTGCTTTTGGAAGAATTAGTGTTCGAATTTAAATAAGTCCCAGTAGATTATTAATTTAGCGATCTGTTGCATCATCCTAGACAACAGGGTCATTGAGAATGCATTGTTAGTTGTTTTCATAACCCTCAATATATGAATATAAAAAAAGTTCCTGTGGAGTATTGTTTTAGCAACCTGGTGCATGATCCTAGACAACGGGGTCATTGAAAATCCAATAGAATTTGCTTTTGGAAGAATTAGTTTTCGAATTTTAAAAAGTTCCAGTAGATTATTATTTTAGCAACCTGGTGCATAATAGTGGACAACAGGGTCAATAAAAATGCATTGTTAGTTGTTTTTATAACTCTTAATATATGAATATAAAAAAAGCTCCTGTGGAGAATTGTTTTAGCAAACTTGTGCATGATCTTAGTCTACGGGGTGATTGAAAATGCAATTGAATTTGCTTTTGGAAGAATTAGTGTTCGAATTTAAAAAAAGTTCCAGTTGATTATTATTTTAGCGACCTGGTGCATGATCCTAGACAACAGTGTCTTTAAAAATGCATTGTTAGTTGTTTTTATAACTCTTAATATATGAATATAAAAAAAGTTCCTGTGGAGTATTGTTTTAGCAACCTTGGGCATGATCTTAGTCTACGGGGTCATTGAAAATGCAATAGAATTTGCTTTTGGAAGAATTAGTGTTTGAATTAAAAAAAAGTTCCAGTTGAGTAGGGTTTCATAACCCTAAATATATGAATATAAAAAAAGTTACTGTGGAGTATTGTTTTAGCAGCCTGGTGCATGATCCTAGTCAACGGGGTCATTGAAAATACAATAGAATTTGCTTTTGGAAGAACTAGTGTTCGAATTTGAAAAAAGTTCCAGTAGATTATTATTTTAGCAACCTGGTGCATGATCCTAGACAACAGGGTCATTGAAAATGCAATGGAATTTGCTTTTGGAAGAATTAGTGTTCAAATCTAAAATAAGTTCTAGCAGATTATTTTTTTTGCTACCTGGTGCATGATCCTAGTCAACGGGGTCATTGAAAATGCAATAGAATTTGCTTTTGGAAGAATTAGTGTTCGAATTTGAAAAAAGTTCCAGTTGATTATTATTTTAGCGACCTGGTGCATGATCCTAGACAACAGGGTCATTAAAAATGCATTGTTAGTTGTTTTTATAACTCTTAATATATGAATATAAAAAAAGTTCCTGTGGAGTATTGTTTTAGCAACCTGGTGCATGATCCTAGACAACGGGGTCATTGAAAATACAAAAGAATTTGCTTTTGGAAGAATTTGTGTTCGAATTTAAATAAGTTCCAGTAGATTATTATTTTAGCAACCTGGAGCATAATCGTGGACAACAGGGTCATTAAAAATTCATTGATAGCTGTTTTTATAACACGTAATATATAAATATAAAAAAAGTGACGGTAGATTATTATTTTAGCAACCTGGTGCATGATCCTTGTCAACGGGGTCATTGAGAATGCAATAGAATTTGCTTTTGGAAGAATTAGTGTTCGAATTTAAAAAAAGTTCCAGTAGATTATTATTTTATCATCCTCGTGCATGATCCTGGACAACAGGGTCATTAAAAATGCATTGTTAGTTGTTTTTATAACTCTTAATATATGAATATAAACAAAGTTCCTGTGGAGTCTTTTTTTGCAACCTGGTGCATGATCCTAGTCAACGGGGTCATTGAGAATGCAATAGAATTTGCTTTTGGAAGAATTAGTGTTCGAATTTAAAAAAAGTTCCCGTTGATTATTATTTTAGCGACCTGGTGCATGATCCTAGACAACAGTGTCTTTAAAAATGCATTGTTAGTTGTTTTTATAACTCTTAATATATGAATATAAAAAAAGTTACAGTGGAGTATGGTTTTAGCAACCTGGTGCATGATCCTAGTCAACGGGGTCATTGAAAATACAATAGAATTTGCTTTTGGAAGGATTAGTGTGCGAATCTAAAAAAAGTTCTAGTAGATTATTATTTTAGCAACCTGGTGCATAATCGTGGACAACAGGGTCATTAAAAATGCATTGATAGTTGTTTTTATATCTCTTAATATATGAATATAAGAAAAGTTACCTTGGAGTATTGTTTCAGCAACCTTGGGCATGATCTAAGACAACGGGGTCATTGAGAATGCAATAGAATTTGCTTTTTGGAAGAATTAGTCTACAAATCTAAAATAAGTTCCAGCAGATTATTATTTTTGAAACCTGGTGCATGATCCTAATCAACGGGGTCATTGAAAATGGAATAGAATTTGCTTTTGGAAGAATTAGTGGTCGAATCTAAAAAAGTTCCAGTAGATTTTATTTTAGCAACCTGGTGCATAATAGTGGACAACAGGGTCATTAAAAATGCATTGTTAGTTGTTTTTATAACTCTTAATATATGAATATAAAAAAAGCTCCTGCGGAGTTTTGTTTTAGCAACCTAGTACATAATCTTAGACAACAGGGTCATTGAAAATGCAATAGAATTTGCTTTTGGAAGAATTAGTGTTTGAATTTAAAAAAAGTTCCAGTAGATTATTATTTAAGCAACCTTGTGCATTATCCAAGACAACGGGGTCATTAAAAATGCATTGTTAGTTGTTTTTATAACTATTAATATATGAATATATAAAGCTCATGCGGAGTATTGTTTTAGCAACCTGGTGGATGATCCTAGTCAACGGGGTCATTGAAAATGCATTTGAATTTGCTTTTTGAAGAATTAGTTTTCGAATGTAAAAAAAGTTCCAGTTGATTATTATTTTACCGACCTGGTGCATGATCCTAGAAAACAGGGTCTTTAAAAATGCATTGTTAGTTGTTTTTGTAACTCTTAATATATGAATATAAAAAAAGTTACCGTGGATTATGGTTTTAGCAACCTGGTGCATGATCCTAGTCAACGGGGTCATTGAAAATGCAATGGAATTTGCTTTTGGAAGAATTAGTGTTCGAATTTAAAAAAAAGTTCCAGCAGATTATTATTTTAGCTACCGGGTGCATAATCGTGGACAACAGGGTCAATAAAAATGCATTGTTAGTTGTTTCTATAACTCTTAATATATGAATATAAAAAATGTTCCAGTAGATTATTATCTTAGCAGCCTGGTACATGATCCTAGACAACAGGGTCATTGAAAATGCAATTGAATTTTCTTTTGGAAGAATTAGTGTTCGAATTTAAAAAAAGTTCCAGTTGATTATTATTTTATCGACCTGGTGCATGATCCTAGACAACCGGGTCTTTGCAAATAATAAAGATTTTGCTTTTGTATGATTTTGTGTTCGAATTTAAATAAGTTCCTGTAGATTATTATTTTAGCGATTTGTTCATCATCCTAGACAACAGGGTCATTGAAAATGCATTGTTAGTTGTTGTTATAACCCTTAATATATGAATATAAAAAAAGTTCCTGTGGAGTATTGTTTTAGCAACCTGGTGCATGATCCTAGTCAACGGGGTCATTGAAAAACAAGAGAATTTGCTGTTTAAAGAAATAGTGTTCGAATTTGAAAAAGTTCCAGTAGATTATTATTTTCGCAACCTGGTGCATAATCGTGGACAACAGGGTCATTAAAATGCATTGTTAGTTGTTTTTATTACTCTTAATATATGAATATAAGAGAAGTTACTGTGGAGTATTGTTTTAGCAGCCTTGTACATGATCCTAGTCAACGGGATCATTGAAAATGCAATGGAATTTGCTTTTGGAAGAATTAGTATTCGAATTTAAATAAGTCCCAGTAGATTATTATTTTAGCGATCTGTTGCATCATCCTAGACAACAGGGTCATTGAGAATGCATTGTTAGTTGTTTTCATAACCCTTAATATATGAATATAAAAAAAGTTCCAGTGGAGTATTGTTTTAGCAACCTGGTGCATGATCCTAGTCAACGGTCTCATTGAAAATACAATAGAATTTGCTTTTGAAAGAATTAGTGTTCGAATTTAAATAAATTCCAGTTGTTTATTATTTTAGCGACCTGGTGCATGATCGTGGACAACATGGTCATTAAAAATGCATTGATAGTTTTTTTTATAACTCTTAATATATGAATATAAGAAAAGTTCCTGTGGAGTATTGTTTTAGCAACCTGGTGCATGATCCTAGTCAACGGTGTCTTTGAAAATGCAATAGAGTTTGCTTCTGTAAGAAGTAGTATTTGAATTTATAAAAAGTTCCAGTAGATTATTATTTTAGCAACCTGGTGCATGATCATGGACAACGGGGTCATTAAAAATGCATTGTTAGTTGTTTTTATAACTCTTAATATATGAATATAAAAAAAGTTCCTGTGGAGTATTGTTTTAGCAACCTGGTGCATGATCCTAGTCAACGGGGTCATTGAAAATGCAATAGAATTTGCTTTTGGAAGAATTAGTGTTCGAATTTAAAAAAAGTTCCAGTTGATTATTATTTTAGCGATCTGGTTCATCATCCTAGACAACAGGGTCATTGAAAATGCATTCTAAGTTGTTTTTATAAACCTTAATATATGAATATAAAAAAAGTTCCTGTGGAGTATTGTTTTAGCAACCTGGTGCATTATCCAAGTCAACGGGGTCATTGAAAATGAAATAGAATTTGCTTTTGGAAGAATTAGTGTTCGAATTTAAATAAATTCCAGTAGATTATTATTTTAGCGATATGTTGCATCATCCTAGACAACAGGGTCATTGAGAATGCATTTTAAGTTGTTTTTACAACCCTTAATATATGAATATAAAAAAAGTTCCTGTGGAGTATTGTTTTAGCAACCTGGTGCATGATCCTAGTCAACGGGGTCATTGAAAATGAAATAGAATTTGCTTTTGGAAGAATTAGTGTTCGAATTTAAATAAATTCCAGTTGATTATTATTTTAGCGACCTGGTGCATGATCCTAGACAATGGGGTCATTAAAAATGCATTGTTAGTTGTTTTTATAACTCTTAATATATGAATATAAAAAAAGTTCCTGTGGAGTATTGTTTTAGCAACCTGGTGCATGATCCTAGTCAACGGGGTCATTGAAAATGAAATAGAATTTGCTTTCGGAAGAATTAGTGTTCGAATTTAAAAAAAGTTCCAGTAGATTATTATTTTAGCAACCTGGTGCATAATCGTGGACAACAGGGTCTTTAAAAATGCATTGTTAGTTGTTTTTATAACTCTTAATATATGAATGTAAAAAATGTTCCAGTTGATTATTATCTTAGCTTCCTGGTACATGATCCTAGACAACAGGGTCATTGAAAATGCAATTGAATTTTCTTTTGGAAGAATTAGTGTTTGAATTTAAAAAAGTTCCAGTTGATTAGGGTTTCATAACCCTAAATATATGAAAATAAAAAAAGTTCCTGTGGAGTAGTGTTGTAGCAACCTGGTGCATGATCCTAGTCAACGGGGTCATTGAAAATGAAATAGAATTTGCTTTCGGAAGAATTAGTGTTCGAATTCAAAAAAAGTTCCAGTAGATTATTATTTTAGCAACCTGGTGCATGATCTTAGTCAACGTGGTCATTGAAAATGCGATGGAATTTGCTTTTGGAAGAATTAGTGTTCAAATCTAAAAATAAGTTCTAGCAGATTATTTTTTTTGCAACCTGGTGCATGATCCTAATCAACGGGGTCATTGAAAATGCAATAGAATTTGCTTTTTGGAAGAATTAGTGTTCGAATTTAAAACAAGTTCCAGTTGATTATTATTTTAGCGATCTGGTTCATCATCCTAGACAACAGGGTCATTGAAAATGCATTGCTAGTTGTTTATATAACCCTTAATATATGAATATAAAAAAGTTCCTGTGGAGTATTGTTATAGCAACCTGGTGCATGATCCAAGTCAGCGGGGTCATTTAAAATGCAATAGAATTTGCTTTAGGAAGAATTAATGTTCGAATTTAAATAAGTCCCAGTAGATTATTAATTTAGCGATCTGTTGCATCATCCTAGACAACAGGGTCATTGAGAATGCATTGTTAGTTGTTTTCATAACCCTAAATATATGAATATAAAAAAAGTTCCTGTGGAGTATTGTTTTAGCAACCTGGTGCATGATCCTAGTCAACGGGGTCATTGAAAATACAATAGAATTTGCTTTTGGAAGAATTAGTGTTCGAATTTGAAAAAAAGCTCCAGTAGATTATTATTTTAGCAACCTGGTGCATGATCTTAGTCAACGTGGTCATTGAAAATGCGATGGAATTTGCTTTTGGAAGAATTAGTGTTCAAATCTAAAATAAGTTCTAGCAGATTATTTTTATAGCTACCTGGTGCATGATCCAAATCAACGGGGTCATTTAAAATGAAATAGAATTTGCTTTCGGAAGAATTAGTGTTCGAATTTAAAACAAGTTCCAGTTGATTATTATTTTAGCGATCTGGTTCATCATCCTAGACAACAGGGTCATTGAAAATGCATTGCTAGTTGTTTTCATAACCCTTAATATATGAATATAAAAAAGTTCCTGTGGAGTATTGTTTTAGCAACCTGGTGCATGATCCTAGTCAACGGGGTCATTGAAAAATAGAATAGAATTTGCTTTTTGGAAGAATTAGTGTTCGAATTTAAATAAGTCCCAGTAGATTATTAATTTAGCGATCTGTTGCATCATCCTAGACAACAGGGTCATTGAGAATGCATTGTTAGTTGTTTTCATAACCCTCAATATATGAATATAAAAAAAGTTCCTGTGGAGTATTGTTTTAGCAACCTGGTGCATGATCCTAGTCAACGGGGTCATTGAAAATACAATAGAATTTGCTTTTGGAAGAATTAGTTTTTGAATTTCAAAAAAGGTCCAGTAGATTATTATTTTAGCAACCTGGTGCATAATCGTGGACAACATGGTCATTAAAAATGCATTGATAGTTTTTTTTATAACTCTTAATATATGAATATAAGAAAAGTTACTGTGGAGTATTGTTTTAGCAACCTGGTGCATGATCCTAGTCAACGGGGTCATTGAAAATGCAATTGAATTTGCTTTTGGAAGAATTAGTTTTTCAAATTTAAAAAAGTTCCAGAAGATTATTATTTTAGCAACCTGGTGCATAATAGTGGACAACAGGGTCAATAAAAATGCATTGTTAGTTGTTTTTATAACTCTTAATATATGAATATAAAAAAAGCTCCTGCGGAGTATTGTTTTAGCAACCTTGTGCATGATCTTAGTCTACGGGGTGATTGAAAATGCAATGGAATTTGCTTTTGGAAGAATTAGTGTTCGAATTTAAAAAAAGTTCCAGTTGATTATTATTTTAGCGACCTGGTGCATGATCCTAGACAACAGTGTCTTTAAAAATGCATTGTTAGTTGTTTTTATAACTCTTAATATATGAATATAAAAAAAGATCCTGCGGAGTATTGTTTTAGCAACCTGGTGCATGATCCTAGACAACGGGGTCATTGAAAATGCAATTGAATTTTCTTTTGGAAGAATTTGTGTTCGAATTTAAATAAGTTCCAGTAGATTATTATTTTAGCTACCTGGAGCATAATCGTGGACAACAGGGTCATTAAAAATGCATTGTTAGTTGTTTTTATAACTCTTAATATATGAATGTAAAAAATGTTCCAGTAGATTATTATCTTAGCAGCCTGGTACATGATCCTAGACAACGGGGTCATTGAAAATGAAATAGAATTTTCTTTTGGAAGAATTAGTGTTTGAATTTTAAAAAAGTTCCAGTTGATTAGGTTTCATAACCCTAAATATATGAATATAAAAAAAGTTCCTGTGGAGTATTGTTTTAGCAACATGGTGCATGATCCTAGTCAACGGTCTCATTGAAAATACAATAGAATTTTCTTTTGAAAGAATTAGTGTTCGAATTTAAATAAATTCCATTTGATTATTATTTTAGCAACATGGTGCATGATCCTAGTCAACGGTCTCATTGAAAATGCAATGGAATTTGCTTTTGGAAGAATTAGTGTTCGAATTTAAAAAAAGTTCCAGTTGATTATTATTTTAGCGACCTGGTGCATTATCCAAGACAACGGGGTCATTAAAAATGCATTGTTAGTTGTTTTTATAACTCTTAATATATGAATATAAAAAAAGTTCCTGTGGAGTATTGTTTTAGCAACCTGGTGCATGATCCTAGTCAACGGTGTCATTGAAAATGCAATAGAATTTGCTTTTGGAAGAATTAGTGTTCGAATTTAAAAAAAGTTCCAGTTGATTATTATTTTAGCAACCTGGTGCATGATCCTAGTCAACGGGGTCATTGAAAATGCAATAGAATTTGCTTTTGGAAGAATTAGTGTTCGAATTTAAAAAAAGTTCCAGTTGATTATTATTTTAGCGACCTGGTGCATGATCCTAGACAACAGTGTCTTTAAAAATGCATTGTTAGTTGTTTTTATAACTCTTAATATATGAATATAAAAAAAGTTCCTGTGGAGTATTGTTTTAGCAACCTGGTGCATGATCCTAGTCAACGGGGTCATTGAAAATACAATAGAATTTGCTTTTGAAAGAATTAGTGTTCGAATTTAAATAAGTTCCAGTAGATTATTATTTTAGCAACCTGGAGCATAATCGTGGACAACAGGGTCATTAAAAATTCATTGATAGCTGTTTTTATAACACGTAATATATAAATATAAAAAAAGTGACGGTAGATTATTATTTTAGCAACCTGGTGCATGATCCTTGTCAACGGGGTCATTGAGAATGCAATAGAATTTGCTTTTGGAAGAATTAGTGTTCGAATATGAAAAAAGTTCCAGTAGATTATTATTTTAGCAACCTGGTGCATAATCCTGGACAACAGGGTCATTAAAAATGCATTGTTAGTTGTTTTTATAACTCTTAATATATGAATTTAAAAAAAGTTCCAGTTGATTATTATTTTAGCGACCTGGTGCATGATCCAAATCAACGGGGTCATTTAAAATGAAATAGAATTTGCTTTCGGAAGAATTAGTTTTCGAATATAAAAAAAGTTCCAGTTGATTATTATTTTAGCGACCTGGTGCATGATCCAAGTCAACGGTGTCTTTAAAAATGCATTGTTAGTTGTTTTTATAACTCTTAATATATGAATATAAAAAAAGCTCCTGCGGAGTATTGTTTTAGCAACCTGGTGCATGATCCTAGTCAACGGGGTCATTGAAAATGCAATTGAATTTGCTTTTGGAAGAATTAGTGTTCGAATTTAAAAAAGTTCCAGTAGATTATTATTTTAGCTATCGGGTGCATAATCGTGGACAACAGGGTCTTTAAAAAATGCATTGTTAGTTGTTTTTATAACTCTTAATATATGAATGTAAAAAATGTTCCAGTAGATTATTATCTTAGCAGCCTGGTACATGATCCTAGACAACAGGGTCATTGAAAATGCAATTGAATTTTCTTTTGGAAGAATTAGTGTTTGAATTTAAAAAAAGTTCCAGTTGATTAGGGTTTCATAACCCTAAATATATGAATATAAAAAAAGTTCCTGTGGAGTATTGTTTTAGCAACCTGGTGCATGATCCTAGTCAACGGGGTCATTGAAAATACAATAGAATTTGCTTTTGGAAGAATTAGTGTTCGAATTTAAATAAGTTCCAGTAGATTATTATTTTAGCAACCTGGTGCATGATCCTAGTAAACGGGGTCATTGAAAATGCAATGGAATTTGCTTTTGGAAGAATTAGTGTTCGAATTTAAAAAAAGTTCCAGTTGATTATTATTTTAGCAACCTGGTGCATTATCCAAGACAACGGGGTCATTAAAAATGCATTGTTAGTTGTTTTTATAACTCTTAATATATGAATATAAAAAAAGTTCCTGTGGAGTATTGTTTTAGCAACCTGGTGCATGATCCTAGTCAACGGGGTCATTGAAAATGCAATAGAATTTGCTTTTGGAAGAATTAGTGTTCGAATTTAAATAAATTCCAGTTGATTATTATTTTAGCGACCTGGTGCATGATCCTAGTCAACGGTGTCATTGAAAATGCAATAGAATTTGCTTTTGGAATAATTAGTGTTCGAATTTAAAAAAAGTTCCAGTTGATTATTATTTTAGCGACCTGGTGCATGATCCTAGACAACAGTGTCTTTAAAAATGCATTGTTAGTTGTTTTTATAACTCTTAATATATGAATATAAGAAAAGTTACTGTGGAGTATTGTTTTAGCAACCTGGTGCATGATCCTAGTCAACGGGGTCATTGAAAATGCAATTGAATTTTCTTTTGGAAGAATTAGTGTTCGAATTTGAAAAAAGTTCCAGTAGATTATTATTTTAGCAACCTGGAGCATAATCGTGGACAACAGGGTCATTAAAAATTCATTGATAGCTGTTTTTATAACACGTAATATATAAATATAAAAAAAGTGACGGTAGATTATTATTTTAGCAACCTGGTGCATGATCCTTGTCAACGGGGTCATTGAGAATGCAATAGAATTTGCTTTTGGAAGAATTAGTGTTTGAATTTAAAAAAAGTTCCAGTAGATTATTATTTTAGCGACCTGGTGCATGATCCTGGACAACAGGGTCATTAAAAATGCATTGTTAGTTGTTTTTATAACTCTTAATATATGAATATAAAAAAAGTTCCAGTAGATTATTATTTTAGCAACCTGGTGCATAATCCTAGTCAACGGGGTCATTGAGAATGCAATAGAATTTGCTTTTGGAAGAATTAGTGTTCGAATTTAAAAAAAGTTCCCGTTGATTATTATTTTAGCGACCTGGTGCATGATCCTAGACAACAGTGTCTTTAAAAATGCATTGTTAGTTGTTTTTATAACTCTTAATATATGAATATAAAAAAAGTTACCGTGGAGTATGGTTTCAGCAACCTGGTGCATGATCCTAGTCAACGGGGTCATTGAAAATACAATAGAATTTGCTTTTGGAAGAACTAGTGTGCGAATCTAAAAAAAGTTCTAGTAGATTATTATTTTAGCAACCTGGTGCATAATCGTGGACAACAGCGTCATTAAAAAAGCATTGATAGTTGTTTTTATATCTCTTAATATATGAATATAAGAAAAGTTACCGTGGAGTATTGTTTCAGCAACCTTGGGCATGATCTAAGACAACGGGGTCATTGAGAATGCAATAGAATTTGCTTTTGGAAGAATTAGTCTACAAATCTAAAATAAGTTCCAGCAGATTATTATTTTTGCAACCTGGTGCATGATCCTAATCAACGGGGTCATTGAAAATGGAATAGAATTTGCTTTTGGAAGAATTAGTGGTCGAATCTAAAAAAAGTTCCAGTAGATTTTATTTTAGCAACCTGGTGCATAATAGTGGACAACAGGGTCATTAAAAATGCATTGTTAGTTGTTTTTATAACTCTTAATATATGAATATAAAAAAAGCTCCTGCGGAGTTTTGTTTTAGCAACCTAGTACATAATCTTAGACAACAGGGTCATTGAAAATGCAATAGAATTTGCTTTTGGAAGAATTAGTGTTTGAATTTAAAAAAAGTTCCAGTAGATTATTATTTAAGCAACCTTGTGCATTATCCAAGACAACGGGGTCATTAAAAATGCATTGTTAGTTGTTTTTATAACTATTAATATATGAATATAAAAAAAGTTCCTGTGGAGTATTGTTATAGCAACCTGGTGCATGATCCTAGACAACGGGGTCATTGAAAATGGATTTGAATTTGCTTTTGTAAGAATTATTTTTTGAATTTTAAAAAAGTTCCAGTTGATTATTATTTCAGCGACCTGGTTCATTATCCTAGACAACATGGTCATTAAAAATGCATTTCTAGTTGTTTTTATAACTCTTAATATATGAATATAAGAGACGTTACCGTGGAGTATGGCTTTTGCAACCTGGTGCATGATCCTAGTCAACGGGGTCATTGAAAATTCAATGGAATTTGCTTTTGGAAGAATTAGTGTTCGAATTTAAAAAAAGTTCCAGCTGATTATTATTTTAGCTACCGGGTGCATAATCGTGGACAACAGTGTCATTGAAAATGCATTGTTAGTTGTTTTTATAACTCTTAATATATGAATATAAAAAATGTTCCAGTAGATTATTATCTTAGCAGCCTGGTACATGATCCTAGACAACAGGGTCATTGAAAATGCAATTGAATTTTCTTTTGGAAGAATTAGTGTTCGAATTTAAAAAAAGTTCCAGTTGATTATTATTTTATCGACCTGGTGCATGATCCTAGACAACCGGGTCTTTTGCAAATACAAAAGAATTTGCTTTTGGAAGAATTAGTGTTCGAATTTAAATAAGTTCCAGTAGATTATTATTTTAGCGATCTGGTTCATCATCCTAGACAACAGGGTCATTGAAAATGCATTGTTAGTTGTTTTTCATAACCCTTAATATATGAATATAAAAAAAGTACCTGTGGAGTATTGTTTTAGCAACCTGGTGCATGATCCTAGTCAACGGGGTCATTGAAAATGCAATTGAATTTGCTTTTGGAAAAATTAGTGTTCGAATTTAAAAAAGTTCCAGTAGATTATTATTTTAGCTATCGGGTGCATAATCGTGGACAACAGGGTCTTTAAAAATGCATTGTTAGTTGTTTTTATAACTCTTAATATATGAATGTAAAAAATGTTCCAGTAGATTATTATCTTAGCAGCCTGGTACATGATCCTAGACAACAGGGTCATTGAAAATGCAATTGAATTTTCTTTTGGAAGAATTAGTGTTTGAATTTAAAAAAAGTTCCAGTTGATTAGGGTTTCATAACCCTAAATATATGAATATAAAAAAAGTTCCTGTGGAGTATTGATTTAGCAACCTGGTGCATGATCCTAGTCAACGGGGTCATTGAAAATACAATAGAATTTGCTTTTGGAAGAATTAGTGTTCGAATTTGAAAAAGCTCCAGTAGATTATTATTTTAGCAACCTGGTGCATGATCTTAGTCAACGTGGTCATTGAAAATGCGATGGAATTTGCTTTTGGAAGAATTAGTGTTCAAATCTAAAATAAGTTCTAGCAGATTATTTTTTTTGCAACCTGGTGCATGATCCTAATCAACGGGGTCATTGAAAATGCAATAGAATTTGCTTTTGGAAGAATTAGTGTTCGAATTTAAAACAAGTTCCAGTTGATTATTATTTTAGCGATCTGGTTCATCATCCTAGACAACAGGGTCATTGAAAATGCATTGCTAGTTGTTTTCATAACCCTTAATATATGAATATAAAAAAAGTTCCTGTGGAGTATTGTTTTAGCAACCTGGTGCATGATCCTAGTCAACGGGGTCATTGAAAATAGAATAGAATTTGCTTTTGGAAGAATTAGTGTTCGAATTTAAATAAGTCCCAGTAGATTATTAATTTAGCGATCTGCTGCATCATCCTAGACAACAGGGTCATTGAGAATGCATTGTTAGTTGTTTTCATAACCCTCAATATATGAATATAAAAAAAGTTACTGTGGAGTATTGTTTTAGCAACCTGGTGCATGATCCTAGTCAACGGGGTCATTGAAAATACAATAGAATTTGCTTTTGGAAGAATTAGTGTTCGAATTTCAAAAAAGTTCCAGTAGATTATTATTTTAGCAACCTGGTGCATAATCGTGGACAGCAGGGTCTTTAAAAATGCATTGTTAGTTTTTTTTATAACTCTTAATATATGAATATAAGAAAAGTTACTGTGGAGTATTGTTTTAGCAGCCTGGTACATGATCCTAGACAACAGGGTCATTGAAAATGAAATTGAATTTGCTTTAGGAAGAATTAGTTTTCAAATTTAAAAAAAGTTCCAGAAGATTATTATTTTAGCAACCTGGTGCATAATAGTGGACAACGGGGTCATTAAAAATGCATTGTTAGTTGTTTTTATAACTATTAATATATGAATATAAAAAAAGTTCCTGTGGAGTATTGTTATAGGAACCTTGGGCATGATCTTAGACTACGGGGTGATTGAAAATGCAATAGAATTTGCTTTTGGAAGAATTATTGTTTGAATTTTAAAAAAGTTCCAGTTGATTATTATTTCAGCGACCTGGTGCATGATCCTAGACAACAGGGTCATTAAAAATGCATTTCTAGTTGTTTTTATAACTCTTAATATATGAATATAAAAAAAGATCCTGTGGAGTATTGTTTTAGCAACCTGGTGCATGATCCTAGACAACGGGTTCATTGAAAATTCAATTGAATTTGCTTTTGGAAGAATTAGTGTTCGAATTTTAAAAAAGTTCCAGTAGATTATTATTTTAGCTACCTGGTGCATAATCGTGGACAGCAGGGTCTTTAAAAATGCATTGTTAGTTGTTTTTATAACTCTTAATATATGAATGTAAAAAATGTTCCAGTAGATTATTATCTTAGCAGCCTGGTACATGATCCTAGACAACAGGGTCATTGAAAATGCAATTGAATTTTCTTTTGGAAGAATTAGTGTTTGAATTTAAAAAAGTTCCAGTTGATTAGGGTTTCATAACCCTAAATATATGAATATAAAAAAGTTCCTGTGGAGTATTGTTTTAGCAACCTGGTGCATGATCCTAGACAACGGGGTCATTGAAAATGCAATAGAATTTGCTGTTTAAAGAATTAGTGTTCGAATTTTAAAAAAGTTCCAGTTGATTATTATTTTAGCAACCTGGTGCATGATCCTAGTCAACGGGGTCATAGAAAATGCAATAGAATTTGCTTTTGGAAGAATTAGTGTTCAAATCTAAAATAAGTTCTAGCAGATTATTTTTTGCAACCTGGTGCATGATCCTAATCAACGGGGTCATTGAAAATGCAATAGAATTTGCTTTTGGAAGAATTAGTGTTTGAACTCAAAAAAAGTTCCAGTTGATTATTATTTTAGCGACCTGGTGCATGATCCTAGACAACAGGGTCATTAAAAATGCATTGTTAGTTGTTTTTATAACTCTTAATATATGAATATAAAAAAAGTTCCTGTGGAGTATTGTTTTAGCAACCTGGTGCATGATCCTAGTCAACGGGGTCATTGAAAATGCAATTGAATTTTCTTTTGGAAGAATTAGTGTTCGAATTTGAAAAAAGTTCCAGTAGATTATTATTTTAGCAACCTGGAGCATAATCGTGGACAACAGGGTCATTAAAAATTCATTGATAGCTGTTTTTATAACACGTAATATATAAATATAAAAAAAGTGACGGTAGATTATTATTTTAGCAACCTGGTGCATGATCCTTGTCAACGGGGTCATTGAGAATGCAATAGAATTTGCTTTTGGAAGAATTAGTGTTCGAATTTGAAAAAAGTTCCAGTAGATTATTATTTTAGCGACCTGCTGCATGATCCTGGACAACAGGGTCAGTAAAAATGCATTGTTAGTTGTTTTTATAACTCTTAATATATGAATATAAAAAAAGTTCCAGTAGATTATTATTTTATCAACCTGGTGCATAATCCTAGTCAACGGGGACACTGAAAATGCAATAGAATTTGCTTTTGGAAGAATTAGTGTTCGAATTTAAAAAAAGTTCCCGTTGATTATTATTTTAGCGACCTGGTGCATGATCCTAGACAACAGTGTCTTTAAAAATGCATTGTTAGTTGTTTTTATAACTCTTAATATATGAATATAAAAAAAGTTACCGTGGAGTATGGTTTTAGCAACCTGGTGCATGATCCTAGTCAACGGGGTCATTGAAAATACAATAGAATTTGCTTTTGGAAGAATTAGTGTGCGAATCTAAAAAAAGTTCTTGTAGATTTTTATTTTAGCAACCTGGTGCATAATCGTGGACAACAGGGTCATTAAAAATGCATTGATAGTTGTTTTTATATCTCTTAATATATGAATATAAGAAAAGTTACCGTGGAGTATTGTTTCAGCAACCTTGGGCATGATCTAAGACAACGGGGTCATTGAGAATGCAATAGAATTTGCTTTTGGAAGAATTAGTCTACAAATCTAAAATAAGTTGCAGCAGATTATTATTTTTGCAACCTGGTGCATGATCCTAATCAACGGGGTCATTGAAAATGGAATAGAATTTGCTTTTGGAAGAATTAGTGGTCGAATCTAAAAAAAGTTCCAGTAGATTTTATTTTAGCAACCTGGTGCATAATAGTGGACAACAGGGTCATTAAAAATGCATTGTTAGTTGTTTTTATAACTCTTAATATATGAATATAAAAAAAGCTCCTGCGGAGTTTTGTTTAAGCAACCTAGTACATAATCTTAGACAACAGGGTCATTGAAAATGCAATAGAATTTGCTTTTGGAAGAATTAGTGTTTGAATTTAAAAAAAGTTCCAGTAGATTATTATTTAAGCAACCTTGTGCATTATCCAAGACAACGGGGTCATTAAAAATGCATTGTTAGTTGTTTTTATAACTATTAATATATGAATATAAAAAAAGATCCTGTGGAGTATTGTTATAGGAACCTTGGGCATGATCTTAGACTACGGGGTCATTTAAAATGCATTTGAATTTGCTTTTTGAAGAATTAGTTTTCGAATGTAAAAAAAGTTCCAGTTGATTATTATTTTACCGACCTGGTGCATGATCCTAGAAAACAGGGTCTTTAAAAATGCATTGTTAGTTGTTTTTGTAACTCTTAATATATGAGTATAAAAAAAATTACCGTGGATTATGGTTTTAGCAACCTGGTGCATGATCCTAGTCAACGGGGTCATTGAAAATGCAATGGAATTTGATTTTGGAAGAATTAGTGTTCGAATTTAAAAAAGTTCCAGCAGATTATTATTTTAGATACCGGGTGCATAATCGTGGACAACAGTGTCATTGAAAATGCATTGTTAGTTGTTTTTATAACTCTTAATATATGAATATAAAGAATGTTCCAGTAGATTATTATCTTAGCAGCCTGGTACATGATCCTAGACAACAGGGTCATTGAAAATGCAATTGAATTTTCTTTTGGAAGAATTAGTGTTCGAATTTAAAAAAGTTCCAGTTGATTATTATTTTATCGACCTGGTGCATGATCCTAGACAACCGGGTCTTTTGCAAATACAAAAGAATTTGCTTTTGGAAGAATTAGTGTTCGAATTTAAATAAGTTCCAGTAGATTATTATTTTAGCGATCTGGTTCATCATCCTAGACAACAGGGTCATTGAAAATGCATTGTTAGTTGTTTTCATAACCCTTAATATATGAATATAAAAAAAGTTCCTGTGGAGTATTGTTTTACAACCTGGTGCATGATCCTAGTCAACGGGGTCATTGAAAAAAAGAATAGAATTTGCTTTTGGAAGAATTAGTGTTCGAATTTCAAAAAAGTTCCAGTAGATTATTATTTTAGCAACCTGGTGCATAATCGTGGACAACAGGGTCATTAAAATGCATTGTTAGTTGTTTTTATTACTCTTAATATATGAATATAAGAGAAGTTACTGTGGAGTATTGTTTTAGCAGCCTTGTACATGATCCTAGTCAACGGGATCATTGAAAATGCAATGGAATTTGCTTTTGGAAGAATTAGTATTCGAATTTAAATAAGTCCCAGTAGATTATTATTTTAGCGATCTGTTGCATCATCCTAGACAACAGGGTCATTGAGAATGCATTGTTAGTTGTTTTCATAACCCTTAATATATGAATATAAAAAAAGTTACTGTTGAGTATGGTTTTAGCAACCTGGTGCATGATCCTAGTCAAGGGGGTCATTGAAAATACAATAGAATTTGCTTTTGGAAGCATTAGTGTTCGAATTTCAAAAAAGTTCCAGTAGATTATTATTTTAGCAACCTGGTGCATAATCGTGGACAGCAGGGTCTTTAAAAATGCATTGTTAGTTGTTTTTATAACTCTTAATATATGAATATAAAAAAAGTTACCGTGGAGTATGGTTTTAGCAACCTGGTGCATGATCCTAGTCAAGGGGGTCATTGAAAATGCAATTTAATTTGCTTTTGGAAGAATTAGTTTTCGAATTTAAAAAAAAGTTCCAGAAGATTATTATTTTAGCAACCTGGTGCATAATAGTGGACAACAGAGTCATTAAAAATGCATTGATAGTTGTTTTTATAACTCTTAATATATGAATATAAAAAAAGTGACGGTAGATTATTATTTTAGCAACCTGGTGCATGATCTTAGTCAACGGGGTCATTGAAAATGCGATGGAATTTGCTTTTGGAAGAATTAGTGTTCGAATCTAAAATAAGTTCCAGTATATTATTATTTTTGCAACGTGGGCATGATCCTAGTCAACGGGGTCATTGAAAATGCAATTGAATTTGCTTTTGGAAGAATTAGTTTTCGAATTTAAAAAAAGTTCCAGTTGAATTATTATTTTAGCGACCTGGTGCATTATCCTAGACAACTGGGTCATTAAAAATGCATTGTTATTTGTTTTAATAACTGGTAATATATGAATATAATATAAGTTATGGTATATTATTTTTTTAGCAAAATGTTGATTGATCTTAGTCAACGTGTTCATTGAAAATGCGATGGGATTTCCTTTTGGAAAAATTAGTGTTCGAATATAAAAAAAGTGACGGTAGATTATTATTTTAGCAACCTCGTGCATGATCCTAATCAACGGGGTCATTGAAAATGCATGAGAATTTGCTGTTGAAAGAATAAGTGTTCGAATTTAAAAAAATTTCCAGTTGATTATTAGTTCAGCAACCTGGTGCAAAATCGTGGACAACAGGGTCATTAAAAATTCAATGATAGCTGTTTTTATAACACGTAATATATGAATATAAAAAAAGTGATGGTAGATGAGTATTTTAGCAACCTGGTGCATGATCCCAGTCAACGTGGTCATTGAGAATGCAATAGAATTTGCTTTTGGAAGAATTAGTGTGCGAATTTATAAAAAGTTCCAGTAGATTATTATTTTAGCAACCTGGTGCATGATCCTAATCAACGGGGTCATTGAAAATGCAAGAGAATTTGCTGTTGAAAGAATAAGTGTTCGAATTTAAAAAAAGTTCCAGTTGATTATTATTTTAGCGACCTGGTGCATGATCCTAGACAACAGTGTCTTTTCAAATACAAAAGAATTTGATTTTGTAACAATTTGTGTTCGAATATAAATAATTTCCATTAGATTAATATTTTAGCGATCTGGTTCATCATCCTAGACAACAGGGTCATTGAAAATGCATTGCTAGTTGTTTTCATAACCCTTAATATATGAATATAAAAAAAGTTCCTGTGGAGTATTGTTTGAGCAACCTGGTGCATGATCCTAGTCAACGGGGTCATTGAAAATACAATAGAATTTGCTTTTGGAAGAATTAGTGTTCGAATTTGAAAAAAGTTCCAGTAGATTATTATTTTAGCAACCTGGTGCATAATCGTGGACAACAGGGTCATTAAAAATGCATTGTTAGTTGTTTTCATAACCCTTAATATATGAATATAAAAAAAGCTCCTGCGGAGTATTGTTTTAGCAACCTGGTGGATGATCCTAGTCAACGGGGTCATTGAAAATGCATTTGAATTTGCTTTTTGAAGAACTAGTATTCGAATTTAAAAAAGTTCCAGTTGATTATTATTTTAGCGACCTGGTGCATGATCCTAGACAACAGGGTCTTTAAAAAATGCATTGTTAGTTGTTTTTATAACTCTTAATATATGAATATAAAAAAAGTTACCGTGGAGTATGGTTTTAGCAACCTGGTGCATGATCCTAGTCAACGGGGTCATTGAAAATGCAATGGAATTTGCTTTTGGAAGAATTAGTGTTCGAATTTAAAGAAAGTTCCAGTTGATTATTATTTTAGAAATCTGGTTCATCATCCTAGAAAACAGGGTCATTGAAAGTGCATTGTTAGTTGTTTTCATAACCCTTAATATATGAATATAAAAAAAGTTCCTGTGGAGTATTGTTTTAGCAAACTGGTGCATGATCCTAGTCAACGGGGTCATTGAAAATGCAATAGAATTTGCTTTTGAAAGAATTAGAGTTCGAATTTAAATAAATTACAGTAGATTATTATTTTAGCGATCTGTTGCATCATCCTAGACAACAGGGTCATTGAGAATGCATTGTTAGTTGTTTTCATAACCCTAATATATGAATATAAAAAAAGTTCCTGTGGAGTATTGTTTTAGCAACCTGGTGCATAATCCTAGTCAACGGGGTCATTGAAAATGCCATAGAATTTGCTTTTGGAAGAATTAGTGTTAGAATTTTAAAAAAGTTCCAGTAGATTATTATTTTATCGACCTGGTGCATGATCCTGGACAACAGGGTCTTTGCAAATACAAAAGAATTTGATTTTGGAAGAATTAGTGTACGAATTTAAATAAGTTATAGTAGATTAATATTTTAGCGATCTGGTTCATCATCCTAGAAAACAGGGTCATTGAAAATGCATTGCTAGTTGTTTTCATAACCCTTAATATATGAATATAAAAAAAGCTCCTGCGGAGTATTGTTTTAGCAACCTGGTGGATGATCCTAGTCAACGGGGTCATTGAAAATGCATTTGAATTTGCTTTTGAAGAATTATTTTTCGAATTTAAAAATAGTTCCAGTTGATTATTATTTTAGCGACCTGGTGCATGATCCTAGACAACAGGGTCTTTAAAAATGCATTGTTAGTTGTTTTTATAACTCTTAATATATGAATATAAGAAAAGTTACTGTGGAGTATGGTTTTAGCAACATGGTGCATGATCCTATTCAACGGGGTCATTGAAAATGCAATGGAATTTGCTTTTGGAAGAATTAGTGTTCGAATTTAAAAAAAGTTGCAGTAGATTATTATTTTAGCTACCGGGTGCATAATCGTGGACAACAGTGTCATTGAAAATGCATTGTTAGTTGTTTTTATAACTCTTAATATATGAATATAAAAAATGTTCCAGTAGATTATTATCTTAGCAGCCTGGTACATGATCCTAGACAACAGGGTCATTGAAAATGCAATTGAATTTACTTTTGGAAGAATAAGTGTTCGAATTTAAAAAAGTTCCAGTTGATTATTATTTTATCGACCTGGTGCATGATCCTAGACAACCGGGTCTTTGCAAATACAAAAGAATTTGATTTTGGAAGAATTAGTGTTCGAATTTAAATAAGTTATAGTAGATTAATATTTTAGCGATCTGGTTCATGATCCTAGACAACAGGGTCATTGAAAGTGCATTGTTAGTTGTTTTCATAACCGTTAATATATGAATATCAAAAAAGTTCCTGTGGAGTATTGTTTTAGCAACCTGGTGCATGATCCTAGTCAACGGGGTCATTGAAAATAGAATAGAATTTGCTTTTTGGAAGAATTAGTGTTCGAATTTGAAAAAAGTTCCAGTAGATTATTATTTTAGCAACCTGGTGCATAATCCAAGACAACGGGGTCATTAAAAATGCATTGTTAGTTGTTTTTATAACTCTTAATATATGAATATGAGAAAAGTTACTGTGGAGTATTGTTTTAGCAACCTGGTGCATGATCCTAGTCAACGGGGTCATTGAAATAAATGCAATAGAATTTGCTTTTGGAAGAATTAGTCTTTGAATTTACAAAAAGTTCCAGAAGATTATTATTTTAGCAACCTTGTGCATTATCATGGACAACGGGGTAATTGAAAATGAATTGTTAGTTGGTTTTATAACTCTTAATATATGAATATAAAAAAAGCTCCTGCGGAGTATTGTTTTAGCAACCTGGTGCATGATCCTAGTCAACGGGGTCATTGAAAATGCAATTGAATTTGCTTTTGGAAGAATTAGTTTTCGAATTTAAAAAAGTTCCAGTTGATTATTATTTTAGCGATCTGGTTCATCATCCTAGACAACAGGGTCATTGAAAATGCATTGTTAGTTGTTTTTATAAACCTTAATATATGAATATAAAAAAAGTTCCTGTGGAGTATTGTTTTAGCAAACTGGTGCATGATCCTAGTCAACGGGGTCATTAAAAATGCAATAGAATTTGCTTTTGAAAGAATTAGAGTTCGAATTTAAATAAATTCCAGTTGATTATTATTTTAGCGACCTGTTGCATGATCCTAGACAACAGGGTCATTGAGAATGCATTGTTAGTTGTTTTCATAACCCTTAATATATGAATATAAAAAAAGTTCCTGTGGAGTATGGTTTTAGCAACCTGGTGCATGATCCTAGTCAACGGGGTCATTGAAAATACAATAGAATTTGCTTTTGGAAGAATTAGTGTTCGAATTTCAAAAAAGTTCCAGTAGATTATTATTTTAGCAACCTGGTGCATAATCGTGGACAGCAGGGTCTTTAAAAATGCATTGATAGTTGTTTTTATAACTCTTAATATATGAATATAAGAAAAGTTACTGTGGAGTATTGTTTTAGCCGCCTGGTGCATGATCCTAGTCAACGGGGTCATTGAAAATGCAATTGAATTTGCTTTTGGAAGAATTAGTTTTCAAATTTAAAAAAAGTTCCAGAAGATTATTATTTTAGCAACCTGGTGCATAATAGCGGACAACAGGGTCATTAAAAATGCATTGTTAGTTGTTTTTATTACTCTTAATATATGAATTTAAATAATGTTCCAGTAGATTATTATTTTAGCAACCTGGTGCATAATCCTAGTCAACGGGGACACTGAAAATGCAATTGAATTTGCTTTTGGAAGAATTAGTTTTCGAATTTAAATAAGTTCCAGTTGATTATTCTTTTAGCGACCTGGTGCATGATCCTAGACAACAGGGTCTTTAAAAATGCATTGTTAGTTGTTTTTATAACTCTTAATATATGAATATAAAAAAAGCTCCTGCGGAGTATTGTTTTAGCAACCTTGGGCATGATCTTAGACTACGGGGTCAATGAAAATGCAATAGAATTTGCTTTTGGAAGAATTAGTGTTCGAATTTAAAAAAAGTTCCAGTAGATTATTATTTTAGCTATCGGGTGCATAATCGTGGACAACAGGGTCTTTAAAAATGCATTGTTAGTTGTTTTTATAACTCTTAATATATGAATGTAAAAAATGTTCCAGTAGATTATTATCTTAGCAGCCTGGTACATGATCCTAGACAACAGGGTCATTGAAAATACAATAGGATTTGCTTTTGGAAGAATTAGTGTTCGAATTTGAAAAAAGCTCCAGTAGATTATTATTTTAGCAACCTGGTGCATGATCTTAGTGAACGTGGTCATTGAAAATGCTATGGAATTTGCTTTTGGAAGAATTAGTGTTCAAATCTAAAATAAGTTCTAGCAGATTATTTTTTAGCAACCTGGTGCATGATCCTAGACAACGGGGTCACTGAAAATGCAATAGAATTTGCTTTTGGAATAATTAGTGTTCGAATTTAAAAAAAGTTCCATTTGATTATTATTTCAGCGACCTGGTGCATGATTCTAGACAACAGGGTCATTAAAAATGCATTGTTAGATGTTTTTATAACTCTTAATATATGAATATAAAAAAAGTTCCTGTGGAGTATTGTTTTAGCAACCTGGTGCATGATCCTAGTCAACGGGGTCATTGAAAATGCAATTGAATTTGCTTTTGGAAGAATTAGTGTTCGAATTTAAATAAGTTCCAGTAGATTATTATTTTAGCAACCTGGAGCATAATCGTGGACAACAGGGTCATTAAAAATTTATTGATAGCTGTTTTTATAACACGTAATATATAAATATAAAAAAAGTGACGGTAGATTATTATTTTAGCAACCTGGTGCATGATCCTTGTCAACGGGGTCATTGAGAATGCAATAGAATTTGCTTTTGGAAGAATTAGTGTTCGAATTTGAAAAAAGTTCCAGTAGATTATTATTTTAGCAACCTGGTGCATAATCGTGGACAACAGGGTCATTAAAAATGCATTGTTAGTTGTTTTTATAACTCTTAATATATGAATATAAAAAAAATACCAGTAGATTATTTTTTTAGCAACCTGGTGCATGATCCTAGACAACGGGGTCATTGAAAATGAAATAGAATTTGCTTTTGGAAGAATTAGTGGTCGAATCTAAAAAAAGTTCCAGTAGATTTTATTTTAGCAACCTGGTGCATAATAGTGGACAACAGGGTCATTAAAAATGCATTGTTAGTTGTTTTTATAACTCTTAATATATGAATATAAAAAAGCTCATGCGGAGTATTGTTTTAGCAACCTGGTGGATGATCCTAGTCAACGGGGTCATTGAAAATGCATTTGAATTTGCTTTTTGAAGAATTAGTTTTCGAATGTAAAAAAAGTTCCAGTTGATTATTATTTTACCGACCTGGTGCATGATCCTAGACAACAGGGTCTTTAAAAATGCATTGTTAGTTGTTTTTGTAACTCTTAATATATGAGTATAAAAAAAATTACCGTGGATTATGGTTTAAGCAACCTGGTGCATGATCCTAGTCAACGGGGTCATTGAAAATGCAATGGAATTTTCTTTTGGAAGAATTAGTGTTCGAATTTAAAAAAGTTCCAGCAGATTATTATTTTAGCTACCGGGTGCATAATCGTGGACAACAGTGTCATTGAAAATGCATTGTTAGTTGTTTTTATAACTCTTAATATATGAATATAAAAAATGTTCCAGTAGATTATTATCTTAGCAGCCTGGTACATGATCCTAGACAACAGGGTCATTGAAAATGCAATTGAATTTTCTTTTGGAAGAATTAGTGTTCGAATTTATAAAAAGTTCCAGTTGATTATTATTTTATCGATCTGGTGCATGATCCTAGACAACCGTGTCTTTGCAAATACAAAAGAATTTGCTTTTGGAAGAATTAGTGTTCGAATTTAAATAAGTTCCAGTAGATTATTATTTTAGGGATCTGGTTCATCATCCTAGACAACAGGGTCATTGAAAATGCATTGTTAGTTGTTTTCATAACTCTTAATATATGAATATAAAAAAGTTCCTGTGGAGTATTGTTTTAGCAACCTGGTGCATGATCCTAGACAACGGGGTCACTGAAAATGCAATAGAATTTGCTTTTGGAATAATTAGTGTTCGAATTTAAAAAAAGTTCCATTTGATTATTATTTCAGCCACCTGGTGCATAATCGTGGACAACAGGGTCATTAAAAATGCATTGCTAGTTGTTTTTATAACTCTTTATATATGAATATAAGAGAAGTTACTGTGGAGTATTGTTTTAGCAGCCTCGTACATGATCCTAGTCAACGGGATCATTGAAAATGCAATGGAATTTGCTTTTGGAAGAATTAGTATTCGAATTTAAATAAGTCCCAGTAGATTATTATTTTAGCGATCTGTTGCATCATCCTAGACAACAGGGTCATTGAGAATGCATTGTTAGTTGTTTTCATAACCCTCAATATATGAATATAAAAAAGTTCCTGTGGAGTATTATTTTAGCGACCTGGTGAATGATCCTAGACAACAGGGTCTTTAAAAATGCATTCCTAGTTGTTTTTATAACTCTTAATATATGAATATAAAAAAAGTTACCGTGGAGTATGGTTTCAGCAACCTGGTGCATGATCCTAGTCAACGGGGTCATTGAAAATGCAATAGAATTTGCTTTTGGAAGAATTAGTGTTCGAATTTAAAAAAAGTTCCAGTAGATTATTATTTTAGCAACCTGGTGCATGATCCTAGACAGCGGGGTCATTAAAAATGCATTGTTAGTTGTTTTTATAACTCTTAATATATGAATATAAAAAAAGTTCCTGTGGAGTATTGTTTTAGCAACCTGGTAAATGATCCTAGTCAACGGTGTCATTGAAAATGCATTTTTATTTGATTTTTGAATTATTAGTCTTCGAATTTGAAATAGTTCCTGTTGATTATTATTTTAGCGACCTGGTGCATGATCCTAGACAACAGGGTCTTTAAAAATGCATTGTTAGTTGTTTTTATAACTCTTAATATATGAATATGAAAAAAGTTCCAGTAGATTATTATTTTAGCAGCCTGGTACATGATCCTAGACAACAGGGTCATTGAAAATGCAATGGAATTTGCTTTTGGAAGAATTAGTGTTCGAATTTAAAAAAAGTTCCCGTTGATTATTATTTTAGCGACCTGGTGCATGATCCTAGACAACGGGGTCTTTGCAAATACGAAAGAATTTGCTTTTGGAAGAATTAGTGTTCGAATTTAAATAAGTTCCAGTAGATTATTATTTTAGCGATCTGGTGCATCATCCTAGAAAACAGGGTCATTGAAAATGCATTGTTAGTTGTTTTCATAACCCTTAATATATGAATTTAAAAAAAGTTACCGTGGAGTATGGTTTTAGCAACCTGGTGCATGATCCTAGTCAACGGGGTCATTGAAAATACAATAGAATTTGCTTTTGGAAGAATTAGTGTTCGAATTTGAAAAAAGTTCCAGTAGATTATTATTTTAGCAACCTGGTGCATAATCGTGGACAACAGGGTCTTTAAAAATGCATTGTTAGTTGTTTTTATAACTCTTAATATATGAATATAAGAGAAGTTGCTATGGAGTATTGTTTTAGCAGCCTGGTACATGATCCTAGTCAACGGGATCATTGAAAATGCAATGGAATTTGCTTTTGGAAGAATTAGTGATCAAATCTAAAATAAGTTCCAGCAGATTATTTTTTTTGCAACCTGGTGCATGATCCTAATCAACAGGGTCATTAAAAATTCATTGATAGCTGTTTTTAATATATGAATATAAAAAAAGTGACGGTAGATTATTATTTTAGCAACCTGGTGCATGATCTTTGTCAACGGGGTCATTGAAAATGCGATGGAATTTGCTTTTGGAAGAATTAGTGATCAAATCTAAAATAAGTTCCAGCAGATTATTTTTTTTGCAACCTGGTGCATGATCCTAATCAACGGGGTCATTGAAAATGCAAAGGAATTTGCTTTTGGAAGAATTAGTGTTTGAATTTAAAAAATGTTCCAGTTGATTATTATTTTAGCGACCTGGTGCATGATCCTAGACAACAGGGTCTTTAAAAATCCAATGTTAGATGTTTTTATTACTCTTAATATATGAATATAAGAAAAGTTTCTGTAGAGTATTGTTTTAGCAACCTGGTGCATGATCCTAGTCAACAGGGTCATTGAAAATGCAATTGAATTTGCTTTTGGAAAAATTAGTTTTCGAATTAAAAAAAAGTTCCAGTTGATTATTAGCTTAGCAACCTGGTGCATAATCGTGGACAACAGGGTCATTAAAAATGCATTGATAGCTGTTTTTATAACACGTAATATATGAATATAAAAAAAGTGACGGTAGATTATTATTTTAGCAATCTGGTGCATGATCCTAGTCAACGGGGTCATTGAGAATGCAATAGAATTTGCTTTTGGAAGAATTAGTGTGCGAATCTAAAAAAAGTTCCAGTAGATTATTATTTTAGCAACCTGGTGCATAATCGTGGACAACAGGGTCATTATAAATGCATTGTTAGTTGTTTTTATAACTCTTAATATATGAATATAAAAAAAGTTCCAGTGGAGTATTGTTTCAGCAACCTTGGGCATGATCTAAGACAACGGTGTCATTGAGAATGCAATAGAATTTGCTTTTGGAAGAATTAGTGTTCCAATCTAAAATAAGTTCCAGCAGATTATTATTTTTGCAACCTGGTGCATGATCCTAATCAACGGGGTCATTGAAAATGCAATAGAATTTGCTTTTGGAAGAATTAGTGTGCGAATCTAAAAGAAGTTCCAGTAGATTATTATTTTAGCAACCTGGTGCATAATCGTGGACAACAGGGTCAATAAAAATGCATTGTTAGTTGTTTTTATAACTCTTAATATATGAATATAAAAAAAGCTCCTGCGGAGTATTGTTTTAGCAACCTAGTACATGATGTTAGACAACAGGGTCATTGAAAATGCAATAGAATTTTCTTTTGCAACAGTTATTGTTCGATTTTAAATAAGTTTCAGTGGATTATTATTTTAGCAACCTGGTGCATAATCGTGGACAACAGGGTCATTAAAAATGAATTGTTACTTGTTTTTAACCTCTTAATATATTAATATAAAAAAAGCTAATGTGGAGTATTGTTTTAGCAACCTGGTGCATGATTCTAGACAACGGGGTCATTGAAAATGCAATTGAATTTGCTTTTGGAAGAATTAGTGTTCAAATTTATAAAAAGTTCCAGTAGATTATTATTTTAGCAACCTGGTGCATGATCCTAGTCAACAGGGTCATTAAAAATGCATTGTTAGTTGTTTTTATAACTCTTAATATATGAATATAAAAAAAGCTCCTACGGAGTTTTGTTTTAGCAACCTAGTACATGATCTTAGACAACAGGGTCATTGAAAATGCAATAGAATTTTCTTTTGCAACAATTATTGTTCGATTTTAAATAAGTTTCAGTGGATTATTATTTTAGCAACCTGGTGCATAATCGTGGACAACAGGGTCATTAAAAATGAATTGTTACTTGTTTTTAACCTCTTAATATAGTAATATAAAAAAAGCTAATGTGGAGTATTGTTTTAGCAATCTGGTGCATGATCCTAGTCAACGGGGTCATTGAGAATGCAATAGAATTTGCTTTTGGAAGAATTAGTGTGCGAATCTAAAAAAAGTTCCAGTAGATTATTATTTTAGCAACCTGGTGCATAATCGTGGACAACAGGGTCATTAAAAATTCATTGATAGCTGTTTTTATAACACGTAATATATGAATATAAAAAAAGTGACGGTAGATTATTATTTTAGCAACCTGGTGCATGATCCTAGTCAACGGGGTCATTGAGAATGCAATAGAATTTGCTTTTGGAAGAATTAGTTTGCGAATCTAAAAAAAGTTCCAGTAGATTATTATTTTAGCAACCTGGTGCATAATCGTGGACAACAGGGTCATTATAAATGCATTGTTAGTTGTTTTTATAACTCTTAATATATGAATATAAAAAAAGTTCCAGTGGAGTATTGTTTCAGCAACCTTGGGCATGATCTAAGACAACGGTGTCATTGAAAATGCAAGAGAATTTGCTATTGAAAGAATAAGTGTTCGAATTTAAAAAAAGTTCCAGTAGATTATTATTTTAGCAACCTGGTGCATAATCGTGGACAACAGGGTCATTAAAAATACAATAGAATTTGCTTTTGGAAGAATTAGTGTTCGAATTTATAAAAAGTTCCAGAAGATTATTATTTTAGCAACCTGGTGCATAATAGTGGACAACAGGGTCAATAAAAATGCATTGTTAGTTGTTTTTATAACTCTTAATATATGAATATAAAATAAGTTACCGTGGAGCATGGTTTAAGCAACCTGGTTCATGATCCTAGAAAACGGGGTCTTTGAAAATGCAATAGAGTTTGCTTCTGTAAGAATTAGTATTTGAATTTAAAAAAAGTTCCAGTAGATTATTATTTTAGCGACCTGGTGCATGATCCTAGACAACGGGGTCATTAAAAATGCATTGTTAGTTGTTTTTATAACTCTTAATATATGAATATAAAAAAGCTCCTGCGGAGTATTGTTTTAGCAACCTAGTACATGATGTTAGACAACAGGGTCATTGAAAATGCAATAGAATTTTCTTTTGCAACAATTATTGTTCGATTTTAAATAAGTTTCAGTGGATTATTATTTTAGCAACCTGGTGCATAATCGTGGACAACAGGGTCATTAAAAATGAATTGTTACTTGTTTTTAACCTCTTAATATATTAATATAAAAAAAGCTACTGTGGAGTATTGTTTTAGTAACCTGGTGCATGATCCAAGTCAACGGGGTCATTGAAAATGCAATAGAATTTGCTTTTGGAAGAATTAGTTTTCGAATTTAAATAAATTCCAGTTGATTATTATTTTAGCGACCTGGTGCATGATCCAAGTCAACGGGGTCATTGAAAATGCAATAGAATTTGCTTTTGAACGAATTAGTGTTCGAATTTAAAAAAAGTTCCAGTTGATTATTATTTTAGCAACCTGGTGCATTATAGTGGACAACACGGTCATTAAAAATGCATTGTTAGTTGTTTTTATAACTTTTAATATATGAATATAAAAAAAGCTCACGCGGAGTTTTGTTTTAGCAACCTAGTACATGATCTTAGACAACAGGGTCATTGAAAATGCAATAGAATTTGCTATTGGAAGAATTAGTGTTCGAATTTAAATAAATTCCAGTTGATTATTATTTTAGCGACCTGGTGCATGATCCAAGACAACGGGGTCATTAAAAATGCATTGTTAGTTGTTTTTATAACTTTTAATATATGAATATAAAAAAAGCTCCTGCGGAGTCTTGTTTTAGCAACCTAGTACATGATGTTAGACAACAGGGTCATTGAAAATGCAATAGAATTTTCTTTTGCAACAATTATTGTTCGATTTTAAATAAGTTTCAGTGGATTATTATTTTAGCAACCTGGTGCATAATCGTGGACAACAGGGTCATTAAAAATGAATTGTTACTTGTTTTTAACCTCTTAATATATTAATATAAAAAAAGCTCCTGCGGAGTATTGTTTTTAGCAACCCGGTGCATGATCCTAGTCAACGGGGTCATTGAGAATGCAATAGAATTTGCTTTTGGAAGAATTAGTGTGCGAATCTAAAAAAAGTTCCAGTAGATTATTATTTTAGCAACCTGGTGCATAATCGTGGACAACAGGGTCATTAAAAATTCATTGATAGCTGTTTTTATAACACGTAATATATGAATATAAAAAAAGTGACGGTAGATTATTATTTTAGCAACCTGGTGCATGATCCTAGTCAACGGGGTCATTGAGAATGCAATAGAATTTGCTTTTGGAAGAATTAGTTTGCGAATCTAAAAAAAGTTCCAGTAGATTATTATTTTAGCAACCTGGTGCATAATCGTGGACAACAGGGTCATTATAAATGCATTGTTAGTTGTTTTTATAACTCTTAATATATGAATATAAAAAAAGTTCCAGTGGAGTATTGTTTCAGCAACCTTGGGCATGATCTAAGACAACGGTGTCATTGAAAATGCAAGAGAATTTGCTATTGAAAGAATTAGTGTTCGAATCTAAAAAAAGTTCCAGTTGATTTTTATTTTAGCAACCTGGTGCATGATCCTAGACAACGGGGTCATTAAAAATACAATAGAATTTGCTTTTGGAAGAATTAGTGTTCGAATTTATAAAAAGTTCCAGAAGATTATTATTTTAGCAACCTGGTGCATAATAGTGGACAACAGGGTCAATAAAAATGCATTGTTAGTTGTTTTTATAACTCTTAATATATGAATATAAAATAAGTTACCGTGGAGCATGGTTTAAGCAACCTGGTGCATGATCCTAGTCAACGGGGTCATTGAAAATGCAATAGAATTTTCTTTTGGAAGAATTAGTGTTCGAATTTAAAAAAAGTTCCAGTTGATTATTATTTCAGCGACCTGGTGCATGATCCTAGACAACGGGGTCATTAAAAATGCATTGTTAGTTGTTTTTATAACTCTTAATATATGAATATAAAAAAAGCTCCTGCGGAGTATTGTTTTAGCAACCTAGTACATGATGTTAGACAACAGGGTCATTGAAAATGCAATAGAATTTTCTTTTGCAACAATTATTGTTCGATTTTAAATAAGTTTCAGTGGATTATTATTTTAGCAACCTGGTGCATAATCGTGGACAACAGGGTCATTAAAAATGAATTGTTACTTGTTTTTAACCTCTTAATATATTAATATAAAAAAAGCTACTGCGGAGTATTGTTTTAGCAACCTGGTGCATGATCCTCGTCAACGGGGTCATTGAAAATGCAATAGAATTTGCTTTTGAAAGAATTAGTTTTGGAATTTAAATAAATTCCAGTTGATTATTATTTTAGCGACCTGGTGCATGATCCAAGTCAACGGTGTCATTAAAAATGCATTCTTAGTTGTTTTTATAACTCTTAATATATGAATATAAAAAAAGTTACTGTGGAGTATGGTTTTAGCGACCTGGTGCATGATCCAAGTCAACGGGGTCATTGAAAATGAAATAGAATTTGCTTTTGGAAGAATTAGTGTTCGAATTTAAATAAATTCCAGTTGATTATTATGTTAGCAACCCGGTGCATAATCGTGGACAACAGGGTCATTAAAAATGCATTGTTAGTTGTTTTTATAACTCTTAATATATGAATATAAGAAAAGTTACTGTGGAGTATTGTTTTAGCAGCCTGGTACATGATCCTAGTCAACGGGATCATTGAAAATGCAATGGAATTTGCTTTTGGAAGAATTAGTGTTCGAATTTAAAAAAGTTCCAGTTGATTATTAGCTTAGCAACCTGGTGCATAATCGTGGACAACAGTGTCATTAAAAATTCATTGATAGCTGTTTTTAATATATGAATATAAAAAAAGTGACGGTAGATTATTATTTTAGCAACCTGGTGCATGATCTTTGTCAACGGGGTCATTGAAAATGCGATGGAATTTGCTTTTGGAAGAATTAGTGTTCAAATCTAAAATAAGTTCCAGCAGATTATTTTTTGCAACCTGGTGCATGATCCTAGACAACGGGGTCATTGAAAATGCAATAGAATTTGCTTTTGAAAGAATTAGTGTTGGAATTTAATTAAATTCCAGTTGATTATTATTTTAGCAACCTGGTGCATAATCGTGGACAACAGGGTCATTATAAATGCATTGTTAGTTGTTTTTATAACTCTTAATATATGAATATAAAAAAAGTTCCAGTGGAGTATTGTTTCAGCAACCTTGGGCATGATCTAAGACAACGGGGTCATTGAAAATGCAATAGAATTTCTGTTGGAACAATTAGTGTTCAAATCTAAAATAAGTTCCAGCAGATTATTATTTTTGCAACCTGGTGCATGATCCTAATCAACGGGGTCATTGAAAATGCAATAGAATTTGCTTTTGGAAGAATTAGTGCTCGAATCTAAAAAAAGTTCCAGTAGATTTTATTTTAGCAACCTGGTGCATAATAGTGGACAACAGGGTCATTTAAAATCCATTGTTAATTGTTTTTATAACTCTTAATATATGAATATAAAAAAAGCTCATGATGAGTATTGTTTTAGCAACCTAGTACATGATGTTAGACAACAGGGTCATTGAAAATGCAATAGAATTTGCTTTTGGAAGAATTAGTGTTCGAATCTAAAATAAGTTCCAGTAGATTATTATTTTAGCAACCTGGTGCATGATCGTAGACAACGGGGTCATTGAAAATACAATAGAATTTGCTTTTGGAAGAATTAGTGTTCGAATTTATAAAAAGTTCCAGAAGATTATTATTTTAGCAACCTGGTGCATAATAGTGGACAACAGTGTCAATAAAAATGCATTGTTAGTTGTTTTTATAACTCTTAATATATGAATATAAAAAAAGTTACCGTGGAGCATGGTTTAAGCAACCTGGTGCATGATCCTAGTCAACGGGGTCATTGAAAATGCAATTGAATTTGCTTTTGGAAGAATTAGTTTTCGAATTTATAACAAGTTCCAGTTGATTATTATTTTAGCGACCTGGTGCATGATCCTGGACAACAGGGTCATTAAAAATGCATTGTTAGTTGTTTTTATAACTCTTAATATATGAATATAAAAAAAGCTCCTGCGGAGTATTGTTTTAGCAACCTAGTACATGATGTTAGACAACAGGGTCATTGAAAATGCAATAGAATTTGCTTTTGGAAGAATTAGTGTTCGAATCTAAAATAAGTTCCAGTAGATTATTATTTTAGCAACCTTGGGCATGATCTTAGACTACGGGGTCATTGAAAATTAAATAGAATTTTCTTTTGGAAGAATTAGTGTTCGTATTTAAAAAATGTTCCAGTTGATTATTATTTTAGCTACCTGGTGCATGATCCTAGACAACAGTGTCTTTGCAAATACTACAGAATTTGCTTTTGTAAGACTTAGTGTTAGAATTTAAATAAATTCAATTAGATTATTATTTTAGCGATCTGGTTCATCATCCTAGACAACAGGGTCATTGAAAATGCATTGTTAGTTGTTTTCATAACTCTTAATATATGCATATAAAAAAAGTTCCTGTGGAGTATTGTTTTAGCAACCTGGTGCATGATCCTAGTCAACGGGGTCATTGAAAAACAAGAGAATTTGCTGTTTAAAGAAATAGTGTTCGAATATAAAAAAAGTTCCAGTTGATTATTATTTTAGCAACCTGGTGCATAATAGTGGACAACAAGGTCATTAAAAATGCAATGATAGTTGTTTTTTAAAACTCTCAATATATGGATATAAGAAAAGTTACTGTGGAGTATTGTTTTAGCAGCCTGGTACATGATCCTAGAAAACAGGGTCATTGAAAATGCAAAGGAATTTGCTTTTGGAAGAATAAGTGTTCGAATTTAAAAAAAGTTCCAGTTGATTATTAGCTTAGCAACCTGGTGCATAATAGTGGACAACAGGGTCATCAAAAATGCATTGATAGCAGTTTTTATAACACGTAATATATGAATATTAAAAAAGTTACCGTAGATTATTATTTTAGCAACCTTGGGCATGATCTTAGACGACGGGGTCATTGAAAATACAATAGAATTTGCTTTTGGAAGAATTAGTGTTCCAATTTGAAAAAAGCTCCAGTAGATTATTATTTTAGCAACCTGGTGCATAATCGTGGACAACAGGGTCATTAAAAATGCAATCATAGTTGTTTTTATAACTCTTAATATATGAATATAAGAAAAGTTACTGTGGAGTATTGTTTTAGCAGCCTGGTGCATGATCATAGTCAACGGGGTCATTGAAAATACAATAGAATTTGCTTTTGGAAGAATTAGTGTTCGAATTTAAAAAAAGTTCCAGAAGATTATTATTTAAGCAACCTTGTGCATAATAGTGGAAAACAGGGTCATTAAAAATGCATTGATAGTTGTTTTTATAACTCTTAATATATGAATATAAAAAATGTTCCAGTAGATTATTATCTTAGCAGCCTGGTACATGATCCTAGACAACAGGGTCATTGAAAATGCAATTGAATTTTCTTTTGGAAGAATTAGTGTTCGAATTTAAAAAAAGTTCCAGTTGATTATTATTTTATCGACCTGGTGCATGATCCTAGACAACCGGGTCTTTGCAAATACAAAAGAATTTGCTTTTGGAAGAATTAGTGTTCGAATTTAAATAAGTTCCAGTAGATTATTATTTTAGCGATTTGTTCATCATCCTAGACAACAGGGTCATTGAAAATGCATTGTTAGTTGTTTTCATAACCCTTAATATATGAATATAAAAAAAGTTCCTGTGGAGTATTGTTTGAGCAACCTGGTGCATGATCCTAGTCAACGGGGTCATTGAAAATAGAATAGAATTTGCTTTTGGAAGAATTAGTGTTCGAATTTGAAAAAAGTTCCAGTAGATTATTATTTTAGCAACCTGGTGCATAATCGTGGACAACAGGGTCATTAAAAATGCATTGCTAGTTGTTTTTATAACTCTTAATATATGAATATAAGAGAAGTTACTGTGGAGTATTGTTTTAGCAGCCTGGTACATGATCCTAGTCAACGGGATCATTGAAAATGCAATGGAATTTGCTTTTGGAAGAATAAGTGTTCGAATTTAAAAAAGTTCCAGTTGATTATTAGCTTAGCAACCTGGTGCATAATAGTGGACAACAGGGTCATCAAAAATGCATTGATAGCAGTTTTTATAACACGTAATATATGAATATTAAAAAAGTTACGGTAGATTATTATTTTAGCAACCTTGGGCATGATCTTAGACGACGGGGTCATTGAAAATACAATAGAATTTGCTTTTGGAAGAATTAGTGTTCCAATTTGAAAAAAGCTCCAGTAGATTATTATTTTAGCAACCTGGTGCATAATCGTGGACAACAGGGTCATTAAAAATGCAATCATAGTTGTTTTTATAACTCTTAATATATGAATATAAGAAAAGTTACTGTGGAGTATTGTTTTAGCAGCCTGGTGCATGATCATAGTCAACGGGGTCATTGAAAATACAATAGAATTTGCTTTTGGAAGAATTAGTGTTCGAATTTAAAAAAAGTTCCAGAAGATTATTATTTTAGCAACCTGGTGCATAATAGTGGAAAACAGGGTCATTAAAAATGCATTGATAGTTGTTTTTATAACTCTTAATATATGAATATAAAAAATGTTCCAGTAGATTATTATCTTAGCAGCCTGGTACATGATCCTAGACAACAGGATCATTGAAAATGCAATTGAATTTTCTTTTTTAAGAATTAGTGTTCGAATTTAAATAAGTTCCAGTTGATTATTATTTTATCGACCTGGTGCATGATCCTAGACAACGGCGTCATTGAAAATACAAGAGAATTTGCTTTTGAAGGAATTAGTGTTAGAATTTAAATAAATTCCAGTTGCTTATTATTTTAGCGACCTGGTGCATTATCCAAGTCAACGGGGTCATTGAAAATGCATTGTTAGTTGTTTTCATAACCCTTAATATATGAATATAAAAAAAGTTCCTGTGGAGTATTGTTTTAGCAACCTGGTGCATGATCCTAGTCAACGGGGTCATTGAAAAAAGAATAGAATTTGCTTTTGGAAGAATTAGTGTTCGAATTTGAAAAAGTTCCAGTAGATTATTATTTTCGCAACCTGGTGCATATTCGTGGACAACAGGGTCATTAAAAATGCATTGCTATTTGTTTCTATAACTCTCAATATATGAATATAAGAGAAGTTACTGTGGAGTATTGTTTTAGCAGCCTGGTACATGATCCTAGTCAACGGGATCATTGAAAATGCAATGGAATTTGCTTTTGGAAGAATAAGTGTTCGAATTTAAAAAAAGTTCCAGTTGATTATTAGCTTAGCAACCTGGTGCATAATAGTGGACAACAGGGTCATCAAAAATGCATTGATAGCAGTTTTTATAACACGTAATATATGAATATTAAAAAAGTTACGGTAGATTATTATTTTAGCAACCTTGGGCATGATCTTAGACGACGGGGTCATTGAAAATACAATAGAATTTGCTTTTGGAAGAATTAGTGTTCCAATTTGAAAAAAGTTCCAGTAGGTTATTATTTTAGCGACCTGGTGCATGATCCTGGACAAATGGGTACTTAAAAATGGATTGATGTTTGTTTTTATAACTCTTATTAGATGAATATAAAAAAAGTTCCTGTGGTGTGTTGTTTCAGCATCCTGGTGCATGATCCTAGTCAACTGGGTCATTGAAATTAAAATAGTATTTGCTTTTGGAAGAATTAGTGCTCGAATTTAAAAAAAGTTCCAGAAGATTATTATATTAGCAACCTGGTGCATAATAGTGGAAAACAGGGTCATTAAAAATGCATTGATAGTTGTTTTTATAACTCTTAATATATGAATATAAAAAATGTTCCAGTAGATTATTATCTTAGCAGCCTGGTACATGATCCTAGACAACAGGATCATTGAAAATGCAATTGAATTTTCTTTTGTAAGAATTAGTGTTCGAATTTAAAAAAAGTTCCAGTTGATTATTATTTTAGCGACCTGGTGCATGAACCTAGACAACAGGGTCTTTTCAAATACGAAAGAATTTGCTTTTGGAGGAATTAGTGTTCGAATTTAAATAAGTTCCAGTAGATTATTATTTTAGCGATCTGGTTCATCATCCTAGACAACAGGGTCATTGAAAATGCATTGTTAGTTGTTTTCATAACCCTTAATATATGAATATAAAAAAAGTTCCTGTGGAGTATTGTTTTAGCAACCTGGTGCATGATCCTAGTCAACGGGGTCATTGAAAAAAGAATAGAATTTGCTTTTTGGAAGAATTAGTGTTCGAATTTGAAAAAAGTTCCAGTAGATTATTATTTTCGCAACCTGGTGCATATTCGTGGACAACAGGGTCATTAAAAATGCATTGCTAGTTGTTTTTATAACTCTCAATATATGAATATAAGAGAAGTTACTGTGGAGTATTGTTTTAGCAGCCTGGTACATGATCCTAGTCAACGGGATCATTGAAAATGCAATGGAATTTGCTTTTGGAAGAATAAGTGTTCGAATTTAAAAAAAGTTCCAGTTGATTATTAGCTTAGCAACCTGGTGCATAATAGTGGACAACAGGGTCATCAAAAATGCATTGATAGCAGTTTTTATAACACGTAATATATGAATATTAAAAAAGTTACGGTAGATTATTATTTTAGCAACCTTGGGCATGATCTTAGACGACGGGGTCATTGAAAATACAATAGAATTTGCTTTTGGAAGAATTAGTGTTCCAATTTGAAAAAAGCTCCAGTAGATTATTATTTTAGCAACCTGGTGCATAATCGTGGACAAAGGGGTCATTAAAAATGCATTGATAGTTGTTTTTATAACTCTTATTATATGAATATAAGAAAAGTTACTGTGGAGTATTGTTTTAGCAACCTGGTGCATGATCCTAGTCAACGGGGTCATTGAAAATACAATAGAATTTGCTTTTGGAAGAATTAGTTTTCGAATTTAAAAAAGTTCCAGAAGATTATTATTTTAGCAACCTGGTGCATAATAGTGGAAAACAGGGTCATTAAAAATGCATTGATAGTTGTTTTTATAACTCTTAATATATGAATATAAAAAATGTTCCAGTAGATTATTATCTTAGCAGCCTGGTACATGATCCTAGACAACAGGATCATTGAAAATGCAATTGAATTTTCTTTTGGAAGAATTAGTGTCCGAATTTAAAAAAAGTACCAGTTGCTTATTATTTTAGCGACCTGGTGCATGATCCTAGACAACGGGGTCATTGAAAATGCAATAGAATTTGCTTTTGAAAGAATTAGTGTTCGAATTTAAATAAGTGCCAGTTGATTATTATTTTAGCGACCTGGTGCATTATCCAAGACAACGGGGTTATTAAAAATGCATTTTAAGTTGTTTTTATAACCCTTAATATATGAATATAAAAAAAGTTCCTGTGGAGTATTGTTTTAGCAACCTGGTGCATGATCCTAGTCAACGGGGTCATTGAAAATGCAATAGAATTTGCTTTTGGAAGAATTAGTGTTCGAATTTAAATAAATTCCAGTTGATTATTATTTTAGCGACCTGATGCATGATCCTAGACAACAGGGTCATTGAGAATGCATTGTTAGTTGTTTTCATAACCCTCAAGATATGAATATAAGAAAAGTTACTGTGGAGTATTGTTTTAGCGACCTGGTGCATGATCCTAGACAACAGGGTCTTTAAAAATGCATTGTTAGTTGTTTTTATAACTCTTAATATATGAATATAAAAAAAGTTACCGTGGAGTATGGTTTAAGCAAACTGGTGCATGATCCTAGTCAACGGGGTCATTGAAAATGCAATAGAATTTGCTTTTGGAAGAATTAGTGTTCGAATTTAAAAAAAGTTCCAGTAGATTATTATTTTAGCAACCTGGTGCATGATCCTAGACAACGGGGTCATTAAAAATGCATTGTTAGTTGTTTTTATAACTCTTAATATATGAATATAAAAAAAGTTCCTGTGGAGTATTGTTTTAGCAACCTGGTGCATGATCCTAGTCAACGGGGTCATTGAAAATGCATTAGAATTTGCTTTTTGAAGAATTAGTTTTCGAATTTAAAAAAGTTCCTGTTGATTATTATTTGAGCGACCTGGTGCATGATCCTAGACAACAGGTTCTTTTAAAAATGCATTGTTAGTTGTTTCTATAACTCTTAATATATGAATATGAAAAAAGTTCCAGTAGATTATTATTTTAGCAGCCTGGTACATGATCCTAGACAACAGGGTCATTGAAAATGCAATGGAATTTGCTTTTGGAAGAATTAGTGTTCGAATTTAAAAAAAGTTCCCGTTGATTATTATTTTAGCGAACTGGTGCATGATCCTAGACAACGGGGTCTTTGAAAATGCAATAGAGTTTGCTTTTGGAAGAATTAGTGTTCGAATTTAAATAAGTTCCAGCAGATTATTATTTTAGCGATCTGGTTCATCATCCTAGAAAACAGGGTCATTGAAAATGCATTGTTAGTTGTTTTCATAACCCTTAATATATGAATATAAAAAAAGTTCCTGTGGAGTATTGTTTTAGCAACCTGGTGCATGATCCTAGTCAACGGGGTCATTGAAAATAGAATAGAATTTGCTTTTGGAAGAATTAGTGTTCGAATTTGAAAAAGTTCCAGTAGATTATTATTTTAGCAACCTGGTGCATAATCGTGGACAACAGGGTCATTAAAAATGCATTGTTAGTTGTTTTTATAACTCTTAATATATGAATATAAGAGAAGTTGCTGTGGAGTATTGTTTTAGCAGCCTGGTACATGATCCTAGTCAACGGGATCATTGAAAATGCAATGGAATTTGCTTTTGGAAGAATTAGTGATCAAATCTAAAATAAGTTCCAGCAGATTATTTTTTTTGCAACCTGGTGCATGATCCTAATCAACAGGGTCATTAAAAATTCATTGATAGCTGTTTTTAATATATGAATATAAAAAAAGTGACGGTAGATTATTATTTTAGCAACCTGGTGCATGATCTTTGTCAACGGGGTCATTGAAAATGCGATGGAATTTGCTTTTGGAAGAATTAGTGATCAAATCTAAAATAAGTTCCAGCAGATTATTTTTTTTGCAACCTGGTGCATGATCCTGAACAACAGGGTCATTGAAAATGCAATTGAATTTGCTATTGGAAGAATTAGTGTTCGAATTTAAAAAAAGTTCCAGTTGATTATTATTTTAGTGACCTGGTGCATGATCCTAGACAACAGGGTCTTTAAAAATCCAATGTTAGATGTTTTTATTACTCTTAATATATGAATATAAGAAAAGTTTCTGTAGAGTATTGTTTTAGCAACCTGGTGCATGATCCTAGTCAACAGGGTCATTGAAAATGCAATTGAATTTGCTTTTGGAAGAATTAGTGTTCGAATTTAAATAAGTTCCTGTTGATTATTAGCTTAGCAACCTGGTGCATAATCGTGGACAACAGGGTCATTAAAAATTCATTGATAGCTGTTTTTACAACACGTAATATATGAATATAAAAAAAGTGACGGTAGATTATTATTTTAGCAACCTGGTGCATGATCCTAGTCAACGGGGTCATTGAGAATGCAATAGAATTTGCTTTTGGAAGAATTAGTGTGCGAATCTAAAAAAAGTTCCAGTAGATTATTATTTTAGCAACCTGGTGCATAATCGTGGACAACAGGGTCATTAAAAATGCATTGCTAGTTGTTTTTATAACTCTTAATATATGAATATAAAAAAAGTTCCAGTGGAGTATTGTTTCAGCAACCTTGGGCATGATCTAAGACAACGGTGTCATTGAGAATGCAATAGAATTTGCTTTTGGAAGAATTAGTGTTCAAATTCTAAAATAAGTTCCAGCAGATTATTATTTTTGCAACCTGGTGCATGATCCTAATCAACGGGGTCATTGAAAATGCAATAGAATTTGCTTTTGGAAGAATTAGTGCTCGAATCTAAAAAAAGTTCCAGTAGATTTTATTTTAGCAACCTGGTGCATAATAGTGGACAACAGGGTCATTAAAAAATGCATTGTTAGTTGTTTTTATAACTTTTAATATATGAATATAAAAAAAGCTCATGCGGAGTTTTGTTTTAGCAACCTAGTACATGATCTTAGACAACAGGGTCATTGAAAATGCAATTGAATTTGCTTTTGGAAGAATTAGTGTTCGAATCTAAAATAAGTTCCAGTAGATTATTATTTTAGCAATCTGGTGCATGATCCTAGTCAACGGGGTCATTACAAATGCATTGTTAGTTGTTTTTATAACTCTTAATATATGAATATAAAAAAAGCTCCTGCGGAGTTTTGTTTTAGCAACCTAGTACATGATCTTAGACAACAGGGTCATTGAAAATGCAATAGAATTTTCTTTTGCAACAATTATTGTTCGATTTTAAATAAGTTTCAGTGGATTATTATTTTAGCAACCTGGTGCATAATCGTGGACAACAGGGTCATTAAAAATGAATTGTTACTTGTTTTTAACCTCTTAATATATGAATATAAAAAAAGCTCCTGCGGAGTATTGTTTTAGCAACCTGGTGCATGATCCTAGTCAACGGGGTCATTGAGAATGCAATAGAATTTGCTTTTGGAAGAATTAGTGTGCGAATCTAAAAAAAGTTCCAGTAGATTATTATTTTAGCAACCTGGTGCATAATCGTGGACAACAGGGTCATTAAAAATTCATTGATAGCTGTTTTTATAACACGTAATATATGAATATAAAAAAAGTGACGGTAGATTATTATTTTAGCAACCTGGTGCATGATCCTAGTCAACGGGGTCATTGAGAATGCAATAGAATTTGCTTTTGGAAGAATTAGTGTGCGAATCTAAAAAAAGTTCCAGTAGATTATTATTTTAGCAACCTGGTGCATAATCGTGGACAACAGGGTCATTATAAATGCATTGTTAGTTGTTTTTATAACTCTTAATATATGAATATAAAAAAAGTTCCAGTGGAGTATTGTTTCAGCAACCTTGGGCATGATCTAAGACAACGGTGTCATTGAGAATGCAATAGAATTTGCTTTTGGAAGAATTAGTGTTCGAATCTAAAATAAGTTCCAGTAGATTATTATTTTAGCAACCTTGGGCATGATCTTAGACAACGGGGTCATTGAAAATACAATAGAATTTGCTTTTGGAAGAATTAGTGTTCGAATTTATAAAAAGTTCCAGAAGATTATTATTTTAGCAACCTGGTGCATAATAGTGGACAACAGGGTCAATAAAAATGCATTGTTAGTTGTTTTTATAACTCTTAATATATGAATATAAAATAAGTTACCGTGGAGCATGGTTTAAGCAACCTGGTGCATGATCCTAGTCAACGGGGTCATTGAAAATGCAATTGAATTTGCTTTTGGAAGAATTAGTGCTCGAATCTAAAAAAGTTCCAGTAGATTTTATTTTAGCAACCTGGTGCATAATAGTGGACAACAGGGTCATTTAAAATCCATTCTTAATTGTTTTTATAACTTTTAATATATGAATATAAAAAAAGCTCATGCGGAGTTTTGTTTTAGCAACCTAGTACATGATCTTAGACAACAGGGTCATTGAAAATGCAATAGAATTTGCTTTTGGAAGAATTAGTGTTCGAATCTAAAATAAGTTCCAGTAGATTATTATTTTAGCAACCTTGGGCATGATCTTAGACAACGGGGTCATTGAAAATACAATAGAATTTGCTTTTGGAAGAATTAGTGTTCGAATTTATAAAAAGTTCCAGAAGATTATTATTTTAGCAACCTGGTGCATAATCGTGGACAACAGGGTCATTAAAAATGAATTGTTACTTGTTTTTAACCTCTTAATATATTAATATAAAAAAAGCTAATGTGGAGTATTGTTTTAGCAACCTGGTGCATGATCTTAGTCAACGGGGTCATTGAAAATGCAATAGAATTTGCTTTTGGAAGAATTAGTTTTCGAATTTATAACAAGTTCCAGTTGATTATTATTTTAGCGACCTGGTGCATGATCCTAGACAACAGGGTCTTTAAAAATGCATTGTTAGTTGTTTTTATAACTCTTAATATATGAATATAAAAAAAGTTACCGTGGGGTATGGTTTAAGCAACCTGGTGCATGATCCTAGTCAACGGGGTCATTGAAAATAGAATAGAATTTGCTTTTGGAAGAATTAGTGTTCGAATTTGAAAAAAGTTCCAGTAGATTATTATTTTAGCAACATGGTGCATAATCGTGGACAACAGGGTCATTAAAAAAGAATTGTTACTTTTTTTTAACCTCTTAATATAAGAATATAAAAAAAGCTCCTGCGGAGTATTTTTTTGGCAACCTGGTGCATGATCCTAGTCAACGGGGTCATTGAAAATGCAATTGAATTTGCTTTTGGAAGAATTAGTTTTCGAATTTATAACAAGTTCCAGTAGATTATTATTTTAGCGACCTGGTGCATGATCCTAGACAACAGTGTCTTTAAAAATGCATTGTTAGTTGTTTTTATAACTCTTAATATATGAATATAAAAAAAGTTACCGTGGAGTATGGTTTTAGCAACCTGGTGCATGATCCTAGTCAACGGGGTCATTGAAAATAGAATAGAATTTGCTTTTGGAAGAATTAGTGTTCGAATCTAAAATAAGTTCCAGTAGATTATTATTTTAGAAAACTGGTGCATAAACGTGGACAACAGGGTCATTAAAAATGAATTGTTACTTGTTTTTAACCTCTTAATATAAGAATATAAAAAAAGCTCCTGCGGAGTATTATTTTAGCAACCTGGTGCATGATCCTCGTCAACGGGGTCATTGAAAATGCAATAGAATTTGCTTTTGGAAGAATTAGTGTTCGAATTTATAAAAAGTTCCAGTAGATTATTATTTTAGCAACCTGGTGCATGATCCTAGACAACGGGGTCATTAAAAATGCATTGTTAGTTGTTTTTATAATTCTTAATATATGAATATAAAAAAAGTTCCTGTGGAGTATTGTTTTAGCAACCTAGTACATGATGTTAGACAACAGGGTCATTGAAAATGCAATAGAATTTTCTTTTGCAACAATTATTGTTCGATTTTAAATAAGTTTCAGTGGATTATTATTTTAGCAACCTGGTGCATAATCGTGGACAACAGGGTCATTAAAAATGAATTGTTACTTGTTTTTAACCTCTTAATATAGTAATATAAAAAAAGCTCCTGCGGAGTATTGTTTTAGCAACCTGGTGCATGATCCTAGTCAACGGGGTCATTGAAAATGCAATTGAATTTGCTTTTTGAAGAATTAGTTTTCGAATTTAAAAAAAGTTCCAGTTGATTATTATTTTAGCGACCTGGTGCATGATCCTAGACAACAGGGTCTTTAAAAATGCATTGTTAGTTGTTTTTATAACTCTTAATATATGAATATAAAAAAAGTTACCGTGGGGTATGGTTTAAGCAACCTGGTGCATGATCCTAGACAACGGGGTCATTGAAAATACAATAGAATTTGCTTTTGGAAGAATTAGTGTTCGAATTTGAAAAAAGTTCCAGTACATTATTATTTTAGCAACATGGTGCATAATCGTGGACAACAGGGTCATTAAAAATGCATTGTTAGTTGTTTTTATAACTCTTAATATATGAATATAAGAGAAGTTACTGTGGAGTATTGTTTTAGCAGCCTGGTACATGATCCTAGTCAACGGGATCATTGAAAATGCAATGGAATTTGCTTTTGGAAGAATTAGTTTTCGAATTTAAAAAAAGTTCCAGAAGATTATTATTTTAGCAACCTGGTGCATAATAGTGGACAACAAGGTCATTAAAAATGCAATGATAGTTGTTTTTTAAAACTCTTAATATATGGATATAAAAAAAGTTACCGTGGAGCATGGTTTAAGCAACCTGGTGCATGATCGTAGTCAACGGGGTCTTTAAAAATGCATTGTTAGTTGTTTTTATAACTCTTAATATATGAATATAAAAAAAGTTACCGTGGAGCATGGTTTAAGCGACCTGGTGCATGATCCAAGTCAACGGGGTCATTGAAAATGAAATAGAATTTGCTTTTGGAAGAATTAGTGTTCGAATTTAAATAAATTCTAGTTGATTATTATGATAGCAACCCGGTGCATAATCGTGGACAACAGGGTCATTAAAAATGCATTGATAGTTGTTTTTATAACTCTTAATATATGAATATAAGAAAAGTTACTGTGGAGTATTGTTTTAGCAGCCTGGTACATGATCCTAGTCAACGGGATCATTGAAAATGCAATGGAATTTGCTTTTGGAAGAATTAGTGTTCGAATTTAAAAAAAGTTCCAGTTGATTATTAGCTTAGCAACCTGGTGCATAATCGTGGACAACAGTGTCATTAAAAATTCATTGATAGCTGTTTTTAATATATGAATATAAAAAAAGTGACGGTAGATTATTATTTTAGCAACCTGGTGCATGATCTTTGTCAACGGGGTCATTGAAAATGCGATGGAATTTGCTTTTGGAAGAATTAGTGTTCAAATCTAAAATAAGTTCCAGCAGATTATTTTTTTGCAATCTGGTGCATGATCCTAATCAACGGGGTCATTGAAAATGCAATAGAATTTGCTTTTGGAAGAATTAGTTTTCGAATCTAAAAAAAGTTCCAGTAGATTATTATTTTAGCAACCTGGTGCATAATCGTGGACAACAGGGTCATTATAAATGCATTGTTAGTTGTTTTTATAACTCTTAATATATGAATATAAAAAAGTTCCAGTGGAGTATTGTTTCAGCAACCTTGGGCATGATCTAAGACAACGGGGTCATTGAGAATGCAATAGAATTTGCTGTTGGAACAATTAGTGTTCAAATCTAAAATAAGTTCCAGCAGATTATTATTTTTGCAACCTGGTGCATGATCCTAATCAACGGGGTCATTGAAAATGCAATAGAATTTGCTTTTGGAAGAATTAGTGCTCGAATCTAAAAAAGTTCCAGTAGATTTTATTTTAGCAACCTGGTGCATAATAGTGGACAACAGGGTCATTTAAAATCCATTGTTAATTGTTTTTATAACTTTTAATATATGAATATAAAAAAAGCTCATGCGGAGTATTGTTTTAGCAACCTAGTACATGATGTTAGACAACAGGGTCATTGAAAATGCAATAGAATTTGCTTTTGGAAGAATTAGTGTTCGAATCTAAAATAAGTTCCAGTAGATTATTATTTTAGCAACCTTGGGCATGATCTTAGACAACGGGGTCATTGAAAATACAATAGAATTTGCTTTTGGAAGGATTAGTGTTCGAATTTATAAAAAGTTCCAGAAGATTATTATTTTAGCAACCTGGTGCATAATAGTGGACAACAGTGTCAATAAAAATGCATTGTTAGTTGTTTTTATAACTCTTAATATATGAATATAAAAAAGTTACCGTGGAGCATGGTTTAAGCAACCTGGTGCATGATCCTAGTCAACGGGGTCATTGAAAATGCAATTGAATTTGCTTTTGGAAGAATTAGTTTTCGAATTTATAACAAGTTCCTGTTGATTATTATTTTAGCGACCTGGTGCATGATCCTGGACAACAGGGTCATTAAAAATGCATTGTTAGTTGTTTTTATAACTCTTAATATATGAATATAAAAAAAGCTCCTGCGGAGTATTGTTTTAGCAACCTAGTACATGATGTTAGACAACAGGGTCATTGAAAATGCAATAGAATTTGCTTTTGGAAGAATTAGTGTTGGAATCTAAAATAAGTTCCAGTAGATTATTATTTTAGCAACCTTGGGCATGATCTTAGACAACGGGGTCATTGAAAATACAATAGAATTTGCTTTTGGAAGGATTAGTGTTCGAATTTATAAAAAGTTCCAGTGGATTATTATTTTAGCAACCTGGTGCATAATAGTGGACAACAGGGTCAATAAAAATGCATTGTTAGTTGTTTTTATAACTCTTAATATATGAATATAAAAAAAGTTACCGTGGAGCATGGTTTAAGCGACCTGGTGCATGATCCAAGTCAACGGGGTCATTGAAAATGAAATAGAATTTGCTTTTGATAGAATTAGTATTCGAATTTAAATAAATTCCAGTTGATTATTATTTTAGCGAACTGGTGCATGATCCTAGACAAAGGGGTCATTAAAAATGCATTGTTAGTTGTTTTTATAACTCTTAATATATGAATATAAAAAAAGCTCCTACGGAGTTTTGTTTTAGCAACCTAGTACATGATGTTAGACAACAGGGTCATTGAAAATGCAATAGAATTTTCTTTTGCAACAATTATTGTTCGATTTTAAATAAGTTTCAGTGGATTATTATTTTAGCAACCTGGTGCATAATCGTGGACAACAGGGTCATTAAAAATGAATTGTTACTTGTTTTTAACCTCTTAATATATGAATATAAAAAAAGCTCCTGCGGAGTATTGTTTTAGCAACCTGGTGCATGATCCTAGTCAACGGGGTCATTGAAAATGCAATTGAATTTGCTTTTTGAAGAATTAGTTTTCGAATTTAAAAAAAGTTCCAGTTGATTATTATTTTAGCGACCTGGTGCATGATCCTAGACAACAGGGTCTTTAAAAATGCATTGTTAGTTGTTTTTATAACTTCTTAATATATGAATATAAAAAGTTACCGTGGAGCATGGTTTAAGCAACCTGGTGCATGATGCTAGACAACAGGGTCTTTGCAAATACAAAAGAATTTGCTTTTGGAAGAATTAGTGTTCGAATTTGAAAAAAGTTCCAGTAGATTATTATTTTAGCAACCTGGTGCATAATCGTGGACAACAGGGTCATTAAAAATGCATTGTTAGTTGTTTTTATAACTCTTAATATATGAATATAAGAAAAGTTACTGTGGAGTATTGTTTTAGCAGCCTGGTACATGATCCTAGTCAACGGGATCATTGAAAATGCAATGGAATTTGCTTTTTGGAAGAATTAGTTTTCGAATTTAAAAAAAGTTCCAGAAGATTATTATTTTAGCAACCTGGTGCATAATAGTGGACAACAGGGTCATTAAAAATGCAATGATAGTTGTTTTTATAACTCTTAATATATGAATATAAAAAAAGTTACCGTGGAGCATGGTTTAAGCAACCTGGTGCATGATCCTAGTCAACGGGGTCTTTAAAAATGCATTGTTAGTTGTTTTTATAACTCTTAATATATGAATATAAAAAAAGTTACCGTGGAGTATGGTTTTAGCGACCTGGTGCATGATCCAAGTCAACGGGGTCATTGAAAATGAAATAGAATTTGCTTTTGGAAGAATTAGTGTTCGAATTTAAATAAATTCCAGTTGATTATTATGTTAGCAACCCGGTGCATAATCGTGGACAACAGGGTCATTAAAAATGCATTGATAGTTGTTTTTATAACTCTTAATATATGAATATAAGAAAAGTTACTGTGGAGTATTGTTTTAGCAGCCTGGTACATGATCCTAGTCAACGGGATCATTGAAAATGCAATGGAATTTGCTTTTGGAAGAATTAGTGTTCGAATTTAAAAAAAGTTCCAGTTGATTATTAGCTTAGCAATCTGGTGCATAATCGTTGACAACAGTGTCATTAAAAATTCATTGATAGCTGTTTTTAATATATGAATATAAAAAAAGTGACGGTAGATTATTATTTTAGCAACCTGGTGCATGATCTTTGTCAACGGGGTCATTGAAAATGCGATGGAATTTGCTTTTGGAAGAATTAGTGTTCAAATCTAAAATAAGTTCCAGCAGATTATTTTTTTGCAACCTGGTGCATGATCCAAGTCAACGGGGTCATTGAAAATGCAATAGAATTTGCTTTTCAAACAATTATTGTTCGATTTTAAATAAGTTTCAGTGGATTATTATTTTAGCCGCCTAGTGCATAATCGTGGAAAACAGGCTCTTTATAAATGCATAATAAGTTGTTTTTATAACTCTTAATATATGAATATAAAAAAAGTTCCAGTGGAGTATTGTTTCAGCAACCTTGGGCATGATCTAAGACAACGGTGTCATTGAGAATGCAATAGAATTTGCTTTTGGAAGAATTAGTGTTCGAATCTAAAATAAGTTCCAGTAGATTATTATTTTAGCAATCTGGTGCATGATCCTAATCAACGGGGTCATTGAAAATGCAATAGAATTTGCTTTTGGAAGAATTAGTTTTCGAATCTAAAATAAGTTCCAGTAGATTATTATTTTAGTAACCTTGGGCATGATCTTAGACAACGGGGTCATTGAAAATACAATAGAATTTGCTTTTGGAAGGATTAGTGTTCGAATTTATAAAAAGTTCCAGAAGATTATTATTTTAGCAACCTGGTGCATGATAGTAGACAACAGTGTCTATATACATGCATTGTGATTAGTTTTTATAAGTCTTAATATATGAATATAAAAAAAGTTACCGTGGAGCATGGTTTAAGCAACCTGTTGCATGATCCTAGTCAACGGGGTCATTGAAAATGCAATTGAATTTTCTGTTGGAAGAATTAGTTTTCGAATTTAAAACAAGTTCCAGTTGATTATTATTTTAGCGACCTGGTGCATGATTCTAGTCAACGGGGTCATTAAAAATGCATTGTTAGTTGTTTTTATAACTCTTAATATATGAATATAAAAAAAGCTCCTGCGGAGTTTTGTTTTAGCAACCTAGTACATGATCTTAGACAACAGGGTCATTGAAAATGCAATAGAATTTGCTTTTGGAAGAATTAGTGTTGGAATCTAAAATAAGTTCCAGTAGATTATTATTTTAGCAACCTTGGGCATGATCTTAGACAACGGGGTCATTGAAAATACAATAGAATTTGCTTTTGGAAGGATTAGTGTTCGAATTTATAAAAAGTTCCAGAAGATTATTATTTTAGCAACCTGGTGCATAATAGTGGACAACAGGGTCAATAAAAATGCATTGTTAGTTGTTTTTATAACTCTTAATATATGAATATAAAAAAAGTTACCGTGGAGCATGGTTTAAGCAACCTGGTGCATGATCCTAGTCAACGGGGTCATTGAAAATGCAATTGAATTTGCTTTTGGAAGAATTAGTTTTCGAATTTATAACAAGTTCCAGTTGATTATTATTTTAGCGACCTGGTGCATGATCCTAGACAACAGGGTCTTTAAAAATGCATTGTTAGTTGTTTTTATAACTCTTAATATATGAATATAAAAAAAGTTACCGTGGAGCATGGTTTAAGCAACCTGGTGCATGATCCTAGTCAACGGGGTCATTGAAAATAGAATAGAATTTGCTTTTGGAAGAATTAGTGTTCGAATTTGAAAAAAAGTTCCAGTAGATTATTATTTTAGCAACATGGTGCATAATCGTGGACAACAGGGTCATTAAAAATGCATTGTTAGTTGTTTTTATAACTCTTAATATATGAATATAAGAGAAGTTACTGTGGAGTATTGTTTTAGCAGCCTGGTACATGATCCTAGTCAACGGGATCATTGAAAATGCAATGGAATTTGCTTTTGGAAGAATTAGTTTTCGAATTTAAAAAAGTTCCAGAAGATTATTATTTTAGCAACCTGGTGCATAATAGTGGACAACAGGGTCATTAAAAATGCAATGATAGTTGTTTTTATAACTCTTAATATATGAATATAAAAAAAGTTACCGTGGAGTATGGTTTAAGCAACCTGGTGCATGATCCTCGTCAACGGGGTCATTCAAAATGCATTGGTAGTTGTTTTTATAACTCTTAATATATGAATATAAAAAAAGTTACCGTGGAGCATGGTTTAAGCAACCTGGTGCATGATCCAAGTCAACGTGGTCATTGAAAATGAAATAGAATTTGCTTTTGGAAGAATTAGTGTTCGAATTTAAATAAATTCCAGTTGATTATTATGTTAGCAACCCGGTGCATAATCGTGGACAACAGGGTCATTAAAAATGCATTGTTAGTTGTTTTTATAACTCTTAATATATGAATATAAAAAAAGTTACCGTGGAGTATGGTTTTAGCAGCCTGGTACATGATCCTAGTCAACGGGATCATTGAAAATGCAATGGAATTTGCTTTTGGAAGAATTAGTTTTCGAATTTAAATAAGTTCCAGTAGATTATTATTTTAGCGATCTGGTTCATCATCCTAGACAACAGGGTCATTGAGAATGCATTGTTAGTTGTTTTCATAACCCTTAATATATGAATATAAAAAAAGTTCCTGTGGAGTATCGTTATAGCAACCTGGTGCATGATCCTCGTCAACGGGGTCATTGAAAATGCAATAGAATTTGCTTTTGAAAGAATTAGTTTTGGAATTTAAATAAATTCCAGTTGATTATTATTTTAGCAACCTGGTGCATGATAGTGGACAACAGGGTCAATAAAAATGCATTGTTAGTTGTTTCTATAACTCTTAATATATGAATATAAAAAATGTTCCAGTAGATTATTATCTTAGCAGCCTGGTACATGATCCTAGACAACAGGGTCATTGAAAATGCAATTGAATTTTCTTTTGGAATAATTAGTGTTCGAATTTAAAAAAGTTCCAGTTGATTATTATTTTATCGACCTGGTGCATGATCCTAGACAACCGGGTCTTTGCAAATACAAAAGAATTTGCTTTTGGAAGAATTAGTGTTCGAATTTAAATAAGTTCCAGTAGATTATTATTTTAGCGATTTGTTCATCATCCTAGACAACAGGGTCATTGAAAATGCATTGTTAGTTGTTTTCATAACTCTTAATATATGAATATAAAAAAAGTTCCTGTGGAGTATTGTTTTAGCAACCTGGTGCATGATCCTAGTCAACGGGGTCATTGAAAAACAAGAGAATTTGCTGTTTAAAGAAATAGTGTTCGAATTTAAAAAAAGTTCCAGTTGATTATTATTTTCGCAACCTGGTGCATATTCGTGGACAACAGGGTCATTAAAAATGCATTGCTAGTTGTTTTTATAACTCTTAATATATGAATATAAGAGAAGTTACTGTGGAGTATTGTTTTAGCAGCCTGGTACATGATCCTAGTCAACGGGATCATTGAAAATGCAATGGAATTTGCTTTTGGAAGAATAAGTGTTCGAATTTAAAAAAAGTTCCAGTTGATTATTAGCTTAGCAACCTGGTGCATAATAGTGGACAACAGGGTCATCAAAAATGCATTGATAGCAGTTTTTATAACACGTAATATATGAATATTAAAAAAGTTACGGTAGATTATTATTTTAGCAACCTTGGGCATGATCTTAGACGACGGGGTCATTGAAAATACAATAGAATTTGCTTTTGGAAGAATTAGTGTTCCAATTTGAAAAAAGCTCCAGTAGATTATTATTTTAGCAACCTGGTGCATAATCGTGGACAAAGGGGTCATTAAAAATGCATTGTTAGTTGTTTTTATAACTCTTAAAATATGAATATAAGAAAAGTTACTGTGGAGTATTGTTTTAGCAGCCCGGTGCATGATCCTAGTCAACGGGGTCATTGAAAATACAATAGAATTTGCTTTTGGAAGAATTAGTTTTCGAATTTAAAAAAAGTTCCAGAAGATTATTATTTTAGCAACCTGGTGCATAATAGTGGAAAACAGGGTCATTAAAAATGCATTGATAGCTGTTTTTATAACACGTAATATATGAATTTGAAAAAAGTTCCAGTAGATTATTATTTTAGCAGCCTGGTACATGGTCCTAGACAACAGGGTCATTGAAAATGCAATGGAATTTGCTTTTGGAAGAATTAGTGTTCGAATTTAAAAAAAGTTCCCGTTGATTATTATTTTAGCGACCTGGTGCATGATCCTAGACAACCGGGTCTTTGCAAATACGAAAGAATTTGCTTTTGGAAGAATTTGTGTTCGAATTTAAATAAGTTCCAGTAGATTATTATTTTAGCGATTTGGTTCATCATCCTAGACAACAGGGTCATTGAAAATGCATTGTTAGTTGTTTTCATAACCCTCAATATATGAATATAAAAAAAGTTCCTGTGGAGTATTGTTATAGAAACCTTGGGCATGATCCTCGTGAACGGGGTCATTGAAAATGAAATAGAATTTGCTTATGGAAGATTTGGTGTTCGAATTTAAATAAATTCCAGTTGATTATTATGTTAGCAACCCGGTGCATAATAGTGGAAAACAGGGTCATTAAAAATGCATTGTTAGTTGTTTCTATAACTCTTAATATATGAATATAAAAAATGTTCCAGTAGATTATTATCTTAGCAGCCTGGTACATGATCCTAGACAACAGGGTCATTGAAAATGCAATTGAATTTTCTTTTGGAAGAATTAGTGTTCGAATTTAAAAAAAGTTCCAGTTGATTATTATTTTAGCGACCTGGTGCATGATCCTAGACACCCGGGTCTTTGCAAATACAAAAGAATTTGCTTTTGGAAGAATTAGTGTTCGAATTTAAATAAGTTCCAGTAGATTATTATTTTAGCGATTTGTTCATCATCCTAGACAACAGGGTCATTGAAAATGCATTGTTAGTTGTTTTCATAACCCTTAATATATGAATATAAAAAAAGTTCCTGTGGAGTATTGTTTGAGCAACCTGGTGCATGATCCTAGTCAACGGGGTCATTGAAAAAAGAATAGAATTTGCTTTTGGAAGAATTAGTGTTCGAATTTGAAAAAAGTTCCAGTAGATTATTATTTTCGCAACCTGGTGCATATTCGTGGACAACAGGGTCATTAAAAATGCATTGCTAGTTGTTTTTATAACTCTTAATATATGAATATAAGAGAAGTTACTGTGGAGTATTGTTTTAGCAGCCTGGTACATGATCCTAGTCAACGGGATCATTGAAAATGCAATGGAATTTGCTTTTGGAAGAATAAGTGTTCGAATTTAAAAAAAGTTCCAGTTGATTATTAGCTTAGCAACCTGGTGCATAATAGTGGACAACAGGGTCATCAAAAATGCATTGATAGCAGTTTTTATAACACGTAATATATGAATATTAAAAAAGTTACGGTAGATTATTATTTTAGCAACCTTGGGCATGATCTTAGACGACGGGGTCATTGAAAATACAATAGAATTTGCTTTTGGAAGAATTAGTGTTCCAATTTGAAAAAGCTCCAGTAGATTATTATTTTAGCAACCTGGTGCATAATCGTGGACAAAGGGGTCATTAAAAATGCATTGATAGTTGTTTTTATAACTCTTATTATATGAATATAAGAAAAGTTACTGTGGAGTATTGTTTTAGCAACCTGGTGCATGATCCTAGTCAACGGGGTCATTGAAAATACAATAGAATTTGCTTTTGGAAGAATTAGTTTTCGAATTTAAAAAAGTTCCAGAAGATTATTATTTTAGCAACCTGGTGCATAATAGTGGAAAACAGGGTCATTAAAAATGCATTGATAGTTGTTTTTATAACTCTTAATATATGAATATAAAAAATGTTCCAGTAGATTATTATCTTAGCAGCCTGGTACATGATCCTAGACAACAGGATCATTGAAAATGCAATTGAATTTTCTTTTGGAAGAATTAGTGTTCGAATTTAAAAAAAGTTCCAGTTGATTATTATTTTATCGACCTGGTGCATGATCCTAGACAACCGGGTCTTTGCAAATACAAAAGAATTTGCTTTTGGAAGAATTAGTGTTCGAATTTAAATAAGTTCCAGTAGATTATTATTTTAGCGATCTGGTTCATCATCCTAGACAACAGGGTCATTGAAAATGCATTGTTAGTTGTTTTCATAACCCTTAATATATGAATATAAAAAAAGTTCCTGTGGAGTATTGTTTTAGCAACCTGGTGCATGATCCTAGTCAACGGGGTCATTGAAAAAAGAATAGAATTTGCTTTTGGAAGAATTAGTGTTCGAATTTGAAAAAAGTTCCAGTAGATTATTATTTTCGCAACCTGGTGCATATTCGTGGACAACAGGGTCATTAAAAATGCATTGCTAGTTGTTTTTATAACTCTTAATATATGAATATAAGAGAAGTTACTGTGGAGTATTGTTTTAGCAGCCTGGTACATGATCCTAGTCAACGGGATCATTGAAAATGCAATGGAATTTGCTTTTGGAAGAATAAGTGTTCGAATTTAAAAAAAGTTCCAGTTGATTATTAGCTTAGCAACCTGGTGCATAATAGTGGACAACAGGGTCATCAAAAATGCATTGATAGCAGTTTTTATAACACGTAATATATGAATATTAAAAAAGTTACGGTAGATTATTATTTTAGCAACCTTGGGCATGATCTTAGACGACGGGGTCATTGAAAATACAATAGAATTTGCTTTTGGAAGAATTAGTGTTCCAATTTGAAAAAGCTCCAGTAGATTATTATTTTAGCAACCTGGTGCATAATCGTGGACAAAGGGGTCATTAAAAATGCATTGATAGTTGTTTTTATAACTCTTATTATATGAATATAAGAAAAGTTACTGTGGAGTATTGTTTTAGCAACCTGGTGCATGAGCCTAGACAACAGGGTCATTGATAATGCAATTGAATTTGCTTTTGGAAGAATTAGTGTTCGAATTTAAAAAAGTTCCAGTTGATTATTAGCTTAGCAACCTGGTGCATAATCGTGGACAACAGGGTCATTAAAAATTCATTGATACCTGTTTTTATAACACGTAATATATGAATATAAAAAAAGTGACGGTAGATTATTATTTTAGCAACCTGGTGCATGATCTTAGTCAACGGGGTCATTGAAAATGCGATGGAATTTGCTTTTGGAAGAATTAGTGTTCAAATCTAAAATAAGTTCCAGCAGATTATTTTTTTTGCAACCTGGCGCATGATCCTAATCAACGGGGTCATTGAAAATGCAATAGAATTTGCTTTTGGAAGAATTAGTGTTCGAATTTAAAACAAGTTCCAGTTGATTATTATCTTTGCGACCTGGTGCATGATCCTAGACAACAGTGTCTTTAAAAACGCATTTTTAGTTGCTTTTATAACTCTTAATATATGAATATAAGAAAAGTTACTGTGGAGTATTGTTTAAGCAGCCTGGTGCATGATCCTAGACAACAGGGTCATTGAAAATGCAATTGAATTTGCTTTTGGAAGAATTAGTGTTCGAATTTAAAATAAGTTCCCGTTGATTATTAGCTTAGCAACCTGGTGCATAATCGTTGACAACACGGTCATTAAAGATACATTGATAGCTGTTTTTATAACACGTAATATATGAATATAAAAAAAGTGACGGTAGAGTATTATTTAAGCAACCTGGTGCATGATCCTAGTCTACGGGGTCATTGAGAATGCATTAGAATTTGCTTTTGGAAGAATTAGTGTGCGAATCTAAAAAAAGTGCCAGTAGATTATTCTTTTAGCAACCTGGTGCATAATCGTGGACAACAGGGTCATTATAAATCCATTGTTAGTTGTTTTTATAACTCTTAATATATGAATATAAAAAAAGTTCCAGTGGAGTATTGTTTCAGCAACCTTGGGCATGATCTAAGACAACGGGATCATCGAGAATGCAATAGAATTTGCTGTTGGAAGAATTAGTGTTCAAATCTAAAATAAGTTCCAGCAGATTATTATTTTTGCAACCTGGTGCATGATCCTAATCAACGGGGTCATTGAAAATGCAATAGAATTTGCTTTTGGAAGAATTAGTGCTCGAATCTAAAAAAGTTCCAGTAGATTTTATTTTAGCAACCTGGTGCATAATAGTGGACAACAGGGTCATTAAAAATGCATTGTTAGTTGTTTTTATAACTCTTAATATATGAATATAAAAAAAGCTCCTGCGGAGTTTTGTTTTAGCAACCTAGTACATGATCTTAAACAGGGTCATCGAGAATGCAATAGAATTTGCTGTTGGAAGAATTAGTGTTCAAATCTAAAATAAGTTCCAGCAGATTATTATTTTTGCAACCTGGTGCATGATCCTAATCAACGGGGTCATTGAAAATGCAATAGAATTTGCTTTTGGAAGAATTAGTGCTCGAATCTAAAAAAAGTTCCAGAAGATTATTATTTTAGCAACCTGGTGCATTATAGTGGACAACAGGGTCATTAAAAATGAATTGTTACTTGTTTTTAACCTCTTAATATATGAATATAAAAAAAGCTCCTGCGGAGAATTGTTTTAGCAAACTTGTGCATGATCCTAGAAAACGGGGTCACTGAAAATGCAATAGAATTTGCTTTTGGAATAATTAGTTCGAATTTAAAAAAAGTTCCAGTTGATTATTATTTCAGCGACCTGGTGCATGATCCTAGACTACAGGGTCTTTAAAAATGCATTGTTGGTTGTTTTTATAACACTTAATATATGAATATAAAAAAAGTTACCGTGGAGTATGGTTTAAGCAACCTGGTGCATGATCCTAGTCAACGGGGTCATTGAAAATGCAATGGAATTTGCTTTTGGAAGAATTAGTATTCGAGTTTAAAAAAAGTTCCAGTAGATTATTATTTTAGCTATAGGGTGCATAATCGTGGACAACAGTGTCATTGAAAATGCATTGTTAGTTGTTTTTATAACTCTTAATATATGAATATAAAAAATGTTACAGTAGATGTTTATCTTAGCAGCCTGGTACATGATCCTAGACAACAGGGTCATTGAAAATGCAATTGAATTTTCTTTTGGAAGAATTAGTGTCCGAATTTAAAAAAAGTTCCAGTCGATTATTATTTTAGCAACCTGTTGCATTATCCAAGACAACGGGGTCATTAAAAATGCATTGTTAGTTGTTTTTAAAACTCTTAATATATGAATATAAAAAAAGTTCCTGTGGAGTATTGTTTTAGCAACCTGGTGCATGATCCTAGTCAACGGTCTCATTGAAAATGCAATAGAATTTGCTTTTGCATGTATTTGTTTTCGAATTTTTAAAAAGTACCAGTTGATTATTATTTTAGCGACCTGGTGCATGATCCTAGACAACAGGGTCTTTAAAAATGCATTGTTAGTTGTTTTTATAACTCTTAATATATGAATATAAAAAAAGTTACCGTGGAGTATGGTTTTAGCAACCCGGTGCATGATCCTAGTCAACGGGGTCATTGAAAATACAATAGAATTTGCTTTTGGAAGAATTAGTGTTCGAATTTAAATAAGTTTCAGTTGAATATTATTTTAGCAACATGGTGCATAATCGTGGACAACAGGGTCATTAAAAATGCATTGTTAGTTGTTTTTATTACTCTTAATATATGAATATAAGAGAAGTTACTGTGGAGTATTGTTTTAGCAGCCTTGTACATGATCCTAGTCAACGGGATCATTGAAAATGCAATGGAATTTGCTTTTGGAAGAATTAGTTTTCGAATTTAAAAAAGTTCCAGAAGATTATTATTTTAGCAACCTGGTGCATAATCGTGGACAACAGCGTCTTTAAAAATGCAATGATAGTTGTTTTTATAACTCTTAATATATGAATATAAAAAAAGTTACCGTGGAGCATGGTTTAAGCAACCTGGTGCATGATCCTAGTCAACGGGGTCATTGAAAATGCAATAGAATTTGCTTTTGAAAGAATTAGTGTTCGAATTTAAATAATTTCCAGTTGATTATTTTTTTAGCGACCTGGTGCATTATCCAAGTCAACGGGGTCATTGAAAATGCAATTGAATTTTTTTTTAGAAGAATTAGTGTTCGAATTTAAATAAATTCCAGTTGATTATTATTTTAGCGATCTGGTTCATCATCCTAGACAACAGGGTCATTGAGAATGCATTGTTAGTTGTTTTCATAACCCTCAATATATGAATATAAAAAAAGTTCCTGTGGAGTATTGTTTTAGCAACCTGGTGCATGATCCTAGACTACGGGGTCATTGAAAATACAATAGAATTTGCTTTTGGAAGAATTATTGTTCGAATTTAAAAAAAGTTCCAGGAGATTATTATTTTAGCAACCTGGTGCATAATCGTGGACAACAGGGTCATTAAAAATGCATTGTTAGTTGTTTTTATAACTCTTAATATATGAATATAAAAAAAGTTACCGTGGAGCATGGTTTAAGCAGCCTGGTACATGATCCTAGTCAACGGGATCATTGAAAATGCAATGGAATTTGCTTTTGGAAGAATTAGTTTTCGAATTTAAATAAGTTCCAGTAGATTATTATTTTAGCGATCTGGTTCATCATCCTAGACAACAGGGTCATTGAGAATGCATTGTTAGTTGTTTTCATAACCCTCAATATATGAATATAAAAAAAGTTCCTGTGGAGTATTGTTTTAGCAACCTGGTGCATGATCCTAGTCAACGGGGTCATTGAAAATGCAATAGAATTTGCTTTTGAAAGAATTAGTTTTCGAATTTAAAAAAAGTTCCAGAAGATTATTATTTTAGCAACCTGGTGCATAATAGTGGAAAACAGGGTCATTAAAAATGCATTGATAGTTGTTTTTATAACTCTTAATATATGAATATAAAAAATGTTCCAGTAGATTATTATCTTAGCAGCCTGGTACATGATCCTAGACAACAGGGTCATTGAAAATGCAATTGAATTTGCTTTTGGAAGAATTAGTTTTCGAATTTAAATAAATTCCAGTTGATTATTATTTTAGCGACCGGGTGCATGATGCTAGACAACAGGGTCTTTGCAAATACAAAAGAATTTGCTTTTGGAAGAATTAGTGTTCGAATTTAAATAAGTTCCAGTAGATTATTATTTTAGCAACCTGGAGCATAATCGTGGACAACAGGGTCATTAAAAATGCATTGTTAGTTGTTTTTATAACTCTTAATATATGAATATAAAAAAAGTTACCGTGGAGTATGGTTTTAGCAGCCTGGTACATGATCCTAGACAACAGGGTCATTGAAAATGCAATGGAATTTGCTTTTGGAAGAATTAGTTTTCGAATTTAAATAAGTTCCAGTAGATTATTATTTTAGCGATCTGGTTCATCATCCTAGACAACAGGGTCATTGAGAATGCATTGTTAGTTGTTTTCATAACCCTCAATATATGAATATAAAAAAGTTCCTGTGGAGTATTGTTTTAGCAACCTGGTGCATGATCCTAGTCAACGGGGTCATTGAAAAAAGAATAGAATTTGCTTTTGGAAGAATTAGTGTTCGAATTTGACAAAAGTTCCAGTAGATTATTATTTTCGCAGCCTGGAGCCTATTCGTGGACCGCAGGGTCATTAAAAATGCATTGCTAGTTGTTTTTATAACTCTTAATATATGAATATAAGAGAAGTTACTGTGGAGTATTGTTTTAGCAGCCTGGTACATGATCCTAGTCAACGGGATCATTGAAAATGCAATGGAATTTGCTTTTGGAAGAATAAGTGTTCGAATTTAAAAAAAGTTCCAGTTGATTATTAGCTTAGCAACCTGGTGCATAATAGTGGACAACAGGGTCATCAAAAACGCATTGATAGCAGTTTTTATAACACGTAATATATGAATATTAAAAAAGTTACGGTAGATTATTATTTTAGCAACCTTGGGCATGATCTTAGACGACGGGGTCATTGAAAATACAATAGAATTTGCATTTGGAAGAATTAGTGTTCCAATTTGAAAAAAGCTCCAGTAGATTATTATTTTAGCAACCTGGTGCATAATCGTGGACAAAGGGGTCATTAAAAATGCAATGATAGTTGTTTTTATAACTCTTAATATATGGATATAAGAAAAGTTACTGTGGAGTATTGTTTTAGCAACCTGGTGCATGATCCTAGTAAACGGAGTCATTGAAAATACAATAGAATTTGCTTTTGGAAGAATTAGTATTTGAATTTAAAAAAAGTTCCAGAAGATTATTATTTTAGCAACCTGGTGCATAATAGTGGAAAACAGGGTCATTAAAAATGCATTCATAGTTGTTTTTATAACTCTTAATATATGAATATAAAAAATGTTCCAGTAGATTATTATCTTAGCAGCCTGGTACATGATCCTAGACAACAGGATCATTGAAAATGCAATTGAATTTTCTTTTGGAAGAATTAGTGTTCGAATTTAAAAAAGTTCCAGTTGATTATTATTTTATCGACCTGGTGCATGATCCTAGACAACCGGGTCTTTGCAAATACAAAAGAATTTGCTTTTGGAAGAATTAGTGTTCGAATTTAAATAAGTTCCAGTAGATTATTATTTTAGCGATCTGGTTCATCATCCTAGACAACAGGGTCATTGAAAATGCATTGTTAGTTGTTTTCATAACCCTTAATATATGCATATAAAAAAAGTTCCTGTGGAGTATTGTTTTAGCAACCTGGTGCATGATCCTAGTCAACGGGGTCATTGAAAAACAAGAGAATTTGCTGTTTAAAGAAATAGTGTTCGAATATAAAAAAAGTTCCAGTTGATTATTATTTTCGCAACCTGGTGCATTATCCTAGTCAACGGGGTCATTGAAAATGCATTGTTAGTTGTTTTTATAACTCTTAATATATGCATATAAAAAAAGTTCCTGTGGAGTATTGTTTTAGCAACCTGGTGCATGATCCTAGTCAACGGGGTCATTGAAAAACAAGAGAATTTGCTGTTTAAAGAAATAGTGTTCGAATATAAAAAAAGTTCCAGTAGATTATTATTTTCGCAACCTGGTGCATATTCGTGGACAACAGGGTCATTAAAAATGCATTGCTAGTTGTTTTTATAACTCTTAATATATGAATATAAGAGAAGTTACTGTGGAGTATTGTTTTAGCAGCCTGGTACATGATCCTAGTCAACGGGATCATTGAAAATGCAATGGAATTTGCTTTTTGGAAGAATAAGTGTTCGAATCTAAAATAAGTTCCAGTGGATTATTATTTTAGCAACCTGGTGCATAATCGTGGACAACAGGGTCATTAAAAATACAATAGAATTTGCTTTTGGAAGAATTAGTGTTCGAATTTATAAAAAGTTCCAGAAGATTATTATTTTAGCAACCTGGTGCATAATAGTGGACCACAGGGTCATTAACAATGCATTGATAGCTGTATTTATAACACGTAATATATGAATATTAAAAAAGTTACGGTAGATTTTTATTTTAGCAACCCGGTGCATGATCCTAGTCAACAGGGTCATTGAAAATGCAATTGAATTTGCTTTTGGAAGAATTAGTGTTCGAATCTAAAATAAGTTCCAGTAGATTATTATTTTAGCAACCTGGTGCATAATCGTGGACAACAGGGTCATTAAAAATACAATAGAATTTGCTTTTGGAAGAATTAGTGTTCGAATTTATAAAAAGTTCCAGAAGATTATTATTTTAGCAACCTGGTGCATAATAGTGGACAACAGGGTCAATAAAAATGCATTGTTAGTTGTTTTTATAACTCTTAATATATGAATATAAAAAAAGCTCCTGCGGAGTATTGTTTTAGCAACCTAGTACATGATGTTAGACAACAGGGTCATTGAAAATGCAATAGAATTTTCTTTTGCAACAATTATTGTTCGATTTTAAATAAGTTTCAGTGGATTATTATTTTAGCAACCTGGTGCATAATCGTGGACAACAGGGTCATTAAAAATGAATTGTTACTTGTTTTTAACCTCTTAATATATTAATATAAAAAAAGCTAATGTGGAGTATTGTTTTAGCAACCTGGTGCATGATCTTAGACAACGGGGTCATTGAAAATGCAATAGAATTTGCTTTTCGAACAATTAGTTTTCGAATTTATAACAAGTTCCAGTTGATTATTATTTTAGCGACCTGGTGCATGATCCTAGACTACAGGGTCTTTAAAAATGCATTGTTGGTTGTTTTTATAACACTTAATATATGAATATAAAAAAAGTTACCGTGGAGTATGGTTTAAGCAACCTGGTGCATGATCCTAGCCAACGGGGTCATTGAGAATGCAATGGAATTTGCTTTTGGAAGAATTAGTATTCGAGTTTAAAAAAAGTTCCAGTAGATTATTATTTTAGCTATCGGGTGCATAATCGTGGACAACAGTGTCATTGAAAATGCATTGTTAGTTGTTTTTATAACTCTTAATATATGAATATAAAAAATGTTACAGTAGATGTTTATCTTAGCAGCCTGGTACATGATCCTAGACAACAGGGTCATTGAAAATGCAATTGAATTTTCTTTTGGAAGAATTAGTGTCCGAATTTAAAAAAAGTTCCAGTCGATTATTATTTTAGCAACCTGTTGCATTATCCAAGACAACGGGGTCATTAAAAATGCATTGTTAGTTGTTTTTAAAACTCTTAATATATGAATATAAAAAAAGTTACAGTTGATTATTGTTTTAGCAACCCGGTGCATGATCCTAGTCAACGGGGTCATTGAAAATGCAATGGAATTTGCTTTTGGAAGAATTAGTGTTCGAATTTAAAAAAAGTTGCAGTAGATTATTATTTCAGCAACCGGGTGCATGATCCTAGACAACAGGGTCTTTGCAAATACAAAAGAATTTGCTTTTGGAAGAATTAGTGTTCGAATTTAAATAAGTTCCAGTAGATTATTATTTTAGCGATCTGGTGCATCATCCTAGACAACAGGGTCATTGAAAATGCATTGTTAGTTGTTTTCATAACCCTTAATATATGAATATAAAAAAAGTTCCTGTGGAGTATTGTTTGAGCAACCTGGTGCATGATCCTAGTCAACGGGGTCATTGAAAATAGAATAGAATTTGCTTTTGGAAGAATTAGTGTTCGAATTTGAAAAAAGTTCCAGTAGATTATTATTTTAGCGATCTGGTGCATCATTCTAGACAACAGGGTCTTTAAAAATGCATTGTTAGTTGTTTTTATAACTCTTAATATATGAATATAAGAAAAGTTACTGTGGAGTATTGTTTTAGCAGCCTGGTACATGATCCTAGTCAACGGGATCATTGAAAATGCAATGGAATTTGCTTTTGGAAGAATTAGTATTCGAATTTAAATAAGTTCCAGTAGATTATTATTTTAGCGATCTGGTTCATCATCCTAGACAACAGGGTCATTGAAAATGCATTGTTAGTTGTTTTCATAACCCTTTATATATGCATATAACAAAAGTTCCTGTGGAGAATTGTTTTAGCAAACTTGTGCATGATCTTAGTCTACGGGGTGATTGAAAATGCAATAGAATTTGCTTTTGTAATAATTAGTTCGAGTTTAAAAAAAGTTCGAGTGGATTATTATTTTAGCTATCGGGTGCATAATCGTGGACAACAGTGTCATTGAAAATGCATTGTTAGTTGTTTTTATAACTCTTAATATATGAATATAAGAGAAGTTACTGTGGAGTATTGTTTTAGCAGCCTGGTACATGATCCTAGTCAACGGGATCATTGAAAATGCAATGGAATTTGCTTTTGGAAGAATTAGTGTTCGAATTTAAATAAGTTCCAGTAGATTATTATTTTAGCGATCTGGTTCATCATCCTAGACAACAGGGTCATTGAGAATGCATTGTTAGTTGTTTTCATAACCCTCAATATATGAATATAAAAAAGTTCCTGTGGAGTATTGTTTTAGCAACCTGGTGCATGATCCTAGTCAACGGGGTCATTGAAAATACAATAGAATTTGCTTTTGGAAGAATTAGTTTTCGAATTTAAAAATAGTTCCAGAAGATTATTATTTTAGCGATCTGGTTCATCATCCTAGACAACAGGGTCATTGAAAATGCATTGTTAGTTGTTTTCATAACCCTTAATATATGAATATAAAAAAGTTCCTGTGGAGTATTGTTTTAGCAACCTGGTGCATGATCCTAGTTCACGGGGTCATTGAAAATAGAATAGAATTTGCTTTTGGAAGAATTAGTGTTCGAATTTGAAAAAAGTTCCAGTTGATCATTACTTTAGGAACCTTGGGCATGATCTTAGACTACGGGGTCATTTAAAATGCAATAGAATTTGCTTTTGGAAGAATTAGTGCTCGAATTTAAATAAATTCCAGTAGATTTTAGTTTAGCAACCTGGTGCATAATAGTGGACAACAGGGTCATTAAAAATGCATTGTTAGTTGTTTTTATAGCTCTTAATATATGAATATAAAAAAAGCTCCTGCGGAGTTTTGTTTTAGCAACCTAGTACATGATCTTAAACAGGGTCATTGAAAATGCAATAGAATTTGCTTTTGGAAGAATTAGTGTTCGAATCTAAAATAAGTTTCAGTGGATTATTATTTTAGCAACCTGGTGCATAATCGTGGACAACAGGGTCATTAAAAATACAATAGAATTTGCTTTTGGAAGAATTAGTGTTCGAATTTATAAAAAGTTCCAGAAGATTATTATTTTAGCAACCTGGTGCATAATAGTGGACAACAGGGTCAATAAAAATGCATTGTTAGTTGTTTTTATAACTCTTAATATATGAATATAAAAAAAGCTCCTGCGGAGTATTGTTTTAGCAACCTAGTACATGATGTTAGACAACAGGGTCATTGAAAATGCAATAGAATTTTCTTTTGCAACAATTATTGTTCGATTTTAAATAAGTTTCAGTGGATTATTATTTTAGCAACCTGGTGCATAATCGTGGACAACAGGGTCATTAAAAATGAATTGTTACTTGTTTTTAACCTCTTAATATATTAATATAAAAAAAGCTAATGTGGAGTATTGTTTTAGCAACCTGGTGCATGATCTTAGACAACGGGGTCATTGAAAATGCAATAGAATTTGCTTTTGGAAGAATTAGTTTTCGAATTTATAACAAGTTCCAGTTGATTATTATTTTAGCGACCTGGTGCATGATCCTAGACTACAGGGTCTTTAAAAATGCATTGTTAGTTGTTTTTATAACACTTAATATATGAATATAAAAAAAGTTACCGTGGGGTATGGTTTAAGCAACCTGGTGCATGATCCTAGTCAACGGGGTCATTGAAAATGCAATGGAATTTGCTTTTGGAAGAATTAGTATTCGAGTTTAAAAAAAGTTCCAGTAGATTATTATTTTAGCTATCGGGTGCATAATCGTGGACAACAGTGTCATTGAAAATGCATTGTTAGTTGTTTTTATAACTCTTAATATATGAATATAAAGAATGTTCCAGTAGATGTTTATCTTAGCAGCCTGGTACATGATCCTAGACAACAGGGTCATTGAAAATGCAATAGAATTTTCTGTTGAAAGAATTAGTGTTCGAACTAAAAAAAAGTTCCAGTTGATTATTATTTTAGCGACCTGGTGCATGATCCTAGACAACAGGGTCATTAAAAATGCTTTGTTAGTTGTTTTTATAACTCTTAATATATGGATATAAATAAAGTTCCTGTTGATTATTATTTTAGCGACCTGGTGCATGATCCTAGACAACAGGGTCATTGAAAATGCAATGGAATTTGCTTTTGGAAGAATTAGTGTTCGAATTTAAAAAAAGTTGCAGTAGATTATTATTTCAGCAACCGGGTGCATGATGCTAGACAACAGGGTCTTTGCAAATACAAAAGAATTTGCTTTTGGAAGAATTAGTGTTCGAATTTAAATAAGTTGCAGTAGATTATTATTTTAGCGATCTGGTTCATCATCCTAGAGAACAGGGTCATTGAAAATGCATTGTTAGTTGTTTTCATAACACTTAATATATGAATATAAAACAAGTTCCTGTGGAGTATTGTTTTCTGAACCTGGTGCATGATCCGAGTCAACGGGGTCATTGCAAATACAATAGAATTTGCTTTTGGAAGAATTAGTGTTCGAATTTGAAAAAAGTTCCAGTAGATTATTATTTTAGCAACCTGTTGCATAATCGTGGACAACAGGGTCTTTAAAAATGCATTGTTAGTTGTTTTTATAACTCTTAATATATGAATATAAGAAAAGTTACTGTGGAGTATTGTTTTAGCAGCCTGGTACATGATCCTAGTCAACGGGATCATTGAAAATGCAATGGAATTTGCTTTTGGAAGAATTAGTGTTCGAATTTAAATAAGTTCCAGTAGATTATTATTTTAGCGATCTGGTTCATCATCCTAGACAACAGGGTCATTGAGAATGCATTGTTAGTTGTTTTCATAACCCTCAATATATGAATATAAAAAAAGTTCCTGTGGAGTATTTTTTTAGAGACCTGGTGAATGATCCTAGACTACGGGGTCATTGAATATAAAATATAATTTGCTTTTGGAAGAATTAGTTTTCGAATTTAAAAATAGTTCCAGATTATTATTATTTTAGCAACCTGGTGAATAATTGTGGACAACAGGGTCATTAAAAAATGCATTGATAGTTGTTTTTATAACCCTTAATATATGAATATAACAAAAGTTCCTGTGGAGTATTGTTTTAGCAACCTGGTGCATGATCCTCGTCAACGGGGTCATTGAAAATGCAATATAATTTGTTTTTGAAAGAATTAGTGTTCGAATTTAAATAAGTTCCTGTTGATTATTATTTTAGCGACCTGGTGCATGATCCTAGACAACAGTGTCTTTAGAAATGCATTGTTAGTTGTTTCTATAACTCTTAATATATGAATATAAAAAAAGTTACCGTGGAGTATGGTTTAAGCAACCTGGTGCATGATCCTAGTCAACGGGGTCATTGAAAATGCAATGGAATTTGCTTTTGGAAGAATTAGTGTTCGAGTTTAAAAAAGTTCCAGTAGATTATTATTTTAGCTATCGGGTGCATAATCGTGGACAACAGTGTCATTGAAAATGCATTGTTAGTTGTTTTTATAAATCTTAATATATGAATATAAAAAATGTTCCAGTAGATTATTATCTTAGCAGCCTGGAACATGATCCTAGAATACAGGGTCATTGAAAATGCAATTGAATTTTCTTTTGGAAGAATTAGTGTTTGAATTTAATAAAAGTTCCAGTTGATTATTATTTTATCGACCTGGTGCATGATCCTAGACAACCGGGTCTTTGCAAATACAAAAGAATTTGCTTTTGGACGAATTAGTGTTCGAATTTAAATAAGTTCCAGCAGATTATTATTTTAGCGATCTGGTTCATCATCCTAGACAACAGGGTCATTGAAAATGCATTGTTAGTTGTTTTAATAACACTTAATATATTAATATAAAAAAAGATCCTGTGGAGTATTGTTTGAGCAACATGGTGCATGATCCTAGTCAACGGGGTCATTGAAAATAGAATAGAATTTGCTTTTCGAAGAATTAGTGTTCGAATTTGAAAAAAGTTCCAGTAGATTATTATTTTAGCAACCTGGTGCATAATCGTGGACAACAGGGTCATTAAAATGCATTGTTAGTTGTTTTTATTATTCTTAATATATGAATATAAGAGAAGTTACTGTGGAGTATTGTTTTAGCAGCCTTGTACATGATCCTAGTCAACGGGATCATTGAAAATGCAATGGAATTTGCTTTTGGAAGAATAAGTGTTCGAATTTAAAAAAAGTTCCAGTTGATTATTAGCTTAGCAACCTGGTGCATAATCGTGGACAACGGGGTCATTAAAAATGCACTATAAGTTGTTTTTATAAATTTAAATGTGAATATAAAAAAAATTAAAGTGGATTTTTATTTTAGCAACCTTGGGCATGATCTTAGACTACGGGGTCATTGAAAATGCAATAGAATTTGCTTTTGGAAGAATTAGTGTTTGAATTTAAAAAAAGTTCCAGTAGATTATTATTTTAGCAACCTTGTGCATGATCATGGACAACGGGGTAATTAAAAATGCATTGTTAGTTGTTTTCATAACCCTTAATATATGAATATAAGAAAAGTTACCGTGGAGTATTGTTTTAGCAACCTGGTGCATGATCCTAGTCAACGGGGTCATTGAAAGTGCAAGAGAATTTGCTGTTGAAAGAATAAGTGTTCGAATTTAAAAAAAGTTACAGTTGATTATTAGCTTAGCAACCTGGAGCATAATCGAGGACAACAGGGTCATTAAAAATTCATTGATAGCTGTTTTTATAACACGTAATATATGAATATAAAAAAAGTGACGGTAGATTATTATTTTAGCAACCTGGTGCATGATCCTAGTCAGCGGGGTCATTGAAAATGTGATGGAAATTGCTTTTGGAAGAATTAGTGTTCGAATTTAAATAAGTTCCAGTTGATTATTATTTTAGCGACCTGGTGCATGATCCTAGACAACAGTGTCTTTAAAAATGCATTGTTAGTTGTTTTTATAACTCTTAATATATGAATATAAGAAAAGTTACTGTGGAGTATTGTTTTAGCAGCCTGGTACATGATCCTAGACAACAGGGTCATTGAAAATGCAATTGCATTTGCTTTTGGAAGAATTAGTGTTCGAATTTAAAAAAAGTTCCAGTTGATTATTATTTTAGCAACCTGGAGCATAATCGTGGACAACAGGGTCATTAAAAATTCATTGATAGCTGTTTTTATAACACGTAATATATGAATATAAAAAAAGTGACGGTAGATTATTATTTTAGCAACCTGGTGCATGATCCTAGTCAACGGGGTCATTGAGAATGCAATAGAATTTGCTTTTGGAAGAATTAGTGTGCGAATCTAAAAAAAGTTCCAGTAGATTATTATTTTAGCAACCTGGTGCATAATCGTGGACAACAGGGTCATTAAAAATGCATTGTTGGTTGTTTTTATAACTCTTAATATATGAATATAAAAAAAGTTCCAATGGAGTATTGTTTCAGCAACCTTGGGCATGATCTAAGACAACGGGGTCATTGAAAATGCAATTGAATTTGCTTTTGGAAGAATTAGTGTTCGAATCTAAAATAAGTTCCAGTAGATTATTATTTTAGCAATCTGGTGCATGATCCTAGTCTACGGGGTCATTGAGAATGCAATAGAATTTGCTTTTGGAAGAATTAGTGTGCGAATCTAAAAAAAGTTCCAGTAGATTATTATTTTAGCAACCTGGTGCATAATCGTGGACAACAGGGTCATTAAAAATGCATTGTTAGTTGTTTTTATAACTCTTAATATATGAATATAAAAAAGCTCCTGCGGAGTATTGTTTTAGCAACCTAGTACATGATGTTAGACAACAGGGTCATTGAAAATGCAATAGAATTTTCTTTTGCAACAGTTATTGTTCGATTTTAAATAAGTTTCAGTGGATTATTATTTTAGCAACCTGGTGCATATACGTGGACAACAGGGTCATTAAAAATGAATTGTTACTTGTTTTTAACCTCTTAATATATTAATATAAAAAAAGCTAATGTGGAGTATTGTTTTAGCAACCTGGTGCATGATCTAAGACAACGGGGTCATTGAAAATGCAATAGAATTTGCTTTTGGAAGAATTAGTGTGCGAATCTAAAAAAAGTTCCAGTAGATTATTATTTTAGCAATCTGGTGCATGATCCTAATCAACGGGGTCATTGAAAATGCAAGAGAATTTGCTATTGAAAGAATAAGTGTTCGAATTTAAAAAAAGTTCCAGTTGATTATTAGCTTAGCAACCTGGTGCATAATCGTGGACAACAGGGTCATTAAAAATGCATTGATAGCTGTTTTTATAACACGTAATATATGAATATTAAAAAAGTTACGGTAGATTATTATTTTAGGAACCTTGGGCATGATCTTAGACTACGGGGTCATTGAAAATGCAATAGAATTTGCTTTTGGAAGAATTAGTGTTTGAATTTAAAAAAAGTTCCAGTAGATTATTATTTTCGCAACCTTGTGCATGATCATGGACAACGGGGTAATTGAAAATACAATAGAATTTGCTTTTGGAAGAATTAGTGTTCGAATTTCAAAAAAGTTCCAGTAGATTATTATTTTAGCAACCTGGTGCATAATCGTGGACAGCAGGGTCTTTAAAAATGCATTGTTAGTTGTTTTTATAACTCTTAATATATGAATATAAAAAAAGTTACCGTGGAGTATGGTTTTAGCAACCTGGTGCATGATCCTAGTCAAGGGGGTCATTGAAAATACAATAGAATTTGCTTTTGGAAGAATTAGTGTTCTAATTTAAAAAAAGTTCCAGATGATTATTATTTTAGCTATCGGGTGCATAATCGTGGACAACAGTGTCATTGAAAATGCATTGTTAGTTGTTTTTATAACTCTTAATATATGAATTTAAAAAATGTTCCAGTAGATGTTTATCTTAGCAGACTGGTACATGATCCTAGACAACAGGGTCATTGAAAATGCAATTGAATTTGCTTTTGGAAGAATTTGTGTTCGAATTTAAAAAAGGTTCCAGTTGATTATTATTTTAGCGACCTGGTGCATGAGCCTAGACAACAGGGTCTTTAAAAATGCATTGCTAGTTGTTTTTATAACTCTTAATATATGAATATAAAAAAAGTTACCGTGGAGTATGGTTTTAGCAACCTGGTGCATGATCCTAGTCAACGCGGTCATTGAAAATACAAGGGAATTTGCTTTTGGAAGAATTAGTGTTCGAATTTAAAAAAGTTCCAGTAGATTATTATTTTAGCTATCGGGTGCATAATCGTGGACAACAGTGTCATTGAAAATGCATTGTTAGTTGTTTTTATAACTCTTAATATATGAATGTAAAAAATGTTCCAGTAGATGTTTATCTTAGCAGCCTGGTACATGATCCTTGACAACAGGGTCATTGAAAATGCAATTGAATTTGCTTTTGGAAAAATTAGTGTTCGAATTTAAATAAGTTCCAGTAGATTATTATTTTAGCAACCTGGTGCATGATCCTAGTAAACGGGGTCATTGAAAATGCAATTGAATTTGCTTTTGGAAGAATTAGTGTTCGAATCTAAAATAAGTTCCAGTAGATTTTATTATTTTAGCAACCTGGTGCATAATCGTGGACAACAGGGTCAATAAAAATGCATTGTTAGTTGTTTTTATAACTCTTAATATATGAATATAAAAAAAGCTCCTGCGGAGTATTGTTTTAGCAACCTAGTACATGATGTTAGACAACAGGGTCATTGAAAATGCAATAGAATTTTCTTTTGCAACAATTATTGTTCGATTTTAAATAAGATTCAGTGGATTATTATTTTAGCAACCTGGTGCATAATCGTGGACAACAGGGTCATTAAAAATGAATTGTTACTTGTTTTTAACCTCTTAATATATTAATATAAAAAAAGCTAATGTGGAGTATTGTTTTAGCAACCTGGTGCATGATCTTAGACAACGGGGTCATTGAAAATGCAATAGAATTTGCTTTTGGAAGAATTAGTTTTCGAATTTAAAAAAAGTTCCAGTAGATTATTATTTTAGCGACCTGGTGCATGATCCTAGACAACACGGTCTTTAAAAATGCATTGTTAGTTGTTTTTATAACTCTTAATATATGAATATAAAAAAAGTTACCGTGGAGTATGGTTTAAGCAACCTGGTGCATGATCCTAGTCAACGGGGTCATTGAAAATGCAATGGAATTTGCTTTTGGAAGAATTAGTGTTCGAGTTTAAAAAAAGTTCCAGTAGATTATTATTTTAGCTATCGGGTGCATAATCGTGGACAACAGTGTCATTGAAAATGCATTGTTAGTTGTTTTTATAACTCTTAATATATGAATTTAAAAAATGTTCCAGTAGATGTTTATCTTAGCAGCCTGGTACATGATCCTAGACAAGAGGGTCATTGAAAATGCAATTGAATTTTCTTTTGGAAGAATTAGTGTTCGAATTTGAAAAAAGTTCCAGTTGATTATTATTTTAGCGACCTGGTGCATGATCCTAGACAACAGTGTCTTTAAAAATGCATTGTTAGTTGTTTTTATAACTCTTAATATATGAATATAAAAAAAGTTACCGTGGAGTATGGTTTCAGCAACCTGGTGCATGATCCTAGTCAACGAGGTCATTGAAAATACAAGGGAATTTGCTTTTGGAAGAATTAGTGTTCGAATTTAAAAAAGTTCCAGTAGATTATTATTTTAGCTATCGGGTGCATAATCGTGGACAACAGTGTCATTGAAAATGCATTGTTAGTTGTTTTTATAACTCTTAATATATGAATATAAAAAATGTTCCAGTAGATGTTTATCTTAGCAGCCGGGTACATTATCTTTGACAACAGGTTCATTTAAAATGCAATTGAATTTGCTTTTGTAATAATTAGTGTTCGAATTTGAAATAGTTCCCGTTGATTATTATTTTAGCGACCTGGTGCATGATCCTAGACAACAGGGTCTTTAAAAATGCATTGCTAGTTGTTTTTATAACTGTTAATATATGAATATAAAAAAAGTTACCGTGGAGTTTGGTTTAAGCAACCTGGTGCATGATCCTAGTCAACGGGGTCATTGAAAATGCAATGGAATTTGCTTTTGGAAGAATTAGTGTTCGAATTTTAAAAAAGTTCCAGTAGATTATTATTTTAGCTACCGGGTGCATAATCGTGGACAACAGTGTCATTGAAAATGCATTGTTAGTTGTTTTTATAACTCTTAATATATGAATATAAAAAATGTTCCAGTAGATTATTATCTTAGCAGCGTGGTACATGATCCTCGACAACAGGGTCATTGAAAATGCAATTGAATTTTCTTTTGGAATGTTAGTGTTCGAATTTAAAAAAAGTTCCAGTTGATTATTATTTTAGCGACCTGGTGCATGATCCTAGACAACAGGGTCTTTGCAAATACGAAAGAATTTGCTTTTGTAAGAATTTGTGTTCGAATTTAAATAAGTTCCAGTAGATTATTATTTTAGCGACCTGGTGCATGATCCTAGACAACAGGGTCATTGAAAATGCATTGATTGTTGTTTTCATAACCCTTAATATATGAATATAAAAAAAGTTCCTGTGGAGTATTGTTTTAGCAACCTGGTGCATGATCCTAGTCAACGGGGTCATTGAAAATAGAATAGAATTTGCTTTTGGAAGAATTAGTGTTTGAATTTAAAAAAGTTCCAGTAGATTATTATTTTAGCAACCTGTTGCATAATCGTGGACAACAGGGTCTTTAAAAATGCATTGTTAGTTGTTTTTATAACTCTTAATATATGAATATAAGAAAAGTTACTGTGGAGTATTATTTTAGCAGCCTGGTACATGATCCTAGTCAACGAGATCATTGAAAATGCAATGGAATTTGCTTTTGGAAGAATTAGTGTTCGAATTTAAATAAGTTCCAGTAGATTATTATTTTAGCGATCTGGTTCATCATCCTAGACAACAGGGTCATTCAGAATGCATTGTTAGTTGTTTTCATAACCGTTAATATATGAATATAAAAAAAGTTCCTGTGGAGTATTGTTTTAGCAACCTGGTGCATGATCCTAGTCAACGGGGTCATTGAAAATGCAATAGAATTTGCTTTTGGAAGAATTAGTTTTCGAATTTAAAAATAGTTCACGATTATTATTTTAGAAACCTGGTGCATAATAGTGGACAACAGGGTCATTAAAAATGCATTGATAGTTGTTTTTATAACCGTTAATATATGAATATAAAAAAAGTACCTGTGGAGTATTGTTTTAGCAACCTGGTGCATGATCCTAGTCAACGGGGTCATTGAAAATGCAATGGAATTTGCTTTTGGAAGAATTAGTGTTCGAATTTAAAAAAAGTTCCCGTTGATTATTATTTTAGCGACCTGGTGCATGATCCTAGACAACAGTGTCTTTAAAAATGCATTGTTAGTTGTTTTTATAACTCTTAATATATGAATATAAGAAAAGTTACTGTGGAGTATGGTTTTAGCAGCCTGGTACATGATCCTAGACAACAGGGTCATTGAAAATGCAATTGAATTTGCTTTTGGAAGAATTAGTGTTCGAATTTAAAAAAAGTTCCAGTAAATTATTATTTTAGCTATCGGGTGCATAATCGTGGACAACAGTGTCATTCAGAATGCATTGTTAGTTGTTTTCATAACCCTCAATATATGAATATAAAAAAAGTTCCTGTGGAGTATTGTTTTAGCAACCTGGTGCATGAACCTAGACAACGGGGTCATTGAAAATGCAATAGAATTTGCTTTTGGCAGAATTAGTTTTCGAATTTGAAATAGTTCCCGTTGATTATTATTTTAGCGACCTGGTGCATGATCCTAGACAACAGTGTCTTTAAAAATGCATTGTTAGTTGTTTTTATAACTCTTAATATATGAATATAAGAAAAGTTACTGTGGAGTATTGTTTTAGCAGCCTGGTACATGATCCTAGTCAACGGGGTCATTGAAAATGCAATGGAATTTGCTTTTGGAAGAATTAGTGTTCGAATTTAAATAAGTTCCAGTAGATTATTATTTTAGCGATCTGGTTCATCATCCTAGACAACAGGGTCATTGAGAATGCATTGTTAGTTGTTTTCATAACCCTCAATATATGAATATAAAAAAAGTTCCTGTGGAGTATTGTTTTAGCAACCTGGTGCATGATCCTAGTCAACGGGTTCATTGAAAATACAATAGAATTTGCTTTTGGAAGAATTAGTCTTCGAATTTAAAAATAGTTCCAGAAGATTATTATTTTAGCGATCTGGTTCATCATCCTAGACAACAGGGTCATTGAAAATGCATTGTTAGTTGTTTTCATAACCCTTAATATATGAATATAAAAAAGTTCCTGTGGAGTATTGTTTTAGCAACCTGGTGCATGAACCTAGTTCACGGGGTCATTGAAAATACAATAGAATTTGCTTTTGGAAGAATTGGTGTTCGAATTTGAAAAAAGTTCAAGTAGATTATTATTTTAGCAACCTGCTGCATAATCGTGGACAACAGGGTCATTAAAAATGCATTGTTAGTCGTTTTTATAACTCTTAATATATGAATATAAGAGAAGTTACTGTTGAGTATTGTTTTAGCAGCCTGGTACATGATCCTAGTCAACGGGATCATTGAAAATGCAATGGAATTTGCTTTTGGAAGAATTAGTATTCGAATTTAAATAAGTCCCAGTAGATTATTATTTTAGCGATCTGTTGCATCATCCTAGACAACAGGGTCATTGAGAATGCATTGTTAGTTGTTTTCATAACCCTTAATATATGAATATAAAAAAAAGTTCCTGTGGAGTATTGTTTTAGCAACCTGGTGCATGATCCTAGTCAACGGAGTGATTGAAAATACAATAGAATTTGCTTTTGGAAGAATTAGTGTTCGAATTTGAAAAAAGCTCCAGTAGATTATTATTGTAGCAACCTGGTGCATAATCGTGGACAACAGGGTCATTAAAAATGCATTGATAGTTGTTTTTGTAACCCTTAATATATGAATATAAAAAAAGTTACTGTTGAGTATTGTTTTAGCAGCCTGGTACATGATCCTAGTCAACGGGGTCATTGAAAGTGCAAGAGAATTTGCTGTTGAAAGAATAAGTGTTCGAATTTAAGAAAAGTTACAGTTGATTATTAGCTTAGCAACCTGGTGCATAATCATGAACAGCAGGGTCATTAAAAATTCATTGATAGCTGTTTTAATAACACGTAATATATGAATATAAAAAAAGTGACGGTAGATTATTATTTTAGCAACCTGGTGCATGATCTTAGTCAACGGGGTCATTGAAAATGCGATGGAATTTGCTTTTGGAAGAATTAGTGTTCGAATCTAAAATAAGTTCCAGTATATTATTATTTTTGCAACCTGGTGCATGATCCTAGTCAACGGGGTCATTGAAAATGCAATTGAATTTGCTTTTGGAAGAATTAGTTTTCGAATTTAATAAAAGTTCCAGTTGATTATTATTTTAGCGACCTGGTGCATGATCCTAGACAACAGGGTCATTAAAAATGCATTGTTATTTGTTTTAATAACTGGTAATATATGAATATAAAAAAAGTTAGGGTAGATTATTATTTTAGCAACCTGTTGCATGATCTTAGTCAACGGGGTCATTGAAAATGCGATGGGATTTCCTTTTGGAAAAATTAGTGTTCGAATATAAAAATAAGTTCCAGTATATTAATATTTTAGCAACCTCGTGCATGATCCTAATCAACGGGGTCATTGAAAATGCAAGAGAATTTGCTATTGAAAGAATAAGTGTTCGAATTTAAAAAAAGTTCGAGTTGATTATTAGCTTATCAACCTGGTGCATAATCGTGGACAACAGGGTCATTAAAAATGCATTGATAGTTGTTTTTATAACACGTAATATATGAATATTAAAAAAGTTACGGTAGATTATTATTTTAGCAACCTTGGGCATGATCTTAGACTACGGGGTCATTGAAAATGCAATAGAATTTGCTTTTGGAAGAATTAGTGTTGGAATCTAAAATAAGTTCCAGTAGATTATTATTTTAGCAACCTTGGGCATGATCTTAGACAACGGGGTCATTGAAAATACAATAGAATTTGCTTTTGGAAGGATTAGTGTTCGAATTTATAAAAAGTTCCAGAAGATTATTATTTTAGCAACCTGGTGCATAATCGTGGAAAACAGGGTCATTAAAAATGCATTGTTAGTTGTTTTTATTATTCTTAATATATGAATATAAGAGAAGTTACTGTGGAGTATTGTTTTAGCAGCCTTGTACATGATCCTAGTCAACGGGATCATTGAAAATGCAATGGAATTTGCTTTTGGAAGAATTAGTATTCGAATTTAAATAAGTCCCAGTAGATTATTATTTTAGCGATCTGTTGCATCATCCTAGACAACAGGGTCATTGAGAATGCATTGTTAGTTGTTTTCATAACCCTTAATATATGAATATAAAAAAAGTTCCAGTATATTATTATTTTTGCAACCTGAGCATGATCCTAGAACACGGGGTCATTGAAAATACAAGAGAATTTGCTGTTTAAAGAATTAGTGTCCGAATTTAAAAAAAGTTCCAGTTGATTATTATTTTACAAACCTGGTGCATTATCCGAGACAACGGGGTCATTAAAAATGCATTCTTAGTTGTTTTTATAACTCTTAATATATGAATATAAAAAAAGTGACGGTAGATTATTATTTTAGCAACCTGGTGCATGATCTTAGTCAACGGGGTCATTGAAAATGCGATGGAATTTGCTTTTGGAAAAATTAGTGTTCGAATTTAAAAAAAGTTCTTGTAGATTTTTATTTTAGCAACCCGGTGCATGATCCTAGTCAACAAGGTCATTGAAAATGCAATTGAATTTGCTTTTGGAAGAATTAGTGTTCGAATCTAAAATAAGTTCCAGTAGATTATTATTTTAGCAATCTGGTGCATGATCCTAGTCTACGTGGTCATTGAGAATGCAATAGAATTTGCTTTTGGAAGAATTAGTTTTCGAATCTAAAAAAAGTTCCAGTAGATTATTATTTTAGCAACCTGGTGCATAATCGTGGACAACAGGGTCATTAAAAATGCATTGATAGCTGTTTTTATAACACGTAATATATGAATATTAAAAAAGTTACGGTAGATTATTATTTTAGGAACCTTGGGCATGATCTTAGACGACGGGGTCATTGAGAATGCAATAGAATTTGCTTTTGGAAGAATTAGTGTTCGAATCTAAAATAAGTTCCAGTAGATTATTATTTTAGCAACCTGGTGCATAATCGTGGACAACAGGGTCATTAAAAATACAATAGAATTTGCTTTTGGAAGAATTAGTGTTCGAATTTATAAAAAGTTCCAGAAGATTATTATTTTAGCAACCTGGTGCATAATAGTGGACAACAGGGTCATTAAAAATGCATTGTTAGTTGTTTTTATAATTCTTAATATATGAATATAAGAGAAGTTCCTGTGGAGTATTGTTTTAGCAACCTGGTGCATGATCCTAGACAACGTGGTCATTGAAAATGCGATGGAATTTGCTTTTGGAAGAATTAGTGTTCGAATCTAAAATAAGTTCCAGTATATTATTATTTTTGCAACCTGGTGCATGATCCTAGTCAACGGGGTCATTGAAAATGCAATTGAATTTGCTTTTGGAAGAATTAGTTTTCGAATTTAATAAAAGTTCCAGTTGATTATTATTTTAGCGACCTGGTGCATGATCCTAGACAACAGGGTCATTAAAAATGCATTGTTATTTGTTTTAATAACTGGTAATATATGAATATAAAAAAAGTTAGGGTAGATTATTATTTTAGCAACCTGTTGCATGATCTTAGTCAACGGGGTCATTGAAAATGCGATGGGATTTCCTTTTGGAAAAATTAGTGTTCGAATATAAAAAAAGTTCCAGTAGATTATTATTTTAGCAACCTTGGGCATGATCCTAATCAACGGGATCATTGAAAATGCATGAGAATTTGCTGTTGAAAGAATAAGTGTTCGAATTTAAAAAAATTTCCAGTTAATTATTAGCTTAGCAACCTGGTGCAAAATCGTGGACAACAGGGTCATTAAAAATTCATCGATAGCTGTTTTTATAACAAGTAATATATGAATATAAAAAAAGTGATGGTAGATTATTATTTTAGCATCCTGGTGCATGATCCTAGTCAACGGGGTCATTGAGAATGCAATAGAATTTGCTTTTGTAAGAATTAGTGTGCGAATCTAAAAAAGATCCAGTAGATTATTGTTTTAGCAACCTTGGGCATGATCTTAGACTACGCGGTCATTGAAAATGCAATAGAATTTGCTTTTGGAAGAATTAGTGTTCGAATTTATAAAAAGTTCCAGAAGATTATTATTTTAGCAACCTGGTGCATAATCGTGGACAAAAATGCATTGTTAGTTGTTTTTATAACTCTTAATATATGAATATAAGAGAAGTTACTGTGGAGTATTGTTTTAGCAGCCTTGTACATGATCCTAGTCAACGGGATCATTGAAAATGCAATGGAATTTGCTTTTGGAAGAATTAGTATTCGAATTTAAATAAGTCCCAGTAGATTATTATTTTAGCGATCTGTTGCATCATCCTAGACAACAGGGTCATTGAGAATGCATTGTTAGTTGTTTTCATAACCCTTAATATATGAATATAAAAAAGTTCCAGTATATTATTATTTTTGCAAACTGAGCATGATCCTAGAACACGGGGTCATTGAAAATACAAGAGAATTTGCTGTTTAAAGAATTAGTGTCCGAATTTAAAAAAAGTTCCAGTTGATTATTATTTTACAAACCTGGTGCATTATCCGAGACAACGGGGTCATTAAAAATGCATTCTTATTTGTTTTAATAACTGGTAATATATGAATATAAAAAAAGTTAGGGTAGATTATTATTTTAGCAACCTGTTGCATGATCTTAGTCAACGGGGTCATTGAAAATGCGATGGGATTTCCTTTTGGAATAATTAGTGTTCGAATTTAAAAAAAGTTCCAGTAGATTATTATTTTAGCAACCTTGGGCATGATCCTAATCAACGGGATCATTGAAAATGCATGAGAATTTGCTGTTGAAAGAATAAGTGTTCGAATTTAAAAAAAGTTCCAGTTGATTATTAGCTTAGCAACCTGGTGCATAATCGTGGACAACAGGGTCATTAAAAATTCATTGATAGCTGTTTTTATAACACGTAATATATGAATATAAAAAAAGTGACGGTAGATTATTATTTTAGCAACCTGGTGCATGATCCTAGTCAACGGGGTCATTGAGAATGCAATAGAATTTGCTTTTGGAAGAATTAGTGTGCGAATCTAAAAAAAGTTCCAGTAGATTATTATTTTAGCAATCTGGTGCATGATCCTAATCAACGGGGTCATTGAAAATGCAAGAGAATTTGCTATTGAAAGAATAAGTGTTCGAATTTAAAAAAAGTTCCAGTTGATTATTAGCTTAGCAACCTGGTGCATAATCGTGGACAACAGGGTCATTAAAAATGCATTGATAGCTGTTTTTATAACACGTAATATATGAATATTAAAAAAGTTACGGTAGATTATTATTTTAGCAACCTTGGGCATGATCTTAGACAATGGGGTCATTGAAAATGCAATAGAATTTGCTTTTGGAAGAATTAGTGTTCGAATCTAAAATAAGTTCCAGTAGATTATTATTTTAGTAACCTGGTGCATGATCGTGGACAACGGGGTCATTGAAAATACAATAGAATTTGCTTTTGGAAGAATTAGTGTTCGAATTTATAAAAAGTTCCAGAAGATTATTATTTTAGCAACCTGGTGCATGATCCTGGACAACAGGGTCATTAAAAATGCATTGTTAGTTGTTTTTATAACTCTTAATATATGAATCTAAGAGAAGTTCCGGTGGCGGAGTGTTTTAGCAGCCTTGTACATGATCCTAGTCAACGGGATCATTGAAAATGCAATGGAATTTGCTTTTGGAAGAATTAGTATTCGAATTTAAATAAGTCCCAGTAGATTATTATTTTAGCGATCTGTTGCATCATCCTAGACAACAGGGTCATTGAGAATGCATTGTTAGTTGTTTTCATAACCCTTAATATATGAATATAAAAAAAGTTACTGTTGAGTATTGTTTTAGCAACCTGGTGCATGATCCTAGTCAACGGGGTCATTGAAAATACAATAGAATTTGCTTTTGGAAGAATTAGTGTTCGAATTTGAAAAAAGTTCCAGTAGATTATTATTTTAGCAACCTGGTGCATAATCGTGGACAACAGGGTCATTAAAAATGCAATCATAGTTGTTTTTATAACCCTTAATATATGAATATAAAAAAAGTTACTGTTGAGTATTGTTTTAGCAGCCTGGTACATGATCCTAGTCAACGGGGTCATTGAAAGTGCAAGAGAATTTGCTGTTGAAAGAATAAGTGTTCGAATTTAAGAAAAGTTACAGTTGATTATTAGCTTAGCAACCTGGTGCATAATCATGGAAAACAGGGTCATTAAAAATTCATTGATAGCTGTTTTAATAACACGTAATATATGAATATAAAAAAAGTGACGGTAGATTATTATTTTAGCAACCTGGTGCATGATCTTAGTCAACGGGGTCATTGAAAATGCGATGGAATTTGCTTTTGGAAGAATTAGTGTTCGAATCTAAAATAAGTTCCAGTATATTATTATTTTTGCAACCTGGTGCATGATCCTAGTCAACGGGGTCATTGAAAATGCAATTGAATTTGCTTTTGGAAGAATTAGTTTTCGAATTTAATAAAAGTTCCAGTTGATTATTATTTTAGCGACCTGGTGCATGATCCTAGACAACAGGGTCATTAAAAATGCATTGTTATTTGTTTTAATAACTGGTAATATATGAATATAAAAAAAGTTAGGGTAGATTATTATTTTAGCAACCTGTTGCATGATCTTAGTCAACGGGGTCATTGAAAATGCGATGGGATTTCCTTTTGGAAAAATTAGTGTTCGAATATAAAAAAAGTGACGGTAGATTATTATTTTAGCAACCTGGTGCATGATCCTAGTCAACGGGGTCATTGAGAATGCAAGAGAATTTGCTATTGAAAGAATAAGTGTTCGAATTTAAAAAAAGTTCCAGTTGATTATTAGCTTAGCAACCTGGTGCATAATCGTGGACAACAGGGTCATTAAAAATGCATTGATAGCTGTTTTTATAACACGTAATATATGAATATTAAAAAAGTTACCGTAGATTATTATTTTAGCAACCTTGGGCATGATCTTAGACTACGGGGTCATTGAAAATGCAATAGAATTTGCTTTTGGAAGAATTAGTGTTTGAATTTAAAAAAAGTTCCAGTAGATTATTATTTTAGCAACCTTGTGCATGATCATGGACAACGGGGTCAATGAAAATACAATAGAATTTGCTTTTGGAAGAATTAGTGTTCGAATTTATAAAAAGTTCCAGAAGATTATTATTTTAGCAACCTGGTGCATAATAGTGGACAACAGGGTCAATAAAAATGCATTGTTAGTTGTTTTTATAACTCTTAATATATGAATATAAAAAAAGTTCCTGCGGAGTATTGTTATAGGAACCTTGGGCATGATCTTAGACTACGGGGTCATTGAAAATGCAATAGAATTTGCTTTTGGAAGAATTAGTGTTCTATTTTAAATAAGTTTCAGTGGATTATTATTTTAGCAACCTGGTGCATAATCGTGGACAACAGGGTCATTAAAAATGAATTTTTACTTGTTTTTAACATCTTAATTTATGAATATAAAAAAAGCTCCTGCGGAGTATTGTTTTAGCAACCTGGTGCATGATCCTAATCAACGGGGTCATTGAAAATGCAATAGAATTTGCTTTTGGAAGAATTAGTGCTCGAATCTAAAAAAAGTTCCAGTAGATTTTATTTTAGCAACCTGGTGCATAATAGTGGACAACAGGGTCATTAAAAATGCATTGTTAGTTGTTTTTATAACTCTTAATATATGAATATAAAAAAAGCTACTGCGGAGTATTGTTATAGGAACCTTGGACATGATCTTAGACTACGGGGTCATTGAAAATGCAATAGAATTTGCTTTTGGAAGAATTAGTGTTTGAATTTAAAAAAAGTTCCAGTAGATTATTATTTTAGCAACCTTGTGCATTATCCAAGACAACGGGGTCATTGAAATTAAAATAGAATTTCCTTTTGGAAGGATAAGTGTTCGAATCTAAAAAAAGTTCCAGTAGATTTTATTTTAGCAACCTGGTGCATAATAGTGGACAACAGGGTCATTAAAAATGCATTGTTAGTTGTTTTTATAACTCTTAATATATGAATATAAAAAAAGCAACTGCGGAGTTTTGTTTTAGCAACCTAGTACATGATCTTAGACAACAGGGTCATTGAAAATGCAATAGAATTTGCTTTTGGAAGATTTAGTGTTCGAATTTAAAAAAAGTTCCAGTAGATTATTATTTTAGCAACATTGTGCATTATCCAAGACAACGGGGTCATTAAAAATGCATTTTTAGTTGTTTTTATAACTCTTAATATATGAATATAAAAAAAGTTCCTGTGGAGTATTGTTTTAGCAACCTAGTACATGATGCTAGAAAACAGGGTCATTGAAAATGCAATAGAATTTTCTTTTGCAACAATTATTGTTCGATTTTAAATAAGTTTCAGTGGATTATTATTTTAGCAACCTGGTGCATAATCGTGGACAACAGGGTCATTAAAAATGAATTTTTACTTGTTTTTAACATCTTAATTTATTAATATAATAAAAGCTCCTGCGGAGTATTGTTTTAGCAACCTGGTGCATGATTTAGACAACAGGGTCTTTAAAAATGCATTGTTAGTTGTTTTTATAACTCCTAATATATGAATATAAAAAAAGTTACAGTGGAGTATGGTTTAAGCAACCTGGTGCATGATCCTAGTCAACGGTGTCTTTGAAAATGCAATAGAGTTTGCTTCTGTAAGAAGTAGTATTTGAATTTATAAAAAGTTCCAGTAGATTATTATTTTAGCTATCGGATGCATAATCGTGGACAACAGGGTCATTAAAAATGCATTGATAGTTGTTTTTATAACTCTTAATATATGAATATAAGAAAAGTTACTATGGAGTATTGTTTTAGCAACCTGGTGCATGATCCTAGTCAACGGGGTCATTGAAAATGCACGTGAATTTGGTGATGAATGAATTAGTGTTCGTATTTAAAAAAAGTTCCAGTTGATTATTAGCTTAGCAACCTGGTACATAATCGTGGACAACAGGGTCATTAAAAATGAATTGTTACTTGTTTTTAACCTCTTAATATATTAATATAAAAAAAGCTAATGTGGAGTATTGTTTTAGCAACCTGGTGCATGATCTAAGACAACGGTGTCATTGAAAATGCAAGAGAATTTGCTATTGAAAGAATAAGTGTTCGAATTTAAAAAAAGTTCCAGTTGATTATTAGCTTAGCAACCTGGTGCATAATCGTGGACAACAGGGTCATTAAAAATGAATTGTTACTTGTTTTTAACCTCTTAATATAGTAATATAAGAAAAGTTACTGTGGGGTATTGTTTTAGCAACCTGGTGCATGATCCTAGTCAACAGGGTCATTGAAAATGCAATAGAATTTGCTTTTCGAACAATTATTGTTCGATTTTAAATAAGTTTCAGTGGATTTTTATTTTAGCCGCCTAGTGCATAATCGTGGAAAACAGGCTCTTTATAAATGCATAATAAGTTGTTTTTATAACGTTTAAATGTGAATATAAAAAAGTTTCCTGTGAAGTATTGTTTTAGCGACCTGGTGCATGATCCTAGACAACAGGGTCATTAAAAAAGAATTGTTACTTGTTTTTATACCTCTTAATATATGAATATAAAAGAATTTCCAGTAGATTATTATTTTAGCAACCTGGTGCATAATCGTGGACAACAGGGTCATTGAAAATGCATTAGAATTTGCTTTTGGAAGAATTAGTTTTCGAATCTAAAATAAGTTCCAGTAGATTATTATTTTAGTAACCTGGTGCATAATCGTGGAAAACAGGGTCATTATAAATAAGTTGTTTTTATAACGTTTAAATGTGAATATAAAAACGGTTCCTGTGAAGTATTGTTTTAGCAACCTGGTGCATGTTCTTAAACAACGGGGTCACTGAAAATGCAATAGAATTTGCTTTTGGATGAATTAGTGTTCGAATTTAAATAAGTTCCAGTTGATTATTATTTCAGCGACCTGGTGCATGATCCTAGACAACGGGGTCATTAAAAATGCATTGTTAGTTGTTTTTATAATTCTTAATATATGAATATAAAAAAAATTCCAGTAGATTATTATTTTAGCAACCTTGGGCATGATCTTAGACAATGGGGTCATTGAAAATGCAATAGAATTTGTTTTTGAAAGAATTAGTGTTCGAATTTAAATAAATTCCATTTGATTATTATTTTAGCGACCTGGTGCATGATCCAAGACAACGGGGTCATTAAAAATTCATTGTTAGTTGTTTTTATAACTCTTAATATATGAATATAAAAAAAGTTCCAGTTGATTATTATTTTAGCAACCTGGTGCATAATCGTGGACAACAGGGTCATTAAAAATGCATTGTTAGTTGTTTTTATAACTCTTAATATATGAATATAAAAGAAGCTAATGTGAAGAATTGTTTCAGCAACCTTGGGCATGATCTTAGACAACGGGGTCATTAAAAAGCGATGGACTTTGTTTTTGGAAGAATTTGTGTTCGAATTTATATAAAGTTCCAGTCGATTATTATTTTGGCGACCTGTTGCATAATCGTGGACAACAGGGCCATTAAAAATGAATTGTTACTTGTTTTTATACCTCTTAATATATGAATATAAAAAAGTTCCCGTGGAGTATTATTTTAGCAACCTTGGGCATGAACTTAGACAACGGGGTCATTGAAAATGCGATGGAATTTGTTTTTGGTATAATTTGTGTTCGAATTTAAAAAAAGTTCAGTTGATTATTCTTTTAGAAACCTGGTGCATAACCGTGGACAACAGGGCCATTAAAAATGAATTGTTAGTTGTTTTTATATCTCTTAATATATGAATTTAAAAAAGTTCCTTTGGTTATTGTTTTAGCAACCTTGGGCATGATCTTAGACTACGGGGTCATTGAAAATGCAATAGAATTTGCTTTTGGAAGAATTAGTGTTCGAATCTAAAATAAGTTCCAGTAGATTATTCTTTTAGCAACCTGGTGCATAACCGTGGACAACAGGGTCATTAAAATTACATTATAAGTTGTTTTTATAACGTTTAAATGTGAATATAAAAAAAGTTACAGTAGATTATTATTTTAGCAACCTGGTGCATGATCCTAGACAACGGGGTCATTGAAAATGCAATAGAATTTGATTTTGGAAGAATTAGTTTTCGAATTTAAAAAAAGTAGTAGTAGCTTATTATTTTAGCAAGCGGGTGCATAATCGTAGACAACGGGGTAATTGAAAATGCATTTTAAGTTGTTTTTATAACCCTTAATATATGAATATAACAAAAGTTCCTGTGGAGTATTGTTTTAGCAACCTGGTGCATGATCTTAGTCAACGGGGTCATTGAAAATGCAATAGAATTTGCTTTTCAAACAATTATTGTTCGATTTTAAATAAGTTTCAGTGGATTATTATTTTAGCCGCCTAGTGCATAATCGTGGACAACAGTGTCATTAAAAATGCATTGTTAGATGTTTTTTGAACTCTTAATATATGAATATAAAAAAAGTTCCTGTGGAGTATTGTTATAGCAACCTTGGGCATGATCCTAGACAACGGGGTCATTGAAAATGCCATAGAATTAGCTTTTGAAGAATAAATGTTCTAATTTAAAAAAAATTCCAGTAGTTTATTATTTTAACGACCTGGTGCATAACCGTGGACAACAGGTTCATTAAAAATGAATTGTTACTTGTTTTTAGACCTCATAATATATGAATATAAAAGAAGTTCCAGTAGAATATTATTTCAGTGACCTGGTGCATGATCTTAGACAACAGGGTCATTTAAAATGCAATGGAATTTGCTTTTGGAAGAATTAGTTTTCGAATCATAAATAAGTTCCAGTAGATTATTTTATTTTAGCGACCTGTTGCATCATCCTAGTCAAGAGGGTCATTGAAAATGCAAGAGAATTTGCTGTTGAAGGAATTAGTGTTCGAATTTAAAAAAAGTTCCAGTTGATACTTAGCTTAGCCACCTGGTGCATAATCGTGGACAACAGGGTCATTAAAATTACATTTTAAGTTGTTTTTATAACCCTTAATATATGTATATAACAAAAGTTCCTGTGGAGTATTGTTTTAGCAACCCTGGGCATGATCTTCGACTACGCGGTCATTGAAAATGCAATAGAATTTGCATTTCGAAGAATTAGTTTTCGAATCTAAAATAAGTTCCAGTAGATTATTATTTTAGCAACCTGGAGCATAATCGTGGATAGCAGGGTCATTAAAAATGCATTGATAGTTGTTTTTATAACTCTTAATATATGAATATTAGAAAAGTTACTGTGGAGTATTGTTTTAGCAGCCTGGTACATGATCCTAGACAACAGGGTCATTGAAAATGCAATTGAATTTGCTTTTGGAAGAATTAGTGTTCGAATTTGAAAAAAGTTCCAGTAGATTATTATTTTAGCAACCTGGTGCATAATCGTGGACAACAGGGTCATTAAAAATGCAATGATAGATGTTTTTATAACACTTAATATATGAATATAAGAAAAGTTACGGTGGAGTATTGTTTTAGCAACCTGGTGCATGATCATAGACAACAGGGTCATTGAAAAGACAATAGAATGTGCTTTTCGAAGAATCAGTGTTCGAATTTGAAAAAAGTTCCAGTAGATTATTATTTTAGCAACCTGGTGCATAATCGTGGACAACAGGGTCATTAAAAATGCAATGATAGTTGTTTTTATAACTCTTAATATATGAATATAAGAAAAGTTACTGTGGAGTATTGTTTTAGCAGCCTGGTACATGATCCTAGTCAACAGGGTCATTGAAAATGCAATGGAATTTGCTTTTGGAGGAATTAGTGCTCGAATTTAAATAAGTTCCAGTAGATTATTATTTTAGCGATCTGGTGCATGATCCTAGTCAACGGGGTCATTGAAAATGCAATGGAATTTGCTTTTGGAAGAATTAGTGTTCGAATTTAAAAAAAGTTCCAGTTGATTATTATTTTAGCGACCTGGTGCATGATCCTAGACAACAGGGTCTTTAAAAATGCATTGTTAGTTGTTTTTATAATTCTTAATATATGAATATAAAAAAAGTTCCAGCAGATTATTATCTTAGCAGCCTGGTACATGATCCTAGACAACAGGGTCATTGAAAATGCAATTGAATTTTCTTTTGGAAGAATTAGTGTTCGAATTTAAAAAAAGTTCCAGTAGATTATTATTTTAGCGATCTCTTGCATCATCCCAGACAACAGGGTCATTGAGAATGCATTGTTAGTTGTTTTTATCACTCTTAATATATGAATATAAAAAAAGTTCCTGTGGAGTATTGTTTTAGCAACCTGGTGCATGATCCAAGTCAACGGGGTCATTGAAAATGAAATCGAATTTGCTTTTGATAGAATTAGTATTCGAATTTAAATAAGTCCCAGTAGATTATTATTTTAGCTATCCGTTGCATCATCCTAGACAACAGGGTCATTGAGAATGCATTGTTAGTTGTTTTCATAACCCTAAATATATGAATATAAGAGAAGTTACTGTGGAGTATTGTTTTAGCGGCCTGGTACATGATCCTAGTCAACAGGGTCATTGAAAATGCAATTGAATTTTCTTTTGGAAGAATTAGTGTTCGAATTTGAAAAAAGTTCCAGTAGATTATTATTTTAGCAACCTGGAGCATAATCGTGGACAACAGGGTCATTAAAAATTCATTGATAGCTGTTTTTATAACACGTAATATATAAATATAAAAAAAGTGACGGTAGATTATTATTTTAGCAACCTGGTGCATGATCCTAGTCAACGGGGTCATTGAGAATGCAATAGAATTTGCTTTTGGAAGAATTAGTGTTCGAATTTAAAAAAAGTTCCAGTAGATTATTATTTTAGCTATCGGGTGCATAATCGTGGACAACAGGGTCATTAAAAATGCATTGATAGTTGTTTTTATAACTCTTAATATATGAATGTAAGAAAAGTTCCTGTGGAATATTGTTTAAGCAACCTGGTGCATGATCCTAGACAACGGGGTCATTGAAAATGCAAGAGAATTTGCTGTTGAAAGAATAAGTGTTCGAATTTAAAAAAAGTTCCAGTTGATTATTAGCTTAGCAACCTGGTACATAATCGTGGACAACAGGGTCATTAAAAATGAATTGTTACTTGTTTTTAACCTCTTAATATATTAATATAAAAAAAGCTAATGTGGAGTATTGTTTTAGCAACCTGGTGCATGATCTAAGACAACGGTGTCATTGAAAATGCAAGAGAATTTGCTATTGAAAGAATAAGTGTTCGAATTTAAAAAAAGTTCCAGTTGATTATTAGCTTAGCAACCTGGTGCGTAATCGTGGACAACAGGGTTATTAAAAGAATTGTTACTTGTTTTTATAACTCTTAATATATGAATATAAGAAAAGTTACTGTGGGGTATTGTTTTAGCAACATGGTGCATGATCCTAGTCAACGGGGTCATTGAAGATGCAATAGAATTTGCTTCTCGAACAATTATTGTTCGATTTTAAATAAGTCCCAGTAGATTATTATTTTAGCGATCTCTTGCATCATCCCAGACAACAGGGTCATTGAGAATGCATTGTTAGTTGTTTTCATAACCCTTAATATATGAATATAAAAAAAGTTCCTGTGGAGTATTGTTTTAGCAACCTGGTGCATGATCCTAGTCAACGGGGTCATTGAAAATAGAATAGAATTTGCTTTTGGAAGAATTAGTATTCGATTTTAAATAAGTCCCAGTAGATTATTATTTTAGCTATCTGTTGCATCATCCTAGACAACAGGGTCATTGAGAATGCATTGTTGGTTGTTTTCATAACCCTAAATATATGAATATAAGAGAAGTTACTGTGGAGTATTGTTTTAGCGGCCTGGTACATGATCCTAGTCAACGGGATCATTGAAAATGCAATGGAATTTGCTTTTGGAAGAATTAGTATTCGAATTTAAATAAGTCCCAGTAGATTATTATTTTAGCGATCTGTTGCATCATCCTAGACAACAGGGTCATTGAGAATGCAGGGTTAGTTGTTGTCATAACCCTTAATATATGAATATAAAAAAAGTTCCTGTGGAGTATTGTTGTAGCAACCTGGTGCATGATCCTAGTCACCGGGGTCATTGAAAATACAATAGAATTTGATTTTGGAAGAATTAGTGTTCGAATTTGAAAAAAGTTCCAGTAGATTATTATTTTAGCAACCTGGAGCATAATCGTGGACAACAGGGTCATTAAAAATTCATTGATAGCTGTTTTTATAACACGTAATATATAAATATAAAAAAAGTGACGGTAGATTATTATTTTAGCAACCTGGTGCATGATTCTAGTCAACGGGGTCATTGAAAATGCAATAGAATTTGCTTTTGGAAGAATTAGTGTTAGAATTTTAAAAAAGTTCCAGTAGATTATAATTTTCGCGATGTGGTGCATAATCGCGGACAACAGGGTCATTAAAAATGCATTGATAGTTGTTTTTATAACTCTTAATATATGAATATAAGAAAAGTTACTGTGGAGTATTGTTTTAGCAACCTGGTGCATAATCCTAGTCAACGGGGTCATTGAAAATGCAAGAGAATTTGCTGTTGAAAGAATTAGTGTTCGAATTTAAAAAAAGGTCCAGTAGATTATTAGCTTAGCAACCTGGTACATAATCGTGGACAACAGGGTCATTAACAATTAATTTTTACTTGTTTTTATAACACTTAATATATGAATATAAAAAAAAGCTAATGTGGAGTATTGTTTTAGCAATCTTGGGCATGATCTTAGACAACGGGTCATTGAAAATGCAAGAGAATTTGCTGTTGAAAGAATAAGTGTTCGAATTTAAAAAAAGTTTCAGTTGATTATTAGCTTAGCAACCTGGTGCATATTCGTGGACAACAGGGTTATTAAAAAAGAATTGTTACTTGTTTTTATAACTCTTAATATTTGAATATAAAAAAAGTTCCTGTGGAGTATTGTTTTAGCAACCTGGTGCATGATCTTAGACAACGGGGTCATTGAAAATGCAATAGAATTTGCTTTTCGAACAATTATTGTTCGATTTTAAATAAGTTCCAGTAGATTATTATTTTAGTAACCGTGTGCATAATCGTGGAAAACAGGGTCATTAAAAATGCATTGTTTGGTGTTTTTATAACTGTTAATATATGAATATAAAAAAAGTTCCTGTGGAGTATTGTTTTAGCAACCTTGGGCATGATCTTAGACAATGGGGTCATTGAAAATGCAATAGAATTTGCTTTTGGAAGAATTAGTGTTCGAATCTAAAATAAGTTCCAGTAGATTATTATTTTAGTAACCTGGTGCATAATCGTGGAAAACAGGGTCATTATAAATAAGTTGTTTTTATAACGTTTAAATGTGAATATAAAAACGGTTCCTGTGAAGTATTGTTTTAGCAACCTGGTGCATGTTCTTAAACAACGGGGTCACTGAAAATGCAATAGAATTTGCTTTTGGATGAATTAGTGTTCGAATTTAAATAAGTTCCAGTTGATTATTATTTCAGCGACCTGGTGCATGATCCTAGACAGCGGGGTCATTAAAAATGCATTGTTAGTTGTTTTTATAATTCTTAATATATGAATATAAAAAAAATTCCAGTAGATTATTATTTTAGCAACCTGGTGCATAATCGTGGACAACAGGGTCATTAAAAATGCATTGTTAGTTGTTTTTATAACTCTAAATATATGAATATAAAAGAAGCTAATGTGAAGAATTGTTTCAGCAACCTTGGGCATGATCTAAGGCAACGGGATCATTAAAAAGCGATGGACTTTGTTTTTGGAAGAATTTGCGTTCGAATTTATATAAAGTTCCTGTCGATTATTATTTTAGCAACCTGGTGCATAATCGTGGACAACAGGGCCATTAAAAATGAATTGTTACTTATTTTTATACCTCTTAATATATGAATATAACAAAAGGTCCTGTTGAGTATGGATTTAGCAACCTGGTGCATGATCCTAGTCAACGGGGTCATTGAAAATACAATAGAATTTGCTTTTGGAAGAATTAGTGTTCGAATTTGAAAAAAGTTCCAGTAGATTATTATTTTAGCAACCTGGTGCATAATCGTGGACAACAGGGTCCTTAAAATTGCATTATAAGTTGTTTTTATAACGTTTAAATGTGAATATGAAAAAAGTTCCAGTGGAGTATTGTTTTAGCAACCTTGGGCATGATCTAAGACAACGGGGTCATTGAAAATGCAATAGAATTTGCTTTTGGAAGAATTAGTGTTCGAATCTAAAATAAGTTCCAGTAGATTATTCTTTTAGCAACCTGGTGCATAACCGTGGACAACAGGGTCATTAAAAATGAATTGTTACTTGTTTTTAGACCTCATAATATATGAATATAAAAGAAGTTCCAGTAGATTATTATTTTAGCAACCTTGGGCATGATCATAGACAACGGGGTCATTGAAAATGCAATAGAATTTGCTTTTGGAAGAATTAGTTTTCGAATCATAAATAAGTTCCAGTAGATTATTTTATTTTAGCGACCTGTTGCATCATCCTAAACAACAGGGTCATTGAAAATGCAAGAGAATTTGCTGTTGAAGGAATTAGTGTTCGAATTTAAAAAAAGTTCCAGTTGATACTTAGCTTAGCCAGCTGGTGCATAATCGTGGACAACAGGGTCATTAAAATTACATTTTAAGTTGTTTTTATAACCCTTAATATATGCATATAACAAAAGTTCCTGTGGAGTATTGTTTTAGCATCCTTGGTCATGATCTTAGAATACGGGGTAATTGAAAATGCAATAGAATTTGCTTTTGGAAGTATTAGTGTTTGAATTTAAAAAAAGTTCCAGTAGATTATTATTTAAGCAACCTGGAGCATAATCGTGGATAGCAGGGTCATTAAAAATGCATTGTTAGTTGTTTTTATAACTCTTAATATATGAATATAAGAAAAGTTACTGTGGAGTATTGTTTTAGCAGCCTGTTACATGATCCAAGTCAACGGGGTCATTGAAATTGAAATAGTATTTGCTTTTGGAGGAATTAGTTTTCGAATTTAAAAAAAGTTCCAGTTGATTATTATTTTAGCGACCTGGTGCATGATCCTAGACAACAGGGTCATTAAAAATGCATTGTTAGTTGTTTTTATAACTCTTAATATATGGATATAAATAAAGTTCCAGTAGATTATTATTTTAGCGACCTGGTGCATGATCCTAGACTACGGGGTCATTGAAAATGCAATTGAATTTTGTTTTGGAAGAATTAGTGTTCGAATTTAAAAAAGTTCCAGTAGATTATTATTTTAGCTACCGGGTGCATAATCGTGGACAACAGTGTCATTAAAAATGCATTGTTAGTTGTTTTTATAACTCTTAATATATGAATATAAGAAAAGTTACTGTGGAGTATTGTTTTAGCAGCCTGGTACATGATCCTAGTCAACGGGCTCATTGAAAATGCAATGGAATTTGCTTTCGGAAGAATTAGTGTTCGAATTTAAATAAGTCCCAGTAGATTATTATTTTAGCGATCTGTTGCATCATCCCAGACAACAGGGTCATTGAGAATACATTGTTAGTTGTTTTCATAACCCTTAATATATAAATATAAAAAAAGTTCCTGTGGAGTATTGTTTTAGAGACATGGTGCATGATCCTAGTCAACGGGGTCTTTGAAAATGAAATAGAGTTTGCTTTTGTAAGAATAAGTATTCGAATTTAAATAAGTCCCAGTAGATTATTATTTTAGCGATCTGTTGCATCATCCTAGACAACAGGGTCATTAAAAATGCTTTGTTAGTTGTTTTTATAACTCTTAATATATGAATATAAAAAAAGTTCCTGTGGATTATTATTTTAGCGACCTGGTGCATGATCCTAGACTACGGGGTCATTGAAAATGCAATAGAATTTGCTTTTGGAAGATTTAGTGTTCGAATTTAAAAAAAGTTCCAGTAGATTATTATTTTAGCAACATTGTGCATTATCCAAGACAACGGGGTCATTGAAAATTCATTTTTAGTTGTTTTTATAACTCTTAATATATGAATATAAAAAAAGTTCCTGTGGAGTATTGTTTTAGCAGCCTGGTACATGATCCTAGTCAACGGGGTCATTGAAAATACAGTGGAATTTGCTTTTGGAAGAATTAGTATTCGAATTTAAATAAGTCCCAGTAGATTATTATTTTAGCGATCTGTTGCATCATCCTAGACAACAGGGTCATTGAAAATGCATTGTTAGTTGTTTTCATAACCCTTAATATATGAATATAAAAAAGTTCCTGTGGTGTATTGTTTTAGCAACCTGGTGCATGATCCTAGTCAACGGGGTCATTGCAAATGAAATAGAATTTGCTTTTGGAAGAATTAGTGTGTGAATCTAAAAAAAGTTCCAGTAGATTATTATGTTAGCAACCTGGTGCATTATCCTGGACAACTGGGTCATTAAAAATGCATTTTTAGTTGTTTTTATAACTCTTAATATATGAATATAAAAAAAGTTCCCGTGGAGTATTGTTACAGCAACCTTGGGCATGATCTTAAACTACGGGGTCATTGAAAATACAATAGAATTTGCTTTTGAAAGAATTAGTCTTCAAATCTAAAATAAGTTCCAGCAGATTATTATTTTTGCATCCTGGTGCATGATCCTAATCAACGGGGTCATTGAAAATGCAATAGAATTTGCCTTGGAAGAATTAGTGTTCGAATTTATGATAAGTTCCAGTAGATTATTATTTTAGCGACCTGGTGCATGATCCTAGACAACAGTGTCTTTAGAAATGCATTGTTAGTTGTTTTTATAACTCTTAATATATGAATATAAGAAAAGTTACTGTGGAGTATTGTTTTAGCAGCCTGGTACATGATCCTAGACAACGGGATCATTGAAAATACAGTGGAATTTGCTTTTGGAAGAATTAGTGTTCGAATTTAAATAAGTCCCAGTAGATTATTATTTTAGCGATCTGTTGCATCATCCTAGACAACAGGGTCATTGAGAATCCATTGTTAGTTGTTTTCATAACCCTCAATATATGAATATAAAAAAAGTTACTGTGGAGTATTGTTTAAGCAGCCTGGTGCATGATCCTAGTCAACGGGGTCATTGAAAATATAATATAATTTGCTTTTGGAAAAACTAGTGTTCGAATTTGAAAAAAGTTCCAGTAGATTATTATTTTAGCTATCGGGTGCATAATCGTGGACAACAGTGTCATTGAAAATGCATTGTTAGTTGTTTTTATAACTCTTAATATATGAATATAAAAAATGTTCCAGTAGATTATTATCTTAGCAGCCTGGTACATGATCCTAGACAACAGGGTCATTGGAAATGCAATTGAATTTTCTTTTGGAAGAATTAGTGTTCGAATTTAAAAAAGTTCCAGTTGATTATTATTTTATCGACCTGGTGCATGATCCTAGACAACCGGGTCTTTGCAAATACAAAAGAATTTGCTCTTGGAAGAATTAGTGTTCGAATTTAAATAAGTTCCAGTAGATTATTATTTTAGCGATCTGGTTCATCATCCTAGACAACAGGGTCATTGAAAATGCATTGTTAGTTGTTTTCATAACCCTTAATATATGAATATAAAAAAGTTCCTGTGGAGTATTGTTTTAGCAACCTGGTGCATGATCCTAGTCAACGGGGTCATTGAAAATAGAATAGAATTTGCTTTTGGAAGAATTAGTGTTCGAATTTGAAAAAGTTCCAGTAGATTATTATTTTAGCAACCTGGTGCATAATCGTGGACAACAGGGTCATTAAAAATGCATTGTTAGTTGTTTTTATAACTCTTAATATATGAATATAAGAGAAGTTACTGTGGAGTATTGTTTTAGCAGCCTGGTACATGATCCTAGTCAACGGGATCATTGAAAATGCAGTGGAATTTGCTTTTGGAAGAATTAGTGTCCGAATTTAAATAAGTCCCAGTTGATAATTATTTTTGCGACCTGGTGCATGATCGTAGACAACAGGGTCTTTAAAAATGCATTGATAGTCGTTTTTATAACTCTTAATATATGTATATAAAAAAAGTTCCTGTGGAGTATTGTTTTAGCAACCTGTTGCATGATCCTAGTCAACGGGGTCATTGAAAATACAATAGAATTTGCTTTTGGAAGAATTAATGTTCGAATTTGAAAAAAGTTCCAGTAGATTATTATTTTAGCAACCTGGTGCATAATCGTGGACAACAGGGTCAATAAAAATGCATTGTTAGTTGTTTCTATAACTCTTAATATATGAATATAAAAAATGTTCCAGTAGATTATTATCTTAGCAGCCTGGTACATGATCCTAGACAACAGGGTCATTGAAAATTCAATTGAATTTTGTTTTGGAAGACTTAGTGTTCGAATTTAAAAAAGTTCCAGTTGATTATTATTTTATCCACCAGGTGCATGATCCTAGACAACCGGGTCTTTGCAAATACAAAAGAATTTGCTTTTGGAAGAATTAGTGTTCGAATTTAAATAAGTTCCAGTAGATTATTATTTTAGCGATTTGTTCATCATCCTAGACAACAGGGTAATTGAAAATGCATTCTAAGTTGTTTTTATAACCCTTAATATATGAATATAAAAATGTTCCTGTGGAGTATTGTTATAGCAACCTGGTGCATGATCCTAGTCATCGGGGTCATTGAAAATGCAATAGAATTTGCTTTTGGAAGAATTAGTGTGCGAATCTAAAAAAAGTTCCAGTAGATTATTATTTTAGCAACCTGGTGCATAATCGTGGACAACAGGGTCATTAAAAATTCATTGATAGCTGTTTTTATAACTCTTAATATATGAATATAAGAAAAGTTACTGTGGAGTATTGTGTCAGCATCCTTGGGCATGATCTAAGACAACGGTGTCATTGAGAATGCAATAGAATTTGCTTTTGGAAGAATTAGTGTTCAAATCTAAAATAAGTTCCAGTTGATTATTATTTTAGCAACATGGTGCATGATCCTAATCAACGGGGTCATTGAAAATGCAATAGAATTTGCTTTCGGAAGAATTAGTGGTCGAATCTAAAAAAGTTCCAGTAGATTATTATTTTAGCAACCTGGTGCATGATCTTAGACAACAGGGTCATTGAAAATGCAATAGAATTTGCTTTGGAAGAATTAGTGTTCGAATCTAAAAGAGTTCCAGTAGATTATTATTTTAGCGACTTGGTGCATGATCCTAGACAACAGGGTCTTTAAAAATGCATTGTTAGTTGTTTTTATAACTCTTAATATATGAATATAAAAAAAGCTCCGGCGGAGTATTGTTTTAGCAACCTGGTGGATGATCCTAGTCAACGGGGTCATTGAAAATGCATTTGAATTTGCTTTTTGAAGAATTAGTGTTCGAATTTAAAAAAAGTTCCAGTTGATTATTATTTTAGCGACCTGGTGCATGATCCTAGACAACAGGGTCTTTAAAAATGCATTGTTAGTTGTTTTTATAACTCTTAATATATGAATATAAGAAAAGTTACTGTGGAGTATTGTTTTAGCAGCCTGGTACATGATCCTAGTCAACGGGGTCATTGAAAATGCAGTGGAATTTGCTTTTGGAAGAATTAGTGTTCGAATTTAAATAAGTCCCAGTTGATTATTATTTTTGCGACCTAGTGCATGATCCTAGACAACAGGGTCTTTAAAAATGCATTGTTAGTCGTTTTTATAACTCTTAATATGTGTATATAAAAAAAGTTCCTGTGGAGTATTGTTTTAGCAACCTGTTGCATGATCCTAGTCAACGGTGTCATTGAAAATACAATTGAATTTGCTTTTTGCAGAATTATTCTTCAAATTTCAAAAAAGTTCCTGTAGATTATTTTTTTAGCACCCTGGTTCATTATCGTGGACAACAGGGTCATTAAAAATGCAATGATAGTTGTTTTTATAACTCTTAATATATGGATATAAGAAAAGTTACCGTGGAGTATTGTTTTAGCAACCTGGTGCATGATCCTAGTATAAGTGTTATAAGTGTATAAGAATTAGTGTTCGAATTTGAAAAAAGTTCCAGTAGATTATTATTTTAGCAACCTGGTGCATGATCCTAGACAACAGGGTCTTTGCAAATACTAAAGAATTTGCTTTTGGAAGAATTTGTGTTCGAATTTAAATAAGTTCCAGTAGATTATTATTTTAGCGATCTGGTGCATCATCCTAGACAACAGGGTCTTTAAAAATGCATTGTTAGTTGTTTTTATAACTCTTAATATATGAATATAAAAAAAGTTACCGTGGAGTATGGTTTCAGCAACCCGGTGCATGATCCTAGTCAACGGGGTCATTGAAAATACAATAGAATTTGCTTTTGGAAGAATTAGTGTTCGAATTTAAAAAATGTTCCAGTTGATTATTATTTTAGCGACCTGGTGCATGATCCTAGACAACAGGGTCTTTGCAAATACGAAAGAATTTGCTTTTGGAAGAATTTGTGTTCGAATTTAAATAAGTTCCAGTAGATTATTATTTTAGCGATTTGTTCATCATCCTAGACAACAGGGTCATTGAAAATGCATTGTTAGTTGTTTTCATAACCCTTAATATATGAATATAAAAAAAGTTCCTGTGGAGTATTGTTTGAGCAACCTGGTGCATGATCCTAGTCAACGGGGTCATTGAAAATACAATAGAATTTGCTTTTGGAAGTATTAGTGTTCGAATTTGAAAAAAGTTCCAGTAGATTATTATTTTAGCAACCTGGTGCATAATCGTGGACAACAGGGTCCTTAAAAATGCAATCATAGTTGTTTTTATAACTCTTAATATTTGAATATAAGAAAAGTTACTGTTTATTATTGTTTTAGCAGCCTGGTACTTGATCCTAGTCAACGGGATCATTGAAAATGCAGTGGAATTTGCTTTTGGAAGAATTAGTGTCCGAATTTAAATAAGTCCCAGTTGATAATTATTTTTGCGACCTGGTGCATGATCCTAGACAACAGGGTCTTTAAAAATGCATTGATAGTCGTTTTTATAACTCTTAATATATGTATATAAAAAAAGTTCCTGTGGAGTATTGTTTTAGCAACCTGGTGCATGATCCTAGTCAACGGGGTCATTGAAAATACATTAGAATTTGCTTCTGGAAGAATTAGTGTTCGAATTTGAAAAAATTTCCAGTAGATTATTATTTTAGCAACCTGGTGCATAATCGTGGACAACAGGGTCATTAAAAATGCATTGATAGTTGTCTTTATAACTCTTAATATATGAATATAAGAAAAGTTACCGTGGAGTATTGTTTTAGCAACCTGGTGCATGATCCTAGTATAAGTGTTATAAGTGTATAAGAATTAGTGTTCGAATTTAAAAAAAGTTCCAGTTGATTATTATTTTATCAACCTGGATCATAATCGTGGACAACAGTGTCATTAAAAATTAATTGATAGCTGTTTTTATAACACGTAATATATAAATATAAAAAAAGTGACGGTAGATTATTATTTTAGCAACCTGGTGCATGATCTTAGTCAACGGGGTCATTGAAAATGCGATGGAATTTGCTTTTGGAAGAATTAGTGTTCAAATCTAAAATAAGTTCCAGCAGATTATTTTTTTGCAACCTGGTGCATGATCCTAGACAACGGGGCCATGGAAGTGCATTGTTAGTTGTTTTTATAACTCTTAATATATGAATATAAAAAAGTTCCTGTGGAGTATTGTTTTAGCAACCTGGTGCATGATCCTAGACAACGGGGTCATTGAAAATACAATAGAATATGCTTTTGGCAGAATTAGTGTTCGAATTTGAAATATTTCCAGTAGGGTATTATTTTTGCACCCTGGTGCATGATCCTAGACAACAGGGTCTTTAAAAATGCATTGATAGTCGTTTTTATAACTCTTAATATATGAATATAAGAAAATTTACCGTGGAGTATTGTTTTAGCAACCTGGTGCATGATCCTAGTATAAGTGTTATAAGTGTATAAGAATTAGTGTTCGAATTTAAAAAGGTCCAGTTGATTATTAGCTTAGCAACCTGGAGCATAATCGTGGACAACAGGGTCATTAAAAATTCATTGATAGCTGTTTTTATAACACGTAATATATGAATATAAAAAAAGTGACGGTAGATTATTATTTTAGCAGCCTGGTACATGATCCTAGACAAGAGGGTCATTGAAAATGCAATGGAATATGCTTTTGGATGAATTAGTGTTCATATCTAAAATAAGTTCCAGCAGATTATTTTTTTTGCAACCTTGTGCATTATCCGAAACAACGGGGTCATTAAAAATGCATTGTTAGTTGTTTTTATAACTCTTAATATATGAATATAAAAAAAGTTCCTGTGGAGTATTGTTTTAGCAACCTGGTGCATGATCCTAGTCAACGGGGTCATTGAAAATGCAATAGAATTTGCTTTTGTAAGAATTAGTGTTCGAATCTAAAAAAAGTTCCAGTAGATTATTATTTTAGCAACCTGGTGCATAATCGTGGACAACAGGGTCATTAAAAATTCATTGATAGCTGTTTTTATAACTCTTAATATATGAATATAAGAAAAGTTACCGTGGAGTATTGTGTCAGCAACCTTGGGCATGATCTAAGACAACGGGGTCATTGAGAATGCAATAGAATTTGCTTTTGGAAGAATTAGTCTTCAAATCTAAAATAAGTTCCAGCAGATTATTATTTTTGCAACCTGGTGCATGATCCTAATCAACGGGGTCATTGAAAATGCATTTGAATTTGCTTTTGAAGAATTAGTTTTCGAATTTAAAAAAGTTCCAGTTGATTATTATTTTAGCGACTTGGTGCATGATCCTAGACAACAGGGTATTTAAAAATGCATTGTTAGTTGTTTTTATAACTCTTAATATATGAATATAAAAAAAGTTACCGTGGAGATTGGTTTAAGCAACCTGGTGCATGATCCTAGTCAACGGGGTCATTGAAAATGCAATGGAATTTGCTTTTGGAAGAATTAGTGTTCGAATTTAAAAAAGTTCCAGTAGATTATTATTTTAGCTACCGGGTGCATAATCGTGGACAACAGTGTCATTGAAAATGCATTGTTAGTTGTTTTTATAACTCTTAATATATGAATATAAAAAATGTTCCAGTAGATTATTATCTTAGCAGCCTGGTACATGATCCTAAACAACAGGGTCATTGAAAATGCAATTGAATTTTCTTTTGGAAGAATTAGTGTTCGAATTTAAAAAAGTTCCAGTTGATTATTATTTTATCCACCAGGTGCATGATCCTAGACAACCGGGTCTTTGCAAATACAAAAGAATTTGCTTTTGGAAGAATTAGTGTTCGAATTTAAATAAGTTCCAGTAGATTATTAGTTTAGCGATCTGGTTTATCATCCTAGACAACAGGGTAATTGAAAATGCATTCTAAGTTGTTTTCATAACACTTAATATATGAATATAAAAAAAGTTCCTGTGGAGTATTGTTTTAGCAACCTGGTGCATGATCCTAGTCAACGGGGTCATTGAAAATGCAATAGAATTTGCTTTTTGAAGAATTAGTGTTTGAATTAAAAAAAAGTTCCAGTTGATTATTATTTTAGCGACCTGGTGCATTATCCAAGACAACGGGGTCATTAAAAATGCATTGTTAGTTGTTTTTATAACTCTTAATATATGAATATAAAAAAAGTTCCTGTGGAGTATTGTTTTAGCAACCTGGTGCATGATCTTAGACTACGGGGTCATTGAAAATGCAATAGAATTTGCTTTTGGAAGAATTAGTGTTTGAATTTTAAAAAAGTTCCAGTTGATTATAATTTCAGCGATCGGGTTCATGGTCCTAGACAACAGGGTCATTAAAAATGCATTTCTAGTTGTTTTTATAACTCTTAATATATGAATATAAAAAAAGTTACCGTGGAGTATTGTTTCAGCAACCTGGTGCATAATCGTGGACAACAGGGTCATTAAAAATGCATAGTTAGTTGTTTTTATAACTCTTAATATATGAATATAAGAGAAGTTACTGTGGAGTATTGTTTTAGCAGCCTGGTACATGATCCTAGTCAACGGGATCATTGAAAATGCAGTGGAATTTGCTTTTGGAAGAATTAGTGTTCGAATTTAAATAAGTCCCAGTTGATTATTATTTTTGCGACCTAGTGCATGATCCTAGACAACAGGGTCTTTAAAAATGCATTGTTAGTCGTTTTTATAACTCTTAATATGTGTATATAAAAAAAGTTCCTGTGGAGTATTGTTTTAGCAACCTGTTGCATGATCCTAGTCAACGGTGTCATTGAAAATACAATAGAATTTGCTTTTGGAAGAATTAGTCTTCGAATTTGAAAAAGCTCCAGTAGATTTTTATTTTAGCAACCTGGTGCATAATCGTGGACAACAGGGTCATTAAAAATGCAATGATAGTTGTTTTTATAACTCTTAATATATGGATATAAGAAAAGTTACCGTGGAGTATTGTTTTAGCAACCTGGTGCATGATCCTAGTATAAGTGTTATAAGTGTATAAGAATTAGTGTTCGAATTTAAAAAATGTTCCAGTTGATTATTATTTTAGCGACCTGGTGCATGATCCTAGACAACAGGGTCATTGCAAATACGAAAGAGTTGTCGTTTGGAAGGATTTGTGTTCGACTTTAAATAAGTTCCAGTAGATTATTATTTTAGCGATCTGGTTCATCATCCTAGACAACAGGGTCATTAAAAATGCATTGATAGTTGTTTTTATATCTCTTAATATATGAATATAAGAAAAGTTACAGTGGAGTATGGTTTCAGCAACCTGGTGCATGATCCTAGTCAACGGGGTCATTGAAAATACAATAGAATTTGCTTTTGGAAGAATTAGTGTTCGAATTTAAAAAATGTTCCAGTTGATTATTATTTTATCGACCTGGTGCATGATCCTAGACAAACGGGTGTTTGCAAATACAAAAGAATTTGCTTTTGGAAGAATTACTGTTCGAATTTAAATAAGTTCCAGTAGATTATTATTTTAGCGATCTGGTTCATCATCCTAGACAACAGGGTCATTAAAAATGCATTGATAGTTGTTTTTATATCTCTTAATATATGAATATAAGAAAAGTTACCGAGGAGTATTGTTTCAGCAACCTTGGGCATGATCTAAGACAACGGGGTCATTGAGAATGCAATAGAATTTGCTTTTGGAAGAATTAGTCTTCAAATCTAAAATAAGTTCCAGCAGATTATTATTTTTGCAACCTGGTGCATGATCCTACTCAACGGGGTCATTGAAAATGCAATAGAATTTGCATTTGGAAGAATTAGTGGTCGAATCTAAAATAAGTTCCAGCAGATTATTTTTTTTGCAACCTGGTGCATGATCCTTATCAACGGGGTCATTGAAAATGCATTGTTAGTTGTTTTTATAACTCTTAATATATGAATATAAAAAAAGCAACTGCGGAGTTTTGTTTTAGCAACCTAGTACATGATCTTAGACAACAGGGTCATTGAAAATGCAATAGAATTTGCTTTGGAAGAATTAGTGTTCGAATCTAAAAATAAGTTCCGGTACATTATTACTTTAGCAACCTGGTGCATTATCCAAGACAACGGGGTCATTAAAACTGCATTGTTAGTTGTTTTCAAAAACCTTAATATATGAATATAAAAAAAGCTCCTGCAGAGTATTGTTTTAGCAACCTGGTGCATGATCCTCGTCAACGGGGTCATTGAAAATGAAATAGAATTTGCTTATGGAAGATTTGGTGTTCGAATTTAAATAAATTCCAGTTGATTATTATGTTAGCGACCTGTTGCATGATCCTAGACAACAGGGTCTTTAAAAATGCATTGTTAGTTGTTTTTATAACTCTTAATATATGAATATAAAAAAAGTCACCGTGGAGTATGGTTTAAGCAACCTGGTGCATGATCCTAGTCAACGGGGTCATTGAAAATGCAATGGAATTTGCTTTTGGAAGAATTAGTGTTCGAATTTAAAAAAAGTTCCAGTAGATTATTATTTTAGCTATCGGGTGCATAATCGTGGACAACAGTGTCATTGAAAATGCATTGTTAGTTGTTTTTATAACGCTTAATATATGAATATAAAAAATGTTCCAGTAGATTATTATCTTAGCAGCCTGGTACATGATCCTAGACAACAGGGTCATTAAAAATGCAATTGAATTTATTTTGGAAGAATTAGTGTTCGAATTTAAAAAAGTTCCAGTAGATTATTATTTTAGCTATCGGGTGCATAATCGTGGACAACAGTGTCATTGAAAATGCATTGTTAGTTGTTTTTATAACGCTTAATATATGAATATAAAAAATGTTCCAGTAGATTATTATCTTAGCAGCCTGGTACATGATCCTAGACAACCGGGTCTTTGCAAATACAAAAGAATTTGCTTTTGGAAGAATTACTGTTCGAATTTAAATAAGTTCCAGTAGATTATTATTTTAGCGACCTGGTTGATTATCCTTGACAACAGGGTCATTAAAAATGCATTGTTATTTGTTTTTATAACCCTTTATATATGAATATAATCAAAGTTCCTGTGGAGTATTTTTTTAGCAACCTGGTGCATGATCCTAGTCAACGGGGTCATTGAAAATAGAATAGAATTTGCTTTTGGAAGAATTAGTGTTCGAATTTGAAAAAGTTCCAGTTGATTATTATTTAGCGACCTGGTGCATAATCGTGGACAACAGGGTCATTGAAAGTGCATTGTTAGTTGTTTTTATAACTCTTAATATACGAATATAAGACAAGTTACTGTGGAGTATTGTTTTAGCAGCCTGGTACATGATCCTAGACAAAAGGGTCATTGAAAATGCAGTGGAATTTGCTTTTGGAAGAATTAGTCTTCGAATATGAAAAAAGCTCCAGTAGATTATTATTTTAGCAACCTGGTGCATAATCGTGGACAACAGGGTCATTAGAAATGCATTGATAGTTGTTTTTATAACTCTTAATATATGAATATAAGAAAAGTTACCGTGGAGTATTGTTTTAGCAACCTGGTGCATGATCCTAGTATAAGTGTTATAAGTGTATAAGAATTAGTGTTCGAATTTAAAAAAAGTTCCAGTTGATTATTAGCTTAGCAGCCTGGTGCATAATCGTGGACAACAGGGTCATTAAAAATTCATTGATAGCTGTTTTAATAACACGTAATATATGAATATAAAAAAAGTGACGGTAGATTATTATTTTAGCAACCTGGTGCATGATCTTAGTAAACGGGGTCATTGAAAATGCGATGGAATTTCCTTTTGGAAGAATTAGTGTTCGAATCTAAAATAAGTTCCAGTAGATTATTATTTTAGCAATCTGGTGCATGATCCTAGTCAACGGGGTCATTGAGAATGCAATAGAATTTGCTTTTGGAAGAATTAGTGTTCGAATCTAAAAAAGTTCCAGTAGATTTTTATTTTAGCAACCTGGTGCATAATAGTGGACAACAGGGTCATTAAAAATGCATTGTTAGTTGTTTTTATAACTCTTAATATATGAATATAAAAAAAGTCCCAGTAGATTATTATTTTAGCGACCTGGTGCATAATCCTAGACAAAAGGGTCATTAAAAATGCAATAGAATTTGCTTTTGGAAGAATTAGTGTTTAAATCTAAAATAAGTTCCAGCAGATTATTATTTTTGCAACCTGGTGCATGATCCTAATCAAGGGGGTCATTGAAAATGCAATAGAATTTGCTTTTGGAAGAATTAGTGGTCGAATCTAAAAAAAGTTCCAGTAGATTTTTATTTTAGCAACCTGGTGCATAATAGTGGACAACAAGGTCATTAAAAATGCAATGATAGTTGCTTTTTAAAACTCTTAATATATGAATATAAAAAAAGCAACTGCGGAGTTTTGTTTTAGCAACCTAGTACATGATCTTAGACAACAGGGTCATTGAAAATGCAATAGAATTTGCTTTGGAAGAATTAGTGTTCGAATCTAAAAATAAGTTCCAGTAGATTATTATTTTAGCAACCTGGTGCATAATAGTGGACAACAGGGGCATTAAAAATGCATTGTTAGTTGTTTTTATAACTCTTAATATATGAATATAAAAAAAGCTCCTGCAGAGTATTGTTTTAGCAACCTGGTGAATGATCCTAGAAAACAGTGTCATTGAAAATGCATTTGAATTTTCTTTTTGAATAATTAGTGTTCGAATTTAAAAAAAGTTCCAGTTGATTATTATTTTAGCGACCTGGTGCATGATCCTAGACAACAGGGTCTTTAAAAATGCATTGTTAGTTGTTTTTATAACTCTTAATATATGAATATAAAAAAAGTTACCGTGGAGTATGGTTTTAGCAACCTGGTGCATGATCCTAATCAACGGGGTCATTGAAAATGCAATGGAATTTGCTTTTGGAAGAATTAGTGTTCGAATTTAAAAAAGGATCCGGTGGATTATTATTTTTGCGACCTGGGGCATTATCGTCTACAACCGTGACTTTCAAAATGAATTGTTAGTTGTTTTTATAACTCTTAATGTATGAATATAAAAAATGTTCCAATAGATTATTCTCTTAGCAGCCTGGTGCATGATCCTAGACAACAGGGTCTTTGCAAATACAAAAGAATTTGCTTTTGGAAGAATTTGTGTTCGAATTTAAATAAGTTCCAGTAGATTATTATTTTAGCAACCTGGAGCATAATCGTGGACAACAGGGTCATTAAAAATTCATTGATAGTTGTTTTTATAACTCTTAATATATGAATATAAAAAAAGCAACTGCGGAGTATTGTTTTAGCAACCTGGTGCATGATCCTAGTCAACGGGGTCATTGAAAATAGAATAGAATTTGCTTTTGGAAGAATTAGTGTTCGAATTTGAAAAAAGTTCCAGTAGATTATTATTTTAGCAACCTGGTGCATGATCTTAGTCAACGGGGTCCTTGAAAATGCGATGAAATTTGCTTTTGGAAGAATTAGTGTTCAAATCTAAAATAAGTTCCAGCAGATTATTTTTTTTGCAACCTGGTGCATGATCCTCGTGAACGGGGTCATTGAAAATGCAATAGAATTTGCTTTTGGAAGAATTAGTGTTCGAATTAAAATAAATTCCAGTTGATTATTATTTTTGCGACCTGGTGCATAATCGTGGACAACGGGGTCATTAAAAATGCATTGTTAGTTGTTTTTATAACTCTTAATATATGAATATAAGAAAAGTTACTGTGGAGTATGGTTTTAGCAACCTGGTGCATGATCCTAGTCAACGGGGTCATTGAAAATACAATAGAATTTGATTTTGGAAGAATTAGTGTTCGAATTTGAAAAAAGTTCCAGTAGATTATTATTTTAGCAACCTGGAGCATAATCGTGGACAACAGGGTCATTAAAAATTCATTGATAGCTGTTTTTATAACACGTAATATATAAATATAAAAAAAGTGACGGTAGATTATTATTTTAGCAACCTGGTGCATGATCCTAGTCAACGGGGTCATTGAGAATGCAATAGAATTTGCTTTTGGAAGAATTAGTGTTCGAATTTAAAAAAAGTTCCCGTTGATTATTATTTTAGCGACCTGGTGCATGATCCTAGACAACAGGGTCTTTGCAAATACAAAAGAATTTGCTTTTGGAAGAATTTGTGTTCGAATTTAAATAAGTTCCAGTAGATTATTATTTTAGCGACCTGGTGCATGATCCAAGTCAACAGGGTCATTGAAAATTCATTTTTAGTTGTTTTTATAACTCATAATATATGAATATAAAAAAAGTTCCTGTGGAGTATTGTTATAGAAACCTTGGGCATGATCTTAGACTACGGGATCATTGAAAATGAAATAGAATTTGCTTTCGGAAGAATTAGTGTTCTAATTTAAAAAAAGTTCCAGTTGATTATTATTTTAGCAACCTGGTGCATAATCGTGGACAACAGGGTCATTAAAAATGCATTGTTAGTTGTTTTTATAACTCTTAATATATGAATATAAAAAAAGCAACTGCGGAGTTTTGTTTTAGCAACCTAGTACATGATCTTAGACAACAGGGTCATTGAAAATGAAATAGAATTTGCTTTCGGAAGAATTAGTGTTCGAATTAAAAAAAAGTTCCAGCAGATTATTATTTTAGCGACCTGGTGCATGATCCTAGACAACAGTGTCTTTAAAAATGCATTGTTAGTTGTTTTTATAACTCTTAATATATGAATATAAGAAAAGTTCCCGTTGATTATTATTTTAGCGACCTGGTGCATGATCCTAGTATAAGTGTTATAAGTGTATAAGAATTAGTGTTCGAATTTTAAAAAGGTCCAGTTGATTATTAGCTTAGCAACCTGGTACATAATCGTGGACAACAGGGTCATTAAAAATTCATCGATAGCTGTTTTTATAACACGTAATATATGAATATAAAAAAAGTGATGGTAGATTATTATTTTAGCAACCTTGTGCATTATCCGAAACAACGGGGTCATTAAAAATGCATTGTTAGTTGTTTTTATAACTCTTAATATATGAATATAAAAAAAGTTCCTGTGGAGTATTGTTTTAGCAACCTGGTGCATGATCCTAGTCAACGGGGTCATTGAAAATGCAATAGAATTTGCTTTTGGAAGAATTAGTGTTCGAATTTAAAAAAAGTTCCAGTTGATTATTATTTTAGCAACCTGGTGCATAATCGTGGACAACGGGGTCATTAAAAATGCATTGTTAGTTGTTTTTAACCTCTTAATATATTAATATAAGAAAAGTTACCGTGGAGTATTGTGTCAGCAACCTTGGGCATGATCTAAGACAACGGGGTCATTGAGAATGCAATAGAATTTGCTTTTGGAAGAATTAGTCTTCAAATCTAAAATAAGTTCCAGCAGATTATTATTTTTGCAACCTGGTGCATTATCCTACACAAGGGGGTCATTGAAAATTCAATAGAATTTGCTTTTGTCAGAATTAGTGTTCGAATTTAAAAAAAATTCCAGTTGATTATTGTTTTAGCAACCTGGTGCATGATCCTAGACAACAGGGTCATTAAAAATGCATTGTTAGTTGTTTTTATAACTCTTAATATATGAATATAAAAAAAGTTACCGTGGAGATTGGTTTAAGCAACCTGGTTCATGATCCAAGTCAACGGGGTCATTGATAATGAAATAGAATTTGCTTTTGGAATAATTAGTGTTCGAATTTAAAAAAAGTTCCAGTAGATTATTATTTTAGCTACCGGGTGCATAATCGTGGACAACAGTGTCATTGAAAATGCATTGTTAGTTGTTTTTATAACTCTTAATATATGAATATAAAAAATGTTCCAGTAGATTATTATCTTAGCAGCCTGGTACATGATCCTAAACAACAGGGTCATTGAAAATGCAATTGAATTTTCTTTTGGAAGAATTAGTGTTCGAATTTAAAAAAAGTTCCAGTTGATTATTATTTTATCCACCAGGTGCATGATCCTAGACAACCGGGTCTTTGCAAATACAAAAGAATTTGCTTTTGGAAGAATTAGTGTTCGAATTTAAATAAGTTCCAGTAGATTATTAGTTTAGCGATCTGGTTTATCATCCTAGACAACGGGGTAATTGAACATGCATTCTAAGTTATTTTTATAACCCTTAATATATGCATATAACAAAAGTTCCTGTGGAGTATTGTTTTAGCAACCTGGTGCATGATCCTAGACAACGGGGTCATTGAAAATGCAATAGAATTTGCTTTTGGAAGAATTAGTGTGCGAATCTAAAAAAGTTCCAGTAGATTATTATTTTAGCAACCTGGTGCATAATCGTGGACAACAGGGTCATTAAAAATGCATTGATAGTTGTTTTTATATCTCTTAATATATGAATATAAGAAAAGTTACTGTGGAGTATTGTGTCAGCAACCTTGGGCATGATCTAAGACAACGGGGTCATTGAGAATGCAATAGAATTTGCTTTTGGAAGAATTAGTCTTCAAATCTAAAAAAAGTTCCAGTTGATTATTATTTCAGCGACCTGGTGCATGATCCTAGTCAACGGTGTCATTGGAAATGCAATAGAATTTGCTTTTGGAAGAATTAGTGGTCGAATTTAAAAAAAGTTACAGCTGATTATTATTTTAGCGACCTGGTGCATGATCCTAGACAACGGGGTCATTGAAAATGCAATAGAATTTCTTTTGAAGAATTAGTGTACGAATTTAAAAAAGAGTTCCATTAGATTATTATTTTAGCGACTTCGTGCATGGTCCTGGACCACAGGGTCATTAAAAATGCATTGTTAGTTGTTTTTATAACTCTTAATATATGAATATAAAAAAAGCTCCGGCGGAGTATTGTTTTAGCAACCTGGTGGATGATCCTAGTCAACGGGGTCATTGAAAATGCATTTGAATTTGCTTTTTGAAGAATTAGTTTTCGAATTTAAAAAAGTTCCAGTTGATTATTATTTTAGCGATCTGGTGCATCATCCTAGACAACAGGGTCTTTAAAAATGCATTGTTAGTTGTTTTTATAACTCTTAATATATGAATATAAGAAAAGTTACTGTGGAGTATTGTTTTAGCAGCCTGGTACATGATCCTAGTCAACAGGGTCATTGAAAATGCAGTGGAATTTGCTTTTGGAAGAATTAGTGTTCGAATTTAAATAAGTCCCAGTTGATTATTATTTTTGCGACCTAGTGCATGATCCTAGACTACAGGGTCTTTAAAAATGCATTGTTAGTCGTTTTTATAACTCTTAATATGTGTATATAAAAAAAGTTCCTGTGGAGTATTGTTTTAGCAACCTGTTGCATGATCCTAGTCAACGGTGTCATTGAAAATACAATAGAATTTGCTTTTGGAAGAATTAGTCTTCGAATTTGAAAAAAGCTCCAGTAGATTATTATTTTAGCAACCTGGTGCATAATCGTGGACAACAGGGTCATTAAAAATGCATTGATAGTTGTTTTTATAACTCTTAATATATGAATATAAGAAAAGTTACCGTGGAGTATTGTTTTAGCAACCTGGTGCATGATCCTAGTATAAGTGTTATAAGTGTATAAGAATTAGTGTTCGAATTTAAAAAAAGTTCCAGTTGATTATTATTTTATCGACCTGGTGCATGATCCTAGACAACCGGGTCTTTGCAAATACAAAAGAATTTGCTTTTGGAAGAATTACTGTTCGAATTTAAATAAGTTCCAGTAGATTATTATTTTAGCGATCTGGTTCATCATCCTATACAACAGGGTCTTTAACAATGCATTCATATTTGTTTATATATCTGTTAATATATGAATATAAAAAAAGTTACCGTGGAGTATGGTTTCAGCAACCTGGTGCATGATCCTAGTCAACGGGGTCATTGAAAATACAATAGAATTTGCTTTTGGAAGAATTAGTGTTCGAATTTAAAAAATGTTCCAGTTGATTATTATTTTAGCGACCTGGTGCATGATCCTAGACAACAGGGTCTTTGCAAATACAATAGAATTTGCTTTTGGAAGAATTAGTGTTCGAATTTAAATAAGTTCCAGTAGATTATTATTTTAGCGATTTGTTCATCATCCTAGACAACAGGGTCATTGAAAATGCATTGTTAGTTGTTTTCATAACCCTTAATATATGAATATAAAAAAAGTTCCTGTGGAGTATTGTTTGAGCAACCTGGTGCATGATCCTAGTCAACGGGGTCATTGAAAATAGAATAGAATTTGCTTTTGGAAGAATTAGTGTTCGAATTTCAAAAAAGTTCCAGTAGATTATTATTTTAGCAACCTGGTGCATAATCGTGGACAACAGGGTCTTTAAAAATGCATTGTTAGTTGTTTTTATAACTCTTAATATATGAATATAAGAAAAGTTACTGTGGAGTATTGTTTTAGCAGCCTGGTACATGATCCTAGACAACGGGATCATTGAAAATGCAATGGAATTTGCTTTTGGAAGAATTAGTGTCCGAATTTAAATAAGTCCCAGTTGATAATTATTTTTGCGACCTGGTGCATGATCCTAGACAACAGGGTCTTTAAAAATGCATTGATAGTCGTTTTTATAACTCTTAATATATGTATATAAAAAAAGTTCCTGTGGAGTATTGTTTTAGCAACCTGTTGCATGATCCTAGTCAACGGGGTCATTGAAAATACAATAGAATTTGCTTTTGGAAGAATTAGTCTTCGAATTTGAAAAAATCTCCAGTAGATTATTATTTTAGCAACCTGGTGCATAATCGTGGACAACAGGGTCATTAAAAATGCATTGATAGTTGTCTTTATAACCCTTAATATATGAATATAAGAAAAGTTACCTTGGAGTATTGTTTTAGCAACCTGGTGCATGATCCTAGTATAAGTGTTATAAGTGTATAAGAATTAGTGTTCGAATTTAAAAAAGTTCCAGTTGATTATTAGCTTAGCAACCTGGTACATAATCGTGGACAACAGGGTCATTAAAAATTCATTGATAGCTGTTTTTATAACACGTAATATATGAATATAAAAAAAGTGACGGTAGATTATTATTTTAGCAACCTGGTGCATGATCTTAGTCAACGGGGTCATTGAAAATGCGATGGAATTTGCTTTTGGAAGAATTAGTGTTCAAATCTAAAATAAGTTCCAGCAGATTATTTTTTGCAACCTGGTGCATGATCCTAGTCAACGGTCTCATTGAAGATGCATTGTTAGTTGTTTTTATAACTCTTAATATATGAATATAAAAAAAGTTCCTGTGGAGTATTGTTTTAGCAACCTGGTGCATGATCCTAGACAACGGGGTCATTGAAAATACAATAGAATTTGCTTATGGAAGAACTAGTCTTCGAATTTGAAAAAACTTCCACAAGATTATTATTTTAGCAACCTGGTGCATGATCCTAGACACCAGTGTCTTTCAAAATGCATTGCTAGTTTTTTTTATAACTCTTAATATATGAATATAAGAAAATTTCCTGTGGAGTATTGTTTTAGCAACCTGGTGCTTGATCCTAGTATAAGTGTTATAAGTGTATAAGAATTAGTGTTCGAATTTAAAAAGGTCCAGTTGATTATTAGCTTAGCAACCTGGTACATAATCGTGGACAACAGGGTCATTAAAAATTCATTGATAGCTGTTTTTATAACACGTAATATATGAATATAAAAAAAGTGACGGTAGATTATTATTTTAGCAGCCTGGTACATGATCCTAGACAAGAGGGTCATTGAAAATGCAATGGAATATGCTTTTGGAAGAATTAGTGTTCATATCTAAAATAAGTTCCAGCAGATTATTTTTTTTGCAACCTTGTGCATTATCCGAAACAACGGGGTCATTAAAAATGCATTGTTAGTTGTTTTTATAACTCTTAATATATGAATATAAAAAAAGTTCCTGTGGAGTATTGTTTTAGCAACCTGGTGCATGATCCTAGTCAACGGGGTCATTGAAAATGCAATAGAATTTGCTTTTGGAAGAATTAGTGTTCGAATTTAAAAAAAGTTCCAGTAGATTATTATTTTAGCAACCTGGTGCATAACCGTGGACAACAGGGTCATTAAAAATGCATTGATAGTTGTTTTTATAACCCTTAATATATGAATATAAGAAAAGTTACCGTGGAGTATTGTGTCAGCAACCTTGGGCATGATCTAAGACAACGGGGTCATTGAGAATGCAATAGAATTTGCTTTTGGAAGAATTAGTCTTCAAATCTAAAATAAGTTCCAGCAGATTATTATTTTTGCAACCTGGTGCATGATCCTAATCAACGGGGTCATTGAAAATGCATTTGAATTTGCTTTTTTAAGAATTAGTTTTCGAATTTAAAAAAAGTTCCAGTTGATTATTATTTTAGCGACTTGGTGCATGATCCAAGTCAACAGGGTATTTAAAAATGCATTGTTAGTTGTTTTTATAACTCTTAATATATGAATATAAAAAAAGTTACCGTGGAGATTGGTTTAAGCAACCTGGTGCATGATCCTAGTCAACGGGGTCATTGAAAATGCAATGGAATTTGCTTTTGGAAGAATTAGTGTTCGAATTTAAAAAAGTTCCAGTAGATTATTATTTTAGCTACCGGGTGCATAATCGTGGACAACAGTGTCATTGAAAATGCATTGTTAGTTGTTTTTATAACTCTTAATATATGAATATAAAAAATGTTCCAGTAGATTATTATCTTAGCAGCCTGGTACATGATCCTAAACAACAGGGTCATTGAAAATGCAATTGAATTTTCTTTTGGAAGAATTAGTGTTCGAATTTAAAAAAGTTCCAGTTGATTATTATTTTATCCACCAGGTGCATGATCCTAGACAACCGGGTCTTTGCAAATACAAAAGAATTTGCTTTTGGAAGAATTAGTGTTCGAATTTAAATAAGTTCCAGTAGATTATTAGTTTAGCGATCTGGTTTATCATCCTAGACAACTGGGTCATTAGAAATGCATTCTAAGTTGTTTTCATAACCCTTAATATATGAATATAAAAAAGTTCCTGTGGAGTATTGTTTTAGCAACCTGGTGCATGATCCTAGTCAACGGGGTCATTGAAAATGCAATAGAATTTGCTTTTGAAAGAATTAGTGTTCGAATTTAAAAAAAGTTCCAGTTGATTATTATTTTAGCGACCTGGTGCATGATCCAAGACAACGGGGTCATTAAAAATGCATTGTTAGTTGTTTTATAACTCTTAATATATGAATATAAAAAAAGTTCCTGTGGAGTATTGTTTTAGTAACCTTGGGCATGATCCTAGTCAACGGGGCCATTGAGAATGCAATAGAATGTGCTTTTGGAAGAATTAGTGTTCGAATTTGAAAAAAGTTCCAGTTGATTATAATTTCAGCGATCGGGTTCATGGTCCTAGACAACAGGGTCATTAAAAATGCATTTCTAGTTGTTTTTATAACTCTTAATATATGAATATAAGAAAAGTTACCGTGGAGTATTGTTTCAGCAACCTGGTGCATAATCGTGGACAACAGGGTCATTAAAAATGCATAGTTAGGTGTTTTTATAACTCTTAATATATGAATATAAGAGAAGTTACTGTGGAGTATTGTTTTAGCAGCCTGGTACATGATCCTAGTCAACGGGATCATTGAAAATGCAGTGGAATTTGCTTTTGGAAGAATTAGTGTTCGAATTTAAATAAGTCCCAGTTGATTATTATTTTTGCGACCTAGTGCATGATCCTAGACAACAGGGTCTTTAAAAATGCATTGTTAGTCGTTTTTATAACTCTTAATATGTGTATATAAAAAAAGTTCCTGTGGAGTATTGTTTTAGCAACCTGTTGCATGATCCTAGTCAACGGTGTCATTGAAAATACAATAGAATTTGCTTTTGGAAGAATTAGTCTTCGAATTTGAAAAAGCTCCAGTAGATTATTATTTTAGCAACCTGGTGCATAATCGTGGACAACAGGGTCATTAAAAATGCATTGATAGTTGTTTTTATAACTCTTAATATATGAATATAAGAAAAGTTACCGTGGAGTATTGTTTTAGCAACCTGGTGCATGATCCTAGTATAAGTGTTATAAGTGTATAAGAATTAGTGTTCGAATTTAAAAAAAGTTCCAGTTGATTATTATTTTATCGACCTGGTGCATGATCCTAGACAACCGGGTCTTTGCAAATACAAAAGAATTTGCTTTTGGAAGAATTACTGTTCGAATTTAAATAAGTTCCAGTAGATTATTATTTTAGCGATCTGGTTCATCATCCTAGACAACAGGGTCATTAAAAATGCATTGATAGTTGTTTTTATATCTCTTAATATATGAATATAAGAAAAGTTACAGTGGAGTATTGTTTCAGCAACCTGGTGCATGATCCTAGACAACGGGGTCATTGAAAATACAATAGAATTTGCTTTTGGAAGAATTAGTGTTCGAATTTCAAAAAAGTTCCAGTTGATTATTATTTTATCGACCTGGTGCATGATCCTAGACAAACGGGTGTTTGCAAATACAAAAGAATTTGCTTTTGGAAGAATTACTGTTCGAATTTAAATAAGTTCCAGTAGATTATTATTTTAGCGATCTGGTTCATCATCCTAGACAACAGGGTCATTAAAAATGCATTGATAGTTGTTTTTATATCTCTTAATATATGAATATAAGAAAAGTTACCGAGGAGTATTGTTTCAGCAACCTTGGGCATGATCTAAGACAACGGGGTCATTGAGAATGCAATAGAATTTGCTTTTGGAAGAATTAGTCTTCAAATCTAAAATAAGTTCCAGCAGATTATTATTTTTGCAACCTGGTGCATGATCCTACTCAACGGGGTCATTGAAAATGCAATAGAATTTGCATTTGGAAGAATTAGTGGTCGAATCTAAAATAAGTTCCAGCAGATTATTTTTTTTGCAACCTGGTGCATGATCCTTATCAACGGGGTCATTGAAAATGCATTGTTAGTTGTTTTTATAACTCTTAATATATGAATATAAAAAAAGCAACTGCGGAGTTTTGTTTTAGCAACCTAGTACATGATCTTAGACAACAGGGTCATTGAAAATGCAATAGAATTTGCTTTGGAAGAATTAGTGTTCGAATCTAAAAATAAGTTCCAGTAGATTATTATTTTAGCAACCTGGTGCATGATCCTAGACAACAGGGTCATTAAAAATGCATTGTTAGTTGTTTTCAAAAAACTTAATAAATGAATATAAAAAAAGCTCCTGCAGAGTATTGTTATAGCAACCTGGTGCATGATCCTAGTCAACGGGGTCATTGAAAATGCAATAGAATTTGCTTTTGGAAGAATTAGTTTTCGAATTTAAAAAAAGTTCCAGTTGATTATTATGTTAGCGACCTGTTGCATGATCCTAGACAACAGGGTCTTTAAAAATGCATTGTTAGTTGTTTTTATAACTCTTAATATATGAATATAAAAAAAGTCACCGTGGAGTATGGTTTAAGCAACCTGGTGCATGATCCTAGTCAACGGGGTCATTGAAAATGCAATGGAATTTGCTTTTGGAAGAATTACTGTTCGAATTTAAATAAGTTCCAGTAGATTATTATTTTAGCGATCTGGTTCATCATCCTAGACAACAGGGTCATTGAAAATGCATTGTTAGTTGTTTTTATAACGCTTAATATATGAATATAAAAAATGTTCCAGTAGATTATTATCTTAGCAGCCTGGTACATGATCCTAGACAACAGGGTCATTGAAAATGCAATTGAATTTATTTTGGAAGAATTAGTGTTCGAATTTAAAGAAAGTTCCAGTAGATTATTATTTTAGCTATCGGGTGCATAATCGTGGACAACAGTGTCATTGAAAATGCATTGTTAGTTGTTTTTATAACGCTTAATATATGAATATAAAAAATGTTCCAGTAGATTATTATCTTAGCAGACTGGTACATGATCCTAGACAACAGGGTCATTGAAAATGCAATTGAATTATATTATGGAAGAATTCGTTTTCGAAATTAAAAAAAGTTCCAGAAGATAATAATTTTAGCTATCGGGTGCATAATCGTGGACAACAGTGTCATTGAAAATGCATTGTTAGTTGTTTTTATAACGCTTAATATATGAATATAAAAAATGTTCCAGTAGATTATTATCTTAGCAGCCTGGTACATGATCCTAGACAACCGGGTCTTTGCAAATACAAAAGAATTTGCTTTTGGAAGAATTACTGTTCGAATTTAAATAAGTTCCAGTAGATTATTATTTTAGCGATTTGTTCATCATCCTAGACAACAGGGTCATTGAAAATGCATTGTTAGTTGTTTTCATAACCCTTAATATATGAATATAAAAAAAGTTCCTGTGGAGTATTTTTTTAGCGACCTGGTGCATGATCCTAGTCAACGGGGTCATTGAAAATAGAATAGAATTTGCTTTTGGAAGAATTAGTGTTCGAATTTGAAAAAAGTTCCAGTAGATTATTATTTTAGCAACCTGGTGCATAATCGTGGACAACAGGGTCATTAAAAATGCATTGTTAGTTGTTTTTATAACTCTTAATATATGAATATAAGAGAAGTTACTGTGGAGTATTGTTTTAGCAGCCTGGTACATGATCCTAGTCAACGGGATCATTGAAAATGCAGTGGAATTTGCTTTTGGAAGAATTAGTCTTCGAATATGAAAAAAGCTCCAGTAGATTATTATTTTAGCAACCTGGTGCATAATCGTGGACAACAGGGTCATTAGAAATGCATTGATAGTTGTTTTTATAACTCTTAATATATGAATATAAGAAAAGTTACCGTGGAGTATTGTTTTAGCAACCTGGTGCATGATCCTAGTATAAGTGTTATAAGTGTATAAGAATTAGTGTTCGAATTTAAAAAAGTTCCAGTTGATTATTAGCTTAGCAGCCTGGTGCATAATCGTGGACAACAGGGTCATTAAAAATTCATTGATAGCTGTTTTAATAACACGTAATATATGAATATAAAAAAAGTGACGGTAGATTATTATTTTAGCAACCTGGTGCATGATCTTAGTCAACGGGGTCATTGAAAATGCGATGGAATTTGCTTTTGGAAGAATTAGTGTTCAAATCTAAAATAAGTTCCAGCAGATTATTTTTTGCAACCTGGTGCATGATCCTAATCAACGGGGTCATTGAAAATGCAATAGAATTTGCTTTTGGAAGAATTAGTTTTCGAATCTAAAATAAGTTCCAGTAGATTATTATTTTAGTAACCTGGTGCATAATAGTGGACAACAGGGTCATTAAAAATGCATTGTTAGTTGTTTTTATAACTCTTAATATATGAATATAAAAAATGTTCCAGTAGATTATTATCTTAGCAACCTGGTGCATAATCCTAGACAACGGGGTCACTGAAAAAGCAATAGAATTTGCTTTTGGAAGAATTAGTCTTTAAATCTAAAATAAGTTCCAGCAGATTATTATTTTTGCAACCTGGTGCATGATCCTAATCAAGGGGGTCATTGAAAATGCAATAGAATTTGCTTTTGGAAGAATTAGTGGTCGAATCTAAAAAAAGTTCCAGTAGATTTTATTTTAGCAACCTGGTGCATAATAGTGGACAACAGGGTCATTAAAAATGCATTGTTAGTTGTTTTTATAACTCTTAATATATGAATATAAAAAAAGCAACTGCGGAGTTTTGTTTTAGCAACCTAGTACATGATCTTAGACAACAGGGTCATTGAAAATGCAATAGAATTTGCTTTGGAAGAATTAGTGTTCGAATCTAAAAATAAGTTCCAGTAGATTATTATTTTAGCAACCTGGTGCATAATAGTGGACAACAGGGGCATTAAAAATGCATTGTTAGTTGTTTTTATAACTCTTAATATATGAATATAAAAAAAGCTCCTGCAGAGTATTGTTTTAGCAACCTGGTGGATGATCCTAGTCAACGGGGTCATTGAAAATGCATTTGAATTTTCTTTTTGAAGAATTAGTTTTCGAATTTAAAAAAAGTTACAGTTGATTATTATTTTAGCGATCTGGTGCATCATCCTAGACAACAGGGTCTTTAAAAATGCATTGTTAGTTGTTTTTATAACTCTTAATATATGAATATAAAAAAAGTTACCGTGGAGTTTGGTTTCAGCAACCCGGTGCATGATCCTAGTCAACGGGGTCATTGAAAATACAATAGAATTTGCTGTTGGTAGAATTAGTGTTCGAATTTAAAAAAAGTTCCAGTAGATTATTATTTTAGCTACCGGGTGCATAATCGTGGACAACAGTGTCATTGAAAATGCATTGTTAGTTGTTTTTATAACTCTTAATGTATGAATATAAAAAATGTTCCAATAGATTATTATCTTAGCAGCCTGGTACATGATCCTAGACAACAGGGTCATTGAAAATGCAATTGAATTTTCTTTTGAAAGAATTAGTGTTCGAATTTAAATAAATTCCAGTTGATTATTATTTTAGCGACTTGGTGCATGATCCAAGTCAACGGGGTCATTGCAATTAAAATAGAATTTGCTTTTGGAAGAATTAGTTTTCGAATTTAAATAAATTCCAGTTGATTATTATTTTAGCAACCTGGTGCATAATCATGGACAACAGGGTCATTAAAAATGCATTGTGAGTTGTTTTTATAAATCTTAATATATGAATATAAAAAAAGCAACTGCGGAGTATTGTTTTAGCGACCTGGTGCATGATCCAAGTCAACGGGGTCATTGAAAATGAAATAGAATTTGCTTTTGGAAGAATTAGTGTTTGAATTTAAAAAAAGTTCCAGTAGATCATTATTTTAGCAACCTTGTGCATGATCCAAGACAACGGGGTCATAGAAAATGCAATAGAATTTGCTTTTGGAAGAATTAGTGTTCAAATCTAAAATAAGTTCCAGCAGATTATTTTTTTTGCAACCTGGTGCATGATCCTCATCAACGGGGTCATTGAAAATGCAATAGAATTTGCTTTTGGAAGAATTAGTGTTCGAATTTGAAAAAAGTTCCAGTAGATTATTATTTTAGCAACCTGGTGCATAATCGTGGACAACAGGGTCTTTAAAAATGCATTGTTAGTTGTTTTTATAACTCTTAATATATGAATATAAAAAAAGTTACAGTGGAGTATTGTTTTAGCAACCTGGTGCATGATCCTAGTCAACGGGGTCATTGAAAATACAATAGAATTTGCTTTTGGAAGAATTAGTGTTCGAATTTGAAAAAAGTTCCAGTAGATTATTATTTTAGCAACCTGGAGCATAATCGTGGACAACAGGGTCATTAAAAATTCATTGATAGCTGTTTTTATAACACGTAATATATAAATATAAAAAAAGTGACGGTAGATTATTATTTTAGCAACCTGGTGCATGATCCTAGTCATCGGGGTCATTGAAAATGCAATAGAATTTGCTTTTGGAAGAATTAATGTTCGAATTTAAAAAAAGTTCCAGTTGATTTTTATTTCAGCGACCTGGTGCATGATCCAAGTCAACGGGGTCATTGAAAATGCAAAAGAATTTGCTTTTGGAAGAATTAGTGTTCGAATTTAAATAAGTTCCAGTAGATTATTATTTTAGCAGCCTGGTACATGATCGTAGACAACAGGGTCATTAAAAATGCATTTTTAGTTGTTTTTATATCTCTTAATATATGAATATAAAAAAGTTCCTGTGGAGTATTGTTTTAGCATCCTTGGGCATGATCTTAGACTACGGGGTCATTGAAAATGCAATAGAATTTGCTTTTGGAAGAATTAGTGTTTGAATTTAAAAAAGTTCCAGTAGATTTTATTTTAGCAACCTGGTGCATAATAGTGGACAACAGGGTCATTAAAAATGCATTGTTAGTTGTTTTTATAACTCTTAATATATGAATATAAAAAAAGCAACTGCGGAGTTTTGTTTTAGCAACCTAGTACATGATCTTAGACAACAGGGTCATTGAAAATGCAATAGAATTTGCTTTGGAAGAATTAATGTTCGAATATAAAAAAAGTTCCAGTTGATTATTATTTTAGCAACCTTGTGCATTATCCAAGACAACGGGGTCATTAAAAATGCATTTTTAGTTGTTTTTATAACTCTTAATATATGAATATAAAAAAAGCTTCTGCGGAGTATTGTTTTAGCTACCTGGTGGATGATCCTAGTCAACGGGGTCATTGAAAATGCATTTGAATTTGCTTTTTGAAGAATTAGTTTTCGAATTTAAAAAAAGTTCCAGTAGATTATTATTTTAGCTACCGGCTGCATAATCGTGGACAACAGTGTCATTGAAAATGCATTGTTAGTTGTTTTTATAACTCTTAATATATGAATATAAAAAATGTTCCAGTAGATTATTATCTTAGCAGCCTGGTACATGATCCTAGACAACAGGGTCATTGAAAATGCAATAGAATTTGCTTTTGGAAGAATTAGTCTTCAAATCTAAAATAAGTTCCAGCAGATTATTATTTTTGCAACCTGGTGCATGATCCTAATCAACGGGGTCATTGAAAATGCAATAGAATTTGCTGTTAAAAGAATAAGTGTTCGAATTTAAAAAAAGTTCCAGTTGATTATTAGCTTAGCAACCTGGTACATAATCGTGGACAACAGGGTCATTAACAATTAATTTTTACTTGTTTTTATAACTCTTAGTATATGAATATAAAAAAAGCTAATGTGGAGTATTGTTTTAGCAATCTTGGGCATGATCTTAGACAACGGGTCATTGAAAATGCAAGAGAATTTGCTGTTGAAAGAATAAGTGTTCGAATTTAAAAAAAGTTCCAGTTGATTATTAGCTAACAACCTGGTGCATAATCGTGGAAAACAGGGTTATTAAAAAAGAATTGTTACTTGTTTTTATAACTCTTAATATATGAATATAAGAAAAGTTACTGTGGGGTATTGTTTTAGCAACATGGTGCATGATCCTAGACAACGGGGTTATTGAAAATGCAATAGAATTTGCTTTTCGAACAATTATTGTTCGATTTTAAATAAGTTTCAGTGGATTATTATTTTAGCCGCCTAGTGCATAATCGTGGAAAACAGGCTCTTTATAAATGCATAATAAGTTGTTTTTATAACGTTTAAATGTGAATATAAAAAAGTTTCCTGTGAAGTATAGTTTTAGCGACCTGGTGCATGATCCTAGACAAGAGGGTCATTAAAAAAGAATTGTTACTTGTTTTTATACCTCTTAATATATGAATATAAAAGAATTTCCAGTAGATTATTATTTTAGCAACCTGGTGCATAATCGTGGACAACAGGGTCATTAAAAATGAATTGTTACTTGTTTTTAACCTCTTAATATATGAATATAAAAAAAGTTCCCGTGGAGTATTATTTTAGCAACCTTGGGCATGATCTTAGACAACGGGGTCATTGAAAATGCGATTGAATTTGCTTTTTGAATAATTTGTGTTCGAATTTAAAAAAAGTTCCAGTAGATTATTCTTTTAGAAACCTGGTGCATAACCGTGGACAACAGGGTCATTAAAAATGAATTGTTACATGTCTTTATACCTCTTAATATATGAATATAAAAGAAGTTCCAGTTGATTATTATTTTAGCAACCTGGTGCATGATCCTAATCAACGGGGTGATTGAAAATGCAATAGAATTTGCTTTTGGAAGAATTAGTGTTCGAATTTGAAAAAAGCTCCAGTAGATTATTATTTTAGCAACCTGGTGCATAATCGTGGACAACAGGGTCCTTAAAATTGCATTATAAGTTGTTTTTATAACGTTTAAATGTGAATATGAAAAAAGTTCCAGTAGATAATTATTTAAGCAACCTTGTGCATGATCCTAGTCAACGGGGTCATTGAAAATGCAATAGAATTTGATTTTGGAATAATTAGTGTTAGAATTTAAAAAAAGTAGTAGTAGATTATTATTTTAGCAAGCGGGTGCATAATCGTAGACAACAGGGTCATTGGAAATGCATTTTAAGTTGTTTTTATAACTCTTAATACATGAATATAAAAAAAGTTCCTGTGGAGTATTGTTTTAGCAACCTTGGGCATGATCTTCGACTACGCGGTCATTGAAAATGCAATAGAATTTGCTTTTCGAAGAATTATTGTTCGATTTTAAATAAGTTTCAGTGGATTATTATTTTAGCCACCTAGTGCATAATCGTGGACATCAGTGTCATTAAAAATGCATTGTTAGTTGTTTTTATAACTCTTAATATATGAATATAAAAAAAGTTCCTGTGGAGTATTGTTATAGGAACCTTGGGCATGATCTTAGACTACGGGGTCATTGAAAATGCAATAGAATTTGCTTTTGGAAGAATTAGTGTTTGAATTTAAAAAAAGTTCCAGTTGATTATTATTTTAGCAACCTTGTGCATAATCGTGGAAAACAGGGTCATTATAAATGCATTATAAGTTGTTTTTATAACGTTTAAATGTGAATATAAAAAAATTTCCAGTGGAGTATTGGTTTAGCAACCTGGTGCATGATCCTCGACAACGGGGTCATTGAAAATGCAATAGAATTTGCTTTTGGAAGAATTAGTGTTCGAATTTAAATAAATTCCAGTTTATTATTATTTTAGTGACCTGGTGCATAATCGTGGAAAACAGGGTCATTAAAAATGAATTGTTACTTGTTTTTAGACCTCATAATATATGAATATAAAAGAAGTTCCAGTTGATTATTGTTATAGGAACCTTGGGCATGATCTTAGAATACGGGATCATTGAAAATGCAATAGAATTTGCTTTTGGAAGAATTAGTGTTTGAATGTAAAAAAAGTTCCAGTAGATTATTATTTTAGCAACCTTGTGCATTATCCAAGACAACGGGGTCATTAAAAATGCATTGTTAGTTGTTTTTATAACTCTTAATATATGAATATAAAAAAAGTTCCTGTGGAGTATTGTTTTAGCAACCTGGTGCATGATCCTAGTAAACGGGGTCATTGAAAATGCATTTGAATTTGCTTTTTGAAGAATTAGTTTTCGAATTTAAAAAAGTTCCAGTAGATTATTATTTTAGCGATCTGGTGCATCATCCTAGACAACAGGGTCTTTAAAAATGCATTGTTAGTTGTTTTTATAACTCTTAATATATGAATATAAAAAAAGTTACCGTTGAGTTTGTTTTCAGCACCCCGGTGCATGATCCTAGTCAACGGGGTCATTGAAAATGCAATGGAATTTGCTTTTCGAAGAATTAGTGTTCGAATTTAAAGAAAGTTCCAGTAGATTATTATTTTAGCTACCGGGTGCATAATCGTGGACAACAGTGTCATTGAAAATGCATTGTTAGTTGTTTTTATAACTCTTAATATATGAATATAAAAAATGTTCCAGTAGATTATTATCTTAGCAGCCTGGTACATGATCCTAGACAACAGGGTCATTGAAAATGCAATAGAATTTGCTTTTGGAAGAATTAGTCTTCAAATATAAAAGAAGTTCCAGTAGATTATTATTTTAGCAACCTTGCGCATGATCCTAATCAACGGGGTCATTGAAAATGCAAGAGAATTTGCTGTTGAAAGAATAAGTGTTCGAATTTAAAAAAAGTTCCAGTTGATTATTAGCTTAGCAACCTGGTTCATAATCGTGGACAACAGGGTCATTAACAATTAATTTTTACTTGTTTTTATAACTCTTAGTATATGAATATAAAAAAAGCTAATGTGGAGTATTGTTTTAGCAATCTTGGGCATGATCTTAGACAACGGGTCATTGAAAATGCAAGAGAATTTGCTGTTGAAAGAATAAGTGTTCGAATTTAAAAAAGTTCCAGTTGATTATTAGCTTAGCAACCTGGTGCATAATCGTGGACAACAGGGTTATTAAAAAAGAATTGTTACTTGTTTTTTTAACTCTTAATATATGAATATAAGAAAAGTTACTGTGGAGTATTGTTTTAGCGACATGGTGCATGATCTTAGACAACGGGGTCATTGAAAATGCAATAGAATTTGCTTTTCGAACAATTATTGTTCGATTTTAAATAAGTTTCAGTGGATTATTATTTTAGCCGCCTAGTGCATAATCGTGGAAAACAGGCTCTTTATAAATGCATAATAAGTTGTTTTTATAACGTTTAAATGTGAATATAAAAAAGTTTCCTGTGAAGTATTGTTTTAGCGACCTGGTGCATGATCCTAGACAACAGGGTCATTAAAAAAGAATTGTTACTTGTTTTTATACCTCTTAATATATGAATATAAAAGAATTTCCAGTAGATTATTATTTTAGCAACCTGGTGCATAATCGTGGACAACAGGGTCATTGAAAATGCAATAGAATTTGCTTTTGGAAGAATTAGTTTTCGAATCTAAAATAAGTTCCAGTAGATTATTATTTTAGTAACCTGGTGCATAATCGTGGAAAACAGGGTCATTATAAATAATTTGTTTTTATAACATTTAAATATGAATATAAAAAAAGCTCCTGTGGAGTATTGTTTTAGCAACCTGGTGCATGATCTTAAACAACGGGGTCACTGAAAATGCAATAGAATTTGCTTTTGGATGAATTAGTGTTCGAATTTAAATAAGTTCCAGTTGATTATTATTTCAGCGACCTGGTGCATGATCCTAGACAGCGGGGTCATTAAAAATGCATTGTTAGTTGTTTTTATAATTCTTAATATATGAATATAAAAAAAATTCCAGTAGATTATTATTTTAGCAACCTGGTGCATAACCGTGGACAACAGGGTCATTAAAAATGCATTGTTAGTTGTTTTTATACCTCTTAATATATGAATATAAAAGAAGCTAATGTGAAGAATTGTTTCAGCAACCTTGGGCATGATCTTAGACAACGGGGTCATTAAAAAGCGATGGACTTTGTTTTTGGAAGAATTTGTGTTCGAATTTATATAAAGTTCCAGTCGATTATTATTTTAGCAACCTGGTGCATAATCGTGGACAACAGGGCCATTAAAAATGAATTGTTACTTGTTTTTATACCTCTTAATATATGAATATAAAAAAAGTTCCCGTGGAGTATTATTTTAGCAACCTTGGGCATGATCTTAGACAATGGGGTCATTGAAAATGCGATGGAATTTGCTTTTGGAATAATTTGTGTTCGAATTTAAAAAAAGTTCCAGTAGATTATTCTTTTAGAAACCTGGTGCATAACCGTGGACAACAGGGTCATTAAAAATGAATTGTTACTTGTCTTTATAACGTTTAAATGTGAATATGAAAAAAGTTCCAGTCGATTATTATTTTAGCAACCTGGTGCATAACCGTGGACAATAGGGCAATCAAAAATGAATTGTTACTTGTTTTTATACCTCTTAATATATGAATATTAAAAAAGTTCCCGTGGAGTATTATTTTAGCAACCTTGGGCATGATCTTAGACAACGGGGTCATTGAAAATGCGATGGAATTTGTTTTTGGAATAATTTGTGATCGAATTTAAAAAAAGTTCCAGTAGATTATTCTTTTAGAAAACTGGTGCATAACCGTGGACAACAGGGTCATTAAAAATGAATTGTTACTTGTTTTTATAACTCTTAATATATGAATATAAAAAAGTTCCTGTTGAGTATTGTTTTAGCAACCCGGTGCATGGTCCTAGTCAACGGGGGCATTGAAAATACAATAGCATTTGCTTTTGGAAGTATTAGTGTTCGAATTTGAAAAAAGTTCCAGTAGATTATTATTTTAGCCCCCTGGTGCATAATCGTGGACAACAGGGTCCTTAAAATTGCATTCTAAGTTGTTTATATAACTCTTAATATATGAATATAAAAAAAGTTCCTGTGGAGTATTGTTTTAGCAACCTGGTGCATGATCCTAGTCAACGGGGTCATTGAAAAACAAGAGAATTTGCTGTTTAAAGAAATAGTGTTCGAATTTGAAAAAGCTCCAGTAGATTATTATTTTAGCGACCTGGTGCATGATCGTAGACAACGGGGTCATTGAAAATTAATTTTTAGTTGTTAATATAACTCTTAATACATGAATATAAAAAAGTTCCTGTGGAGTATTCCTTTAGCAACCTTGTGCATGATCTTAGACTACGGGGTCATTGAAAATGCAATAGAATTTGCTTTTCGAAGAATTAGTGTTTGAATTTAAATAAGTTTCAGTGGATTATTATTTTAGCCACCTAGTGCATAATCGTGGACATCGGTGTCATTAAAAATGCATTGTTAGTTGTTTTTATAACTCTTAATATATGAATATAAAAAAAGTTCCTGTGGAGTATTGTTATAGGAACCTTGGGCATGATCTTAGACTACGGGGTCATTGAAAATGCAATAGAATTTGCTTTTGGAAGAATTAGTGTTTGAATTTAAAAAAATTCCAGTAGATTATTATTTTAGTAACCTGGTGCATAATCGTGGAAAACAGGGTCATTATAAATAAGTTGTTTTTATAACGTTTAAATGTGAATATAAAAAAGTTTCCTGTGAAGTATTGTTTTAGCAACCTGGTGCATGATCCTAGACAACGGGGTCATTGAAAATGCAATAGAATTTGCTTTTTGAAGAATTAGTGTTCGAATTTAAAAAAGTTCCAGTTGATTATTATTTTAGTCACCTGGTGCATAATCGTGGAAAACAGGGTCATTAAAAATGAATTGTTACTTGTTTTTAGACCTCATAATATATGAATATAAAAGAAGTTCCAGTAGATTATTATTTTAGGAACCTTGGGCATGATCTTAGACTACGGGGTCATTGAAAATGCAATAGAATTTGCTTTTGGAAGAATTAGTTTTTGAATTTTAAAAAAGTTCCAGTTGATTATTATTTTAGCCACCTGGTGCATTATCCTAGACAACGGGGTCATTAAAAATGCATTGTTAGTTGTTTTTATAACTCTTAATATATGAATATAAAAAAAGTTCCTGTGGAGTATTGTTATAGGAACCTGGTTCATGATCCTAGTAAACGGGGTCATTGAAAATGCAATTGAATTTGCTTTTTGAAGAATTAGTTTTCGAATTTAAAAAAAGTTCCAGTTGATTATTATTTTAGCGACCTGGTGCATGATCCTAGACAACAGGGTCTTTAAAAATGCATTGTTAGTTGTTTTTATAACTCTTAATATATGAATATAAAAAAAGTTACCGTGGAGTTTGGTTTCAGCAACCCGGTGCATGATCCTAGTCAACGGGGTCATTGAAAATGCAATGGAATTTGCTTTTCGAAGAATTAGTGTTCGAATTTAAAGAAAGTTCCAGTAGATTATTATTTTAGCTACCGGGTGCATAATCGTGGACAACAGTGTCATTGAAAATGCATTGTTAGTTGTTTTTATAACTCTTAATATATGAATATAAAAAATGTTCCAGTAGATTATTATCTTAGCAGCCTGGTACATGATCCTAGACAACAGGGTCATTGAAAATGCAATAGAATTTGCTTTTGGAAGAATTAGTCTTCAAATCTAAAACAAATTCCAGAAGATTATTATTTTAGCAACCTTGGGCATGATCTTAGTCAACGGGGTCATTGAAAATGCAAGAGAATTTGCTGTTGAAAGAATAAGTGTTCGAATTTAAAAAAAGTTCCAGTTGATTATTAGCTTAGCAACCTGGTACATAATCGTGGACAACAGGGTCATTAACAATTAATTTTTACTTGTTTTTATAACTCTTAGTATATGAATATAAAAAAAGCTAATGTGGAGTATTGTTTTAGCAATCTTGGGCATGATCTTAGACAACGGGTCATTGAAAATGCAAGAGAATTTGCTGTTGAAAGAATAAGTTTTCGAATTTAAAAAAAGTTCCAGTTGATTATTAGCTTAGCAACCTGGTGCATAATCGTGGACAACAGGGTTATTAAAAAAGAATTGTTACTTGTTTTTTTAACTCTTAATATATGAATATAAGAAAAGTTACTGTGGGGTATTGTTTTAGCAACCTGGTGCATGATCTTAGACAACGGGGTCATTGAAAATGCAATAGAATTTGCTTTTCGAACAATTATTGTTCGATTTTAAATAAGTTTCAGTGGATTATTATTTTAGCCGCCTAGTACATAATCGTGGAAAACAGGCTCTTTATAAATGCATAATAAGTTGTTTTTATAACGTTTAAATGTGAATATAAAAAAGTTTCCTGTGAAGTATTGTTTTAGCGACCTGGTGCATGATCCTAGACAACAGGGTCATTAAAAAAGAATTGTTACTTGTTTTTATACCTCTTAATATATGAATATAAAAGAATTTCCAGTAGATTATTATTTTAGCAACCTGGTGCATAATCGTGGACAACAGGGTCATTGAAAATGCATTAGAATTTGCTTTTGGAAGAATTAGTTTTCGAATCTAAAATAAGTTCCAGTAGATTATTATTTTAGTAACCTGGTGCATAATCGTGGAAAACAGGGTCATTATAAATAATTTGTTTTTATAACATTTAAATATGAATATAAAAACGGTTCCTGTGAAGTATTGTTTTAGCAACCTGGTGCATGTTCTTAAACAACGGGGTCACTGAAAATGCAATAGAATTTGCTTTTGGATGAATTAGTGTTCGAATTTAAATAAGTTCCAGTTGATTATTATTTCAGCGACCTGGTGCATGATCCTAGACAGCGGGGTCATTAAAAATGCATTGTTAGTTGTTTTTATAATTCTTAATATATGAATATAAAAAAAATTCCAGTAGATTATTATTTTAGCAACCTTGGGCATAACCGTGGACAACAGGGTCATTAAAAATGAATTGTTACTTGTCTTTATACCTCTTAATATATGAATATAAAAGAAGCTAATGTGAAGAATTGTTTCAGCAACCTTGGGCATGATCTAAGGCAACGGGATCATTAAAAAGCGATGGACTTTGTTTTTGGAAGAATTTGTGTTCGAATTTATATAAAGTTCCAGTCGATTATTATTTTAGCAACCTGGTGCATAATCGTGGACAACAGGGCCATTAAAAATGAATTGTTACTTGTTTTTATACCTCTTAATATATGAATATAAAAAAAGTTCCCGTGGAGTATTATTTTAGCAACCTTGGGCATGATCTTAGACAACGGGGTCATTGAAAATGCGATGGAATTTGTTTTTGGAATAATTTGTGTTCGAATTTAAAAAAGTTCCAGTAGATTATTCTTTTAGAAACCTGGTGCATAACCGTGGACAACAGGGTCATTAAAAATGAATTGTTACATGTCTTTATAACGTCTAAATGTGAATATGAAAAAAGTTGCAGTAGATTATTATTTTAGCAACCTGGTGCATAATCGTGGACAACAGGGTCATTAAAAATGCATTGTTAGATGTTTTTATAACTCTTAATATATGAATATAAAAGAAGCTAATGTGAAGAATTGTTTCAGCAACCTTGGGCATGATCTAAGGCAACGGGATCATTAAAAAGCGATGGACTTTGTTTTTGGAAGAATTTGTGTTCGAATTTATATAAAGTTCCAGTCGATTATTATTTTAGCAACCTGGTGCATAATCGTGGACAACAGGGCCATTAAAAATGAATTGTTACATGTCTTTATACCTCTTAATATATGAATATAAAAGAAGTTCCAGTTGATTATTGTTTTAGCAACCTGGTGCATGATCCTAGTCAACGGGGTCATTGAAAATACAATAGAATTTGCTTTTGGAAGAATTAGTGTTCGAATTTGAAAAAGCTCCAGTAGATTATTATTTTAGCAACCTTGGGCATAACCGTGGACAACAGGGTCATTAAAAATGAATTGTTACTTGTCTGTATACCTCTTAATATATGAATATAAAAGAAGTTCCAGTTGAGTATTGTTTTAGCAACCTGGTGCATGATCCTAGTCAACGGGGTCATTGAAAATACAATAGAATTTGATTTTGGAAGAATTAGTGTTCGAATTTGAAAAAGCTCCAGTAGATTATTATTTTAGCAACCTGGTGCATAATCGTGGACAACAGGGTCCTTAAAATTGCATTATAAGTTGTTTTTATAACGTTTAAATGTGAATATAAAAAAAGTTCCAGTAGATTATTATTTTAGCGACCTGGTGCATGATCTTAGACAACGGGGTCATTGAAAATGCGATGGAATTTGCTTTTGGAATAATTTGTGTTCGAATTTAAAAAAAGTTCCAGTAGATTATTCTTTTAGAAACCTGGTGCATAACCGTGGACAACAGGGTCATTAAAAATGAATTGTTACTTGTCTTTATAACGTCTAAATGTGAATATGAAAAAAGTTACAGTAGATTATTATTTTAGCAACCTTGTGCATTATCCGAAACAACGGGGTCATTAAAAATGAATTGTTAGTTGTTTTTATAACTCTTAATATATGAATATAAAAGAAGCTAATGTGAAGAATTGTTTCAGCAACCTTGGGCATGATCTAAGGCAACGGGATCATTAAAAAGCGATGGACTTTGTTTTTGGAAGAATTTGTGTTCGAATTTATATAAAGTTCCAGTCGATTATTATTTTAGCAACCTGGTGCATAATCGTGGACAACAGGGCAATTAAAAATGAATTGTTACTTGTTTTTATAACTCTTAATATATGAATATAAAAAAAGTTCCCGTGGAGTATTGTTACAGCAACCTTGGGCATGATCTTAAACTACGGGGTCATTGAAAATGCGATGGAATTTGTTTTTGGAATAATTTGTGTTCGAATTTAAAAAAAGTTCCAGTAGATTATTCTTTTAGAAACCTGGTGCATAACCGTGGACAACAGGGTCATTAAAAATGAATTGTTACATGTCTTTATACCTCTTAATATATGAATATAAAAGAAGTTCCAGTTGATTATTATTTTAGCAACCTGGTGCATGATCCTAATCAACGGGGTCATTGAAAATGCAATAGAATTTGCTTTTGAAAGAATTAGTGTTGGAATTTGAAAAAGCTCCAGTAGATTATTATTTTAGCAACCTGGTGCATAATCGTGGACAACAGGGTCCTTAAAATTGCATTATAAGTTGTTTTTATAACGTTTAAATGTGAATATGAAAAAAGTTACAGTAGATTATTATTTTAGCAACCTTGGGCATGATCCTAGACAACGGGGTCATTGAAAATGCAATAGAATTTGATTTTGGAAGAATTAGTTTTCTAATTTAAAAAAAGTAGTAGTAGATTATTATTTTAGCAACCTGGTGCATGATCAGGGACAACGGGGTAATTGGAAATGCATTTTAAGTTGTTTTTATAACTCTTAATACATGAATATAAAAAAAGTTCCTGTGGAGTATTGTTTTAGCAACCTTGGGCATGATCTTCGACTACGCGGTCATTGAAAATGCAATAGAATTTGCTTTTCGAAGAATTAATGTTTGAATTTAAATAAGTTTCAGTGGATTATTATTTTAGCCACCTAGTGCATAATCGTGGACAACGGGGTCATTAAAAATGCATTGTTAGTTGTTTTTATAACTCTTAATATATGAATATAAAAAAAGTTCCTGTGGAGTATTGTTATAGGAACCTTGGGCATGATCTTAGACTACGGGGTCATTGAAAATGCAATAGAATTTGCTTTTGAAAGAATTAGTGTTCGAATTTAAATAAATTCCAGTTGATTATTATTTTAGCGACCTGGTGCATGATCGTGGAAAACAGGGTCATTATAAAAGCATTATAAGTTGTTTTTATAACGTTTAAATGTGAATATAAAAAAGTTTCCTGTGAAGTATTGTTTTAGCAACCTGGTGCATGATCCTTGACAACGGGGTCATTGAAAATGCAATAGAATTTGCTTTTGGAAGAATTAGTGTTCGAATTTAAAAAAGTTCCAGTAGATAATTATTTTAGAAACCTTGTGCATAATCGTGGAAAACAGGGTCATTAAAAATGAATTGTTACTTGTTTTTAGACCTCATAATATATGAATATAAAAGAAGTTCCAGTAGATTATTATTTTAGCAACCTTGGGCATGATCATAGACAACGGGGTCATTGAAAATGCAATAGAATTTGCTTTTGGAAGAATTAGTTTTCGAATCATAAATAAGTTCCAGTAGATTATTTTATTTTAGCGACCTGTTGCATCATCCTAAACAACAGGGTCATTGAAAATGCAAGAGAATTTGCTGTTGAAGGAATTAGTTTTCGAATTTAAAAAAAGTTCCAGTTGATACTTAGCTTAGCCACCTGGTGCATAATCGTGGACAACAGGGTCATTAAAATTACATTTTAAGTTGTTTTTATAACCCTTAATATATGAATATAAAAAAAGTTCCAGTGGAGTATTGTTATAGGAACCTTGGGCATGATCTTAGAATACGGGGTCATTGAAAATGCAATAGAATTTGCTTTTGGAAGAATTAGTGTTTGAATTTAAAAAAAGTTCCAGTAGATTATTATTTAAGCAACCTTGAGCATAATCGTGGATAGCAGGGTCATTAAAAATGCATTGATAGTTGTTTTTATAACTCTTAATATATGAATATAAGAAAAGTTACTGTGGAGTATTGTTTTAGCAGCCTGGTTCATGATCTTAGACAACAGGGTAATTGAAAATGCAATTGAATTTGCTTTTGGAAGAATTAGTGTTCGAATTTGAAAAAGTTCGAGTAGATTATTATTTTAGCAACCTGGTGCATAATCGTGGACAACAGGGTCATTAAAAATGCATTGATAGTTGGTTTTATAACACTTAATATATGAATATAAGAAAAGTTACTGTGGAGTATTGTTTTAGCAACCTGGTGCATGATCTTAGACAACAGGGTCATTGAAAATACAATAGAATTTGCTTTTGGAAGAATTAGTTTTCGAATTTGAAAAAAGTTCCAGTTGATTATTATTTTAGCGACCTGGTGCATGATCCTAGACAACAGGGTCATTGAAAATGCAATTGAATTTTCTTTTGGAAGAATTAGTGTTCGAATTTAAAAAAAGTTCCAGTTGATTATTATTTTAGCGACCTGGTGCATGATCGTGGACAACAGTGTCATTGAAAATGCATTGTTGGTTGTTTTTATAACTCTTAATATATGAATATAAGAGAAGTTACTGTGGAGTATTGTTTTAGCAGCCTGGTACATGATCCTAGTCAACGGGCTCATTGAAAATGCAATGGAATTTGCTTTTGGAAGAATTAGTGTTCGAATTTAAATAAGTCCCAGTAGATTATTATTTTAGCGATCTGTTGCATCATCCCAGACAACAGGGTCATTGAGAATGCATTGTTAGTTGTTTTCATAACCCTTAATATATGAATATAAAAAAAGTTCCAGGGGAATATTGTTTCAGCAACCTTGGGCATGATCTAAGACAACGGGGTCAATGAGAATGCAATAGAATTTGCTTTTGGACGAATTAGTGTGCGAATCTAAAAAAGTTCCAGTAGATTATTATTTTAGCAACCTGGTGCATAATCGTGGACAACAGGGTCATTAAAAATGCATTGTTAGTTGTTTTTATAACTCTTAATATATAAATATAACAAAAGTTCCTGTGGAGTATTGTTTTAGCAACTTGGTGCATGATCCTAGACAACGGGGTCTTTGAAAATGCAATAGAATTTGCTCTTGAAGAATTAGTGGTCGAATCTAAAAAAAGTTCCAGTAGATTTTATTTTAGCAATCTGGTGCATGATTCTAGTCAACGGGGTCATTAAAAATGCATTGTTAGTTGTTTTTATAACTCTTAATATATGAATATAAAAAAAGCTCCTGCGGAGTTTTGTTTTAGCAACCTAGTACATGATCTTAGACAACAGGGTCATTGAAAATGCAATGGAATTTGCTTTTGGAAGAATTAGTGTGCGAATCTAAAAAAAGTTCCAGTAGATTATTATTTTAGCAACCTGGTGCATAATCGTGGACAACAGGGTCATTATAAATGCATTGTTAGTTGTTTCAATAACTCTTAATATATGAATATAAAAAAAGTTCCTGTGGAGTATTGTTTTAGCAACCTGGTGCATGATCCTAGTCAACGGGGTCATTGAAAATGCAATAGAATTTGCTCATGGAAGAATTAGTGGTCGAATCTAAAAAAAGTTCCAGTAGATTATTTTAGCAACCTGGTGCATAATCGTGTACAACAGGGTCATTAAAAATGCATTGTTAGTTGTTTTTATAACTCTTAATATATGAATTTACTAAAAGTTCCAGTTGATTATTATTTTAGCGACCTGGTGCATGATCCAAGTCAACGGGGTCATTGAAAATGAAATAGAATTTGCTTTTGGAAGAATTAGTGTTTGAATTTAAAAAAAGTTCCAGTAGATCATTATTTTAGCAACCTTGTGCATAATCGTGGACAACAGGGTCCTTAAAATTGCATTATAAGTTGTTTTTATAACGTTTAAATGTGAATATAAAAAAAATTCCAGTAGAATATTATTTTAGCAACCTTGGGCATGATCTTAGACAATGGGGTCATTGAAAATGCAATAGAATTTGCTTTTGGAAGAATTAGTGTTCGAATTTAAAAAAAGTTCCAGTAGATTATTCTTTTAGAAACCTGGTGCATAACCGTGGACAACAGGGTCATTAAAAATGAATTGTTACTTGTCTTTACAACGTCTAAATGTGAATATGAAAAAAGTTACAGTAGATTATTATTTTAGCAACCTGGTGCATAATCGTGGACAACAGGGTCATTAAAAATGCATTGTTAGTTGTTTTTATAACTCTAAATATATGAATATAAAAGAAGCTAATGTGAAGAATTGTTTCAGCAACCTTGGGCATGATCTTAGACAACGGGGTCATTAAAAAGCGATGGACTTTGTTTTTGGAAGAATTTGTGTTCGAATTTATATAAAGTTCCAGTCGATTATTATTTTAGCAACCTGGTGCATAATCGTGGACAACAGGGCAATTAAAAATGAATTGTTACTTGTTTTTATACCTCTTAATATATGAATATAAAAAAAGTTCCCGTGGAGTATTATTACAGCAACCTTGGGCATGATCTTAAACTACGGGGTCATTGAAAATGCGATGGAATTTGCTTTTGGAATAATTTGTGTTCGAATTTAAAAAAAGTTCCAGTAGATTATTCTTTTAGAAACCTGGTGCATAACCGTGGACAACAGGGTCATTAAAAATGAATTGTTACTTGTCTTTATACCTCTTAATATATGAATATAAAAAAAGTTCCTGTGGAGTATTGTTATAGCAACCTTGGGCATGATCTTAGTCTACGGGGTCATTGAAAATGCAATAGAATTTGCTTTTTGAAGAATTAGTGTTTGAATTTGAAAAAGCTCCAGTAGATTATTATTTTAGCAACCTGGTGCATAATCGTGGACAACAGGGTCCTTAAAATTGCATTATAAGTTGTTTTTATAACGTTTAAATGTGAATATGAAAAAAGTTACAGTTGCTTATTATTTTAGCGACCTGGTGCATGATCCTAGAAAACGGGGTCATTGAAAATGCAATAGAATTTGCTTTTGGAACAATTAGTTTTCTAATTTAAAAAAAGTAGTAGTAGATTATTATTTTAGCAAGCGGGTGCATAATCGTAGACAACAGGGTAATTGGAAATGCATTTTAAGTTGTTTTTATAACTCTTAATACATGAATATAAAAAAAGTTCCTGTGGAGTATTGTTTTAGCAACCTTGGGCATGATCTTCGACTACGCGGTCATTGAAAATGCAATAGAATTTGCTTTTCGAAGAATTAATGTTTGAATTTAAATAAGTTTCAGTGGATTATTATTTTAGCCACCTAGTGCATAATCGTGGACAACGGTGTCATTAAAAATGCATTGTTAGTTGTTTTTATAACTCTTAATATATGAATATAAAAAAAGTTCCTGTGGAGTATTGTTATAGGAACCTTGGGCATGATCTTAGACTACGGGGTCATTGAAAATGCAATAGAATTTGCTTTTGGAAGAATTAGTGTTTGAATTTAAATAAATTCCAGTTGTTTATTATTTTAGTAACCTGGTGCATAATCGTGGAAAACAGGGTCATTATAAACAAGTTGTTTTTATAACGTTTAAATGTGAATATAAAAACGGTTCCTGTGAAGTATTGTTTTAGCAACCTGGTGCATGATCTTAGACAACGGGGTCATTGAAAATGCAATAGAATTTGCTTTTGGAAGAATTAGTGTTCGAATTTAAAAAAAGTTCCAGTAGATTATTATTTTAGCAACCTTGGGCATAACCGTGGACAACAGGGTCATTAAAAATGAATTGTTACTTGTCTTTATACCTCTTAATATATGAATATAAAAGAAGTTCCAGTAGATTATTATTTTAGCAACCTTGGGCATGATCGTAGACAACGGGGTCATTGATAAAGCAAGAGAATTTGCTGTTGAAAGAATTAGTGTTCGAATCATAAATAAGTTCCAGTAGATTATTTTATTTTAGCGACCTGTTGCATCATCCTAAACAACAGGGTCATTGAAAATGCAAGAGAATTTGCTGTTGAAGGAATTAGTTTTCGAATTTAAAAAAAGTTCCAGTTGATACTTAGCTTAGCCACCTGGTGCATAATCGTGGACAACAGGGTCATTAAAATTACATTTTAAGTTGTTTTTATAACCCTTAATATATGTATATAACAAAAGTTCCGTTGGAGTATTGTTATAGGAACCTTGGGCATGATCTTAGAATACGGGGTCATTGAAAATTCAATAGAATTTGCTTTTGGAAGAATTAGTTTTCGAATCTAAAATAAGTTCCAGTAGATTATTATTTTAGCAACCTGGAGCATAATCGTGGATAGCAGGGTCATTAAAAATGCATTGATAGTTGTTTTTATAACTCTTAATATATGAATATAAGAAAAGTTACTGTGGAGTATTGTTTTAGCAGCCTGGTTCATGATCTTAGACAACAGGGTAATTGAAAATGCAATTGAATTTGCTTTTGGAAGAATTATTGTTCGAATTTGAAAAAAGTTCGAGTAGATTATTATCTTAGCAACCTGGTGCATAATCGTGGACAACAGGGTCATTAAAAATGCATTGATAGTTGGTTTTATAACACTTAATATATGAATATAAGAAAAGTTACTCTGGAGTATTGTTTTAGCAACCTGGTGCATGATCTTAGACAACGGGGTCATTGAAAATACAATAGAATTTGCTTTTGGAAGAACTAGTGTTCGAATTTGAAAAAAGTCCAGTAGATTATTATTTTAGCAGCCTGGTACATGATCCTAGACAACAGGGTCATTGAAAATGCAATTGAATTTGCTTTTGGAAGAATTAGTGTTCGAATTTAAAAAAAGTTCCAGTTGATTATTATTTTAGCAATCTGGTGCATAATCGTGGACAACAGTGTCATTGAAAATGCATTGTTGGTTGTTTTTATAACTCTTAATATATGAATATAAGAGAAGTTACTGTGGAGTATTGTTTTAGCAGCCTGGTACATGATCCTAGTCAACGGGCTCATTGAAAATGCAATGGAATTTGCTTTTGGAAGAATTAGTGTTCGAATTTAAATAAGTCCCAGTAGATTATTATTTTAGCGATCTGTTGCATCATCCCAGACAACAGGGTCATTGAGAATGCATTGTTAGTTGTTTTCATAACCCTTAATATATGAATATAAAAAAAGTTCCAGTGGAATATTGTTTCAGCAACCTTGGGCATGATCTAAGACAACGGGGTCAATGAGAATGCAATAGAATTTGCTTTTGGACGAATTAGTGGTCGAATCTAAAAAAAGTTCCAGTAGATTTTATTTTAGCAACCTGGTGCATCATCCTAGACAACAGGGTCATTGAGAATGCATTGTTAGTTGTTTTTATAACTCTTAATATATGAATATAAGAGAAGTTCCTGTGGATTATTGTTTTAGCAGCCTGTTACATGATCCTAGTCAACGGGGTCAATGAGAATGCAATAGAATTTGCTTATGGAAGAATTAGTGGTCGAATCTAAAAAAGTTCCAGTAGATTTTATTTTAGCAACCTGGTGCATAATAGTGGACAACAGGGTCATTAAAAATGCATTGTTAGTTGTTTTTATAACTCTTAATATATGAATATAAAAAAAGCTCCTGCGGAGTTTTGTTTTAGCAACCTAGTACATGATCTTAGACAACAGGGTCATTGAAAATGCAATAGAATTTGCTTTGGAAGAATTAGTGTTCGAATCTAAAATAAGTTCCAGTAGATTATTATTTTAGCAACCTGGAGCATAATCGTGGATAGCAGGGTCATTAAAAATGCATTGTTAGTTGTTTTTATAATTCTTAATATATGAATATAAAAAATGTTCCAGCAGATTATTATCTTAGCAGCCTGGTACATGATCCTAGACAACAGGGTCATTGAAAATGCAATTGAATTTTCATTTGGAAGAATTAGTGTTCGAATTTAAAAAAAGTTCCAGTAGATTATTATTTTAGCTACCGGGTGCATAATCGTGGACAACAGTGTCATTGAAAATGCATTGTTGGTTGTTTTTATAACTCTTAATATATGAATATAAGAGAAGTTACTGTGGAGTATTGTTTTAGCACCCTGGTACATGATCCTAGTCAACGGGCTCATTGAAAATGCAATGGAATTTGCTTTTGGAAGAATTAGTGTTCGAATTTAAATAAGTCCCAGTAGATTATTATTTTAGCGATCTGTTGCATCATCCCAGACAACAGGGTCATTGAGAATGCATTGTTAGTTGTTTTCATAACCCTTAATATTTGAATTTAAAAAAAGTTCCTGTAGATTATTATTTTAGCAACCTTGTGCATAATCCAAGTCAACGGGGTCATTGAAAATGAAATCGAATTTGCTTTTGATAGAATTAGTATTCGAATTTAAATAAATTTCAGTTGATTATTATTTTAGCTACCTGGTGCATGATCCAAGACAACGGGGTCATTGAGAATGCATTGTTAGTTGTTTTTATAACTCTTAATATATGAATATAAGAGAAGTTCCTGTGGATTATTGTTTTAGCAGCCTGTTACATGATCCTAGTCAACGGGGTCATTGAGAATGCAATAGAATTTGCTTTTGGAAGAATTAGTGTGCGAATCTAAAAAAGTTCCAGTAGATTATTCTTTTAGCAACCTTGTGCATTATCCAAGACAACTGGGTCATTAAAAATGCATTTTTAGTTGTTTTTATAACTCTTAATATATGAATATAAAAAAAGTTCCCGTGGAGTATTGTTACAGCAACCTTGGGCATGATCTTAAACTACGGGGTCATTGAAAATACAATAGAATTTGCTTTTGAAAGAATTAGTGTGCGAATCTAAAAAAAGTTCCAGTAGATTATTATTTTAGCAACCTGGTGCATAATCGTGGACAACATGGTCATTAAAAATGCATTGATAGTTGTTTTTATAACTCTTAATATATGAATATAAAAAAAGTTCCCGTGGAGTATTGTTACAGCAACCTTGGGCATGATCTTAAACTACGGGGTCATTGAAAATACAATAGAATTTGCTTTTGAAAGAATTAGTCTTCAAATCTAAAATAAGTTCCAGCAGATTATTATTTTTGCAACCTGGTGCATGATCCTAATCAACGGGGTCATTGAAAATGCAATAGAATTTGCTTATGGAAGAATTAGTGGTCGAATCTAAAAAAGTTCCAGTAGATTTTATTTTAGCAACCTGGTGCATAATAGTGGACAACAGGGTCATTAAAAATGCATTGTTAGTTGTTTTTATAACTCTTAATATATGAATATAAAAAAAGCTCCTGCGGAGTTTTGTTTTAGCAACCTAGTACATGATCCTAGTCAACGGGGTCATTGAAAATACAATAGAATTTGCTTTTGCAGAATTAGTGTTCGAATTTGAAAAAAGTGCCAGTAGATTATTATTTTAGCAACCTGGTGCATGATCCTAGACAACAGGGTCTTTGCAAATAGGAAAGAATTTGCTTTTGGAAGAATTAGTGTTCGAATTTGAAAAAAGTTCCAGTAGATTATTATTTTAGCAACCTGGAGCATAATCGTGGACCACAGCGTCATTAAAAATACAATGTTAGTTGTTTTTATTACTCTTAATATATGAATATAAGAAAAGTTACTGTGGAGTATTGTTTTAGCAGCCTGGTACATGATCCTAGTCAACGGGGTCATTGAAAATACAGTGGAATTTGCTTTTGGAAGAATTAGTGTTCGAATTTAAATAAGTCCCAGTAGATTATTATTTTAGCGATCTGTTGCATCATCCTAGACAACAGGGTCATTGAGAATGCATTGTTAGTTGTTTTCATAACCCTCAATATATGAATATAAAAAAAGTTACAGTGGAGTATGGTTTTAGCAACCCGGTGCATGATCCTAGTCAACGGGGTACTTGAAAATACAATATAATTTGCATTTGGAAGTATTAGTGTTCGAATTTAAAAAAAGTTACAGGTGATTATTATTTTAGCTATCGGGTGCATAATCGTGGACAACAGTGTCATTGAAAATGCATTGTTAGTTGTTTTTATAACTCTTAATATATGAATATAAAAAATGTTCCAGTAGATTATTATCTTAGCAGCCTGGTACATGATCCTAGACAACAGGGTCATTGAAAATGCAATTGAATTTTCTTTTGGAAGAATTAGTGTTCGAATTTAAAAAAAGTTCCAGTTGATTATTGTTTTATCGACCTGGTGCATGATCCTAGACAACCGGGTCTTTGCAAATACAAAAGAATTTGCTTTTCGAAGAATTAGTGTTCGAATTTAAATAAGTTCCAGTAGATTATTATTTTAGCGATCTGGTTCATCATCCTAGACAACAGGGTCATTGAAAATGCATTGTTAGTTGTTTTCATAACCCTTAATATATGAATATAAAAAAAGTTCCTGTGGAGTATTGTTTTAGCAAACTGGTGCATGATCCTAGTCAACGGGGTCATTGAAAATAGAATAGAATTTGCTTTTGGAAGAATTAGTGTTCGAATTTGAAAAAAAGTTCCAGCAGATTATTATTTTAGCAACCTGGTGCATAATCGTGGACAACAGGGTCATTAAAAATGCATTGTTAGTTGTTTTTATAACTCTTAATATATGAATATAAGAGAAGTTACTGTGGAGTATTGTTTTAGCAGCCTGGTACATGATCCTAGTCAACGGGATCATTGAAAATGCAGTGGAATTTGCTTTTGGAAGAATTAGTGTTCGAATTTAAATAAGTCCCAGTCGATTATTATTTTTGCGACCTGGTGCATGATCCTAGACAACAGGGTCTTTAAAAATGCATTGATAGTCGTTTTTATAACTCTTAATATATGTATATAAAAAAAGTTCCTGTGGAGTATTGTTATAGTAACCTTGTGCATTATCCGAAACAACGGGGTGATTAAAAATGCATTGTTAGTTGTTTTTATAACTCTTAATATATGCATATAAAAAAAGTTCCTGTGGAGTATTGTTATAGAAACCTGGTGCATGATCCTAGTCAACGGGGTCATTGAAAATGCATTAGAATTTGCTTTTGTAAGAATTAGTGTTCGAATTTAAAAAAAGTTCCAGTTGATTATTATCTTATCAACCTTGTGCATTATCCGAAACAACGGGGTCATTAAAAATGCATTGTTAGTTGTTTTTATAACTCTTAATATATGAATATAAAAAAAGTTCCTGTGGAGTATTGTTTTAGCAACCTGGTGCATGATCCTAGTCAACGGGGTCATTGAAAATGAAATAGAATTTGCTTTTGGAAGAATTAGTGTTCGAATTTGAAAAAAATTCCAGTAGATTATTATTTTAGCAGCCTGGTACGTGATCCTAGACAACAGGGTCATTGAAAATGCAATGGAATTTGCTTTTGGAAGAATTAGTGTTCGAATTTGAAAAAAGTTCCAGTAGATTATTATTTTAGCAACCTGGTGCATAATCGTGGACAACAGGGTCATTAAAAATGCAATCATAGTTGTTTTTATAACTCTTAATATATGAATATAAGAAAAGTTACTGTGGAGTATTGTTTTAGCAGCCTGGTACATGATCCTAGTCAACGGGGTCATAGAAAATGCAATAGAATTTGCTTTTGAAAGAATTAGTGTTGGAATTTAATTAAATTCCAGTTGATTATTATTTTAGCGACCTGGTGCATGATCCAAGTCAACGGGGTCATTGCAAATGAAATAGAATTTGCTGTTTAAAGAATTAGTTTTCGAATTTAAAAAAAGTTCCAGTTGATTATTATTTTAGCGACCTGGTGCATGATCCTAGACAACGGGGTCTTTAAAAATGCATTGTTAGTTGTTTTTATAATTCTTAATATATGAATATAAAAAATGTTCCAGCAGATTATTATCTTAGCAGCCTGGTACATGATCCTAGACAACAGGGTCATTGAAAATGCAATTGAATTTTCATTTGGAAGAATTAGTGTTCGAATTTAAAAAAAGTTCCAGTAGATTATTATTTTAGCTACCGGGTGCATAATCGTGGACAACAGTGTCATTGAAAATGCATTGTTGGTTGTTTTTATAACTCTTAATATATGAATATAAGAGAAGTTACTGTGGAGTATTGTTTTAGCAGCCTGGTACATGATCCTAGTCAACGGGCTCATTGAAAATGCAATGGAATTTGCTTTTGGAAGAATTAGTGTTCGAATTTAAATAAGTCCCAGTAGATTATTATTTTAGCGATCTGTTGCATCATCCTAGACAACAGGGTCATTGAGAATGCATTGTTAGTTGTTTTCATAACCCTTAATATATGAATATAAAAAAAGTTACTGTGGAGTATTGTTTTAGCAACCTGGTGCATGATCCTAGTCAACGGGGTCATTGAAAATGAAATAGAATTTGCTTTGCGGAAGAATTAGTATTCGAATTTAAATAAGTCCCAGTAGATTATTATTTTAGCTATCTGTTGCATCATCCTAGACAACAGGGTCATTGAGAATGCATTGTTAGTTGTTTTTATAACTCTTAATATATGAATATAAGAGAAGTTCCTGTGGAGTATTGTTTTAGCGGCCTGGTACATGATCCTAGTCAACGGGATCATTGAAAATGCAATGGAATTTGCTTTTGGAAGAATTAGTGTTCGAATTTAAATAAGTCCCAGTAGATTATTATTTTAGCGATCTGTTGCATAATCGTGGACAATAGGGTCATTAAAAATTCATTGATAGCTGTTTTAATAACACGTTCTCTATGAATATAAAAAAAGTGACTGTAGATTATTATTTTAGCAACCTGGTGCATGATCCTAGTCAACGGGGTCATTGAGAATGCAATAGAATTTGCTTTTGGAAGAATTAGTGTGCGAATCTAAAAAAAGTTCCAGTAGATTATTCTTTTAGCAACCTTGTGCATTATCCAAGACAACTGGGTCATTAAAAATGCATTTTTAGTTGTTTTTATAACTCTTAATATATGAATTTAAAAAAAGTTCCTGTGGTTATTGTTTTAGCAACCTTGGGCATGATCTTAGACTACGGGGTCATTGAAAATGCAATAGAATTTGCTTTTGGAAGAATTAGTGTTTGAATTTAAAAAAAGTTCCAGTAGATTATTATTTTAGCAACCTGGTGCATAATCGTGGACAACATGGTCATTAAAAATGCATTGATAGTTGTTTTTATAACTCTTAATATATGAATATAAGAAAAGTTACCGTGGAGTATTGTTTTAGCAACCTTGGGCATGATCTAAGACAACGGGGTCATTGAGAATGCAATAGAATTTGCTTTTGGAAGAATTAGTCTTCAAATCTAAAATAAGTTCCAGCTGATTATTATTTTTGCAACCTGGTGCATGATCCTAATCAACGGGGTCATTGAAAATGCAATAGAATTTGCTTATGGAAGAATTAGTGGTCGAATCTAAAAAAAGTTCCAGTAGATTTTATTTTAGCAACCTGGTGCATAATAGTGGACAACAGGGTCATTAAAAATGCATTGTTAGTTGTTTTTATAACTCTTAATATATGAATATAAAAAAAGCTCCTGCGGAGTTTTGTTTTAGCAACCTAGTACATGATCTTAGTCAACGGGGTCATTGAAAATACAATAGAATTTGCTTTTGCAGAATTAGTGTTCGAATTTGAAAAAAGTGCCAGTAGATTATTATTTTAGCAACCTGGTGCATGATCCTAGACAACAGGGTCTTTGCAAATAGGAAAGAATTTGCTTTTGGAAGAATTAGTGTTCGAATTTGAAAAAAGTTCCAGTAGATTATTATTTTAGCAACCTGGAGCATAATCGTGGACAACAGCGTCATTGAAAATGCATTGTTAGTTGTTTTTATAACTCTTAATATATGAATATAAGAGAAGTTACTGTGGAGTATTGTTTTAGCAGCCTGGTACATGATCCTAGTCAACGGGATCATTGAAAATACAGTGGAATTTGCTTTTGGAAGAATTAGTGTTCGAATTTAAATAAGTCCCAGTAGATTATTATTTTAGCGATCTGTTGCATCATCCTAGACAACAGGGTCATTGAGAATGCATTGTTAGTTGTTTTCATAACCCTCAATATATGAATATAAAAAAAGTTCCTGTGGAGTATTGTTTTAGCAACCTGGTGCATGATCCTAGTCAACGGGGTAATTGAAAATACAATAGAATTTGCTTTTGGAAGAATTAGTGTTCGAATTTAAAAAAGTTCCAGTAGATTATTATTTTAGCTATCGGGTGCATAATCGTGGACAACAGTGTCATTGAAAATGCATTGTTAGTTGTTTCTATAACTCTTAATATATGAATATAAAAAATGTTCCAGTAGATTATTATCTTAGCAGCCTGGTACATGATCCTAGACAACAGGGTCATTGAAAATGCAATTGAATTTTCTTTTGGAAGAATTAGTGTTCGAATTTAAAAAAAGTTCCAGTTGATTATTGTTTTATCGACCTGGTGCATGATCCTAGACAACCGGGTCTTTGCAAATACAAAAGAATTTGCTTTTCGAAGAATTAGTGTTCGAATTTAAATAAGTTCCAGTAGATTATTATTTTAGCGATTTGTTCATCATCCTAGACAACAGGGTCATTGAAAATGCATTGTTAGTTGTTTTCATAACCCTTAATATATGAATATAAAAAAAGTTCCTGTGGAGTATTGTTTGAGCAACCTGGTGCATGATCCTAGTCAACGGGGTCATTGAAAATAGAATAGAATTTGCTTTTGGAAGAATTAGTGTTCGAATTTGAAAAAAGTTCCAGCAGATTATTATTTTAGCAACCTGGAGCATAATCGTGGACAACAGGGCCATTAAAAATGCATTGTTAGTTGTTTTTATAACTCTTAATATATGAATATAAGAAAAGTTACTGTGAAGTATTGTTTTAGCAGCCTGGTACATGATCCTAGTCAACGGGATCATTGAAAATGCAGTGGAATTTGCTTTTGGAAGAATTAGTGTTCGAATTTAAATAAGTCCCAGTCGATTATTATTTTTGCGACCTGGTGCATGATCCTAGACAACAGGGTCTTTAAAAATGCATTGATAGTCGTTTTTATAACTCTTAATATATGAATATAAAAAAAGTTCCTGTGGAGTATTGTTTTAGCAACCTGGTGCATTATCCAAGACAACGGGGTCATTAAAAATGCATTGTTAGTTGTTTTTATAACTCTTAATATATGAATATAAAAAAGTTCCTGTGGAGTATTGTTTTAGCAACCTGGTGCATGATCCAAGTCAACGGGGTCATTGAAAATGAAATAGAATTTGCTTTTGGAAGAATTAGTGTTCGAATTTAAAAAAAGTTCCAGTAGATTATTATTTTAGCAACCTTGTGCATTATTCGAAACAACGGGGTCATTAAAAATGCATTGTTAGTTGTTTTTATAACTCTTAATATATGAATATTAAAAAAGTTCCTGTGGAGTATTGTTTTAGCAACCTGGTGCATGATCCTAGTCAACGGGGTCATTGAAAATGCAATAGAATTTGCTTTTGAAAGAATTATTGTTCGAATTTAAATAAATTCCAGTTGATTATTATTTTAGCAACCTGGTACATAATCGTGGACAACAGGGTCATTAAAAATTCATTGATAGCTGTTTTTATAACAAGTAATATATAAATATAAAAAAAGTGACGGTAGATTAATATTTTATCAACCAGGTGCATGATCTTAGTCAACGGGGTCATTGAAAATGCGATGGAATTTGCTTTTGGAAGAATTAGTGTTCAAATCTAAAATAAGTTCCAGCAGATTATTTTTTTTGCGACCTGGTGCATGATCCTAGACAACAGGGTCTTTAAAAATGCATTGTTAGTTGTTTTTATAACTCTTAATATATGAATATAAAAAAAGTTCCTGTGGAGTATGGTTTAACAACCTGGGGCATGATCTTAGTCTACGGGGTCATTGAAAATGCAATAGAATTTGCTTTTGGAATAATTAGTGTTCGAATTTAAAAAAAGTTCCATTTGATTATTATTTTAGCTACCGGGTGCATAATCGTGGACAACAGTGTCATTGAAAATGCATTGTTAGTTGTTTTTATAACTCTTAATATATGAATATAAAAAATGTTCCAGTAGATTATTATCTTAGCAGCCTGGTACATGATCCTAGACAACAGGGTCATTGAAAATGCAATAGAATGTGCTTTTGGAAGAATTAGTCTTCAAATATAAAAGAAGTTCCAGTAGATTATTATTTTAGCAACCTTGCGCATGATCCTAATCAACGGGGTCATTGAAAATGCAAGAGAATTTGCTGTTGAAAGAATAAGTGTTCGAATTTAAAAAAAGTTCCAGTTGATTATTAGCTTAGCAACCTGGTACATAATCGTGGACAACAGGGTCATTAACAATTAATTTTTACTTGTTTTTATAACTCTTAGTATATGAATATAAAAAAAGCTAATGTGGAGTATTGTTTTAGCAATCTTGGTCATGATATGAGACAACGGGTCATTGAAAATGCAAGAGAATTTGCTGTTGAAAGAATAAGTGTTCGAATTTAAAAAAAGTTCCAGTTGATTATTAGCTTAGCAACCTGGTGCATAATCGTGGACAACAGGGTTATTAAAAAAGAATTGTTACTTGTTTTCATAACTCTTAATATATGAATATAAGAAAAGTTACTGTGGGGTATTGTTTTAGCAACCTGGTGCATGATCCTAGTCAACGGGGTCATTGAAAATGCAATAGAATTTGATTTTGGAAGAATTAGTTTTCGAATTTAAAAAAAGTAGTAGTAGATTATTATTTTAGCAAGCGGGTGCATAATCGTAGACAACGGGGTCATTGAAAATTAATTTTAAGTTGTTTTTATAACTCTTAATACATGAATATAAAAAAGTTCCTGTGGAGTATTCCTTTAGCAACCTTGTGCATGATCTTAGACAACGGGGTCATTGAAAATGCAATAGAATTTGCTTTTCGAACAATTATTGTTCGATTTTAAATAAGTTTCAGTGGATTATTATTTTAGCAACCTTGTGCATGATCATGGACAACGGGGTCATTAAAAATGCATTGTTAGTTGTTTTTATAACTCTTAATATATGAATATAAAAAAAGTTCCTGTGGAGTATTGTTATAGGAACCTTGGGCATGATCTTAGACTACGGGGTCATTGAAAATGCAATAGAATTTGCTTTTGGAAGAATTAGTGTTTGAATTTAAAAAAAGTTCCAGTAGATTATTATTTTAGCAACCTTGTGCATAATCGTGGAAAACAGGGTCATTAAAATTACATTATAAGTTGTTTTTATAACGTTTAAATGTGAATATAAAAACGGTTCCTGTGAAGTATTGTTTTAGCAACCTGGTGCATGATCTTAGACAACGGGGTCATTGAAAATGCAATAGAATTTGCTTTTGGAAGAATTAGTGTTCGAATTTAAAAAAAGTTCCAGTAGATTATTATTTTAGAAACCTGGTGCATAACCGTGGACAACAGGGTCATTAAAAATGAATTGTTACTTGTCTTTATACCTCTTAATATATGAATATAAAAGAAGTTCCAGTAGATTATTATTTTAGCAACCTTGGGCATGATCCTAATCAACGGGGTCATTGAAAATGCAAGAGAATTTGCTGTTGAAAGAATAAGTGTTCGAATCATAAATAAGTTCCAGTAGATTATTTTATTTTAGCGACCTGTTGCATCATCCTAAACAACAGGGTCATTGAAAATGCAAGAGAATTTGCTGTTGAAGGAATTAGTGTTCGAATTTAAAAAAAGTTCCAGTTGATACTTAGCTTAGCCACCTGGTGCATAATCGTGGACAACAGGGTCATTAAAATTACATTTTAAGTTGTTTTTATAACCCTCAATATATGCATATAACAAAAGTTCCTGTGGAGTATTGTTTTAGCAAACTGGTGCATGATCCTAGAAAACGCGGTCATTGAGAATGCAATAGAATTTGCTTTTGGAAGAATTAGTGTTCGAATCTAAAATAAGTTCCAGTAGATTATTATTTTAGCAACCTGGAGCATAATCGTGGATAGCAGGGTCATTAAAAATGCAATCATAGTTGTTTTTATAACTCTTAATATATGAATATAAGAAAAGTTACTGTGGAGTATTGTTTTAGCAGCCTGGTACATGATCCTAGACAACAGGGTAATTGAAAATGCAATTGAATTTGCTTTTGGAAGAATTTGTGTTCGAATTTGAAAAAAGTTCCAGTAGATTATTATTTTAGCAACCTGGTGCATAATCGTGGACAACAGGGTCATTAAAAATGCAATCATAGTTGTTTTTATAACTCTTAATATATGAATATAAGAAAAGTTACTGTGGAGTATTGTTTTAGCAGCCTGGTACATGATCCAAGTCAACGGGGTCATTGAAAATGCAATAGAATTTGCTTTTGAAAGAATTAGTGTTCGAATTTAAATAAGTTTCAGTTGAATATTATTTTAGCGACCTGGTGCATGATCCAAGTCAACGGGGTCATTGAAAATGCAATAGAATTTGCTTTTGAAAGAATTAGTTTTGGAATTTAAATAAATTCCAGTTGAATATTATTTTAGCGACCTGGTGCATGATCCTAGTCAACAGGGTCTTTAAAAACGCATTGTTAGTTGTTTTTATAATTCTTAATATATGAATATAAAAAATGTTCCAGCAGATTATTATCTTTGCAGCCTGGTACATGATCCTAGACAACAGGGTCATTGAAAATGCAATTGAATTTTCTTTTGGAAGAATTAGTGTTCGAATTTAAAAAAAGTTCCAGTAGATTATTATTTTAGCTACCGGGTGCATAATCGTGGACAACAGTGTCATTGAAAATGCATTGTTGGTTGTTTTTATAACTCTTAATATATGAATATAAGAGAAGTTACTGTGGAGTATTGTTTTAGCAGCCTGGTACATGATCCTAGTCAACGGGCTCATTGAAAATGCAATGGAATTTGCTTTTGGAAGAATTAGTATTCGAATTTAAATAAGTCCCAGTAGATTATTATTTTAGCGATCTGTTGCATCATCCTAGACAACAGGGTCATTGAGAATGCATTGTTAGTTGTTTTCATAACCATTAATATATGAATATAAAAAAAGTTACTGTTGAGTATTGTTTTAGCAACCTGGTGCATGATCCTAGTCAACGGGGTCATTGAAAATGAAATCGAATTTGCTTTTGGAAGAATTAGTATTCGAATTTAAATAAGTCCCAGTAGATTATTATTTTAGCGATCTGTTGCATCATCCTAGACAACAGGGTCATTGAGAATGCATTGTTAGTTGTTTTCATAAACCTAAATATATGAATATAAGAGAAGTTACTGTGGAGTATTGTTTTAGCGGCCTGGTACATGATCCTAGTCAACGGGATCATTGAAAATGCAATGGAATTTGCTTTTGGAAGAATTAGTATTCGAATTTAAATAAGTCCCAGTAGATTATTATTTTAGCGATCTGTTGCATCATCCTAGACAACAGGGTCATTGAGAATGCAGGGTTAGTTGTTGTCATAACCCTTAATATATGAATATAAAAAAAGTTCCTGTGGAGTATTGCTTTAGCAACCTGGTGCATGATCCTAGTCAACGGGTTCATTGAAAATACAATAGAATTTGCTTTTGGAAGAATTAGTGTTCGAATTTGAAAAAAGCTCCAGTAGATTATTATTTTAGAAACCTGGTGCATAACCGTGGACAACAGGGTCATTAAAAATGAATTGTTACTTGTTTTTATAACTCTTAATATATGAATTTACTAAAAGTTCCAGTTGATTATTTTTTTAGCGACCTGGTGCATGATCCAAGTCAACGGGGTCATTGAAAATGAAATAGAATTTGCTTTTGATAGAATTAGTATTCGAATTTAAATAAATTCCAGTTGATTATTATTTTAGCGACCTGGTGCATGATCCTAGACAACAGGGTCATTGAGAATGCATTGTTAGTTGTTTTCATAAACCTAAATATATGAATATAAGAGAAGTTACTGTGGAGTATTGTTTTAGCGGCCTGGTACATGATCCTAGTCAACGGGATCATTGAAAATGCAATGGAATTTGCTTTTGGAAGAATTAGTGTTCGAATTTAAATAAGTTCCAGTAGATTATTATGTTAGCGGTCTGCTGCATGATCCTTGACAACAGGGTCATTAAAAATTCATTTTTAATTGTTTTTATAACTCTTAATATATGAATATAAAATAAGTTCCTGTGGAGTATAGTTTTAGCAACCTGGTGCATGATCCTAGTCAACGGGGTCATTGAAAATGCAATAGAATTTGCTTTTGAAAGAATTAGTGTTCGAATTTAAATAAAGCTCCAGTAGATTATTATTTTAGCAACCTGGTGCATAATCGTGGACAACAGGGTCCTTAAAATTGCATTATAAGTTGTTTTTATAACGTTTAAATGTGAATATGAAAAAAGTTACAGTAGATTATTATTTTAGCAACCTGGTGCATAATCCTAGACAACGGTGTCACTCAAAATGCAATAGAATTTGATTTTGGAAGAATTAGTTTTCGAATTTAAAAAAGTAGTAGTAGATTATTATTTTAGCAAGCGGGTGCATAATCGTAGACAACGGGGTAATTGGAAATGCATTTTAAGTTGTTTTTATAACTCTTAATACATGAATATAAAAAAAGTTCCTGTGGAGTATTGTTTTAGCAACCTTGGGCATGATCTTCGACTACGCGGTCATTGAAAATGCAATAGAATTTGCTTTTCGAAGAATTATTGTTCGATTTTAAATAAGTTTCAGTTGATTATTATGTTAGCAACCCGGTGCATAATCGTGGACAACAGTGTCATTAAAAATGCATTGTTAGTTGTTTTTATAACTCTTAATATATGAATTTACTAAAAGTTCCAGTTGATTATTATTTTAGCGACCTGGTGCATGATCCAAGTCAACGGGGTCATTGAAAATGCAATAGAATTTGCTTTTGAAAGAATTAGTGTTCGAATTTAAATAAAGTTCCAGTAGATTATTACTTTAGCAACCTGGTGCATAATCGTGGACAACAGGGTCCTTAAAATTGCATTATAAGTTGTTTTTATAACGTTTAAATGTGAATATGAAAAAAGTTACAGTAGATTATTATTTTAGCGACCTGGTGCATGATCCTAGACTACGGGGTCATTGAAAATGCAATAGAATTTGCTTTTCGAACAATTAATGTTTGATTTTAAATAAGTTTCAGTGGATTATTATTTTAGCCACCTAGTGCATAATCGTGGACAAGAGGGTCATTAAAAATGCATTGTTAGTTGTTTTTATACCTCTTAATATATTAATATAAAAAAAGTTCCTGTGGAGTATTATTTTAGCAATCTTGGGCATGATCTAAGACAACCGGGTCATTGAAAATGCAATAGAATTTGCTTTTCGAACAATTATTGTTCGAATTTAAAAAAAGTTCCAGTTGATTATTATTTTAGCAACCTGGTGCATTATCCAAGACAACGGGGTCATTAAAAATGCATTGTTAGTTGTTTTTATAACTCTTAATATATGAATATAAAAAAAGTTCCTGTGGAGTATTGTTATAGGAACCTTGGGCATGATCTTAGACTACGGGGTCATTGAAAATGCAATAGAATTTGCTTTTGGAAGAATTAGTGTTTGAATTTAAAAAAAGTTCCAGTTGATTATTATTTTAGCAACCTGGTGCATAATCGTGGAAAACAGGGTCATTATAAATGCATTATAAGTTGTTTTTATAACGTTTAAATGTGAATATAAAAAAGTTTACTGTGAAGTATTGTTCTAGCAATCTGATGCATGATCCTTGACAACGGGATAATTGTAAATGCAATAGAATTTGCATTTGGAAGAATTAGTGTTCGAATCTAAAATAAGTTCCAGTAGATTATTTTATTTTAGCGACCTGTTGCATCATCCTAAACAACAGGGTCATTGAAAATGCAAGAGAATTTGCTGTTGAAGGAATTAGTGTTCGAATTTAAAAAAAGTTCCAGTTGATACTTAGCTTAGCCACCTGGTGCATAATCGTGGACAACAGGGTCATTTAAATTACATTTTAAGTTGTTTTTATAACTCTTAATATATGAATATAAAAAAAGTTCCAGTGGAGTATTGTTATAGGAACCTTGGGCATGATCTTAGAATACGGGGTCATTGAAAATGCAATAGAATTTGCTTTTGGAAGAATTAGTGTTTGAATTTAAAAAAAGTTCCAGTAGATTATTATTTAAGCAACCTGGTGCATAATCGTGGATAGCAGGGTCATTAAAAATGCATTGATAGTTGTTTTTATAACTCTTAATATATGAATATAAGAAAAGTTACTGTGGAGTATTGTTTTAGCAGCCTGGTTCATGATCTTAGACAACAGGGTAATTGAAAATGCAATTGAATTTGCTTTTGGAAGAATTAGTGTTCGAATTTGAAAAAAGTTAAAGTAGATTATTATTTTATCAACCTGGTGCATAATCGTCGACAACAGGGTCATTAAAAATGCATTGATAGTTGGTTTTATAACTCTTAAGACATGACTATAATAACAGTTACTGTGGAGTATTTTTTTAGCAGCCTGGTACATGATCCTAGACAACTGGGTCATTGAAAATGCAATTGAATTTGCTTTTGGAAGAATTAGTGTTCGAATTTGAAAAAAGTTCCAGTAGATTATTATTTTAGCAACCTGGTGCATAATCGTGGACAACAGGGTCATTAAAAATGCAATCATAGTTGTTTTTATAACTCTTAATATATGAATATAAGAAAAGTTACTGTGGAGTATTGTTTTAGCAGCCTGGTACATGATGCTAGACAACGGGGTCATTGAAAATGCAATATAATTTGCTTTTGAAAGAATTAGTGTTCGAATTTAAATAAGTTCCAGTTGATTATTATTTTAGCGACCTGGTGCATGATCCTAGTCAACGGGGTCATTGAAAATGCAATAGAATTTGCTTTTGGAAGAATTAGTGTTCGAATTTAAAAAAAGTTCCAGTTGATTATTATTTTAGCGACCTGGTGCATGATCCTAGACAACAGTGTCATTAAAAATGCATTGTTAGTTGTTTTTATAACTCTTAATATATGAATATAAGAAAAGTTACTGTGGAGTATTGTTTTAGCAGCCTGGTACATGATCCTAGACAACGGGATCATTGAAAATGCAATTGAATTTGCTTTTGAAAGAATTAGTGTTCGAATTTAAATAAATTCCAGTTGATTATTATTTTAGCGACCTGGTGCATGATCCAAGTCAACGGGGTCATTGAAAATGAAATAGAATTTGCTTTAGGAAGAATTAGTGTTCGAATTTAAAAAAAGTTCCAGTTGATTATTATTTTAGCGACCTGGTGCATGATCCTAGACAACAGGGTCTTTAAAAATGCATTGTTAGTTGTTTTTATAATTCTTAATATATGAATATAAAAAAAGTTCCAGCAGATTATTATCTTAGCAGCCTGTTACATGATCCTAGTCAACGGGGTCATTGAGAATGCAATAGAATTTGCTTTTGGAAGAATTAGTGTGCGAATCTAAAAAAAGTTCCAGTAGATTATTCTTTTAGCAACCTTGTGCATTATCCAAGACAACTGGGTCATTAAAAATGCATTTTTAGTTGTTTTTATAACTCTTAATATATGAATATAAAAAAAGTTCCCGTGGAGTATTGTTACAGCAACCTTGGGCATGATCTTAAACTACGGGGTCATTGAAAATACAATAGAATTTGCTTTTGAAAGAATTAGTGTGCGAATCTAAAAAAAGTTCAAGTAGATTATTATTTTAGCAACCTGGTGCATAATAGTGGACAACAAGGTCATTAAAAATGCAATGATAGTTGTTTTTTAAAACTCTTAATATATGAATATAAGAAAAGTTACCGTGGAGTATTGTTTCAGCAACCTTGGGCATGATCTAAGACAACGGGGTCATTGAGAATGCAATAGAATTTGCTTTTGGAAGAATTAGTCTTCAAATCTAAAATAAGTTCCAGCTGATTATTATTTTTGCAACCTGGTGCATGATCCTAATCAACGGGGTCATTGAAAATGCAATAGAATTTGCTTATGGAAGAATTAGTGGTCGAATCTAAAAAAAGTTCCAGTAGATTTTATTTTAGCAACCTGGTGCATAATAGTGGACAACAGGGTCATTAAAAATGCATTGTTAGTTGTTTTTATAACTCTTAATATATGAATATAAAAAAAGCTCCTGCGGAGTTTTGTTTTAGCAACCTAGTACATGATCCTAGTCTACGGGGTCATTGAAAATACAATAGAATTTGCTTTTGCAGAATTAGTGTTCGAATTTGAAAAAAGTGCCAGTAGATTATTATTTTAGCAACCTGGTGCATGATCCTAGACAACAGGGTCTTTGCAAATAGGAAAGAATTTGCTTTTGGAAGAATTAGTGTTCGAATTTGAAAAAAGTTCCAGTAGATTATTATTTTAGCAACCTGGAGCATAATCGTGGACAACAGGGTCATTGAAAATGCATTGTTAGTTGTTTTTATAACTCTTAATATATGAATATAAGAGAAGTTACTGTGGAGTATTGTTTTAGCAGCCTGGTACATGATCCTAGTCAACGGGATCATTGAAAATACAGTGGAATTTGCTTTTGGAAGAATTAGTGTTCGAATTTAAATAAGTCCCAGTAGATTATTATTTTAGCGATCTGTTGCATCATCCTAGACAACAGGGTCATTGAGAATGCATTGTTAGTTGTTTTCATAACCCTCAATATATGAATATAAAAAAAGTTCCTGTGGAGTATTGTTTTAGCAACCTGGTGCATGATCCTAGTCAACGGGGTAATTGAAAATACAATAGAATTTGCTTTTGGAAGAATTAGTGTTCGAATTTAAAAAAAGTTCCAGTAGATTATTATTTTAGCTATCGGGTGCATAATCGTGGACAACAGTGTCATTGAAAATGTATTGTTAGTTGTTTTTATAACTCTTAATATATGAATATAAAAAATGTTCCAGTAGATTATTATCTTAGCAGCCTGGTACATGATCCTAGACAACAGGGTCATTGAAAATGCAATTGAATTTTCTTTTGGAAGAATTAGTGTTCGAATTTAAAAAAAGTTCCAGTTGATTATTGTTTTATCGACCTGGTGCATGATCCTAGACAACCGGGTCTTTGCAAATACAAAAGAATTTGCTTTTCGAAGAATTAGTGTTCGAATTTAAATAAGTTCCAGTAGATTATTATTTTAGCGATCTGGTTCATCATCCTAGACAACAGGGTCATTGAAAATGCATTGTTAGTTGTTTTCATAACCCTTAATATATGAATATAAAAAAAGTTCCTGTGGAGTATGGTTTTAGCGACCTGGTGCATGATCCTAGACAACGGGGTCATTGAAAATACAATAGAATTTGCTTTTGGAAGAATTAGTGTTCGAATTTGAAAAAAGTTCCAGCAGATTATTATTTTAGCAACCTGGAGCATAATCGTGGACAACAGGGTCTTTAAAAATGCATTGTTAGTTGTTTTTATAACTCTTAATATATGAATATAAGAAAAGTTACTGTGGAGTATTGTTTTAGCAGCCTGGTACATGATCCTAGTCAACGGGATCATTGAAAATGCAGTGGAATTTGCTTTTGGAAGAATTAGTGTTCGAATTTAAATAAGTCCCAGTCGATTATTATTTTTGCGACCTGGTGCATGATCCTAGACAACAGGGTCTTTAAAAATGCATTGATAGTCGTTTTTATAACTCTTAATATATGAATATAAAAAAAGTTCCTGTGGAGTATCGTTATAGCAACCTTGTCCATTATCCGAAACAACGGGGTCATTAAAAATGCATTGTTAGTTGTTTTTATAACTCTTAATATATGAATATAAAAAAAGTTCCTGTGGAGTATTGTTTTAGCAACCTGGTGCATGATCCTAGTCAACGGGGTCATTGAAAATGAAATAGAATTTGCTTTTGGAAGAATTAGTGTTAGAATTTAAAAAAAGTTCCAGTAGATTATTATTTTAGCAACCTTGTGCATTATTCGAAACAACGGGGTCATTAAAAATGCATTGTTAGTTGTTTTTATAACTCTTAATATATGAATATAAAAAAAGTTCCTGTGGAGTATTGTTTTAGCAACCTGGTGCATGATCCTAGTCAACGGGGTCATTGAAAATTCAAGAGAATTTGCTTTTGGAAGATTTAGTCTTCGAATTTGAAAAAATCTCCAGTAGATTATTATTTTAGCAACCTGGAGCATAATCGCGGACAACAGGGTCATTAAAAATTCATTGATAGCTGTTTTTATAACACGTAATATATGAATATAAAAAAAGTGACGGTAGATTATTATTTTAGCAACCTGGTGCATGATCTTAGTCAACGGGGTCATTGAAAATGCGATGGAATTTGCTTTTGGAAGAATTAGTGTTCAAATCTAAAATAAGTTCCAGCAGATTATTTTTTTTGCGACCTGGTACATTATCCTAGACAACAGTGTCTTTAAAAATGCATTGTTAGTTGTTTTTATAACTCTTAATATATGAATATAAAAAAAGTTACCGTGGAGTATGGTTTTAGCAGCCTGGTACATGATCCTAGTCAACAGGGTCATTGAAAATGCAATGGAATTTGCTTTTGGAAGAATTAGTGTTCGAATTTAAAAAAAGTTCCAGTAGATTATTATTTTAGCAGTCTGGTGCATTGTTAGTTGTTTTTATAACTCTTAATATATGAATATAAAGAATGTTCCAGTAGATTATTATCTTAGCAGCCTGGTACATGATCCTAGACAACAGGGTCATTGAAAATGCAATAGAATGTGCTTTTGGAAGAATTAGTCTTCAAATCTAAAATAAGTTCCAGCAGATTATTATTTTTGCAACCTGGTGCATGATCCTAATCAACGGGGTCATTGAAAATGCAAGAGAATTTGCTGTTGAAAGAATAAGTGTTCGAATTTAAAAAAAGTTCCAGTTGATTATTAGCTTAGCAACCTGGTACATAATCGTGGACAACAGGGTCATTAACAATTAATTTTTACTTGTTTTTATAACTCTTAGTATATGAATATAAAAAAAGCTAATGTGGAGTATTGTTTTAGCAATCTTGGTCATGATATGAGACAACGGGTCATTGAAAATGCAAGAGAATTTGCTGTTGAAAGAATAAGTGTTCGAATTTAAAAAAAGTTCCAGTTGATTATTAGCTTAGCAACCTGGTGCATAATCGTGGACAACAGGGTTATTAAAAAAGAATTGTTACTTGTTTTCATAACTCTTAATATATGAATATAAGAAAAGTTACTGTGGGGTATTGTTTTAGCAACCTGGTGCATGATCCAAGTCAACGGGTTCATTGAAATTGAAATAGTATTTGATTTTGGAAGAATTAGTTTTCTAATTTAAAAAAAGTAGTAGTAGATTATTATTTTAGCAAGCGGGTGCATAATCGTAGACAACAGGGTAATTGGAAATGCATTTTAAGTTGTTTTTATAACTCTTAATACATGAATATAAAAAAAGTTCCTGTGGAGTATTGTTTTAGCAACCTTGGGCATGATCTTCGACTACGCTGTCATTGAAAATGCAATAGAATTTGCTTTTCGAAGAATTATTGTTTGATTTTAAATAAGTTTCAGTGGATTATTATTTTAGCCACCTAGTGCATAATCGTGGACAACGGTGTCATTAAAAATGCATTGTTAGTTGTTTTTATAACTCTTAATATATGAATATAAAAAAAGTTCCTGTGGAGTATTGTTATAGGAACCTTGGGCATGATCTTAGACTACGGGGTCATTGAAAATGCAATAGAATTTGCTTTTGGAAGAATTAGTGTTTGAATTTAAAAAAAGTTCCAGTTGATTATTATTTTAGCAACCTGGTGCATAACCGTGGACAACAGGGTCATTAAAAATGAATTGTTACTTGTCTTTATACCTCATAATATATGAATATAAAAGAAGTTCCAGTTGATTATTATTTTAGCAACCTGGTGCATGATCATGGACAACGGGGTAATTGAAAATGCAATAGAATTTGCTTTTGAAAGAATTAGTTTTCGAATCATAAATAAGTTCCAGTAGATTATTTTATTTTAGCGACCTGTTGCATCATCCTAAACAACAGGGTCATTGAAAATGCAAGAGAATTTGCTGTTGAAGGAATTAGTGTTCGAATTTAAAAAAAGTTCCAGTTGATACTTAGCTTAGCCACCTGGTGCATAATCGTGGACAACAGGGTCATTAAAATTACATTTTAAGTTGTTTTTATAACCCTCAATATATGCATATAACAAAAGTTCCTGTGGAGTATTGTTTTAGCAAACTGGTGCATGATCCTAGAAAACGCGGTCATTGAGAATGCAATAGAATTTGCTTTTGGAAGAATTAGTGTTCGAATCTAAAATAAGTTCCAGTAGATTATTATTTTAGCAACCTGGAGCATAATCGTGGATAGCAGGGTCATTAAAAATGCATTGATAGTTGTTTTTATAACTCTTAATATATGAATATAAGAAAAGTTACTGTGGAGTATTGTTTTGGCAGCCTGGTTCATGATCTTAGACAACAGGGTAATTGAAAATGCAATTGAATTTTCTTTTGGAAGAATTTGTGTTCGAATTTGAAAAAAGTTCCAGTAGATTATTATTTTAGCAACCTGGTGCATAATCGTGGACAACAGGGTCATTAAAAATGCAATCATAGTTGTTTTTATAACTCTTAATATATGAATATAAGAAAAGTTACTGTGGAGTATTGTTTTAGCAGCCTGGTACATGATCCAAGTCAACGGGGTCATTGAAAATGCAATAGAATTTGCTTTTGAACGAATTAGTGTTCGAACTTAAATAAATTCCAGTTGATTATTATTTTAGCGACCTGGTGCATGATCCAAATCAACGGGGTCATTTAAAATGAAATAGAATTTGCTTTCGGAAGAATTAGTTTTCGAATATAAAAAAAGTTCCAGTTGATTATTATTTTAGCGACCTGGTGCATGATCCAAAACAACGGGGTCATTAAAAACGCATTGTTAGTTGTTTTTATAATTCTTAATATATGAATATAAAAAATGTTCCAGCAGATTATTATCTTTGCAGCCTTGTACATGATCCTAGACAACAGGGTCATTGAAAATGCATTTGAATTTTCTTTTGGCACAATTAGTGTTCGAAATTTAAAAAAGTTCCAGTAGATTATTATTTTAGCAACCTGGTGCATAATCGTGGACAACAGTGTCATTGAAAATGCATTGTTGGTTGTTTTTATAACTCTTAATATATGAATATAAGAGAAGTTACTGTGGAGTATTGTTTTAGCAGCCTGGTACATGATCCTAGTCAACGGGCTCATTGAAAATGCAATGGAATTTGCTTTTGGAAGAATTAGTGTTCGAATTTAAATAAGTCCCAGTAGATTATTATTTTAGCGATCTGTTGCATCATCCCAGACAACAGGGTCATTGAGAATGCATTGTTAGTTGTTTTCATAACCCTTAATATTTGAATTTAAAAAAAGTTCCTGTAGATTATTATTTTAGCAACCTTGTGCATAATCCAAGTCAACGGGGTCATTGAAAATGAAATCGAATTTGCTTTTGATAGAATTAGTATTCGAATTTAAATAAATTTCAGTTGATTATTATTTTAGCTATCTGTTGCATCATCCTAGACAACAGGGTCATTGAGAATGCATTGTTAGTTGTTTTCATAAACCTAAATATATGAATATAAGAGAAGTTACTGTGGAGTATTGTTTTAGCGGCCTGGTACATGATCCTAGTCAACGGGATCATTGAAAATGCAATGGAATTTGCTTTTGGAAGAATTAGTGTTCGAATTTAAATAAGTCCCAGTAGATTATTATTTTAGCGATCTGTTGCATCATCCTAGACAACAGGGTCATTGAGAATGCAGGGTTAGTTGTTGTCATAACCCTTAATATATGAATATAAAAAAGTTCCTGTGGAGTATTGTTTTAGCAACCTGGTGCATGATCCTAGTCAACGGGGTCATTGAAAATAAAATAGAATTTGCTTTTGGAAGAATTAGTGTTCGAATTTAAAAAAAGTTCCAGTAGATTATTATTTTAGAAACCTGGTGCATAACCGTGGACAACAGGGTCATTAAAAATGAATTGTTACTTGTCTTTATACCTCTTAATATATGAATATAAAAAAAGTTCCTGTTGATTATTTTTTTAGCTACCTGGTGCATGATCCTAGTCAACGGGGTCATTGAAAATGAAATAGAATTTGCTTTTGATAGAATTAGTATTCGAATTTAAATAAATTCCAGTTGATTATTATTTTAGCTATCTGTTGCATCATCCTAGACAACAGGGTCATTGAGAATGCATTGTTAGTTGTTTTCATAAACCTAAATATATGAATATAAGAGAAGTTACTGTGGAGTATTGTTTTAGCGGCCTGGTACATGATCCTAGTCAACGGGATCATTGAAAATGCAATGGAATTTGCTTTTGGAAGAATTAGTGTTCGAATTTAAATAAGTCCCAGTAGATTATTATTTTAGCGATCTGTTGCATGATCCTAGACAACAGGGTCATTAAAAATGCTTTGTTAGTTGTTTTTATAACTCTTAATATATGGATATAAAAAAAGTTCCTGTTGATTATTATTTTAGCGACCTGGTGCATGATCCTAGCCTACGGGGTCATTGAAAATACAATAGAATTTGCTTTTGGAAGAATTAGTGTTCGAATTTGAAAAAAGCTCCAGTAGATTATTATTTTAGCAACCTGGTGCATAATCGTGGACAACAGGGTCCTTAAAATTGCATTATAAGTTGTTTTTATAACGTTTAAATGTGAATATGAAAAAAGTTACAGTAGATTATTATTTTAGCAACCTTGGGCATGATCCTAGACAACGGGGTCATTGAAAATGCAATAGAATTTGATTTTGGAAGAATTAGTTTTCGAATTTAAAAAAAGTAGTAGTAGATTATTATTTTAGCAAGCGGGTGCATAATCGTAGACAACGGAGTCATTGAAAATTCATTTTAAGTTGTTTTTATAACTCTTAATACATGAATATAAAAAAAGTTCCTGTGGAGTATTGTTTTAGCAACCTTGGGCATGATCTTCGACTACGCGGTCATTGAAAATGCAATAGAATTTGCTTTTCGAAGAATTAATGTTTGAATTTAAATAAGTTTCAGTGGATTATTATTTTAGCCACCTAGTGCATAATCGTGGACAACAGTGTCATTAAAAATGCATTGTTAGTTGTTTTTATAATTCTTAATATATGAATATAAAAAAAGTTCCTGTTGAGTATTGTTTTAGCAACCTGGTGCATGATTCTAGTCAACGGGGTCATTGAAAATACAATAGAATTTGCTTTTGGAAGAATTAGTGTTCGAATTTGAAAAAGCTCCAGTAGATTATTACTTTAGCAACCTGGTGCATAATCGTGGACAACAGGGTCCTTAAAATTGCATTATAAGTTGTTTTTATAACGTTTAAATGTGAATATAAAAAAAGTTCCAGTTGATTATTATTTTAGCGACCTGGTGCATGATCCTAGACTACGGGGTCATTGAAAATGCAATAGAATTTGCTTTTCGAACAATTAATGTTTGAATTTAAATAAGTTTCAGTGGATTATTATTTTAGCCACCTAGTGCATAATCGTGGACAAGAGGGTCATTAAAAATGCATTGTTAGTTGTTTTTATACCTCTTAATATATGAATATAAAAAAAGTTCCTGTGGAGTATTATTTTAGCAATCTTGGGCATGATCTAAGACAACCGGGTCATTGAAAATGCAATAGAATTTGCTTTTCGAACAATTATTGTTCGATTTTAAATAAGTTTCAGTGGATTATTATTTTAGCAACCTTGTGCATGATCATGGACAACGGGGTCATTAAAAATGCATTGTTAGTTGTTTTTATAACTCTTAATATATGAATATAAAAAAAGTTCCTGTGGAGTATTGTTATAGGAACCTTGGGCATGATCTTAGACTACGGGGTCATTGAAAATGCAATAGAATTTGCTTTTGGAAGAATTAGTGTTTGAATTTAAAAAAAGTTCCAGTTGATTATTATTTTAGAAACCTGGTGCATGATCATGGACAACGGGGTCATTATAAATGCATTATAAGTTGTTTTTATAACGTTTAAATGTGAATATAAAAAAGTTTACTGTGAAGTATTGTTCTAGCAATCTGATGCATGATCCTTGACAACGGGATAATTGTAAATGCAATAGAATTTGCATTTGGAAGAATTAGTGTTCGAATCTAAAATAAGTTCCAGTAGATTATTTTATTTTAGCGACCTGTTGCATCATCCTAAACAACAGGGTCATTGAAAATGCAAGAGAATTTGCTGTTGAAGGAATTAGTGTTCGAATTTAAAAAAAGTTCCAGTTGATACTTAGCTTAGCCACCTGGTGCATAATCGTGGACAACAGGGTCATTTAAATTACATTTTAAGTTGTTTTTATAACCCTTAATATATGAATATAAAAAAAGTTCCAGTGGAGTATTGTTATAGGAACCTTGGGCATGATCTTAGAATACGGGGTCATTGAAAATGCAATAGAATTTGCTTTTGGAAGAATTAGTGTTTGAATTTAAAAAAAGTTCCAGTAGATTATTATTTAAGCAACCTGGAGCATAATCGTGGATAGCAGGGTCATTAAAAATGCATTGATAGTTGTTTTTATAACTCTTAATATATGAATATGAGAAAAGTTTCTGTGGAGTATTGTTTTAGCTGCCTGGTTCATTTTCGTTGTCAACAGGGTAATTGAAAATGCAATGGAATTTGCTTTTGGAAGAATTAGTGTTCGAATTTAAAAAAAGTTCGAGTAGATTATTATTTTAGCAACCTGGTGCATAATCGTCGACAACAGGGTCATTAAAAATGCATTGATAGTTGGTTTTATAACACTTAATATATGAATATAAGAAAAGTTACTGTGGAGTATTTTTTTAGCCCCCTGGTGCATGATCCTAGACAACAGGGTCATTGAAAATGCAATTGAATTTGCTTTTGGAAGAATTTGTGTTCGAATTTGAAAAAAGTTCCAGTAGATTATTATTTTAGCAACCTGGTGCATAATCGTGGACAACAGGGTCATTAAAAATGCAATGATAGTTGTTTTTATAACTCTTAATATATGAATATAAGAAAAGTTACTGTGGAGTATTGTTTTAGCAGCCTGTTACATGATGCTAGTCAACGGGATCATTGAAAATGCAATAGAATTTGCTTTTGAAAGAATTAGTGTACGAATTTAAATAAATTCCAGTTGATTATTATTTTAGCGACATGTTGCATGATCCAAGTCAACGGGGTCATTGAAAATGAAATAGAATTTGCTTTTGGAAGAATTAGTGTTCGAATTTAAATAAATTCCAGTTGATTATTATTTTAGCAACCTGGTGCATGATCCTAGACAACGGGGTCATTGAAAATTCAATTTTAGTTGTTTTTATAACTCTTAATATATGAATATAAAAAATGTTCCAGCAGATTATTATCTTAGCAGCCTGTTACATGATCCTAGTCAACGGGCTCATTGAAAATGCAATGGAATTTGCTTTTGGAAGAATTGGTGTTCGAATTTAAATAAGTTCCAGTAGATTATTATTTTAGCGATCTGTTGCATCATCCAAAACAACGGGGTCATTGAAAATTCAATTTTAGTTGTTTTTATAACTCTTAATATATAAATATAAAAAAAGTCCCTGTGGAGTATTGTTATAGCAACCTGGTGCATGATGCTAGACAACGGGGTCATTGAAAATGCAATAGAATTTGCTTTTGATAGAATTAGTATTCGAATTTAAATAAATTCCAGTTGATTATTATTTTAGCGACCTGATGCATGATCCTAGACAACGGTGTCATTGAGAATGCATTGTTAGTTGTTTTTATAACCCTAAATATATGAATATAAGAGAAGTTACTGTGGAGTATTGTTTTAGCGGCCTGGTACATGATCCTAGTCAACGGGATCATTGAAAATGCAATGGAATTTGCTTTTGGAAGAATTAGTGTTCGAATTTAAATAAGTCCCAGTAGATTATTATTTTAGCGATCGGTTGCATCATCCTAGACAACAGGGTCATTGAGAATGCAGGGTTAGTTGTTGTCATAACCCTTAATATATGAATATAAAAAAAGTTCCTGTGGAGTATTGTTTTAGCAACCTGGTGCGTGATCCTAGTCAACGGGGTCATTGAAAATACAATAGAATTTGCTTTTGGAAGAATTAGTGTTCGAATTTGAAAAAAGCTCCAGTAGATTATTCTTTTAGCAACCTTGTGCATTATCCAAGACAACTGGGTCATTAAAAATGCATTTTTAGTTGTTTTTATAACTCTTAATATATGAATATAAAAAAAGTTCCCGTGGAGTATTGTTACAGCAACCTTGGGCATGATCTAAGACAACGGGGTCAATGAGAATGCAATAGAATTTGCTTTTGGAAGCATTAGTGTGCGAATCTAAAAAAAGTTCCAGTAGATTATTATTTTAGCAACCTGGTGCATAATCGTGGACAACATGGTCATTATAAATGCTTTTTTAGTTGTTTTTATAACTCTTAATATATGAATATAAAAAAAGTTCCTGTGGAGTATTGTTACAGCAACCTTGGGCATGATCTTAGACTACGGGGTCATTGAGAATGCAATAGAATTTGCTTTTGGAAGAATTAGTTTGCGAATCTAAAAAAAGTTCCAGTAGATTATTATTTTAGCAACCTGGAGCATAATCGTGGACAACAGGGTCATTAAAAATTAATTGATAGCTGTTTTTATAACACGTAATATATGAATATAAAAAAAGTGACTGTAGATTATTATTTTAGCAACCTGGTGCATGATCCTAGTCAACGGGGTCATTGAGAATGCAATAGAATTTGCTTTTGGAAGAATTAGTGTGCGAATCTAAAAGAAGTTCCAGTAGATTATTATGTTAGCAACCTGGTGCATAATCCTGGACAACAGGGTCATTATAAATGCATTTTTAGTTGTTTTTATAACTCTTAATATGTGAATATAAAAAAAGTTCCAATGGAGTATTGTTTCAGCAACCTTGGGCATGATCTTAGACGACGGGGTCATTGAGAATGCAATAGAATTTACTTTTGGAAGAATTAGTGTGCGAATCTAAAAAAAGTTCCAGTAGATTATTATTTTAGCAACCTGGTGCATAATCGTGGACAACAGGGTCATTAAAAATGCATTGATAGTTGTTTTTATAACTCTTAATATATGAATATAAAAAAAGTTACCGTGGAGTATTGTTTCAGCAACCTTGGGCATGATCTAAGACAACGGGGTCATTGAGAATGCAATAGAATTTGCTTTTGGAAGAATTAGTCTTCAAATCTAAAATGAGTTCCAGTAGATTATTATTTTAGCAACCTGGTGCATGATCCTAATCAACGGGGTCATTGAAAATGCAATAGAATTTGCTTTTGGAAGAATTAGTGTGCGAATCTAAAAAAAGTTCCAGTAGATTATTATTTTAGTAACCTGGTGCATAATAGTGGACAACACGGTCATTAAAAATGCATTGTTAGTTGTTTTTATAACTCTTAATATATGAATATAAAAAAAGCTCCTACGGAGTTTTGTTTTAGCAACCTAGTACATGATCTTAGACAACAGGGTCATTGAGAATGCAATAGAATTTGCTTTTGGAAGAATTAGTGTTCGAATCTAAAATAAGTTCCAGTAGATTATTATTTTAGCAATCTGGTGCATGATTCTAGTCAACGGGGTCATTAAAAATGCATTGTTAGTTGTTTTTATAACTCTTAATATATGAATATAAAAAAAGCTCCTGCGGAGTTTTGTTTTAGCAACCTGGTGCTTTATCCTAGACCACGCGGGTCATTTAAAATGCAATTGAATTTGCTTTTGGAAGAATTAGTGTTCGAATTTAAAAAAAGTTCCTGTTGATTATTATTTTAGCGACCTGGTGCATGATCCTAGACAACAGGGTCTTTAAAAATGCATTGTTAGTTGTTTTTATAACTCTTAATATATGAATATAAAAAAAGTTACCGTGGAGTATGGTTTCAGCAACCTGGTGCATGATCCTAGTCAACGGGGTCATTGAAAATGCAATAGAATTTGCTTTTGGAAGTATTAGTGTTCGAATTTAAATAAATTCCAGTTGATTATTATGTTAGCAACCCGGTGCATAATCATGGACAACAGTGTCATTAAAAATGCATTGTTAGTTGTTTTTATAACTCTTAATATATGAATATAAAAAAAGTTCCTGTGGAGTATTGTTTTAGCAACCTTGGGCATGATCTTAGACTACGGGGTCATTGAAAATGCAATAGAATTTGCTTTTGGAAGAATTAGTGTTTGAATTTAAAAAAAGTTCCAGTAGATTATTATTTTAGCAACCTTGTGCATAATCGTGGAAAACAGGGTCATTATAAATGCATTATAAGTTGTTTTTATAACGTTTAAATGTGAATATAAAAAAGTTTACTGTGAAGTATTGTTCTAGCAATCTGATGCATGATCCTTGACAACGGGATAATTGAAAATGCAATAGAACTTGCATTTGGAAGAATTAGTGTGCGAATCTAAAAAAATTTCCAGTAGATTATTATTTTAGCAACCTGGTGCATAAACGTGGACAACAGGGTCAATAAAAAAGAATTGTTAGTTGTTTTTATAAATATTAATATATGAATATAAAAAAAGCTCCTGCGGAGTATTGTTTTAGCAACCTGGTGGATGATCCTAGTCAACAGGGTCATTGAAAATGCAAGAGAATTTGCTGTTGAAGGAATTAGTGTTCGAATTTAAAAAAGTTCCAGTTGATACTTAGCTTAGCCACCTGGTGCATAATCGTGGACAACAGGGTCATTTAAATTACATTTTAAGTTGTTTTTATAACCCTTAATATATGAATATAAAAAAAGTTCCTGTGGAGTATTGTTATAGGAACCTTGGGCATGATCTTAGAATACGGGGTCATTGAAAATGCAATAGAATTTGCTTTTGGAAGAATTAGTGTTTGAATTTAAAAAAAGTTCCAGTAGATTATTATTTAAGCAACCTGGTGCATAATCGTGGATAGCAGGGTCATTAAAAATGCATTGATAGTTGTTTTTATAACTCTTAATATATGAATATAAGAAAAGTTACTGTGGAGTATTGTTTTAGCAGCCTGGTTCATGATCTTAGACAACAGGGTCATTGAAAATACAATAGAATTTGCTTTTGGAAGAATTAGTGTTCGAATTTGAAAAAAGTTCCAGTAGATTATTATTTTAGCAACCTGGTGCATAATCGTGGACAACAGGGTCATTAAAAATGCAATGATAGTTGTTTTTATAACTCTTAATATATGAATATAAGAAAAGTTACTGTGGAGTATTGTTTTAGCAGCCTGGTACATGATCCTAGAAAACAGGGTCATTGAAAATGCAAAGGAATTTGCTTTTGGAAGAATTAGTGTTCGAATTTAAAAAAAGTTCCAGTTGATTATTATTTTAGCGACCTGGTGCATGATCCTAGACAACAGGGTCTTTAAAAATGCATTGTTAGTTGTTTTTATAATTCTTAATATATGAATATAAAAAAAGTTCCAGCAGATTATTATCTTAGCAGCCTGATACATGATCCTAGAAAACAGGGTCATTGAAAATGCAAAGGAATTTGCTTTTGGAAGAATTAATGTTCGAATTTGAAAAAAGTTCCAGTAGATTATTATTTTAGCAACCTGGTGCATAATCGTGGACAACAGGGTCATTAAAAATGCAATGATAGTTGTTTTTATAACTCTTAATATATGAATATAAGAAAAGTTACTGTGGAGTATTGTTTTAGCAGCCTGGTACATGATCCTAGACAACGGGGTCATTGAAAATGCAATAGAATTTGCTTTTGGAAGAATTAGTGTTCGAATTTAAATAAGCTCCTGTTGATTATTATTTTAGCGACCTGGTGCATGATCCAAGTCAACGGGGTCATTGAAAATGCAATAGAATTTGCTTTTGGAATAATTAGTGTTCGAATTTAAAAAAAGTTCCAGTTGATTATTATTTTAGCGACCTGGTGCATGATCCTAGACAACAGTGTCTTTAAAAATGCATTTTTAGTTTTTTTTATAACTCTTAATATATGAATATCAAAAATGTTCCAGCAGATTATTATCTTAGCAGCCTGATACATGATCCTAGACACCAGGGTCATTGAAAATGCAATTGAATTTTCTTTTGGAAGAATTAGTGTTCGAATTTAAAAAAGTTCCAGTAGATTATTATTTTAGCTACCGGGTGCATAATCGTGGACAACAGTGTCATTGAAAATGCATTGTTAGTTGTTTTTATAACTCTTAATATATGAATATAAGAGAAGTTCCTGTGGAGTATTGTTTTAGCGACCTGGTGCATGATCCAATTCAACGGGGTCATTGAAAATGAAATAGAATTTGCTTTTGATAGAATTAGTATTCGAATTTAAATAAATTCCAGTTGATTATTATTTTAGCGATCTGTTGCATCATCCTAGACAACAGGGTGATTGAGAATGCATTGTTAGTTGTTTTCATAACCCTAAATATATGAATATAAGAGAAGTTACTGTGGAGTATTGTTTTAGCGGCCTGGTACATGATCCTAGTCAACGGGATCATTGAAAATGCAATGGAATTTGCTTTTGGAAGAATTAGTGTTCGAATTTAAATAAGTCCCAGTAGATTATTATTTTAGCGATCTGTTGCATCATGCTAGACAACAGGGTCATTGAGAATGCAGGGTTAGTTGTTGTCATAACCCTTAATATATGAATATAAAAAAAGTTCCGGTTGATTATTATTTTAGCGACCTGGTGCATGATCCTAGACAACGGCGTCATTGAAAATACAAGAAAATTTGCTTTTGGAAGAATGAGTGTTCGAATTTAAATAAATTCCAGTTGATTATTATGTTAGCAACCCGGTGCATAATCGTGGACAACAGGGTCATTAAAAATGCATTGTTAGTTGTTTTTATAACACGTACTATATGAATATAAAAAAAGTGACGGTAGATTATTATTTTAGCAACCTGGTGCATGATCCTAGTCAACGGGGTCATTGAGAATGCAATAGAATTTGCTTTTGGAAGAATTAGTTTGCGAATCTAAAAAAAGTTCCAGTAGATTATTATTTTAGCAAACTGGTTCATAATCCTGGACAACAGGGTCATTATAAATGCATTTTTAGTTGTTTTTATAACTCTTAATATATGAATATAAAAAAAGTTCCAGTGGAATATTGTTTCAGCAACGTTGGGCATGATCTAAGACAACGGGGTTATTGATAATGCAATAGAATTTGCTTTTGTAAGAATTAGTTTTCGAATCTAAAAAAAGTTCCAGTTGATTATTATTTTAGCAACCTGGTGCATAATCGTGGACAACAGGGTCATTAAAAATGCATTGATAGCTGTTTTTATAACTCTTAATATATGAATATAAGAAAAGTTACCGTGGAGTATTGTTTCAGCAACCTTGGGCATGATCTAAGACAACGGGGTCATTGAGAATGCAATAGAATTTGCTTTTGGAAGAATTAGTCTTCAAATCTAAAATGAGTTCCAGCAGATTATTATTTCTGCAACCTGGTGCATGATCCTAATCAACGGGGTCATTGAAAATGCAATAGAATTTGCTTTTGGAAGAATTAGTGGTCGAATCTAAAAAAGTTCCAGTAGATTTTATTTTAGCAACCTGGTGCATAATAGTGGACAACAGGGTCATTAAAAATGCATTGTTAGTTGTTTTTATAACTCTTAATATATGAATATAAAAAATGCTCCTGCGGAGTTTTGTTTTAGCAACCTAGTACATGATCTTAGACAACAGGGTCATTGAAAATGCAATAGAATTTGCTTTTGGAAGAATTAGTGTTCGAATTTATAAAAAGTTCCAGTAGATTATTATTTTAGCAACCTGGTGCATGATCCTAGACAACAGGGTCATTAAAAATGCATTGTTAGTTGTTTTTATAACTCTTAATATATGAATATAAAAAAAGCTCCTGCGGAGTATTGTTTTAGCAACCTGGTGGATGATCCTAGTCAACGGGGTCATTGAAAATGCAATTGAATTTGCTTTTTGAAGAATTAGTTTTCGAATTTAAAAAAAGTTCCAGTTGATTATTATTTTAGCGACCTGGTGCATGATCCTAGACAACAGGGTCTTTAAAAATGCATTGTTAGTTGTTTTTATAACTCTTAATATATGAATATAAAAAAAGTTACCGTGGGGTATGGTTTAAGCAACCTGGTGCATGATCCTAGTCAACGGGGTCATTGAAAATGCAATGGAAGAATTAGTGTTCGAATTTAAAAAAAGTTCCCGTAGATTATTATTTTAGCAACCTGGTGCATAATCGTGGACAACGGTGTCATTGAAAATGCATTGTTAGTTGTTTTTAAAACTCTTATTATAAGAATATAAAAAAAGTTCCAGTGGAATATTGTTTCAGCAACGTTGGGCATGATCTAAGACAACGGGGTCATTGAGAATGCAATAGAATTTGCTTTTGGAAGAATTAGTGTGCGAATTTAAAAAAAGTTCCCGTAGATTATTATTTTAGCAACCTGGTGCATAATCGTGGACAACAGGGTCAATAAAAATGCATTGTTAGTTGTTTCTATAACTCTTAATATATGAATATAAAAAATGTTCCAGTAGATTATTATCTTAGCAGCCTGGTACATGATCCTAGACAACAGGGTCATTGAAAATGCAATTGAATTTTCTTTTGGAAGAATTAGTGTTCGAATTTAAAAAAAGTTCCAGTTGATTATTATTTTATCGACCTGGTGCATGATCCTAGAAAACCGAGTCTTTGCAAATACAAAAGAATTTGCTTTTGGAAGAATTAGTGTTCGAATTTAAATAAGTTCCAGTAGATTATTATTTTAGCGATTTGTTCATCATCCTAGACAACAGGGTCATTGAAAATGCATTGTTAGTTGTTTTCATAACCCTTAATATATGAATATAAAAAAAGTTCCTGTGGAGTATTGTTTGAGCAACCTGGTGCATGATCCTAGTCAACGGGGTCATTGAAAATAGAATAGAATTTGCTTTTGGAAGAATTAGTGTTCGAATTTGAAAAAGTTCCACTAGATTATTATTTTAGCAACCTGGTGCATAATCGTGGACAACAGGGTCATTGAAAATGCATTGTTAGTTGTTTTTATAACTCTTAATATATGAATATAAGAGAAGTTACTGTGGAGTATTGTTTTAGCAGCCTGCTACATGATCCTAGTCAACGGGATCATTGAAAATACAGTGGAATTTGCTTTTGGAAGAATTAGTTTTCGAATTTAAATAAGTCCCAGTAGATTATTATTTTAGCGATCTGTTGCATCATCCTAGACAACAGGGTCATTGAGAATGCATTGTTAGTTGTTTTCATAACCCTTAATATATGAATATAAAAAAAGTTACTGTTGAGTATTGTTTTAGCAACCTGGTGCATGATCCTAGTCAACGGGGTAATTGAAAATACAATAGAATTTGCTTTTGGAAGAATTAGTGTTTGAATTTAAAAAAATTCCAGTAGATTATTATTATAGCAGTCTGGTGCATTGTTAGTTGTTTTTATAACTCTTAATATATGAATATAAAGAATGTTCCAGTAGATTATTATCTTAGCAGCCTGGTACATGATCCTAGACAACAGGGTCATTGAAAATGCAATTGAATTTTCTTTTGGAAGAATTAGTGTTCGAATTTAAAAAAGTTCCAGTTGATTATTATTTTATCGACCTGGTGCATGATCCTAGACAACCGGGTCTTTGCAAATACAAAAGAATTTGCTTTTGGAAGAATTAGTGTTCGAATTTAAATAAGTTCCAGTAGATTATTATTTTAGCGATTTGTTCATCATCCTAGACAACAGGGTCATTGAAAATGCATTGTTAGTTGTTTTCATAACCCTTAATATATGAATATAAAAAAAGTTCCTGTGGAGTATTGTTTGAGCAACCTGGTGCATGATCCTAGTCAACGGGGTCATTGAAAATAGAATAGAATTTGCTTTTGGAAGAATTAGTGTTCGAATTTGAAAAAAGTTCCAGCAGATTATTATTTTAGCAACCTGGAGCATAATCGTGGACAACAGGGTCTTTAAAAATGCATTGTTAGTTGTTTTTATAACTCTTAATATATGAATATAAGAGAAGTTACTGTGGAGTATTGTTTTATCAGCCTTGTACATGATCCTAGTCAACGGGATCATTGAAAATGCAGTGGAATTTGCTTTTGGAAGAATTAGTGTTCGAATTTAAATAAGTCCCAGTCTATTATTATTTTTGCGACCTGGTGCATGATCCTAGACAACAGGGTCTTTAAAAATGCATTGATAGTCGTTTTTATAACACTTAATATATGTATATAAAAAAAGTTCCTGTGGAGTATTGTTTTAGCAACCTGTTGCATGATCCTAGTCAACGGGGTCATTGAAAATACAATAGAATTTGCTTTTGGAAGAATTAGTCTTCGAATTTGAAAAAATCTCCAGTAGATTATTATTTTAGCAACCTGGTGCATAATCGTGGACAACAGGGTCATTAAAAATGCATTGATAGTTGTTTTTATAACTCTTAATATATGAATATAAAAAAAGTGACGGTAGATTATTATTTTAGCAACCTGGTGCATGATCTTAGTCAACGGGGACATTGAAAATGCGATGGAATTTGCTTTTGGAAGAATTAGTGTTCAAATCTAAAATAAGTTCCAGCAGATTACTTTTTTTGCAACCTTGTGCATTATCCTAAACAACGGGGTCATTGAAAATGCATTTATAGTTGTTTTTATAACTCTTAATATATGAATATAAAAAAAGTTCCTGTGGAGTATTGTTTTAGCAACCTGGTGCATGATCCTAGTCAACGGGGTCATTGAAAATGCAATAGAATTTGCTTTTGAAGAATTATTCTTTGAATTTGAAAAAATCTCCAGTAGATTATTATTTTATCAACCTGGTACATAATCGTGGACAACAGGGTCATTAAAAATTCATTGATAGCTGTTTTTATAACACGTAATATATGAATATAAAAAAAGTGACGGTAGATTATTATTTTAGCAACCTGGTGCATGATCTTAGTCAACGGGGACATTGAAAATGCAATAGAATTTGCTTTCGGAAGAATTAGTGTTCGAATTTAAAAAAAGTTCCGGAAGATTATTTTTTCAGCGACCTTGTGCATTATCCAAGACAACGGGGTCATTAAAAATGCATTGTTAGTTGTTTTTATAACTCTTAATATATGAATATAAAAAAAGTTCCTGTGGAGTATAGTTTTAGCAACCTGGTGCATGATCCTAGTCAACGGTGTCATTGGAAATGCAATAGAATTTGCTTTTGGAATAATTAGTGTTCGAATTTAAAAAAAGTTCCATTTGATTATTATTTTAGCAACAGGGTGCATAATAGTGGACAACAGGGTCATTAAAAATGCATTGTTAGTTGTTTTTATAACTCTTAATATATGAATATAAAAAAAGCAACTGCGGAGTTTTGTTTTAGCAACCTAGTACATGATCTTAGACAACAGGGTCATTGAAAATACAAGAGAATTTGCTGCATAAAGAATTATTGTTCGAATTTAAAAAAAGTTCCAGTTGATTATTATTTTAGCAACCTGGTGCATTATCCAAGACAACGGGGTCATTAAAAATGCATTGTTAGTTGTTTTTATAACTCTTAATATATGAATATAAAAAAAGTTCCTGTGGAGTATTGTTTTAGCAACATGGTGGATGATCCTAGTCAACGGTGTCATTGGAAATGCAATAGAATTTGCTTTTGGAAGAATTAGTCTTCAAATCTAAAATAAGTTCCAGCAGATTATTATTTTTGCAACCTGGTGCATGATCCTAATCAACGGGGTCATTGAAAATGCAATAGAATTTGCTTTTTGAAGAATTAGTGGTCGAATTTAAATAAGTTCCAGTAGATTATTATTTTAGCGATCTGGTTCATCATCCTAGACAACAGGGTCATTGAAAATGCATTGTTAGTTGTTTTCATAACCCTTAATATATGCATATAACAAAAGTTCCTGTGGAGAATTGTTTTAGCAAACTTGTGCATGATCTTAGTCAACGGGGGGATTGAAAATGCGATGGAATTTGCTTTTGGAAGAATTAGTGTTCAAATCTAAAATAAGTTCCAGCAGATTATTTTTTGCGACCTGGTGCATTATCCAAGACAACGGGGTCATTAAAAATGCATTGTTAGTTGTTTTTATAACTCTTAATATATGAATATAAAAAAAGCAACTGCGGAGTTTTGTTTTAGCAACCTAGTACATGATCTTAGACAACAGGGTCATTGAAAATGCAATAGAATTTGCTTTGGAAGAATTAGTGTTCGAATCTAAAAATAAGTTCCAGTAGATTATTATTTTTGCAACCTTGTGCATTATCCTAGACAACAGGGTCATTAAAAATGCATTGTTAGTTGTTTTTATAACTCTTAATATATGAATATAAAAAAAGTTCCTGAGTAGTATAGATGTAGCAACCTGGTGGATGATCCTAGTCAACGCGGTCATTGAAAATGCATTTCAATTTGCTTTTGAAGAATTAGTGTTCGAATTTAAAAAAAGTTCCAGTTGATTATTATTTTAGCGACCTGGTGCATGATCCTAGACAACAGTGTCTTTAAAAATGCATTGTTAGTTGTTTTTATAACTCTTAATATATGAATTTAAAAAAAGTTCCCGTTGATTATTATTTTAGCGACCTGGTGCATGATCCTAGACAACAGTGTCTTTAAAAATGCATTGTTAGTTGTTTTTATAACTCTTAATATATTAATTTAAAAAAGTTCCTGTGGAGTATTGTTTTAGCAACCTGGTGCATGATCCTAGTCAACGGGGTCATTGAAAATAGAATAGAATTTGCTTTTGGAAGAATTAGTGTTCGAATTTGAAAAAAGTTCCAGTAGATTATTATTTTAGCAACCTGGTGCATAATCGTGGACAACAGGGTCATTAAAAATGCATTGTTAGTTGTTTTTATTACTCTTAATATATGAATATAAGAAAAGTTACTGTGGAGTATTGTTTTAGCAGCCTGCTACATGATCCTAGTCAACGGGATCATTGAAAATACAGTGGAATTTGCTTTTGGAAGAATTAGTGTTCGAATTTAAATAAGTCCCAGTAGATTATTATTTTAGCGATCTGTTGCATCATCCTAGACAACAGGGTCATTGAGAATGCATTGTTAGTTGTTTTCATAACCCTTAATATATGAATATAAAAAAAGTTACTGTGGAGTATTGTTTTAGCAACCTGGTGCATGATCCTAGTCAACGGGGTAATTGAAAATACAATAGAATTTGCTTTTGGAAGAATTAGTGTTCGAATTTAAAAAAAGTTCCAGTAGATTATTATTATAGCAGTCTGGTGCATTGTTAGTTGTTTTTATAACTCTTAATATATGAATATAAAGAATGTTCCAGTAGATTATTGTTTTAGCAGCCTGGGACATGATCCTAGACAACAGGGTCATTGAAAATGCAATTGAATTTTCTTTTGGAAGAATTAGTGTTCGAATTTAAAAAAGGTTCCAGTTGATTATTATTTTGTCGACCTGGTGCATGATCCTAGACAACCGGGTCTTTGCAAATACAAAAGAATTTGCTTTTGGAAGAATTAGTGTTCGAATTTAAATAAGTTCCAGTAGATTATTATTTTAGCGATTTGTTCATCATCCTAGACAACAGGGTCATTGAAAATGCATTGTTAGTTGTTTTCATAACCCTTAATATATGAATATAAAAAAAGTTCCTGTGGAGTATTGTTTGAGCAACCTGGTGCATGATCCTAGTCAACGGGGTCATTGAAAATAGAATAGAATTTGCTTTTGGAAGAATTAGTGTTCGAATTTGAAAAAAGTTCCAGCAGATTATTATTTTAGCAACCTGGAGCATAATCGTGGACAACAGGGTCTTTAAAAATGCATTGTTAGTTGTTTTTATAACTCTTAATATATGAATATAAGAGAAGTTACTGTGGAGTATTGTTTTAGCAGCCTTGTACATGATCCTAGTCAACGGGATCATTGAAAATGCAATGGAATTTGCTTTTGGAAGAATTAGTGTTCGAATTTAAATAAGTCCCAGTCTATTATTATTTTTGCGACCTGGTGCATGATCCTAGACAACAGGGTCTTTAAAAATGCATTGATAGTCGTTTTTATAACACTTAATATATGTATATAAAAAAAGTTCCTGTGGAGTATTGTTTTAGCAACCTGTTGCATGATCCTAGTCAACGGGGTCATTGAAAATACAATAGAATTTGCTTTTGGAAGAATTAGTCTTCGAATTTGAAAAAATCTCCAGTAGATTATTATTTTAGCAACCTGGTGCATAATCGTGGACAACAGGGTCATTAAAAATGCATTGATAGTTGTTTTTATAACTCTTAATATATGAATATAAAAAAAGTGACGGTAGATTATTATTTTAGCAACCTGGTGCATGATCTTAGTCAACGGGGACATTGAAAATGCGATGGAATTTGCTTTTGGAAGAATTAGTGTTCAAATCTAAAATAAGTTCCAGCAGATTACTTTTTTTGCAACCTTGTGCATTATCCGAAACAACGGGGTCATTAAAAATGCATTGTTAGTTGTTTTTATAACTCTTAATATATGAATATAAAAAAAGTTCCTGTGGAGTATTGTTTTAGCAACCTGGTGCATGATCCTAGTCAACGGGGTCATTGAAAAACAAGAGAATTTGCTGTTAAAAGAATTAGTGTTCGAATTTGAAAAAAATCTCCAGTAGATTATTATTTTATCAACCTGGTACATAATCGTGGACAACAGGGTCATTAAAAATTCATTGATAGCTGTTTTTATAACACGTAATATATGAATATAAAAAAAGTGACGGTAGATTATTATTTTAGCGACCTGGTGCATGATCCTAGACAACGGGGTCATTAAAATGCAATAGAATTTGCTTTCGGAAGAATTAGTGTTCGAATTTAAAAAAAGTTCCGGAAGATTATTTTTTCAGCGACATGGTGCATGATCCTAGACAACGGGGTCATTAAAAATGCATTGTTAGTTGTTTTTATAACTCTTAATATATGAATATAAAAAAAGTTCCTGTGGAGTATAGTTTTAGCAACCTGGTGCATGATCCTAGTCAACGGTGTCATTGGAAATGCAATAGAATTTGCTTTTGGAATAATTAGTGTTCGAATTTAAAAAAAGTTACAGCTGATTTTATTTTAGCAACCTGGTGCATAATAGTGGACAACAGGGTCATTAAAAATGCATTGTTAGTTGTTTTTATAACTCTTAATATATGAATATAAAAAAAGCAACTGCGGAGTTTTGTTTTAGCAACCTAGTACATGATGCTAGACAACAGGGTCATTGAAAATGCAATAGAATTTGCTTTCGGAAGAATTAGTGTTCGAATTTAAAAAAAGTTCCAGTTGATTATTATTTTAGCAACCTGGTGCATTATCCAAGACAACGGGGTCATTAAAAATGCATTGTTAGTTGTTTTTATAACTCTTAATATATGAATATAAAAAAAGTTCCTGTGGAGTATTGTTTTAGCAACATGGTGGATGATCCTAGTCAACGGGGTCATTGAAAATGCAATAGAATTTGCTTTTGGAAGAATTAGTCTTCAAATCTAAAATAAGTTCCAGCAGATTATTATTTTTGCAACCTGGTGCATGATCCTAATCAACGGGGTCATTGAAAATGCAATAGAATTTGCTTTTGGAAGAATTAGTGGTCGAATTTAAATAAGTTCCAGTAGATTATTATTTTAGCGATCTGGTTCATCATCCTAGACAACAGGGTCATTGAAAATGCATTGTTAGTTGTTTTCATAACCCTTAATATATGAATATAAAAAAAGTGACGGTAGATTATTATTTTAGCAACCTGGTGCATGATCTTAGTCAACGGGGACATTGAAAATGCGATGGAATTTGCTTTTGGAAGAATTAGTGTTCAAATCTAAAATAAGTTCCAGCAGATTATTTTTTTTGCGACCTGGTGCATGATCCTGGACAACAGGGTCATTAAAAATGCATTGTTAGTTGTTTTTATAACTCTTAATATATGAATATAAAAAAGTTCCTGTGGAGTATTGTTTTAGCAACCTGGTGCATGATCCTAGACAACGGGGTCATTGAAAATGCAATAGAATTTGCTTTTGGAAGAATTAGTGGTCGAATTTAAAAAAAGTTCCAGCAGATTTTATTTTAGCAACCTGGTGCATAATAGTGGACAACAGGGTCATTAAAAATGCATTGTTAGTTGTTTTTATAACTCTTAATATATGAATATAAAAAAAGCAACTGTGGAGTATTGTTTTAGCAACCTGGTGCATGATCTTAGTCAACGGGGACATTGAAAATGCGATGGAATTTGCTTTCGGAAGACTTAGTGTTCGAATTTAAAAAAAGTTCCGGAAGATTATTTTTTCAGCGACCTGGTGCATGATCCAAGACAACGGGGTCATTAAAAATGCATTGTTAGTTGTTTTTATAACTCTTAATATATGAATATAAAAAAAGCAACTGCGGAGTTTTGTTTTAGCAACCTAGTACATGATCTTAGACAACAGGGTCATTGAAAATGCAATAGAATTTGCTTTTTGAAGAATTAGTGTTTGAATTAAAAAAAAGTTCCAGTTGATTATTATTTCAGCCACCTGGTGCATTATCCAAGACAACGGGGTCATTAAAAATGCATTGTTAGTTGTTTTTATAACTCTTAATATATGAATATAAAAAAAGGTCCTGTGGAGTATTGTTTTAGCAACCTGGTGGATGATCCTAGTCAACGCGGTCATTGAAAATGCATTTCAATTTGCTTTTTGAAGAATTAGTTTTCGAATTTAAAAAAAGTTCCAGTTGATTATTATTTTAGCGACTTGGTGCATGATCCTAGACAACAGGGTCTTTAAAAATGCATTGTTAGTAGTTTTTATAACTCTTAATATATGAATATAAAAAAAGTTACCGTGGAGTTTGGTTTCAGCAACCCGGTGCATGATCCTAGTCAAAGGGGTCAATGAAAATGCAATGGAATTTGCATTTGGAAGAATTAGTGTTCGAATTTAAAAAAAGTTCCAGTAGATTATTATTTTAGCACCGGGTGCATGATCCAAGACAACGGGGTCATTAAAAATGCATTGTTAGTTGTTTTTATAACTCTTAATATATGAATATAAAAAAAGCTCCTGCGGAGTTTTGTTTTAGCAACCTAGTACATGATCTTAGACAACAGGGTCATTGAAAATGCAATAGAATTTGCTTTGGAAGAATCAGTGTTCGAATCTAAAAATAAGTTCCAGTAGATTATTATTTTAGCAACCTGGTGCATGATCTTAGACAACAGGGTCATTAAAAATGCATTGTTTGTTGTTTTTATAACTCTTAATATATGAATATAAAAAAAGCTCCTGCGGAGTATTGTTTTAGCAACCTGGTGGATGATCCTAGTCAACGGGGTCATTGAAAATGCATTTGAATTTGATTTTGTAAGAATTTGTTTTCGAATTTAAATAAGTTCCAGTAGATTATTATTTTAGCGATCTGGTGCATCATCCTAGACAACAGGGTCTTTAAAAATGCATTGTTAGTTGTTTTTATAACTCTTAATATATGAATATAAAAAAAGTTACCGTGGAGTTTGGTTTCAGCAACCCGGTGCATGATCCTAGTCAACGGGGTCATTGAAAATGCAATTGAATTTGCTTTTGGAAGAATTAGTGTTCGAATTTAAATAAGTTCCAGTAGATTATTATTTTAGCGACCTGGTGCATGATCCTAGACAACAGGGTCTTTGCAAATACGAAAGAATTTGCTTTTGGAAGAATTTGTGTTCGAATTTAAATAAGTTCTAGAAGATAATGATTTTAGCGATCTGGTGAATCATCCTAGACAACAGGGTCATTGAAAATGCATTGTTAGTTGTTTTCATAACCCTTAATATATGAATATAAGAGAAGTTACCGTGGAGTATGGCTTTAGCAACCTGATGCATGATCCTAGTCAACGGGGTCATTGAAAATGCAATTGAATTTGCTTTTGGAAGAATTAGTGTTCGAATTTTAAAAAAGTTCCAGTAGATTATTATTTTAGCAACCTGGTGCATAATCGTGGACAACAGGGTCATTAAAAATGCATTGTTAGTTGTTTTTATAACTCTTAATATATGAATATAAAAAAGCTCCTGCGGAGTATTGTTTTAGCAACCTGGTGCATGATCCTAGTCAACGGGGTCATTGAAAATGCAATAGAATTTGCTTTTGGAAGAATTAGTGGTCGAATTTAAAAAAAGTTACAGTTGATTATTATTTTAGCGACCTGGTGCATGATCCTAGACAACGGGGTCTTTAAAAATGCATTGTTAGTTGTTTTTATAACTCTTAATATATGAATATAAAAAAAGTTACCGTGGGGTATGGTTTAAGCAACCTGGTGCATGATCCTAGTCAACGGGGTCATTGAAAATGCAATAGAATTTGCTGTTTAAAGAATTAGTGTTCGAATTTAAATAAGTTTCAGTTGAATATTATTTTAGCGACCTGGTGCATAATCGTGGACAACAGGGTCATTAAAAATGCATTGTTAGTTGTTTTTATAACTCTTAATATATGAATATAAAAAATGTTCCAGTAGATTATTATCTTAGCAGCCTGGTACATGATCCTAGACAACAGGGTCATTGAAAATGCAATTGAATTTTCTTTTGGAAGAATTAGTGTTTGAATTTAAAAAAGTTCTAGTTGATTATTATTTTATCGACCTGGTGCATGATCCTAGACAACCGGGTCTTTGCAAATACAAAAGAATTTGCTTTTGGAAGAATTAGTGTCCGAATTTAAATAAGTTCCAGTAGATCATTATTTAAGCGATCTGGTTCATGATCCCAGACAACAGGGTCATTGAAACTGCAATGTAAGTTGTTTTCATAAGCTTTACTGTACGAATATAAAAAAAGTACCTGTGGAGTATTGTTTTAGCAACCTGGTGCATGATCCTAGTCAACGGGGTCATTGAAAATAGAATAGAATTTGCTTTTGGAAGAATTAGTGTTCGAATTTGAAAAAAGTTCCAGTAGATTATGTTAGCAACCTGGTGCATAATCGTGGACAACAGGGTCATTAAAAATGCATAGTTAGTTGTTTTTATAACTCTTAATATATAAATATAACAAAAGTTCCTGTGGAGTATTGTTTTAGCAACTTGGTGCATGATCCTAGTCAACGGGATCATTGAAAATGGAATAGAATTTGCTTTTGGAAGAATTAGTATTCGAATTTAAATAAGTCCCAGTTGATTATTATTTCAGCGACCTTGTGCATTATCCAAGACAACGGGGTCATTAAAAATGCATTGTTAGTTGTTTTTATAACTCTTAATATATGAATATAAAAAAAGTTACTGTGGAGTATTGTTTTAGCAACCTGGTGCATGATCCTAGTATAAGTGTTATAAGTGTATAAGAATTAGTGTTCGAATTTAAAAAAAGTTCCAGTTGATTATTAGCTTAGCAACCTAGTGCATAATCGTGGACAACAGGGTCATTAAAAATTCATTGATAGCTGTTTTTATAACACGTAATATATGAATATAAAAAAAGTGACGGTAGATTATTATTCTAGCAACCTGGTGCATGATCTTAGTCAACGGGGTCATTGAAAATGCGATGGAATTTGCTTTTGGAAGAATTAGTGTTCGAATTTAAATAAGTCCCAGTTGATTATTATTTGTGCGACCTAGTGCATGATCCTAGACAACAGGGTCTTTAAAAATGCATAGTTAGTTGTTTTTATAACTCTTAATATATGAATATAAGAGAAGTTACTGTGGAGTATTGTTTTACCAGCCTGGTACATGATCCTAGACTACAGGGTCATTAAAAATGCAATAGAATGTGCTTTAGGAAGACTTAGTGTTCGAATTTAAAAAAAGTTCCCGTAGATTATTATTTTAGCAACCTGGTGCATGATCCTAGACAACAGGGTCATTAAAAATGCATTTTTATTTGTTTTTATAACTCTTAATATATGAATATAAAAAAAGCTCCTGCGGAGTATTGTTTTAGCAACCTGGTGGATGATCCTAGTCAACGGGGTCATTGAAAATGCATTTGAATTTGCTTTTGAAGAATTAGTTTTCGAATTTAAAAAAGGTCCAGTTGATTATTATTTTAGCGACTTGGTGCATGATCCTAATCAACGGGGTCATTGAAAATGCAATAGAATTTGCTTTTGGAAGAATTAGTGGTCGAATCTAAAAAAGTTCCAGCAGATTTTATTTTAGCAACCTGGTGCATAATAGTGGACAACAGTGTCATTAAAAATGCATTGTTAGTTGTTTTTATAACTCTTAATATATGAATATAAAAAAAGCAACTGCGGAGTTTTGTTTTAGCAACCTAGAACATGATCTTAGACAACAGGGTCATTGAAAATGCAATAGAATTTGCTTTGGAAGAATTAGTGTTCGAATCTAAAAATAAGTTCCAGTAGATTATTATTTTAGCAACCTGGTGCATGATCCTAGACAACAGGGTCATTAAAAATGCATTGTTAGTTGTTTTTATAACACTTAATATATGAATATAAAAAAAGCTCCTGTGGAGTATTGTTTTAGCAACCTTGGGCATGATCTTAGTCTACGGGGTCATTGAAAATGCAATAGAATTTGCTTTTGGAAGAATTAGTCTTCAAATCTAAAATAAGTTCCAGCAGATTATTATTTTTGCAACCTGGTGCATGATCCTAATCAACGGGGTCATTGAAAATGCAATAGAATATGCTTTTGGAAGAATTAGTGGTCGAATCTAAAAAAAGTTCCAGCAGATTTTATTTTAGCAACCTGGTGCATAATAGTGGACAACAGGGTCATTAAAAATGCATTGTTAGTTGTTTTTATAACTCTTATTATATGAATATAAAAAAAGCAACTGCGGAGTTTTGTTTTAGCAACCTAGTACATGATCTTAGACAACAGGGTCATTGAAAATGCAATAGAATTTGCTTTGGAAGAATTAGTGTTCGAATCTAAAAATAAGTTCCAGTTGATTATTATTTTAGCAACCTGGTGCATGATCCTAGACAACAGGGTCATTAAAAATGCATTTCTAGTTGTTTTTATAACTCTTAATATATGAATATAAAAAAAGATCCTGTGGAGTATTGTTATTGGAACCTTGGGCATGATCTTAGACTACGGGGTCATTTAAAATGCAAGAGAATTTGCTGTTTAAAGAATTAGTGTTCGAATTTAAAAAAAGTTCCAGTTGATTATTATTTTAGCAACTTGGTGCATTATCCAAGACAACGGGGTCATTAAAAATGCATTGTTAGTTGTTTTTATAACTCCTAATATATGAATATAAAAAAAGTTCCAGTGGAGTATTGTTTTAGCGACCTGGTGCATTATCCAAGTCAACGGGGTCAATGAAAATGAAATAGAATTTGCTTTTGGAAGAATTAGTGTTCGAATTTAAAAAAAGTTCCAGTAGATTATTATTTTAGCTACCGGGTGCATAATCGTGGACAACAGTGTCATTGAAAATGCATTGTTAGTTGTTTTTATAACTCTTAATATATGAATATAAAAAATGTTCCAGTAGATTATTATCTTAGCAGCCTGGTACATGATCCTAGACAACAGGGTCATTGAAAATGCAATTGAATTTTCTTTTGGAAGAATTAGTGTTCGAATTTAAAAAAGTTCCAGTTGATTATTTTTTTAGCCACCTGGTGCATGATCCTAGACAACCGGGTCTTTGCAAATACAAAAGAATTTGCTTTTGGAACAATTAGTGTTCGAATTTAAATAAGTTCCAGTAGATTATTATTTTAGAAATCTGGTGCATCATCCTAGAAAACAGGGTCATTGAAAGTGCATTGTTAGTTGTTTTCATAACCCTTAATATATGAATATAAGAAAAGTTACTGTGGAGTATTGTTTTAGCAACCTGGTGCATGATCCTAGTCAACAGGGTCATTGAAAATGCAATTGAATTTGCTTTTGGAAAAATTAGTGTTCGAATATAAAAAAAGTTCTTGAAGATTATTATATTATCATCCTCGTGCATGATACTGGACAACAGGGTCATTAAAAATGCATTGTTAGTTGTGTTTATAACTCTTAATATATGAATATAAAAAAAGCTCCTGCAGAGTATTTTTTTAGCAACCTGGTGCATGATCCTAGTCAACAGGGTCATTGAAAATGCAATTGAATTTGCTTTTGGAAGAATTAGTGTTCGAATCTAAAATAAGTTCCAGTAGATTATTATTTTAGCAATCTGGTGCATGATCGTGGACAACCGTTTCATTGAAAATGCATTGTTAGTTGTTTTTATAACTCTTAATATATGAATATAAAGAATGTTCCAGTAGATTATTATCTTAGCAGCCTGTTACATGATCCTAGACAACAGGGTCATTGAAAATGAAAATGAATTTTCTTTTGGAAGAATTAGTGTTATAATTTAAAAAAAGTTCCAGTTGATTATTATTTTATCCACCTGGTGCATGATCCTAGACAACCGGGTCTTTTGCAAATACAAAAGAATTTGCTTTTGGAAGAATTAGTGTTCGAATTTAAATAAGTTCCAGTAGATTATTATTTTAGCGATCTGGTTTATCATCCTAGAAAACAGGGTCATTGAAAATGCTTTGTTAGTTGTTTTCATAACCCTTAATATATGAATATAAGAGAAGTTACCGTGGAGTATGGCTTTAGCAACCTGATGCTTGATCCTAGTCAACGGGGTCATTGAAAATGCAATTGAATTTGCTTTTGGAAGAATTAGTGTTCGAATTTTAAAAAAGTTCCAGTTGATTATTATTTTAGCAATCTGGTGCATAATAGTGGACAACAGGGTCATTAAAAATGCATTGTTAGTTGTTTTTATAACTCTTAATATATGAATATAAAAAAAGCTCCTGCAGAGTATTGTTTTAGCAACCTGGTGCATGATCATAGTCATAGTTGTCATTGATAATGCAATAGTATTTGATTTTGGAAGAATTAGTGTTCGAATTTAAAAAAAGTTCATGTTGATTATTATTTTAGTGACCTGGTGCATGATCCTAGACAACAGGGTCTTTAAAAATGCATTGTTAGTTGTTTTTATAACTCTTAATATATGAATATAAAAAAAGTTACCGTGGAGTATGGTTTTAGCAACCTGGTGCATGATCCTAGTCAACGGGGTCATTGAAAATGCAATGGAATTTGCTTTTGGAAGAATTAGTGTTCGAATTTAAAAAAAGTTCCAGTAGATTATTATTTTAGCTACCGGGTGCATAATCGTGGACAACCGTGTCATTGAAAATGCATTGTTAGTTGTTTTCATAACCCTTAATATATGAATATAAAAAAAGTTACTGTGGAGTATTGTTTGAGCAACCTGGTGCATGATCCTAGACAACAGGGTCATTGAAAATACAATAGAATTTGCTTTTGGAAGAATTAGTGTTCGAATTTGAAAAAAGTTCCAGTAGATTATTATTTTAGCAACCTGGTGCATAATCGTGGACAACAGGGTCATTAAAAATGCATTGTTAGTTGTTTTTATAACTCTTAATATATGAATATAAGAAAAGTTACTGTGGAGTATTGTTTTAGCAGCCTGGTACATGATCCTAGTCAACGGGATCATTGAAAATGCAGTGGAATTTGTTTTTGGAAGAATTAGTGTTCGAATTTAAATAAGTCCCAGTTGATTATTATTTGTGCGACCTAGTGCATGATCCTAGACAACAGGGTCTTTAAAAAATGCATTGTTAGTTGTTTTTATATCTCTTAATGTTTGAATATAAAAAAAGTTCCTGTTGAGTATTTTTTTAGCAACCTGGTGCATGATCCTAGTATAAGTGTTATAAGTGTATAAGAATTAGTGTTCGAATTTAAAAAAAGTTCCAGTTGATTATTAGCTTAGCAACCTGGTGCATAATCGTTGACAACAGGGTCATTAAAAATTCATTGATAGCTGTTTTTATAACACGTAATATATGAATATAAAAAAAGTGACGGTAGATTATTATTTTAGCAACCTGGTGCATGATCTTAGTCAACGGGGTCATTGAAAATGCGATGGAATTTGCTTTTGGAAGAATTAGTGTTCGAATTTAAATAAGTCCCAGTTGATTATTATTTGTGCGACCTAGTGCATGATCCTAGACAACAGGGTCTTTAAAAATGCATAGTTAGTTGTTTTTATAACTCTTAATATATGAATATAAGAGAAGTTACTGTGGAGTATTGTTTTAGCAGCCTGGTACATGATCCTAGTCAACGGGATCATTGAAAATGCAGTGGAATTTGCGTTTGGAAGAATTAGTGTTCGAATTTAAATAAGTCCCAGTTGATTATTATTTGTGCGACCTAGTGCATGATCCTAGAAAACAGGGTCTTTAAAAATGCATTGTTAGTCGTTTTTATAACTCTTAATATATGTATTTAAAAAAAGTTCCTGTGGAGTATTGTTTTAGCAACCTGTTGCACGATCCTAGTCAACGGGGTCATTGAAAATACAATAGAATTTGCTTTTTGAAGAATTATTCTTCGAATTTTAAAAAAGTTCCAGTAGATTATGATTTTAGCAACCTGGTGCATAATCGTGGACAACAGGGTCATTAAAAATGCAATAATAGTTGTTTTTATAACTCTTAATATATGAATATAAGAAAAGTTACCGTGGAGTATTGTTTTAGCAACCTGGTGCATGATCCTAGTATAAGTGTTATAAGTGTATAAGAATTAGTGTTCGAATTTAAATAAGTTCCAGTTGATTATTAGCTTAGCAACCTGGTGCATAATCGTTGACAACAGGGTCATTAAAGACTCATTGATAGCTGTTTTTATAACACGTAATATATGAATGTAAAAAAAGTGACGGTAGATTATTATTTTAGCAACCTGGTGCATGATCTTAGTCAACGGGGTCATTGAAAATGCAATAGAATTTGCTTTTGGATGAATTAGTGTTCAAATCTAAAATAAGTTCCAGCAGATTATTTTTTTTGCAACCTGGTGCATGATCCTAATCAACGGGGTCATTGAAAATGCAATAGAATTTGCTGTTGGAAGAATTAGTGTTTGAATTAAAAAAAAGTTCCTGTTGATTATTATTTCAGCCACCTGGTGCATGATCCTAGACAACAGGGTCATTAAAACTGCATTGTTAGTTGTTTTTATAACTCTTAATATATGAATATAAAAAAGTTCCTGTGGAGTATTGTTTTAGCAACCTGGTGCATGATCCTAGACAACGGGGTCACTGAAAATGGAATAGAATTTGCTTTTGGAATAATTAGTGTTCGAATTTAAATAAGTCCCAGTAGATTATTATTTTAGTTATCTGTTGCATCATCCTAGACAACAGGGTCATTGAGAATGCAGGGTTAGTTGTTGTCATAACCCTTAATATTTGCATATAACAAAAGTTCCTGTGGAGTATGGTTTTAGCAACCTGGTGCATGATCCTAGTCAACGGGGTCATTGAAAATACAATAGAATTTGCTTTTGGAAGAATTAATGTTCGAATTTGAAAAAAGGTCCAGTAGATTATTATTTTAGCAACCTGGTGCATAATCGTGGACAGCAGGGTCATTAAAAATTCATTGATAGCTGTTTTTATAACACGTACTATATGAATATAAAAAAAGTGACGGTAGATTATTATTTTAGCAACCTGGTGCATGATCCTAGTCAACGGGGTCATTGAGAATGCAATAGAATTTGCTTTTGGAAGAATTAGTGTGCGAATCTAAAAAAGTTCCAGTAGATTATTATGTTAGCAACCTGGTGCATAATCCTGGACAACTGGGTCATTATAATTGCATTGTTTGTTTTTTTTATAACTCTTACTATATGAATATAAAAAAAGTTCCAGTGGAATATTCTTTCAGCAACCTTGGGCATGATCTAAGACAACGGGGTCAATGAGAATGCAATAGAATTTGCTTTTGGAAGAATTAGTGTGCGAATCTAAAAAAAGTTCCAGTAGATTATTATTTTAGCAACCTGGTGCATAATCGTGGACAACATGGTCAATAAAAATGCATTGATAGATGTTTTTATAACTCTTAATATATGAATATAAAAAAAGTTACCGTGGAGTATTGTTTCAGCAACCTTGGGCATGATCTAAGACAACGGGGTCATTGAGAATGCAATAGAATTTGCTTTTGGAAGAATTAGTCTTCAAATCTAAAATGAGTTCCAGCAGATTATTATTTTTGCAACCTGGTGCATGATCCTAATCAACGGGGTCATTGAAAATGCAATAGAATTTGCTTTTGGAAGAATTAGTGGTCGAATCTAAAAAAGTTCCAGTAGATTTTATTTTAGCAACCTGGTGCATAATCGTGGACAACAGGGTCAATAAAAATGCATTGTTAGTTGTTTTTATAACTCTTAATATATGAATATAAAAAAAGCTCCTGCGGAGTTTTGTTTTAGCAACCTAGTACATGATCTTAGACAACAGGGTAATTTAAAATGCAATAGAATTTGCTTTCGGAAGAATTAGTGTTCGAATTTAAAAAAAGTTCCAGTAGATTATTATTTTAGCAACCTGGTGCATTATCCAAGACAACGGGGTCATTAAAAATGCATTGTTAGTTGTTTTTATAACTCTTAATATATGAATATAAAAAAAGTTCCTGTGGAGTATTGTTTTAGCAACCTGGTGGATGATCCTAGTCAACGGGGTCAATGAAAATGCATTTGAATTTGCTTTTGTATGATTTAGTGTTTGAATTTTAAAAAAGTTCCAGTTGATTATTATTTCAGCGACTTGGTGCATGATACTAGACAACAGGGTCATTAAAAATGCATTGTTAGTTGTTTTTATAACTCTTAATATATGAATATAAAAAAAGTTCCTGTGGAGTATTGTTTTAGCAACCTGGTGCATGATCCTAGTCAACGGGGTCATTGAAAATGCAATAGAATTTGCTTTTTGAATAATTAGTGTTCGAATTTAAAAAAAGTTCCAGTTGATTATTATTTTAGCGACCTGGTGCATGATCCTAGACAACAGGGTCATTAAAAATGCATTGTTAGTTGTTTTTATAACTCTTAATATATGAATATAAAAAAAGTTACCGTGGAGTATGGTTTTAGCAACCTGGTGCATGGTCCTAGTCAACGGGGTCATTGAAAATACAATAGAATTTGCTTTTGGCAGAATTAGTGTTCGAATTTAAAAAAAGTTCCAGTAGATTATTATTTTAGCAACCTGGTGCATAATCCTAGACAACAGTGTCTTTAAAAATGCATTGTTAGTTGTTTTTATAACTCTTAATATATGAATATAAAAAAAGTTCCTGTGGAGTATTGTTATAGGAACCTTGGGCATGATCTTAGACTACGGGGTCATTGAAAATGCAATAGAATTTGCTTTTGGAAGAATTAGTGTTTGAATTTTAAAAAAGTTCCAGTTGATTATTATTTAAGCAACATTGTGCATAATCGTGGAAAACAGGGTCATTATAAATGCATTATAAGTTGTTTTTATAACGTTTAAATGTGAATATAAAAAAGTTTACTGTGAAGTATTGTTCTAGCAATCTGATGCATGATCCTTGACAACGGGATAATTGAAAATGCAATAGAATTTGCATTTGGAAGAATTAGTGTTCGAATCTAAAAGAAGTTCCAGTATATTATTCTTTTAGCAACCTGGTGCATAACCGTGGACAACAGGGTCATTAAAAATGAATTGTTACTTGTTTTTAGACCTCATAATATATGAATATAAAAGAAGTTCCAGTAGATTATTATTTTAGCAACCTTGGGCATGATCATAGACAACGGGGTCATTGAAAATGCAATAGAATTTGCTTTTGGAAGAATTAGTTTTCGAATCATAAATAAGTTCCAGTAGATTATTATTTTAGCAACCTGGAGCATAATCGTGAATAGCAGGGTCATTAAAAATGCATTGATAGTTGTTTTTATAACTCTTAATATATGAATATAAGAAAAGTTACTGTGGAGTATTGTTTTAGCAGCCTGGTTCATGATCTTAGACAACAGGGTAATTGAAAATGCAATTGAATTTGCTTTTGGAAGAATTAGTGTTCGAATTTGAAAAAGTTCGAGTAGATTATTATTTTAGCAACCTGGTGCATAATCGTGGACAACAGGGTCATTAAAAATGCATTGTTAGTTGTTTTTATAACTCTTAATATATGAATATAAGAAAAGTTACTGTGGAGTATTATTTTAGCAGCCTGGTGCATTATCGTGGACAACAGGGTCATTAAAAATGCAATCATAGTTGTTTTTATAACTCTTAATATATGAATATAAGAAAAGTTACTGTGGAGTATTGTTTTAGCAGCCTGGTACATGATGCTAGACAACGGGATCATTGAAAATGCAATGGAATTTGCTTTTGAAAGAATTAGTGTTAGAATTTAAATAAATTCCAGTTGATTATTATTTTAGCAGCCTGGTGCATGATCCTAGACAACAGGGTCATTGAAAATGCAATTGAATATGCTTTTGGGAGAATTAGTGTTCGAATTTAAAAAAAGTTCCAGTAGATTATTATTTTAGCTACCTGGTGCAATATCCAGGACAACGTGGTCATTAAAAATGCAATCATAGTTGTTTTTATAACTCTTAATATATGAATATAAGAAAAGTTACTGTGGAGTATTGTTTTAGCAGCCTGTTACATGATCCTAGTCAACGGGATCATTGAAAATGCAATGGAATTTGCTTTTGGAGGAATTAGTGTTCGAATTTAAATAAGTTCCAGCAGATTATTATCTTAGCAGCCTGGTACATGATCCTAGACAACAGGGTCATTGAAAATGCAATTGAATTTTCTTTTGGAAGAATTAGTGTTCGAATTTAAAAAAAGTTCCAGTAGATTATTATTTTAGCTACCGGGTGCATAATCGTGGACAACAGTGTCATTGAAAATGCATTGTTAGTTGTTTTTATAATTCTTAATATATGAATATAAAAAATGTTCCAGCAGATTATTATCTTAGCAGCCTGGTACATGATCCCAGACAACAGGGTCATTGAAAATGCAATTGAATTTTCTTTTGGAAGAATTAGTGTTCGAATTTAAAAAAAGTTCCAGTAGATTATTATTTTAGCTACCTGTTGCATCATCGTGGACAACAGGGTCATTGAAAATGCATTGTTAGTTGTTTTTATAACTCTTAATATATGAATATAAGAGAAGTTACTGTGGAGTATTGTTTTAGCAGCCTGGTACATGATCCTAGTCAACGGGCTCATTGAAAATGCAATGGAATTTGCTTTTGGAAGAATTAGTGTTCGAATTTAAATAAGTCCCAGTAGATTATTATTTTAGCGATCTGTTGCATCATCCCAGACAACAGGGTCATTGAGAATGCATTGTTAGTTGTTTTCATAACCCTTAATATATGAATATAAAAAAAGTTACTGTTGAGTATTGTTTTAGCAGCCTGGTACATGATCCTAGTCAACGGGCTCAATGAAAATGCCATGGAATTTGCTTTTGGAAGAATTAGTATTCGAATTTAAATAAGTCCCAGTAGACGATTATTGTAGCGATCTGTTGCATCATCCGAGACACCAGCGTCCTTGAGAATGCTTTGTTAGTTGTTTTCATAACCCTTAATATATGAATATAAAAAAAGTTACTGTTGAGTATTGTTTTAGCAGCCTGGTACATGATCCTAGTCAACGGGTTCTTTGAAAATGCAATGGATTTTGCTTTTGGAAGAATTAGTGTTCGAATTTAAATAATTTCCAGTTGATTATTATTTTAGCGACCTGGTGCATAATCCAAGTCAACGGGTTCATTGAAAATGAAATAGAATTTGCTTTTGAAAGAATTAGTGTTCGAATTTAAAAAAACTTCCAGTTGATTATTATTTTAGCGACCTGGTGCATGATCCTAGACAACAGGGTCTTTAAAAATGCATTGTTAGTTGTTTTTATAATTCTTAATATATGAATATAAAAAATGTTCCAGCAGATTATTATCTTAGCAGCCTGGTACATGATCCTAGACAACAGGGTCATTGAAAATGCAATTGAATTTTCTTTTGGAAGAATTAGTGTTCGAATTTAAAAAAAGTTCCAGTTGATTATTATGTTAGCAACCCGGTGCATAATCGTGGACAACAGTGTCATTAAAAATGCATTGTTAGTTGTTTTTATAACTCTTAATATATGAATATAAGAGAAGTTACTGTGGAGTATTGTTTTAGCAGCCTGGTACATGATCCTAGTCAACGGGCTCATTGAAAATGCAATGGAATTTGCTTTTGGAAGAATTAGTGTTCGAATTTAAATAAGTCCCAGTAGATTATTATTTTAGCGATCTGTTGCATCATCCTAGACAACAGGGTCATTGAGAATGCAGGGTTAGTTGTTGTCATAACCCTTAATATATGAATATAAAAAAAGTTCCTGTGGAGTATTGTTTTAGCAACCTGGTGCATGATCCTAGACTACGGGGTCATTGAAAATACAATAGAATTTGCTTTTGGAAGAATTAGTGTTCGAATTTAAAAAAAGTTCCAGCTGATTATTATTTTAGCGACCTGGTGCATGATCCTAGACAACAGGGTCTTTAAAAATGCATTGTTAGTTGTTTTTATAACTCTTAATATATGAATATAAAAAAAGTTCCTGTGGAGTATTGTTTTAGCAACCTGGTGCATGATCCTAGTCAACGGGGTCATTGAAAATGCAATAGAATTTGCTTTTGAAAGAATTAGTATTCGAATTTAAATAAATTTCAGTTGATTATTATTTTAGCTACCTGGTGCATCATCCTAGACAACAGGGTCATTGAGAATGCAGGGTTAGTTGTTGTCATAACCCTTAATATATGAATATAAGAAAAGTTACTGTGGAGTATTGTTTTAGCAGCCTGGTGCATGATCCTAGTCAACGGGGTCATTGAAAATACAATAGAATTTGCTTTTGGAAGAATTAGTGTTCGAATTTGAAAAAAGTTCCAGTAGATTATTATTTTAGCAACCTGGAGCATAATCGTGGACAACAGGGTCATTAAAAATTCATTGATAGCTGTTTTTATAACACGTAATATATAAATATAAAAAAAGTGACGGTAGATTATTATTTTAGCAACCTGGTGCATGATCCTAGTCAACGGGGTCATTGAGAATGCAATAGAATTTGCTTTTGGAAGAATTAGTGTTCGAATCTAAAAAAAGTTCCAGTAGATTATTATTGTAGCAACATGGTGCATAATCGTTGACAACAGGGTCATTATAAATGCATTTTTAGTTGTTTTTATAACTCTTAATATGTGAATATAAAAAAAGTTCCAATGGAGTATTGTTTCAGCAACCTTGGGCATGATCTAAGACAACGGGGTCAATGAGAATGCAATAGAATTTGCTTTTGGAAGAATTAGTGTGCGAATCTAAAAAAGTTCCAGTAGATTATTATTTTAGCAACCTGGTGCATAATCGTGGACAACATGGTCATTAAAAATGCATTGATAGTTGTTTTTATAACTCTTAATATATGAATATAAGAAAAGTTACCGTGGAGTATTGTTTCAGCAACCTTGGGCATGATCTAAGACAACGGGGTCATTGAGAATGCAATAGAATTTGCTTTTGGAAGAATTAGTCTTCAAATCTAAAATGAGTTCCAGCAGATTATTATTTTTGCAACCTGGTGCATGATCCTAATCAACGGGGTCATTGAAAATGCAATAGAATTTGCTTTTGGAAGAATTAGTGGTCGAATCTAAAAAAGTTCCAGTAGATTTTATTTTAGCAACCTGGTGCATAATAGTGGACAACAGGGTCATTACAAATGCATTGTTAGTTGTTTTTATAACTCTTAATATATGAATATAAAAAAAGCTCCTGCGGAGTTTTGTTTTAGCAACCTAGTACATGATCTTAGACAACAGGTTCATTGAAAATGCAATAGAATTTGCTTTTGGAAGAATTAGTGTTCGAATCTAAAATAAGTTCCAGTAGATTATTATTCTAGCAACCTGGTGCATTATCCAAGACAACAGGGTCATTAAAAATGCATTGTTAGTTGTTTTTATAACTCTTAATATATGAATATAAAAAAAGCTCCTGCGGAGTATTGTTTTAGCGACCTGGTGGATGATCCCAGACAACAGGGTCATTGAAAATGCAATTGAATTTGCTTTTTGAAGAATTAGTTTTCGAATTTAAAAAAAGTTCCCGTTGATTATTATTTTAGCGACCTGGTGCATGATCCTAGACAACAGTGTCTTTAAAAATGCATTGTTAGTTGTTTTTATAACTCTTAATATATGAATATAAAAAAAGCTCCTGCGGAGTATTGTTTTAGCAACCTGGTGGATGATCCTAGTCAACGGGGTCATTGAAAATGCATTTGAATTTGCTGTTTAAAGAATTAGTGTTCGAATTTAAAAAAAGTTCCAGTTGATTATTATCTTATCAACCTTTTGCATTATCCGAAACAACGGGGTCATTAAAAATGCATTGTTAGTTGTTTCTATAACTCTTAATATATGAATATAACAAAAGTTCCTGTGGAGTATTGTTTTAGCAAACTGGTGCATGATCCTAGACAACGGGGTCATTGAAAATGCAATAGAATTTGCTTTCGGAAGACTTAGTGTTCGAATTTAAAAAAAGTTCCGGAAGATTATTATTTCTGCTGCATGGTGCATAATCCTAGACAACAGTGTCATTAAAAATGCATTGTTAGTTGGTTTTATAACTCTTAATATATGAATATAGAAAAAGTTCCTGTGGAGTATTGTTATAGGAACCTTGGGCATGATCTTAGACTACGGGGTCATTGAAAATGCAATAGAATTTGCTTTTGGAAGAATTAGTATTTGAATTTTAAAAAAGTTCCAGTTGATTATTATTTCAGCGACCTGGTGCATAATCGTGGAAAACAGGGTCATTATAAATGCATTATAAGTTGTTTCTATAACGTTTAAATGTGAATATAAAAAAGTTTACTGTGAAGTATTGTTCTAGCAATCTGATGCATGATCCTTGACAACGGGATAATTGAAAATGCAATAGAATTTGCATTTGGAAGAATTAGTGTTCGAATCTAAAATAAGTTCCAGTAGATTATTCTTTTAGCAACCTGGTGCATAATCGTGGACAACAGGGTCATTAAAAATGAATTGTTACTTGTTTTTAGACCTCATAATATATGAATATAAAAGAAGTTCCAGTAGATTATTATTTTAGCAACCTTGGGCATGATCATAGACAACGGGGTCATTGAAAATGCAATAGAATTTGCTTTTGGAAGAATTAGTTTTCGAATCATAAATAAGTTCCAGTAGATTATTTTATTTTAGCGACCTGTTGCATCATCCTAAACAACAGGGTCATTGAAAATGCAAGAGAATTTGCTGTTGAAGGAATTAGTGTTCGAATTTAAAAAAAGTTCCAATTGATACTTAGCTTAGCCACCTGGTGCATAATCGTGGACAACAGGGTCATTTAAATTACATTTTAAGTTGTTTTTATAACCCTTAATATATGCATATAACAAAAGTTCCAGTGGAGTATTGTTATAGGAACCTTGGGCATGATCTTAGAATACGGGGTCATTGAAAATGCAATAGAATTTGCTTTTGGAAGAATTAGTGTTTGAATTTAAAAAAAGTTCCAGTAGATTATTATTTAAGCAACCTTGTGCATTATCGTGGATAGCAGGGTCATTAAAAATGCATTGATAGTTGTTTTTATAACTCTTAATATATGAATATAAGAAAAGTTACTGTGGAGTATTGTTTTAGCAGCCTGGTTCATGATCTTAGACAACAGGGTAATTGAAAATGCAATTGAATTTGCTTTTGGAAGAATTAGTGGTCGAATCTAAAAAAGTTCCAGTAGATTTTATTTTAGCAACCTGGTGCATAATAGTGGACAACAGGGTCATTAAAAATGCATTGTTAGTTGTTTTTATAACTCTTAATATATGAATATAAAAAAAGCTCCTGCGGAGTTTTGTTTTAGCAACCTAGTACATGATCTTAGACAACAGGTTCATTGAAAATGCAATAGAATTTGCTTTTGGAAGAATTAGTGTTTGAATGTAAAAAAAGTTCCAGTAGATTATTATTTCAGCGACCTGGTGCATGATTCTAGACAACATGTTGATTAAAAATGCATTGTTAGTTGTTTTTATAACTCTTAATATATGAATATAAACAAAGTTCCTGCGGAGTATTGTTTTAGCAACCTTGGGCATGATCTTAGTCTACGGGGTCATTGAAAATGCAATAGAATTTGCTGTTTAAAGAATTAGTGTTCGAATTTAAAAAAAGTTCCAGTTGATTATTATTTCAGCGACCTGGTGCATGATTCTAGACAACAGGGTCATTAAAAATGCATTGTTAGATGTTTTTATAACTCTTAATATATGAATATAAAAAAAGTTCCTGTGGAGTATTGTTTTAGCAACCTTGGGCATGATCTTAGTCTACGGGGTCATTGAAAATGCAATAGAATTTGCTTTTTGAAGAATTAGTTTTCGAATTTAAAAAAGTTCCAGTTGATTATTATTTTAGCGACCTGGTGCATGATCCTAGACAACAGGGTCTTTAAAAAATGCATTGTTAGTTGTTTCTATAACTCTTAATATATGAATATTAAAAAAGTTACCGTGGAGTATGGTTTAAGCAACCTTGTGCATTATCCTAGTCAACGGTGTCATTGAAAATGCAATCGAATTTGCTTTTGGAATAATTAGTGTTCGAATTTAAAAAAGTTCCAGTAGATTATTATTTTAGCTACAGGGTGCATAATCGTGGACAACAGTGTCATTGAAAATTCATTTTTAGTTGTTTTTATAACTCATAATATATGAATATAAAAAAAGTTCCTGTGGAGTATTGTTATAGGAACCTTGGGCATGATCTTAGACTACGGGGTCATTGAAAATGCAATAGAATTTGCTTTTGGAAGAATTAGTGTTTGAATTTAAAAAAAGTTCCAGTTGATTATTATTTTAGCAACCTTGTGCATAATCGTGGAAAACAGGGTCATTATAAATGCATTATAAGTTGTTTCTATAACGTTTAAATGTGAATATAAAAAAGTTTCCTGTGAAGTATTGTTTTAGCAACCTGGTGCATGATCCTTGACAACGGGATAATTGAAAATGCAATAGAATTTGCATTTGGAAGAATTAGTGTTCGAATTTAAAAAAAGTTCCAGTAGATTATTCTTTTAGAAACCTGGTGCATAACCGTGGACAACAGGGTCATTAAAAATGAATTGTTACTTGTCTTTATACCTCTTAATATATGAATATAAAAGAAGTTCCAGTAGATTATTATTTTAGCAACCTTGGGCATGATCCTAATCAACGGGATCATTGAAAATGAAATAGAATTTGCTTTTTTAATAATTAGTTTTCGAATCATAAATAAGTTCCAGTAGATTATTTTATTTTAGCGACCTGTTGCATCATCCTAAACAACAGGGTCATTGAAAATGCAAGAGAATTTGCTGTTGAAGGAATTAGTGTTCGAATTTAAAAAAAGTTCCAATTGATACTTAGCTTAGCCACCTGGTGCATAATCGTGGACAACAGGGTCATTTAAATTACATTCTAAGTTGTTTTTATAACCCTTAATATATGCATATAACAAAAGTTCCTGTGGAGAATTGTTTTAGCAAACTTGTGCATGATCCTAGAAAACGGGGTCACTGAAAATGCAATAGAATTTGCTTTTGGAATAATTAGTTCGAATTTAAAAAAAGTTCCAGTTGATTATTATTTTAGCAACCTGGAGCATAATCGTGGATAGCAGGGTCATTAAAAATGCATTGATAGTTGTTTTTATAACTCTTAATATATGAATATAAGAAAAGTTACTGTGGAGTATTGTTTTAGCAGCCTGGTTCATGATCTTAGACAACAGGGTAATTGAAAATGCAATTGAATTTGCTTTTGGAAGAATTAGTGTTCGAATTTGAAAAAGTTCGAGTAGATTATTATTTTAGCAACCTGGTGCATAATCGTGGACAACAGGGTCATTAAAAATGCATTGATAGTTGGTTTTATAACACTTAATATATGAATATAAGAAAAGTTACTGTGGAGTATTGTTTTAGCAACCTGGTGCATGATCTTAGACAACAGGGTCATTGAAAATGCAATTGAATTTGCTTTTGGAAGAATTACTGTTCGAATTTGAAAAAAGTTCCAGTCGATTATTATTTTAGCAACCTGGTGCATAATCGTGGACAACAGGGTCATTAAAAATGCAATGATAGTTGTTTTTATAACTCTTAATATATGAATATAAGAAAAGTTACTGTGGAGTATTGTTTTAGCAGCCTGTTACATGATCCTAGTCAACGGGATCATTGAAAATGCAATGGAATTTGCTTTTGGAGGAATTAGTGTTCGAATTTAAATAAGTTCCAGTAGATTATTATTTTAGCGATCTGTTGCATGATCCTAGTCAACGGGGTCTTTAAAAATGCATTGTTAGTTGTTTTTATAATTCTTAATATATGAATATAAAAAATGTTCCAGCAGATTATTATCTTAGCAGCCTGGTACATGATCCTAGACAACAGGGTCATTGAAAATGCAATTGAATTTTCTTTTGGAAGAATTAGTGTTCGAATTTAAAAAAAGTTCCAGTAGATTATTATTTTAGCTACCGGGTGCATAATCGTGGACAACAGTGTCATTGAAAATGCATTGTTAGTTGTTTTTATAACTCTTAATATATGAATATAAGAGAAGTTACTGTGGAGTATTGTTTTAGCAGCCTGGTACATGATCCTAGTCAACGGGCTCATTGAAAATGCAATGGAATTTGCTTTTGGAAGAATTAGTGTACGAATTTAAATAAGTCCCAGTAGATTATTATTTTAGCGATCTGTTGCATCATCCCAGACAACAGGGTCATTGAGAATGCATTGTTAGTTGTTTTCATAACCCTTAATATATGAATATAAGAGAAGTTACTGTGGAGTATTGTTTTAGCGGCCTGGTACATGATCCTAGTCAACGGGATCATTGAAAATGCAATGGAATTTGCTTTTGGAAGAATTAGTGTTCGAATTTAAATAAGTCCCAGTAGATTATTATTTTAGCGATCTGTTGCATCATCCTAGACAACAGGGTCATTGAGAATGCAGGGTTAGTTGTTGTCATAACCCTTAATATATGAATATAAAAAAAGTTCCTGTGGAGTATTGTTTTAGCAACCTGGTGCATGATCCTAGTCAACGGGGTCATTGAAAATGCAATAGAATTTGCTTTTGGAATAATTAGTGTTCGAATTTAAAAAAAGTTCCAGTTGATTATTATTTTAGCGACCTGGTGCATGATCCTAGACAACGGGGTCATTAAAAATGCATTGTTAGTTGTTTTTATAACTCTTAATATATGAATATAAAAAAAGTTCCTGTGGAGTATTGTTTTAGCAACCTGGTGCATGATCCTAGTCAACGGGGTCATTGAAAATGAAATAGAATTTGCTTTTAAAAGAATTAGTATTCGAATTTAAATAAATTTCAGTTGATTATTATTTTAGCTACCTGGTGCATCATCCTAGACAACAGGGTCATTGAGAATGCAGGGTTAGTTGTTGTCATAACCGTTAATATATGAATATAAAAAAAGTTCCTGTGGAGTATTGTATTAGCAACCTGGTGCATGATCCTATTCAACGGGGTCATTGAAATTAAAATAGAATTTGCTTTTGGAAGAATTAGTGTCGAATTTAAAAAAAGTTCCAGCTGATTATTATTTTAGCAACCTTGTGCATTATCCAAGACAACGGGGTCATTAAAAATGCATTGTTAGTTGTTTTTATAACTCTTAATATATGAATATAAAAAAAGTTCCTGTGGAGTATTGTTTTAGCAACCTGGTGAATTATCCTTGTCAACGGGTTCTTTTAAAATGCATTGGAATTTGCTTTTTGAAGAATTAGTGTTCGAATTTAAAAAAAGTTCCAGTTGATTATTATTTTAGCGACCTGGTGCATGATCCTAGACAACAGTGTCTTTAAAAATGCATTGTTAGTTGTTTTTATAACTCTTAATATATGAATATAAAAAAAGTTCCTGTGGAGTATTGTTTTAGCAAACTTGTGCATCATCCTAGTCAACGGGGTCATTGAAAATGCAATTGAATTTGCTTTTGGAAGAATTAGTGTTCGAATTTAAAAAAAGTCCCAGCTGATTATTATTTTAGCGACCTGGTGCATGATCCTAGACAACAGGGTCTTTAAAAATGCATTGTTAGTTGTTTTTATAACTCTTAATATATGAATATAAAAAAAGTTACCGTGGAGTATGGTTTTAGCAACCTGGTGCATGATCCTAGTCAACGGGGTCATTGAAAATGCAATGGAATTTGCTTTTGGAAGAATTAGTGTTCGAATTTAAAAAAAGTTCCAGTAGATTATTATTTTAGCAACCTGGAGCATAATCCTAGACGACAGTGTCTTTAAAAATGCATTGTTAGTTGTTTTTATAACTCTTAATATATGAATATAAGAAAAGTTCCTGTGGAGTATTGTTATAGGAACCTTGGGCATGATCTTAGACTACGGGGTCATTGAAAATGCAATAGAATTTGCTTTTGGAACAATTATTGTTCGATTTTAAATAAGTTCCAGTAGATTATTATTTTAGTAACCTGGTGCATAATCGTGGAAAACAGGGTCATTATAAATAAGTTGTTTTTATAACGTTTAAATGTGAATATAAAAAAAAATTTACTGTGAAGTATTGTTCTAGCAATCTGATGCATGATCCTTGACAACGGGATAATTGAAAATGCAATAGAATTTGCATTTGGAAGAATTAGTGTTCGAATCTAAAATAAGTTCCAGTAGATTATTCTTTTAGCACACTGGTGCATAACCGAGGACAACAGGGTCATTAAAAATGAATTGTTACTTGTTTTTAGACCTCATAATATATGAATATAAAAGAAGTTCCAGTAGATTATTATTTTAGCAACCTTGGGCATGATCATAGACAACGGGGTCATTGAAAATGCAATAGAATTTGCTTTTGGAAGAATTAGTTTTCGAATCATAAATAAGTTCCAGTAGATTATTTTATTTTAGCGACCTGTTGCATCATCCTAAACAACAGGGTCATTGAAAATGCAAGAGAATTTGCTGTTGAAGGAATTAGTTTTCGAATTTAAAAAAAGTTCCAGTTGATACTTAGCTTAGCCACCTGGTGCATAATCGTGGACAACAGGGTCATTTAAATTACATTTTAAGTTGTTTTTATAACCCTTAATATATGTATATAACAAAAGTTCCTGTGGAGTATTGTTTTAGCAACCTTCGGCATGATCTTAGAAAACGGGGTCATTGAAAATTCAATAGAATTTGCTTTTGGAAGAATTAGTTTTCGAATCTAAAATAAGTCCCAGTAGATTATTATTTTAGCAACCTGGAGCATAATCGTGGATAGCAGGGTCATTAAAAATGCATTGATAGTTGTTTTTATAACTCTTAATATATGAATATAAGAAAAGTTACTGTGGAGTATTGTTTTAGCAGCCTGGTTCATGATCTTAGACAACAGGGTAATTGAAAATGCAATTGAATTTGCTTTTGGAAGTATTAGTGTTCGAATTTGAAAAAAGTTCCAGTAGATTATTATTTTAGCAACCTGGTGCATAATCGTGGACAACAGGGTCATTAAAAATGCAATCATAGTTCTTTTTATTACTCTTAATATATGAATATAAGAAAAGTTACTGTGGAGTATTGTTTTAGCAACCTGGTGCATGATCCTAGTCAACAGGGTCATTGAAAATGCAATTGAATTTTCTTTTGGAAAAATTAGTGTTCGAATTTAAAAAAAGTTCTTGTAGATTTTTATTTTAGCAACCCGGTGCATGATCCTAGTCAACGGGGTCATTGAAAATGCAATTGAATTTGCTTTTGGAAGAATTAGTGTTCGAATTTAAAAAAGTTCCCGTTGATTATTATTTTAGCGACCTGGTGCATGATCCTAGACAAGAGTGTCTTTAAAAATGCATTGTTAGTTGTTTTTATAACTCTTAATATATGAATATAAAAAATGTTCCAGCAGATTATTATCTTAGCAGCCTGGTACATGATCCTAGACAACAGGGTCATTGAAAATGCAATTGAATTTTCTTTTCGGAAGAATTAGTGTTCGAATTTAAAAAAAGTTCCAGTAGATTATTATTTTAGCTACCGGGTGCATAATCGGGAACAACAGTGTCATTGAAAATGCATTGTTAGTTGTTTTTATTACTCTTAATATATGAATATAAGAGAAGTTACTGTGGAGTATTGTTTTAGCAGCCTTGTACATGATCCTAGTCAACGGGATCATTGAAAATGCAATGGAATTTGCTTTTGGAAGAATTAGTATTCGAATTTAAATAAGTCCCAGTAGATTATTATTTTAGCGATCTGTTGCATCATCCTAGACAACAGGGTCATTGAGAATGCATTGTTAGTTGTTTTCATAACCCTTAATATATGAATATAAAAAAAGTTACTGTTGAGTATTGTTTTAGCAGCCTGGTACATGATCCTAGTCAACGGGGTCATTGAAAATAGAATAGAATTTGCTTTTGGAAAAATTAGTATTCGAATTTAAATAAGTCCCAGTAGATTATTATTTTAGCTATCTGTTGCATCATCCTAGACAACAGGGTCATTGAGAATGCATTGTTAGTTGTTTTCATAACCCTTAATATATGAATATAAAAAAAGTTACTGTTGAGTATTGTTTTAGCAGCCTGGTACATGATCCTAGTCAACGGGGTCATTGAAAGTGCAAGAGAATTTGCTTTTGGAAGAATTAGTGTTCGAATTTAAATAAGTCCCAGTAGATTATTATTTTAGCGATCTGTTGCATCAACCTAGACAACAGGGTCATTGAGAATGCAGGGTTAGTTGTTGTCATAACCCTTAATATATGAATATAAAAAAAGTTCCTGTGGAGTATTATTTTTGCGACCTGGTGCATGATCCTAGTCAACGGGGTCATTGAAAATACAATAGAATTTGATTTTGGAAGAATTAGTGTTCGAATTTGAAAAAAGTTCCAGTAGATTATTATTTTAGCAACCTGGAGCATAATCGTGGACAACAGGGTCATTAAAAATTCATTGATAGCTGTTTTTATAACACGTAATATATGAATATAAAAAAAGTGACGGTAGATTATTATTTTAGCAATCTGGTGCATGATCCTAGTCTACGGGGTCATTGAGAATGCAATAGAATTTGCTTTTGGAAGAATTAGTGTGCGAATCTAAAAAAAGTTCCAGTAGATTATTCTTTTAGCAACCTTGTGCATTATCCAAGACAACTGGGTCATTAAAAATGCATTTTTAGTTGTTTTTATAACTCTTAATATATGAATATAAAAAAAGTTCCCGTGGAGTATTGTTACAGCAACCTTGGGCATGATCTTAAACTACGGGGTCATTGAAAATACAATAGAATTTGCTTTTGAAAGAATTAGTGTTTGAATTCAAAAAAAGTTCCAGTAGATTATTATTTTAGCAACCTTGTGCATTATCCTAGACAACATGGTCATTAAAAATGCATTGATAGTTGTTTTTATAACTCTTAATATATGAATATAAGAAAAGTTACCGTGGAGTATTGTTTCAGCAACCTTGGGCATGATCTAAGACAACGGGGTCATTGAGAATGCAATAGAACTTGCTTTTGGAAGAATTAGTCTTCAAATCTAAAATAAGTTCCAGCAGATTATTATTTTTGCAACCTGGTGCATGATCCTAATCAACGGGGTCATTGAAAATGCAATAGAATTTGCTTTTGGAAGAATTAGTGGTCGAATCTAAAAAAGTTCCAGTAGATTTTATTTTAGCAACCTGGTGCATAATAGTGGACAACAGGGTCATTAAAAATGCATTGTTAGTTGTTTTTATAACTCTTAATATATGAATATAAAAAAAGCTCCTGCGGAGTTTTGTTTTAGCAACCTAGTACATGATCTTAGACAACAGGGTCATTAAAAATGCAATAGTATTTGCTTTTGGAAGAATTAGTGTCGAATTTAAAAAAAGTTCCAGCTGATTATTATTTTAGCAACCTTGTGCATTATCCAAGACAACGGGGTCATTAAAAATGCATTGTTAGTTGTTTTTATAACTCTTAATATATGAATATAAAAAAAGTTACGATGGAGTATAGTTTAAGCAACCAGGTGCATGATCCTAGACAACGGGGTCATTGAAAATGCAATGTAATTTGCTTTTGGAAGAATTAGTGTTCGAATTTAAAAAAAGTTCCAGTAGATTATTATTTTAGCTACCGGGTGCATAATCGTGGACAACAGTGTCATTAAAAATGCATTGTTAGTTGTTTTTATAACTCTTAATATATGAATATAAAAAAAGTTCCTGTGGAGTATTGTTATAGGAACCTTGGGCATGATCTTAGACTACGGGGTCATTGAAAATGCAATAGAATTTGCTTTTGGAAGAATTAGTGTTTGAATTTAAAAAAAGTTCCAGTAGATTATTATTTTAGCAACCTTGTGCATTATCGTGGAAAACAGGGTCATTATAAATGCATTATAAGTTGTTTTTATAACGTTTAAATGTGAATATAAAAAAGTTTCCTGTGAAGTATTGTTTTAGCAACCTGGTGCATGATCCTTGACAACGTGATAATTGAAAATGCAATAGAATTTGCATTTGGAAGAATTAGTGTTCGAATCTAAAATAAGTTCCAGTAGATTATTCTTTTAGCAACCTGGTGCATAACCGTGGACAACAGGGTCATCAAAAATGAATTGTTACTTGTTTTTAGACCTCATAATATATGAATATAAAAGAAGTTCCAGTAGATTATTATTTTAGCAACCTTGGGCATGATCATAGACAACGGGGTCATTGAAAATGCAATAGAATTTGCTTTTGAAGGATTAGTTTTCGAATCATAAATAAGTTCCAGTAGATCATTTTATTTTAGCGACCTGTTGCATCATCCTAAACAACAGGGTCATTGAAAATGCAAGAGAATTTGCTGTTGAAGGAATTAGTGTTCGAATTTAAAAAAAGTTCCAGTTGATACTTAGCTTAGCCACCTGGTGCATAATCGTGGACAACAGGGTCATTTAAATTACATTTTAAGTTGTTTTTAAAACTCTTAATATATGAATATAAAAAAAGTTCCAGTGGAGTATTGTTATAGGAACCTTGGGCATGATCTTAGAATACGGGATCATTGAAAATGCAATAGAATTTGCTTTTGGAAGAATTAGTGTTTGAATGTAAAAAAAGTTCCAGTAGATTATTATTTTAGCAACCTTGTGCATAATCGTGGATAGCAGGGTCATTAAAAATGCAATCATAGTTGTTTTTATAACTCTTAATATATGAATATAAGAAAAGTTACTGTGGAGTATTGTTTTAGCAGCCTGGTACATGATCCTAGACAACAGGGTAATTGAAAATGCAATTGAATTTGCTTTTGGAAGAATTAGTGTTCGAATTTGAAAAAGTTCGAGTAGATTATAATTTTAGCAACCTGGTGCATAATCGTGGACAACAGGGTCATTAAAAATGCATTGATAGTTGGTTTTATAACACTTAATATATGAATATAAGAAAAGTTACTGTGGAATATTGCTTTAGCGACCTGGTGCATGATCCTAGAAAACAGGGTCATTGAAAATGCAAAGGAATTTGCTTTTGGAAGAATTAGTGTTCGAATTTGAAAAAAGTTCCAGTAGATTATTATTTTAGCAACCTGGTGCATAATCGTGGACAACAGGGTCATTAAAAATGCAATGATAGTTGTTTTTATAACTCTTAATATATGAATATAAGAAAAGTTACTGTGGAGTATTGTTTTAGCAGCCTGGTGCATGATCCTAGACAACGGCGTCATTGAAAATACAAGAGAATTTGCTGTTTAAAGAATTAGTGTTCGAATTTAAATAAGTTTCAGTTGAATATTATTTTAGCGACCTGGTGCATGATCCAAGTCAACGGGGTCATTGAAAATGAAATAGAATTTGCTTTTGGAAGAATTAGTGTTCGAATTTAAATAAATTCCAGTTGATTATTATTTTAGCGACCTGGTGCATGATCCTAGACAACAGGGTCTTTAAAAATGCATTGTTAGTTGTTTTTATAATCCTTATAATATGAATATAAAAAATGTTCCAGCAGATTATTATCTTAGCAGCCTGGTACATGATCCTAGACAACAGTGTCATTGAAAATGCAATTGAATTTTCTTTTGGAAGAATTAGTGTTCGAATTTAAAAAAGTTCCAGTAGATTATTATTTTAGCTACCGGGTGCATAATCGTGGACAACAGTGTCATTGAAAATGCATTGTTAGTTGTTTTTATAACTCTTAATATATGAATATAAGAGAAGTTACTGTGGAGTATTGTTTTAGCAGCCTGGTACATGATCCTAGTCAACGGGCTCATTGAAAATGCAATGGAATTTGCTTTTGGAAGAATTAGTGTTCGAATTTAAATAAGTCCCAGTAGATTATTATTTTAGCGATCTGTTGCATCATCCCAGACAACAGGGTCATTGAGAATGCATTGTTAGTTGTTTTCATAACCCTTAATATATGAATATAAAAAAGTTCCTGTAGATTATTATTTTAGCAACCTGGTGCATGATCCAAGTCAACGGGGTCATTGAAAATGAAATAGAATTTGCTTTTGATAGAATTAGTATTCGAATTTAAATAAATTTCAGTTGATTATTATTTTAGCTACCTGGTGCATCATCCTAGACAACAGGGTCATTGAGAATGCATTGTTAGTTGTTTTCATAACCCTAAATATATGAATATAAGAGAAGTTACTGTGGAGTATTGTTTTAGCGGCCTGGTACATGATCCTAGTCAACGGGATCATTGAAAATGCAATGGAATTTGCTTTTGGAAGAATTAGTGTTCGAACTTGAAAAAAGCTCCAGTAGATTATTATTTTAGCAACCTGGTGCATAATCGTGGACAACATGGTCATTAAAAATTCATTGATATCTGTTTTTATATAACGTATTATATGAATATAAAAAAAGTGTCGGTAGATTATTATTTTAGCAACCTGGTGCATGATCCTAGTCAACTGGGTCATTGAGAATGCAATAGAATTTGCTTTTGAAAGAATTAGTGTTTGAATTCAAAAAAAGTTCCAGTAGATTATTCTTTTAGCAACCTTGTGCATTATCCAAGACAACTGGGTCATTAAAAATGCATTTTTAGTTGTTTTTATAACTCTTAATATATGAATATAAAAAAAGTTCCCGTGGAGTATTGTTACAGCAACCTTGGGCATGATCTTAAACTACGGGGTCATTGAAAATACAATAGAATTTGCTTTTGAAAGAATTAGTGTGCGAATCTAAAAAAAGTTCCAGTAGATTATTATTTTAGCAACCTGGTGCATAATCGTGGACAACAGGGTCATTAAAAATTCATTGATAGCTGTTTTTATAACTCTTAATATATGAATATAAGAAAAGTTACCGTGGAGTATTGTTTCAGCAACCTTGGGCATGATCTAAGACAACGGGGTCATTGAGAATGCAATAGAATTTGCTTTTGGAAGAATTAGTCTTCAAATCTAAAATAAGTTCCAGCAGATTATTATTTTTGCAACCTGGTGCATGATCCTAATCAACGGGGTCATTGAAAATGCAATAGAATTTGCTTTTGGAAGAATTAGTGGTCGAATCTAAAAAAAGTTCCAGTAGATTTTATTTTAGTAACCTGGTGCATAATAGTGGACAACACGGTCATTAAAAATGCATTGTTAGTTGTTTTTATAACTCTTAATATATGAATATAAAAAAAGCTCCTACGGAGTTTTGTTTTAGCAACCTAGTACATGATCTTAGACAACAGGGTCATTGAAAATGCAATAGAATTTGCTTTGGAAGAATTACTGTTCGAATCTAAAATAAGTTCCAGTAGATTATTATTTGAGCAACCTGGTGCATGATCCTAGACAACAGGGTCATTAAAAATGCATTGTTAGTTGTTTTTATAACTCTTAATATATGAATATAAAAAAAGCTCCTGCGGAGTATTGTTTTAGCAACCTGGTGGATGATCCTAGTCAACGGGGTCATTGAAAATGCATTTGAATTTGCTTTTTGATGAATTAGTTTTCGAATTTAAATAAGTTCCAGTTGATTATTATTTTAGCGACCTGGTGCATGATCCTAGACAACAGTGTCTTTAAAAATGCATTGTTAGTTGTTTTTATAACTCTTAATATATGAATATAAGAAAAGTTACTGTGGAGTATTGTTTTAGCAGCCTGGTACATGATCCTAGACAACAGGGTCATTGAAAATGCAATTGAATTTGCTTTTGGAAAAATTAGTTTTCGAATTAAAAAAGTTCGAGTAGATTATAATTTTAGCAACCTGGTGCATAATCGTGGACAACAGGGTCATTAAAAATGCATTGATAGTTGGTTTTATAACACTTAATATATGAATATAAGAAAAGTTACTGTGGAATATTGCTTTAGCAACCTGGTGCATGATCCTAGACAACCGAGTCTTTGCAAATACAAAAGAATTTGCTTTTGGAAGAATTAGTTTTCGAATCTAAAATAAGTTCCAGTAGATTATTATTTTAGCAACCTGGTGCATAATCGTGGACAACAGGGTCATTAAAAATGCAATGATAGTTGTTTTTATAACTCTTAATATATGAATATAAGAAAAGTTACTGTGGAGTATTGTTTTAGCAGCCTGGTACATGATCCAAGTCAACGGGGTCATTGCAAATGAAATAGAATTTGCTTTTGGAAGAATTAGTGTTAGAATTTAATTAAATTCCAGTTGATAATTATTTTAGCGACCTGGTGCATGATCCAAGTCAACGGGGTCATTGAAAATGCATTGTTAGTTATTTTTATAACTCTTAATATATGAATATAAAAAAGTTCCAGCAGATTATTATCTTAGCAGCCTGGTACATGATCCTAGACAACAGTGTCATTGAAAATGCAATTGAATTTTCTTTTGGAAGAATTAGTGTTCGAATTTAAAAAAAGTTCCAGTAGATTATTATTTTAGCTACCGGGTGCATAATCGTGGACAACAGTGTCATTGAAAATGCATTGATAGTTGTTTTTATAACTCTTAATATATGAATATAAGAAAAGTTACCGTGGAGTATTGTTTCAGCAACCTTGGGCATGATCTAAGACAACGGGGTCATTGAGAATGCAATAGAATTTGCTTTTGGAAGAATTAGTCTTCAAATCTAAAATAAGTTCCAGCAGATTATTATTTTTGCAACCTGGTGCATGATCCTAATCAACGGGGTCATTGAAAATGCAATAGAATTTGCTTTTGGAAGAATTAGTGGTCGAATCTAAAAAAAGTTCCAGTAGATTTTATTTTAGCAACCTGGTGCATAATAGTGGACAACACGGTCATTAAAAATGCATTGGTAGTTGTTTTTATAACTCTTAATATATGAATATAAAAAAAGCTCCTACGGAGTTTTGTTTTAGCAACCTAGTACATGATCTTAGACAACAGGGTCATTGAAAATGCAATAGAATTTGCTTTCGGAAGACTTAGTGTTCGAATTTAAAAAAAGTTCCGGAAGATTATTTTTTCAGTGACATGGTGCATGATCCTAGACATCAGGGTCATTAAAAATGCATTGTTAGTAGTTTTTATAACTCTTAATATATGAATATAAAAAAAGTTCCAGTGGAGTGTTGTTATAGGAAACTGGTGCATGATCCTAGACAACGGGGTCATTGAAAATGCATTTGAATTTGCTTTTGGAAGAATTAGTGTTAGAATTTAAAAAAAGTTCCCGTTGATTATTATTTTAGCGACCTGGTGCATGATCCTAGACAACAGTGTCTTTAAAAATGCATTGTTAGTTGTTTTTATAACTCTTAATATATGAATATAAGAAAAGTTACTGTGGAGTATTGTTTTAGCAGCCTGGTTCATGATCCTAGACAACAGGGTCATTGAAAATGCAATTGAATTTGCTTTTGGAAGAATTAGTGTTCGAATTTGAAAAAAGTTCGAGTAGATTATAATTTTAGCAACCTGGTGCATAATCGTGGACAACAGGGTCATTAAAAATGCATTGATAGTTGGTTTTATAACACTTAATATATGAATATAAGAAAAGTTACTGTGGAATATTGCTTTAGCAACCTGGTGCATGATCCTAGACAACCGAGTCTTTGCAAATACAAAAGAATTTGCTTTTGGAAGAATTTGTTTTCCAATCTATAATAAGTTCCAGTAGATTATTATTTAGCAACCTGGTGCATAATAGTGGACAACAGGGTCATTAAAAATGCAATGATAGTTGTTTTTTAAAACTCTTAATATATGGATATAAGAAAAGTTACTGTGGAGTATTGTTTTAGCAGCCTAGTACATGATCCTAGAAAACAGGGTCATTGAAAATGCAATAGAATTTTCTTTTGGAAGAATTAGTGTTCGAATTTAAATAAGTTTCAGTTGAATATTATTTTAGCGACCTGGTGCATGATCCAAGTCAACGGGGTCATTGAAAATGCAATAGAATTTGCTTTTGAAAGAATTAGTGTTCGAATTTAAATAAATTCCAGTTGATTATTATTTTAGCGACCTGGTGCATGATCCTAGACAACGGGGTCATTAAAAATGCATTGTTAGTTGTTTTTATAATTCTTAATATATGAATATAAAAAATGTTCCAGCAGATTATTATCTTAGCAGCCTGGTACATGATCCTAGACAACAGTGTCATTGAAAATGCAATTGAATTTTCTTTTGGAAGAATTAGTGTTCGAATTTAAAAAAGTTCCAGTAGATTATTATTTTAGCTACCGGGTGCATAATCGTGGACAACAGTGTCATTGAAAATGCATTGATAGTTGTTTTTATAACTCTTAATATATGAATATAAGAAAAGTTACCGTGGAGTATTGTTTCAGCAACCTTGGGCATGATCTAAGACAACGGGGTCATTGAGAATGCAATAGAATTTGCTTTTGGAAGAATTAGTCTTCAAATCTAAAATAAGTTCCAGCAGATTATTATTTTTGCAACCTGGTGCATGATCCTAATCAACGGGGTCATTGAAAATGCAATAGAATTTGCTTTTGGAAGAATTAGTGGTCGAATCTAAAAAAAGTTCCAGTAGATTTTATTTTAGCAACCTGGTGCATAATAGTGGACAACAGGGTCATTAAAAATGCATTGTTAGTTGTTTTTATAACTCTTAATATATGAATATAAAAAAAGCTCCTGCGGAGTTTTGTTTTAGCAACCTAGTACATGATCTTAGACAACAGGGTCATTGAAAATGCAATAGAATTTGCTTTGGAAGAATTAGTGTTCGAATCTAAAATAAGTTCCAGTTGATTATTATTTGAGCAACCTTGAGCATTATCCAAGACAACGGGGTCATTAAAAATTCATTGTTAGTTGTTTTTATAACTTTTAATATATGAATATAAAAAAAGTTCCTGCGGAGTATTGTTATAGGAACCTGATGCATGATCCTAGTCAACGGGGTCATTGAAAATGCATTTGAATTTGCTTTTTGAAGAATTAGTTTTCGAATTTAAATAAGTTCCCGTTGATTATTATTTTAGCGACCTGGTGCATGATCCTAGACAACAGGGTCTTTAAAAATGCATTGTTAGTTGTTTTTATAACTCTTAATATATGAATATAAGAAAAGTTACTGTGGAGTATTGTTTTAGCAGCCTGGTACATGATCCTAGACAACAGGGTCATTGAAAATGCAATTGAATTTGCTTTTGGAAGAATTAGTGTTCGAATTTAAAAAAAGTTCCAGTTGATTATAATTTTAGCAACCTGGTGCATAATCGTGGACAACAGGGTCATTAAAAATGCATTGTTAGTTGTTTTTATAACTCTTAATATATGAATATGAGAAAAGTTACTGTGGAGTATTATTTTAGCAACCGGGTGCATGATCCTAGACAACAGGGTCTTTGCAAATACAAAAGAATTTGCTTTTGGAAGAATTAGTGTTCGAATTTGAAAAAAGTTCCAGTAGATTATTATTTTAGCAACCTGGTGCATAATCGTGGACAACAGGGTCATTAAAAATGCAATGATAGTTGTTTTTATAACTCTTAATATATGAATATAAGAAAAGTTACTGTGGAGTATTGTTTTAGCAGCCTGGTACATGATCCTAGACAACAGGGTCATTGAAAATGCAATGGAATTTGCTTTTGGAAGAATTAGTGTTCGAATTTAAATAAGTTCCAGTAGATTATTATTTTAGCGATCTGGTGCATGATCCTAGTCAACGGGGTCATTGAAAATGCAATGGAATTTGCTTTTGGAAGAATTAGTGTTCGAATTTAAAAAAAGTTCCCGTTGATTATTATTTTAGCGACCTGGTGCATGATCCTAGACAACAGGGTCTTTAAAAATGCATTGTTAGTTGTTTTTATAATTCTTAATATATGAATATAAAAAAAGTTCCAGCAGATTATTATCTTAGCAGCCTGGTACATGATCCTAGACAACAGTGTCATTGAAAATGCAATTGAATTTTCTTTTGGAAGAATTAGTGTTCGAATTTAAAAAAAGTTCCAGTAGATTATTATTTTAGCTACCGGGTGCATAATCGTGGACAACAGTGTCATTGAAAATGCATTGTTAGTTGTTTTTTTAACTCTTAATATATGTATATACGAAAAGTTTCTGTGGAGTATTGTTTTAGCAGCCTGGTACATGATCCTAGACACCTGGGTCATTGAAAATGCAATGGAATTTGGTTTTGGTAGAATTAGTGTTCGAATTTAAATAAGTCCCAGTAGATTATTATTTTAGCGATCTGTTGCATCATCCCAGACAACAGGGTCATTGAGAATGCATTGTTAGTTGTTTTCATAACCCTTAATATATGAATATAAAAAAAGTTCCTGTGGAGTATTGTTTTAGCAACCTGGTGCATGATCCTAGTCAACAGGGTCATTGAAAATGCAATTGAATTTTCTTTTGGAAGAATTAGTGTTCGAATTTAAAAAAAGTTCCAGTACATTATTATTTTAGCTACCGGGTGCATAATCGTGGACAACAGTGTCATTGAAAATGCATTGATAGTTGTTTTTATAACTCTTAATATATGAATATAAGAAAAGTTACCGTGGAGTATTGTTTCAGCAACCTTGGGCATGATCTAAGACAACGGGGTCATTGAGAATGCAATAGAATTTGCTTTTGGAAGAATTAGTCTTCAAATCTAAAATAAGTTCCAGCAGATTATTATTTTTGCAACCTGGTGCATGATCCTAATCAACGGGATCATTGAAAATGCAATGGAATTTGCTTTTGGAGGAATTAGTGTTCGAATTTAAATAAGTTCCAGTAGATTATTATTTTAGCGATCTGTTGCATGATCCTAGTCAACGGGGTCATTGAAAATGCATTGTTAGTTGTTTTTATAATTCTTAATATATGAATATAAAAAATGTTCCAGCAGATTATTATCTTAGCAGCCTGGTACATGATCCTAGACAACAGTGTCATTGAAAATGCAATTGAATTTTCTTTTGGAAGAATTAGTGTTCGAATTTAAAAAAAGTTCCAGTGGATTATTATTTTAGCCACCGGGGGCATGATCGTGGACAACAGTGTCATTGAAAATGCATTGATAGTTGTTTTTATAACTCTTAATATATGAATATAAGAAAAGTTACCGTGGAGTATTGTTTCAGCAACCTTGGGCATGATCTAAGACAACGGGGTCATTGAGAATGCAATAGAATTTGCTTTTTGGAAGAATTAGTCTTCAAATCTAAAATAAGTTCCAGCAGATTATTATTTTTGCAACCTGGTGCATGATCCTAATCAACGGGGTCATTGAAAATGCAATAGAATTTGCTTTTGGAAGAATTAGTGGTCGAATCTAAAAAAAGTTCCAGTAGATTTTATTTTAGCAACCTGGTGCATAATAGTGGACAACAGGGTCATTAAAAATGCATTGTTAGTTGTTTTTATAACTCTTAATATATGAATATAAAAAAAGCTCCTGCGGAGTTTTGTTTTAGCAACCTAGTACATGATCTTAGACAACAGGGTCATTGAAAATGCAATAGAATTTGCTTTGGAAGAATTAGTGTTAGTATTTATAAAAATTTCCAGTAGATTATTATTTGAGCAACCTGGTGAATCATCCTAGAAAAAAGGGTAATTAAAAATGAATTGTTAGTTGTTTTTATAATTCTTAATATATGAATATAAAAAAAGCTCCTGCGGAGTATTGTTTTAGCAACCTGGTGGATGATCCTAGTCAACGGGGTCATTGAAAATGCATTTGAATTTGCTTTTTGAAGAATTAGTGTTCGAATTTAAATAAGTTCCAGTAGATTATTATTTTAGCGACCTGGTGCATGATCCTAGACAACAGTGTCTTTAAAAATGCATTGTTAGTTGTTTTTATAACTCTTAATATATGAATATAAGAAAAGTTACTGTGGAGTATTGTTTTAGCAGCCTGGTACATGATCCTAGACAACAGGGTCATTGAAAATGCAATTGAATTTGCTTTTGGAAGAATTAGTGTTCGAATTTGAAATAATTTCGATTAGATTATAATTTTAGCAACCTGGTGCATAATCGTGGACAACAGGGTCATTATAAATGCAATCATAGTTGTTTTTATAACTCTTAATATATGAATATAAGAAAAGTTACTGTGGAATATTGCTTTAGCAACCTGGTGCATGATCCTAGACAACCGAGTCTTTGCAAATACAAAAGAATTTGCTTTTGGAAGAATTAGTTTTCGAATCTAAAATAAGTTCCAGTAGATTATTATTTTAGCAACCTGGTGCATAATCGTGGACAACAGGGTCATTAAAAATGCAATCATAGTTGTTTTTATAACTCTTAATATATGAATATAAGAAAAGTTACTGTGGAGTATTGTTTTAGCAGCCTGGTACATGATCGTAGTCAACGGGGTCATTGAAAATGCAATAGAATTTGCTTTTGAAAGAATTAGTATTCGAATTTAAATAAATTCCAGTTGATTATTATTTTAGCGACCTGGTGCATGATCCAAGTCAACGGGGTCATTGCAATTGAAATAGAATTTGCTTTTGGAAGAATTAGTTTTCGAATTTAAATAAATTCCAGTTGATTATTATTTTAGCGACCTGGTGCATGATCCTAGACAACGGGGTCTTTAAAAATGCATTGTTAGTTGTTTTTATAATTCTTAATATATGAATATAAAAAATGTTCCAGCAGATTATTATCTTAGCAGCCTGGTACATGATCCTAGACAACAGTGTCATTGAAAATGCAATTGAATTTTCTTTTGGAAGAATTAGTGTTCGAATTTAAAAAAAGTTCCAGTAGATTATTATTTTAGCTACCGGGTGCATAATCGTGGACAACGGGGTCATTGAAAATGCATTTTTAGTTGTTTTTATAACTCTTAATATATGAATATAAAAAAAGTTCCTGTGGAGTATTATTACAGCAACCTTGGGCATGATCTTAAACTACGGGGTCATTGAAAATACAATAGAATTTGCTTTTGAAAGAATTAGTCTTCAAATCTAAAATAAGTTCCAGCAGATTATTATTTTTGCAACCTGGTGCATGATCCTAATCAACGGGGTCATTGAAAATGCAATAGAATTTGCTTTTGGAAGAATTAGTGGTCGAATCTAAAAAAGTTCCAGTAGATTTTATTTTAGCAACCTGGTGCATAATAGTGGACAACACGGTCATTAAAAATGCATTGTTAGTTGTTTTTATAACTCTTAATATATGAATATAAAAAAAGCTCCTACGGAGTTTTGTTTTAGCAACCTAGTACATGATCTTAGACAACAGGGTCATTGAAAATGCAATAGAATTTTCTTTGGAAGAATTAGTGTTCGAATCTAAAATAAGTTCCAGTTGATTATTATTTCAGCGACCTGGTGCATGATCCTAGACAACAGGGTCATTAAAAATGCATTTCTAGTTGTTTTTATAACTCTTAATATATGAATATAAAAAAAGATCCTGTGGAGTATTGTTATAGGAACCTTGGGCATGATCTTAGACTACGGGGTCATTGAAAATGCAATAGAATTTGCTTTTTGAAGAATTAGTGTTCGAATTTAAAAAAAGTTCCCGTTGATTATTATTTTAGCGACCTGGTGCATGATCCTAGACAACAGTGTCTTTAAAAATGCATTGTTAGTTGTTTTTATAACTCTTAATATATGAATATAAGAAAAGTTACTGTGGAGTATTGTTTTAGCAGCCTGGTACATGATCCTAGACAACAGGGTCATTGAAAATGCAATTGAATTTGCTTTTGGAAGAATTAGTGTTCGAATTTGAAAAAAGTTCAAGTAGATTATAATTTTAGCAACCTTGTGCATAATCGTGGACAACAGGGTCATTAAAAATGCATTGATAGTTGGTTTTATAACACTTAATATATGAATATAAGAAAAGTTACTGTGGAATATTGCTTTAGCAACCGGGTGCATGATCCTAGACAACAGTGTCTTTGCAAATACAAAAGAATTTGCTTTTGGAAGAATTAGTTTTCGAATCTAAAATAAGTTCCAGTAGATTATTATTTTAGCAACCTGGTGCATAATCGTGGACAACAGGGTCATTAAAAATGCAATCATAGTTGTTTTTATAACTCTTAATATATGAATATAAGAAAAGTTACTGTGGAGTATTGTTTTAGCAGCCTGGTACATGATCCTAGACAACAGGGTCATTGAAAATGCAATGGAATTTGCTTTTGGAAGAATTAGTGTTCGAATTTAAATAAGTTCCAGTAGATTATTATTTTAGCGATCTGGTGCATGATCCTAGTCAACGGGGTCATTGAAAATGCAATGGAATTTGCTTTTGGAAGAATTAGTGTTCGAATTTAAAAAAGTTCCCGTTGATTATTATTTTAGCGACCTGGTGCATGATCCTAGACAACAGGGTCTTTAAAAATGCATTGTTAGTTGTTTTTATAATTCTTAATATATGAATATAAAAAATGTTCCAGCAGATTATTATCTTAGCAGCCTGGTACATGATCCTAGACAACAGTGTCATTGAAAATGCAATTGAATTTTCTTTTGGAAGAATTAGTGTTCGAATTTAAAAAAAGTTCCAGTAGATTATTATTTTAGCTACCGGGTGCATAATCGTGGACAACAGTGTCATTGAAAATGCATTGTTAGTTGTTTTTATAACTCTTAATATATGAATATAAGAGAAGTTACTGTGGAGTATTGTTTTAGCAGCCTGGTACATGATCCTAGTCAACGGGCTCATTGAAAATGCAATGGAATTTGCTTTTGGAAGAATTAGTGTTCGAATTTAAATAAGTCCCAGTAGATTATTATTTTAGCGATCTGTTGCATCATCCTAGACAACAGGGTCATTGAGAATGCATTGTTAGTTGTTTTCATAACCCTTAATATATGAATATAAAAAAAGTTCCTGTAGAGTATTGTTTTAGCAACCTTGTGCATAATCCAAGTCAACGGGGTCATTGAAAATGAAATCGAATTTGCTTTTGATAGAATTAGTATTCGAATTTAAATAAATTTCAGTTGATTATTATTTTAGCTATCTGTTGCATCATCCTAGACAACAGGGTCATTGAGAATGCATTGTTAGTTGTTTTCATAACCCTAAATATATGAATATAAGAGAAGTTACTGTGGAGTATTGTTTTAGCGGCCTGGTACATGATCCTAGTCAACGGGATCATTGAAAATGCAATGGAATTTGCTTTTGGAAGAATTAGTGTTCGAACTTGAAAAAAGTTCCAGTAGATTATTATTTTAGCAACCTGGTGCATAATCGTGGACAACAGGGTCATTAAAAATTCATTGATAGCTGTTTTTATAACACGTACTATATGAATATAAAAAAAGTGACGGTAGATTATTTTTTTAGCAATCTGGTGCATGATCCTAGTCTACTGGGTCATTGAGAATGCAATTGAATTTGCTTTTGGAAGAATTAGTGTGCGAATCTAAAAAAAGTTCCAGTAGATTATTCTTTTAGCAACCTTGTGCATTATCCAAGACAACTGGGTCATTAAAAATGCATTTTTAGTTGTTTTTATAACTCTTAATATATGAATATAAAAAAAGTTCCCGTGGAGTATTGTTACAGCAACCTTGGGCATGATCTTAAACTACGGGGTCATTGAAAATACAATAGAATTTGCTTTTGGAAGAATTAGTGTGCGAATCTAAAGAAAGTTCCAGTAGATTATTATTTTAGCAACCTGGTGCATAATCGTGGACAACAGGGTCATTAAAAATGCATTGATAGCTTTTTTTATAACACGTAATATATGAATATAAGAAAAGTTACCGTGGAGTATTGTTTCAGCAACCTTGGGCATGATCTAAGACAACGGGGTCATTGAGAATGCAATAGAATTTGCTTTTGGAAGAATTAGTCTTCAAATCTAAAATAAGTTCCAGCAGATTATTATTTTTGCAACCTGGTGCATGATCCTAATCAACGGGGTCATTGAAAATGCAATAGAATTTGCTTTTGGAAGAATTAGTGGTCGAATCTAAAAAAGTTCCAGTAGATTTTATTTTAGCAACCTGGTGCATAATAGTGGACAACAGGGTCATTAAAAATGCATTGTTAGTTGTTTTTATAACTCTTAATATATGAATATAAAAAAAGCTCCTGCGGAGTTTTGTTTTAGCAACCTAGTACATGATCTTAGACAACAGGGTCATTGAAAATGCAATAGAATTTGCTTTGGAAGAATTAGTGTTCGAATCTAAAATAAGTTCCAGTAGATTATTATTTGAGCAACCTGGTGCATGATCCTAGACAACAGGGTCATTAAAAATGCATTGTTAGTTGTTTTTATAACTCTTAATATATGAATATAAAAAAAGCTCCTGCGGAGTATTGTTTTAGCAACCTGGTGCATGATCTGAGACAACGGGGACATTGAAAATGCAATAGAATTTGCTTTTCGAACAATTATTGTTCGATTTTAAATAAGTTTCAGTGGATTATTATTTTAGCGACCTGGTGCATGATCCTAGACAACAGGGTCTTTAAAAATGCATTGTTAGTTGTTTTTATAACTCTTAATATATGAATATAAAAAAAGTTACCGTGGGGTATGGTTTAAGCAACCTGGTGCATGATCCTAGTCAACGGGGTCATTGAAAATGCAATGTTGGAAGAATTAGTGTTCGAATTTAAAAAAAGTTCCCGTAGATTATTATTTTAGCAACCTGGTGCATAATCGTGGACAACAGGGTCAATAAAAATGCATTGTTAGTTGTTTCTATAACTCTTAATATATGAATATAAAAAATGTTCCAGTAGATTATTATCTTAGCAGCCTGGTACATGATCCTAGACAACAGGGTCATTGAAAATGCAATTGAATTTTCTTTTGGAAGAATTAGTGTTCGAATTTAAAAAAAGTTCCAGTTGATTATTATTTTAGCGACCTGGTGCATGATCCTAGACAACAGGGTCTTTGCAAATACGAAAGAATTTGCTTTTGGAAGAATTAGTTTTCGAATCTAAAATAAGTTCGAGTAGATTATAATTTTAGCAACCTGGTGCATAATCGTGGACAACAGGGTCATTAAAAATGCATTGATAGTTGGTTTTATAACACTTAATATATGAATATAAGAAAAGTTACTGTGGAATATTGCTTTAGCAACCTGGTGCATGATCTTAGAAAACAGGGTCATTGAAAATGCAATTGAATTTGCTTTTGGAAGAATTAGTGTTCGAATTTGAAAAAAGTTCCAGTAGATTATTATTTTAGCAACCTGGTGCATAATCGTGGACAACAGGGTCATTAAAAATGCAATCATAGTTGTTTTTATAACTCTTAATATATGAATATAAGAAAAGTTACTGTGGAGTATTGTTTTAGCAGCCTGGTACATGATCCTAGACAACAGGGTCATTGAAAATGCAATGGAATTTGCTTTTGGAAGAATTAGTGTTCGAATTTAAATAAGTTCCAGTAGATTATTATTTTAGCGATCTGGTGCATGATCCTAGTCAACGGGGTCATTGAAAATGCAATGGAATTTGCTTTTGGAAGAATTAGTGTTCGAATTTAAAAAAAGTTCCAGTTGATTATTATTTTAGCGACCTGGTGCATGATCCTAGACAACAGGGTCTTTAAAAATGCATTGTTAGTTGTTTTTATAATTCTTAATATATGAATATAAAAAAAGTTCCAGCAGATTATTATCTTAGCAGCCTGGTACATGATCCTAGACAACAGGGTCATTGAAAATGCAATTGAATATTCTTTTGGAAGAATTAGTGTTCGAATTTAAAAAAGTTCCAGTAGATTATTATTTTAGCTACCGGGTGCATAATCGTGGACAACAGTGTCATTGAAAATGCATTGTTAGTTGTTTTTATAACTCTTAATATATGAATATAAGAAAAGTTACTGTGGAGTATTGTTTTAGCAGCCTGGTACATGATCCTAGTCAACGGGGTCATTGAAAATACAATAGAATTTGATTTTGGAAGAATTAGTGTTCGAATTTAAATAAGTCCCAGTAGATTATTATTTTAGCGATCTGTTGCATCATCCCAGACAACAGGGTCATTGAGAATGCATTGTTAGTTGTTTTCATAACCCTTAATATATGAATATAAAAAAGTTCCTGTGGAGTATTGTTTTAGCAACCTGGTGCATGATCCTAGTCAACGGGGTCATTGAAAATAGAATAGAATTTGCTTTTGGAAGAATTAGTATTCGAATTTAAATAAGTCCCAGTAGATTATTATTTTAGCTATCTGTTGCATCATCCTAGACAACAGGGTCATTGAGAATGCATTGTTAGTTGTTTTCATAACCCTAAATATATGAATATAAGAGAAGTTACTGTGGAGTATTGTTTTAGCGGCCTGGTACATGATCCTAGTCAACGGGATCATTGAAAATGCAATGGAATTTGCTTTTGGAAGAATTAGTGTTCGAACTTGAAAAAAGCTCCAGTAGATTATTATTTTAGCAACCTGGTGCATAATCGTGGACAACAGGGTCATTAAAAATTCATTGATAGCTGTTTTTATAACACGTAATATATAAATATAAGAAAAGTGACGGTAGATTATTATTTTAGCAACCTGGTGCATGATCCTAGTCAACTGGGTCATTGAGAATGCAATAGAATTTGCTTTTGGAAGAATTAGTGTGCGAATCTAAAAAAAGTTCCAGTAGATTATTATGTTAGCAACCTGGTGCATAATCCTGGACAACAGGGTCATTATAAATGCATTTTTAGTTGTTTTTATAACTCTTAATATATGAATATAAAAAAGTTCCAGTGGAATATTGTTTCAGCAACCTTGGGCATGATCTAAGACAACGGGGTCAATGAGAATGCAATAGAATTTGCTTTTGGAAGAATTAGTGTGCGAATCTAAAAAAAGTTCCAGTAGATTATTATTTTAGCAACCTGGTGCATAATCGTGGACAACATGGTCATTAAAAATGCATTGATAGTTGTTTTTATAACTCTTAATATATGAATATAAGAAAAGTTACCGTGGAGTATTGTTTCAGCAACCTTGGGCATGATCTAAGACAACGGGGTCATTGAGAATGCAATAGAATTTGCTTTTGGAAGAATTAGTCTTCAAATCTAAAATAAGTTCCAGCAGATTATTATTTTTGCAACCTGGTGCATGATCCTAATCAACGGGGTCATTGAAAATGCAATAGAATTTGCTTTTGGAAGAATTAGTGGTCGAATCTAAAAAAGTTCCAGTAGATTATTATTTTAGCAACCTGGTGCATAATCGTGGACAACAGGGTCATTAAAAATGCATTGTTAGTTGTTTTTATAACTCTTAATATATGAATATAAAAAAGCTCCTGCGGAGTATTGTTTTAGCAACCTAGTACATGATGTTAGACAACAGGGTCATTGAAAATGCAATAGAATTTGCTTTTGGAAGAATTACTGTTCAAATTTATAAAAAGTTCCAGTAGATGATTATTTCAGCAACCTGGTGCATGATCCTAGACAACAGGGTCATTAAAAATGCATTGTTAGTTGTTTTTATAACTCTTAATATATGAATATAAAACAAGCTCCTGTGTAGTATTGTTTTAGCAACCTGGTGGATGATCCTAGACAACGGGGTCATTGAAAATGCAATAGAATTTGCTTTTGAAGGAATTAGTTTTAGAATTTAAATAAATTCCAGTTGATTATTATTTTAGCGACCTGGTGCATGATCCTAGACAACAGGGTCTTTAAAAATGCATTGTTAGTTGTTTTTATAACTCTTAATATATGAATATAAAAAAAGTTACCGTGGGGTATGGTTTAAGCAACCTGGTGCATGATCCTAGTCAACGGGGTCATTGAAAATGCAATGGAAGAATTAGTGTTCGAATTTAAAAAAAGTTCCCGTAGATTATTATTTTAGCAACCTGGTGCATAATCGTGGACAACAGGGTCAATAAAAATGCATTGTTAGTTGTTTCTATAACTCTTAATATATGAATATAAAAAATGTTCCAGTAGATTATTATCTTAGCAGCCTGGTACATGATCCTAGACATCATTGTCTTTGAAAATGCAATTGATTTTCCTTTTGGAATATTTTGTGTTAGAATTTAAAAAAAGTACCAGTTGATTATTATTTTATCGACCTGGTGCATGATCCTAGACAACCGGGTCTTTGCAAATACAAAAGAATTTGCTTTTGGAAGAATTAGTGTTCGAATTTAAATAAGTTCCAGTAGATTATTATTTTAGCGATTTGTTCATCATCCTAGACAACAGGGTCATTGAAAATGCATTGTTAGTTGTTTTCATAACCCTTAATATATGAATATAAAAAAGTTCCTTTGGAGTATTGTTTTAGCAACCTGGTGCTTGATCCTAGTCAACAGGGTCATTGAAAATAGAATAGAATTTGCTTTTGGAAGAATTAGTGTTCGAATTTGAAAAAAGTTCCAGTTGATTATTATTTAGCGACCTGGTGCATAATCGTGGACAACAGGGTCATTGAAAGTGCATTGTTAGTTGTTTTTATAACTCTTAATATACGAATATAAGACAAGTTACTGTGGAGTATTGTTTTAGCAGCCTGGTACATGATCCTAGACAAAAGGGTCATTGAAAATACAGTGTAATTTGCTTTTGGAAGAATTAGTGTTCGAGTTTAAATAAGTCCCAGTAGATTATTATTTTAGCGACCTGGTGCATGATCCTAGACAACAGGGTCATTAAAAATGCTTTGTTAGTTGTTTTTATAACTCTTAATATATGGATATAAATAAAGTTCCAGTAGATTATTATTTTAGCGACCTGGTGCATGATCCTAGACTACGGGGTCATTGAAAATGCAATAGAATTTGCTTTTGGAAGAATTAGTGTTTGAATTTAAAAAAATTCCAGTAGATTATTATTATAGCAGTCTGGTGCATTGTTAGTTGTTTTTATAACTCTTAATATATGAATATAAAGAATGTTCCAGTAGATTATTGTTTTAGCAGCCAGGTACATGATCCTAGACAACAGGGTCATTGAAAATGCAATTGAATTTGCTTTTGGAAGAATTAGTGTTCGAATTTGAAATAGTTCCAGTTGATTATTATTTTAGCAATCTGGTGCATCATCCTAGACAACCGGGTCTTTGCAAATACAAAAGAATTTGCTTTTGGAAGAATTAGTGTTCGAATTTAAATAAGTTCCAGTAGATTATTATTTTAGCGATTTGTTCATCATCCTAGACAACAGGGTCATTGAAAATGCATTGTTAGTTGTTTTCATAACCCTTAATATATGAATATAAAAAAGTTCCTGTGGAGTATTGTTTTAGCAACCTGGTGCATGATCCTAGTCAACGGGGTCATTGAAAATAGAATAGAATTTGCTTTTGGAAGAATTAGTGTTCGAATTTGAAAAAGTTCCAGCAGATGATTATTTTAGCAACCTGGTGCATAATCGTGGACAACAGGGTCATTAAAAATGCATTGTTAGTTGCTTTTATAACTCTTAATATATGAATATAAGAGAAGTTACTGTGGAGTATTGTTTTAGCAGCCTGGTACATGATCCTAGTCAACGGGATCATTGAAAATGCAGTGGAATTTGCTTTTGGAAGAATTAGTGTTCGAATTTAAATAAGTCCCAGTCGATTATTATTTTTGCGACCTGGTGCATGATCCTAGACAACAGGGTCTTTAAAAATGCATTGATAGTCGTTTTTATAACTCTTAATATATGTATATAAAAAAAGTTCCTGTGGAGTATTGTTTTAGCAACCTGTTGCATGATCCTAGTCAACGGGGTCATTGAAAATACAATAGAATTTGCTTTTGGAAGAATTAGTCTTCGAATTTGAAAAAATTTCCAGTAGTTTATTATTTTAGCAACCTGGTGCATAATCGTGGACAACAGGGTCATTAAAAATGCATTGTTAGTTGTTTTTATAACTCTTAATATATGAATATAAAAAAAGTCCCAGTAGATTATTATTTTAGCAACCTGGTGCATAATCCTAGTCAACGGGGACATTGAAAATGCGATGGAATTTGCTTTTGGAAGAATTAGTGTTCAAATCTAAAATAAGTTCCAGCAGATTATTTTTTTTGCAACCTTGTGCATTATCCGAAACAACGGGGTCATTGAAAATGCATTGTTAGTTGTTTTTATAACTCTTAATATATGAATATAAAAAAAGTTCCTGTGGAGTATTGTTTTAGCAACCTGGTGCATGATCCTAGTCAACGGGGTCATTGAAAATATAATATAATTTGCTTTTGGAAGAATTAGTGTTCGAATTTGAAAAAATCTCCAGTATATTATTATTTTAGCAACCTGGTGCATAATCGTGGACAACTGGGTCATTAAAAATTCATTGATAGCTGTTTTAATAACACGTAATATATGAATATAAAAAAAGTGACGGTAGATTATTATTTTAGCAACCTGGTGCATGATCTTAGTCAACGGGGTCATTGAAAATGCGATGGAATTTGCTTTTGGAAGAATTAGTGTTCAAATCTAAAATAAGTTCCAGCAGATTATTTTTTTTGCAACCTGGTGCATGATCCTAATCAACAGGGTCATTGAAAATGCATTGTTAGTTGTTTTTATAACTCTTAATATATGAATATAAGAAAAGTTACTGTGGAATATTGCTTTAGCAACCTGGTGCATGATCTTAGACAACAGGGTCTTTGAAAATGCAAAAGAATTTGCTTTTGGAAGAATTAGTGTTCGAATTTGAAAAAAGTTCCAGTAGATTATTATTTTAGCAACCTGGTGCATAATCGTGGACAACAGGGTCATTAAAAATGCAATCATAGTTGTTTTTATAACTCTTAATATATGAATATAAGAAAAGTTACTGTGGAGTATTGTTTTAGCAGCCTGGTACATGATCCTAGACAACAGGGTCATTGAAAATGCAATGGAATTTGCTTTTGGAAGAATTAGTGTTCGAATTTAAATAAGTTCCAGTAGATTATTATTTTAGCGACCTGGTGCATGATCCTAGACAACAGGGTCATTGAAAATGCAATTGAATTTGCTTTTGGAAGAATTAGTGTTCGAATTTAAAAAAAGTCCCAGCTGATTATTATTTTAGCGACCTGGTGCATGATCCTAGACAACAGGGTCTTTAAAAATGCATTGTTAGTTGTTTTTATAATTCTTAATATATGAATATAAAAAAAATCCCAGTAGATTATTGTTTTAGCAGCCTGGTACATGATCCTAGACAACAGGGTCATTGAAAATGCAATTGAATTTTCTTTTGGAAGAATTTGTGTTCGAATTTAAATAAGTTCCAGTAGATTATTATTTTAGCTACCTGGAGCATAATCGTGGACAACAGGGTCATTAAAAATGCATTGTTAGTTGTTTTTATAACTCTTAATATATGAATATAAAAAAAGTTACCGTGGAGTATTGTTTTAGCAGCCTGGTACATGATCCTAGTCAACGGGCTCATTGAAAATGCAATGGAATTTGCTTTTGGAAGAATTAGTGTTCGAATTTAAATAAGTCCCAGTAGATTATTATTTTAGCGATCTGTTGCATCATCCCAGACAACAGGGTCATTGAGAATGCATTGTTAGTTGTTTTCATAACCCTTAATATATGAATATAAAAAAAGTTCATGTGGAGTATTGTTTTAGCAACCTGGTGCATGATCCAAGTCAAAGGGGTCATTGAAAATGAAATAGAATTTGCTTTTGATAGAATTAGTATTCGAATTTAAATAAATTCCAGTTGATTATTATTTTAGCTATCTGTTGCATCATCCTAGACAACAGGGTCATTGAGAATGCATTGTTAGTTGTTTTCATAACCCTAAATATATGAATATAAGAGAAGTTACTGTGGAGTATTGTTTTAGCGGCCTGGTACATGATCCTAGTCAACGGGATCATTGAAAATGCAATGGAATTTGCTTTTGGAAGAATTAGTGTTCGAATTTGAAAAAAGCTCCAGTAGATTATTATTTTAGCAACCTGGTGCATAATCGTGGACAACAGGGTCATTAAAAATTCATTGATAGCTGTTTTTATAACACGTACTATATGAATATAAAAAAAGTGACGGTAGATTATTATTTTAGCAACCTGGTGCATGATCCTAGTCAACTGGGTCATTGAGAATGCAATAGAATTTGCTTTTGGAAGAATTAGTGTGCGAATCTAAAAAAGTTCCAGTAGATTATTCTTTTAGCAACCTTGTGCATTATCCAAGACAACTGGGTCATTAAAAATGCATTTTTAGTTGTTTTTATAACTCTTAATATATGAATATAAAAAAAGTTCCCGTGGAGTATTGTTACAGCAACCTTGGGCATGATCTTAAACTACGGGGTCATTGAAAATACAATAGAATTTGCTTTTGAAAGAATTAGTGTGCGAATCTAAAAAAAGTTCCAGTAGATTATTATTTTAGCAACCTGGTGCATAATCGTGGACAACATGGTCATTAAAAATGCATTGATAGTTGTTTTTATAACTCTTAATATATGAATATAAGAAAAGTTACCGTGGAGTATTGTTTCAGCAACCTTGGGCATGATCTAAGACAACGGGGTCATTGAGAATGCAATAGAATTTGCTTTTGGAAGAATTAGTCTTCAAATCTAAAAATAAGTTCCAGCAGATTATTATTTTTGCAACCTGGTGCATGATCCTAATCAACGGGGTCATTGAAAATGCAATAGAATTTGCTTTTGGAAGAATTAGTGGTCGAATCTAAAAAAAGTTCCAGTAGATTTTATTTTAGCAACCTGGTGCATAATAGTGGACAACACGGTCATTAAAAATGCATTGTTAGTTGTTTTTATAACTCTTAATATATGAATATAAAAAAAGCTCCTACGGAGTTTTGTTTTAGCAACCTAGTACATGATCTTAGACAACAGGGTCATTGAAAATGCACTAGAATTTGCTTTTGGAAGAATTAGTGTTTGAATTTAAAAAAAGTTCCAGTAGATTATTATTTTAGCAACCTGGTGCATGATCCTAGACAACAGGGTAATTAAAAATGCATTGTTAGTTGTTTTTATAACTCTTAATATATGAATATAAAAAAAGCTCCTGCGGAGTATTGTTTTAGCAACCTGGTGCATGATCCTAGTCAACGGGGTCATTGAAAATGCAATTGAATTTGCTTTTTGAAGAATTAGTGTTCGAATTTAAAAAAAGTTCCAGTTGATTATTATTTTAGCGACCTGGTGCATGATCCTAGACAACAGGGTCTTTAAAAATGCATTGTTAGTTGTTTTTATAACTCTTAATATATGAATATAAAAAAAGTTACCGTGGAGTATGGTTTAAGCAACCTGGTGCATGATCCTAGTCAACGGGGTCATTGAAAATGCAATGGAATTTGCTTTTGGAAGAATTAGTGTTCGAATTTAAAAAAAGTTCCCGTAGATTATTATTTTAGCTACCGGGTGCATAATCGTGGACAACAGGGTCAATAAAAATGCATTGTTAGTTGTTTCTATAACTCTTAATATATGAATATAAAAAATGTTCCAGTAGATTATTATCTTAGCAGCCTGGTACATGATCCTAGACAACAGGGTCATTGAAAATGCAATTGAATTTGCTTTTGGAAGACTTAGTGTTCGAATTTAAAAAAAGTTCCAGTTGATTATTATTTTAGCGACCTGGTGCATGATCCTAGACAACGGGGTCATTGAAAATGCAATAGAATTTGCTTTTGAAAGAATTAGTGTTAGAATTTAAATAAATTCCAGTTGCTTATTATTTTAGCGACCTGGTGCATGATCCTAGACAACAGGGTCATTGAAAATGCATTGTTAGTTGTTTTCATAACCCTTAATATATGAATATAAAAAAGTTCCTTTGGAGTATTGTTTTAGCAACCTGGTGCATTATCCTAGTCAACGGGGTCATTGAAAATAGAATAGAATTTGCTTTTGGAAGAATTAGTGTTCGAATTTGAAAAAAGTTCCACTAGATTATTATTTTAGCAACCTGGTGCATAATCGTGGACAACAGGGTCATTAAAATGCATTGTTAGTTGTTTTTATTACTCTTAATATATGAATATAAGAGAAGTTACTGTGGAGTATTGTTTTAGCAGCCTGGTACATGATCCTAGTCAACGGGATCATTGAAAATACAGTGTAATTTGCTGTTGGAAGAATTAGTATTCGAATTTAAATAAGTCCCAGTAGATTATTATTTTAGCGATCTGTTGCATCATCCTAGACAACAGGGTCATTGAGAATGCATTGTTAGTTGTTTTCATAACCCTTAATATATGAATATAAAAAAAGTTACTGTTGAGTATTGTTTTAGCAACCTGGTGCATGATCCTAGTCAACGGGGATATTGAAAATACAATAGAATTTGCTTTTGGAAGAATTAGTGTTTGAATTTAAAAAAAGTTCCAGTAGATTATTATTATAGCAGTCTGGTGCATTGTTAGTTGTTTTTATAACTCTTAATATATGAATATAAAAAATGTTCCAGTAGATTATTATCTTAGCAGCCTGGTACATGATCCTAGACAACAGGGTCATTGAAAATGCAATTGAATTTTCTTTTGGAAGAATTAGTGTTCGAATTTAAAAAAAGTTCCAGTTGATTATTATTTTATCGACCTGGTGCATGATCCTAGACAACCGGGTCTTTGCAAATACAAAAGAATTTGCTTTTGGAAGAATTAGTGTTCGAATTTAAATAAGTTCCAGTAGATTATTATTTTAGCGATTTGTTCATCATCCTAGACAACAGGGTCATTGAAAATGCATTGTTAGTTGTTTTCATAACCCTTAATATATGAATATAAAAAAAGTTCCTGTGGAGTATTGTTTGAGCAACCTGGTGCATGATCCTAGTCAACGGGGTCATTGAAAATAGAATAGAATTTGCTTTTGGAAGAATTAGTGTTCGAATTTGAAAAAAGTTCCAGTAGATTATTATTTTAGCAACCTGGTGCATAATCGTGGACAACAGGGTCATTAAAATGCATTGTTAGTTGTTTTTATTACTCTTAATATATGAATATAAGAGAAGTTACTGTGGAGTATTGTTTTAGCAGCCTTGTACATGATCCTAGTCAACGGGATCATTGAAAATGCAGTGGAATTTGCTTTTGGAAGAATTAGTGTTCGAATTTAAATAAGTCCCAGTCGATTATTATTTTTGCGACCTGGTGCATGATCCTAGACAACAGGGTCTTTAAAAATGCATTGATAGTCGTTTTTATAACTCTTAATATATGTATATAAAAAAAGTTCCTGTGGAGTATTGTTTTAGCAACCTGTTGCATGATCCTAGTCAACGGGGTCATTGAAAATACAATAGAATTTGCTTTTGGAAGAATTAGTCTTCGAATTTGAAAAAATCTCCAGTAGATTATTATTTTAGCAACCTGGTGCATAATCGTGGACAACAGGGTCATTAAAAATGCATTGATAGTTGTTTTTATAACTCTTAATATATGAATATAAAAAAAGTGACGGTAGATTATTATTTTAGCAACCTGGTGCATGATCTTAGTCAACGGGGACATTGAAAATGCGATGGAATTTGCTTTTGGAAGAATTAGTGTTCAAATCTAAAATAAGTTCCAGCAGATTATTTTTTTTGCAACCTTGTGCATTATCCGAAACAACGGGGTCATTAAAAATGCATTGTTAGTTGTTTTTATAACTCTTAATATATGAATATAAAAAAAGTTCCTGTGGAGTATTGTTTTAGCAACCTGGTGCATGATCCTAGTCAACGGGGTCATTGAAAATATAATATAATTTGCTTTTGGAAGAATTAGTGTTCGAATTTGAAAAAATCTCCAGTAGATTATTATTTTAGCAACCTGGTACATAATCGGGGACAACAGGGTCATTAAAAATTCATTGATAGCTGTTTTTATAACACGTAATATATGAATATAAAAAAAGTGACGGTAGATTATTATTTTAGCGACTTGGTGCATGATCCTAATCAACGGGGTCATTGAAAATGCAATAGAATTTGCTTTTGGAAGAATTAGTGGTCGAATCTAGAAAAAGTTCCAGCAGATTTTATTTTAGCAACCTGGTGCATAATAGTGGACAACAGGGTCATTAAAAATGCATTGTTAGTTGTTTTTATAACTCTTAATATATGAATATAAAAAAAGCAACTGCGGAGTTTTGTTTTAGCAACCTAGTACATGATCTTAGACAACAGGGTCATTGAAAATGCAATAGAATTTGCTTTTGGAAGAATTAGTGTTCGAATTTAAAAAAAGTTCCAGTAGATTATTATTTTATCATCCTCGTGCATGATCCTGGACAACAGGGTCATTAAAAATGCATTGTTAGTTGTTTTTATAACTCTTAATATATGAATATAAAAAAGTTCCTGTGGAGTATTGTTTTAGCAACCTGGTGCTTGATCCTAGACAACGGGGTCATTGAAAATGCAATAGAATTTGCTTTTGGAAGATTTAGTCTTCAAATCTAAAATAAGTTCCAGCAGATTATTATTTTTGCAACCTGGTGCATGATCCTAATCAACGGGGTCATTGAAAATGCAAAAGAATTTGCTTTTGGAAGAATTAGTGGTCGAATCGAAAAAAGTTCCAGCAGATTTTATTTTAGCAACCTGGTGCATAATAGTGGACAACAGGGTCATTAAAAATGCATTGTTAGTTGTTTTTATAACTCTTAATATATGAATATAAAAAAAGCAACTGCGGATTTTTGTTTTAGCAACCTAGTACATGATCTTAGACAACAGGGTCATTGAAAATGCAATAGAATTTGCTTTGGAAGAATTAGTGTTCGAATCTAAAAAATAAGTTCCAGTAGATTATTATTTCAGCAACCGGGTGCATGATCCTAGACAACAGGGTCATTAAAAATCCAATGTTAGTTGTTTTTATTACTCTTAATATATGAATATAAGAAAAGTTACTGTGGAGTATTGTTTTAGCAGCCTGGTACATGACCCTAGACAACAGGGTCATTGAAAATGAAAAAGAATTTGCTTTGGAAGAATTAGTGTTCGAATTTATAAAAAGTTCCAGTAGATTATTATTTTAGCGACCTGGTGCATGATCCTAGACAACAGTGTCTTTAGAAATGCATTGTTAGTTGTTTTTATAACTCTTAATATATGAATATAAGAAAAGTTACTGTGGAGTATTTTTTTAGCAGCCTGGTACATGATCCTAGACAACAGGGTCATTGAAAATACAGTGGAATTTGCTTTTGGAAGAATTAGTGTTCGAATTTAAATAAGTCCCAGTAGATTATTATTTTAGCGATCTGTTGCATCATCCTCGACAACAGGGTCATTGAGAATGCATTGTTAGTTGTTTTCATAACCCTCAATATATGAATATAAAAAAAGTTACCGTGGAGTATGGTTTTAGCACCCCGGTTCATGATCCTAGTCAACGGGGTAATTGAAAATGCAATAGAATTTGCTTTTGGAAGAATTAGTGTTCGAATTTAAAAAAATTCCAGTAGATTATTATTTTAGCAGTCTGGTGCATTGTTAGTTGTTTTTATAACTCTTAATATATGAATATAAAGAATGTTCCAGTAGATTATTTTTTTAGCAACCTGGTACATGATCCTAGACAACAGGGTCATTGAAAATGCAATTGAATTTTCTTTTGGAAGAATTAGTGTGCGAATCTAAAAAAGTTCCAGTTGATTATTATTTTAGCGACTTGGTGCATGATCCAAATCAACGGGGTCATCGCAATTGAAATAGAATTTGCTTTTGGAAGAATTAGTGGTCGAATCTACAAAAAGTTCCAGCAGATTTTATTTTAGCTACCTGGTGCATAATAGTGGACAACAGGGTCATTAAAAATGCATTGTTAGTTGTTTTTATAACTCTTAATATATGAATATAAAAAAAGCAACTGCGGAGTTTTGTTTTAGCAACCTAGTACATGATCTTAGAAAACAGGGTCATTGAAAATGCAATAGAATTTGCTTTGGAAGAATTAGTGTTCGAATCTAAAAATAAGTTCCAGTAGATTATTATTTTAGCAACCTTGTGCATGATCCTAGACAACAGGGTCATTAAAAATGCATTGTTAGTTGTTTTTATAACTCTTAATATATGAATATAAAAAAAGCTCCTGCGGAGTATTGTTTTAGCAACCTTGGGCATGATCATAGTCTACGGGGTCATTGAAAATGCAATAGAATTTGCTTTTGGAAGAATTAGTCTTCAAATCTAAAATAAGTTCCAGCAGATTATTATTTTTGCAACCTGGTGCATGATCCTAGTCAACGGGGTCATTGAAAATACAATATAATTTGCTTTTGGAAGAATTAGTCTTCGAATTTGAAAAAAGTTCCAGTAGATTATTATTTTAGCAACCTGGAGCATAATCGTGGACAACAGGGTCATTAAAAATTTATTAATAGCTGTTTTTATAACACGTAATATATAAATATAAAAAAAGTGACGGTAGATTATTATTTTAGCAACCTGGTGCATGATCCTTGTCAACGGGGTCATTGAAAATGCGATGGAATTTGCTTTTGGAAGAATTAGTGTTCAAATCTAAAATAAGTTCCAGCAGATTATTTTTTTTGCAACCTGGTGCATGATCCTCGTCAACGGGGTCATTAAAAATGCATTGTTAGTTGTTTTTATAACTCTTAATATATGAATATAAAAAAAGTTCCTGTGGAGTATTGTTTTAGCAACCTGGTGCATGATCCTAGTCAACGGTGTCATTGGAAATGCAATAGAATTTGCTTTTGGAATAATTAGTGTGCGAATCTAAAAAAAGTTCCAGCAGATTTTATTTTAGCAACCTGGTGCATAATAGTGGACAACAGGGTCAATAAAAATGCATTGTTAGTTGTTTTTATAACTCTTAATATATGAATATAAAAAAAGCTCCTGCGGAGTATTGTTTTAGCAACCTGGTGGATGATCCTAGTCAACGGGGTAATTTAAAATGCAATAGAATTTGATTTTGTAAGAATTTGTGTTCGAATTTAAAAAAAGTTCCAGTTGATTATTATTTCAGCGACCTGGTGCATGATCCTAGACAACGGGGTCATTGGAAATGCAATAGAATTTGCTTTTGGAAGAATTAGTGGTCGAATTTAAAAAAAGTTACAGCTGATTATTATTTTAGCGACCTGGTGCATAATAGTGGACAACAGGGTCATTAAAAATGCATTGTTAGTTGTTTTTATAACTCTTAATATATGAATATAAAAAAAGCAACTGCGGAGTTTTGTTTTAGCAACCTAGTACATGATCTTAGAAAACAGGGTCATTGAAAATGCAATAGAATTTGCTTTCGGAAGACTTAGTGTTCGAACTTAAAAAAAGTTCCGGAAGATTCTCCTCTCAGCGACATGGTGCATGATCCTAGACAACAGGGTCATTAAAAATGCATTGTTAGTAGTTTTTATAACACATAATATATGAATAGAACAAAAGTTCCTGTGGAGTATTGTTTTAGCAACCTGGTGGATGATCATAGTCAACGGGGTCATTGAAAATGCAATAGAATTTGCTTTTGGAAGAATTAGTCTTCAAATCTAAAATAAGTTCCAGCAGATTATTATTTTTGCAACCTGGTGCATGATCCTAATCAACGGGGTCATTGAAAATGCAATAGAATTTGCTTTTGGAAGAATTAGTGGTCGAATCTAAAAAAAGTTCCAGCAGATTTTATTTTAGCAACCTGGTGCATAATAGTGGACAACAGGGTCATTAAAAATGCATTGTTAGTTGTTTTTATAACTCTTAATATATGAATATAAAAAAAGCAACTGCGGATTTTTGTTTTAGCAACCTAGTACATGATCTTAGACAACAGGGTCATTGAAAATGCAATAGAATTTGCTTTGGAAGAATTAGTGTTCGAATCTAAAAATAAGTTCCAGTAGATTATTATTTTAGCAACCTGGTGCATGATCCTAGACAACGGGGTCATTAAAAATGCATTGTTAATTGTTTTTATAACTCTTAATATATGAATATAAAAAAAGTTCCTGTGGAGTATTGTTTTAGCAACCTGGTGGATGATCCTAGTCAACGGGGTCATTGAAAATGCATTTGAATTTGCTTTTTGAAGAATTAGTTTTCGAATTTAAAATAAGTTCCAGTAGATTATTATTTTAGCGATCTGGTGCATCATCCTAGACAACAGGGTCTTTAAAAATGCATTGTTAGTTGTTTTTATAACTCTTAATATATGAATATAAAAAAAGTTACCGTGGAGTATGGTTTTAGCAACCCGGTGCATGATCCTAGTCAACGGGGTCATTGAAAATACAATAGAATTTGCTTTTGGAAGAATTAGTGTTCGAATTTAAAAAATGTTCCAGTTGATTATTATTTTAGCAGCCTGGTACATGATCCTAGACAACAGGGTCATTGAAAATGCAATAGAATTTGCTTTTGGAAGAATTAGTGTTCGAATTTAAATAAGTTCCAGTAGATTATTATTTTATCGACCTGGTGCATGATCCTAGACAACAGTGTCTTTAGAAATGCATTGTTAGTTGTTTTTATAACTCTTAATATATGAATATAAGAAAAGTTACTGTGGAGTATTGTTTTAGCAGCCTGGTACATGATCCTAGACAACAGGGTCATTGAAAATGCAATTGAATTTTCTTTTGGAAGAATTAGTGTTCGAATTTGAAATAAGTTCCAGTAGATTATTATTTTAGCAACCTGGTGCATGATCCTAGACAACAGTGTCTTCAAAAATGCATTGTTAGTTGTTTTTATTACTCTTAATATATGAATATAAGAAAAGTTACTGTGGAGTATTGTTTAAGCAGCCTGGTGCATGATCTTAGACTACAGGGTCATTGAAAATGAAATAGAATTTGCTTTGCGGAAGAATTAGTGTTCGAATTTGAAAAAAGTTCAAGTAGATTATTATTTTAGCAACCTGGTGCATAATCGTGGACAACAGGGTCATTGAAAGTGCATTGTTAGTTGTTTTTATAACTCTTAATATACGAATATAAGACAAGTTACTGTGGAGTATTGTTTTAGCAGCCTGGTACATGATCCTAGACAAAAGGGTCATTGAAAATACAGTGGAATTTGCTTTTGGAAGAATTAGTATTCGAATTTAAATAAGTCCCAGTAGATTATTATTTTAGCGATCTGTTGCATCATCCTAGACAACAGGGTCATTGAGAATGCATTGTTAGTTGTTTTCATAACCCTTAATATATGAATATAAAAAAAGGTCCTGTGGAGTATTGTTTTAGCAAATTGGTGCATGATCCTAGACAACGGGGTCATTGAAAATGCAATAGAATTTGCTTTTGAAAGAATTAGTGTACGAATTTAAATAATTTCCAGTTGATTATTATTTTAGCGATCGGGTTCATGATCCTAGACAACAGGGTCATTAAAAATGCATTTTAAGTTGTTTTTATAACTCTTAATATATGAATATTAAAAAAGTTCCTGTGGAGTATTGTTTTAGCGACCTGGTGCATGATCCAAGTCAACGGGGTCATTGAAAATGAAATAGAATTTGCTTTTGGAAGAATTAGTGTTCGAATTTAAATAAATTCCAGTTGATTATTATTTTAGCGACCTGGTGCATGATCCAAGTCAACGGGGTCATTGAAAATACAAGAGAATTTGCTGTTTAAAGAATTAGTGTTCGAACTTAAATAAATTCCAGTAGATTATTATTTTAGCGACCTGGTGCATGATCGTGGACAACAGGGTCATTAAAAATGCATTGTTAGTTGTTTTTATAACTCTTAATATATGAATATAAAAAAAGTCCCAGTAGATTATTATTTTAGCAACCTGGTGCATAATCCTAGTCAACGGGGACACTGAAAATGCAATAGAATTTGCTTTTGGAAGAATTAGTGTTCAAATCTAAAATAAGTTCCAGCAGATTATTTTTTTTGCAACCTGGTGCATGATCCTAGTCAACGGGGTCATTGAAAATGCATTGTTAGTTGTTTTTATAACTCTTAATATATGAATATAAAAAAAGTTCCTGTGGAGTATTGTTTTAGCAACCTGGTGCATGATCCTAGTCAACGGGGTCATTGAAAATGAAATAGAATTTGCTTTCGGAAGAATTAGTGTTCGAATTTGAAAAAATCTCCAGTAGATTATTATTTTAGCAACCTGGTACATAATCGTGGACAACAGGGTCATTAAAAATTCATTGATAGCTGTTTTTATAACACGTAATATATGAATATAAAAAAAGTGACGGTAGATTATTATTTTAGCAACCTGGTGCATGATCTTAGTCAACGGGTTCATTGAAAATGCGAAGGAATTTGCTTTTGGAAGAATTAGTGTTCAAATCTAAAATAAGTTCCAGCAGATTATTTTTTTTGCAACCTGGTGCATGATCCTCGTCAACGGGGTCATTAAAAATGCATTGTTAGTTGTTTTTATAACCCTTAATATATGCATATAACAAAAGTTCCTGTGGAGTATTGTTTTAGCAAACTGGTGCATGATCCTAGACAACGGGGTCACTGAAAATGCAATAGAATTTGCTTTTGGAAGAATTAGTGTGCGAATCTAAAAAAGTTCCAGCAGATTTTATTTTAGCAACCTGGTGCATAATAGTGGACAACAGGGTCATTAAAAATGCATTGTTAGTTGTTTTTATAACTCTTAATATATGAATATAAAAAAAGCTCCTGCGGAGTATTGTTTTAGCAACCTGGTGGATGATCCTAGTCAACGGGGTCATTGAAAATGCATTTGAATTTGTTTTGAAGAATTAGTTTTCGAATTTAAAAAAGTTCCAGTTGATTATTATTTTAGCGACTTGGTGCATGACCCTAATCAACGGGGTCATTGAAAATGCAATAGAATTTGCTTTTGGAAGAATTAGTGGTCGAATCTAGAAAAAGTTCCAGCAGATTTTATTTTAGCAACCTGGTGCATAATAGTGGACAACAGGGTCATTAAAAATGCATTGTTAGTTGTTTTTATAACTCTTAATATATGAATATAAAAAAAGCAACTGCGGAGTTTTGTTTTAGCAACCTAGTACATGATCTTAGACAACAGGGTCATTGAAAATGCAATAGAATTTGCTTTGGAAGAATTAGTGTTCGAATCTAAAAAATAAGTTCCAGTAGATTATTATTTTAGCGACCTGGTGCATGATTCTAGACAACAGGGTCATTAAAAATGCATTGTTAGATGTTTTTATAACACTTAATATATGAATATAAAAAAAGCTCCTGTGGAGTATTGTTTTAGCAACCTTGGGCATGATCTTAGTCTACGGGGTCATTGAAAATGCAATAGAATTTGCTTTTGGAAGAATTAGTCTTCAAATCTAAAATAAGTTCCAGCAGATTATTATTTTTGCAACCTGGTGCATGATCCTAATCAACGGGGTCATTGAAAATGCAATAGAATTTGCTTTTGGAAGAATTAGTGGTCGAATCTAAAAAAAGTTCCAGCAGATTTTATTTTAGCAACCTGGTGCATAATAGTGGACAACAGGGTCATTAAAAATGCATTGTTAGTTGTTTTTATAACTCTTAATATATGAATATAAAAAAAGCAACTGCGGATTTTTGTTTTAGCAACCTAGTACATGATCTTAGACAACAGGGTCATTGAAAATGCAATAGAATTTGCTTTGGAAGAATTAGTGTTCGAGTCTAAAAATAAGTTCCAGTAGATTATTATTTTAGCAACCTGGTGCATGATCCTAGACAACAGGGTCATTAAAAATGCATTGTTAGTTGTTTTTATAACTCTTAATATATGAATATAAAAAAAGCTCCTGCGGAGTATTGTTTTAGCAACCTGGTGGATGATCCTAGTCAACGGGGTCATTGAAAATGCATTTGAATTTGCTTTTTGAAGAATTAGTTTTCGAATTTAAAAAAAGTTCCAGTTGATTATTATTTTAGCGACTTGGTGCATGATCCTAGACAACAGGGTCTTTAAAAATGCATTGTTAGTTGTTTTTATAACTCTTAATATATGAATATAAAAAAAGTTACCGTGGAGTATGGATTTAGCAACCCGGTGCATGATCCTAGTCAACGGGGTCTTTGAAAATGCAATAGAGTTTGCTTCTGTAAGAAGTAGTATTTGAATTTAAAAAAAGTTCCAGTAGATTATTATCTTAGCAGCCTTGTGCATTATCCAAAACAACGGGGTTATTGAAAATTCATTTTTAGTTGTTTTTATAACTCTTAATATATGAATATAAAAAAAGTTACTGTGGAGTATTGTTTTAGCAGCCTGGTACATGATCTTAGACAACAGGGTCATTGAAAATGCAATTGAATTTGCTTTGGAAGAATTAGTGTTCGAATTTGAAATAGTTCCAGTAGATTATTATTTTAGCAACCTGGTGCATGATCCTAGACAACAGTGTCTTTAAAAATGCATTGTTAGTTGTTTTTATTACTCTTAATATATGAATATAAGAAAAGTTACTGTGGAGTATTGTTTAAGCAGCCTGGTACATGATCTTAGACAACAGGGTCATTGAAAATGCAATGGAATTTGGTTTGGAAGAATTAGTGTTCGAATTTGAAAAAAGTTCCACTAGATTATTATTTTAGCAACCTGGTGCATAATCGTGGACAACAGGGTCATTGAAAATGCATTGTTAGTTGTTTTTATAACTCTTAATATATGAATATAAAAAAAGTGACGGTAGATTATTATTTTAGCAACCTGGTGCATGATCTTAGTCAACGGGGACATTGAAAATGCGATGGAATTTGCTTTTGGAAGAATTAGTGTTCAAATCTAAAATAAGTTCCAGCAGATTATTTTTTTGCAACCTGGTGCATGATCCTAGACAACAGGGTCATTGAGAATGCATTGTTAGTTGTTTTCATAACCCTCAATATATGAATATAAAAAAAGTTCCTGTGGAGTATTGTTTTAGCAACCTGGTGCATGATCCTAGTCAACGGGGTAATTGAAAATACAATAGAATTTGCTTTTGGAAGAATTAGTGTTCGAATTTAAGAAAAGTTCCAGTAGATTATTATTTTAGCAATCGGGTGCATAATCGTGGACAACAGGGTCAATAAAAATGCATTGTTAGTTGTTTCTATAACTCTTAATATATGAATATAAAAAATGTTCCAGTAGATTATTATCTTAGCAGCCTGGTACATGATCCTAGACAACAGGGTCATTGAAAATGCAATTGAATTTTCTTTTGGAAGAATTAGTGTTCGAATTTAAAAAAGTTCCAGTTGATTATTATTTTATCGACCTGGTGCATGATCCTAGACAACCGGGTCTTTGCAAATACAAAAGAATTTGCTTTTGGAAGAATTAGTGTTCGAATTTAAATAAGTTCCAGTAGATTATTATTTTAGCGATTTGTTCATCATCCTAGACAACAGGGTCATTGAAAATGCATTGTTAGTTGTTTTCATAACCCTTAATATATGAATATAAAAAAAGTTCCTGTGGAGTATTGTTTTAGCAACCTGGTGCATGATCCTAGTCAACGGGGTCATTGAAAATAGAATAGAATTTGCTTTTGGAAGAATTAGTGTTCGAATTTAAATAAGTCCCAGTCGATTATTATTTTTGCGACCTGGTGCATGATCCTAGACAACAGGGTCTTTAAAAATGCATTGATAGTCGTTTTTATAACTCTTAATATATGTATATAAAAAAAGTTCCTGTGGAGTATTGTTTTAGCAACCTGGTGCATGATCCTAGTCAACGGGGTCATTGAAAATACATTAGAATTTGCTTTTGGAAGAATTATTCTTCGAATTTGAAAAAATCTCCAGTAGATTATTATTTTAGCGACCTGGTACATAATAGTGGACAACAGGGTCATTAAAAATTCAATGATATTTGTTTTTTAAAACTCTTAATATATGTATATAAAAAAAGTGACGGTAGATTATTATTTTAGCAACCTGGTGCATGATCTTAGTCAACGGGGACATTGAAAATGCGATGGAATTTGCTTTTGGAAGAATTAGTGTTCAAATCTAAAATAAGTTCCAGCAGATTATTTTTTTGCAACCTTGTGCATTATCCAAGACAACGGGGTCATTGAAAATTCATTTTTAGTTGTTTTTATAACTCTTAATATATGAATATAAAAAAAGTTTCTGTGGAGTATTGTTTTAGCAACCTGGTGCATGATCCTAGTCAACGGGGTCATTGAAAATGCAATATAATTTGGTTTTGAAAGAATTATTCTTCGAATTTGAAAAAAATCTCCAGTAGATTATTATTTTAGCAACCTGGTACATAATCGTGGACAACAGGGTCATTAAAAATTCATTGATAGCTGTTTTTATAACACGTAATATATGAATATAAAAAAAGTGACGGTAGATTATTATTTTAGCAACCTGGTGCATGATCTTAGTCAACGGGGTCATTGAAAATGCGAAGGAATTTGCTTTTGGAAGAATTAGTGTTCAAATCTAAAATAAGTTCCAGCAGATTATTTTTTTTGCAACCTGGTGCATGATCCTCGTCAACGGGGTCATTGAAAATGCATTTTAAGTTGTTTTTATAACCCTTAATATATGAATATAACAAAAGTTCCTGTGGAGTATTGTTTTAGCAACCTGGTGCATGATCCTCGTCAACGGGGTCATTGAAAATGCAATAAAATTTGTTTTTGAAAGATTAAGTGTACAAATTAAAAAAAGTTCCAGCAGATTTTATTTTAGCAACCTGGTGCATAATAGTGGACAACAGGGTCATTAAAAATGCATTGTTAGTTGTTTTTATAACTCTTAATATATGAATATAAAAAAAGCTCCTGCGGAGTATTGTTTTAGCAACCTGGTGGATGATCCTAGTCAACGGGGTCATTGAAAATGCATTTGAATTTGCTTTTTGAAGAATTAGTTTTCGAATTTAAAAAAGTTCCAGTTGATTATTATTTTAGCGACTTGGTGCATGACCCTAATCAACGGGGTCATTGAAAATGCAATAGAATTTGCTTTTGGAAGAATTAGTGGTCGAATCTAGAAAAAGTTCCAGCAGATTTTATTTTAGCAACCTGGTGCATAATAGTGGACAACAGGGTCATTAAAAATGCATTGTTAGTTGTTTTTATAACTCTTAATATATGAATATAAAAAAAGCAACTGCGGAGTTTTGTTTTAGCAACCTAGTACATGATCTTAGACAACAGGGTCATTGAAAATGCAATAGAATTTGCTTTGGAAGAATTAGTGTTCGAATCTAAAAAATAAGTTCCAGTTCATTATTATTTCAGCCACCTGGTGCATGATCCTAGACAACAGGGTCATTAAAAATGCATTTTTAGTTGTTTTTATAACTCTTAATATATGAATATAAAAAAAGCTCCTGTGGAGTATTGTTTTAGCAACCTTGGGCATGATCTTAGACTACGGGGTCATTGAAAATGCAATAGAATTTGCTTTCGGAAGAATTAGTCTTCAAATCTAAAATAAGTTCCAGCAGATTATTATTTTTGCAACCTGGTGCATGATCCTAATCAACGGGGTCATTGAAAATGCAATAGAATTTGCTTTTGGAAGAATTAGTGGTCGAATCTAAAAAAAGTTCCAGCAGATTTTATTTTAGCAACCTGGTGCATAATAGTGGACAACAGGGTCATTAAAAATGCATTGTTAGTTGTTTTTATAACTCTTAATATATGAATATAAAAAAAGCAACTGCGGATTTTTGTTTTAGCAACCTAGTACATGATCTTAGACAACAGGGTCATTGAAAATGCAATAGAATTTGCTTTGGAAGAATTAGTGTTCGAATCTAAAAATAAGTTCCAGTAGATTATTATTTTAGCAACCTTGTGCATTTTCCTAGACAACGGGTTCATTAAAAATGCATTGTTAGTTGTTTTTATAACTCTTAATATATGAATATAAAAAAAGCTCCTGCGGAGTATTGTTTTAGCAACCTGGTGGATGATCCTAGTCAACGGGGTCATTGAAAATGCAATTGAATTTGCTTTTTGAAGAATTAGTTTTCGAATTTAAAAAAAGTTCCAGTTGATTATTATTTTAGCGACCTGGTGCATGATCCTAGACAACCGGGTCTTTAAAAATGCAATGTTAGTTGTTTTTCTAACTCTTAATATATGAATATAAAAAAAGTTACCGTGGAGTATGGTTTTAGCAACCCGGTGCATGATCCTAGTCAACGGGGTCATTGAAAATACAATAGAATTTGCTTTTGGAAGAACTAGTGTTCGAATTTGAAAAAAGTTCCAGTAGATTATTATTTTAGCAGCCTGGTACATGATCCTAGACAACAGGGTCATTGAAAATGCAATTGAATTTTCTTTTGGAAGAATTAGTGTTCGAATTTAAAAAAAGTTCCAGTTGATTATTATTTTAGCGACCTGGTGCATGATCCTAGACAACAGGGTCTTTGCAAATACAAAAGAATTTGCTTTTGGAAGAATTTGTGTTCGAATTTAAATAAGTTCCAGTAGATCATTATTTTAGCGATCTGGTTTATCATCCTAGACAACAGGGTCATTGAAAATGCATTGTTAGTTGTTTTCATAACCCTTAAAATATGAATTTAAGAAAAGTTACTGTGGAGTATTGTTTTAGCAACCTGGTGCATGATCCTAGTCAACGGGGTCATTGAAAATGCAATTGAATTTGCTTTTGGAAGAATTAGTCTTCGAATTTAAAAAAAGTTCCAGAAGATTATTATTTTAGCAACCTGGTGCATAATAGTGGACAACAGGGTCATTAAAAATGCATTGTTAGTTGTTTTTATAACTCTTAATATATGAATATAAAAAAAGCTCCTGCAGAGTATTGTTTTAGCAAACTGGTGCATGATCCTAGTCAACGGGGTCATTGAAAATGCAATAGAATTTGCTTTTGGAAGAATTAGTATTTGAATTTTAAAAAAGTTCCAGTTGATTATTATTTCAGCGACCTGGTGCATGATCCCAGACAACAGGGTCATTAAAAATGCATTTCTAGTTGTTTGTATAACTCTCAATATATGAATATAAAAAAAGTGACGGTAGATTATTATTTTAGCAACCTGGTGCATGATCTTAGTCAACGGGGACATTGAAAATGCGATGGAATTTGCTTTTGGAAGAATTAGTGTTCAAATCTAAAATAAGTTCCAGCAGATTATTTTTTTTGCAACCTGGTGCATGATCCTAGTCAACGGGGTCATTAAAAATGCATTGTTAGTTGTTTTTATAACTCTTAATATATGAATATAAAAAAAGTTCCTGTGGAGTATTGTTTTAGCAACCTGGTGCATGATCCTAGTCAACGGTGTCATTGGAAATGCAATAGAATTTGCTTTTGGAAGAATTAGTGTGCGAATCTAAAAAAAGTTCCAGTAGATTATTATTTTAGCAACCTGGTGCATAATCGTGGACAACAGGGTCAATAAAAATGCATTGTTAGTTGTTTTTATAACTCTTAATATATGAATATAAAAAAAGCTCCTGCGGAGTATTGTTTCAGGAACCTGGTGCATGATCCTAGTCAACGGCGTCATTGAAAATACAAGAGAATTTGCTTTTTAAAGAATTAGTGTTGGAATTTAAATAAATTCCAGTTGATTATTATTTTAGCGACTTGGTGCATGATCCAAGTCAACGGGGTCATTGCAATTGAAATAGAATTTGCTTTTGGAAGAATTAGTGTTCGAATCTAGAAAAAGTTCCAGCAGATTTTATTTTAGCAACCTGGTGCATAATAGTGGACAACAGGGTCATTAAAAATGCATTGTTAGTTGTTTTTATAACTCTTAATATATGAATATAAAAAAAGCAACTGCGGAGTTTTGTTTTAGCAAACTAGTACATGATCTTAGACAACAGGGTCATTGAAAATGAAATAGAATTTGCTTTTGGAAGAATTAGTGTTTGAATTTAAAAAAGTTCCAGTAGATCATTATTTTAGCAACCTTGTGCATTATCCAAGACAACGGGGTCATTAAAAATGCATTGTTAGTTGTTTTTATAACTCTTAATATATGAATATAAAAAAAGCTCCTGCGGAGTATTGTTTTAGCAACCTGGTGGATGATCCTAGTCAACGGGGTCATTGAAAATGCATTTGAATTTGCTTTTTGAAGAATTAGTTTTCGAATTTAAAAAAGTTCCAGTTGATTATTATTTTAGCGACTTGGTGCATGACCCTAATCAACGGGGTCATTGAAAATGCAATAGAATTTGCTTTTGGAAGAATTAGTGGTCGAATCTAGAAAAAGTTCCAGCAGATTTTATTTTAGCAACCTGGTGCATAATAGTGGACAACAGGGTCATTAAAAATGCATTGTTAGTTGTTTTTATAACTCTTAATATATGAATATAAAAAAAGCAACTGCGGAGTTTTGTTTTAGCAACCTAGTACATGATCTTAGACAACAGGGTCATTGAAAATGCAATAGAATTTGCTTTGGAAGAATTAGTGTTCGAATCTAAAAATAAGTTCCTGTAGATTATTATTTTAGCAACCTGGTGCATGATCCTAGACAACATGTTGATTAAAAATGCATTGTTAGTTGTTTTTATAACTCTTAATATATGAATATAAACAAAGTTCCTGCGGAGTATTGTTTTAGCAACCTTGGGCATGATCTTAGTCTACGGGGTCATTGAAAATGTAATAGAATTTGCTTTTGGAAGAATTAGTGTTCAAATCTAAAATAAGTTCCAGCAGATTATTATTTTTGCAACCTGGTGCATGATCCTAATCAACGGGGTCATTGAAAATGCAATAGAATTTGCTTTTGGAAGAATTAGTGGTCGAATCTAAAAAAGTTCCAGCAGATTTTATTTTAGCAACCTGGTGCATAATAGTGGACAACAGGGTCATTAAAAATGCATTGTTAGTTGTTTTTATAACTCTTAATATATGAATATAAAAAAAGCAACTGCGGATTTTTGTTTTAGCAAACTGGTGCATGATCCTAGACAACGGGGTCATTGAAAATGCAATAGAATTTGCTTTCGGAAGACTTAGTGTTCGAATTTAAAAAAAGTTCCGGTACATTATTATTTTAGCAACCTTGTGCATTATCCAAGACAACGGGGTCATTAAAAATGCATTGTTAGTTGTTTTTATAACTCTTAATATATGAATATAAAAAAAGTTCCTGTGGAGTATTGTTTTAGCAACCTGGTGCATGATCCTAGTCAACGGGGTCATTGAAAATGCAATTGAATTTGCTTTTTGAAGAATTAGTTTTCGAATTTAAAAAAAGTTCCAGTTGATTATTATTTTAGCGACCTGGTGCATGATCCTAGACAACAGGGTCTTTAAAAATGCATTGTTAGTTGTTTTTATAACTCTTAATATATGAATATAAAAAAAGTTACCGTGGGGTATGGTTTAAGCAACCTGGTGCATGATCCTAGTCAACGGGGTCATTGAAAATGCAATGGAATTTGCTTTTGGAAGAATTAGTGTTCGAATTTAAAAAAAGTTCCAGTTGATTATTATTTTAGCGACCTGGTGCATGATCCTAGACCACAGGGTCATTGAAAATGCAATTGAATTTTCTTTTGGAAGAATTAGTGTTCGAATTTAAAAAAAGTTCCAGTTGATTATTATTTTAGCGACCTCGTGCATGAGCCTAGACAACAGGGTCTTTGCAAATACGAAAGAATTTGCTTTTGGAAGAATTTGTGTTCGAATTTAAATAAATTCCAGTAGATCATTATTTTAGCGATCTGGTTTATCATCCTAGACAACAGGGTCATTGAAAATGCATTGTTAGTTGTTTTCATAACCCTTAAAATATGAATTTAAGAAAAGTTACTGTGGAGTATTGTTTTAGCAACCTGGTGCATGATCCTAGTCAACGGGGTCATTGAAAATGCAATTGAATTTGCTTTTGGAAGAATTAGTCTTCGAATTTAAAAAAAGTTCCAGAAGATTATTATTTTAGCAACCTGGTGCATAATAGTGGACAACAGGGTCATTAAAAATGCATTGTTAGTTGTTTTTATAACTCTTAATATATGAATATAAAAAAAGCTCCTGCAGAGTATGGTTTTAGCAACCTGGTGCATGATCCTAGTAAACGGGGTCATTGAAAATGCAATTGAATTTGCTTTTGGAAGAATTATTGTTCGAATTTAAAAAAAGTTCCAGTTGATTATTATTTTAGCGACCTGGTGCATGAGCCTAGACAACAGGGTCTTTAAAAATGCATTGTTAGTTGTTTTTATAACTCTTAATATATGAATATAAAAAAAGTGACGGTAGATTATTATTTTAGCAACCTGGTGCATGATCTTAGTCAACGGGGACATTGAAAATGCGATGGAATTTGCTTTTGGAAGAATTAGTGTTCAAATCTAAAATAAGTTCCAGCAGATTATTTTTTTGCAACCTGGTGCATGATCCTAATCAACGGGGTCATTGAACATGCATTTTTAGATGTTTTTATAACTCTTACTATATGAATATAACAAAAGTTCATGTGGAGTATTGTTTTAGCAACTTGGTAAATTATCCTAGACAACGGGGTCATTGAAACTGCAATAGAATTTGCTATTGAAGAATTAGTGTGCGAATCTAAAAAAAGTTCCAGTAGATTATTATTTTAGCAACCTGGTGCATAATCGTGGACAACAGGGTCAATAAAAATGCATTGTTAGTTGTTTTTATAACTCTTAATATATGAATATAAAAAAAGCTCCTGCGGAGTATTGTTTCAGGAACCTGGTGCATGATCCTAGTCAACGGGGTCATTGAAAATGCAATAGAATTTGCTTTTGAAAGAATTAGTGTTGGAATTTAAATAAATTCCAGTTGATTATTATTTTAGCGACTTGGTGCATGATCCAAGTCAACGGGGTCATTGCAATTGAAATAGAATTTGCTTTTGGAAGAATTAGTTTTCGAATCTAGAAAAAGTTCCAGCAGATTTTATTTTAGCAACCTGGTGCATAATAGTGGACAACAGGGTCATTAAAAATGCATTGTTAGTTGTTTTTATAACTCTTAATATATGAATATAAAAAAAGCAACTGCGGAGTTTTGTTTTAGCAACCTAGTACATGATCTTAGACAACAGGGTCTTTGAAAATGCAATAGAATTTGCTTTTGGAAGAATTAGTGTTGAAATTTAAAAAAGTTCCAGTAGATTATTATTTTAGCAACCTTGTGCATTATCCAAGACAACGGGGTCATTAAAAATGCATTTTTAGTTGTTTTTATAACTCTTAATATATGAATATAAAAAAAGCTCCTGCGGAGTATTGTTTTAGCAACCTGGTGCATGATCCTCGTCAACGGGGTCATTGAAAATACAATAGAATTTGCTTTTGAAAGAATTAGTGTTGGAATTTAAATAAATTCCAGTTGATTATTATTTTAGCGACTTGGTGCATGATCCAAGTCAACGGGGTCATTGCAATTGAAATAGAATTTGCTTTTGGAAGAATTAGTGTTCGTATCTAGAAAAAGTTCCAGCAGATTTTATTTTAGCAACCTGGTGCATAATAGTGGACAACAGGGTCATTAAAAATGCATTGTTAGTTGTTTTTATAACTCTTAATATATGAATATAAAAAAAGCTCCTGCGGAGTATTGTTTTAGCAACCTGGTGGATGATCCTAGTCAACGGGGTCATTGAAAATGCAATAGAATTTGCTTTTGGAAGAATTAGTCTTCAAATCTAAAATAAGTTCCAGCAGATTATTATTTTTGCAACCTGGTGCATGATCCTAATCAACGGGGTCATTGAAAATGCAATAGAATTTGCTTTTGGAAGAATTAGTGGTCGAATCTAAAAAAGTTCCAGCAGATTTTATTTTAGCAACCTGGTGCATAATAGTGGACAACAGGGTCATTAAAAATGCATTGTTAGTTGTTTTTATAACTCTTAATATATGAATATAAAAAAAGCAATTGCGGAGTTTTGTTTTAGCAACCTAGTACATGATCTTAGACAACAGGGTCATTGAAAATGCAATAGAATTTGCTTTGGAAGAATTAGTGTTCGAATCTAAAAATAAGTTTCAGTGGATTATTATTTTAGCAACCTGGTGCATAATCGTGGACAACAGGGTCAATAAAAATGCATTGTTAGTTGTTTCTATAACTCTTAATATATGAATATAAAAAATGTTCCAGTAGATTATTATCTTAGCAGCCTGGTACATGATCCTAGACAACAGGGTCATTGAAAATGCAATTGAATTTTCTTTTGGAAGAATTAGTGTTCGAATTTAAAAAAGTTCCAGTTGATTATTATTTTATCGACCTGGTGCATGATCCTAGACAACCGGGTCTTAGCAAATACAAAAGACTTTGCTTTTGGAAGAATTAGTGTTCGAATTTAAATAAGTTCCAGTAGATCATTATTTTAGCGATCTGGTTTATCATCCTAGACAACGGGGTCATTGAAAATGCATTGTTAGTTGTTTTCATAACCCTTAATATATGAATATAAGAAAAGTTACTGTGGAGTATTGTTTTAGCAAACTGGTGCATGATCCTCGACAACGGTGTCATTGAAAATGCAATTGAATTTGCTTTTGGAAGAATTAGTGTTCGAATTTAAAAAAAGTTCCAGTAGATTATTATTTTAGCAACCTGGTGCATAATAGTGGACAACAGGGGCAATAAAAATGCATTTTAAGTTGCTTTTATAAACCTGAATATATGAATATCAAAAAAGGTCAAGTAGAGTATTGCTTTAGCAACCTGGTGCATGATCCTAGACAACGGGGTCATTGAAAATGCAATTGAATTTGCTTTTGGAAGAATTAGTGTTCGAATTTAAAAAAAGTTCCAGTTGATTATTATTTTAGCGACCTGGTGCATGATCCTAGACAACAGGGTCTTTAAAAATGCATTGTTAGTTGTTTTTATAACTCTTAATATATGAATATAAAAAAGTTACCGTGGAGTATGGTTTTAGCAACCTGGTGCATGATCCTAGTAAACGGGGTCATTGAAAATACAATAGAATTTGCTTTTGGAAGAATTAGTGTTCGAATTTAAAAAAGTTCCAGTAGATTATTATTTTAGCTACCGGTTGCATAATCGTGGACAACCGTGTCATTGAAAATGCATTGTTAGTTGTTTTTATAACTCTTAATATATGAATATAAAAAATGTTCCAGTAGATTATTATCTTAGCAGCCTGGTACATGATCCTAGACAACACGGTCATTGAAAATTCAATTGAATTTTCTTTTTGAAGATTTAGTTTTCGAATTTAAAAAAAGTTCCAGTTGATTATTATTTTATCGACCTGGTGCATGATCCTAGACAACCGGGTCTTTGCAAATACAAAAGAATTTGCTTTTGGAAGAATTAGTGTTCGAATTTAAATAAGTTCCAGTAGATTATTATTTTAGCGATCTGGTTTATCATCCTAGACAACAGGGTCATTGAAAATGCATTGTTTGTTGTTTTCATAACCCTTAATATATGAATATAAGAAAAGTTACTGTGGAGTATTGTTTTAGCAACCTGGTGCATGATCCTAGTCAACAGGGTCATTGAAAATGCAATTGAATTTGCTTTTGGAAGAATTAGTGTTCGAATCTAAAAAAAGTTCCAGAAGATTATTATTTTAGCAACCTGGTGCATAATCGTGGACAACAGGGTCAATAAAAATGCATTGTTAGTTGTTTTTATAACTCTTAATATATGAATATAAAAAATGCTCCTGCGGAGTATTGTTTTAGCAACCTGGTGGATGATCCAAATCAACGGGGTCATTTAAAATGAAATAGAATTTGCTTTCGGAAGAATTAGTTTTCGAATATAAAAAAAGTTCCAGTTGATTATTATTTTAGCGACCTGGTGAATGATCCAAGTCAACGGTGTCATTGAAAATGAAATAGAATTTGCTTTCGGAAGAATTAGTGTTCGAATTAAAAAAAAGTTCCAGTTGATTATTATTTTAGCGAACTGGTGCATGATAGTGGACAACAGGGTCATTAAAAATGCATTGTTAGTTGTTTTTATAACTCTTAATATATGAATATAAAAAAAGCAACTGCGGAGTTTTGTTTTAGCAACCTAGTACATGATCTTAGACAACTGGGTCTTTGAAAATGCAATAGAGTTTGCTTATGTAAGAAGTAGTATTTGAATTTAAAAAAAGTTCCAGTAGATTATTATTTTAGCAACCTGGTGCATTATCCAAGACAACGGGGTCATTAAAAATGCATTGTTAGTTGTTTTTATAACTCTTAATATATGAATATAAAAAAAGTTCCTGTGGAGTATTGTTTTAGCAACCTGGTGCATGATCCTAGACAACGGGGTCATTGAAAATGCAATAGAATTTGCTTTTGAAGGAATTAGTGTTCAAATCTAAAATAAGTTCCAGCAGATTATTATTTTTGCAACCTGGTGCATGATCCTAATCAACGGGGTCATTGAAAAAGCAATAGAATTTGCTTTTGGAAGAATTAGTGGTCGAATCTAAAAAAAGTTCCAGCAGATTTTATTTTAGCAACCTGGTGCATAATAGTGGACAACAGGGTCATTAAAAATGCATTGTTAGTTGTTTTTATAACTCTTAATATATGAATATAAAAAAAGCAACTGCGGATTTTTGTTTTAGCAACCTAGTACATGATCTTAGACAACAGGGTCATTGAAAATGCAATAGAATTTGCTTTGGAAGAATTAGTGTTCGAATCTAAAAATAAGTTCCAGTAGATTATTATTTTAGCAACCTGGTGCATGATCCTAGACAACAGGGTCATTAAAAATGCATTGTTAGTTGTTTTTATAACTCTAAATATATGAATATAAAAAAAGCTCCTGCGGAGTATTGTTTTAGCAACCTGGTGGATGATCCTAGTCAACGGGGTCATTGAAAATGCATTTGAATTTGCTGTTTAAAGAATTAGTTTTCGAATTTAAAAAAAGTTCCAGTTGATTATTATTTTAGCAACTTGGTGCATTATCCAAGACAACGGGGTCATTAAAAATGCATTGTTAGTTGTTTTTATAACTCCTAATATATGAATATAAAAAAAGTTACCGTGGAGTATTGTTTTAGCAACCCGGTGCATGATCCTAGTCAACGGGGTCATTGAAAATACAATAGAATTTGCTTTTGGAAGAACTAGTGTTCGAATTTGAAAAAAGTTCCAGTAGATTATTATTTTAGCAGCCTGGTACATGATCCTAGACAACAGGGTCATTGAAAATGCAATTGAATTTTCTTTTGGAAGAATTAGTGTTCGAATTTAAAAAAAGTTCCAGTTGATTATTATTTTAGCGACCTGGTGCATGATCCTAGACAACAGGGTCTTTGCAAATACGAAAGAATTTGCTTTTGGAAGAATTTGTGTTCGAATTTAAATAAGTTCCAGTAGATTATTATTTTTGCGATCTGGTTTATCATCCTAGAAAACAGGGTCATTGAAAATGCTTTGTTAGTTGTTTTCATAACCCTTAATATATGAATATAAGAGAAGTTACCGTGGAGTATGGTTTTAGCAACCTGGTGCATGATCCTAGTCAACGGGGTCATTGAAAATGCAATGGAAGAATTAGTGTTCGAATTTAAAAAAAGTTCCCGTAGATTATTATTTTAGCAACCTGGTGCATAATCGTGGACAACAGGGTCAATAAAAATGCATTGTTAGTTGTTTTTATAACTCTTAATATATGAATATAAAAAAAGTTACTGTGGAGTATTGTTTTAGCAGCCTGGTACATGATCCTAGACAACAGGGTCATTGAAAATGCAATTGAATTTTCTTTTGGAAGAATTAGTGTTCGAATTTAAAAAAAGTTCCAGTTGATTATTATTTTAGCGACCTGGTGCATGATCCTAGACAACAGGGTCTTTGCAAATACAAAAGAATTTGCTTTTGGAAGAATTTGTGTTCGAATTTAAATAAGTTCCAGTAGATTATTATTTTAGCGATCTGGATCATAATCCTAGACAACGGGGTCATTGAAAATGCATTGTTAGTTGTTTTCATTACTACTAAAGTATAAATATAACAAAATTTACTGTGAAGTATTGTTCTAGCAATCTGGTGCATGATCCTAGACAACAGGGTCATTGAAAATGCAATTGAATTTGCTTTTGGAAAAATTAGTTTTCGAATTAAAAAAAAGTTCCAGAAGATTATTATTTTAGCAATCTGGTGCATGATCCTGGACAACAGGGTCATTAAAAATGCATTGTTAGTTTTCTATATAACTCTTAATATATGAATATAAAAAAAGTCCCAGTAGATTATTATTTTAGCAACCTGGTGCATAATCCTAGTCAACGGGTTCATTGAAAATGCAATGGAATTTGCTTTTGGAAGAATTAGTGTTCGAATTTAAAAAAAGTTCCAGTAGATTATTATTTTAGCTACCGGGTGCATAATCGTGGACAACCGTGTCATTGAAAATGCATTGTTAGTTGTTTTTATAACTCTTAATATATGAATATAAAAAATGTTCCAGTAGATTATTATCTTAGCAGCCTGGTACATGATCCTAGACAACACGGTCATTGAAAATGCAATTGAATTTTCTTTTGGAAGATTTAGTGTTCGAATTTAAAAAAGTTCCAGTTGATTATTATTTTATCGACCTGGTGCATGATCCTAGACAACCGGGTCTTTGCAAATACAAAAGAATTTGCTTTTGGAAGAATTAGTGTTCGAATTTAAATAAGTTCCAGTAGATTATTATTTTAGCGATCTGGTTTATCATCCTAGACAACAGGGTCATTGAAAATGCATTGTTTGTTGTTTTCATAACCCTTAATATATGAATATAAGAGAAGTTACCGTGGAGTATGGCTTTAGCAACCTGATGCTTGATCCTAGTCAACGGGGTCATTGAAAATGCAATTGAATTTGCTTTTGGAAGAATTAGTGTTCGAATTTTAAAAAAGTTCCAGTTGATTATTATTTTAGCAACCTGGTGCATAATAGTGGACAACAGGGTCATTAAAAATGCATTGTTAGTTGTTTTTATAACTCTTAATATATGAATATAAAAAAAGCTCCTGCAGAGTATTATTTTAGCAACCTGGTGCATGATCCTAGACAATGGGGTCATTGAAAATGCAATAGAATTTGCTTTTGGAAGAATTAGTGGTCGAATTTAAAAAAAGTTACAGCTGATTATTATTTTAGCGACCTGGTGCATGATCCTAGACAACGGGGTCTTTAAAAATGCATTGTTAGTTGTTTTTATAACTCTTAATATATGAATATAAAAAAATTTACCGTGGAGTATGGTTTAAGCAACCTGGTGCATGATCCTAGACAACGGGGTCATTGAAAATGCAATAGAATTTGCTTTTGGAAGAATTAGTGTTCGAATTTCAAAAAAGTTCCAGTAGATTATTATTTTAGCTACCGGGTGCATAATCGTGGACAACCGTGTCATTGAAAATGCATTGTTAGTTGTTTTTATAACTCTTAATATATGAATATAAAAAATGTTCCAGTAGATTATTATCTTAGCAGCCTGGTAAATGATCCTAGACAACAGGGTCATTTAAAATGCATTGGAATTTTCTTTTGGAAGAATTAGTGTTAGAATTTAAATAAATTCCAGTTGATTATTATTTTAGTGACCTGGTGCATGATCCTAGACAACGGCGTCACTGAAAATACAAGAGAATTTGCTGTTTAAAGAATTAGTGTTCGAATTTAAATAAGTTTTAGTTGAATATTATTTTAGCGACCTGGTGCATGATCCAAGACAACGGGGTCATTGAAAATGCATTGTTAGTTGTTTTCATAACCCTTAATATATGAATATAAGAGAAGTTACCGTGGAGTATGGCTTTAGCAACCTGATGCTTGATCCTAGTCAACGGGGTCATTGAAAATGCAATTGAATTTGCTTTTGGAAGAATTAGTGTTCGAATTTTAAAAAAGTTCCAGAAGATTATTATTTTAGCAACCTGGTGCATAATAGTGGACAACAGGGTCATTAAAAATGCATTGTTAGTTGTTTTTATAACTCTTAATATATGAATATAAAAAAAGCTCCTGCAGAGTATTGTTTTAGCAGCCTGGTACATGATCCTAGTCAACGGGATCATTGAAAATGCAGTGGAATTTGCTTTTGGAAGAATTAGTGTTCGAATTTAAATAAGTCCCAGTTGATTATTATTTGTGCGACCTAGTGCATGATCCTAGACAACAGGGTCTTTAAAAATGCATTGTTAGTTGTTTTTATAACTCTTAATATATGAATATAAAAAAAATTCCTGTGGAGTATTGTTTTAGCAACATGGTGCATGATCCTAGTATAAGTGTTATAAGTGTATAAGAATTAGTGTTCGAATTTAAAAAAAGTTCCAGTTGATTATTAGCTTAGCAACCTGGTGCATAATCGTGGACAACAGGGTCATTAAAAATTCATTGATAGCTGTTTTTATAACACGTAATATATGAATATGAAAAAAGTGACGGTAGATTATTATTTTAGCAACCTGGTGCATGATCTTAGTCAACGGGGTCATTGAAAATGCGATGGAATTTGCTTTTGGAAGAATTAGTGTTCGAATTTAAATAAGTCCGGTTGATTATTATTTGTGCGACCTAGTGCATGATCCTAGACAACAGGGTCTTTAAAAATAGATAGTTAGTTGTTTTTATAACTCTTAATATATGAATATAAGAGAAGTTACTGTGGAGTATTGTTTTAGCAGCCTGGTACATGATCCTAGTCAACGGGATCATTGAAAATGCAGTGGAATTTGCGTTTGGAAGAATTAGTGTTCGAATTTAAATAAGTCCCAGTTGATTATTATTTGTGCGACCTAGTGCATGATCCTAGACAACAGGGTCTTTAAAAATGCATTGTTAGTCGTTTTTATAACTCTTAATATATGTATATAAAAAAAGTTCCTGTGGAGTATTGTTTTAGCAACCTGTTGCATGATCCTAGTCAACGGGGTCATTGAAAATACAATAGAATTTGCTTTTGGAAGAATTAGTCTTCGAATTTGAAAAAAGCTGCAGTAGATTATTATTTTAGCAACCTGTTGCATAATCGTGGACAACAGGGTCTTTAAAAATGCATTGTTAGTTGTTTTTATAACACGTAATATATAAATATAAAAAAAGTGACGGTAGAGTATTATTTTAGCAACCTGGTGCATGATCCTAGTCAACGGGGTCATTGAAAATGCGATGGAATTTGCTTTTGGAAGAACTAGTGTTCAAATCTAAAATAAGTTCCAGCAGATTATTTTTTTTGCAACCTGGTGCATGATCCTAATCAACGGGGTCACTGAAAATGGAATAGAATTTGCTTTTGGAATAATTAGTGTTCGAATTTAAAAAAAGTTCCAGTTGATTATTTTTTCAACGACCTGGTGCATGATCCTAGACAACAGGGTCATTAAAAATGCATTGTTAGTTGTTTTTATAACTCTTAATATATGAATATAAAAAAAGTTCCTGTGGAGTATTGTTTTAGCAACCTGGTGCATGATCCTAGTCAACGGGGTCATTGAAAATGCAATAGAATTTGCTTTTGGAAGAATTAGTGTTCGAATTTAAAAAAAGTTCCAGTTGATTATTATTTTATCGACCTGGTGCATGATCCTAGACAACAGGGTCTTTGCAAATACAAAAGAATTTTCTTTTGGAAGAATTAGTGTTCGAATTTAAATAAGTTCCAGTAGATTATTATTTTAGCGACCTGGTGCATGATCCTAGACAACAGTGTCTTTAAAAATGCATTGTTAGTTGTTTTTATAACTCTTAATATATGAATATAAGAAAAGTTACTGTGGAGTATTGTTTTAGCAACTTTGGGCATGATCTAAGACAACGGGGTCATTGAGAATGCAATAGAATTTGCTTTTGGAAGAATTAGTCTTCAGATCTAAAATAAGTTCCAGTAGATTATTATTTTAGCAACCTGGTGCATGATCATAGACAACGGGGTCATTGAAAATGCAATAGAATTTGCTATTGAAAGAATTAGTGTTCGAATTTAAAAAAAGTTCCTGGAGAGTATTATTTTAGCAACCTGGTGCATGATCCTAGTCAACGGGGTCATTGAAAATGCAATAGAATTTGCTGTTGAAAGAATTAGTGTTCGAATTTAAAAAAAGTTCCCGTTGATTATTATTTTAGCGACCTGTTGCATGATCCTAGACAAGAGTGTCTTTAAAAATGCATTGTTAGTTGTTTTTATAACTCTTAATATATGAATATAAGAAAAGTTACTGTGGAGTATTGTTAAAGCAGCGAGGTACATGATCCAAGACAACAGGGTCATTGAAAAAGCAATGGAATTTGCTTTTGGAAGAATTAGTGTTCGAATTTAAAAAAAGTTCCAGTAGATTATTATTTTAGCTATCGGGTGCATAATCGTGGACAACAGTGTCATTGAAAATGCATTGTTAGTTGTTTTTATAACTCTTAATATATGAATATACAAAATTTTCCAGTAGATTATTATCTTAGCAGCCTGGTACATGATCCTAGACAACAGGGTCATTGAAAATGCAATTGAATTTTCTTTTGGAAGAATTAGTGTTCGAATTTAAAAAAAGTTCCAGTTGATTATTATTTTAGCGACCTGGTGCATGATCCTAGACAACAGGGTCTTTAAAAATGCATTGTTAATTGTTTTTATAACTCTTAATATATGAATATAAAAAAATTTCCTGTGGAGTATTCTTTTAGCCACCTGGTGCATGATCGTCGTCAACGGGGTCATTGAAAATGCATTTGTATTTGCTTTTGGAAGAATTAGTGTTAGAATTTAAAAAAAGTTACAGTTGATTATTATTTTAGCGACCTGGTGCATGATCCTAGACAACAGGGTCTTTAAAAATGCATTGTTAGTTGTTTTTATAACTCTTAATATATGAATATAAAAAAAGTTACCGTGGAGTATGGTTTAAGCAACCTGGTGCATGATCCTAGTCAACGGGGTCATTGAAAATGCAATGGAAGAATTAGTGTTCGAATTTAAAAAAAGTTCCCGTAGATTATTATTTTAGCAACCTGGTGCATAATCGTGGACAACCGTGTCATTGAAAATGCATTGTTAGTTGTTTTTATAACTCTTAATATATGAATATAAAAAATGTTCCAGTAGATTATTATCTTAGCAGCCTGGTACATGATCCTAGACAACAGGGTCATTGAAAATGCAATTGAATTTTCTTTTGGAAGAATTAGTGTTCGAATTTAAAAAAAGTTCCAGTTGATTATTATTTTATCGACCTGGTGCATGATCCTAGACAACAGGGTCTTTGCAAATACAAAAGAATTTGCTTTTGGAAGAATTAGTGTTCGAATTTAAATAAGTTCCAGTAGATAATTATTTTAGCGATCTGGTTTATCATCCTAGAAAACAGGGTCATTGAAAATGCTTTGTTAGTTGTTTTCATAACCCTTAATATATGAATATAAGAAAAGTTACTGTGGAGTATGGCTTTAGCAACCTGATGCTTGATCCTAGTCAACGGGGTCATTGAAAATGCAATTGAATTTGCTTTTGGAAGAATTAGTGTTCGAATTTAAAAAAGTTCCAGAAGATTATTATTTTAGCAACCTGGTGCATAATAGTGGACAACAGGGTCATTAAAAATGCATTGTTAGTTGTTTTTATAACTCTTAATATATGAATATAAAAAAAGCTCCTGCAGAGTATTGTTTTAGCAGCCTGGTACATGATCCTAGTCAACGGGATCATTGAAAATGCAGTGGAATTTGCTTTTGGAAGAATTAGTGTTCGAATTTAAATAAGTCCCAGTTGATTATTATTTGTGCGACCTAGTGCATGATCCTAGACAACAGGGTCTTTAAATTTGCATTGTTAGTTGTTTTTATAACTCTTAATATATGAATATAAAAAAAGTTCCTGTGGAGTATTGTTTTAGCGACATGGTGCATGATCCTAGTATAAGTGTTATAAGTGTATAAGAATTAGTGTTCGAATTTAAAAAAAGTTCCAGTTGATTATTAGCTTAGCAACCTGGTGCATAATCGTTGACAACAGGGTCATTAAAAATTCATTGATAGCTGTTTTTATAACACGTAATATATGAATATAAAAAAAGTGACGGTAGATTATTATTTTAGCAACCTGGTGCATGATCCTAGTCAACGGGGTCATTGAAAATGCGATGGAATTTGCTTTTGGAAGAATTAGTGTTCGAATTTAAATAAGTCCCAGTTGATTATTATTTGTGCGACCTAGTGCATGATCCTAGACAACAGGGTCTTTAAAAATGCATTGTTAGTTGTTTTTATAACTCTTAATATATGAATATAAGAAAAGTTACTGTGGAGTATTGTTTTAGCAGCCTGGTACATGATCCTAGTCAACGGGGTCATTGAAAATACAATAGAATTTGATTTTGGAAGAATTAGTGTTCGAATTTGAAAAAAGTTCCAGTAGATTATTATTTTAGCAACCTGGAGCATAATCGTGGACAACAGGGTCATTAAAAATTCATTGATAGCTGTTTTTATAACACGTAATATATAAATATAAAAAAAGTGACGGTAGATTATTATTTTAGCAACCTGGTGCATGATCTTAGTCAACGGGGTCATTGAAAATGCGATGGAATTTGCTTTTGGAAGAACTAGTGTTCAAATCTAAAATAAGTTCCAGCAGATTATTTTTTGCAACCTGGTGCATGATCCTAATCAACGGGGTCAATGAAAATGAAATAGAATTTGCTTTCGGAAGAATTATTGTTCGAATTTAAAAAAAGTTCCAGTTGATTATTATTTTAGCAACCTGGTGCATTATCCAAGACAACGGGGTCATTAAAAATGCATTGTTAGTTGTTTTTATAACTCTTAATATATGAATATAAAAAAAGTTCCTGTGGAGTATTGTTTTAGCAACCTGGTGCATGATCCTAGTCAACGGGGTCATTGAAAATGCAATAGAATTTGCTTTTGAAAGAATTAGTGTTCGAATTTAAATAAATTCCAGTTGATTATTATTTTATCGACCTGGTGCATGATCCTAGACAATGGGTTCATTGAAAATACAAGAGAATTTGTTGTTTAAAGAATTAGTGTTCGAATTTAAATAAATTCCAGTTGATTATTATTTTAGCGACCTGGTGCATGATCCTAGACAACAGGGTCATTAAAAATGCATTGATAGTTGTTTTTATATCTCTTAATATATGAATATAAGAGAAGTTACCGTGGAGTATTGTTTCAGCAACCTTGGGCATGATCTAAGACAACGGGGTCATTGAGAATGCAATAGAATTTGCTTTTGGAAGAATTAGTCTTCAAATCTAAAATAAGTACCAGCAGATTATTATTTTTGCAACCTGGTGCATGATCCTAATCAACGGGGTCATTGAAAATGCAATAGAATTTGCTTTGGAAGAATTAGTGTTCGAATCTAAAAATAAGTTCCAGTAGATTATTATTTTAGCAACCTGGTGCATGATCCTAGACAACAGGGTCATTAAAAATGCATTGTTAGTTGTTTTCATAAACCTTAATATATGAATATAAAAAAAGCTCCTGCAGAGTATTATTTTAGCAACCTGGTGCATGATGCTAGTCAACGGGGTCATTGAAAATGCAATTGAATTTGCTTTTGGAAGAATTAGTTTTCGAATTTAAAAAAAGTTCCAGTTGATTATTATGTTAGCGACCTGTTGCATGATCCTTGACAACAGGGTCTTTAAAAATGCATTGTTAGTTGTTTTTATAACTCTTAATATATGAATATAAAAAAAGCTCCTGCGGAGTATTGTTTTAGCAACCTGGTGGATGATCCTAGTCAACGGGGTCATTGAAAATGCATTTGAATTTGCTTTTGGAAGAATTAGTGTTCGAATTTAAAAAAAGTTCCAGTAGATTATTATTTTAGCTATCGGGTGCATAATCGTGGACAACAGTGTCATTGAAAATGCATTGTTAGTTGTTTTTATAACTCTTAATATATGAATATAAAAAAAGTTACCGTGTAGTTTGGTTTAAGCAACCTGGTGCATGATCCTAGTCAACGGGGTCATTGAAAATGCAATGGAAGAATTAGTGTTCGAATTTAAAAAAAGTTCCCGTAGATTATTATTTTAGCAACCTGGTGCATAATCGTGGACAACAGGGTCAATAAAAATGCATTGTTAGTTGTTTCTATAACTCTTAATATATGAATATAAAAAATGTTCCAGTAGATTATTATCTTAGCAGCCTGGTACATGATCCTAGACAACAGGGTCATTGAAAATGCAATTGAATTTTCTTTTGGAAGAATTAGTGTTCGAATTTAAAAAAAGTTCCAGTTGATTATTATTTTATCGACCTGGTGCATGATCCTAGACAACCGGGTCTTTGCAAATACAAAAGAATTTGCTTTTGGAAGAATTAGTGTTCGAATTTAAATAGGTTCCAGTAGATCATTATTTTAGCGATCTCGTTTATCATCCTAGACAACAGGGTCATTGAAAATGCATTGTTAGTTGTTTTCATAACCCTTAATATATGAATGTAAAAAAAGTTCCAGTAGATTATTATTTTAGCAGCCTGGTACATGATCCTAGACAACAGGGTCATTGAAAATGCAATTGAATTTTCTTTTGGAAGAATTAGTGTTCGAATTTAAAAAAAGTTCCAGTTGATTATTATTTTAGCGACCTGGTGCATGATCCTAGACAACAGGGTCTTTGCAAATACGAAAGACTTTGCTTTTGGAAGAAGTTGTGTTCGAATTTAAATCAGTTCCAGTAGATCATTATTTTAGCGATCTGGTGCATCATCCTAGAAAACAGGGTCATTGAAAATGCTTTGTTAGTTGTTTTCATAACCCTTAATATATGAATATAAGAGAAGTTACCGTGGAGTATGGCTTTAGCAACCTGATGCTTGATCCTAGTCAACGGGGTCATTGAAAATGCAATTGAATTTGCTTTTGGAAGAATTAGTGTTCGAATTTAAAAAAAGTTCCAGTTGATTATTATTTTAGCAACCTGGTGCATAATAGTGGACAACAGGGTCATTAAAAATGCATTGTTAGTTGTTTTTATAACTCTTAATATATGAATATAAAAAAAGCTCCCGCAGAGTATGGTTTTAGCAACCTGGTGCATGATCCTAGTCAACGGGGTCATTGAAAATGCAATTGAATTTGCTTTTGGAAGAATTAGTGTTCGAATTTAAAAAAAGTTCCAGTTGATTATTATTTTAGCGACCTGGTGCATGATCCTAGACAACAGGGTCTTTAAAAATGCATTGTTAGTTGTTTTTATAACTCTTAATATATGAATATAAAAAAGTTACCGTGGAGTATGGTTTTAGCAACCCGGTGCATGATCCTAGTCAACGGGGTCATTGAAAATACAATAGAATTTGCTTTTGGAAGAATTAGTGTTCGAATTTAAAAAATGTTCCAGTAGATTATTATTTTAGCAACCTGCTGCATAATCGTGGACAACAGTGTCATTGAAAATGCATTGTTAGTTGTTTTTATAACTCTTAATATATGAATATAAAAAATGTTCCAGTAGATTATTATCTTAGCAGCCTGGTACATGATCCTAGACAACAGGGTCATTGAAAATTCAATTTTTTTTTCTTTTGGAAGAATTAGTGTTCGAATTTAAAAAAAGTTCCAGTTGATTATTATTTTAGCGACCTGGTGCATGATCCTAGACAACAGGGTCTTTGCAAATACGAAAGAATTTGCTTTTGGAAGAATTTGTGTTCGAATTTAAATAAGTTCCAGTAGATTATTATTTTAGCGATCTAGTGCATTATCCTAGACAACAGGGTCATTGAAAATGCATTGTTTGTTGTTTTCATAACCCTTAATATATGAATATAAGAAAAGTTCCTGTGGAGTATTGTTTTAGCAAACTGGTGCATGATCCTAGTCAACGGGGTCATTGAAAATGCAATTGAATTTGCTTTTGGAAGAATTAGTTTTTAAATTTAAAAAAAATTTCCAGTAGATTATTATTTTAGAAGCCTGGTGCATAATAGTGGACAACAGGGTCATTAAAAATGCATTGTTAGTTGTTTTTATAACTCTTAATATATGAATATAAAAAAAGTTCCTGTGGAGTATTGTTTTAGCAACCTGGTGCATGATCCTAGTCAACGGTGTCATTGGAAATGCAATAGAATTTGCTTTTGGAAGAATTAGTGGTCGAATTTAAAAAAAGTTACAGCTGATTATTATTTTAGCGACCTGGTGCATGATCCTAGACAACGGGGTCTTTAAAAATGCATTGTTAGTTGTTTTTATAACTCTTAATATATGAATATAAAAAAAGTTACCGTGGAGTATGGTTTAAGCAACCTGGTGCATGATCCTAGTCAACGGGGTCATTGAAAATGCAATGGAATTTGCTTTTGGAAGAATTAGTGTTCGAATTTAAAAAAAGTTCCCGTAGATTATTATTTTAGCAACCTGGTGCATAATCGTGGACAACCGTGTCAATAAAAATGCATTGTTAGTTGTTTCTATAACTCTTAATATATGAATATAAAAAATGTTCCAGTAGATTATTATCTTAGCAGCCTGGTACATGATCCTAGACAACAGGGTCATTGAAAATGCAATTGAATTTTCTTTTGGAAGAATTAGTGTTCGAATTTAAAAAAAGTTCCAGTTGATTATTATTTTAGCGACCTGGTGCATGATCCTAAACAAAAGGGTCTTTGCAAATACAAAAGAATTTGCTTTTGGAAGAATTTGTGTTCGAATTTAAATAAGTTCCAGTAGATTATTATTTTAGCGATCTGGTGCATCATCCTAGACAACAGGGTCATTGAAAATGCATTGTTAGTTGTTTTCATAACCCTTAATATATGAATATAAGAAAAGTTACTGTGGAGTATGGCTTTAGCAACCTGATGCTTGATCCTAGTCAACGGGGTCATTGAAAATGCAATTGAATTTGCTTTTGGAAGAATTAGTGTTCGAATTTAAAAAAAGTTCCAGAAGATTATTTTATCAACCTGGTGCATAATAGTGGACAACAGGGTCATAAAAAATGCATTGTTAGTTGTTTTTATAAATATTATTATATGAATATAAAAAAAGCTCCTGCAGAGTATTGTTTTAGCAGCCTGGTACATGATCCTAGTCAACGGGATCATTGAAAATGCAGTGGAATTTGCTTTTGGAAGAATTAGTGTTCGAATTTAAATAAGTCCCAGTTGATTATTATTTGTGCGACCTAGTGCATGATCCTAGACAGCAGGGTCTTTAAAAATGCATTGTTAGTTGTTTTTATAACTCTTAATATATGAATATAAAAAAAATTCCTGTGGAGTATTGTTTTAGCAACATGGTGCATGATCCTAGTATAAGTGTTATAAGTGTATAAGAATTAGTGTTCGAATTTAAAAAAAGTTCCAGTTGATTATTAGCTTAGCAACCTGGTGCATAATCGTGGACAACAGGGTCATTAAAAATTCATTGATAGCTGTTTTTATAACACGTAATATATGAATATGAAAAAAGTGACGGTAGATTATTATTTTAGCAACCTGGTGCATGATCTTAGTCAACGGGGTCATTGAAAATGCGATGGAATTTGCTTTTGGAAGAATTAGTGTTCGAATTTAAATAAGTCCGGTTGATTATTATTTGTGCGACCTAGTGCATGATCCTAGACAACAGGGTCTTTAAAAATAGATAGTTAGTTATTTTTATAACTCTTAATATATGAATATAAGAGAAGTTACTGTGGAGTATTGTTTTAGCAGCCTGGTACATGATCCTAGTCAACGGGATCATTGAAAATGCAGTGGAATTTGCGTTTGGAAGAATTAGTGTTCGAATTTAAATAAGTCCCAGTTGATTATTATTTGTGCGACCTAGTGCATGATCCTAGACAACAGGGTCTTTAAAAATGCATTGTTAGTCGTTTTTATAACTCTTAATATATGTATATAAAAAAAGTTCCTGTGGAGTATTGTTTTAGCAACCTGTTGCATGATCCTAGTCAACGGGGTCATTGAAAATACAATAGAATTTGCTTTTGGAAGAATTAGTCTTCGAATTTGAAAAAAGCTGCAGTAGATTATTAGCTTAGCAACCTGGTGCATAATCGTGGACAACAGGGTCATTAAAAATGCATTGATAGTTGTTTTTATAACCCGTAATATATGAATATAAAAAAAGTGACGGAAGATTATTATTTTAGCAACCTGGTGCATGATCCTAGTCAACGGGGTCATTGAAAATGCGATGGAATTTGCTTTTGGAAGAACTAGTGTTCAAATCTAAAATAAGTTCCAGCAGATTATTTTTTTGCAACCTGGTGCATGATCCTAATCAACGGGGTCATTGAAAATGCAATAGAATTTGCATTTGGAAGAAATAGTGTCCGAATTTAAAAAAAGTTCCAGTTGATTATTATTTTAGCAACCTGGTGCATTATCCTAGACAACGGGGTCATTAAAAATGCATTGTTAGTTGTTTTTATAACTCTTAATATATGAATATAAAAAAAGTTCCTGTGGAGTATTGTTTTAGCAACCTGGTGCATGATCCTAGTCAACGGGGTCATTGAAAATACAATAGAATTTGCTTTTGGAAGAATTAGTGTTTGAATTTTAAAAAAGTTCCAGTTGATTATTATTTTATCAACCTGGTGCATGTTCCTAGACAACTGGGTATTTGAAAATACGAAAGAATTTGCTTTTTGAAGATTTTGTGTTCGAATTTAAATAAGTTCCAGTTGATTATTATTTTAGCGATCTGGTTCATCATCCTAGACAACAGGGTCTTTAAAAATGCATTGATAGTTGTTTTTATATCTCTTAATATATGAATATAAGAAAAGTTACCGTGGAGTATTGTTTCAGCAACTTTGGGCATGATCTAAGACAACGGGGTCATTGAGAATGCAATAGAATTTGCTTTTGGAAGAATTAGTCTTCAGATCTAAAATAAGTTCCAGCAGATTATTATTTTTGCAACCTGGTGCATGATCCTAATCAACGGGGTCATTGAAAATGCAATAGAATTTGCTTTGGAAGAATTAGTGTTCGAATCTAAAAATAAGTTCCAGTAGATTATTATTTTAGCAACCTGGTGCATGATCCTAGACAACAGGGTCATTAAAAATGCATTGTTAGTTGTTTTCATAAACCTTAATATATGAATATAAAAAAAGCTCCTGCTGATTATTATTTTAGCAACCTGGTGCATGATCCAAGTCAACGGGGTCATTGAAATTGCAATAGAATTTGCTTTTGGAAGAATTAGTTTTCGAATTTAAAAAAAGTTCCCGTTGATTATTATGTTAGCGACCTGGTGCATGATCCTATACAACAGTGTCTTTAAAAATGCATTGTTAGTTGTTTTTATTACTCTTAATATATGAATATAAGAAAAGTTACTGTGGAGTATTGTTTAAGCAACCTGGTGCATGATCCTAGTCAACGGGGTCATTGAAAATGCAATGGAATTTGCTTTTGGAAGAATTAGTGTTCGAATTTAAAAAAGTTCCAGTAGATTATTATTTTAGCTATCGGGTGCATAATCGTGGACAACAGTGTCATTGAAAATGCATTGTTAGTTGTTTTTATAACTCTTAATATATGAATATACAAAATTTTCCAGTAGATTATTGTTTTAGCAGCCTGGTACATGATCCTAGACAACAGGGTCATTGAAAATGCAATTGAATTTTCTTTTGGAAGAATTAGTGTTCGAATTTGAAAAAAGTTCCAGTAGATTATTATTTTAGCAACCTGGTGCATGATCCTAGACAACAGGGTCTTTAAAAATGCATTGTTAGTTGTTTTCATAAACCTTAATATATGAATATAAAAAAAGCTCCTGCAGAGTATTATTTTAGCAACCTGGTGGATGATCCTAGACAACAGGGTCATTTAAAATGCATTGTAATTTGCTTTTCGAAGAATTAGTTTTTGAATTTAAAAAAATTTAGCGTTGATTATTTTTTTAGCGACCTGGTGCATGATCCTAGACAACAGGGTCTTTAAAAATGCATTGTTAGTTGTTTTTATAACTCTTAATATATGAATATAAAAAAAGTTACCGTGGGGTATGGTTTAAGCAACCTGGTGCATGATCCTAGTCAACGGGGTCATTGAAAATGCAATGGAAGAATTAGTGTTCGAATTTAAAAAAAGTTCCCGTAGATTATTATTTTAGCAACCTGGTGCATAATCGTGGACAACAGGGTCATTGAAAATGCATTGTTAGTTGTTTCTATAACTCTTAATATATGAATATAAAAAATGTTCCAGTAGATTATTATCTTAGCAGCCTGGTACATGATCCTAGACAACAGGGTCATTGAAAATGCAATTGAATTTTCTTTTGGAAGAATTAGTGTTCGAATTTAAAAAAAGTTCCAGTTGATTATTATTTTATCGACCTGGTGCATGATCCTAGACAACCGGGTCTTTGCAAATACAAAAGAATTTGCTTTTGGAAGAATTAGTGTTCGAATTTAAATAAGTTCCAGTAGATTATTATTTTAGCGATCTGGTTTATCATCCTAGACAACAGGGTCATTGAAAATGCATTGTTAGTTGTTTTCATAATCCTTAATATATGAATATAAGAAAAGTTACTGTGGAGTATTGTTTTAGCAACCTGGTGCATGATCCTAGTCAACGGGGTCATTGAAAATGCAATTGAATTTGCTTTTGGAAGAATTAGTTTTCGAATTTAAAAAAGTTCCAGAAGATTATTATTTTAGCAACCTGGTGCATAATAGTGGACAACAGGGTCATTAAAAATGCATTGTTAGTTGTTTTTATAACTCTTAATATATGAATATAAAAAAAGCTCCTGCAGAGTATTGTTTTAGCAGCCTGGTACATGATCCTAGTCAACGGGATCATTGAAAATGCAGTGGAATTTGCTTTTGGCAGAATTAGTGTTCGAATTTAAATAAGTCCCAGTTGATTATTATTTGTGCGACCTAGTGCATGATCCTAGACAACAGTGTCTTTAAAAATGCATTGTTAGTTGTTTTTATAACTCTTAATATATGAATATAAAAAAAGTTCCTGTGGAGTATTGTTTTAGCAACATGGTGCATGATCCTAGTATAAGTGTTATAAGTGTATAAGAATTAGTGTTCGAATTTAAAAAAAGTTCCAGTTGATTATTAGCTTAGCAACCTGGTGCATAATCGTTGACAACAGGGTCATTAAAAATTCATTGATAGCTGTTTTTATAACACGTAATATATGAATATAAAAAAAGTGACGGTAGATTATTATTTTAGCAACCTGGTGCATGATCTTAGTCAACGGGGTCATTGAAAATGCGATGGAATTTGCTTTTGGAAGAATTAGTGTTCGAATTTAAATAAGTCCCAGTTGATTATTATTTGTGCGACCTAGTGCATCATCCTAGACAACAGGGTCTTTAAAAATGCATTGTTAGTTGTTTTTATAACTCTTAATATATGAATATAAGAAAAGTTACTGTGGAGTATTGTTTTAGCAGCCTGGTACATGATCCTAGTCAACGGGGTCATTGAAAATACAATAGAATTTGATTTTGGAAGAATTAGTGTTCGAATTTGAAAAAAGTTCCAGTAGATTATTATTTTAGCAACCTGGAGCATAATCGTGGACAACAGGGTCATTAAAAATTCATTGATAGCTGTTTTTATAACACGTAATATATAAATATAAAAAAAGTGACGGTAGATTATTATTTTAGCAACCTGGTGCATGATCCTAGTCAACGGGGTCATTGAGAATGCAATAGAATTTGCTTTTGGAAGAACTAGTGTTCAAATCTAAAATAAGTTCCAGCAGATTATTTTTTTTGCAACCTGGTGCATGATCCTAGACAACGGGGTCATTGAAAATACAAGAGAATTTGTTGTTTAAAGAATTAGTGTCCGAATTTAAAAAAAGTTCCAGTTGATTATTATTTTAGCAACCTGGTGCATTATCCAAGACAACGGGGTCATTAAAAATGCATTGTTAGTTGTTTTTATAACTCTTAATATATGAATATAAAAAAAGTTCCTGTGGAGTATTGTTTTAGCAACCTGGTGCATGATCCTAGTCAACGGGGTCATTGAAAATGCAATAGAATTTGCTTTTGAAAGAATTAGTGTTCGAATTTAAATAAATTCCAGTTGATTATTATTTTAGCGACCTGGTGCATGATCCTAGACAACGGGGTCATTGAAAATGCAATAGAATTTGCTTTTGAAAGAATTAGTGTTGGAATTTAAATAAGTTCCTGTTGATTATTATTTTAGCGACCTGGTGCATGATCCTAGACAACAGGGTCATTAAAAATGCATTGATAGTTGTTTTTATATCTCTTAATATATGAATATAAGAGAAGTTACCGTGGAGTATTGTTTCAGCAACCTTGGGCATGATCTAAGACAACGGGGTCATTGAGAATGCAATAGAATTTGCTTTTGGAAGAATTAGTCTTCAAATCTAAAATAAGTACCAGCAGATTATTATTTTTGCAACCTGGTGCATGATCCTAATCAACGGGGTCATTGAAAATGCAATAGAATTTGCTTTGGAAGAATTAGTGTTCGAATCTAAAAATAAGTTCCAGTAGATTATTATTTTAGCAACCTGGTGCATGATCCTAGACAACAGGGTCATTAAAAATGCATTGTTAGTTGTTTTCATAAACCTTAATATATGAATATAAAAAAAGCTCCTGCAGAGTATTATTTTAGCAACCTGGTGCATGATGCTAGTCAACGGGGTCATTGAAAATGCAATTGAATTTGCTTTTGGAAGAATTAGTTTTCGAATTTAAAAAAGTTCCAGTTGATTATTATGTTAGCGACCTGTTGCATGATCCTAGACAACAGGGTCTTTAAAAATGCATTGTTAGTTGTTTTTATAACTCTTAATATATGAATATAAAAAAAGCTCCTGCGGAGTATTGTTTTAGCAACCTGGTGGATGATCCTAGTCAACGGGGTCATTGAAAATGCATTTGAATTTGCTTTTGGAAGAATTAGTGTTCGAATTTAAAAAAAGTTCCAGTAGATTATTATTTTAGCTATCGGGTGCATAATCGTGGACAACAGTGTCATTGAAAATGCATTGTTAGTTGTTTTTATAACTCTTAATATATGAATATAAAAAAAGTTACCGTGTAGTTTGGTTTAAGCAACCTGGTGCATGATCCTAATCAACGGGGTCATTGAAAATGCAATGGAATTTGCTTTTGGAAGAATTAGTGTTCGAATTTAAAAAAGGTTCCAGTAGATTATTATTTAAGCTACCTGGTGCATAATCGTGGACAACAGTGTCATTGAAAATGCATTGTTAGTTGTTTTTATAACTCTTAATATATGAATATAAAAAATGTTCCAGTAGATTATTATCTTAGCAGCCTGGTACATGATCCTATACAACTGGGTCATTGAAAATGCAATGTAATTTGCTTTTGTAAGAATTAGTGTTCGAATTTAAAAAAGGATCCAGTTGATTATTATTTTAGCGACCTGGTGCATGATCCTAGACAACAGGGTCTTTGCAAATACAAAAGAATTTGCTTTTGGAAGAATTAGTGTTCGAATTTAAATAGGTTCCAGTAGATCATTATTTTAGCGATCTGGTTTATCATCCTAGACAACAGGGTCATTGAAAATGCATTGTTAGTTGTTTTCATAACCCTTAATATATGAATATAAGAAAAGTGACGGTAGATTATTATTTTAGCAGCCTGGTACATGATCCTAGTCAACGGGATCATTGAAAATGCAGTGGAATTTGCTTTTGGAAGAATTAGTGTTCGAATTTAAATAAGTCCCAGTTGATTATTATTTGTGCGACCTAGTGCATGATCCTAGACAACAGGGTCTTTAAAAATGCATTGGTAGTTGTTTTTATAACTCTTAATATATGAATATAAAAAAATTTCCTGTGGAGTACTGTTTTAGCAACATGGTGCATGATCCTAGTATAAGTGTTATAAGTGTATAAGAATTAGTGTTCGAATTTAAAAAAAGTTCCAGTTGATTATTAGCTTAGCAACCTGGTGCATAATCGTTGACAACAGGGTCATTAAAGACTCATTGATAGCTGTTTTTATAACACGTAATATATGAATGTAAAAAAAGTGACGGTAGATTATTATTTTAGCAACCTGGTGCATGATCTTAGTCAACGGGGTCATTGAAAATGCGATGGAATTTGCTTTTGGAAGAATTAGTGTTCGAATTTAAATAAGTCCCAGTTGATTATTATTTGTGCGACCTAGTGCATGATCCTAGACAACAGGGTCTTTAAAAATGCATAGTTAGTTGTTTTTATAACTCTTAATATATGAATATAAGAGAAGTTACTGTGGAGTATTGTTTTAGCAGCCTGGTACATGATCCTAGTCAACGGGATCATTGAAAATGCAGTGGAATTTGCGTTTGGAAGAATTAGTGTTCGAATTTAAATAAGTCCCAGTTGATTATTATTTGTGCGACCTAGTGCATGATCCTAGACAACAGAGTAATTAAAAATGCATTGTTAGTAGTTTTTATAACTCTTAATATATGTTTATAAAGAAAGATACCGTGGAGTAAGCATTTAGCAACCTGTTGCATGATCCTAGTAAAACGGGTCATTGAAAATACAATAGAAATTGATTTTGGAAGAATTAGTCTTCGAATTTGAAAAAAGCTCCAGTAGATTATTATTTTAGCAACCTGGTGCATAATCGTGGACAACAGGGTCATTAAAAATGCATTGATAGTTGTTTTTATAACTCTTAATATATGAATATAAGCAAAGTTACCGTGGAGTATTGTTTTAGCAACCTGGTGCATGATCCTAGTATAAGTGTTATAAGTGTATAAGAATTAGTGTTCGAATTTAAATAAGTTCCAGTTGATTATTAGCTTAGCAACCTGGTGCATAATCGTGGACAACAGGGTCATTAAAAATTCATTGATAGCTGTTTTTATAACACGTAATATATGAATATAAAAAAAGTGACGGTAGATTATTATTTTAGCAACCTGGTGCATGATCTTAGTCAACGGGGTCATAGAAAATGCGATGGAATTTGCTTTTGGAAGAACTAGTGTTCAAATCTAAAATAAGTTCCAGCAGATTATTTTTTGCGACCTGGTGCATGATCCAAATCAACGGGGTCATTTAAAATGAAATAGAATTTGCTTTCGGAATAATTAGTTTTCGAATATAAAAAAAGTTCCAGTTGATTATTATTTTAGCGACCTGGTGCATGATCCAAGTCAACGGGGTCATTGAAAATGAAATAGAATTTGCTTTCGGAAGAATTAGTGTTCGAATTTAAATAAATTCCAGTTGATTATTATTTGTGCGACCTAGTGCATGATCCTAGACAACAGGGTCTTTAAAAATGCATTGGTAGTTGTTTTTATAACTCTTAATATATGAATATAAAAAAAGTTCCTGTGGAGTATTGTTTTAGCAACATGGTGCATGATCCTAGTATAAGTGTTATAAGTGTATAAGAATTAGTGTTCGAATTTAAAAAAAGTTCCAGTTGATTATTAGCTTAGCAACCTGGTGCATAATCGTTGACAACAGGGTCATTAAAAATTCATTGATAGCTGTTTTTATAACACGTGATATATGAATATAAAAAAAGTGACGGTAGATTATTATTTTAGCAACCTGGTGCATGATCTTAGTCAACGGGGTCATTGAAAATGCGATGGAATTTGCTTTTGGAAGAATTAGTGTTCGAATTTAAATAAGTCCCAGTTGATTATTATTTGTGCGACCTAGTGCATGATCCTAGACAACAGGGTCTTTAAAAATGCATAGTTAGTTGTTTTTATAACTCTTAATATATGAATATAAGAGAAGTTACTGTGGAGTATTGTTTTAGCAGCCTGGTACATGATCCTAGTCAACGGGATCATTGAAAATGCAGTGGAATTTGCGTTTGGAAGAATTAGTGTTCGAATTTAAATAAGTCCCAGTTGATTATTATTTGTGCGACCTAGTGCATGATCCTAGACAACAGGGTCTTTAAAAATGCATTGTTAGTCGTTTTTATAACTCTTAATATATGTATATAAAAAAAGTTCCTGTGGAGTATTGTTTTAGCAACCTGTTGCATGATCCTAGTCAACGGGGTCATTGAAAATACAATAGAATTTGCTTTTGGAAGAATTAGTCTTCGAATTTGAAAAAAGCTCCAGTAGATTATTATTTTAGCAACCTGGTGCATAATCGTGGACAACAGGGTCATTAAAAATGCATTGATAGTTGTTTTTATAACTCTTAATATATGAATATAAGCAAAGTTACCGTGGAGTATTGTTTTAGCAACCTGGTGCATGATCCTAGTATAAGTGTTATAAGTGTATAAGAATTAGTGTTCGAATTTAAAAAAAAGTTCCAGTTGATTATTAGCTTAGCAACCTGGTGCATAATCATGGAAAACAGGGTCATTAAAAATTCATTGATAGCTGTTTTAATAACACGTAATATATGAATATAAAAAAAGTGACGGTAGATTATTATTTTAGCAACCTGGTGCATGATCTTAGTCAACGGGGTCATAGAAAATGCGATGGAATTTGCTTTTGGAAGAACTAGTGTTCAAATCTAAAATAAGTTCCAGCAGATTATTTTTTGCAACCTGGTGCATGATCCTATTCAACGGGGTCATTGAAAATGCAATAGAATTTGCTTTTGGAAGAATTAGTGTTCGAATTTAAAAAAAGTTCCAGTTGATTATTATTTTAGCGACCTGGTGCATGATCCTAGACAACAGGGTCTTTAAAAATGCATTGTTAGTTGTTTTTATAACTCTTAATATATGAATATAAAAAAAGTTCCTGTGGAGTATGGTTTTAGCAACCCGGTGCATGATCCTAGTCAACGGGGTCATTGAAAATACAATAGAATTTGCTTTTGGAAGAATTAGTGTTCGAATTTAAAAAATGTTCCAGTTGATTATTATTTTAGCGACCTGGTGCATGATCCTAGACAACAGGGTCTTTGCAAATACGAAAGAATTTGCTTTTGGAAGAATTTGTGTTCGAATTTAAATAAGTTCCAGTAGATTATTATTTTAGCGATCTGGTGCATCATCCTAGACAACAGGGTCTTTAAAAATGCATTGTTAGTTGTTTTTATAACTCTTAATATATGAATATAAGAAAAGTTACTGTGGAGTATTGTTTTAGCAGCCTTGGGCATGATCTAAGACAACGGGGTCATTGAGAATGCAATAGAATTTGCTTTTGGAAGAATTAGTCTTCAAATCTAAAATAAGTACCAGCAGATTATTATTTTTGCAACCTGGTGCATGATCCTAATCAACGGGGACATTGAAAATGCAATAGAATTTGCTTTGGAAGAATTAGTGTTCGAATCTAAAAATAAGTTCCAGTAGATTATTATTTTAGCTACCTGGTGCATGATCCTAGACAACAGGGTCATTAAAAATGCATTGTTAGTTGTTTTCATAAACCTTAATATATGAATATAAAAAAAGCTCCTGCAGAGTATTATTTTAGCGACCTGGTGCATGATCCTCGTGAACGGGGTCATTGAAAATGCAATAGAATTTGCTTTTGGAAGAATTAGTTTTCGAATTTAAAAAAAGTTCCAGTTTATTTTTATTTTTGCGCCCTGGTGCATGATCCTTGAAAACAGGGTCTTTAAAAAATGCATTGTTAGTTGTTTTTATAACTCTTAATATATGAATATAAAAAAAGTTACCGTGTAGTTTGGTTTAAGCAACCTGGTGCATGATCCTAGTCAACGGGGTCATTGAAAATGCAATGGAATTTGCTTTTGGAAGAATTAGTGTTCGAATTTAAAAAAAGTTCCAGTAGATTATTATTTTAGCTACCTGGTGCATAATCCTGGACAACAGGGTCAATAAAAATGCATTGTTAGTTGTTTCTATAACTCTTAATATATGAATATAAAAAATGTTCCAGTAGATTATTATCTTAGCAGCCTGGTACATGATCCTAGACAACAGGGTCATTGAAAATGCAATTGAATTTTCTTTTGGAAGAATTAGTGTTCGAATTTAAAAAAGTTCCAGTTGATTATTATTTTATCGACCTGGTCCATGATCCTAGACAACCGGGTCTTTGCAAATACAAAAGAATTTGCTTTTGGAAGAATTAGTGTTCGAATTTAAATAGGTTCCAGTAGATCATTATTTTAGCGATCTGGTTTATCATCCTAGACAACAGGGTCATTGAAAATGCATTGTTAGTTGTTTTCATAACCCTTAATATATGAATATAAGAAAAGTGACGGTAGATTATTATTTTAGCAGCCTGGTACATGATCCTAGTCAACGGGATCATTGAAAATGCAGTGGAATTTGCTTTTGGAAGAATTAGTGTTCGAATTTAAATAAGTCCCAGTTGATTATTATTTGTGCGACCTAGTGCATGATCCTAGACAACAGGGTCTTTAAAAATGCATTGGTAGTTGTTTTTATAACTCTTAATATATGAATATAAAAAAAGTTCCTGTGGAGTATTGTTTTAGCAACATGGTGCATGATCCTAGTATAAGTGTTATAAGTGTATAAGAATTAGTGTTCGAATTTAAAAAAAGTTCCAGTAGATTATTATTTTAGCTATCGGGTGCATAATCGTGGACAACAGTGTCATTGAAAATGCATTGTTAGTTGTTTTTATAACTCTTAATATATGAATATACAAAATTTTCCAGTAGATTATTATCTTAGCAGCCTGGTACATGATCCTAGACAACAGCGTCATTGAAAATGCAATTGAATTTTCTTTTGGAAGAATTAGTGATCGAATTTAAAAAAAGTTCCAGTTGATTATTATGTTAGCGACCTGCTGCATGATCCTAGACAACAGGGTCTTTAAAAATGCATTGTTAGTTGTTTTTATAACTCTTCATATACGAATATAAAAAAAGCTCCTGCGGAGTATTGTTTTAGCAACCTGGTGGATGATCCTAGTCAACGGGGTCATTGAAAATGCATTTGAATTTGCTTTTTGAAGAATTAGTTTTCGAATTTAAAAAAAGTTCCAGTTGATTATTATTTTAGCGACCTGGTGGATGATCCTAGACATCAGGGTCTTTATAAATGCATTGTTAGTTGTTTTTATAACTCTTAATATTTGAATATAAAAAAAGTTACCGTGTAGTTTGGTTTAAGCAACCTGGTGCATGATCCTAGTCAACGGGGTCATTGAAAATGCAATGGAATTTGCTTTTGGAAGAATTAGTGTTCGAATTTAAAAAAAGTTCCAGTAGATTATTATTTTAGCTACCGGGTGCATAATCGTGGACAACAGTGTCATTGAAAATGCATTGTTAGTTGTTTTTATAACTCTTAATATATGAATATAAAAAATGTTCCAGTAGATTATTATCTTAGCAGCCTGGTACATGATCCTAGACAACAGGGTCATTGAAAATGCAATTGAATTTTCTTTTGGAAGAATTAGTGTTCGAATTTAAAAAAAGTTCCAGTTGATTATTATTTTATCGACCTGGTCCATGATCCTAGACAACCGGGTCTTTGCAAATACAAAAGAATTTGCTTTTGGAAGAATTAGTGTTCGAATTTAAATAGGTTCCAGTAGATCATTATTTTAGCGATCTGGTTTATCATCCTAGAAAACAGGGTCATTGAAAATGCTTTGTTAGTTGTTTTCATAACCCTTAATATATGAATATAAGAAAAGTTACTGTGGAGTATTGTTTTAGCAACCTGGTGCATGATCCTAGTCAACGGGGTCATTGAAAATGCAATTGAATTTGCTTTTGGAAGAATTAGTCGTCGAATTTAAAAAAGTTCCAGAAGATTATTATTTTAGCAACCTGGTGCATAATAGTGGACAACAGGGTCATTAAAAATGCATTGTTAGTTGTTTTTATAACTCTTAATATATGAATATAAAAAAGCTCCTGCAGAGTATGGTTTAAGCAACCTGGTGCATGATCCTAGTCAACGGGGTCTTTGAAAATGCAATGGAGTTTGCTTTTGAAAGAATCAGTGTTCGAATTTAAATAAATTCCAGTTGATTATTATTTTAGCTACCGGGTGCATAATCGTGGACAACCGTGTCATTGAAAATGCATTGTTAGTTGTTTTTATAACTCTTAATATATGAATATAAAAAATGTTCCAGTAGATTATTATCTTAGCAGCCTGGTACATGATGCTAGACAACGGGGTCATTGAAAATGAAATAGAATTTGCTTTTGGAAGAATTAGTGTTCGAATTTAAATAAATTCCAGTTGATTATTATTTTAGCGACCTGGTGCATGATCCTAGACAACGGGGTCATTGCAAATGAAATAGAATTTGCTTTTGGAAGAATTAGTGTTCGAATTTAAATAAATTCCAGTTGATTATTATTTTAGCGACCTGGTGCATGATCCTAGACAACGGGGTCATTAAAAATGCATTGTTAGTTGTTTTTATAACTCTTAATATATGAATATAAAAAAAGTTCCTGTGGAGTATTGTTTTAGCAACCTGGTGCATGATCCTAGTCAACGGGGTCATTGAAAATGCAATAGAATTTGCTTTTGGAATAATTAGTGTTCGAATTTAAAAAAAGTTCCAGTTGATTATTATTTTAGCAACCTGGTGCATAATCGTGTACAACAGGGTCATTAAAAATGCATTGTTAGTTGTTTTTATAACTCTTAATATATGAATATAAAAAAAGCTCCTGCAGAGTATTGTTTTAGCAGCCTGGTACATGATCCTAGTCAACGGGATCATTGAAAATGCAGTGGAATTTGCTTTTGGAAGAATTAGTGTTCGAATTTAAATAAGTCCCAGTTGATTATTATTTGTGCGACCTAGTGCATTATCCAAGACAACGGGGTCATTAAAAATGCATTGTTAGTTGTTTTTATAACTTTTAATATATGAATATAAAAAAAGTTCCTGTGGAGTATTGTTTTAGCAACATGGTGCATGATCCTAGTATAAGTGTTATAAGTGTATAAGAATTAGTGTTCGAATTTAAAAAAGTTCCAGTTGATTATTAGCTTAGCAACCTGTTGCATAATCGTGGACAACAGGGTCATTAAAAATTCATTGATAGCTGTTTTTATAACACGTAATATATGAATATAAAAAAAGTGACGGTAGATTATTATTTTAGCAACCTGGTGCATGATCCAAGTCAACAGGGTCATTGAAAATGAAATAGAATTTGCTTTCGGAAGAATTATTGTTCGAATTTAAATAAATTCCAGTTGATTATTATTTGTGCGATCTAGTGCATGATCCTAGACAACAGGGTCTTTAAAAATGCATAGTTAGTTGTTTTTATAACTCTTAATATATGAATATAAGAGAAGTTACTGTGGAGTATTGTTTTAGCAGCCTGGTACATGATCCTAGTCAACGGGATCATTGAAAATGCAGTGGAATTTGCGTTTGGAAGAATTAGTGTTCGAATTTAAATAAGTCCCAGTTGATTATTATTTGTGCGACCTAGTGCATGATCCTAGACAACAGGGTCTTTAAAAATGCATTGTTAGTCGTTTTTATAACTCTTAATATATGTATATAAAAAAAGTTCCTGTGGAGTATTGTTTTAGCAACCTGTTGCATGATCCTAGTCAACGGGGTCATTGAAAATACAATAGAATTTGCTTTTGGAAGAATTAGTCTTCGAATTTGAAAAAAGCTCCAGTAGATTATTATAATTGGAAACCTGGTGCATAATCGTGGACAACAGGGTCATTAAAAATGCATTGATAGTTGTTTTTATAACTCTTAATATATGAATATAAGAAAAGTTACCGTGGAGTATTGTTTTAGCAACCTGGTGCATGATCCTAGTATAAGTGTTATAAGTGTATAAGAATTAGTGTTCGAATTTAAAAAAAGTTCCAGTTGATTATTAGCTTAGCAACCTGGTGCATAATCGTTGACAACAGGGTCATTAAAGATTCATTGATAGCTGTTTTTATAACACGTAATATATGAATATAAAAAAAGTGACGGTAGATTATTATTTTAGCAACCTGGTGCATGATCTTAGTCAACGGGGTCATTGAAAATGCGATGGAATTTGCTTTTGGAAGAATTAGTGTTCAAATCTAAAATAAGTTCCAGCAGATTATTTTTTTTGCAACCTGGTGCATGATCCTAATCAACGGGGTCATTGAAAATGCAATGGAATTTGCTATTGGAAGAATTAGTGTTCGAATTTAAAAAAAGTTCCAGTTGATTATTATTTTTGCGACCGGGTGCATGATGCTAGACAACAGGGTCTTTGCAAATACAAAAGAATTTGCTTTTGGAAGAATTAGTGTTCGAATTTGAAAAAAGTTCCAGTAGATTATTATTTTAGCGATCTGGTGCATCATTCTAGACAACAGGGTCTTTAAAAATGCATTGTTAGTTGTTTTTATATCTCTTAATATATGAATGTAAGAGAAGTTACCGTGGAGTATTGTTTCAGCAACCTTGGGCATGACCTAAGACAACGGGGTCATTGAGAATGCAATAGAATTTGCTTTTGGAAGAATTAGTCTTCAAATCTAAAATAAGTTCCAGCAGATTATTATTTTTGCAACCTGGTGCATGATCCTAGTCAACGGGATCATTGAAAATGCAGTGGAATTTGCTTTTGGAAGAATTAGTGTTCGAATTTAAATAAGTCCCAGTTGATTATTATTTTTGCGACCTGGTGCATGATCCTAGACAACAGTGTCTTTAAAAATGCATTGCTAGTCATTTTTATAACTCTTACTATATGTATATAAAAAAGTTCCTGTGGAGTATTGTTTTAGCAACCTGATGCATGATCCTAGTAAACGGGGTCATTGAAAATACAATAGAATTTGCTTTTGGAAGAATTAGTGTTCGAATTTCAAAAAAGTTCCAGTAGATTATTATTTTAGCAACCTGGTGCATAATCGTGGACAGCAGGGTCTTTAAAAATGCAGTGATAGTTGTTTTTATAACTCTTAATATATGAATGTAAGAGAAGTTACCGTGGAGTATTGTTTCAGCAACCTTGGGCATGACCTAAGACAACGGGGTCATTGAGAATGCAATAGAATTTGCTTTTGGAAGAATTAGTCTTCAAATCTAAAATAAGTTCCAGCAGATTATTATTTTTGCAACCTGGTGCATGATCCTAGTCAACGGGATCATTGAAAATGCAGTGGAATTTGCTTTTGGAAGAATTAGTGTTCGAATTTAAATAAGTCCCAGTTGATTATTATTTTTGCGACCTGGTGCATGATCCTAGACAACAGGGTCTTTAAAAATGCATTGCTAGTCATTTTTATAACTCTTACTATATGTATATAAAAAAAGTTCCTGTGGAGTATTGTTTTAGCAACCTGTTGCATGATCCTAGTCAACGGGGTCATTGAAAATACAATAGAATTTGCTTTTGGCAGAATTAGTGTTCGAATTTAAAAAAAGTTCCAGTTGATTATTATTTTAGCAACCTGGAGCATAATCGTGGACAACAGGGTCATTAAAAATTCATTGATAGCTGTTTTTATAACACGTAATATATGAATATAAAAAAAGTGACGGTAGATTATTATTTTAGCAACCTGGTGCATGATCTTAGTCAACGGGGTCATTGAAAATGCGATGGAATTTGCTTTTGGAAGAATTAGTGTTCAAATCTAAAATAAGTTCCAGCAGATTATTTTTTGCAACCTGGTGCATGATCCTAGTCAACGGGGTCATTGAAAATGCAATAGAATTTGCTTTTGGAAGAATTAGTGTTCGAATTTAAAAGAAGTTCCAGTTGATTATTATTTTAGCGACCTGGTGCATGATCCTGGACAACAGGGTCATAAAAATGCATTGTTAGTTGTTTTTATAACTCTTAATATAAGAATATAAAAAAAGTTCCTGTGGAGTATTGTTTTAGCAACCTGGTACATGATCCTAGACAACAAGGTCATTCAAAATGCAATAGAATTTGCTTCTGAAGAATAAATGTTCGAATTTAAATAAGTTCCAGTTGATTATTATTTTAGCGACCTGGTGCATGATCCTAGACAACAGGGTCTTTGCAAATACGAAAGAATTTGCTTTTGGAAGAATTTGTGTTCGAATTTAAATAAGTTCCAGTAGATTATTATTTTAGCGATCTGGTGCATCATCCTAGACAACAGTGTCTTTAGAAATGCATTGTTAGTTGTTTTTATAACTCTTAATATATGAATATAAGAAAAGTTACCGTGGAGTATTGTTTCAGCAACCTTGGGCATGATCTAAGAGAACGGGGTCATTGAGAATGCAATAGAATTTGCTTTTGGAAGAAATAGTGGTCGAATCTAAAAAAAGTTCCAGTAGATTTTATTTTAGCAACCTGGTGCATAATAGTGGACAACAGGGTCATTAAAAATGCATTGTTAGTTGTTTTTATAACTCTTACTATATGAATATAAAAGAAGTAACTGCGGAGTTTTGTTTTAGCAACCTAGTACATGATCTTAGACAACAGGGTCATTGAAAATGCAATAGAATTTGCTTTGGAAGAATTAGTGTTCGAATCTAAAAATAAGTTCCAGTAGATTATTATTTTAGCAACCTGGTGCATGATCCTAAACAACAGGGTCATTAAAAATGCATTGTTAGTTGTTTTTTATAACTCTTAATATATGAATATAAAAAAAGCTCCTGCGGAGTATTGTTTTAGCAACATGGTGGATGATCCTAGTCAACGGGGTCATTGAAAATGCATTTGAATTTGCTTTTTGAAGAATTAGTATTAGAATTTAAAAAAGTTCCAGTTGATTATTATTTCAGCGACCTGGTGCATGATCCTAGACAACAGGGTCATTAAAAATGCATTTTTAGTTGTTTTTATAACTCTTAATATATGAATATAAAAAAAGTTCCTGTGGAGTATTGTTTTAGCAACCTTGGGCATGATCTTAGTCTACGGGGACATTGAAAATGCATTAGAATTTGCTTTTCGAAAAACTAGTGTTCGAATTTAAAAAAGGTTCCAGTTGATTATTATTTTAGCGACCTGGTGCATGATCCTAGACAACAGTGTCTTTAAAAATGCATTTTTAGTTGTTTTTATAACTCTTAATATATGAATATAAAAAAATTACAGTGGAGTTTGGTTTAAGCAACCTGGTGCATGATCCTAGACAACGGGGTCATTGAAAATGCAATGGAATTTGCTTTTGGAAGAATTAGTGTTCGAATTTAAAAAAAGTTCCAGTTGATTATTATTTTAGCGACCTGGTGCATGATCCTAGACAACAGTGTCTTTAAAAATGCATTTTTAGTTGTTTTTATAACTCTTAATATATGAATATAAGAAAAGTTGCAGTAGATTATTATTTCAGCAACCGGGTGCATGATCCTAGACAACAGGGTCGTTGCAAATACAAAAGAATTTGCTTTTGGAAGAATTAGTGTTCGAATTTAAATAAGTTCCAGTAGATTATTATTTTTGCAACCTGGTGCATGATCCTAATCAACGGGGTCATTGAAAATGCAATAGAATTTGCTTTTGGAAGAATTAGTGGTCGAATCTAAAAAAAGTTCCAGTAGATTTTATTTTAGCAACCTGGTGCATAATAGTGGACAACAGGGTCATTAAAAATGCATTGTTAGTTGTTTTTATAACTCTTAATATATGAATATAAAAAAAGCAACTGCGGAGTTTTGTTTTAGCAACCTAGTACATGATCTTAGACAACAGGGTCATTGAAAATGCAATAGAATTTGCTTTTGGAAGAATTAGTTTTCGAATCTAAAATAAGTTCCAGTAGATTATTATTTTAGTAACCTGGTGCATAATAGTGGACAACACGGTCATTAAAAATGCATTGTTAGTTGTTTTTATAACTCTTAATATATGAATATAAAAAAAGCTCCTACGGAGTATTGTTTTAGCAACCTGGTGGATGATCCTAGTCAACGGGGTCATTGAAAATGCATTTGAATTTGCATTTTGAAGAATTAGTTTTCGAATTTAAAAAAAGTTCCAGTTGATTATTATTTTAGCTACCGGGTGCATAATCGTGGAAAACAGTGTCATTGAAAATGCATTGTTAGTTGTTTTTATAACTCTTAATATATGAATATAAAAAATGTTCCAGTAGATTATTATCTCAGCAGCCTGGTACATGATCCTAGACAACAGGGTCATTGAAAATGCAATAGAATTTGCTTTTGGAAGAATTGGTCTTCAAATCTAAAATAAGTTCCAGCAGATTATTATTTTTGCAACCTGGTGCATGATCCTAATCAACGGGGTCATTGAAAATGCAATAGAATTTGCTTTTGGAAGAATTAGTGGTCGAATCTAAAAAAAGTTCCAGTAGACTTTATTTTAGCAACCTGGTGCATAATAGTGGACAACAGGGTCATTAAAAATGCATTGTTAGTTGTTTTTATAACTCTTAATATATGAATATAAAAAAAGCAACTGCGGAGTTTTGTTTTAGCAACCTAGTACATGATCTTAGACAACAGGGTCATTGAAAATGCAATAGAATTTGCTTTGGAAGAATTAGTGTTCGAATCTAAAAATAAGTTCCAGTAGATTATTATTTTAGCAACCTGGTGCATAATAGTGGACAACAGGGTCATTAAAAATGCGTTGTTAGTTGTTTTTATAACTCTTAATATATGAATATAAAAAAAGTTAACGTGGAGCTTGGTTTCAGCAACCTGGTGCATGATCCTAGTCAACGGGGACATAGAAAGTGCACTCGACTTTGCTTGTGGCAGAATTAGTGATCGAATTTAAAAAAAGTTCCAGTAGATTATTATTTTAGCTACCGGGTGCATAATCGTGGACAACAGTGTCATTGAAAATGCATTGTTAGTTGTTTTTATAACTCTTAATATATGAATATAAAGAATGTTCCAGTAGATTATTATTTTAGCAGCCTGGTACATGATCCTAGACAACAGGGTCATTGAAAATGCAATTGAATTTTCTTTTGGAAGAATTAGTGTTCGAATTTAAAAAAAGTTCCAGTTGATTATTATTTTAGCGACCTGGTGCATGATCCTAGACAACAGGGTCTTTGCAAATACGAAAGAATTTGCTTTTGGAAGAATTACTGTACGAATTTAAATAAATTACAGTAGATTATTATTTTAGCAACCTGGTGCATGATCCTAGTCAACGGGGTCATTGAGAATGCAATAGAATTTGCTTTTGGAAGAATTAGTGTTCGAATTTAAAAAAAGTTCCCGTTGATTATTATTTTAGCGACCTGGTGCATGATCCTAGACAACAGGGTCTTTAAAAATGCATTGTTAGTTGTTTTTATAACTCTTAATATATGAATATAAAAAAAGTTACTGTGGAGTATGGTTTCAGCAACCCGGTGCATGATCCTAGTCAACGGGGTCATTGAAAATACAATAGAATTTGCTTTTGGAAGAATTAGTGTTCGAATTTGAAAAAAGTTCCAGTAGATTATTATTTTAGCAACCTGGTGCATAATCGTGGATAACAGGGTCATTAAAATTTCATTGATAGCTGTTTTTATAACACGTGATATATGAATATAAAAAAAGTGACGGACGATTATTCTTTTAGCAACCTGGTGCATGATCCTAGTCAACGGTGTCATTAAAAATGCAGTGATAGTTGTTTTTATATCTCTTAATATATGAATATAAGAAAAGATACCGCGGAGTATTGTTTCAGCAACCTTGGGCATGATCTAAGACAACGGGGTCATTGCGAATGCAATAGAATTTGCTTTTGGAAGAATTAGTGGTCGAATCTAAAAAAAGTTCCAGTAGATTTTATTTTAGCAACCTGGTGCATAATAGTGGACAACAGGGACATTAAAAATGCATTGTTAGTTGTTTTTATAACTCTTAATATATGAATATAAAAAAAGCAACTGCGGAGTTTTGTTTTAGCAACCTAGTACATGATCTTAGACAACAGGGTCATTGAAAATGCAATAGAATTTGCTTTGGAAGAATTAGTGTTCGAATCTAAAAATAAGTTCCAGTAGATTATTATTTTAGCAAGCTGATGCATGATTCTAGACAACAGGGTCATTAAAAATGCATTGTTAGTTGTTTTTATAACTCTTAATATATGAATATAAAAAAAGCTCCTGCGGAGTATTGTTTTAGCAACCTGGTGCATGATCCTAGACAACGGGGTCATTGAAAATGCAATAGAATTTGCTTTTTGAAGAATTAGTGTTCGAATTTAAAAAAAGTTCCAGTTGATTATTATTTCAGCCACCTGGTGCATGATCCTAGACAACAGGGTCATTAAAAATGCATTGTTAGTTGTTTTTATAACTCTTAATATATGAATATAAAAAAAGTTCCTGTGGAGTATTGTTTTAGCAACCTTGGGCATGATCTTAGTCTACGGGGTCATTGAAAATGCATTTGAATTTGCTTTTTGAAGAATTAGTGTTCGAATTTAAAAAAAGTTCTAGTTGATTATTATTTTAGCGAACTGGTGCATGATCCTAGTCAACGGGGTCTTTGCAAATACAAAAGAATTTGCTTTTGGAAGAATTAGTGTTCGAATTTAAATAAGTTCCAGTAGATTATTATTTTAGCGATTTGTTCATCATCCTAGACAACAGGGTCATTGAAAATGCATTGTTAGTTGTTTTCATAACCCTTAATATATGAATATAAAAAAAGTTCCTGTGGAGTATTGTTTGAGCAACCTGGTGCATGATCCTAGTCAACAGGGTCATTGAAAATACAATAGAATTTGCTTTTGGAAAAATTAGTGTTCGAATTTAAAAAAAGTTCCAGTTGATTATTATTTAGCGACCTGGTGCATAATCGTGGACAACAGGGTCATTGAAAGTGCATTGTTAGTTGTTTTTATAACTCTTAATATACGAATATAAGACAAGTTACTGTGGAGTATTGTTTTAGCAGCCTTGGGCATGATCTAAGACAACGGGGTCATTGAGAATGCAATAGAATTTGCTTTTGGAAGAATTAGTCTTCAAATCTAAAATAAGTTCCAGCAGATTATTATTTTTGCAACCTGGTGCATAATAGTGGACAACAGGGTCATTAAAAATGCATTGTTAGTTGTTTTTATAACTCTTAATATATGAATATAAAAAAAGCAACTGCGGAGTTTTGTTTTAGCAACCTAGTACATGATCTTAGACAACAGGGTCATTGAAAATGCAATAGAATTTGCTTTTGGAAGAATTAGTGGTCGAATCTAAAAAAGTTCCAGTAGATTTTATTTTAGCAACCTGGTGCATAATAGTGGACAACAGGGTCATTAAAAATGCATTGTTAGTTGTTTTTATAACTCTTAATATATGAATATAAAAAAAGCTCCTGCGGAGTATTGTTTTAGCAACCTGGTGGATGATCCTAGTCAACGGGGTCATTGAAAATGCATTTGAATTTGCTTTTTGAAGAATTAGTTTTCGAATTTACTAAAAGTTCCAGTTGATTATTATTTTAGCGACCTGGTGCATGATCGTAGACAACAGGGTCTTTAAAAATGCATTGTTAGTTGTTTTTATAATTCTTAATATATGAATATAAAAAAAGTTACCGTGGAGTATGGTTTTAGCAACCTGGTGCATGATCCTATTCAACGGGGTCAATGAAAATGCAATAGAATTTGCTTTTGGAAGAATTAGTGTTTGAATTTAAAAAAATTCCAGTAGATTATTATTACAGCAGTCTGGTGCATTGTTAGTTGTTTTTATAACTCTTAATATATGAATATAAAGAATGTTCCAGTAGATTATTGTTTTAGCAACCTGCTACATGATCCTAGACAACAGGGTCATTGAAAATGCAATGGAATTTGCTATTGGAAGAATTAGTGTTCGAATTTAAAAAAAGTTCCAGTTGATTATTATTTTTGCGACCGGGTGCATGATGCTAGACAACAGGGTCTTTGCAAATACAAAAGAATTTGCTTTTGGAAGAATTAGTGTTCGAATTTGAAAAAAGTTCCAGTAGATTATTATTTTAGCAACCTGGTGCATAATCGTGGACAACAGGGTCATTAAAAATGCAATTATAGTTGTTTTTATAACTCTTAATATATGAATATAAGAAAAGTTCCTGTGGAGTATTGTTTTAGCAACCTGGTGCATGATCCTAGTCAACGGGGTCATTGAAAATGCAATAGAATTTGCTTTTGGAAGAATTAGTGTTCGAATTTAAAAAAAGTTCCAGTTGATTATTATTTTAGCAACCTGGTGCATAATCGTGGACAACAGGGTCTTTCAAAATCCAATGTTAGTTGTTTTTATAACTCTTAATATATGAATATAAAAAAGTTACCGTGGAGTATGGTTTAAGCAACCTGGTGCATGATCCTAGTCAACGGGGTCATTGAAAATGCAATAGAATTTGCTTTTGTAAGAATTAGTGTTCGAATTTAAAAAAAGTTCCAGTACATTATTATTTAAGCAACCTGGTGCATTATCCAAGACAACGGGGTCATTAAAAATGCATTGTTAGTTGTTTTTATAACTCTTAATATATGAATATAAAAAAAGTTCCTGTGGAGTATAGTTTTAGCAACCTGGTGCATAATCGTGGACAACGGGGTCATTAAAAATGCATTGATAGCTGTTTTTATAACTCTTAATATATGAATATAAAAAAAGTTCCTGCGGAGTATAGTTTTAGCAACCTGGTGCATGATCCTAGTCAACGGTGTCATTGGAAATGCAATAGAATTTGCTTTTGGAATAATTAGTGTTCGAATTTAAAAAAAGTTCCATTTGATTATTATTTTAGCGACATGGTGCATGATCCTAGACAACAGGGTCATTAAAAATGCATTGTTAGTAGTTTTTATAACTCTTAATATATGAATATATAAAAAGTTTCAGTGGAGTATGGTTTAAGCAACCTGGTGCATGATCCTAGACAACAGGGTCATTGAAAATGCAATTGAATTTGCTTTTGGAAGAATTTGTGTTCGAATTTAAAAAAGGTTCCAGTTGATTATTATTTTAGCGACCTGGTGCATGAGCCTAGACAACAGGGTTATTAAAAATGCATTGTTTGTTTTTTTTTATAACTCTTAATATATGAATATAAAAAAAGCCCCTGCGGAGTATTGTTTTAGCAACCTGGTGGATGATCCTAGACAACAGGGTCATTTAAAATGCATTGGAATTTGCTTTTTTAAGATTTAGTTTTCGAATTTAAAAAAAGTTCCAGTTGATTATTATTTTAGCGACCTGGTGCATGATCCTAGACAACAGGGTCTATAAAAATGCATTGTTAGTTGTTTTTATAACTCTTAATATATGAATATAAAAAAAGTTACCGTGGGGTATGGTTTAAGCAACCTGGTGCATGATCCTAGTCAACGGGGTCATTGAAAATGCAATGGAATTTGCTTTTGGAAGAATTAGTGTTCGAATTTAAAAAAAGTTCCAGTAGATTATTATTTTAGCTACCTGGTGCATAATCGTGTACAACAGTTTCATTAAAAATACATGGTTAGTTGTTTTTATAACTCTTTATATATAAATATAAAAAAAGTTCCAGTAGATTATTATTTTAGCATCCTGGTACATGATCCTAGACAACAGGGTCATTGAAAATGCAATTGAATTTTCTTTTGGAAGAATTAGTGTTCGAATTTAAATAAATTCCAGTTGATTATTATTTTAGCGACCTGGTGCATGATCCTAGACAACAGGGTCTACAAAAATGCATTGTTAGTTGTTTTTATAACTCTTAATATATGAATATAAAAAAAGTTACCGTGGTGTATGGTTTAAGCAACCTGGTGCATGATCCTAGTCAACGGGGTCATTGAAAATGCAATGGAATTTGCTTTTGGAAGAATTAGTGTTCGAATTTCAAAAAGTTCCAGTAGATTATTATTTTAGCAACCTGGTGCATAATAGTGGACAACAAGGTCATTAAAAATGCAATGATAGTTGTTTTTTAAAACTCTTAATATATGGATATAAGAAAAGTTACTGTGGATTATTGTTTTAGCAGCCTGGTGCTTGATCCTATACAACAGGGTCATTGATAATGCAATTGAATTTTCTTTTGGAAGAATTAGTGTTCGAATTTAAAAAAAGTTCCAGTAGATTATTATTTTAGCTATCGGGTGCATAATCGTGGACAACAGTGTCATTGAAAATGCATTGTTAGTTGTTTTTATAACTCTTAATATATGAATATAAAAAATGTTCCAGTAGATTATTATCTTAGCAGCCTGGTACATGATCCGAGACAACGGGGTCATTGAAACTGCAATAGAATTTGCTTTTGAAAGAATTAGTGTACGAATTTAAATAATTTCCAGTTGATTATTTTTTTAGCGACCTGGTGCATGATCCAAGTCAACGGGGTCATTGAAAATGAAATAGAATTTGCTTTTGGAAGAATTAGTGTTCGAATTTAAATAAATTCCAGTTGATTATTATTTTAGCGACCTGGTTCATCATCCTAGACAACAGGGTCATTGAAAATGCATTGTTAGTTGTTTTCATAACCCTTAATATATGAATATAAAAAAAGTTCCTGTGGAGTATGGTTTTAGCAACCTGGTGCATGATCCTAGTCAACGGGGTCATTGAAAATACAATAGAATTTGCTTTTGGAAGAATTAGTTTTCGAATTTGAAAAAAGTTCCAGTAGATTATTATTTTAGCAACCTGGTGCATAATCGTGGACAACAGGGTCATTAAAAATGCAATCATAGTTGTTTTTATAACTCTTAATGTATGAATATAAGAAAAGTTACTGTGGAGTATTGTTTTAGCAACCTGGTGCATGATCCTAGTCAACGGGGTCATTGAAAGTGCAATTGAATTTTCTTTTGGAAGAATTAGTGTTCGAATTTAAAAAAAGTTCCAGTAGATTATTATTTTAGCAACCTGGTGCATAATCGTGGACAACATGGTCATTAAAAATGCAATGATAGTTTTTTTTATAACTCTTAATATATGAATATAAGAAAAGTTACTGTTGATTATTTTTTTAGCACCCTGGTTCATGATCCTAGACAACTGGGTCATTGATAATGCAATGGAATTTGCTTTTGGAAGAATTAGTGTTCGAATGTAAAAAAAGTTCCAGTTGATTATTATTTTAGCTATCGGGTGCATAATCGTGGACAACAGTGTCATTGAAAATGCATTGTTAGTTGTTTTTATAACTCTTAATATATGAATATAAAAAACGTTCCAGTAGATTATTATCTTAGCAGCCTGGTGCATGATCCTAGACAACGGCGTCATTAAAAATGCAATAGAATTTGCTTTTGAATGAATTAGTGTTCGAATTTAAAAAAAGTTCCAGTTGAATATTATTTTAGCGACCTGGTGCATGATCCAAGTCAACGGGGTCATTGCAATTGAAATAGAATTTGCTTTTGGAAGAATTAGTTTTCGAATTTAAATAAATTCCAGTTGATTATTATTTTAGCGATCTGTTGCATCATCCTAGACAACAGGGTCATTGAGAATGCATTGTTAGTTGTTTTCATAACCCTTAATATATGAATATAAAAAAAGTTACTGTTGAGTATTGTTTTAGCAGCCTGGTACATGATCCTAGTCAACGGGATCATTGAAAATGCAATGGAATTTGCTTTTGGAAGAATTAGTATTCGAATTTAAATAAGTCCCAGTAGATTATTATTTTATCGATCTGGTGCATGATCCTAGAAACAGGGTCTTTAAAAATGCATTGTTAGTTGTTTTCATAACCCTAAATAAATGAATATAAAAAAAGTTCCTGTGGAGTATTGTTTTAGCAACCTGGTGCATAATCCTAGTCAACGGGGTCATTGAAAATACAATAGAATTTGCTTTTGGAAGAATTAGTGTTCGAATTTGAAAAAAGCTCCAGTAGATTATTATTTTAGCAACCTGGCGCATAATCCTAGACAACAGGGTCATTGAGAATGCATTGTTAGTTGTTTTCATAACCCTTAATATATGAATATAAAAAAAGTTACTGTTGAGTATTGTTTTAGCAGCCTGGTACATGATCCTAGTCAACGGGGTCATTGAAAGTGCAAGAGAATTTGCTGTTGAAAGAATAAGTGTTCGAATTTAAAAAAAGTTCCAGTTGATTATTAGCTTAGCAACCTGGTGCATAATCGTTGACAACAGGGTCATTAAAGATTCATTGATAGCTGTTTTTATAACACGTAATATATGAATATAAAAAAAGTGACGGTAGATTATTATTTTAGCAACCTGGTGCATGATCCTAGTCAACGGGGTCATTGAAAATGCGATGGAATTTGCTTTTGGAAGAATTAGTGTTCGAATTTAAAAAAAGTTCCCGTTGATTATTATTTTAGCGACCTGGTGCATGATCCTAGACAACAGTGTCTTTAAAAATGCATTGTTAGTTGTTTTTATAACTCTTAATATATGAATATAAGAAAAGTTACTGTGGAGTATTGTTTTAGCAGCCTGGTGCATGATCCTAGACAACAGGGTCATTGAAAATGCAATTGAATTTGCTTTTGGAAGAATTAGTGTTCGAATTTAAAAAAAGTTCCAGTTGATTATTATTTTAGCGACCTGGTGCATGATCCTAGACAACAGTGTCATTAAAAATTCATTGATAGCTGTTTTTATAACACGTAATATATGAATATAAAAAAAGTGACGGTAGATTATTATTTTAGCAACCTGGTGCATGATCCTAGTCAACGGGGTCATTGAGAATGCAATAGAATTTGCTTTTGGAAGAATTAGTGTGCGAATCTAAAAAAAGTTCCAGTAGATTATTATTTTAGCAACCTGGTGCATAATCGTGGACAACAGGGTCATTATAAATGCATTGTTAGTTGTTTTTATAACTCTTAATATATGAATATAAAAAAAGTTCCAGTGGAGTATTGTTTCAGCAACCTTGGGCATGATCTAAGACAACGGTGTCATTGAAAATGCAAGAGAATTTGCTATTGAAAGAATAAGTGTTCGAATTTAAAAAAAGTTCCAGTTGATTATTAGCTTAGCAACCTGGTGCATAATCGTGGACAACAGGGTCATTAAAAATGCATTGATAGCTGTTTTTATAACACGTAATATATGAATATTAAAAAAGTTACGGTAGATTATTATTTTAGGAACCTTGGGCATGATCTTAGACGACGGGGTCATTGAGAATGCAATAGAATTTGCTTTTGGAAGAATTAGTGTTCAAATCTAAAATAAGTTCCAGCAGATTATTATTTTTGCAACCTGGTGCATGATCCTAATCAACGGGGTCATTGAAAATGCAATAGAATTTGCTTTTGGAAGAATTAGTGCTCGAATCTAAAAAAAGTTCCAGTAGATTTTATTTTAGTAACCTGGTGCATAATAGTGGACAACACGGTCATTAAAAATGCATTGTTAGTTGTTTTTATAACTCTTAATATATGAATATAAAAAAAGCTCCTACGGAGTTTTGTTTTAGCAACCTAGTACATGATCTTAGACAACAGGGTCATTGAAAATGCAATAGAATTTTCTTTTGCAACAATTATTGTTCGATTTTAAATAAGTTTCAGTGGATTATTATTTTAGCAACCTGGTGCATAATCGTGGACAACAGGGTCATTAAAAATACAATAGAATTTGCTTTTGGAAGAATTAGTGTTCGAATTTATAAAAAGTTCCAGAAGATTATTATTTTAGCAACCTGGTGCATAATAGTGGACAACAGGGTCAATAAAAATGCATTGTTAGTTGTTTTTATAACTCTTAATATATGAATATAAAAAAAGCTCCTGCGGAGTATTGTTTTAGCAACCTAGTACATGATGTTAGACAACAGGGTCATTGAAAATGCAATAGAATTTTCTTTTGCAACAATTATTGTTCGATTTTAAATAAGTTTCAGTGGATTATTATTTTAGCAACCTGGTGCATAATCGTGGACAACAGGGTCATTAAAAATGAATTGTTACTTGTTTTTAACCTCTTAATATATTAATATAAAAAAAGCTAATGTGGAGTATTGTTTTAGTAACCTGGTGCATGATCTTAGACAACGGGGTCATTGAAAATGCAATAGAATTTGCTTTTCGAACAATTAGTTTTCGAATTTAAAAAAAGTTCCAGTTGATTATTATTTTAGCGACCTGGTGCATGATCCTAGACAACAGGGTCTTTAAAAATGCATTGTTAGTTGTTTTTATAACTCTTAATATATGAATATAAAAAAAGTTACCGTGGGGTATGGTTTAAGCAACCTGGTGCATGATCCTAGTCAACGGGGTCATTGAAAATGAAATGGAATTTGCTTTTGGAAGAATTAGTGTTCGAATTTAAAAAAAGTTGCAGTAGATTATTATTTTAGCTATCGGGTGCATAATCGTGGACAACAGTGTCATTGAAAATGCATTGTTAGTTGTTTTTATATCTCTTAATATATGAATATAAAAAATGTTCCAGTAGATTATTATCTTAGCAGCCTTGTTCTTGATCCTAGACAACAGGGTCATTGAAAATGCAATTGAATTTTCTTTTGGAAGAATTTGTGTTCTAATTTAAAAAAAGTTCCAGTTGATTATTATTTTAGCGACCTGGTGCATGATCCTAGACAACAGGGTCTTTGCAAATACGAAAGAATTTGCTTTTGGAAGAATTTGTGTTCGAATTTAAATAAGTTCCAGTAGATTATTATTTTAGCGACCTGGTTCATGATCCTAGACAACGGGGTCATTGAAAATGCATTGTTAGTTGTTTTCATTACTATTAATGTATAAATATAAAAAAAAGTTTACTGTGAAGTATTGTTCTAGCAATCTGGTGCATGATCCTAGACAACGGGGTCATTGAAAATAGAATAGAATTTGCGTTTGGAAGAATTAGTGTTCGAATTTGAAAAAAGTTCCAGTAGATTATTATTTTAGCAACCTGGTGCATAATCGTGGACAACAGGGACATTAAAAATGCATTGTTAGTTGTTTTTATAACTCTTAATATATGAATATAAGAGAAGTTACTGTGGAGTATTGTTTGAGCAGCCTGGTACATGATCCTAGTCAACGGGATCATTGAAAATGCAAAGGAATTTGCTTTTGGAAGAATTAGTGTTCGAATTTAAATAAGTTCCAGTAGATTATTATTTTAGCGATCTGGTCCATCATCCTAGACAACAGGGTCATTGAGAATGCATTGTTAGTTGTTTTTACCCTCTTAATATATGAATATAAAAAAAGCTCCTGCGGAGTATTGTTTGAGCAACCTGGTGCATGATCCTAGTCAACGGGGTCATTGAAAATACAATAGAATTTGCTTTTGGAAGTATTAGTGTTCGAATTTGAAAAAAGTTCCAGTAGATTATTATTTTAGCAACCTGGTGCATAATCGTGGACAACAGGGTCATTAAAAATGCAATCATAGTTGTTTTTATAACTCTTAATATATGAATATAAGAAAAGTTTCCGTGGAGTATTGTTTTAGCAGTCTGGTACATGATCCTAGACAACAGGGTCATTGAAAATGCAATTGAATTTGCTTTTGGAAGAATTAGTGTTCGAATTTGAAAAAAGTTCCAGTAGATTATTATTTTAGCAACCTGGTGCATAATAGTGGACAACAAGGTCATTAAAAATGCAATGATAGTTGTTTTTTAAAACTCTTAATATATGGATATAAGAAAAGTTACTGTGGAGTATTGTTTTAGCAGCCTGGTACATGATCCTAGACAACAGGGTCATTGAAAATGCAATTGAATTTTCTTTTGGAAGAATTAGTGTTCGAATTTAAAAAAAGTTCCAGTAGATTATTATTTTAGCTATCGGGTGCATAATCGTGGACAACAGTGTCATTGAAAATGCATTGTTAGTTGTTTTTATAACTCTTAATATATGAATATAAAAAACGTTCCAGTAGATTATTATCTTAGCAGCCTGGTACATGATCCTAGACAACAGGGTCATTGATAATGCAATTGAATTTTCTTTTGGAAGAATTAGTGTTCGAATTTAAAAAAGTTCCAGTTCATTATTATTTTATCGACCTGGTGCATGATCCAAGACAACCGGGTCTTTGCAAATACAAAAGAATTTGCTTTTGGAAGAATTAGTGTTCGAATTTAAATAAGTTCCAGTAGATTATTATTTTAGCGATCTGTTGCATCATCCTAGACAACAGGGTCATTGAGAATGCATTGTTAGTTGTTTTCATAACCCTTAATATATGAATATAAAAAAAGTTACTGTTGAGTATTGTTTTAGCAGCCTGGTACATGATCCTAGTCAACGGGATCATTGAAAATGCAATGGAATTTGCTTTTGGAAGAATTAGTATTCGAATTTAAATAAGTCCCAGTAGATTATTATTTTAGCTATCTGGTGCATGATCCTAGAAACAGGGTCTTTAAAAAATGCATTGTTAGTTGTTTTCATAACCCTAAATAAATGAATATAAAAAGAGTTCCTGTGGTTTATTGTTTTAGCAACCTGGTGCATAATCCTAGTCAACGGGGTCATTGAAAATACAATAGAATTTGCTTTTGGAAGAATTAGTGTTCGAATTTGAAAAAAGCTCCAGTAGATTATTATTTTAGCAACCTGGTGCATAATCGTGGACAACAGGGTCATTGAGAATGCATTGTTAGTTGTTTTCATAACCCTTAATATATGAATATAAGAAAAGTTACCGTGGAGTATTGTTTTAGCAACCTGGTGCATGATCCTAGTCAACGGGGTCATTGAAAGTGCAAGAGAATTTGCTGTTTAAAGAATAAGTGTTCGAATTTAAATAAGTTCCAGTAGATTATTATTTTAGCAACCTGGAGCATAATCGTGGACAACAGGGTCATTAAAAATTCATTGATAGCTGTTTTTATAACACGTAATATATGAATATAAAAAAAGTGACGGTAGATTATTATTTTAGCAACCTGGTGCATGATCCTAGTCAACGGGGTCATTGAAAATGCGATGGAATTTCCTTTTGGAAGAATTAGTGTTCGAATCTAAAATAAGTTCCAGTATATTATTATTTTAGCAACCTGGTGCATGATCCTAGTCAACGGGGTCATTGAGAATGCAATAGAATTTGCTTTTGGAAGAATTAGTGTTCGAATTTAAAAAAAGTTCCCGTTGATTATTATTTTAGCGACCTGGTGCATGATCCTAGACAACAGTGTCTTTAAAAATGCATTGTTAGTTGTTTTTATAACTCTTAATATATGAATATAAGAAAAGTTACTGTGGAGTATTGTTTTAGCAGCCTGGTGCATGATCCTAGACAACAGGGTCATTGAAAATGCAATTGAATTTGCTTTTGGAAGAATTAGTGTTCGAATTAAAAAAAGTTCCAGTTGATTATTATTTGAGCAACCTGGAGCATAATCTTGGACAACAGTGTCATTATAAATTCATTGATAGCTGTTTTTATAACACGTAATATATGAATATAAAAAACGTGACGGTAGATTATTATTTGAGCAACCTGGTGCATGATCCTAGTCAACGGGGTCATTGAGAATGCAATAGAATTTGCTTTTGGAAGAATTTGTGTTCGAATTTAAATAAGTTCCAGTAGATTATTATTTTAGCAATCTGGTGCATAATCGTGGACAACAGGGTCATTATAAATGCATTGTTAGTTGTTTTTATAACTCTTAATATATGAATATAAAAAAAGTTCCAGTGGAGTATTGTTTCAGCAACCTAGGGCATGATCTAAGACAACGGTGTCATTGAAAATGCAAGAGAATTTGCTATTGAAAGAATAAGTGTTCGAATTTAAAAAAAGTTCCAGTTGATTATTAGCTTAGCAACCTGGTGCATAATCGTGGACAACAGGGTCATTAAAAATGCATTGATAGCTGTTTTTATAACAAGTAATATATGAATATTAAAAAAGTTACGGTAGATTATTATTTTAGCAACCTTGGGCATGATCCTAGACGACGGGGTCTTTGAGAATGCAATAGAATTTGCTTTTGGAAGAATTAGTGTTCGAATCTAAAATAAGTTCCAGTAGATTATTATTTTAGCAATCTGGTGCATGATCCTAATCAACGGGGTCATTGAAAATGCAATAGAATTTGCTTTTGGAAGAATTAGTTTTCGAATCTAAAATAAGTTCCAGTAGATTTTATTTTAGCAACCTGGTGCATAATAGTGGACAACAGGGTCATTAAAAATGCATTGTTAGTTGTTCTTATAACTCTTAATATATGAATATAAAAAAAGCTCCTGCGGAGTTTTGTTTTAGCAACCTAGTACATGATCTTAGACAACAGGGTCATTGAAAATGCAATGGAATTTGCTTTTGGAAGAATTAGTGTTGGAATCTAAAATAAGTTCCAGTAGATTATTATTTTAGCAACCTTGGGCATGATCTTAGACAACGGGGTCATTGAAAATACAATAGAATTTGCTTTTGGAAGAATTAGTGTTCGAATTTATAAAAAGTTCCAGAAGATTATTATTTTAGCAACCTGGTGCATAATAGTGGACAACAGGGTCAATAAAAATGCATTGTTAGTTGTTTTTATAACTCTTAATATATGAATATAAAAAAAGCTCCTGCGGAGTATTGTTTTAGCAACCTAGTACATGATGTTAGACAACAGGGTCATTGAAAATGCAATAGAATTTTCTTTTGCAACAATTATTGTTCGATTTTAAATTAGTTTCAGTGGATTATTATTTTAGCAACCTGGTGCATAATCGTGGACAACAGGGTCATTAAAAATGAATTGTTACTTGTTTTTAACCTCTTAATATATGAATATAAAAAAAGCTCCTGCGGAGTATTGTTTAAGCAACCTGGTGCAAGATCCTAGTCAACGGGGTCATTGAAAATGCAATGGAATTTGCTTTTGGAAGAATTAGTGTTCGAATTTAAAAAAGTTCCAGTAGATTATTATTTTAGCTATCGGGTGCATAATCGTGGACAACAGTGTCATTGAAAATGCATTGTTAGTTGTTTTTATATCTCTTAATATATGAATATAAAAAATGTTCCAGTAGATTATTATCTTAGCAGCCTGGTACATGATCCTAGACAACAGGGTCATTGAAAATGCAATTGAATTTTCTTTTGGAAAATTAGTGTTCGAATTTAAAAAAGTTCCAGTTGATTATTATTTTATCGACCTGGTGCATGATCCTAGACAACCGGGTCTTTGCAAATACAAAAGAATTTGCTTTTGGAAGAATTAGTGTTCGAATTTAAATAAGTTCCAGTAGATTATTATTTTAGCGATTTGTTCATCATCCTAGACAACAGGGTCATTGAAAATGCATTGTTAGTTGTTTTCATAACCCTTAATATATGAATATAAAAAAAGTTCCTGTGGAGTATTGTTTGAGCAACCTGGTGCATGATCCTAGTCAACGGGGTCATTGAAAATAGAATAGAATTTGCTTTTGGAAGAATTAGTGTTCGAATTTGAAAAAAGTTCCAGTAGATTATTATTTTAGCAACCTGGTGCATAATCGTGGACAACAGGGTCATTAAAATGCATTGTTAGTTGTTTTTATTACTCTTAATATATGAATATAAGAGAAGTTACTGTGGAGTATTGTTTTAGCAGCCTTGTACATGATCCTAGTCAACGGGATCATTGAAAATGCAATGGAATTTGCTTTTGGAAGAATTAGTATTCGAATTTAAATAAGTCCCAGTAGATTATTATTTTAGCGATCTGTTGCATCATCCTAGACAACAGGGTCATTGAGAATGCATTGTTAGTTGTTTTCATAACCCTTAATATATGAATATAAAAAAAGTTACTGTTGAGTATTGTTTTAGCAGACTGGTACATGATCCTAGACAACAGGGTCATTGAAAATACAATAGAATTTGCTTTTGGAAGAATTAGTGTTCGAATTTCAAAAAAGTTCCAGTAGATTATTATTTTAGCAACCTGGTGCATAATCGTGGACAACATGGTCATTAAAAATGCAATCAAAGTTGTTTTGATAACTCTTAATATATGAATATAAGAAAAGTTACTGTGGAGTATTCTTTTAGCAACCTGGTGCATGATCCTAGTCAACAGGGTCATTGAAAATGCAATTGAATTTGCTTTTGGAAGAATTAGTGTTCGAATTTTAAAAAAGTTCCAGTTGATTATTATTTTAGCAATCTGGTGCATCATCCTAGAAAACAGGGTCATTGAAAGTGCATTGTTAGTTGTTTTCATAACCCTTAATATATGAATATAAAAAAAGCTCCTGCGGGTATTGTTTTAGCATCCTGGTACATGATACTAGACAACAGTTTCATTGAAAATGCAATTGATTTTGCTTTTTGAAGAATTAGTGTTCGAATTTAAAAAAAGTTCCAGTTGATTATTATTTTAGCGACCTGGTGCATGATCCTAGACAACAGGGTCTTTAAAAATGCATTGTTAGTTGTTTTTATAACTCTTAATATATGAATATAAAAAAAGTTACCGTGGAGTATGGTTTAAGCAACCTGGTGCATGATCCTAGTCAACGGGGTCATTGAAAATGAAATGGAATTTGCTTTTGGAAGAATTAGTGTTCGAATTTAAAAAAAGTTCCAGTAGATTATTATTTTAGCTATCGGGTGCATAATCGTGGACAACAGTGTCATTGAAAATGCATTGTTAGTTGTTTTTATAACTCTTAATATATGAATATAAAAAATGTTCCAGTAGATTATTATCTTAGTAGCCTGGTACATTATCCTAGACAACAGGGTCATTTAAAATGCAATTTAATTTCCTTTTGGAAGAATTAGTTTTCGAATTTAAAAAAAGTTCCAGTTGATTATTATTTTAGCGACCTGGTGCATGATCCTAGACAACAGGGTCTTTGCAAATACAAAAGAATTTGCTTTTGGAAGAATTAGTGTTCGAATTTAAATAAGTTCCAGCAGATTATTATTTTAGCGATCTGGTTCATCATCCTAGACAACAGGGTCATTGAAAATGCATTGTTAGTTGTTTTCATAACCCTTAATATATGAATATAAAATAAGTTCCTGTGGAGTATAGTTTTAGCAACCTGGTGCATGATCCTAGACAACGGGGTCATTGAAAATACAATAGAATTTGCTTTTGGAAGAATTAGTTTTCGAATTTGAAAAAAGTTCCAGTAGATTATTATTTTAGCAACCTGGTGCATAATCGTGGACAACAGGGTCATTAAAAATGCAATGATAGTTGTTTTTATAACTCTTAATATATGAATATAAGAAAAGTTACTGTGGAGTATTGTTTTAGCAGCCTGGTACATGATCCTAGTCAACGGGATCATTGAAAATGCAATGGAATTTTCTTTTGGAAGAATTAGTATTCGAATTTAAATAAGTCCCAGTAGATTATTATTTTAGCTATCTGGTGCATGATCCTAGACAACATGGTCTTTAAAAATGCATTGTTAGTTGTTTTCATAACCCTAAATATATGAATATAACATAAGTTCCTGTGGTGTATTGTTTTAGAAACCTGGTGCATGATCCTCGTCAACGGGGTCATTGAAAATACAATAGAATTTGCTTTTGGAAGAATTAGTGTTCGAATTTGAAAAAAGTTCAAGTAGATTATTATTTTAGCAACCTGGTGCATAATCGTGGACAACAGGGTCATTAAAAATGCAATGATAGTTGTTTTTATAACTCTTAATATATGAATATAAGAAAAGCTCCTGCGGGTATTGTTTTAGCAAACTAGTACATGATGTTAGACAACAGGGTCATTGAAAATGCAATAGAATTTTCTTTTGCAACAATTATTGTTCGATTTTAAATTAGTTTCAGTGGATTATTATTTTAGCAACCTGGTGCATAATCGTGGACAACAGGGTCATTAAAAATGAATTGATACTTGTTTTTAACCTCTTAATATATGAATATAAAAAAAGCTCCTGCAGAGTATTGTTTTAGCAACCTGGTGCATGATCCTAGTCAACGGGGTCATTGAAAATACAATAGAATTTGCTTTTGCAGAATTAGTGTTCGAATTTGAAAAAAGTGCCAGTAGATTATTATTTTAGCAACCTGGTGCATGATCCTAGACAACAGGGTCTTTGCAAATAGGAAAGAATTTGCTTTTGGAAGAATTAGTGTTCGAATTTAAATAAGTTCCAGCAGATTATTATTTTAGCGACCTGGTGCATGATCCTTGACAACGGGGTCATTGAAAATTCATTTTTAGTTGTTTTTATAACTCTTAATATATGAATATAAAAAAAGTTCCTGTGGAGTATTATTACAGCAACCTTGGGCATGATCTTAAACTACGGGGTCATTGAAAATAAAATAGAATTTGCTTTTGGAAGAATTAGTATTCGAATTTAAATAAATTCTAGTTGATTATTATTTTAGCAACCTGGTGCATTATCCAAGACAACGGCGTCATTAAAAATGCATTGTTAGTTGTTTTTATAACTCTAAATATATGAATATAAAAAAAGTTCCTGTGGAGTATTGTTTTAGCAACCTGGTGCATGATCCTAGTCAACGGGGTCATTGAAAATGCAATAGAATTTGCTTTTGGAAGAATTAGTGGTCGAATTTGAAAAAAGTTCCAGTAGATTATTATTTTAGCAACCTGGTGCATTATCCAGGACAACGGGGTCATTAAAAAGCATTGTCAGTTGTTTTTATAACTCTTAATATATGAATATAAGAAAAGTTACTGTGGAGTATTGTTTTAGCAGCCTGGTGCATGATCCAAGTCAACGGGATCATTGAAAATGCAATAGAATTTGCTGTTTAAAGAATTAGTGTTCGAATTTAATAAAAGTTCCAGTTGATTCTTATTTTAGCAACCTGGTGCATGATCCTGGTCAACGGGGTCATGGAAAATGCAATAGAATTTGTTTTTGAAAGAATTAGTGTTCGAATTTAAAAAAAGTTCCAGTTGATTATTATTTTAGCAACCTTGTGCATAATCGTGGACAACAGGGTCATTAAAAATGCATTGTTAGTTGTTTTTATAACTCTTAATATATGAATATAAAAAAAGTTCCCGTGGAGTATTGTTACAGCAACCTTGGGCATGATCTTAGACTACGGGGTCATTGAGAATGCAATAGAATTTGCTTTTGGAAGAATTAGTGTGCGAATCTAAAAAAAGTTCCAGTAGATTATTATTTTAGCAACCTGGTGCATAATCGTGGACAACAGGGTCATTAAAAATTCATTGATAGCTGTTTTTATAACTCTTAATATATGAATATAAAAAAAGTTCCAGTGGAGTATTGTTTCAGCAACCTTGGGCATGATCTAAGACAACGGGGTCATTGAGAATGCAATAGAATTTGCTTTTGGAAGAATTAGTCTTCAAATCTAAAATAAGTTCCAGCAGATTATTATTTTTGCAACCTGGTGCATAATGGTGGACAACAGGGTCATTCAAAATGCATTGTTAGTTGTTTTTATAACTCTTAATATATGAATATAAAAAAAGCAACTGCGGAGTATTGTTTTAGCAACCTGGTGCATGATCCTAGACAACGGGGTCATTGAAAATGCAATAGAATTTGCTTTCGGAAGACTTAGTGTTCGAATTTAAAAAAAGTTCCGGAAGATTATTATTTCAGCGACATGGTGCATGATTCTAGACAACATGGTCATTAAAAATGCATTGTTTGTTGTTTTTATAACTCTTAATATATGAATATAAAAAAAGTTCCTGTGGAGTATTGTTTTAGCAACCTTGGGCATGATCTTAGTCTACGGGGTCATTGAAAATGCAATAGAATTTGCTTTTGGAAGAATTAGTTTTCGAATTTAATAAAAGTTCCAGTTGATTATTCTTTTAGCGCCCTGGTGCATGATCCTAGATAAAAGGGTCTTTAAAAATGCATTGATAGTTGTTTTTATAACTCTTAATATATGAATATAAAAAAAGTTACCTTGGAGTTTGGTTTTAGCTACCTGGTGCATGATCCTAGTCAACGGGGTCATTGAAAATGCAATGGAATTTGCTTTTGGAAGAATTAGTGTTTGAATTAAAAAAAAGTTCCAGTTGATTATTATTTCAGCCACCTCGTGCATGATCATGGACAACGGGGTCATTAAAAATGCATTTCTAGTTGTTTTTATAACTCTTAATATATGAATATAAAAAAAGATCCAGTGGAGTATTATCTTAGCAGCTTGGTACATGATCCTAGACAACAGGGTCATTGAAAATGCAATTGAATTTTCTTTTGGAAGAATTAGTGTTCGAATTTAAAAAAAGTTCCAGTTGATTATTATTTTATCGACCTGGTGCATGATCCTAGACAACAGGGTCTTTGCAAATACAAAAGAATTTGCTTTTGGAAGAATTAGTGTTCGAATTTAAATAAGTTCCAGTAGATTATTATTTTAGCGATTTGTTCATCATCCTAGACAACAGGGTCATTGAAAATGCATTGTTAGTTGTTTTCATAACCCTTAATATATGAATATAAAAAAGTTCCTGTTGATTATTATTTAAGCGACCTGGTGCATGATCCAAGTCAACGGGGTCATTGAAAATTGAATAGAATTTGCTTTTGGAAGAATTAGGGTTCGAATTTAAAAAAAGTTCCAGTTGATTATTATTTTAGCGACCTGGTGCATGATCCTAGACAACAGGGTCATTAAAAATGCATTGTTAGTTGTTTTTACAACTCTCAATATATGAATATAAGAGAAGTTACCGTGGAGTATTGTTTCAGCAACCTGGTGCATGATCTTTGTCAACGGGGTCATTGAAAATGCGATGGAATTTGCTTTTGGAAGAATTGGTGTTCAAATCTAAAATAAGTTCCAGCAGATTATTTTTTTTGCAACCTGGTGCATGATCCTAGAAAACGGGGTCACTGAAAATGCAATAGAATTTGCTTTTGGAATAATTAGTTCGAGTTTAAAAAAAGTACCAGTTGATTATTATTTCAGCGACCTGGTGCATGATTCTAGACACCATGGTCATTAAAAATGCATTCTTAGTTATTTTTATAACTCTTAATATATGAATATAAAAAAAGTTCCTTTGGAGTATTGTTTTAGCAACCTTGGGCATGATCTTAGTCTACGGGGTCATTGACAATGCAATAGAATTTGATTTTGGAAGAATTAGTGTTCGAATTTGAAAAAAGTTCCAGTAGATTATTATTTTAGCAACCTGGAGCATAATCGTGGACAACAGGGTCATTAAAAATTCATTGATAGCTGTTTTTATAACACGTAATATATAAATATAAAAAAAGTGACGGTAGATTATTATTTTAGCAACCTGGTGCATGATCCTAGTCAACAGTGTCTTTAAAAATGCATTGTTAGTTGTTTTTATAACTCTTAATATATGAATATAAAAAAAGTTACCGTGGAGTATGGTTTTAGCAGCCTGGTACATGATCCTAGACAACAGGGTCATTGAAAATGCAATGGAATTTGCTTTTGGAAGAATTAGTGTTCGAATTTAAAAAAAGTTCCAGTAGATTATTATTTTAGCAACCTGGTGCATGATCCTAGACAACGGGGTCATTAAAAATGCATTGTTAGTTGTTTTTATAACTCTTAATATATGAATATTAAAAAAGATCCTGTGGAGTATTGTTTTAGCAACCTGGTGGATGATCCTAGTCAACGGGGTCATTGAAAATGCATTTGAATTTGCTTTTTGAAGAATTATTTTTATAATTTAAAAAAAGTTCCCGTTGATTATTATTTTAGCGACCTGGTGCATGATCCTAGACAACAGTGTCTTTAAAAATGCATTGTTAGTTGTTTTTATAACTCTTAATATATGAATATAAAAAAAGTTACCGTGGAGTATGGTTTCAGCAACCTGGTGCATGATCCTAGTCAACGGGGTCATTGAAAATACAATAGAATTTGCTTTTGGAAGAATTAGTGTTCGAATTTCAAAAAAGTTCCAGTAGATTATTATTTTAGCAACCTGGTGCATAATCGTGGACAACAGGGTCATTAAAAATGCAATCATAGTTGTTTTTATAACTCTTAATATATGAATATAAGAAAAGTTACTGTGGAGTATTGTTTTAGCAACCTGGTGCATGATCCTAGTCAACGGGGTCATTGAAAATGCAATTGAATTTACTTTTGGAAGAATTAGTGTTCGAATTTAAAAAAGTTCCAGTAGATTATTATTTTAGCTATCGGGTGCATAATCGTGGACAACAGTGTCATTGAAAATGCATTGTTAGTTGATTTATAACTCTTAATAAATGAATATAAAAAATGTTCCAGTAGATTATTATCTTAGCAGCCTGGTACATGATCCTAGACAACAGGGTCATTGATAATGCAATTGAATTTTCTTTTGGAAGAATTAGTGTTCGAATTTAAAAAAAGTTCCAGTTGATTATTATTTTATCGACGTGGTGCATGATCCAAGACAACCGGGTCTTTGCAAATACAAAAGAATTTGCTTTTGGAAGAATTAGTGTTCGAATTTAAATAAGTTCCAGCACATTATTATTTTAGCGATTTGTTCATCATCCTAGACAACAGGGTCATTGAAAATGCATTGTTAGTTGTTTTCATAACCCTTAATATATGAATATAAAAAAAGTTCCTGTGGAGTATTGTTTGAGCAACCTGGTGCATGATCCTAGTCAACGGGGTCATTGAAAATAGAATAGAATTTGCTTTTGGAAGAATTAGTGTTCGAATTTGAAAAAGTTCCAGTAGATTATTATTTTAGCAACCTGGTGCATAATCGTGGACAACAGGGTCATTAAAATGCATTGTTAGTTGTTTTTATTACTCTTAATATATGAATATAAGAGAAGTTACTGTGGAGTATTGTTTTAGCAGCCTTGTACATGATCCTAGTCAACGGGATCATTGAAAATGCAATGGAATTTGCTTTTGGAAGAATTAGTATTCGAATTTAAATAAGTCCCAGTAGATTATTATTTTAGCGATCTGTTGCATGATCCTAGAAACAGGGTCTTTAAAAATGCATTGTTAGTTGTTTTCATAACCCTAAATATATGAATATAAAAAAAGTTCCTGTGGAGTATTGTTTTAGCAACCTGGTGCATGATCCTAGTCAACGGGGTCATTGAAAATACAATAGAATTTGATTTTGGAAGAATTAGTGTTCGAATTTGAAAAAAGTTCCAGTAGATTATTATTTTAGCAACCTGTTGCATAATCGTGGACAACAGGGTCATTAAGAATGCATTGATAGTTGTTTTCATAACCCTTAATATATGAATATAAGAAAAGTTACCGGGGAGTATTGTTTTAGTAACCGGGTGCATGATCCTAGTCAACGGGGTCATTGAAAATGCAATAGAATTTGCTGTTGAAAGAATAAGTGTTCGAATTTAAAAAAAGTTCCAGTTGATTATTAGCTTAGCAACCTGGTGCATAATCGTTGACAACAGGGTCATTAAAAATTCATTGATAGCTGTTTTTATAACACGTAATATATGAATATAAAAAAAGTGACGGTAGATTATTATTTTAGCAACCTGGTGCATGATCCTAGTCAACGGGGTCATTGAGAGTGCAATGGAATTTGCTTTAGGAAGAATTAGTGTTCAAATCTAAAATAAGTTCCAGCAGATTATTATTTTAGCAACCTGGTGCATGATCCTAGTCAACGGGGTCATTGAGAATGCAATAGAATTTGCTTTTGGAAGAATTAGTGTTCGAATTTAAAAAAAGTTCCCGTTGATTATTATTTTAGCGACCTGGTGCATGATCCTAGACAACAGTGTCTTTAAAAATGCATTGTTAGTTGTTTTTATAACTCTTAATATATGAATATAAGAAAAGTTACTGTGGAGTATTGTTTTAGCAGCCTGGTACATGATCCTAGACAACAGGGTCATTGAAAATGCAATTGAATTTGCTTTTGGAAGAATTAGTGTTCGAATTTAAAAAAAGTTCCCGTTGATTATTATTTTAGCGACCTGGTGCATGATCCTAGACAACAGTGTCATTAAAAATTCATTGATAGCTGTTTTTATAACACGTAATATATGAATATTAAAAAAGTGACGGTAGATTATTATTTTAGCAACCTGGTGCATGATCCTAGTCAACGGGGTCATTGAGAATGCAATAGAATTTGCTTTTGGAAGAATTAGTGTTCGAATCTAAAATAAGTTCCAGTAGATTATTATTTTAGCAATCTGGTGCATGATCCTAGTCAACGGGGTCATTGAGAATGCAATAGAATTTGCTTTTGGAAGAATTAGTGTGCGAATCTAAAAAAAGTTCCAGTAGATTATTATTTTAGCAACCTGGTGCATAATCGTGGACAACAGGGTCATTATAAATGCATTGTTAGTTGTTTTTATAACTCTTAATATATGAATATAAAAAAAGTTCCAGTGGAGTATTGTTTCAGCAACCTTGGGCATGATCTAAGACAACGGTGTCATTGAAAATGCAAGAGAATTTGCTATTGAAAGAATAAGTGTTCGAATTTAAAAAAAGTTCCAGTTGATTATTAGCTTAGCAACCTGGTGCATAATCGTGGACAACAGGGTCTTTAAAAATGCATTGATAGCTGTTTTTATAACACGTAATATATGAATATTAAAAAAGTTACGGTAGATTATTATTTTAGCAACGTTGGGCATGATCTTAGACGACGGGGTCTTTGAGAATGCAATAGAATTTGCTTTTGGAAGAATTAGTGTTCAAATCTAAAATAAGTTCCAGCAGATTATTATTTTTGCAACCTGGTGCATGATCCAAATCAACGGGGTCATTGAAAATGAAATAGAATTTGCTTCTGGAAGAATTAGTGCTCGAATCTAAAAAAAGTTCCAGTAGATTATTATTTTAGTAACCTGGTGCATAATAGTGGACAACACGGTCATTAAAAATGCATTGTTAGTTGTTTTTATAACTCTTAATATATGAATATAAAAAAAGCTCCTACGGAGTTTTGTTTTAGCAACCTAGTACATGATCTTAGACAACAGGGTCATTGAAAATGAAATAGAATTTGCTTTTGGAAGAATTAGTGTTCGAATTTAAATAAGTTCCAGTTGATTATTATTTTAGCAACCTTGGGCAAGATCTTAGACTACGGGGTCATTGAAAATGAAATAGAATTTGCTTTTGGAAGAATTAGTGTTCGAATTTAAAAAAAGTTCCAGTTGATTATTATTTTAGCAACCTGGTGCATAATCGTGGACAACAGGGTCAATAAAAATGCATTGTTAGTTGTTTTTATAACTCTTAATATATGAATATAAAAAAAGCTCCTGCGGAGTATTGTTTTAGCAACCTAGTACATGATGTTAGACAACAGGGTCATTGAAAATGCAATAGAATTTTCTTTTGCAAAAATTTTTTTTCTATTTTAAATAAGTTTCAGTCGATTATTATTTTAGCAACCTGGTGCATAATCGTGGACAACAGGGTCATTAAAAATGAATTGTTACTTGTTTTTAACCTCTTAATATATTAATATAAAAAAAGCTAATGTGGAGTATTGTTTTAGCAACCTGGTGCATGATCCTAGACAACGGGGTCATTGAAAATGCAATAGAATTTGCTTTTGGAATAATTAGTTCGAATTTAAAAAAAGTTCCAGTTGATTATTATTTTAGCGACCTGGTGCATGATCCTAGACAACAGTGTCTTTAAAAATGCATTGTTAGTTGTTTTTATAACTCTTAATATATGAATATAAAGATAGTTACCGTGGAGTATGCTTTTAGCAACCTGGTGCATGATCCTAGTCAACGGGGTCATTGAAAATGAAATAGAATTTGCTTTTGGAAGAATTAGTGTTCGAATTTAAAAAAATTCCAGTAGATTATTATTTTAGCTATCGGGTGCATAATCGTGGACAACAGTGTCATTGAAAATGCATTGTTAGTTGTTTTTATATCTCTTAATATATGAATATAAAAAATGTTCCAGTAGATTATTATCTTAGCAGCCTGGTACGTGATCCTAGACAACAGGGTCGTTGAAAATGCAATTGAATTTTCTTTTGGAAAATTAGTGTTCTAATTTAAAAAAAGTTCCAGTTGATTATTATTTTATCGACCTGGTGCATGATCCTAGACAACCGGGTCTTTGCAAATACAAAAGAATTTGCTTTTGGAAGAATTAGTGTTCGAATTTAAATAAGTTCCAGTAGATTATTATTTTAGCGATCTGGTTCATCATCCTAGACAACAGGGTCATTGAAAATGCATTGTTAGTTGTTTTCATAACCCTTAATATATGAATATAAAAAAGTTCCTGTGGAGTATTGTTTTAGCAACCTGGTGCATGATCCTAGTCAACGGGGTCATTGAAAATAGAATAGAATTTGCTTTTGGAAGAATTAGTGTTCGAATATGAAAAAAGTTCCAGTAGATTATTATTTTAGCAACCTGGTGCATAATCGTGGACAACAGGGACATTCAAAATGCATTGTTAGTTGTTTTTATAACTCTTAATATATGGATATAAGAAAAGTTACTGTGGAGTATTGTTTTAGCAGCCTAGTACATGATCCTAGAAAACAGGGTCATTGAAAATGCAAAGGAATTTGCTTTTGGAAGAATTTGTGTTCGAATTTAAATAAGTTCCAGTAGATTATTATTTTAGCGATCTGGTGCATCATCCTAGACAACAGGGTCTTTAAAAATGCATTGTTAGTTGTTTTTACCCTCTTAATATATGAATATAAAAAAAGCTCCTGCGGAGTATTGATTTAGCGACCTGGTGCATGATCCTAGTCAACGGGGTCATTGAAAATTCAATAGAATTTGCTTTTGGAAGAATTAGTGTTCGAATTTGAAAAAAGTTCCAGTAGATTATTATTTTAGCAACCTGGTGCATAATCGTGGACAACAGGGACATTAAAAATGCATTGTTAGTTGTTTTTATAACTCTTAATATATGAATATAAGAAAAGTTACTGTGGAGTTTTGTTTTAGCAGCCTGGTACATGATCCTAGTCAACGGGATCATTGAAAATGCAATGGAATTTGCTTTTGGAAGAATTAGTGTTCGAATTTAAATAAGTTCCAGTAGATTATTATTTTAGCGATCTGGTTCATCATCCTAGACAACAGGGTCATTGAGAATGCATTGTTACTTGTTTTTAACCTCTTAATATATGAATATAAAAAAAGCTCCTGCGGAGTATTGTTTTAGCAACCTGGTGCATGATCCTAGTCAACGGGGTCATTGAAAATGCAATTGAATTTGCTTTTTGAAGAATTAGTTTTCGAATTTATAATAAGTTCCAGTTTATTATTTTTTTAGGGACGTGGTGCATGTGCCTATACCACAGGGTCTTTAAAAATGCATTGTTATTTGTTTTTATAACTCTTAATATATGAATATAAAAAAAGTTACCGTGGGGTATGGTTTAAGCAACCTGGTGCATGATCCTAGTCAACGGGGTCATTGAAAATGCAATGGAATTTGCTTTTGGAAGAATTAGTGTTCGAATTTAAAAAAAGTTCCAGTAGATTATTATTTTAGCTATCGGGTGCATAATCGTGGACAACAGTGTCATTGAAAATGCATTGTTAGTTGTTTTTATATCTCTTAATATATGAATATAAAAAATGTTCCAGTAGATTATTATCTTAGCAGCCTGGTACATGATCCTAGACAACAGGGTCATTGAAAATGCAATTGAATTTTCTTTTGGAAAATTAGTGTTCGAATTTAAAAAAGTTCCAGTTGATTATTATTTTATCGACCTGGTGCATGATCCTAGAAAACCGGGTCTTTGCAAATACAAAAGAATTTGCTTTTGGAAGAATTAGTGTTCGAATTTAAATAAGTTCCAGTAGATTATTATTTTAGCGATTTGTTCATCATCCTAGACAACAGGGTCATTGAAAATGCATTGTTAGTTGTTTTCATAACCCTTAATATATGAATATAAAAAAAGTTCCTGTGGAGTATTGTTTGAGCAACCTGGTGCATGATCCTAGTCAACGGGGTCATTGAAAATAGAATAGAATTTGCTTTTGGAAGAATTAGTGTTCGAATTTGAAAAAAGTTCCAGTAGATTATTATTTTAGCAACCTGGTGCATAATCGTGGACAACAGGGTCATTAAAATGCATTGTTAGTTGTTTTTATTATTCTTAATATATGAATATAAGAGAAGTTACTGTGGAGTATTGTTTTAGCAGCCTTGTACATGATCCTAGTCAACGGGATCATTGAAAATGCAATGGAATTTGCTTTTGGAAGAATTAGTATTCGAATTTAAATAAGTCCCAGTAGATTATTATTTTAGCGATCTGTTGCATCATCCTAGACAACAGGGTCATTGAGAATGCATTGTTAGTTGTTTTCATAACCCTTAATATATGAATATAAGAAAAGTTACCGTGGAGTATGGTTTTAGCAACCTGGTGCATGATCCTAGTCAACGGGGTCATTGAAAATACAATAGAATTTGCTTTTGGAAGAATTAGTGTTCGAATTTCAAAAAAGTTCCAGTAGATTATTATTTTAGCAACCTGGTGCATAATCGTGGACAGCAGGGTCTTTAAAAATGCATTGATAGTTGTTGTTATAACTCTTAATATATGGATATAAGAAAAGTTACTGTGGAGTATTCTTTTAGCAACCTGGTGGATGATCCTAGTCAACGGGGTCATTGAAAATGCATTTGAATTTGCTTTTTGTATAATTTTTTTTTGAATTTAAAAAAAGTTCCCGTTGATTATTATTTTAGCGACCTGGTGCATGATCCTAGACAACAGTGTCTTTAAAAATGCATTGTTAGTTGTTTTTATAACTCTTAATATATGAATATAAAAAAAGTTACTGTGGAGTATTTTTTAAGCAGCCTGGTGCATGATCCTAGTCAACGGGGTCATTGAAAATACAATAGAATTTGCTTTTGGAAGAACTAGTGTTCGAATTTAAAAAAAGTTCCAGTAGATTATTATTTTAACAGCAGTCTGGTGCATTGTTAGTTGTTTTTATAACTCTTAATATATGAATATAAAGAATGTTCCAGTAGATTATTGTTTTAGCAGCCTGGTACATGATCCTAGACAACAGGGTCATTGAAAATGCAATTGAATTTTCTTTTGGAAGAATTAGTGTTCGAATTTAAATAAGTTTCAGTGGATTATTATTTTAGCGATCTGGTTCATCATCCTAGACAACAGGGTCATTGAAAATGCATTGTTAGTTGTTTTCATAACTCTTAATATATGAATATAAAAAAAGCTCCTGCGGAGTATTGTTTTAGCAACCTGGTGGATGATCCTAGTCAACGGGTTCATTGAAAATGCATTTGAATTTGCTTTTTGAAGAATTAGTTTTCGAATTTGAAAAAAGTTCCAGTTGATTATTATTTTAGCGACCTGGTGCATGATCCTAGACAACAGGGTCTTTAAAAATGCATTGTTAGTTGTTTTTATAACTCTTAATATATGAATATAAAAAAAGTTACCGTGGAGTATGGTTTCAGCAACCTGGTGCATGATCCTAGTCAACGGGGTCATTGAAAATACAATAGAATTTGCTTTTGGAAGAATTAGTGTTCGAATTTCAAAAAAGTTCCAGTAGATTATTATTTTAGCAACCTGGTGCATAATCGTGGACAACAGGGTCATTAAAAATGCAATCATAGTTGTTTTTATAACTCTTAATATATGAATATAAGAAAAGTTACTGTGGAGTATTGTTTTAGCAGCCTGGTACATGATCCTAGTCAACGGGGTCATTGAAAATGCAATAGAATTTGCTTTTGGAAGAATTAGTGTTCGAATTTAAAAAAAGTTCAAGTAGATTATTATTTTAGCAACCTTGTGCATTATCCAAGACAACGGGGTCATTAAAAATTCATTGTTAGTTGTTTTTATAACTTTTAATATATGAATATAAAAAAAGTTCCTGCGGAGTATTGTTTTAGCAAACTGGTGCATGATCCTAGTCAACGGTCTCATTGAAAATGCAATGGAATTTGCTTTTGGAAGTATTAGTTTTGGAATTTAAATAAGTTCCAGTAGATTATTATTTTAGCGACCTGGTGCATGATCCTAGACAACAGGGTCTTTAAAAATGCATTGTTAGTTGTTTTTATAACTCTTAATATATGAATATAAAAAAAGTTACCGTGGAGTATGGTTTTAGCAACCTGGTGCATGATCCTAGTCAACGGGGTCATTGAAAATGAAATAGAATTTGCTTTTGGAAGAATTAGTGTTTGAATTTAAAAAAAGTTCCAGTAGATCATTATTTTAGCTATCGGGTGCATAATCGTGGACAACAGTGTCATTGAAAATGCATTGTTAGTTGTTTTTATAACTCTTAATATATGAATATAAAAAATGTTCCAGTAGATTATTATCTTAGTAGCCTGGTACATGATCCTAGACAACAGGGTCATTGAAAATGCAATTGAATTTTCTTTTGGAAGAATTAGTGTTCGAATTTAAAAAAAGTTCCAGTTGATTATTATTTTAGCGACCTGGTGCATGATCCTAGACAACAGGGTCTTTGCAAATACGAAAGAATTTGCTTTTGGAAGAATTTGTGTTCGAATTTAAATAAGTTCCAGTAGATTATTATTTTAGCGACCTGGTGCATGATCCTAGACAACAGTGTCTTTAAAAATGCATTGTTAGTTTTTTTTATAACTCTTAATATATGAATATAAAAAAAGTTACTGTGGAGTATTGTTTTAGCAACCTGGTGCATGATCCTAGTCAACGGGGACATTGAAAATACAATAGAATTTGCTTTTGGATGAATTAGTGTTCGAATTTGAAAAAAGTTCCAGTAGATTATTATTTTAGCAACCTGGTGCATAATCGTGGACAACAGGGTCATTAAAAATGCAATCATAGTTGTTTTTATAACTCTTAATATATGAATATAAGAAAAGCTCCTGCGGAGTATTGTTTTAGCAAACTAGTACATGATGTTAGACAACAGGGTCATTGAAAATGCAATAGAATTTTCTTTTGCAACAATTATTGTTCGATTTTAAATTAGTTTCAGTGGATTATTATTTTAGCAACCTGGTGCATAATCGTGGACAACAGGGTCATTAAAAATGAATTGATACTTGTTTTTAACCTCTTAATATATGAATATAAAAAAAACTCCTGCAGAGTATTGTTTTAGCAACCTGGTGGATGATCCTAGTCAACGGGGTCATTGAAAATACAATAGAATTTGCTTTTGGAAGAATTAGTGTTCGAATTTGAAAAAAGCTCCAGTTGATTATTATTTTATCGACCTGGTGCATGATCCTAGACAACCGGGTCTTTGCAAATACAAAAGAATTTGCTTTTGGAAGAATTAGTGTTCGAATTTAAATAAGTTCCAGTAGATTATTATTTTAGCGATCTGGTGCATCATCCTAGACAACAGGGTCATTGAAAATGCATTGTTAGTTGTTTTCATAACCCTTAATATATGAATATAAAAAAAGTTCCTGTGGAGTATTGTTTTAGCAACCTGGTGCATGATCCTAATCAACGGGGTCAGTGAAAATAGAATAGAATTTTCTTTTGGAAGAATTAGTATTCGAATTTAAATAAGTTGCAGTAGATTATTATTTTAGCTATCTGGTGCATGATCCTAGACAACAGGGTCTTTAAAAATGCATTGTTAGTTGTTTTCATAACCCAAAATATATGAATATAAAAAAAGTTCCTGTGGAGTATGGTTTTAGCAACCCGGTGCATGATCCTAGTCAACGGGGTCATTGAAAATACAATAGAATTTGCTTTTGGATGAATTAGTGTTCGAATTTGAAAAAAGTTCCAGTAAATTATTATTTTAGCAACCTGGTGCATAATCGTGGAAAACAGGGTCATTAAAAATGCAATCATAGTTGTTTTTATAAATCTTAATATATCAATATAAGAAAAGCTCCTGCGGAGTATTGTTTTAGCAAACTAGTACATGATCTTAGACAACAGGGTGATTGAAAATGCAATAGAATTTGCTTTGGAAGAATTAGTGTTCGAATCTAAAAATTAGTTCCAGTAGACTATTATTTTAGCAACCTGGTGCATAATAGTGGACAACAGGGTCATTAAAAATGCATTGTTAGTTGTTTTTATAACTCTTAATATATGAATATAAAAAAAGCTCCTGCAGAGTATTGTTTTAGCAACCTGGTGGATGATCCTAGTCAACGGGGTCTTTGAAAATACATTCGAATTTGCTTTTTGAAGAATTAGTGTTCGAATTTAAAAAAAGTTCCAGTTGATTATTATTTTAGCGACCTGGTGCATGATCCTAGACAACAGGGTCATTAAAAATGCATTGTTAGTTGTTTTTATAACTCTTAATATATGAATATAAAAAATGTTACCGTGGAGTTTGGTTTTAGCAACCTGGTGCATGATCCTAGTCAACGGGGTCATTGAAAATGCAATGGAATTTGCTTTTGGAAGAATTAGTGTTCGAATTTAAAAAAAGTTCCAGTAGATTATTATTTTAGCTACCTGGTGCATAATCGTGGACAACAGTGTCATTGAAAATGCATTGTTAGTTGTTTTTATAACTCTTAATATATGAATATAAAAAATGTTCCAGTAGATTATTATCTTAGCAGCCTGATACATGATCCTAGACAACAGGGTCATTGAAAATGCAATAGAATTTGCTTTTGGAAGAATTAGTGTTCGAATTTAAAAAAAGTTCCAGTTGATTATTATTTTAGCGACCTGGTGCATGATCCAAGTCAACGGGGTCATTGAAAATGAAATAGAATTTGCTTTCGGAAGAATTAGTGTTCGAATTTAAAAAAAGTTCCAGTAGATTATTATTTTAGCAACCTGGTGCATGATCATGGACAACGGGGTAATTGAAAATGCATTCTAAGTTGTTTTTATAACTCTTAATATATGAATATGAAAAAGGTCCTGTGGAGTATTGTTTTAGCAGCCTGGTACATGATCCTAGACAACAGGGTCATTGAAAATGCAATTGAATTTTCTTTTGGAAGAATTAGTGTTCGAATTTAAAAAAAGTTCCAGTTGATTATTATTTTAGCGACCTGGTGCATGATCCTAGACAACAGGGTCTTTGCAAATACAAAAGAATTTGCTTTTGGAAGAATTTGTGTTCGAATTTAAATAAGTTCCAGTAGATTATTATTTTAGCGATCTGGTGCATCATCCTAGACAACAGGGTCTTTAAAAATGCATTGTTAGTTGTTTTTATAACTCTTAATATATGAATATAAAAAAGTTCCAGTGGAGTATTGTTTTAGCAACCTGGTGCATGATCCTAGTCAACGGGGTCATTGAAAATACAATAGAATTTGCTTTTGGAAGAATTAGTGTTCGAATTTGAAAAAAGTTCCAGTAGATTATTATTTTAGCAACCTGGAGCATAATCGTGGACAACAGGGTCATTAAAAATTCATTGATAGCTGTTTTTATAACACGTAATATATGAATATAAAAAAAGTGACGGTAGATTATTATTTTAGCAACCTGGTGCATGATCCTAGTCAACAGTGTCATTAAAAATGCATTGTTAGTTGTTTTTATATTTCTTAATATATGAATATAAGAAAAGTTACCGTGGAGTTTTGTTTTAGCAACCTAGTACATGATCTTAGACAACAGGGTCATTGAAAATGCAATAGAATTTGCTTTTGGAAGAATTAGTGTTTGAATTAAAAAAAAGTTCCAGTAGATTATTATTTTAGCAACCTGGTGCATGATTCTAGACAACATGGTCATTAAAAATGCATTTCTAGTTGTTTTTATAACTCTTAATATATGAATATAAAAAAAGATCCTGTGGAGTATTGTTATTGGAACCTTGGGCATGATCTTAGACTACGGGGTCATTTAAAATGCAATAGAATTTGCTTTTGAAAGAATTAGTGCTCGAATCTAAAAAAGTTCCAGTAGATTTTATTTTAGCAACCTGGTGCATAATAGTGGACAACAGGGTCATTAAAAATGCATTGTTAGTTGTTTTTATAACTCTTAATATATGAATATAAAAAAAGCAACTGCGGAGTATTGTTTTAGCAACCTTGGGCATGATCTTAGTCTACGGGGTCATTGAAAATGCAATAGAATTTGCTTTTTGAAGAATTAGTGTTTGAATTAAAAAAAAGTTCCAGTTGATTATTATTTCAGCCACCTGGTGCATGATCCTAGACAACAGGGTCATTAAAAATGCATTTTTAGTTGTTTTTATAACTCTTAATATATGAATATAAAAAAAGTTCCTGTGGAGTATTGTTTTAGCAACCTTGGGCATGATCTTAGACTACGGGGTCATTGAAAATGCAATAGAATTTGCTTTTGAAAGAATTAGTGTTCGAATTTAAAAAAAGTTCTAGTTGATTATTATTCTATCGACCTGGTGCATGATCCTAGACAACGGCGTCATTGAAAATACAAGAGAATTTGGTTTTGGAAGAATTAGTGTTCGAATTTAAATAAACTCCAGTTGATTATTATTTTAGCAACCTGGTGCATGATCCTCGTCAACGGGGTCATTGAAAATGCAATAGAATTTGCTTTTGAAAGAATTAGTGTTGGAATTTAAAAAAAGTTCCAGTAGATTTTATTTTAGCAACCTGGTGCATAATAGTGGACAACAGGGTCATTAAAAATGCATTGTTAGTTGTTTTTATAACTCTTAATATATGAATATAAAAAAAGCAACTGCGGAGTTTTGTTTTAGCAACCTAGTACATGATCCTAGACAACGGGGTCATTGAAAATTCAAGAGAATTTGTTGTTTAAAGAATTAGTTTCCGAATTTAAAAAAAGTTCCAGTCGATTATTATTTTAGCAACCTGTTGCATTATCCAAGACAACGGGGTCATTAAAAATGCATTGTTAGTTGTTTTTATAACTCTTAATATATGAATATAAAAAAAGTTCCTGTGGAGTATTGTTTTAGCAACCTTGGGCATGATCTTAGTCTACGGGGTCATTGAAAATGAATTTGTATTTGCTTTTTGATGAATTAGTTTTCGAATTTAAAAAAAGTTCCAGTTGATTATTATTTTAGCGACCTGGTGCATGATCCTAGACAACAGGGTCATTGAAAGTGCATTGTTAGTTGTTTTCATAACCCTTAATATATGAATATAAAAAAGTTCCTGTGGAGTATTGTTTAAGCAACCTGGTGCATGATCCTAGTCAACGGGGTCATTGAAAATGCAACAGAATTTGCTTTTGGAAGAATTAGTGTTCGAATTTAAAAAAAGTTCCAGTTGATTATTATTTCAGCCACCTGGTGCATGATCATGGACAACGGGGTAATTGAACATGCATTCTAAGTTGTTTTTATAACTCTTAATATATGAATATAAAAAATGTTCCAGTAGATTATTATCTTAGCAGCCTGGTACATGATCCTAGACAACAGGGTCATTGAAAATGCAATTGAATTTTCTTTTGGAAGAATTAGTGTTCGAATTTAAAAAAAGTTCCAGTTGATTATTATTTTATCGACCTGGTGCATGATCCTAGACAACCGGGTCTTTGCAAATACAAAAGAATTTGCTTTTGGAAGAATTAGTGTTCGAATTTAAATAAGTTCCAGTAGATTATTATTTTAGCGATTTGTTCATCATCCTAGACAACAGGGTCATTGAAAATGCATTGTTAGTTGTTTTCATAACCCTTAATATATGAATATAAAAAAAGTTCCTGTGGAGTATTGTTTTAGCAACCTGGTGCATGACCATAGTCAACGGGGTCATTGAAAAAAGAATAGAATTTGCTTTTGGAAGAATTAGTGTTCGAATTTGAAAAAGTTCCAGTTGATTATTATGTTAGCAACCCGGTGCATAATCGTGGACAACAGTGTCATTAAAAATGCATTGTTAGTTGTTTTTATAACTCTTAATATATGAATATAAGAGAAGTTACCGTGGAGTATTGTTTCAGCAACCTGGTGCATGATCTTAGTCAACGGGGTCATTGAAAATGCGATGGAATTTGCTTTTGGAAGAATTAGTGTTCAAATCTAAAATAAGTTCCAGCAGATTATTTTTGCAACCTGGTGCATGATCCTATTCAACGGGTTCATTGAAAATGCAATAGAATTTGCTTTTGGAAGAATTAGTGTTCGAATTTAAAAAAAGTTCCAGTTGATTATTATTTTAGCGACCTGGTGCATGATCCTAGACAACAGGGTCATTAAAAATGCATTGTTAGTTGTTTTTATAACTCTTAATATATGAATATAAAAAAAGTTCCTGTGGAGTATTGTTTTAGCAACCTGGTGCATGATCCTAGTCAACGGGGTCATTGAAAATACAATAGAATTTGATTTTGGAAGAATTAGTGTTCGAATTTGAAAAAAGTTCCAGTAGATTATTATTTTAGCAACCTGGAGCATAATCGTGGACAACAGGGTCATTAAAAATTCATTGATAGCTGTTTTTATAACACGTAATATATAAATATAAAAAAAGTGACGGTAGATTATTATTAAAGCAACCTGGTGCATGATCCTAGTCAACGGTGTCATTAAAAATGCATTGATAGTTGTTTTTATTTCTCTTAATATATGAATATAAGAAAAGTTACCGTGGAGTATTGTTTCAGCAACCTTGGGCATGATCTAAGACAACGGGGTCATTGAGAATGCAATAGAATTTGCTTTTGGAAGAATTAGTCTTCAAATCTAAAATAAGTTCCAGCAGATTATTATTTTTGCAACCTGGTGCATGATCCTAATCAACGGGGTCATTGAAAATGCAATAGAATTTGCTTTTGGAAGAATTAGTGGTCGAATCTAAAAAAAGTTCCAGTAGATTTTATTTTAGCAACCTGGTGCATAATAGTGGACAACAGGGTCATTAAAAATGCATTGTTAGTTTTTTTTATAACTCTTAATATATGAATATAAAAAAAGCAACTGCGGAGTTTTGTTTTAGCAACCTAGTACATGATCTTAGACAACAGGGTCATTGAAAATGCAATAGAATTTGCTTTGGAAGAATTAGTGTTCGAATCTAAAAATAAGTTCCAGTAGATTATTATTTTAGCAACCTGGTGCATGATCCTAGACAACAGGGTCATTAAAAATGCATTGTTAGTTGTTTTTATAACTCTTAATATATGAATATAAAAAAAGCTCCTGTGGAGTATTGTTTTAGCAACCTGGTGCATGATCCTAGTCAACGGTGTCATTGAAAATGCAATAGAATTTGCTTTTTGAATAATTAGTGTTCGAATTTAAAAAAAGTTCCAGTTGATTATTATTTTAGCAACCTGGTGCATTATCCTAGACAACGGGGTCTTTGCAAATACAAAAGAATTTGCTTTTGGAAGAATTAGTGTTCGAATTTAAATAACTGCCAGTAGATTATTATTTTAGCAACCTGGTGCATGATCCTAATCAACGGGGTCATTGAAAATGCAATGGAATTTGCTTTTGGAAGAATTAGTGGTCGAATCTAAAAAGAGTTCCAGTAGATTTTATTTTAGCAACCTGGTGCATAATAGTGGACAACAGGGTCATTAAAAATGCATTGTTAGTTGTTTTTATAACTCTTAATATATGAATATAAAAAAAGCAACTGCCGAGTTTTGTTTTAGCAACCTAGTACATGATCTTAGACAACAGGGTCATTGAAAATGCAATAGAATTTGCTTTGGAAGAATTAGTGTTCGAATCTAAAAATAAGTTCCAGTGGATTATTATTTTAGCTACCTGGTGCATGATCCAAGACAACGGGGTCATTAAAAATGCATTGTTAGTTGTTTTTATAACTCTTAATATATGAATATAAAAAAAGTTCCTGTGGAGTATTGTTTTAGCAACCTGGTGCATGATCCTAGTCAACGGTGTCATTGAAAATGCAATAGAATTTGCTTTTTGAATAATTAGTGTTCGAATTTAAAAAAAGTTCAAGTGGAATATTATTTTAGCGACCTGTTGCAGGATCCTAGACAACGGGGTCATTGAAAATGCATTGTTAGTTGTTTTCATTACTATTAATGTATAAATATAACAAAATTTACTGTGAAGTATTGTTCTAGCAATCTGGTGCATGATCCTAGACAACGGGGTCATTGAAAATACAATAGAATTTGCTTTTGGCAGAATTAGTGTTCGAATTTGAAATAGTTCCAGTAGATTATTATTTTAGCAACCTGTTGCATAATCGTGGACAACAGGGTCTTTAAAAATGCATTGTTAGTTGTTTTTATAACTCTTAATATATGAATATAAGAAAAGTTACTGTGGAGTATTATTTTAGCAGCCTGGTACATGATCCTAGACAACAGGGTCATTGAAAATGCATTTGAATTTGCTTTTTAAAGATTTAGTTTTCGAATTTAATAAAAGTTCCAGTTGATTATTATTTTAGCGACCTGGTGCATGATCCTAGATAACAGGGTCTTTAAAAATGCATTGTGAGTTGTTTTTATAACTCTTAATATCTGAATATAAAAAAAGTTACCTTGGAGTTTGGTTTAAGCAACCTGGTGCATGATCCTAGTCAACGGGGTCATTGAAAATGCAATGGAATTTGCTTTTGGAAGAATTAGTGTTCGAATTTGAAAAAAGTTCCAGTAGATTATTATTTTAGCAACCTGGTGCATAATCGTGGACAACAGGGTCATTAAAAATGCAATGATAGTTGTTGTTATAACTCTTAATATATGAATATAAGAAAAGTTACCGTGGAGTATTGTTTCAGCAACCTTGGGCATGATCTAAGACAACGGGGTCATTGAGAATGCAATAGAATTTGCTTTTGGAAGAATTAGTGTGCGAATCTAAAAAAAGTTCCAGTAGATTATTATTTTAGCCACCAGGTGCATAATCGTGGACAACAGGGTCATTAAAAATGCATTTCTAGTTGTTTTTATATCTCTTAATATATGAATATAAGAAAAGTTACCGTGGATTATTGTTTCAGCAACCTTGGGCATGATCTAAGACAACGGGGTCATTGAGAATGCAATAGAATTTGCTTTTGGAAGAATTAGTCTTCAAATCTAAAATAAGTTCCAGCAGATTATTATTTTTGCAACCTGGTGCATAATGGTGGACAACAGGGTCATTCAAAATGCATTGTTAGTTGTTTTTATAACTCTTAATATATGAATATAAAAAAAGCAACTGCGGAGTTTTGTTTTAGCAACCTAGTACATGATCTTAGACAACAGGGTCATTGAAAATGCAATTGAGTTTGCTTTGGAAGAATTAGTGTTCGAATTTAAAAAAAGTTCCAGTAGATTATTATTTCAGCGACCTGGTGCATGATTCTAGACAACATGGTCATTAAAAATGCATTGTAAGTTGTTTTTATAACTCGAAATATATGAATATAAAAAAAGATCCTGTGGAGTATTGTTTTAGCAACCTGGTGGATGATCCTAGTCAACGGGGTCATTGAAAATGCATTTGAATTTGCTTTTGAAGAATTAGTTTTCGAATTTAATAAAATTTCCAGTTGATTATTATTTTAGCGACCTGGTGCATGATCCTAGATAACAGGGTCATTAAAAATGCATTTTTAGTTGTTTTTATAACTCTTAATATATGAATTTAAAAAAAGTTACCTTGGAGTTTGGTTTAAGCAACCTGGTGCATGATCCTAGTCAACGGGGTCATTGAAAATGCAATGGAATTTGCTTTTGGAAGAATTAGTGTTCGAATCTAAAATAAGTTCCAGTAGATTATTATTTTAGCAACCTGGTGCATGATCCTAGTCAACGGGGTCATTGAAAATGCAATAGAATTTGCTTTTGGAATAATTAGTGTTCGAATTTAAAAAAAGTTCCAGTTGATTATTATTTCAGCGACCTGGTGCATGATCCTAGACAACAGGGTCATTAAAAATGCATTGTTAGTTGTTTTTATAACTCTTAATATATGAATATAAAAAAAGTTCCTGTGGAGTATTGTTTTAGCAACCTGGTGCATGATCCTAGTCAACGGGGTCATTGAAAATGCATTAGAATTTGCTTTTGAAAGGATTAGTGTTCGAATTTAAATAAATTCCAGTTGATTATTATTTTAGCGACCTGGTGCATGATCCTAGACAACGGGGTCATTGAAAATGCAATAGAATTTGCTTTTGAAAGAATTAGTGTTCGAATTTAAATAAATTCCAGTTGATTATTATTTTAGCGACCTGGTGCATGATCCAAGTCAACGGGGTCATTGAAAATGCAATAGAATTTGCTTTTTAAAGAATTAGTGTTCGAATTTAAAAAAAGTTCCAGTAGATTATTATTTTAGCAGCCTGGTGCATAATCGTGGACAACAGGGTCATTAAAAATGCATTGTTAGTTGTTTTTATAACTCTTAATATATGAATATAAAAAAAGCAACTGCCGAGTTTTGTTTTAGTAACCTAGTGCATGATCTTAGACAACGGGGTCATTGAAAATGCAATAGAATTTGCTTTTGAAAGAATTAGTGTTCGAATTTAAAAAAAGTTCCAGTTGATTATTATTTTAGCAACCTGGTGCATTATCCAAGACAACGGGGTCATTAAAAATGCATTGTTAGTTGTTTTTATAACTCTTAATATATGAATATAAAAAAAGTTCCTGTGGAGTATTGTTTTAGCAACCTGGTGCATGATCCTAGTCAACGGGGTCATTGAAAATGCAATAGAATTTGCTTTTGGAAGAATTAGTGTTCGAATTTGAAAAAAGTTCCAGTAGATTATTATTTTAGCAACCTGGAGCATAATCGTGGACAACAGGGTCATTAAAAATTCATTGATAGCTGTTTTTATAACACGTAATATATAAATATAAAAAAAGTGACGGTAGATTATTATTTTAGCAACCTGGTGCATGATCCTAGACAACAGTGTCTTTAAAAATGCATTGTTAGTTGTTTTTATAACTCTTAATATATGAATATAAAAAAAGTTCCTGTGGAGTATTGTTTTAGCAACCTGGTGCATGATCCTAGTCAACGGGGTCATTGAAAATGCAATAGAATTTGCTTTTGGAAGAATTAGTGTTCGAATTTGAAAAAAGTTCCAGTAGATTATTATTTTAGCAACCTGGTGCATAATCGTGGACAACAGGGTCATTAAAAATGCAATGATAGTTGTTTTTATAACTCTTAATATATGAATATAAGAAAAGTTACTGTGGAGTATTGTTTCAGCAACCTTGGGCATGATCTAAGACAACGGGGTCATTGAGAATGCAATAGAATTTGCTTTTGGAAGAATTAGTGTGCGAATCTAAAAAAAGTTCCAGTAGATTATTATTTTAGCCACCTGGTGCATAATCGTGGACAACAGGGTCATTAAAAATGCATTTATAGTTGTTTTTATTAATCTTAATATATTAATATAAAAAATGTTCCAGTGGATTATTGTTTCAGCAACCTTGGTCATGATCTAAGACAAGGGTGTCATTGAGAATTAATTAGAATTTGCTTTTGTAATAATTATTGTTCGATTCTAAAATAAGTTCCAGCAGATTATTATTTTTGCAACCTGGTGCATAATGGTGGACAACAGGGTCATTCAAAATGCATTGTTAGTTGTTTTTATAACTCTTAATATATGAATATAAAAAAAGCAACTGCGGAGTTTTGTTTTAGCAACCTAGTACATGATCTTAGACAACAGGGTCATTGAAAATGCAATTGAGTTTGCTTTGGAAGAATTAGTGTCCGAATTTAAAAAAAGTTCCAGTTGATTATTATTTTAGCGACCTGGTGCATGATTCTAGACAACATGGTCATTAAAAATGCATTGTTTGTTGTTTTTATAACTGTTAATATATGAATATAAAAAAAGTTCCTGTGGAGTATTGTTTTAGCAACCTTGGGCATGATCTTAGTCTACGGGGTCATTTAAAATGCATTTGAATTTGCTTTTGGAAGAATTAGTGTTTGAATTAAAAAAAAGTTCCAGTTGATTATTATTTCAGCGACCTGGTGCATGATCCTAGATAACAGGGTCATTAAAAATGCATTTTTAGTTGTTTTTATAACTCTTAATATATGAATTTAAAAAACGTTACCGTGGAGTATTGTTTTAGCAACCTGGTGCATGATCCTAGTCAACAGGGTCATTGAAAATGCAATTGAATTTGCTTTTGGAAGAATTAGTGTTCGAATCTAAAATAAGTTCCAGTAGATTATTATTTTAGCAATCTGGTGCATGATCCTAGTCTACGGGGTCATTGAAAATGCAATAGAATTTGCTTTTGGAAGAATTAGTGTTCGAATTTAAAAAAAGTTGCAGTAGATTATTATTTCAGCAACCTGGTGCATGATCCTAGACAACAGTGTCTTTAAAAATGCATTGTTAGTTGTTTTTATAACTCTTAATATATGAATATAAAAAAGTTCCTGTGGAGTATTGTTTTAGCAACCTGGTGCATGATCCTAGTCAACGGGGTCATTGAAAATACAATAGAATTTGATTTTGGAAGAATTAGTGTTCGAATTTGAAAAAAGTTCCAGTAGATTATTATTTTAGCAACCTGGAGCATAATCGTGGACAACAGGGTCATTAAAAATTCATTGATAGCTGTTTTTATAACACGTAATATATAAATATAAAAAAAGTGACGGTAGATTATTATTTTAGCAACCTGGTGCATGATCCTAGTCAACGGTGTCATTAGAAATGCATTGTTAGTTGTTTTTATATCTCTTAATATATGAATATAAGAAAAGTTACTGTGGAGTATTGTTATAGGAACCTTAGGCATGTTCTTAGACTACGGGGTCATTGAGAATGCAATAGAATTTGCTTTTGGAAGAATTAGTGTTCGAATCTAAAATAAGTTCCAGTAGATTATTATTTTAGCAATCTGGTGCATGATCCTAGTCAACGGGGTCATTGGAAATGCAATAGAATTTGCTTTTGGAAGAATTAGTGGTCGAATTTAAAAAAAGTTCCAGTAGATTTTATTTTAGCAACCTGGTGCATAATAGTGGACAACAGGGTCATTAAAAATGCATTGTTAGTTGTTTTTATAACTCTTAATATATGAATATAAAAAAAGCAATTGCGGAGTTTTGTTTTAGCAACCTAGTACACGATCTTAGACAACAGGGTCATTGAAAATGCAATAGAATTTGCTTTGGAAGAATTAGTGTTCGAATTTAAAAAAAGTTCCAGTAGATTATTATTTTAGCAACTTGGTGCATTATCCAAGACAACGGGGTCATTAAAAATGCATTGTTAGTTGTTTTTATAAATCCTAATATATGAATATAAAAAAAGATCATGTGTAGTATTTTTATAGCAACCTGGTGGATGATCCTAGACACCGGGGTCATTGAAAATGCATTTGAATTTGCTTTTGAAAGAATTAGTATTCGAATTTAAAATAATTTCTAGTTGATTATTATTTTATCGACCTGGTGCAGTATCCTAGACAACGGGGTCATTGAAAATGCATTGTTAGTTGTTTTCATAACCCTTAATATATGAATATAAAAAAGTTACTGTGGAGTATGGTTTTAGCAACCTGGTGCATGATCCTAGTCAACGGGGTCATTGAAAATACAATAGAATTTGCTTTTGGAAGAATTAGTGTTCGAATTTGAAAAAAGTTCCAGTAGATTATTATTTTAGCAACCTGGTGCATAATCGTGGACAACAGGGTCATTAAAAATGCAATGATAGTTGTTTTTATAACTCTTAATATATGAATATAAAAAAAGTTACTGTGGAGTATTGTTACAGCAACCTTGGGCATGATCTTAGACTACGGGGTCATTGAAAATGCAATAGAATTTGCTTTTGGAAGAATTAGTGTTCGAATTTGAAAAAAGTTCCAGTAGATTATTATTTTAGCAACCTGGTGCATAATCGTGGACAACAGGGCCATTAAAAATGCATTGTTAGTTGTTTTTATAACTCTTAATATATGAATATAAGAAAAGTTACTGTGGAGTATTGTTACAGCAACCTTGGGCATGATCTTAAACTACGGGGTCATTGAAAATACAATAGAATTTGCTTTTGAAAGAATTAGTTTGCGAATCTAAAAAAAGTTCCAGTAGATTATTATTTTAGCGACCTGGTGCATGATCCTAGACAACCGGGTCTTTGCAAATACAATAGAATTTGCTTTTGAAAGAATTAGTGTTCGAATTTAAATAAATTCCAGTTGATTATTATTTTAGCGACCTGGTGCATGATCCTAGTCAACGGGGTCATTGAAAATACAATAGAATTTGCTTTTGGAAGAATTAGTGTTCGAATTTAAAAAAAGTTCCAGTAGATTATTATTTTAGCAACCTGGTGCATGATCCTAGACAACAGGGTCATTAAAAATGCATTGTTAGTTGTTTTTATAACTCTTAATATATGAATATAAAAAAAGTTCCTGTGGAGTATTGTTTTAGCAACCTTGGGCATGATCTTAGTCTACGGGGTCATTGAAAATGCAATAGAATTTGCTTTTGGAAGAATTAGTTTTCGAATCTAAAATAAGTTCCAGTAGATTATTATTTTAGCGACCTGGTGCATGATCCTAGACAGCGGGGTCATTAAAAATGCATTGTTAGTTGTTTTTATAACTCTTAATATATGAATATAAGAAAAGTTACTGTGGAGTATTGTTTTAGCAGCCTGGTACATGATCCTAGACAACAGGGTCATTGAAAATGCAATTGAATTTGCTTTTTGAAGAATTAGTTTTCGAATTTAATAAAAGTTCCAGTTGATTATTATTTTAGCGACCTGGTGCATGATCCTAGATAACAGGGTCTTTAAAAATGCATTGTGATTTGTTTTTATAACTCTTAATATTTTATTATAATATAAGTTACCTTTGATTATTTTTTTAGCAACCTGGTGCATGATCCTAATCAACGGGGTCATTGAAAATGCAATGGAATTTGCTTTTGGAAGAATTAGTGTTCGAATTTGAAAAAAGTTCCAGTAGATTATTATTTTAGCAACCTGGTGCATAATCGTGGACAACAGGGTCATTAAAAATGCAATGATAGTTGTTTTTATAACTCTTAATATATGAATATAAAAAAAATTACCGTGGAGTATTGTTTCAGCAACCTTGGGCATGATCTTAGACAACGGGGTCATTGAGAATGCAATAGAATTTGCTTTTGGAAGAATTAGTGTGCGAATCTAAAAAAAGTTCCAGTAGATTATTATTTTAGCAACCTGGTGCATAATCGTGGACAACAGGGTCATTAAAAATTCATTGATAGCTGTTTTTATAACTCTTAATATATGAATATAAAAAAAGTTCCAGTGGATTATTATTTCAGCAACCTTGGGCATGATCTAAGACAACGGGGTCATTGAGAATGCAATAGAATTTGCTTTTGGAAGAATTAGTCTTCAAATCTAAAATAAGTTCCAGCAGATTATTATTTTTGCAACCTGGTGCATAATGGTGGACAACAGGGTCATTCAAAATGCATTGTTAGTTGTTTTTATAACTCTTAATATATGAATATAAAAAAAGCAACTGCGGAGTTTTGTTTTAGCAACCTAGTACATGATCTTAGACAACAGGGTCATTGAAAATGCAATTGAGTTTGCTTTGGAAGAATTAGTGTTCGAATTTAAAAAAAGTTCCAGAAGATTATTATTTCAGCGACATGGTGCATGATTCTAGACAACATGGTCATTAAAAATGCATTGTTTGTTGTTTTTATAACTCTTAATATATGAATATAAAAAAAGATCCTGTGGAGTATTGTTTTAGCAACCTTGGGCATGATCTTAGACTACGGGGTGATTGAAAATGCATTTGAATTTGCTTTTTAAAGAATTAGTTTCCTAATTTAATAAAAGTTCCAGTTGATTATTATTTTAGCGACCTGGTGCATGATCCTGGACAACAGTGTTATTAAAAATGCATTGATAGTTGTTTTTATAACTCTTATTATATGAATATAAAAAAAGTTACCTTGGAGATTGGTTTAAGCAACCTGGTGCATGATCCTAGTCAACGGGGTCATTGAAAATGCAATGGAATTTGCTTTTGGAAGAATTAGTGTTCGAATTTAAAAAAAGTTCCAGTAGATTATTATTTTAGCTACCGGGTGCATAATCATGGACAACAGTGTCATTGAAAATGCATTGTTAGTTGTTTTTATAACTCTTAATATATGAATATAAAAAATGTTCCAGTAGATTATTATCTTAGCAGCCGGGTACATGATCCTAGACAACAGGGTCATTGAAAATTCAATTGAATTTTCTTTTGGAAGAATTAGTGTTCGAATTTAATAAAAGTTCCAGTTGATTATTATTTTAGCGACCTGGTGCATGATCCTAGACAACAGCGTCTTTGCAAATACCAAAGAATATGCAATTGGAATAAATTGTCTTCGAATTAAAATAAATAGCAGTAGATTAATATTTTAGCGATCTGGTGCATCATCCTAGACAACAGGGTCATTGAAAATGCATTGTTAGTTGTTTTCATAACCCTTAATATATGAATATAAAAAAAGTTCCTGTGGAGTATTGTTTTAGCAACCTGGTGCATGACCCTAGTCAACGGGGTCATTGAAAATGCAATAGAATTTGCTTTTGGAAGAATTAGTGTTCGAATACAAAAAAAGTTCCAGTAGATTATTATTTTAGCAACCTGGTGCATAATCGTGGACAACAGGGTCATTAAAAATGCATTGTTAGATGTTTTTACAGCTCTTAATATATGAATATAAGAGAAGTTACCGTGGAGTATTGTTTCAGCAACCTTGGGCATGATCCTAATCAACGGGGTCATTGAAAATGCAATAGAATTTGCTTTTGGAAGAATTAGTGGTCGAATCTAAAAAAAGTTCCAGTAGATTTTATTTTAGCAACCTGGTGCATAATAGTGGACAACAGGGTCATTAAAAATGCATTGTTAGTTGTTTTTATAACTCTTAATATATGAATATAAAAAAAGCTCCTGCGGAGTATTGTTTTAGCAACCTGGTGGATGATCCTAGTCAACGGGGTCATTGAAAATGCATTTGAATTTGCTTTTTGAAGAATTAGTTTTCGAATTTAAAAAAAGTTATAGTTGATTATTATTTTAGCGACCTGGTGCATGATCCTAGACAACAGGGTCTTTAAAAATGCATTGTTAGTTGTTTTAATAACTCTTAATATATGAATATAAAAAAAGTTACCGTGGAGTTTGGTTTAAGCAACCTGGTGCATTATCCTAGTCAACGGGGTTATTGAAAATGCAATGGAATTTGCTTTTGGAAGAATTAGTGTTCGAATTTAAAAAAAGTTCCAGTAGATTATTATTTTAGCTAGCGGGTGCATAATCGTGGACAACAGGGTCAATAAAAATGCATTGTTAGTTGTTTCTATAACTCTTAATATATGAATATAAAAAATGTTCCAGTAGATTATTATCTTAGCAGCCTGGTACATGATCCTAGACAACAGGGTCATTGAAAATGCAATTGAATTTTCTTTTGGAAGAATTTGTGTTCGAATTTGAAAAAAGTTCCAGTTGATTATTATTTTAGCAACCTGGTGCATGACCCTAGACAACCGGGTCTTTTCAAATACGAAAGAATTTGCTTTTGGAAGAATTTGTGTTCGAATTTAAATAAGTTCCAGTAGATTATTATTTTAGCGATTTGTTCATCATCCTAGACAACAGGGTCATTGAAAATGCATTGTTAGTTGTTTTCATAACCCTTAATATATGAATATAAAAAAAGTTCCTGTGGAGTATTGTTTGAGCAACCTGGTGCATGATCCTAGTCAACGGGGTCATTGAAAATAGAATAGAATTTGCTTTTGGAAGAATTAGTGTTCGAATTTGAAAAAAGTTCCAGTAGATTATTATTTTAGCAACCTGGTGCATAATCGTGGACAACAGGGTCATTAAAAATGCAATCATAGTTGTTTTTATAACTCTTAATATAAGAAAATAATAAAAGTTACTGTGGAGTATTGTTTTAGCAGCCTGGTACATGATCCTAGACAAGTGGGTATTTTAAAATGAATTTGAATTTGTTTTTGGAATAATTAGTTTTCTAATTTAAAAAATGTCCCAGTTTATTTTTATTTTAGCGACCTGGTGCATGATCCTAGACGACAGTGTCTTTAAAAATGCTTTGTGAGTTGTTTTTATAACTCTTAATATATGATTATAAAAAACGTTACCGTGGAGTATGGTTTTAGCAACCTGGTGCATGATCCTAGTCAACGGGTTCATTGAAAATGCAATGGAATTTGCTTTTGGGAGAATTAGTGTTCGAATTTGAAAAAATCTCCAGTAGATTATTATTTTAGCAACCTGGTGCATAATCGTGGACAACAGGGTCATTAAAAATGCATTGATAGTTGTTTTTATAACTCTTAATATATGAATATAAGAAAAGTTACCGTGGAGTATTGTTTCAGCAACCTTGGGCATGATCTAAGACAACGGGGTCATTGAGAATGCAATAGAATTTGCTTTTGGAAGAATTAGTGTGCGAATCTAAAAAAAGTTCCAGTAGATTATTATTTTAGCAACCTGGTGCATAATCGTGGACAACAGGGTCATTAAAAATGCATTGATAGCTTTTTTTATAACACTTAATATATGAATATAAGAAAAGTTACCGTGGATTATTGTTTCAGCAACCTTGGGCATGATCTAAGACAACGGGGTCATTGAGAATGCAATAGAATTTGCTTTTGGAAGAATTAGTCTTCAAATCTAAAATAAGTTCCAGCAGATTATTATTTTTGCAACCTGGTGCATAATGGTGGACAACAGGGTCATTCAAAATGCATTGTTAGTTGTTTTTATAACTCTTAATATATGAATATAAAAAAAGCAACTGCGGAGTTTTGTTTTAGCAACCTAGTACATGATCTTAGACAACAGGGTCATTGAAAATGCAATTGAGTTTGCTTTGGAAGAATTAGTGTTCGAATCTAAAAATAAGTTCCGGAAGATTATTATTTCAGCGACATGGTGCATGATTCTAGACAACATGGTCATTAAAAATGCATTGTTTGTTGTTTTTATAACTCTTAATATATGAATATAAAAAAAGATCCTGTGGAGTATTGTTTTAGCAGCCTGGTACATGATCCTAGTCAACGGGATCATTGAAAATGCAGTGGAATTTGCTTTTGGAAGAATTAGTGTTCGAATTTAAATAAGTCCCAGTTGATTATTATTTTTGCGACCTGGTGCATGATCCTAGACAACAGGGTCTTTAAAAATGCATTGTTAGTCGTTTTTATAACTCTTAATATATGTATATAAAAAAAGTTCATGTGGAGTTTTGTTTTAGCAACCTGTTGCATGATCCTAGTATAAGTGTTATAAGTGTATAAGAATTAGTGTTCGAATATAAAAAAGTTCCAGTAGATTATTATTTTAGCAACCTGATGCATAATCGTGGACAACAGGGTCATTAAAAATTCACTGATAGCTGTTTTTATAACACGTAATATATGAATATAAAAAAAGTGACGGTAGATTATTATTTTAGCAACCTGGTGCATAATCGTGGACAACAGGGTCATTATAAATACATTGTTAGTTGTTTTTATAACTCTTAATATATGAATATAAGAAAAGTTACCGTGGAGTATTGTTTTAGCAACCTGGTGCATGATCCTAGTATAAGTGTTATAAGTGTATAAGAATTAGTGTTCGAATTTAAAAAAAGTTCCAGTTGATTATTAGCTTAGCAACCTGGTGCATAATCGTTGACAACAGGGTCATTAAAAATTCATTGATAGCTGTTTTTATAACACGTAATATATGAATATAAAAAAAGTGACGGTAGATTATTATTTTAGCAACCTGGTGCATGATCTTAGTCAACGGGGTCATTGAAAATGCGATGGAATTTGCTTTTGGAAGAATTAGTGTTCAAATCTAAAATAAGTTCCAGCAGATTATTTTTTGCAACCTGGTGCATGATCCTAGACAACAGGGTCATTAAAAATGCTTTGTTTGTTGTTTTTATTACTCTTAATATATGAATATAAAAAAAGCTCCTGCGGAGTTTTGTTTTAGCAACCTGGTGGATGATCCTAGTCAACGGGGTCATTGAAAATGCATTTGAATTTGCTTTTTGAAGAATTAGTTTTCGAATTTAATAAAAGTTCCAGTTGATTATTATTTTAGCGACCTGGTGCATGATCCTAGATAACAGGGTCTTTAAAAATGCATTGATAGTTGTTTTTATAACTCTTAATATATGAATATAAAAAAAGTTACCTTGGAGTTTGGTTTAAGCAACCTGGTGCATGATCCTAGTCAACGGGGTCATTGAAAATGCAATGGAATTTGCTTTTGGAAGAATTAGTGTTCGAATTTAAAAAAAGTTCCAGTAGATTATTATTTTAGCTACCGGGTGCATAATCATGGACAACAGTGTCATTGAAAATGCATTGTTAGTTGTTTTTATAACTCTTAATATATGAATATAAAGAATGTTCCAGTAGATTATTATCTTAGCAGCCTGGTACATGATCCTAGACAACAGGGTCATTGAAAATGCAATTGAATTTTCTTTTGGAAGAATTAGTGTTCGAATTTAATAAAAGTTCCAGTTGATTATTATTTTATCGACCTGGTGCATGATCCTAGACAACCGGGTCTTTGCAAATACAAAAGAATTTGCTTTTGGAAGAATTAGTGTTCGAATTTAAATAAGTTCCAGTAGATTATTATTTTAGCGATTTGTTCATCATCCTAGACAACAGGGTCATTGAAAATGCATTGTTAGTTGTTTTCATAACCCTTAATATATGAATATAAAAAAAGTTCCTGTGGAGTATTGTTTGAGCAACCTGGTGCATGACCCTAGTCAACGGGGTCATTGCAATTGAAATAGAATTTGCTTTTGGAAGAATTAGTGTTTGAATTTAAAAAAAGTTACAGTAGATTATTATTTTAGCAACCTTGTGCATTATGCAAGACAACGGGGTCATTGAAAATTCATTTTTAGTTGTTTTTACAACTCTTAATATATGAATATAAAAAAAGTTACCGTGGAGTATTGTTTCAGCAACCTTGGGCATGATCCTAATCAACGGGGTCATTGAAAATGCAATAGAATTTGCTTTTGGAAGAATTAGTGGTCGAATCTAAAAAAGTTCCAGTAGATTTTATTTTAGCAACCTGGTGCATAATAGTGGACAACAGGGTCATTAAAAATGCATTGTTAGTTGTTTTTATAACTCTTAATATATGAATATAAAAAAAGCAACTGTGGAGTTTTGTTTTAGCAACCTAGTACATGATCTTAGACAACAGGGTCATTGAAAATGCAATAGAATTTGCTTTGGAAGAATTAGTGTTCGAATCTAAAAATAAGTTCCAGTAGATTATTATTTTAGCAACCTGGTGCATGATCCTAGACAACAGGGTCATTAAAAATGCATTGTTAGTTGTTTTTATAACTCTTAATATATGAATATAAAAAAAGCTCCTGCGGAGTATTGTTTTAGCAACCTGGTGGATGATCCTAGTCAACGGGGTCATTGAAAATGCATTTGAATTTGCTTTTTGAAGAATTAGTTTTCGAATTTAAAAAAGTTCCAGTTGATTATTATTTTAGCGACCTGGTGCATGATCCTAGACAACAGTGTCTTTAAAAATGCATTGTTAGTTGTTTTAATAACACTTAATATATGAATATAAAAAAAGTAACTGTGGAGTTTGGTTTAAGCAACCTGGTGCATTATCCTAGTCAACGGGGTCATTGAAAATGCAATAGAATTTGCTTTTGAAAGAATTAGTGTTCGAATTTAAATAAATTCCAGTTGATTATTATGTTAGCAACCCGGTGCATAATCGTGGACAACAGTGTCATTAAAAATGCATTGTTAGTTGTTTTTATAACTCTTAATATATGAATATAAAAAATGTTCCAGTAGATTATTATCTTAGCAGCCTGGTACATGATCCTAGACAACAGGGTCATTGAAAATGCAATTGAATTTTCTTTTGGAAGAAGTAGTGTTCGAATTTAAAAAATGTTCCAGTAGATTATTATTTTATCGACCTGGTGCATGATCCTAGACAACCGGGTCTTTTCAAATACAAAAGAATTTGCTTTTGGAAGAATTAGTGTTCGAATTTAAATAAGTTCCAGTAGATTATTATTTTAGCGATCTGTTCATCATCCTAGACAACAGGGGCATTGAAATTGCATTGTTAGTTGTTTTCATAACCCTTAATATATGAATATAAAAAAAAGTTTCTGTGGAGTATTGTTTCAGCAACCTGGTGCATGATCCTAGACAACGGGGTCATTGAAAATACAATAGAATTTGCTTTTGGAAGAATTAGTGTTCGAATTTGAAAAAAGTTCCAGTAGATTATTATTTTAGCAACCTGGTGCATAATCGTGGACAACAGGGTCTTTAAAAATGCATTGTTAGTTGTTTTTATAACTCTTAATATATGAATATAAGAAAAGTTACTGTGGAGTATTGTTTTAGCAGCCTGGTACATGATCCTAGTCAACGGGATCATTGAAAATGCAGTGGAATTTGCTTTTGGAAGAATTAGTGTTCGAATTTAAATAAGTCCCAGTTGATTATTATTTTTGCGACCTGGTGCATGATCCTAGACAACAGGGTCTTTAAAAATGCATTGTTAGTCGTTTTTATAACTCTTAATATATGTATATAAAAAAAGTTCATGTGGAGTTTTGTTTTAGCAACCTGTTGCATGATCCTAGTATAAGTGTTATAAGTGTATAAGAATTAGTGTTCGAATTTAAAAAAAGTTCCAGTTGATTATAAGCTTAGCAACCTGATGCATAATCGTGGACAACAGGGTCATTAAAAATTCACTGATAGCTGTTTTTATAACACGTAATATATGAATATAAAAAAAGTGACGGTAGATTATTATTTTAGCAACCTGGTGCATAATCGTGGACAACAGGGTCATTATAAATACATTGTTAGTTGTTTTTATAACTCTTAATATATGAATATAAAAAAAGTTCCAGTGGAGTATTGTTTTAGCAACCTGGTGCATGATCCAGTATAAGTGTTATAATTGTATAAGAATTAGTGTTCGAATTTAAAAAAAGTTCCAGTTGATTATTAGCTTAGCAACCTGGTGCATAATCGTTGACAACAGGGTCATTAAAGATTCATTGATAGCTGTTTTTATAACACGTAATATATGAATATAAAAAAAGTGACGGTAGATTATTATTTTAGCAACCTGGTGCATGATCCTAGTCAACGGGGTCATTGAAAATGCGATGGAATTTGCTTTTGGAAGAATTAGTGTTCGAATCTAAAATAAGTTCCAGTAGATTATTATTTTAGCAATCTGGTGCATGATCCTAATCAACGGGGTCATTGAAAATGCAATAGAATTTGCTTTTGGAAGAATTAGTGGTCGAATCTAAAAAAAGTTCCAGTAGATTTTATTTTAGCAACCTGGTGCATAATAGTGGACAACAGGGTCATTAAAAATGCATTGTTAGTTGTTTTTATAACTCTTAATATATGAATATAAAAAAAGCAACTGCGGAGTTTTGTTTTAGCAACCTAGTACATGATCTTAGACAACAGGGTCATTGAAAATGCAATAGAATTTGCTTTGGAAGAATTAGTGTTCGAATCTAAAAATAAGTTCCAGTTGATTATTATTTTACAAACCTGGTGCATTATCCGAGACAACGGGGTCATTAAAAATTCAATCTAAGTTGTTTTTATAACTATTAATATAGGAATATAAAAAAAGCTCCTGCGGAGTATTGTTTTAGCAACCTGGTGGATGATCCTAGTCAACGGGGTCATTGAAAATGCATTTGAATTTGCTTTTTGAAGAATTAGTTTTCGAATTTAATAAAAGTTCCAGATGATTATTATTTTAGCGACCTGGTGCATGATCCCAGATAACAGGGTCTTTAAAAATGCATTGTTAGTTGTTTTTATAACTCTTAATATATGAATATAAAAAAAGGTACCGTGGAGTTTGGTTTAAGCAACCTGGTGCATGATCCTAGTCAACGGGGTCATTGAAAATGCAATGGAATTTGCTTTTGGAAGAATTAGTGTTCGAATTTAAAAAAGTTCCAGTAGATTATTATTTTAGCTACCGGGTGCATAATCATGGACAACAGTGTCATTGAAAATGCATTGTTAGTTGTTTTTATAACTCTTAATATATGAATATAAAAAATGTTCCAGTAGATTATTATCTTAGCAGCCTGGTACATGATCCTAGACAAAAGGTTCATTTAAAATTCAATTGAATTTTCTTTTGTAAGAAATAGTGTTCGAATTTTAAAAAAGTTCCAGTTGTTTATTATTTTAGCAACCTGGTGCATTATCATAGACAACAGGGTCTTTGAAAATACAAAAGAATTTGCTTTTAGAAGAATTAATGTTCGAATTTAAATAAGTTCCAGTAGATTATTATTTTAGCGATCTGGTTCATCATCCTAGACAACAGGGTCATTGAAAGTGCATTGTTAGTTGTTTTTATAAATATTAATATACGAATATAATACAAGTTACTGTGGATTATTGTTTTAGCAGAATGGTACATGATCATAGACAAAAGGGTCATTGAAAATGCAATTGAATTTGCTTTTGGAAGTTTTAGTGTTCGAATTTTAAAAAAGTTCCAGTTGATTATTATTTTAGCGACCTGGTGCATGATCCTAGACAACAGGGTCTTTAAAAATGCATTGTTAGTTGTTTTTATAACTCTTAATATATGAATATAAAAAAAGTTACCGTGGAGTATGGTTTTAGCAACCTGGTGCATGATCCTAGTCAACGGGGTCATTGAACATGCAATGGAATTTGCTTTTGGAAGAATTAGTGTTCAAATCTAAAATAAGTTCCAGCAGATTATTATTTTTGCAACCTGGTGCATGATCCTAGTCAACGGGGTCATTGAAAATACAATAGAATTTGCTTTTGGAAGAATTAGTGTTCGAATTTGAAAAAAGTTCCAGTAGATTATTATTTTAGCAACCTGGTGCATAATCGTGGACAACAGGGTCATTAAAAATGCATTGTTAGTTGTTTTTATAACTCTTAATATATGAATATAAGAAAAGTTACTGTGGAGTATTGTTTTAGCAGCCTTGTACATGATCCTAGTCAACGGGATCATTGAAAATGCAATGGAATTTGCTTTTGGAAGAATTAGTATTCGAATTTAAATAAGTCCCAGTAGATTATTATTTTAGCGATCTGTTGCATCATCCTAGACAACAGGGTCATTGAGAATGCATTGTTAGTTGTTTTCATAACCCTTAATATATGAATATAAAAAAAGTTACCGTTGAGTATGGTTTTAGCAACCTGGTGCATGATCCTAGTCAACGGGGTCATTGAAAATACAATAGAATTTGCTTTTGGAAGAATTAGTGTTCGAATTTCAAAAAAGTTCCAGTAGATTATTATTTTAGCAACCTGGTGCATAATCGTGGACAGCAGGGTCTTTAAAAATGCATTGTTAGTTGTTTTTATAACTCTTAATATATGAATATAAGAAAAGTTACTGTGGAGTATTGTTTTAGCAGCCTGGTACATGATCCTAGACAACAGGGTCATTGAAAATGCAATTGAATTTGCTTTTGGAAGAATTAGTGTTCGAATTTAAAAAAAGTTCCAGTTGATTATTATTTTAGCGACCTGGTGCATGATCCTAGACAACAGGGTCTTTAAAAATGCATTGTTAGTTGTTTTTATAACTCTTAATATATGAATATAAAAAAAGTTACCGTGGAGTATGGTTTCAGCAACCTGGTGCATGATCCTAGTCAACGGGGTCATTGAGAATGCAATAGAATTTGCTTTTGGAAGAATTAGTTTTCGAATTTAAAAAAAGTTCCAGTAGATTATTATTTTAGCAACCTGGTGCATGATCCTAGACAGCGGGGTCATTAAAAATGCATTGTTAGTTGTTTTTATAACTCTTAATATATGAATATAAAAAAGCCCCTGCGGAGTATTGTTTTAGCAACCTGGTGGATGATCCTAGTCAACGGGGTCATTGAAAATGCAATTGAATTTGCTTTTTGAAGAATTAGTTTTCGAATTTAAAAAAATTTCCAGTTGATTTTTATTTTAGCGACCTTTTGCATGATCCTAGACAACAGGGTCTATAAAAATGCATTGCTAGTTGTTTTTATAACTCTTAATATATGAATATAAAAAAAGTTACTGTGGAGAATTGTTTAAGCAGCCTGGTGCATGATCCTAGTCAACGGGGTCATTGAAAATACAATAGAATTTGCTTTTGGAAGAACTAGTGTTCGAATTTGAAAAAAGTTCCAGTAGATTATTATTTTAGCTACCGGGTGCATAATCGTGGACAACAGTGTCATTGAAAATGCATTGTTAGTTGTTTTTATAACTCTTAATATATGAATATAACAAATGTTCCAGTAGATTATTATCTTAGCAGCCTGGTACATGATCCTAGACAACAGGGTCATTGAAAATGCAATTGAATTTTCTTTTGGAAGAATTAGTGTTCGAATTTAAATAAGTTTCAGTGGATTATTATTTTAGCGATCTGGTTCATCATCCTAGACAACAGGGTCATTGAAAATGCATTGTTAGTTGTTTTCATAACTCTTAATATATGAATATAAAAAAAGCTCCTGCGGAGTATTGTTTTAGCAACCTGGTGGATGATCCTAGTCAACGGGTTCATTGAAAATGCATTTGAATTTGTTTTTTGAAGAATTATTTTTCGAATTTAAAAAATGTTCCAGTTGATTATTATTTTAGCGACCTGGTGCATGATCCTAGACAACAGTGTCTTTAAAAATGCATTGTTAGTTGTTTTTATAACTCTTAATATATGAATATAAAAAAAGTTACCGTTCGGAATGGTGTCGTCAACCTGGAGCATGTTCCTAGTCAACTGGGTCAGTGTGAATGCAATAGAATTTGCTTTTGGAAGAATTAGTGTTCGAATTTCAAAAAGTTCCAGTAGATTATTATTTTAGCAACCTGGTGCATGATCGTGGTCAACATGGTCATTAAAAATGCAGTGATAGTTTTTTTTATAACTCTTAATATATGAATATAAGAAAAGTTACTGTGGAGTATTGTTTTAGCAACCTGTTGCATGATCCTAGTCAACGGGGTCATTGAAAATGCAATTGAATTTACTTTTGGAAGAATTAGTTTTCGAATTTAAAAAAAGTTCCAGAAGATTATTATTTTAGCAACCTGGTGCATAATAGTGGACAACAGGGTCATTAAAAATTCATTGTTAGTTGTTTTTATAACTTTTAATATATGAATATAAAAAAAGTTCCTGCGGAGTATTGTTTTATCAAACTGGTGCATTATCCTAGTAAACGGGGTCAATGTAAATGCAATTGAATTTGCTTTTGGAAGAATTATGGGTCGAATTTAAATAAATTCCAGTTGATTATTATTTTAGCGACCTGGTGCATGATCCTAGACAACAGGGTCTTTAAAAATGCATTGTTAGTTGTTTTTATAACTCTTAATATATGAATATAAAAAAAGTTACCGTGGAGTATGGTTTCAGCAACCTGGTGCATGATCCTAGTCAACGGGGTCATTTAAAATACAATAGAATTTGCTTTTGGAAGAATTAGTGTTCGAATTTGAAAAAAGTTCCAGTAGATTATTATTTTAGCTATCGGGTGCATAATCGTGGACAACAGTGTCATTGAAAATGCATTGTTAGTTGTTTTTATAACTCTTAATATATGAATATAAAAAATGTTCCAGTAGATTATTATTTTAGCAGCCTGGTACATGGTCCTAGACAACAGGGTCATTGAAAATGCAATTGAATTTGCTTTTGGAAGAATTAGTGTTCGAATTTAAAAAAAGTTCCAGTTGATTATTATTTTAGCGACCTGGTGCATGATCCTAGACAACAGGGTCTTTGCAAATACAAAAGAATTTGCTTTTGGAAGAATTAGTGTTCGAATTTGAAAAAAGTACCAGGAGATTATTATTTTAGCGACCTGGTGCATGATCCTAGACAACAGGGTCATTAAAAATGCAATGTTAGTTGTTTTCATAACCGTTAATATATGAATATAAAAAAAGTTACTGTGGAGTATTGTTTAAGCAACCTGGTGCATGATCCTAGTCAACGGGGTCATTGAAAATACAATAGAATTTGCTTTTGGAAGAATTAGTGTTCGAATTTGAAAAAAGTTCCAGTAGATTATTATTTTAGCAACCTGGTGCATAATCGTGGACAACAGGGTCATTAAAAATGCATTGTTAGTTGTTTTTATAACTCTTAATATATGAATATAAAAAAAGCTCCTGCGGAGTATTGTTTTAGCAACCTGGTACATGATCCTAGTCAACAGGGTCATTGAAAATGCAATTGAATTTGCTTTTGGAAGAATTAGTGTTCGAATTTAAAAAAAGTTCCAGTTGATTATTATTTTAGCGACCTGGTGCATGATCCTAGACAACAGGGTCTTTAAAAATGCATTGTTAGTTGTTTTTATAACTCTTAATATATGAATATAAAAAAAGTTACCGTGGAGTATGGTTTTAGCAACCTGGTGCATGATCCTAGTCAACGGGGTCATTGAAAATACAATAGAATTTGCTTTTGGAAGAATTAGTGTTCGAATTTCAAAAAAGTTCCAGTAGATTATTATTTTAGCAACCTGGTGCATAATCGTGGACAGCAGGGTCTTTAAAAATGCATTGTTAGTTGTTTTTATAACTCTTAATATATGAATATAAGAAAAGTTACTGTGGAGTATTGTTTTAGCAGCCTGGTACATGATCCTAGTCAACAGGGTCATTGAAAATGCAATTGAATTTGCTTTTGGAAGAATTAGTTTTCGAATTTAAAATAAGTTCCAGAAGATTATTATTTTAGCAACCTGGTGCATAATAGTGGACAACAGGGTCATTAAAAATGCATTGTTAGTTGTTTTTATAACTTTTAATATATGAATATAAAAAAAGCTCCTGCGGAGTAATGTTTTAGCAAACTGGTGCATGATCCTAGTCAACAGGGTCATTGGAAATGCAATTGAATTTGCTTTTGGAAGAATTAGTGTTCGAATTTAAAAAAAGTTCCAGTTGATTATTATTTTAGCGACCTGGTGCATGATCCTAGACAACAGGGTCTTTAAAAATGCATTGTTAGTTGTTTTTATAACTCTTAATATATGAATATAAAAAAAGTTACCGTGGAGTATGGTTTTAGCAACCCGGTGCATGATCCTAGTCAACGGGGCCATTGAAAATTAAATAGAATTTGCTTTTGGAAGAACTAGTGTTCGAATTTGAAAAAAGTTCCAGTAGATTATTATTTTAGCTATCGGGTGCATAATCGTGGACAACAGTGTCATTGAAAATGCATTGTAAATTGTTTTTGTAACTCTTAATATATGAATATGAAAAAAGTTCCAGTAGATTATTATTTTAGCAGCCTGGTACATGATCCTAGACAACAGGGTCATTGAAAATGCAATGGAATTTGCTTTTGGAAGAATTAGTGTTCGAATTTAAAAAAAGTTCCAGTTGATTATTATTTTAGCGACCTGGTGCATGATCCTAGACAACAGGGTCTTTGCAAATACAAAAGAATTTGCTTTTGGAAGAATTTGTGTTCGAATTTAAATAAGTTCCAGCAGATTATTATTTTAGCGATCTGGTTCATCATCCTAGACAACAGGGTCATTGAAAATGCATTGTTAGTTGTTTTCATAACCCTTAATATATGAATATAAAAAAAGTTCCTGTAGATTATTTTTTTAGCAACCTGGTGCATGATCCTAGACAACGGGGTCATTGAAAATACAATAGAATTTGCTTTTGGAAGAATTAGTTTTCGAATTTGAAAAAAGTTCCAGTAGATTATTATTTTAGCAACCTGGTGCATAATCGTGGACAACGGGGTCATTAAAAATGCATTTTTAGTTGTTTTTATAACTCTTAATATATGAATATAAGAGAAGTTACCGTGGAGTATTGTTTTAGCAACCTGGTGCATGATCCTAGTCAACGGGGTCATTGAAAGTGCAAGAGAATTTACTGTTGAAAGAATAAGTGTTCGAATTTAAAAAAAGTTCCAGTTGATTATTAGCTTAGCAACCTGGTGCATAATCGTTGACAACAGGGTCATTAAAGATTCATTGATAGCTGTTTTTATAACACGTAATATATGAATATAAAAAAAGTGACGGTAGATTATTATTTTAGCAACCTGGTACATAATCCTAGTCAAGAGGGTCATTGAAAATGCAATGGAATATGCTTTTGGAAGAATTAGTGTTCGAATTTAAATAAGTTCGAGTAGATTATTATTTTAGCTATCTGGTGCATCACCCTAGACAACAGGGTCTTTAAAAATGCATTGTTAGTTGTTTTTATAACCCTAAATATATGAATATAAAAAAAGTTCCTGTGGAGTATGGTTTTAGCAACCTGGTGCATGATCCTAGACAACGGGGTCATTGAAAATACAATAGAATTTGCTTTTGGAAGAATTAGTGTTCGAATTTGAAAAAAGTTCCAGTAGATTATTATTTTAGCAACCTGGTGCATAATAGTGGACAACAAGGTCATTAAAAATGCAATGATAGTTGTTTTTTAAAACTCTTAATATATGGATATAAGAAAAATTACCGTGGAGTATTGTTTTAGCTACTTGGTGCATGATCCGTGTGAACGGGGTCATTGAAAGTGCAAAAGAATTTGCTTTTGAAAGAATAAGTGTTCGAATTTAAATAAGTTCCAGTTGATTATTAGCTTAGCAACCTGGTGCATAATCGTGGACAACAGGGTCATTAAAAATTCATTGATAGCTGTTTTTATAACACGTAATATATGAATATAAAAAAAGTGACGGTAGATTATTATTTTAGCAACCTGGTGCATGATCTTAGTCAACGGGGTCATTGAAAATGCGATGTAATTTGCTTTTGGAAGAATTAGTGTTCAAATCTAAAATAAGTTCCAGAAGATTATTTTTTTTGCAACCTGGTGCATGATCCTAATCAACGGTGTCATTGAAAATAGAATAGAATTTGCTTTTGGAAGAATTAGTGTTCGAATTTGAAAAAAGTTCCAGTAGATTATTATTTTAGCAACCTGGTGCATAATCGTGGACAACAGGGTCATTAAAAATGCATTGTTAGTTGTTTTTATAACTATTATTATATGAATATAAGAGAAGTTACTGTGGAGTATTGTTTTAGCAGCCTGGTACATGATCCTAGTCAACGGGATCATTGAAAATGCAATGGAATTTGCTTTTGGAAGAATTAGTATTCGAATTTAAATAAGTCCCAGTAGATTATTATTTTAGCGATCTGTTGCATCATCCTAGACAACAGGGTCATTGAGAATGCATTGTTAGTTGTTTTCATAACCCTAAAAATATGAATATAAAAAAAGTTCCTGTGGAGTATTGTTTTAGCAACCTGGTGCATGATCCTAGTCAACGGGGTCATTGGAAATATAATAGAATTTGCTTTTGCAAGAATTAGTGTTAGAATTTTAAAAAATATACAGTATATTATTATTTTAGCAAACTGTTGAATAATCGTTTAAAACATGGTCAATAAAAATGCATTGATAGTTTTTTTTATAACTCTTAATATATGAATATAAGAAAAGTTACTGTGGAGTATTCTTTTAGCAACCTGGTGCATGATCCTAGTCAACGGGGTCATTGAAAATGCAATTGAATTTGCTTTTGGAAGAATTAGTTTTCGAATTTAAAAAAGTTCCAGAAGATTATTATTTTAGCAACCTGGTGCATAATAGTGGACAACAGGGTCATTAAAAATGCATTGTTAGTTGTTTTTATAACTCTTAATATATGAATATAAAAAAAGCTCCTGCAGAGTATTGTCTTAGCAACCTGGTGGATGATCCTAGTCAACGGGGTCATTGAAAATGCATTTGAATTTTATTTTTTAAGAATTATTTTTCGAATTTAAAAAAAGTTACAGAAGATTATTATTTTAGCGACCTGGTGCATGATCCTAGACAACAGGGTCTTTAAAAATGCATTGTTAGTTGTTTTTATAACTCTTAATATATGAATATAAAAAAAGTTACCGTGTAGTTTGGTTTCAGCAACCCGGTGCATGATCCTTGTCAACAGGGTCATTGAAAATGCAATTGAATTTGCTTTTGGAAAAATTAGTGTTCGAATTTAAAAAAAGTTCTTGTAGATTTTTATTTTAGCAACCTGGTGCATAATAGTGGACAACAGGGTCATTAAAAATGCAATGATAGTTGTTTTTATAACTCTTAATATATGGATATAAGAAAAGCAACTGCGGAGTTTTGTTTTAGCAACCTAGTACATGATCTTAGACAACAGGGTCATTGAAAATGCAATAGAATTTGCTTTGGAAGAATTAGTGTTCGAATCTAAAAATAAGTTCCAGTAGATTATTATTTTAGCAACCTGGTGCATGATCCTAGACAACAGGGTCATTAAAAATGCATTGTTAGTTGTTTTTATAACTCTTAATATATGAATATAAAAAAAGCTCCTGCGGAGTATTGTTTTAGCAACCTGGTGGATGATCCTAGTCAACGGGGTCATTGAAAATGCATTTGAATTTGCTTTTTGAAGAATTAGTTTTCGAATTTAATAAAAGTTCCAGTTGATTATTATTTTAGCGACCTGGTGCATGATCCTAGAAAACAGGGTCTTTAAAAATGCATTGGTAGTTGGTTTTATAACTCTTTATATATGAATATAAAAAAAGGTACCGTGGAGTTTGGTTTTAGCTGCCTGGTACATGATCCTAGACAACAGGGTCATTGAAATTGCAATGGAATTTTCTTTTGGAAGAATTAGTGTTCGAATTTAAAAAAAGTTCCCGTTGATTATTATTTTAGCGACCTGGTGCATGATCATGGACAACGGGGTCATTGAAAATGCATTGTTAGTTGTTTTTATAACTCTTAATATATGAATATAAAAAATGTTCCAGTAGATTATTATCTTAGCAGCCTGGTACATGATCCTAGACAACAGGGTCATTGAAAATGCAATTGAATTTTCTTTTGGAAGAATTAGTGTTCGAATTTGAAAAAAGTTCCAGTAGATTATTATTTTAGCAACCTGGTGCATGATCCTAGACAACAGGGTCTTTGCAAATACTAAAGAATTTGCTTTTGGAAGAATTTGTGTTCGAATTTAAATAAGTTCCAGTAGATTATTATTTTAGCGATCTGGTGCATCATCCTAGACAACAGGGTCTTTAAAAATGCATTGTTAGTTGTTTTTATTACTCTTAATATATGAATATAAGAAAAGTTACTGTGGAGTATTGTTTAAGCAGCCTGGTACATGATCCTAGACAACAGGGTCATTGAAAATGCAATGGAATTTGCTTTTGGAAGAATTTGTGTTCGAATTTAAATAAGTTCCAGTAGATTATTATTTTAGCGACCTGGTGCATGATCCTAGACAACAGGGTCTTTAAAAATGCATTGTTAGTTGTTTTTATAACTCTTAATATATGAATATAAAAAAAGTTACCGTGGAGTATGGTTTTAGCAACCTGGTGCATGATCCTAGTCAACGGGGTCATTGAAAATGCAATGGAATTTGCTTTTGGAAGAATTAGTGTTCAAATCTAAAATAAGTTCCAGCAGATTATTATTTTTGCAACCTGGTGCATGATCCTAGTCAACGGGGTCATTGAAAATACAATAGAATTTGCTTTTGGAAGAATTAGTGTTCGAATTTGAAAAAAGTTCCAGTAGATTATTATTTTAGCAACCTGGTGCATAATCGTGGACAACAGGGCCATTAAAAATGCATTGTTAGTTGTTTTTATAACTATTATTATATGAATATAAGAGATGTTACTGTGGAGTATTGTTTTAGCAGCCTTGTACATGATCCTAGTCAACGGGATCATTGAAAATGCAATGGAATTTGCTTTTGGAAGAATTAGTATTCGAATTTAAATAAGTCCCAGTAGATTATTATTTTAGCGATCTGTTGCATCATCCTAGACAACAGGGTCATTGAGAATGCATTGTTAGTTGTTTTCATAACCCTTAATATATGAATATAAAAAAAGTTACTGTGGAGTATTGTTTTAGCAACCTGGTGCATGATCCTAGTCAACGGGGTCATTGGAAATACAATAGAATTTGCTTTTGCAAGAATTAGTGTTCGAATTTCAAAAAGTTCCAGTAGATTATTATTTTAGCAAACTGGTGCATAATCGTGGACAACAGGGTCTTTAAAAATGCATTGTTAGTTGTTTTTATAACTATTAATATATGAATATAAGAAAAGTTACTGTGGAGTATTGTTTTAGCAGCCTGGTACATGATCCTAGACAACGGGGTCATTGAAAATGCAATTGAATTTGCTTTTGGAAGAATTAGTTTTCGAATTTAAAAAAAGTTCCAGTTGATTATTATTTTAGCGACCTGGTGCATGATCCTAGACAACAGTGTCTTTAAAAATGCATTGTTAGTTGTTTTTATAACTCTTAATATATGAATATAAAAAAAGTTACCGTGGAGTATGGTTTTAGCAACCTGGTGCATGATCCTAGTCAACGGGGTCATTTAAAATGAAATAGAATTTGCTTTCGGAAGAATTAGTTTTCGAATATAAAAAAAGTTCCAGTAGATTATTATTTTAGCAACCTTGTGCATTATCCGAAACAACGGGGTCATTAAAAATGCATTGTTCGTTGTTTTTATAACTCTTAATATATGAATATAAAAAAAGTTCCTGTGGAGTATTGTTTTAGCAACCTGGTGCATGATCCTAGTCAACGGGGTCATTGAAAATGCATTTGAATTTGCTTTTTGAAGAATTAGTTTTCGAATTTAAAAAAGTTCCAGTTGATTATTATTTTAGCGACCTGCTGCATGATCCTAGACAACAGGGTCTTTAAAAATGCATTGTTAGTTGTTTTTATAACTCTTAATATATGAATATAAAAAAAGTTACCGTGGAGTATGGTTTTAGCAACCTGGTGCATGATCCTAGTCAACAGTGTCATTGAAAATACAATGGAATTTGCTTTTGGAAGAATTAGTGTTCGAATTTAAAAAAAGTTCCAGTAGATTATTATTTTAGCTACCGGGTGCATAATCGTGGACAACAGTGTCATTGAAAATGCATTGTTAGTTGTTTTTATAACTCTTAATATATGAATATAACAAATGTTCCAGTAGATTATTATCTTAGCAGCCTGGTACATGATCCTAGACAACAGGGTCATTGAAAATGCAATTGAATTTTCTTTTGGAAGAATTAGTGTTCGAATTTAAATAAGTTCCAGTAGATTATTATTTTAGCGATCTGGTGCATGATCCTAGTCAACGGGGTCATTGAAAATGCAATGTTAGTTGTTTTCATAACTCTTAATATATGAATATAAAAAAAGCTCCTGCGGAGTATTGTTTTAGCAACCTGGTGGATGATCCTAGTCAACGGGTTCATTGAAAATGCAATTTAATTTGGTTTTTGAAGAATTAGTTTTCGAATTTAAAAAAAGTTCCAGTTGATTATTATTTTAGCGACCTGGTGCATGATCCTAGACAACAGGGTCTTTAAAAATGCATTGTTAGTTGTTTTTATAACTCTTAATATATGAATATAAAAAAAGTTACCGTGGAGTATGGTTTCAGCAACCTGGTGCATGATCCTAGTCAACGGGGTCATTGAAAATACAATAGAATTTGCTTTTGGAAGAATTAGTGTTCGAATTTCAAAAAAGTTCCAGTAGATTATTATTTTAGCAACCTGGTGCATAATAGTGGACAACAAGGTCATTAAAAATGCAATGATAGTTGTTTTTTATAACTCTTAATATATGAATATAAGAAAAGTTACTGTGGAGTATGGTTTTATAAACATGTTGCATGATCCTATTCATAGTGGTCATTGAAAATGCAATGGAATTTTATTAAGGAAGAATTAGATTTAGAATATAAAAAAAGTTCAAGAAGATTATTATTTTAGCAACCTTGTGCATTATCCAAGACAACGGGGTCATTAAAAATTCATTGTTAGTTGTTTTTATAACTTTTAATATATGAATATAAAAAAAGTTCCTGCGGAGTATTGTTATAGGAACCTGATGCATGATCCTAGTAAACGGTGTCATTGAAAATACAATAGAATTTTCTTTTGGAAGAATTAGTTTTCGAATTTAAAAAAGTTCCAGTTGATTATTATTTTAGCGACCTGGTGCATGATCCTAGACAACAGGGTCTTTAAAAATGCATTGTTAGTTGTTTTTATAACACTTAATATATGAATATAAAAAAAGTTACCGTGGCGTATGGTTTTAGCAACCCGGTGCATGATCCTAGTCAACGGGGTCATTGAAAATGAAATGGAATTTGCTTTTGGAAGAATTAGTGTTCGAATTTAAAAAAGTTCCAGTAGATTATTATTTTAGCTATCGGGTGCATAATCGTGGACAACAGTGTCATTGAAAATGCATTGTTAGTTGTTTTTATAACTCTTAATATATGAATATAAAAAATGTTCCAGTAGATTATTATCTTAGCAGCCTGGTACATGATCCTAGACAACAGGGTCATTGAAAATGCAATTGAATTTTCTTTTGGAAGAATTAGTGTTCGAATTTAAAAAAGTTCCAGTTGATTATTGTTTTATCGACCTGGTGCATGATCCTAGACAACCGGGTCTTTGCAAATACAAAAGAATTTGCTTTTGGAAGAATTAGTGTTCGAATTTAAATAAGTTCCAGCAGATTATTATTTTAGCGATCTGGTTCATCATCCTAGACAACAGGGTCATTGAAAATGCATTGTTAGTTGTTTTCATAACCCTTAATATATAAATATAAGAAAAGTTCCTGTGGAGTGTTGTTTTAGCAACCTGGTGCATGATGCTAGTGAACGGGGTCATTGAAAATGAAATAGAATTTGCTTTTGGAAGAATTAGTGTTCGAATTTAAATAAGTTCCAGTAGATTATTATTTTAGCAACCTGGTGCATAATCGTGGACAACAGGGTCATTAAAAATGCATTGTTAGTTGTTTTTATAACTCTTAATATATGAATATAAAAAAAGCTCCTGCGGAGTATTGTTTTAGCAACCTGGTGCATGATCCTAGACAACAGGGTCATTGAAAATGCAATTGAATTTGCTTTTGGAAGAATTAGTGTTCGAATTTAAAAAAAGTTCCAGTTGATTATTATTTTAGCGACCTGGTGCATGATCCTAGACAACAGGGTCTTTAAAAATGCATTGTTAGTTGTTTTTATAACTCTTAATATATGAATATAAAAAAAGTTACCGTGGAGTATGGTTTCAGCAACCTGGTGCATGATCCTAGTCAACGGGGTCATTGAAAATACAATAGAATTTGCTTTTGGAAGAATTAGTGTTCGAATTTCAAAAAAGTTCCAGTAGATTATTATTTTAGCAACCTGGTGCATAATCGTGGACAACAGGGTCATTAAAAATGCAATCATAGTTGTTTTTATAACTCTTAATATATGAATATAAGAAAAGTTACTGTGGAGTATTGTTTTAGCAGCCTGGTACATGATCCTAGTCAACTGGGTCATTGAAAATGCAATTGAATTTGCTTTTGGAAGAATTAGTTTTCGAATTTAAAATAAGTTCCAGAAGATTATTATTTTAGCAACCTGGTGCATAATAGTGGACAACAGGGTCATTAAAAATGCATTGTTAGTTGTTTTTATAACTTTTAATATATGAATATAAAAAAAGCTCCTGCGGAGTAATGTTTTAGCAACCTGGTGCATGATCCTAGTCAACAGGGTCATTGAAAATGCAATTGAATTTGCTTTTGGAAGAATTAGTGTTCGAATTTAAAAAAAGTTCCAGTTGATTATTATTTTAGCGACCTGGTGCATGATCCTAGACAACAGGGTCTTTAAAAATGCATTGTTAGTTGTTTTTATAACTCTTAATATATGAATATAAAAAAAGTTACCGTGGAGTATGGTTTCAGCAACCTGGTGCATGATCCTAGTCAACGGGGTCATTGAAAATGAAATGGAATTTGCTTTTGGGAGAATTAGTGTTCGAATTTAAAAAAGTTCCAGTAGATTATTATTTTAGCTATCGGGTGCATAATCGTGGACAACAGTGTCATTGAAAATGCATTGTTAGTTGTTTTTATAACTCTTAATATATGAATATAAAAAATGTTCCAGTAGATTATTTTTTAAGCAGCCTGGTACATGATCCTAGACAACAGGGTCATTGAAAATGCAATTGAATTTTCTTTTGGAAGAATTAGTGTTCGAATTTAAAAAAAGTTCCAGTTGATTATTATTTTAGCGACCTGGTGCATGATCCTAGACAACAGGGTCTTTGCAAATACGAAAGAATTTGCTTTTGGAAGAATTTGTGTTCGAATTTAAATAAATTCCAGTAGATTATTATTTTAGCGATCTGGTGCATCATCCTAGACAACAGGGTCTTTAAAAATGCATTGTTAGTTGTTTTTATAACCCTTAATATATGAATATAAAAAAAGTTCCTGTAGAGTATTGTTTTAGCAACCTGGTGCATGATCCTAGTCAACGGGGTCATTGAAAATAGAATAGAATTTGCTTTTGGAAGAATTAGTTTTCGAATTTGAAAAAAGTTCCAGTAGATTATTATTTTAGCAACCTGGTGCATAATCGTGGACAACAGGGTCATTAAAAATGCATTGTTAGTTGTTTTTATAACTCTTAATATATGATTATAAGAGAAGTTACCGTGGAGTATTGTTTTAGCAACCTGGTGCATGATCCTAGTCAACGGGGTCATTGAAAGTGCAAGAGAATTTACTGTTGAAAGAATAAGTGTTCGAATTTAAAAAAAGTTCCAGTTGATTATTAGCTTAGCAACCTGGTGCATAATCGTTGACAACAGGGTCATTAAAGATTCATTGATAGCTGTTTTTATAACACGTAATATATGAATATAAAAAAAGTGACGGTAGATTATTATTTTAGCAACCTGGTACATAATCCTAGTCAACGGGGTAATTGAAAATGCGATGTAATTTGCTTTTGGAAGAATTAGTGTTCGAATTTAAATAAGTTGCAGTAGATTATTATTTTAGCTATCTGGTGCATGATCCTAGACAACAGGGTCTTTAAAAATGCATTGTTAGTTGTTTTCATAACCCTAAATATATGAATATAAAAAAGTTCCTGTGGAGTATGGTTTTAGCAACCCGGTGCATGATCCTAGTCAACGGGGTCATTGAAAATACAATAGAATTTGCTTTTGGAAGTATTAGTGTTCGAATTTGAAAAAAGTTCCAGTAGATTATTATTTTAGCAACCTGGTGCATAATCGTGGACAACAGGGTCATTAAAAATGCAATCATAGTTGTTTTTATAACTCTTAATATATGAATATAAGAAAAATTACCGTGGAGTATTGTTTTAGCAACCTGGTGCATGATCCTAGTCAACGGGGTCATTGAAAGTGCAAGAGAATTTGCTGTTGAAAGAATAAGTGTTCGAATTTAAAAAAAGTTCCAGTTGATTATTAGCTTAGCAACCTGGTGCATAATCGTTGACAACAGGGTCATTAAAGATTCATTGATAGCTGTTTTTATAACACGTAATATATGAATGTAAAAAAAGTGACGGTAGATTATTATTTTAGCAACCTGGTGCATGATCTTAGTCAACGGGGTCATTGAAAATGCGATGTAATTTGCTTTTGGAAGAATTAGTGTTCAAATCTAAAATAAGTTCCAGAAGATTATTTTTTTTGCAACCTGGTGCATGATCCTAATCAACGGGGTCATTGAAAAAAGAATAGAATTTGCTTTTGGAAGAATTAGTGTTCGAATTTGAAAAAGTTCCAGTAGATTATTATTTTAGCAACCTGGTGCATAATCGTGGACAACAGGGTCATTAAAAATGCATTGTTAGTTGTTTTTATAACTATTATTATATGAATATAAGAGAAGTTACTGTGGAGTATTGTTTTAGCAGCCTTGTACATGATCCTAGTCAACGGGATCATTGAAAATGCAATGGAATTTGCTTTTGGAAGAATTAGTATTCGAATTTAAATAAGTCCCAGTAGATTATTATTTTAGCGATCTGTTGCATCATCCTAGACAACAGGGTCATTGAGAATGCATTGTTAGTTGTTTTCATAACCCTAAAAATATGAATATAAAAAAAGTTCCTGTGGAGTATTGTTTTAGCAACCTGGTGCATGATCCTAGTCAACGGGGTCATTGGAAATATAATAGAATTTGCTTTTGCAAGAATTAGTGTTCGAATTTCAAAAAGTTCCAGTAGATTATTATTTTAGCAACCTGGTGCATAATCGTGGACAACATGGTCATTAAAAATGCATTGATAGTTTTTTTTATAACTCTTAATATATGAATATAAGAAAAGTTACTGTGGAGTATTCTTTTAGCAACCTGGTGCATGATCCTAGTCAACGGGGTCATTGAAAATGCAATTGAATTTGCTTTTGGAAGAATTAGTTTTCGAATTTAAAAAAGTTCCAGAAGATTATTATTTTAGCAACCTGGTGCATAATAGTGGACAACAGGGTCATTAAAAATGCATTGTTAGTTGTTTTTATAACTCTTAATATATGAATATAAAAAAAGCTCCTGCAGAGTATTGTCTTAGCAACCTGGTGGATGATCCTAGTCAACGGGGTCATTGAAAATGCATTTGAATTTTCTTTTGAAGAATTATTTTACCAATTTAAAAAAAGTTACAGTTGATTATTATTTTAGCGACCTGGTGCATGATCCTAGACAACAGGGTCTTTAAAAATGCATTGCTAGTTGTTTTTATAACTCTTAATATATGAATATAAAAAAAGTTACCGTGGAGTTTGGTTTTAGCAACCTGGTGCATGATCCTAGTCAACGGGGTCATTGAAAATGCAATGGATTTTGCTTTTGGGAGAATTAGTGTTCGAATTTAAAAAAAGTTCCAGTAGATTATTATTTTAGCGACCTGGTGCATAATCGTGGACAACAGTGTCATTGAAAATGCATTGTTAGTTGTTTTTATAACTCTTAATATATGAATATAACAAATGTTCCAGTAGATTATTATCTTAGCAGCCTGGTACATGATCCTAGACAACAGGGTCATTGAAAATGCAATTGAATTTTCTTTTGGAAGAATTAGTGTTCGAATTTAAATAAGTTCCAGTAGATTATTATTTTAGCGATCTGGTTCATCATCCTAGACAACAGGGTCATTGAAAATGCATTGTTAGTTGTTTTCATAACTCTTAATATATGAATATAAAAAAAGCTCCTGCGGAGTATTGTTTTAGCAACCTGGTGGATGATCCTAGTCAACGGGTTCATTGAAAATGCAATAGAATTTGCTTTTGGAAGAATTAGTGTTCGAATTTAAAAAAAGTTCCCGTTGTTTATTATTTTAGCGACCTGGTGCATGATCCTAGACAACAGTGTCTTTAAAAATGCATTGTTAGTTGTTTTTATAACTCTTAATATATGAATATAAGAAAAGTTACTGTGGAGTATGGTTTTAGCAACCTGGTGCATGATCCTAGTCAACGGGGTCATTGAGAATGCAATAGAATTTGCTTTTGGATGAATTAGTGTTCGAATATAAATAAATTACAGTTGATTAATATGTTATCAACCCGGTGCATAATCGTCGACAACATGGTCATTAAAAATGCAGTGATAGTTTTTTTTATAACTCTTAATATATGAATATAAGAAAAGTTACTGTGGAGTATTGTTTTAGCAACCTGGTGCATGATCCTAGTCAACGGGGTCATTGAAAATGCAATTGAATTGACTTTTGGAAGAATTAGTTTTCGAATTTAAAAAAAGTTCCAGAAGATTATTATTTTAGCAACCTGGTGCATAATAGTGGACAACGGGGTCATTAAAAATTCATTGTTAGTTGTTTTTATAACTTTTAATATATGAATATAAAAAAAGTTCCTGCGGAGTATTGTTATAGGAACCTGATGCATGATCCTAGTAAACGGTGTCATTGGAAATGCAATGGAATTTGCTTTTGGAAGAATTAGTGTTCGAATTTAAAAAAAGTTCCAGTTGATTATTATTTTAGCGACCTGGTGCATGATCCTAGACAACAGGGTCTTTAAAAATGCATTGTTAGTTGTTTTTATAACTCTTAATATATGAATATAAAAAAAGTTACCGTGGAGTATGGTTTCAGCAACCTGGTGCATGATCCTAGTCAACGGGGTCATTGAAAATGAAATAGAATTTGCTTTTGGAAGAATTAGTGATCGAATTTAAAAAAATTTCCAGTAGATCATTATTTTAGCTATCGGGTGCATAATCGTGGACAACAGGGTCAATAAAAATGCATTGTTAGTTGTTTCTATAACTCTTAATATATGAATATAAAAAATGTTCCAGTAGATTATTGTTTTAGCAGCCTGGTACATGATCCTAGACAACAGGGTCATTGAAAATGCAATTGAATTTTCTTTTGGAAGAATTAGTGTTCGAATTTAAAAAAAGTTCCAGTTGATTATTATTTTAGCGACCTGGTGCATGATCCTAGACAACAGGGTCTTTGCAAATACAAAAGAATTTGCTTTTGGAAGAATTAGTGTTCGAATTTAAATAAGTTCCAGTAGATTATTATTTTAGCGATTTGTTCATCATCCTAGACAACAGGGTCATTGAAAATGCATTGTTAGTTGTTTTCATAACCCTTAATATATGAATATAAAAAAAGTTCCTGTGGAGTATTGTTTTAGCAACCTGGTGCATGATCCTAGTCAACGGGGTCATTGAAAATACAATAGAATTTGCTTTTGGAAGAATTAGTGTTCGAATTTGAAAAAAGTTCCAGTAGATTATTATTTTAGCAACCTGGTGCATAATCGTGGACAACAGGGTCTTTAAAAATGCATTGTTAGTTGTTTTTATAACTCTTAATATATGAATATAAAAAAAGTTACCGTGGAGTATGGTTTTAGCAACCTGGTGCATGATCCTAGTCAACGGGGTCATTGAAAATACAATAGAATTTGCTTTTGGAAGAATTAGTGTTCGAATTTAAAAAAAGTTCCAGTAGATTATCATTTTAGCAACCTGGTGCATGATCCAAGACAACGTGGTAATTAAAAATGCATTGTTAGTTGTTTTTATATCTCTTAATATATGAATATAAAAAAAGCTCCTGCGGAGTATTGTTTTAGCAACCTGGTGGATGATCCTAGTCAACGGGGTCATTGAAAATGCATTTGAATTTGCTTTTTGAAGAATTAGTTTTCGAATTTAAAAAAGTTCCAGTTGATTATTATTTTAGCGACCTGGTGCATGATCCTAGACAACAGGGTCTATAAAAATGCATTGTTAGTTGTTTTTATAACTCTTAATATATGAATATAAAAAAAGTTACCGTGGAGTATGGTTTAAGCAACCTGGTGCATGATCCTAGTCAACGGGGTCATTGAAAATGCAATGGAATTTGCTTTTGGAAGAATTAGTGTTCGAATTTAAAAAAGTTCAAGTAGATTATTATTTTAGCTACCGGGTGCATAATCGTGGACAACAGTGTCATTGAAAATGCATTGTTAGTTGTTTTTATAACTCTTAATATATGAATATAACAAATGTTCCAGTAGATTATTATTTTAGCAGCCTGGTACATGATCCTAGACAACAGGGTCGTTGCAAATACAAAAGAATTTTCTTTTGGAAGAATTAGTGTTCGAATTTAAATAAGTTACAGTAGATTATTATTTTATCGATCTGGTGCATGATCCTAGTCAACGGGGTCATTGAAAATGCATTGTTAGTTGTTTTCATAACTCTTAATATATGAATATAAAAAAAGCTCCTGCGGAGTATTGTTTTAGCAACCTGGTGGATGATCCTAGTCAACGGGTTCATTGAAAATGCATTTGAATTTGCTTTCTGAAGAATTAGTGTTCGAATTTAAAAAAAGTTCCAGTTGATTATTATTTTAGCGACCTGGTGCATGATCCTAGACAACAGGGTCTTTAAAAATGCATTGTTAGTTGTTTTTATAACTCTTAATATATGAATATAAAAAAAGTTACCGTGGAGTATGGTTTCAGCAACCTGGTGCATGATCCTAGTCAACGGGGTCATTGAGAATGCAATGGAATTTGCTTTTGGAAGAATTAGTGTTCGAATTTCAAAAAAGTTCCAGTAGATTATTATTTTAGCAACCTGGTGCATAATCGTGGACAGCAGGGTCTTTAAAAATGCATTGTTAGTTGTTTTTATAACTCTTAATATATGAATATAAAAAAAGTTACCGTGGAGTATGGTTTTAGCAACCTGGTGCATGATCCTAGTCAACGGGGTCATTGAAAATGCAATTGAATTTACTTTTGGAAGAATTAGTTTTCGAATTTAAAAAAAGTTCCAGAAGATTATTATTTTAGCAACCTGGTGCATAATAGTGGACAACAGGGTCATTAAAAATGCATTGTTAGCTGTTTTTATAACTTTTAATATATGAATATAAAAAAAGCTCCTGCGGAGTATTGTTTTAGCGACCTGGTGCATGATCCTATACAACGGGGTCATTAAAAATGCAATAGAATTTGCTTTTGGAAGAATTAGTGTTCGAATTTAAAAAAATTTCCAGTTGATTATTATTTTAGCGACCTGGTGCATGATCCTAGACAACAGGGTCTTTAAAAATGCATTGTTAGTTGTTTTTATAACTCTTAATATATGAATATAAAAAAAGTTACCGTGGAGTATGGTTTAAGCAACCTGGTGCATGATCCTAGTCAACGGGGTCATTGAAAATGAAATAGAATTTGCTTTTGGAAGAATTAGTGTTTGAATTTAAAAAAGTTCCAGTAGATCATTATTTTAGCTATCGGGTGCATAATCGTTGACAACAGGGTCAATAAAAATGCATTGTTAGTTGTTTCTATAACTCTTAATATATGAATATAAAAAATGTTCCAGTAGATTATTATCTTAGCAGCCTGGTACATGATCCTAGACAACAGGGTCATTGAAAATGCAATTGAATTTTCTTTTGGAAGAATTAGTGTTCGAATTTAAAAAAAGTTCCAGTTGATTATTATTTTAGCGACCTGGTGCATGATCCTAGACAACAGGGTCTTTGCAAATACAAAAGAATTTGCTTTTGGAAGAATTTGTGTTCGAATTTAAATAAGTTCCAGTAGATTATTATTTTAGCGATCTGTTGCATCATCCTAGACAACAGGGTCATTGAGAATGCATTGTTAGTTGTTTTCATAACCCTTAATATATGAATATAAGAAAAGTTACCGTGGAGTATTGTTTTAGCAACCTGGTGCATGATCCTAGTCAACGGGGTCATTGAAAGTGCAAGAGAATTTGCTGTTGAAAGAATAAGTGTTCGAATTTAAAAAAAGTTCCAGTTGATTATTAGCTTAGCAACCTGGTGCATAATCGTTGACAACAGGGTCATTAAAGATTCATTGATAGCTGTTTTTATAACACGTAATATATGAATATAAAAAAAGTGACGGTAGATTATTATTTTAGCAGCCTGGTACATGATCCTAGACAAGAGGGTCATTGAAAATGCAATGGAATATGCTTTTGGAAGAATTAGTGTTCGAATTTAAAAAAAGACCCAGCAGATTATTAATTTAGCTAACTGGTGCATGATCCTAGACAACAGGGTCTTTAAAAATGCATTGTTAGTTGTTTTCATAACCCTAAATATATGAATATAACAAAACTTCCTGTGGAGTATTGTTTTAGCAACCTGGTGCATGATCCTAGTCAACGGGGTCATTGAAAAAAGAATAGAATTTGCTTATGGAAGATTTGGTGTTCGAATTTAAATAAGTTCCAGTTGATTATTATTTTAGCAACCTGGTGCATAATCGTGGACAACAGGGTCATTAAAAATGCATTGTTAGTTGTTTTTATAACTCTTAATATATGAATATAAGAGAAGTTACTGTGGAGTATTGTTTTAGCAGCCTGGTACATGATCCTAGTCAACGGGATCATTGAAAATGCAATGGAATTTGCTTTTGGAAGAATTAGTGTTCGAATTTAAATAAGTCCCAGTAGATTATTATTTTAGCGATCTGGTTCATCATCCTAGAAAACAGGGTCATTGAAAGTGCATTGTTAGTTGTTTTCATAACCGTTAATATATGAATATAAAAAAAGTTCCTGTGGAGTATTGTTTTAGCAACCTGGTGCATAATCGTGGACAACAGGGTCATTAAAAATGCATTGTTAGTTGTTTTTATAACTCTTAATATATGAATATAACAAAAGTTCCTGTGGAGTATTGTTTTAGCAGCCTGGTACATGATCCTAGTCAACGGGATCATTGAAAATGCAATGGAATTTGCTTTTGGAAGAATTAGTGTTCGAATTTAAATAAGTCCCAGTAGATTATTTTTTTAGCAACCTGGTGCATAATCGTGGACAACAGTGTCATTGAAAATGCATTGTTAGTTGTTTTTATAATTCTTAATATATGAATATAAAAAATGTTCCAGTAGATTATTATCTTAGCAGCCTGGTACATGATCCTAGACAACAGGGTCATTGAAAATGCAATTGAATTTTCTTTTGGAAGAATTAGTGTTCGAATTTAAATAAGTTCCAGTAGATTATTATTTTAGCGATCTGGTTCATCATCCTAGAAAACAGGGTCATTGAAAATGCATTGTTAGTTGTTTTCATAACTCTTAATATATGAATATAAAAAAAGCTCCTGCGGAGTATTGTTTTAGCAACCTGGTGGATGATCCTAGTCAACGGGTTCATTGAAAATGCATTTGAATTTGCTGTTTGAAGAATTAGTTTTCGAATTTAAAAAAGTTCCAGTTGATTATTATTTTAGCGACCTGGTGCATGATCCTAGACAACAGGGTCATTAAAAATGAATTGTTACTTGTTTTTAACCTCTTAATATATGAATATAAAAAAAGCTCCTGCGGAGTATTGTTTTATCAACATGGTGCATGAAACTAGTCAACGGGGTCATTGAAAATGAAATAGAATTTGCTTTCGGAAGAATTAGTGTTCGAATTTAAAAAAAGTTCCAGTAGATCATTATTTTAGCTATCGGGTGCATAATCGTGGACAACAGTGTCATTGAAAATGCATTGTTAGTTGTTTTTATAACTCTTAATATATGAATATAAAAAAAGTTACCGTGGAGTATGGTTTAAGCAACCTGGTGCATGCTCCAAGTCAACGGGGTCATTGAAAATGAAATAGAATTTGCTTTTGGAAGAATTAGTGTTTGAATTTAAAAAAAGTTCCAGTAGGTCATTATTTTAGCTATCGGGTGCATAATCGTGGACAACAGGGTCAATAAAAATGCATTGTTAGTTGTTTCTATAACTCTTAATATATGAATATAAAAAATGTTCCAGTAGATTATTATCTTAGCAGCCTGGTACATGATCCTAGACAACAGGGTCATTGAAAATGCAATTGAATTTTCTTTTGGAAGAATTAGTGTTCGAATTTAAAAAAAGTTCCAGTTGATTATTATTTTAGCGACCTGGTGCATGATCCTAGACAAAAGGGTCTTTGCAAATACAAAAGAATTTGCTTTTGCAAGAATTTGTGTTCGAATTTAAATAAGTTCCAGCAGATTATTATTTTAGCGATCTGGTTCATCATCCTAGACAACAGGGTCATTGAAAATGCATTGTTAGTTGTTTTCATAACCCTCAATATATGAATATAAAAAAAGTTCCTGTGGAGTATTGTTTTAGCAACCTGGTGCATGATCCTAGTCAACGGGGTCATTGGAAATACAATAGAATTTGCTTTTGGAAGAATTAATGTTCGAATTTCAAAAAGTTCCAGTAGATTATTATTTTAGCAACCTGGTGCATAATAGTGGACAACAAGGTCATTAAAAATGCAATGGAAGTTGATTTTTAAAACTCTTAATATATGAATATAAAAAAAGCTCCTGCAGAGTATTGTCTTAGCAACCTGGTGCATGATCCTATTCAACGGGGTCATTGAAAATGAATTTGAATTTTCTTTTTGAAGAATTAGTTTTCGAATTTAAAAAAAGTTACAGTTGATTATTATTTTAGCGACCTGGTGCATGATCCTAGACAACAGGGTCTTTAAAAATGCATTGTTAGTTGTTTTTATAACTCTTAATATATGAATATAAAAAAAGTTACCGTGGAGTTTGGTTTAAGCAACCTGGTGCATGATCCTAGTCAACGGGATCATTGAAAATGCAATGGAATTTGCTTTTGGAAGAATTAGTGTTCGAATTTAAAAAAAGTTCCAGTAGATTATTATTTTAGCTACCGGGTGCATAATCGTGGACAACAGTGTCATTGAAAATGCATTGTTAGTTGTTTTTATAACTCTTAATATATGAATATAACAAATGTTCCAGTAGATTATTATCTTAGCAGCCTGGTACATGATCCTAGACAACAGGGTCATTGAAAATGCAATGGAATTTGCTTTTGGAAGAATTAGTGTTCGAATTTAAATAAGTTCCAGTAGATTATTATTTTAGCGATCTGGTGCATGATCCTAGTCAACAGGGTCATTTAAAATGCATTGGTAGTTGTTTTCATAACTCTTAATATATGAATATAAAAAAAGCTCCTGCGGAGTATTGTTTTAGCAACCTGGTGGATGATCCTAGTCAACGGGTTCATTGAAAATGCATTTGAATTTGCTTTTGAAGATTTAGTTTTCGTATTTTAAAAAAGTTCCAGTTGATTATTATTTTAGCGACCTGGTGCATGATCCTAGACAACAGGGTCTTTAAAAATGCATTGTTAGTTGTTTTTATAACTCTTAATATATGAATATAAAGAAAGTTACCGTGGAGTATGGTTTTAGCAACCTGGTGCATGATCCTAGTCAGCGGGGTCATTGAGAATGCAATAGAATTTGCTTTTGGATGAATTAGTGTTCGAATTTTAAAAAAGTTCCCGTTGTTTATTATTTTAGCGACCTGGTGCATAATCGTCGACAACATGGTCATTAAAAATGCAGTGATAGTTTTTTTTATAACTCTTAATATATGAATATAAGAAAAGTTACTGTGGAGTATTGTTTTAGCAACCTGGTGCATGATCCTAGTCAACGGGGTCATTGAAAATGCAATTGAATTGACTTTTGGAAGAATTAGTTTTCGAATTTAAAAAAAGTTCCAGTTGATTATTATTTTAGCAACCTGGTGCATTATCCAAGACAACGGGGTCATTAAAAATGCATTGTTAGTTGTTTTTATAACTTTTAATATATGAATATAAAAAAAGTTCCTGTGGAGTATTGTTATAGGAACCTGATGCATGATCCTAGTAAACGGTGTCATTGAAAATGCAATAGAATTTGCTTTTGGAAGAATTAGTGTTTGAATTTAAAAAAAGTTCCAGCTGATTATTATTTTAGCGACCTGGTGCATGATCCTAGACAACAGGGTCTTTAAAAATGCATTGTTAGTTGTTTTTATAACTCTTAATATATGAATATAAAAAAAGTTACCGTGGAGTATGGTTTTAGCAACCTGGTGCATGATCCTAGTCAACGGGGTCATTGAAAATGAAATAGACTTTGCTTTCGTAAGAATTAGTGTTCGAATTTAAAAAAAGTTCCAGTTGATTATTATTTTAGCTATCGGGTGCATAATCGTGGACAACAGTGTCATTGAAAATGCATTGTTAGTTGTTTCTATAACTCTTAATATATGAATATAAAAAATGTTCCAGTAGATTATTATCTTAGCAGCCTGGTACATGATCCTAGACAACAGGGTCATTGAAAATGCAATTGAATTTTCTTTTGGAAGAATTAGTGTTCGAATTTAAAAAAAGTTCCAGTTGATTATTATTTTAGCGACCTGGTGCATGATCCTAGACAACAGGGTCTTTGCAAATACAAAAGAATTTGCTTTTGGAAGAATTAGTGTTCGAATTTAAAAAAAGTTCCAATTGATTATTATTTTAGCGACCTGGTGCATGATCCTAGACAACAGGGTCTTTAAAAATGCATTGTTAGTTGTTTTTATAACTCTTAATATATGAATATAAAAAAAGTTACCGTGGAGTATGGTTTTAGCAACCTGGTGCATGATCCTAATCAACGGGGTCATTGAAAATGCAATGGAATTTGCTTTTGGAAGAATTAGTGTTCGAATTTAAAAAAAGTTGCAGTAGATTATTATTTCAGCAACCGGGTGCATAATCGTGGACAACAGTGTCATTGAAAATGCATTGTTAGTTGTTTTTATAACTCTTAATATATGAATATAACAAATGTTCCAGTAGATTATTATCTTAGCAGCCTGGTACATGATCCTAGACAACAGGGTCATTGAAAATGCAATTGAATTTTCTTTTGGAAGAATTAGTGTTCGAATTTAAATAAGTTTCAGTGGATTATTATTTTAGCGATCTGGTTCATCATCCTAGACAACAGGGTCATTGAAAATACATTGTTAGTTGTTTTCATAACTCTTAATATATGAATATAAAAAAAGCTCCTGCGGAGTATTGTTTTAGCAACCTGGTGGATGATCCTAGTCAACGGGTTCATTGAAAATGCATTTGAATTTGCTTTTTGAAGAATTAGTTTTCGAATTTAAAAAAAGTTCCAGTTGATTATTATTTTAGCGACCTGGTGCATGATCCTAGACAACAGGGTCTTTAAAAATGCATTGTTAGTTGTTTTTATAACTCTTAATATATGAATATAAAAAAAGTTACCGTGGAGTATGGTTTCAGCAACCTGGTGCATGATCCTAGTCAACGGGGTCATTGAAAATACAATAGAATTTGCTTTTGGAAGAATTAGTGTTCGAATTTCAAAAAAGTTCCAGTAGATTATTATTTTAGCAACCTGGTGCATAATCGTCGACAACATGGTCATTAAAAATGCAGTGATAGTTTTTTTTATAACTCTTAATATATGAATATAAGAAAAGTTACTGTGGAGTATTGTTTTAGCAACCTGGTGCATGATCCTAGTCAACGGGGTCATTGAAAATGCAATGGAAGAATTAGTGTTCGAATTTAAAAAAAGTTCCCGTAGATTATTATTTTAGCAACCTGGTGCATAATCCAAGACAACGGGGTCATTAAAAATTCATTGTTAGTTGTTTTTATAACTTTTAATATATGAATATAAAAAAAGTTCCTGCGGAGTATTGTTATAGGAACCTGATGCATGATCCTAGTAAACGGTGTCATTGAAAATACAATAGAATTTTCTTTTGAAAGAATTAGTGTTCGAATTTAAATAAATTCCAGTTGATTATTATTTTAGCGACCTGGTGCATGATCCTAGACAACAGGGTCATTAAAAATGCATTGTAAATTGTTTTTATAACTCGTAATATATGAATATAAAAAAAGTTACCGTGGAGTATGGTTTAAGCAACCTGGTGCATTATCCAAGTCAACGGGGTCATTGAAAATGAAATAGAATTTGCTTTCGGAAGAATTAGTGTTCGAATTTAAAAAAGTTCCAGTAGATTATTATTTTAGCTATCGGGTGCATAATCGTGGACAACAGTGTCATTGAAAATGCATTGTTAGTTGTTTTTATAACTCTTAATATATGAATATAAAAAATGTTCCAGTAGATTATTGTTTTAGCAGCCTGGTACATGATCCTAGACAACAGGGTCATTGAAAATGCAATTGAATTTTCTTTTGGAAGAATTAGTGTTCGAATTTAAAAAAAGTTCCAGTTGATTATTATTTTAGCGACCTGGTGCATGATCCTAGACAACAGGGTCTTTGCAAATACAAAAGAATTTGCTTTTGGAAGAATTAGTGTTCGAATTTAAATAAGTTCCAGCAGATTATTATTTTAGCGATTTGTTCATCATCCTAGACAACAGGGTCATTGAAAATGCATTGTTAGTTGTTTTCATAAGCCTTAATATATGAATATAAAAAAAGTACCTGTGGAGTATTGTTTTAGCAACCTGGTGCATGATCCTAGTCAACGGGGTCATTGAAAATACAATAGAATTTGCTTTTGGAAGAATTAGTGTTCGAATTTGAAAAAAGTTCCAGTAGATTATTATTTTAGCAACCTGGTGCATAATCGTGGACAACAGGGTCTTTAAAAATGCATTGTTAGTTGTTTTTATAACTCTTAATATATGAATATAAAAAAAGTTACCGTGGAGTATGGTTTTAGCAACCTGGTGCATGATCCTAGTCAACGGGGTCATTGAAAATGCAATAGAATTTGCTTTTGGAAGAATTAGTGTTCGAATTTAAAAAAAGTTCCAGCAGATTATTATTTTAGCAACCTTGTGCATTATCCAAGACAACGGGGTCATTAAAAATGCATTGTTAGTTGTTTTTATAACTCTTAATATATGAATATAAAAAAGTTCCTGTGGAGTATTGTTTTAGCAACCTGGTGCATGATCCTTGTCAACGGGGTCATTGAGAATGCAATAGAATTTGCTTTTGGATGAATTAGTGTTCGAATTTTAAAAAAGTTCCCGTTGTTTATTATTTTAGCGACCTGGTGCATGATCCTAGACAACAGGGTCTATAAAAATGCATTGTTAGTTGTTTTTATAACTCTTAATATATGAATATAAAAAAAGTTACCGTGGAGTATGGTTTCAGCAACCTGGTGCATGATCCTAGTCAACGGGGTCATTGAAAATACAATAGAATTTGCTTTTGGAAGAATTAGTGTTCGAATTTCAAAAAAGTTCCAGTAGATTATTATTTTAGCAACCTGGTGCATAATCGTGGACAACAGGGTCATTAAAAATGCAATGATAGTTGTTTTTATAACTCTTAATATATGAATATAAGAAAAGTTACTGTGGAGTATTGTTTTAGCAACCTGGTGCATGATCCTATTCAACGGGGTCATTGAAAATGCAATTGAATTGACTTTTGGAAGAATTAGTTTTCGAATTTAAAAAAAGTTCCGGAAGATTATTATTTTAGCAACCTTGTGCATTATCCAAGACAACGGGGTCATTAAAAATGCATTGTTAGTTGTTTTTATAACTTTTAATATATGAATATAAAAAAAGTTCCTGTGGAGTATTGTTTTAGCAACCTGGTGCATGATCCTAGTCAATGGGGTCATTGAAAATACAATAGAATTTGCTTTTGGAATAATTAGTGTTCGAATTTAAAAAAAGTTCCAGTTGATTATTATTTTAGCAACCTGGTGCATTATCCAAGACAACGGGGTCATTAAAAATGCATTGTTAGTTGTTTTTATAACTCTTAATATATGAATATAAAAAAAGTTCCTGTGGAGTATTGTTTTAGCAACCTGGTGCATGATCCTAGACAACGGGGTCATTGAAAATGAAATAGAATTTGCTTTTGGAAGAATTAGTGTTCGAATTTAAAAAAATTCCAGTAGATTATTATTTTAGCCAACCGGTGCATAATCGTGGACAACAGTGTCATTGAAAATGCATTGTTAGTTGTTTTTATAACTCTTAATATATGAATATAAAAAATGTTCCAGTTGCTTATTATTTTAGCGACCTGGTGCATGATCCTAGACAACAGGGTCATTGAAAATGCAATAGAATTTGCTTTTGGAAGAATTAGTGTTAGAATTTAAATAAATTCCAGTTGATTATTATTTTAGCGACCTGGTGCATGATCCTAGACAACGGGGTCATTGAAAATGCAATAGAATTTGCTGTTGGAAGAATTAGTGTTAGAATTTAAATAAATTCCAGTTGCTTATTATTTTAGCGATCTGGTTCATGATCATAGACAACGGGGTCATTGAAAATGCATTGTTAGTTGTTTTCATAACCCTTAATATATGAATATAAAAAAAGTACCTGTGGAGTATTGTTTTAGCAACCTGGTGCATGATCCTAGTCAACGGGGTCATTGAAAATACAATAGAATTTGCTTTTGGAAGAATTAGTGTTCGAATTTGAAAAAAGTTCCAGTAGATTATTATTTTAGCAACCTGGTGCATAATCGTGGACAGCAGGGTCTTTAAAAATGCATTGTTAGTTGTTTTTATAACTCTTAATATATGAATATAAAAAAAGTTACCGTGGAGTATGGTTTTAGCAACCTGGTGCATGATCCTAGTCAACGGGGTCATTGAAAATGCAATGGAATTTGCTTTTGGAAGAATTAGTGTTCGAATTTAAAAAAAGTTCCAGTAGATTATTATTTTAGCAACCTTGTGCATTATCCAAGACAACGGGGTCATTAAAAATGCATTGTTAGTTGTTTTTATAACTCTTAATATATGAATATAAAAAAAGTTCCTGTGGAGTATTGTTTTAGCAACCTGGTGCATGATCCTAGTCAACGGGTTCATTAAAAATGCATTTGAATTTGCTTTTTGAAGAATTAGTTTTCGAATTTAAAAAAGTTCCAGTTGATTATTATTTTAGCGACCTGGTGCATGATCCTAGACAACAGGGTCTATAAAAATGCATTGTTAGTTGTTTTTATAACTCTGAATATATGAATATAAACAAAGTTACCGTGGAGTATGGTTTGAGCAACCTGGTGCATGATCCTAGTCAACGGGGTCATTGAAAATGCAATGGAATTTGCTTTTGGAAGAATTAGTGTTCGAATTTAAAAAAAGTTCAAGTAGATTATTATTTTAGCTACCGGGTGCATAATCGTGGACAACAGTGTCATTGAAAATGCATTGTTAGTTGTTTTTATAACTCTTAATATATGAATATAACAAATGTTCCAGTAGATTATTATCTTAGCAGCCTGGTACATGATCCTAGACAACAGGGTCATTGAAAATGCAATTGAATTTTCTTTTGGAAGAATTAGTGTTCGAATTTAAATAAGTTCCAGTAGATTATTATTTTAGCGATCTGGTTCATCATCCTAGACAACAGGGTCATTGAAAATGCATTGTTAGTTGTTTTCATAACTCTTAATATATGAATATAAAAAAAGCTCCTGCGGAGTATTGTTTTAGCAACCTGGTGGATGATCCTAGTCAACGGGTTCATTGAAAATGCAATAGAATTTGCTTTTGGAAGAATTAGTGTTCGAATTTAAAAAAAAGTTCCAGTTGATTATTATTTTAGCGACCTGGTGCATGATCCTAGACAACAGGGTCTTTAAAAATGCATTGTTAGTTGTTTTTATAACTCTTAATATATGAATATAAAAAAAGTTACCGTGGAGTATGGTTTTAGCAACCTGGTGCATGATCCTAGTCAGCGGGGTCATTGAGAATGCAATAGAATTTGCTTTTGGATGAATTAGTGTTCGAATTTTAAAAAAGTTCCAGTAGATTATTATTTTAGCAACCTGCTGCATAATCGTGGACAACAGGGTCATTAAAAATGCAATCATAGTTCTTTTTATTAATCTTAATATTTGAATATAAGAAAAGTTACTGTGGAGTATTGTTTTAGCAACCTTGGGCATGATCTTAGTCTACGGGATCATTGAAAATGCAATTGAATTTACTTTTGGAAGAATTAGTTTTCGAATTTAAAAAAAGTTCCAGAAGATTATTATTTTAGCAACCTGGTGCATAATAGTGGACAACAGGGTCATTAAAAATGCATTGTTAGCTGTTTTTATAACTTTTAATATATGAATATAAAAAAAGCTCCTGCGGAGTATTATTTTAGCGAACTGGTGCATGATCCTAGTCAACGGTGTCATTGAAAATGCAATAGTATTTGCTTTTGGAATAATTAGTGTTCGAATTTAAAAAAATTTCCAGTTGATTATTATTTTAGCGACCTGGTGCATGATCCTAGACAACAGGGTCTTTAAAAATGCATTGTTAGTTGTTTTTATAACTCTTAATATATGAATATAAAAAAAGTTACCGTGGAGTATGGTTTTAGCAACCTGGTGCATGATCCTAGTCAACGGGGTCATTGAAAATGAAATAGAATTTGCTTTAGGAAGAATTAGTGTTCGAATTTAAAAAAAGTTCCAGTAGATTATTATTTTAGCTATCGGGTGCATAATCGTGGACAACAGTGTCATTGAAAATGCATTGTTAGTTGTTTTTATAACTCTTAATATATGAATATAAAAAATGTTCCAGTAGATTATTATCTTAGCAGCCTGGTACATGATCCTAGAAAACTGGGTAATTGAAAATGCATTATTATTTTCTTTTGAATTAATTAGTGTTCGAATTTAAATAATTTCCAGTTGATTATTATTTTAGCGACCTGGTGCATGATCCTAGACAACAGCGTCTTTGCAAATACGAAAGAATTTGCTTTTGGAAGAATTTGTGTTCGAATTTAAATAAGTTCCAGTAGATTATTATTTTAGCGATCTGGTGCATCATCCTAGACAACAGGGTCTTTAAAAATGCATTGTTAGTTGTTTTTATAACTCTTAATATATGAATATAAGAAAAGTTACTGTGGAGTATTGTTTTAGCAGCCTGGTACATGATCCTAGTCAACGGGGTCATTGAAAATGCAATGGAATTTGCTTTTGGAAGAATTAGTGTTCGAATTTAAATAAGTCCCAGTAGATTATTATTTTAGCAACCTGGTGCATAATCGTGGACAACAGTGTCATTGAAAATGCATTGTTAGTTGTTTTTATAATTCTTAATATATGAATATAAAAAATGTTCCAGTAGATTATTATCTTAGCAGCCTGGTACATTATCTTAGAAAACAGGGTCATTGAAAATTCTATTGAATTTTCTTTTGGTAGAATTATTGTTAGAATTTGAAATTAGTTCCAGTACATTATTATTTTAGCGATCTGGTTCATCATCCTAGACAACAGGGTCATTGAAAATGCATTGTTAGTTGTTTTCATAACTCTTAATATATGAATATAAAAAAAGCTCCTGCGGAGTATTGTTTTAGCAACCTGGTGGATGATCCTAGTCAACGGGTTCATTGAAAATGCATTTGAATTTGCTGTTTGAAGAATTAGTTTTCGAATTTAAAAAAAGTTCCAGTTGATTATTATTTTAGCGACCTGGTGCATGATCCTAGACAACAGTGTCATTAAAAATGAATTGTTACTTGTTTTTAACCTCTTAATATATGAATATAAAAAAAGCTCCTGCGGAGTATTATTTTAGCGACCTGGTGCATGATCCAAGTCAACGGGGTCATTGAAAATGAAATAGAATTTGCTTTTGGAAGAATTAGTGTTCGAATTTAAAAAAAGTTCCAGTAGATCATTATTTTAGCTATCGGGTGCATAATCGTGGACAACAGTGTCATTGAAAATGCATTGTTAGTTGTTTTTATAACTCTTAATATATGAATATAAAAAAAGTTACCGTGGAGTATGGTTTAAGCAACCTGGTGCATGATCCTAGTCAACGGGGTCATTGAAAATGCAATAGAATTTGCTTTTGAAAGAATTAGTGTTAGAATTTAAAAAAGTTCCAGTAGATTATTATTTTAGCTATCGGGTGCATAATCGTGGACAACAGTGTCATTGAAAATGCATTGTTAGTTGTTTTTATAACTCTTAATATATGAATATAAAAAAAGTTACCGTGGAGTATGGTTTAAGCCACCTGGTGCATGATCCAAGTCAACGGGGTCATTGAAAATGAAATAGAATTTGCTTTTGGAAGAATTAGTGTTTGAATTTAAAAAAAGTTCCAGTAGATCATTATTTTAGCTATCGGGTGCATAATCGTGGACAACAGTGTCATTGAAAATGCATTGTTAGTTGTTTTTATAACTCTTAATATATGAATATAAAAAATGTTCCAGTAGATTATTATCTTAGCAGCCTGGTACATGATCCTAGACAACAGGGTCATTGAAAATGCAATTGAATTTTCTTTTGGAAGAATTAGTGTTCGAATTTAAAAAAGTTCCAGTTGATTATTATTTTATCGACCTGGTGCATGATCCTAGACAACCGGGTCTTTGCAAATACAAAAGAATTTGCTTTTGGAAGAATTAGTGTTCGAATTTAAATAAGTTCCAGCAGATTATTATCTTAGCGATCTGGTTCATCATCCTAGACAACAGGGTCATTGAAAATGCATTGTTAGTTGTTTTCATAACCCTCAATATATGAATATAAAAAAAGTTACCGTGGAGTATGGTTTTAGCAACCTGATGCATGATCCTAGTAAACGGGGTCATTGAAAATACAATAGAATTTGCTTTTGGAAGAATTAGTGTTCGAATTTCAAAAAAGTTCCAGTAGATTATTATTTTAGCAACCTGGTGCATAATCGTGGACAACAGGGTCAATAAAAATGCATTGTTAGTTGTTTCTATAACTCTTAATATATGAATATAAAAAATGTTCCAGTAGATTATTATCTTAGCAGCCTGGTACATGATCCTAGACAACAGGGTCATTGAAAATGCAATTGAATTTTCTTTTGGAAGAATTAGTGTTCGAATTTAAATAAGTTTCAGTGGATTATTATTTTAGCGATCTGGTTCATCATCCTAGACAACAGGGTCATTGAAAATGCATTGTTAGTTGTTTTCATAACTCTTAATATATGAATATAAAAAAAGCTCCTGCGGAGTATTGTTTTAGCAACCTGGTGGATGATCCTAGTCAACGGGTTCATTGAAAATGCATTTGAATTTGCTGTTTGAAGAATTAGTTTTCGAATTTAATTAAATTCCAGTTTATTATTATTATAGCGACCTGGTGCATGATCCAAGTCAACAGGGTCATTGAAAATGAATTGTTACTTGTTTTTAACCTCTTAATATATGAATATATAAAAAGCTCCTGCGGAGTATTGTTTTAGCGACCTGGTGCATGATCCAAGTCAACGGGGTCATTGAAAATGAAATAGAATTTGCTTTTGGAAGAATTAGTGTTCGAATTTAAAAAAAGTTCCAGTTGATTATTATTTTAGCAACCCGGTGCATAATCGTGGTCAACAGTGTCATTGAAAATGCATTGTTAGTTGTTTTTATAACTCTTAATATATGAATATAAAAAAAGTTCCTGTGGAGTATGGTTATAGCAACCTGGTCCATGATCCTAGACAACGGGGTCATTGAAAATGCATTGTTAGTTGTTTTTATAACTCTTAATATATGAATATAAAAAATGTTTCTGTAGATTATTGTTTTAGCAGCCTGGTACATGATCCTAGACAACAGGGTCATTGAAAATGCAATTGAATTTTCTTTTGGAAGAATTAGTGTTCGAATTTAAAAAAAGTTCCTGTTGATTATTATTTTAGCGACCTGGTGCATGATCCTAGACAAGAGGGTCTTTGCAAATACAAAAGAATTTGCTTTAGGAAGAATTAGTGTTCGAATTTAAATAAGTTCCAGCAGATTATTATTTTAGCGATCTGGTTCATCATCCTAGACAACAGGGTCATTGAAAATGCATTGTTAGTTGTTTTCATAACCCTCAATATATGAATATAAAAAAAGTTACCGTGGAGTATGGTTTCAGCAACCTGGTGCATGATCCTAGTCAACGGGGTCATTGAAAATACAATAGAATTTGCTTTTGGAAGAATTAGTGTTCGAATTTCAAAAAAGTTCCAGTAGATTATTATTTTAGCAACCTGGTGCATAATCGTGGACAACAGTGTTATTAAAAATGCATTGTTAGTTGTTTTTATAACTCTTAGTATATGAATATAAAAAAAGTCCCAGTAGATTATTATTTTAGCAACCTGGTGCATAATCCTAGTCAACGGGGTCACTGAAAATGCAATTGAATTTTCTTTTGGAAGAATTAGTGTTCGAATTTAAATAAGTTCCAGTAGATTATTATTTTAGCGATCTGGTTCATCATCCTAGACAACAGGGTCATTGAAAATGCATTGTTAGTTGTTTTCATAACTCTTAATATATGAATATAAAAAAAGCTCCTGCGGAGTATTGTTTTAGCAACCTGGTGGATGATCCTAGTCAACGGGTTCATTGAAAATGCATTTGAATTTGCTGTTTGAAGAATTAGTGTCCGAATTTAAAAAAAGTACCAGTTGCTTATTATTTTAGCGACCTGGTGCATGATCCTAGACAACGGGGTCAATGAAAATGAATTGTTACTTGTTTTTAACCTCTTAATATATGAATATATAAAAAGCTCCTGCGGAGTATTGTTTTAGCGACCTGGTGCATGATCCAAGTCAACGGGGTCATTGAAAATGAAATAGAATTTGCTTTTGGAAGAATTAGTGTTCGAATTTAAAAAAAGTTCCAGTAGATTATTATTTTAGCTATCGGGTGCATAATCGTGGACAACAGTGTCATTGAAAATGCATTGTTAGTTGTTTTTATAACTCTTAATATATGAATATAAAAAAAGTTACCGTGGGGTATGGTTTAAGCAACCTGGTGCATGATCCAAGTCAACGGGGTCATTGAAAATGAAATAGAATTTGCTTTCGGAAGAATTAGTGTTCGAATTTAAAAAAAGTTCCAGTTGATTATTATTTTAGCGAACTGGTGCATGATCCTAGACAACGGGGTCATTGAAAAACAAGAGAATTTGCTTTTGGAAGAATTAGTGTTCGAATTTAAATAAGTTCCAGTAGTTTATTATTTTAGCGATCTGGTTCATCATCCTAGACAACAGGGTCATTGAAAATGCATTGTTAGTTGTTTTCATAACCCTTAATATATGAATATAAAAAAAGTTCCTGTGGAGTATTGTTTGAGCAACCTGGTGCATGATCCTAGTCAACGGGGTCATTGAAAATACAATAGAATTTGCTTTTGGAAGAATTAGTTTTCGAATTTGAAAAAAGTTCCAGTAGATTATTATTTTAGCAACCTGGTGCATAATCGTGGACAACAGGGTCTTTAAAAATGCATTGTTAGTTGTTTTTATAACTCTTAATATATGAATATAAGAGAAGTTACTGTGGAGTATTGTTTTAGCAGCCTGGTACATGATCCTAGTCAACGGGGTCATTGAAAATGCAATGGAATTTACTTTTGGAGGAATTAGTATTCGAATTTAAATAAGTCCCAGTAGATTATTATTTTAGCTATCTGGTGCATGATCCTAGACAACAGGGTCTTTAAAAATGCATTGTTAGTTATTTTTATAACCCTTAATATATGAATATAAAAAAAGTTACTGTGGAGTATTGTTTAAGCAGCCTGGTGCATGATCCTAGTCAACGGGGTCATTGAAAATACAATAGAATTTGCTTTTGGAAGAACTAGTGTTCGAATTTGAAAAAAGTTCCAGTAGATTATTATTTTAGCAACCTGTTGCATAATCGTGGACAACAGGGTCTTTAAAAATGCATTGTTAGTTGTTTTTATAACTCTTAATGTATGAATATAAGAAAAGCTCCTGCGGAGTATTGTTTTAGCAAACTAGTACATGATGTTAGACAACAGGGTCATTGAAAATGCAATAGAATTTTCTTTTGCATCAATTATTGTTCGATTTTAAATTAGTTTCAGTGGATTATTATTTTAGCAACCTGGTGCATAATCGTGGACAACAGGGTCATTAAAAATGAATTGTTACTTGTTTTTAACCTCTTAATATAGTAATATAAAAAAAGCTAATGTGGAGTATTGTTTTAGCAACCTGGTGCATGATCTGAGACAACGGGGTCATTGTAAATGCAATTGAATTTGCTTTTGGAAGAATTAGTTTTCGAATTTATAAAAAGTTCCAGTTGATTATTATTTTATCGACCTGGTGCATGATCCTAGACAACAGGGTCTTTATAAATGCATTGTTAGTTGTTTTTATAACTCTTAATATATGAATATAAAAAAAGTTACCGTGGGGTATGGTTTAAGCAACCTGGTGCATGATCCTAGTCAACGGGGTCATTGAAAATGCAATGGAAGAATTAGTGTTCGAATTTAAAAAAAGTTCCCGTAGATTATTATTTTAGCTATCGGGTGCATAATCGTGGACAACAGTGTCATTGAAAATGCATTGTTAGTTGTTTTTATATCTCTTAATATATGAATATAAAAAATGTTCCAGTAGATTATTATCTTAGCAGCCTGGTACATGATCCTAGACAACAGGGTCATTGAAAATGCAATTGAATTTTCTTTTGGAAAATTAGTGTTCGAATTTAAAAAAGTTCCAGTTGATTATTATTTTATCGACCTGGTGCATGATCCTAGACAACCGTGTCCTTGCAAATACAAAAGAATTTGCTTTTGGAAGAATTAGTGTTCGAATTTAAATAAGTTCCAGTAGATTATTATTTTAGATATCTGGTTCATCATCCTAGACAACAGGGTCATTGAAAATGCATTGTTAGTTGTTTTCATAACCCTTAATAAATGAATATAAAAAAGTTCCTGTGGAGTATTGTTTTAGCAACCTGGTGCATGATCCTAGTCAACGGGGTCATTGAAAAAAGAATAGAATTTGCTTTTGGAAGAATTAGTGTTCGAATTTGAAAAAAGTTCCAGTAGATTATTATTTTAGCAACCTGGTGCAGAATCGTGGACAACAGGGTCATTAAAAATGCATTGTTAGTTGTTTTTATAACTCTTAATATATGAATATAAGAGAAGTTACTGTGGAGTATTGTTTTAGCAGCCTGGTACATGATCCTAGTCAACGGGATCATTGAAAATGCAATGGAATTTGCTTTTGGAAGAATTAGTGTTCGAATTTAAATAAGTTCCAGTAGATTATTTTTTTAGCGATCTGGTTCATCATCCTAGACAACAGGGTCATTGCGAATGCATTGTTAGTTGTTTTTAACCTCTTAATATATGAATATAAAAAAAGCTCCTGCGGAGTATTGTTTTAGCAACCTGGTGCATGATCCTAGTCAACGGGGTCATTGAAAATAGAATAGAATTTGCTTTTGCAACAATTATTGTTCGATTTTAAATTAGTTTCAGTGGATTATTATTTTAGCAACCTGGTGCATAATCGTGGACAACAGGGTCATTAAAAATGAATTGTTACTTGTTTTTAACCTCTTAATATATGAATATAAAAAAGCTCCTGCGGAGTATTGTTTTAGCAACATGGTGCATGATCCTAGTCAACGGGGTCATTGTAAATGCAATTGAATTTGCTTTTGGAAGAATTAGTTTTCGAATTTATAAAAAGTTCCAGTTGATTATTATTTTATCGACCTGGTGCATGATCCTAGACAAAGGGGTCTTTAAAAAATGCATTGTTAGTTGTTTTTATAACTCTTAATATATGAATATAAAAAAAGTTACCGTGGGGTATGGTTTAAGCAACCTGGTGCATGATCCTAGTCAACGGGGTCATTGAAAATGCAATGGAATTTGCTTTTGGAAGAATTAGTGTTCGAATTTAAAAAAAGTTCCAGTTGATTATTATTTTAGCTATCGGGTGCATAATCGTGGACAACAGTGTCATTGAAAATGCATTGTTAGTTGTTTTTATATCTCTTAATATATGAATATAAAAAATGTTCCAGTAGATTATTATCTTAGCAGCCTGGTACATGATCCTAGACAACAGGGTCATTGAAAATGCAATGGAATTTGCTTTTGGAAGAATTAGTGTTCGAATTTAAAAAAAGTTCCAGTTGATTATTATTTTATCGACCTGGTGCATGATCCTAGACAACCGGGTCTTTGCAAATACAAAAGAATTTGCTTTTGGAAGAATTAGTGTTCGAATTTAAATAAGTTCCAGTAGATTATTATTTTAGCGATTTGTTCATCATCCTAGACAACAGGGTCATTGAAAATGCATTGTTAGTTGTTTTCATAACCCTTAATATATGAATATAAAAAAAGTTCCTGTGGAGTATTGTTTGAGCAACCTGGTGCATGATCCTAGTCAACGGGGTCATTGAAAATAGAATAGAATTTGCTTTTGGAAGAATTAGTGTTCGAATTTGAAAAAAGTTCCAGTAGATTATTATTTTAGCAACCTGGTGCATAATCGTGGACAGCAGGGTCTTTAAAAATGCATTGTTAGTTGTTTTTGTAACTCTTAATATATGAGTATAAGAGAAGTTACTGTGGAGTATTGTTTTAGCAGCCTGGTACATGATCCTAGTCAACGGGATCATTGAAAATGCAATGGAATTTGCTTTTGGAAGAATTAGTGTTCGAATTTAAATAAGTTCCAGTAGATTATTATTTTAGCGATCTGGTTCATCATCCTAGACAACAGGGTCATTGAGAATGCATTGTTAGTTGTTTTTAACCTCTTAATATATGAATATAAAAAAAGCTCCTGCGGAGTATTGTTTTAGCGACCTGGTGCATGATCCAAGTCAACGGGGTCATTTAAAATGAAATAGAATTTGCTTTCGGAAGAATTAGTTTTCTAATATAAAAAAAGTTCCAGATGATTATTATTTTAGCGACCTGGTGCATGATCCAAGTCAACGGGGTAATTGAAAATGCATTCTAAGTTGTTTTTATAACCCTTAATATATGAATATAAGAGAAGTTACCGTGGAGTATGGCTTTAGCAACCTGTTGCATGATCCAAGTCAACGGGGTCATTGAAAATGAAATAGAATTTGCTTTTGGAAGAATTAGTGTTCGAATTTAAAAAAGTTCCAGTAGATTATTATTTTAGCTATCGGGTGCATAATCGTGGACAACAGTGTCATTGAAAATGCATTGTTAGTTGTTTTTATATCTCTTAATATATGAATATAAAAAATGTTCCAGTAGATTATTATCTTAGCAGCCTGGTACATGATCCTAGACAACAGGGTCATTGAAAATGCAATTGAATTTTCTTTTGGAAGAATTAGTGTTCGAATTTAAATAAATTCCAGTTGATTATTATTTTAGTGACCTGGTGCATGATCCTAGACAACGGCGTCATTGAAAATACAAGAGAATTTGCTGTTTAAAGAATTAGTGTTCGAATTTAAATAAGTTTCAGTTGATTATTATTCTAGCGACCTGGTGCATTATCCTAGTCAACGGCGTCATTGAAAATGCATTGTTAGTTGTTTTCATAACCCTTAATATATGAATATAAAAAAAGTTCCTGTGGAGTATTGTTTTAGCAACCTGGTGCATGATCCTAGTCAACGGGGTCATTGAAAAACAAGAGAATTTGCTTTTGGAAGAATTAGTGTTCGAATTTGAAAAAAGTTCCAGTAGATTATTATTTTAGCAACCTGGTGCATAATCGTGGACAACAGGGTCTTTAAAAATGCATTGTTAGTTGTTTTTATAACTCTTAATATATGAATATAAGAGTAGTTACTGTGGAGTATTGTTTTAGCAGCCTGGTACATGATCCTAGTCAACGGGATCATTGAAAATGCAATGGAATTTGCTTTTGGAAGAATTAGTGTTCGAATTTAAATAAGTCCCAGTAGATTATTATTTTAGCGATCTGTTGCATCATCCTAGATAACAGGGTCATTGAGAATGCATTGTTAGTTGTTTTCATAACCCTCAATATATGAATATAAAAAAGTTCCTGTGGAGTATTGTTCTAGCAACCTGGTGCATGATCCTAGTCAACGGGGTCATTGGAAATACAATAGAATTTGCTTTTGTAAGAATTAGTGTTCGAATTTCAAAAAGTTCCAGTAGATTATTATTTTAGCAACCTGGTGCATAATCGTGGACAACAGTGTCATTGAAAATGCATTGTTAGTTGTTTTTATAACTCTTAATATATGAATATAAAAAATGTTCCAGTAGATTATTATCTTAGGAGCCTGGTTCATGATCCTAGACAACAGGGTCATTGAAAATGCAATTGAATTTGCTTTTGGAAGAACTAGTGTTCGAATTTAAATAAGTTCCAGTAGATTATTATTTTAGCGACCTGGTGCATGATCCTAGACAACAGGGTCTTTAAAAATGCATTGTTAGTTTTTTTTATAACTCTTAATATATGAATATAAAAAAAGTTACTGTGGAGTATTGTTTTAGCAGCCTGGTGCATGATCCTAGTCAACGGGGTCATTGAAAATACAATAGAATTTGCTTTTGGAAGAACTAGTGTTCGAATTTGAAAAAAGTTCCAGTAGATTATTATTTTAGCAACCTGGTGCATAATCGTGGACAACAGGGTCATTAAAAATGCAATCATAGTTGTTTTTATAACTCTTAATGTATGAATATAAGAAAAGCTCCTGCGGAGTATTGTTTTAGCAAACTAGTACATGATGTTAGACAACAGGGTCATTGAAAATGCAATAGAATTTTCTTTTGCAACAATTATTGTTCGATTTTAAATTAGTTTCAGTGGATTATTATTTTAGCAACCTGGTGCATAATCGTGGACAACAGGGTCATTAAAAATGAATTGTTACTTGTTTTTAACCTCTTAATATAGTAATATAAAAAAAGCTAATGTGGAGTATTGTTTTAGCAACCTGGTGCATGATCCTAGTCAACGGGGTCATTGTAAATGCAATTGAATTTGCTTTTGGAAGAATTAGTGTTCGAATTTAAAAAAAGTCCCAGCTGATTATTATTTTATCGACCTGGTGCATGATCCTAGACAACAGGGTCTTTAAAAATGCATTGTTAGTTGTTTTTATAACTCTTAATATATGAATATAAAAAAAGTTACCGTGGAGTATGGTTTTAGCAACCTGGTGCATGATCCTAGTCAACGGGGTCATTGAAAATGCAATGGAATTTGCTTTTGGGAGAATTAGTGTTCGAATTTAAAAAAGTTCCAGTAGATTATTATTTTAGCTATCGGGTGCATAATCGTGGACAACAGTGTCATTGAAAATGCATTGTTAGTTGTTTTTATATCTCTTAATATATGAATATAAAAAATGTTCCAGTAGATTATTGTTTTATCAGCCTTGTACATGATCCTAGACAACAGGGTCATTTTAAATTCAATTGAATTTTCTTTTTGAATAATTAGTGTTCGAATTTAAAAAAAGTTCCAGTTGATTATTATTTTATCAACCTTGTTCATGATCCTAGACAAACGTCTCATTGAAAATCAAATAGAATTTGCTTTTGAAATAACTAGTGTTAGAATTTAAATAAGTTCCAGTAGATTATTATTTTAGATATCTGGTTCATCATCCTAGACAACAGGGTCATTGAAAATGCATTGTTAGTTGTTTTCATAACCCTTAATAAATGAATATAAAAAAAGTTCCTGTGGATTATTGTTTTAGCAACCTGGTGCATGATCCTAGACAACGGGGTCATTGAAAAAAGAATAGAATTTGCTTTTGGAAGAATTAGTGTTCGAATTTGAAAAAAGTTCCAGTAGATTATTATTTTAGCAACCTGGTGCAGAATCGTGGACAACAGGGTCATTAAAATGCATTGTTAGTTGTTTTTATTACTCTTAATATATGAATATAAGAGAAGTTACTGTGGAGTATTGTTTTAGCAGCCTTGTACATGATCCTAGTCAACGGGATCATTGAAAATGCAATGGAATTTGCTTTTGGAAGAATTAGTGTTCGAATTTAAATAAGTTCCAGTAGATTATTTTTTTAGCGATCTGGTTCATCATCCTAGACAACAGGGTCATTGCGAATGCATTGTTAGTTGTTTTTAACCTCTTAATATATGAATATAAAAAAAGCTCCTGCGGAGTATTGTTTTAGCAACCTGGTGCATGATCCTAGTCAACGGGGTCATTGAAAATAGAATAGAATTTGCTTTTGCAACAATTATTGTTCGATTTTAAATTAGTTCCAGTAGATTATTATTTTAGCAACCTGGTGCATAATCGTGGACAACAGGGTCATTAAAAATGAATTGTTACTTGTTTTTAACCTCTTAATATATGAATATAAAAAAAGCTCCTGCGGAGTATTGTTTTAGCAACCTGGTGCATGATCCTAGTCAACGGGGTCATTGTAAATGCAATTGAATTTGCTGTTGAAAGAATTAGTGTTTGAACTCAAAAAAAGTTCCAGTTGATTATTATTTTATCGACCTGGTGCATGATCCTAGACAACAGGGTCTTTAAAAATGCATTGTTAGTTGTTTTTATAACTCTTAATATATGAATATAAAAAAAGTTACCGTGGGGTATGGTTTAAGCAACCTGGTGCATGATCCTAGTCAACGGGGTCATTGAAAATGCAATGGAATTTGCTTTTGGAAGAATTAGTGTTCGAATTTAAAAAAAGTTCCCGTAGATTATTATTTTAGCTATCGGGTGCATAATCGTGGACAACAGTGTCATTGAAAATGCATTGTTAGTTGTTTTTATATCTCTTAATATATGAATATAAAAAATGTTCCAGTAGATTATTATCTTAGCAGCCTGGTACATGATCCTAGACAACAGGGTCATTGAAAATGCAATTGAATTTTCTTTTGGAAAATTCGTGTTCGAATTTAAAAAAAGTTCCAGTTGATTATTATTTTATCGACCTGGTGCATGATCCTAGACAACCGGGTCTTTGCAAATACAAAAGAATTTGCTTTTGGAAGAATTAGTGTTCGAATTTAAATAAGTTCCAGTAGATTATTATTTTAGCGATTTGTTCATCATCCTAGACAACAGGGTCATTGAAAATGCATTGTTAGTTGTTTTCATAACCCTTAATATATGAATATAAAAAAAGTTCCTGTGGAGTATTGTTTGAGCAACCTGGTGCATGATCCTAGTCAACGGGGTCATTGAAAATACAATAGAATTTGCTGTTGGAAGAATTAGTGTTCGAATTTGAAAAAAGTTCCAGTAGATTATTATTTTAGCAACCTGTTGCATAATCGTGGACAACAGGGTCTTTAAAAATGCATTGTTAGTTGTTTTTGTAACTCTTAATATATGAGTATAAGAGAAGTTACTGTGGAGTATTGTTTTAGCAGCCTGGTACATGATCCTAGTCAACGGGATCATTGAAAATGCAATGGAATTTGCTTTTGGAAGAATTTTTGTTCTATTTTAAATAAGTTACAGTAGAGTATTATTTTAGCTCTCTGGTTCATCATCCTAGACAACAGGGTCATTGAGAATGCATTGTTAGTTGTTTTTAACCTCTTAATATATGAATATAAAAAAAGTTCCTGTGGAGTATAGTTTTAGCAACCTGGTGCATGATCCTAGTCAACGGGGTCATTGAAAATGCAATATAATTTGGTTTTGAAAGAATTAGTTTTCGAATTTAAATAAGTTCCAGTTGATTATTATTTTAGCGACCTGGTGCATGATCCTAGACAACAGGGTCTTTAAAAATGCATTGTTAGTTGTTTTTATAACTCTTAATATATGAATATAAAAAAAGTTACCGTGGAGTATGGTTTCAGCAACCTGGTGCATGATCCTAGTCAACGGGGTCATTGAAAATGAAATAGAATTTGCTTTTGGAAGAATTAGTGTTTGAATTTAAAAAAAGTTCCAGTAGATCATTATTTTAGCGATGTGGTGCATAATCGTGGACAACGGTGTCATTAAAAATGCATTGTTAGTTGTTTTTATAACTCTTAATATATGAATATAAGAAAAGTTACTGTGGAGTATTATTTTAGCAGCCTGGTACATGATCCTAGTCAACGGGGTCATTGAAAATACAATAGAATTTGCTTTTGGAAGAATTAGTGTTCGAATTTCAAAAAAGTTCCAGTAGATTATTATTTTAGCAACCTGGTGCATAATCGTGGACAGCAGGGTCTTTAAAAATGCATTGTTAGTTGTTTTTATAACTCTTAATATATGAATATAAAAAAAGCTCCTGCGGAGTATTGTTTTAGCAAACTAGTACATGATGTTAGACAACAGGGTCATTGAAAATGCAATAGATTTTTCTTTTGAAATAATTATTGTTCGATTTTAAATTAGTTTCAGTGGATTATTATTTTAGCAACCTGGTGCATAATCGTGGACAACAGGGTCATTAAAAATGAATTGTTACTTGTTTTTAAACTCTTAATATATGAATATAAAAAATGTTCCAGTAGATTATTATCTTAGCAGCCTGGTACATGATCCTAGACAACGGGGTCATTGAAAATGCAATGTTAGTTGGTTTTGTAACTCTTAATATATGAAGATAAGAAAAGTTGGTGTGGAGTATTGTGTTTGGGGCCTGGTCCATGATCCTAGTCAACAGGGTAATTGAAATTGCAATGGAATTTGCTTTTGGAAGAATTAGTGTTCGAATTTAAATAAGTTCCAGTAGATTATTATTTTAGCGATCTGGTTCATCATCCTAGACAACAGGGTCATTGAGAATGCATTGTTAGTTGTTTTTAACCTCTTAATATATGAATATAAAAAAAGCTCCTGCGGAGTATTGTTTTAGCAACCTGGTGCATGATCCTAGTCAACGGGGTCATTGAAAATGCAATTGAATTTGCTTTTGGAAGAATTAGTTTTCGAATTTATAAAAAGTTCCAGTTGATTATTATTTTAGCGATCTGTTGCATCATCCTAGATAACAGGGTCATTGAGAATGCATTGTTAGTTGTTTTCATAACCCTCAATATATGAATATAAAAAAAGTTCCTGTGGAGTATTGTTTTAGCAACCTGGTGCATGATCCTAGTCAACGGGGTCATTGGAAATACAATAGAATGTGCTTTTGTAAGAATTAGTTTCCGAATTTTAAAAAGTTCCAGTAGATTATTATTTTAGCAACCTGGTGCATAATCGTGGACAACAGGGTCATTAAAAATGCAATCATAGTTGTTTTTATAACTCTTAATGTATGAATATAAGAAAAGCTCCTGCGGAGTATTGTTTTAGCAAACTAGTACATGATGTTAGACAACAGGGTCATTGAAAATGCAATAGAATTTTCTTTTGCAACAATTATTGTTCGATTTTAAATAAGTTTCAATGGATTATTATTTTAGCAACCTGGTGCATAATCGTGGACAACAGGGTCATTAAAAATGAATTGTTACTTGTTTTTAACCTCTTAATATATGAATATAAAAAATGTTCCAGTAGATTATTATCTTAGCAGCCTGGTACATGATCCTAGACAACAGGGTCATTAAAATGCATTGTTAGTTGTTTTTATTACTCTTAATATATGAATATAAGAGAAGTTACTGTGGAGTATTGTTTTAGCAGCCTGGTACATGATCCTAGTCAACGGGATCATTGAAAATGCAATGGAATTTGCTTTTGGAAGAATTAGTGTTCGAATTTAAATAAGTTCCAGTAGATTATTATTTTAGCGATCTGGTTCATCATCCTAGACAACAGGGTCATTGAGAATGCATTGTTAGTTGTTTTTAACCTCTTAATATATGAATATAAAAAAAGCTCCTGCGGAGTATTGTTTTAGCAACCTGGTGAATAATCCAAGTCAACGGGGTAATTGAAAATGCAATAGAATTTGCTTTTGGAAGAATTAGTTTTCGAATTTATAAAAATTTCCAGTTGATTATTATTTTAGCGACCTGGTGCATGATCCTAGACAACAGGGTCTTTAAAAATGCATTGTTAGTTGTTTTTATAACTCTTAATATATGAATATAAAAAAAGTTACCGTGGGGTATGGTTTAAGCAACCTGGTGCATGATCCTAGTCAACGGGGTCATTGAAAATGAAATGGAATTTGCTTTTGGAAGAATTAGTGTTCGAATTTAAAAAAGTTCCAGTAGATTATTATTTTAGCTATCGGGTGCATAATCGTGGACAACAGTGTCATTGAAAATGCATTGTTAGTTGTTTTTATATCTCTTAATATATGAATATAAAAAATGTTCCAGTAGATTATTATCTTAGCAGCATGGTACATGATCCTAGACAACAGGGTCATTGAAAATGCAATTGAATTTTCTTTTGGAAGAACTAGTGTTCGAATTTCAAAAAAGTTCCAGTAGATTATTATTTTAGCGACCTGGTGCATGATCCTAGACAACAGGGTCTTTGCAAATACAAAAGAATTTGCTTTTGGAAGAATTAGTGTTCGAATTTAAATAAGTTCCAGTAGATTATTATTTTAGCGATTTGTTCATCATCCTAGACAACAGGGTCATTGAAAATGCATTGTTAGTTGTTTTCATAACCCTTAATATATGAATATAAAAAAAGTTCCTGTGGAGTATTGTTTGAGCAACCTGGTGCATGATCCTAGTCAACGGGGTCATTGAAAATAGAATAGAATTTGCTTTTGGAAGAATTAGTGTTCGAATTTGAAAAAAGTTCCAGTAGATTATTATTTTAGCAACCTGGTGCATAATCGTGGACAACAGGGTCATTAAAAATGCAATCATAGTTGTTTTTATAACTCTTAATATATGAATATAAGAGTAGTTACTGTGGAGTATTGTTTTAGCAGCCTGGTACATGATCCTAGTCAACGGGATCATTGAAAATGCAATGGAATTTGCTTTTGGAAGAATTAGTGTTCGAATTTAAATAAGTCCCAGTAGATTATTATTTTAGCGATCTGTTGCATCATCCTAGATAACAGGGTCATTGAGAATGCATTGTTAGTTGTTTTCATAAACCTTAATATATAAATATAAAAAAAGTTCCCGTGGAGTATTGTTTTAGCAACCTGGTGCATGATCCTAGACTACGGGGTCATTGAAAATACAATAGAATTTGCTTTTGGAAGAATTAGTGTTCGAATTTAAAAAAAGTTCCAGTAGATTATTATTTTAGCAACCTGGTGCATAATCGTGGACAACAGGGTCATTAAAAATGCATTGTTAGTTGTTTTTATAACTCTTAATATATGAATATAAAAAAAGTCCCAGTAGATTATTATTTTAGCAACATGGTGCATGATCCTAGACAACAGGGTCATTGAAAATGCAATTGAATTTTCTTTTGGAAGAATTAGTGTTCGAATTTAAATAAGTTTCAGTGGATTATTATTTTAGCGATCTGGTTCATCATCCTAGACAACAGGGTCATTAAAAATGTATTGTTAGTTGTTTTTATAACTCTTAATATATGAATATTAAAAAAGTTCCTGTGGAGTATTGTTTTAGCGACCTGGTGCATGATCCAAGTCAACGGGGTCATTGAAAATGAAATAGAATTTGCTTTCGGAAGAATTAGTGTTCGAATTTAAAAAAAGTTCCAGTTGATTATTATTTTAGCTATCGGGTGCATAATCGTGGACAACAGTGTCATTGAAAATGCATTGTTAGTTGTTTTTATAACTCTTAATATATGAATATAAAAAAAGTTACCGTGGAGTATGGTTTAAGCAACCTGGTGCATGATCCAAGTCAACGGGGTCATTGAAAATGAAATAGAATTTGCTTTTGGAAGAATTAGTGTTCGAATTTAAATAAATTCCAGTTGATTATTATGTTAGCCAACCGGTGCATAATCGTGGACAACAGGGTCATTAAAAATGCATTGTTAGTTGTTTTTATAACTCTTAATATATGAATATAAAGAATGTTCCAGTAGATTATTATCTTAGCAGCCTGGTACATGATCCTAGACAACAGGGTCATTGAAAATGCAATTGAATTTTCTTTTGGAAGAATTTGTGTTCGAATTTAAATAAGTTCCAATAGATTATTATTTTAGCGATCTGGTTCATCATCCTAGACAACAGGGTCATTGAAAATGCATTGTTAGTTGTTTTCATAACTCTTAATATATGAATATAAAAAATGTTCCAGTAGATTATTATCTTAGCAGCCTGGTACATGATCCTAGACAACAGGGTCATTGAAAATGCAATTGAATTTTCTTTTTGAAGAATTTGTGTTCGAATTTAAATAAGTTCCAGTAGATTATTATTTTAGCGATCTGGTTCATCATCCTAGACAACAGGGTCATTGAAAATGCATTGTTAGTTGTTTTCATAACTCTTAATATATGAATATAAAAAAAGCTCCTGCGGAGTATTGTTTTAGCAACCTGGTGGATGATCCTAGTCAACGGGTTCATTGAAAATGCAATGGAATTTGCTTTTGGAAGAATTAGTGTTCGAATTTAAATAAGTCCCAGTAGATTATTATTTTAGCGATCTGTTGCATCATCCTAGATAACAGGGTCATTGAGAATGCATTGTTAGTTGTTTTCATAACCCTCAATATATGAATATAAAAAAGTTACTGTGGAGTATTGTTTTAGCAGCCTTGTACATGATCCTAGTCAACGGGATCATTGAAAATGCAATGGAATTTGCTTTTGGAAGAATTAGTATTCGAATTTAAATAAGTCCCAGTAGATTATTATTTTAGCGATCTGTTGCATCATCCTAGACAACAGGGTCATTGAGAATGCATTGTTAGTTGTTTTCATAACCCTTAATATATGAATATAAAAAAAGTTACTGTTGAGTATTGTTTTAGCAGCCTGGTACATGATCCTAGTCAACGGGATCATTGAAAATGCAATGGAATTTGCTTTTGGAAGAATTAGTATTCGAATTTAAATAAGTCCCAGTAGATTATTATTTTAGCAACCTGGTGCATAATCGTGGACAACAGTGTCATTGAAAATGCATTGTTAGTTGTTTTTATAATTCTTAATATATGAATATAAAAAATGTTCCAGTAGATTATTATCTTAGCAGCCTGGTACATGATCCTAGACAACAGGGTCATTGAAAATGCAATTGAATTTTCTTTTGGAAGAATTAGTGTTCGAATTTAAATAAGTTCCAGTAGATTATTATTTTAGCGATCTGGTTCATCATCCTAGACAACAGGGTCATTGAAAATGCATTGTTAATTGTTTTCATTACTATTAATATATGAATATAAAAAAAGCTCCTGCGGAGTATTGTTTTAGCAACCTGGTGGATGATCCTAGTCAACGGGTTCATTGAAAATGCATTTGAATTTGCTGTTTGAAGAATTAGTTTTTGAATTTAAAAAAAGTTCCAGTTGATTAGTATTTTAGCGACCTGGTGCATGATCCTAGACAACAGGGTCATTAAAAATGAATTGTTACTTGTTTTTAACCTCTTAATATATGAATTTAAAAAAAGCTCCTGCGGAGTATTGTTTTAGCGACCTGGTGCATGATCCAAGTCAACGGGGTCATTGAAAATGAAATAGAATTTGCTTTTGGAAGAATTAGTGTTCGAATTTAAAAAAAGTTCCAGTAGATTATTATTTTAGCTATCGGGTGCATAATCGTGGACAACAGTGTCTTTAAAAATGCATTGTTAGTTGTTTTTATAACTCTTAATATATGAATATAAAGAAAGTTACCGTGGAGTATGGTTTTAGCAACCTGGTGCATGATCCTAGTCAACGGGGTCATTGAAAATGCAATAGAATTTGCTTTTGGAAGAATTAGTGTTTGAATTTAAAAAAAGTTCCAGTAGATTATTATTTTAGCAACCTTGTGCATGATCATGGACAACGGGGTAATTGAAAATGCATTCTAAGTTGTTTTTATAACCCTTAATATATGAATATAAAAAAAGTTACCGTGGAGTATGGTTTAAGCAACCTGGTGCATGATCCAAGTCAACGGGGTCATTGAAAATGAAATAGAATTTGCTTTTGGAAGAATTAGTGTTCGAATTTAAATAAATTCCAGTTGATTATTATGTTAGCCAACCGGTGCATAATCGTGGACAACAGGGTCATTAAAAATGCATTGTTAGTTGTTTTTAACCTCTTAATATATCAATATAAATAAAGTTCCTGTGGAGTATTGTTTTAGCGACCTGGTGCATGATCCAAGTCAACGGGGTCATTGAAAATGAAATAGAATTTGCTTTTGGAAGAATTAGTGTTCGAATTTAAAAAAAGTTCCAGTAGATCATTATTTTAGCTATCGGGTGCATAATCGTGGACAACAGTGTCATTGAAAATGCATCGTTAGTTTTTTTTATACCTCTTAATATATGAACATAAAAAAAGTTACCGTGGAGTATGGTTTAAGCAACCTGGTGCATGATCCTAGTCAACGGGGTCATTGAGAATGCAATAGAATTTGCTTTTGGAAGAATTAGTGTTCGAATTTAAAAAAAGTTCCAGTAGATTATTATTTTAGCTATCGGGTGCATAATCGTGGACAACAGTGTCATTGAAAATGCATTGTTAGTTGTTTTTATAACTCTTAATATATGATTATAAAAAAAATTACCGTGGATTATGGTTTTAGCAACCTGGTGCATGATCCAAGTCAACGGGGTCATTGAAAATGAAATAGAATTTGCTTTTGGAAGAATTAGTGTTCGAATTTAAAAAAAGTTCCAGTAGATTATTATTTTAGCTATCGGGTGCATAATCGTGGACAACAGTGTCATTGAAAATGCATTGTTAGTTGTTTTTATAACTCTTAATATATGAATATAAAAAATGTTCCAGTAGATTATTATCTTAGCAGCCTGGTACATGATCCTAGACAACAGGGTCATTGAAAATGCAATTGAATTTTCTTTTGAAAGAATTAGTGTTCGAATTTAAATAAATTCCAGTTGTTTATTATTTTATCGACCTGGTGCATGATCCTAGACAACCGGGTCTTTGCAAATACAAAAGAATTTGCTTTTGGAAGAATTAGTGTTCGAATTTAAATAAGTTCCAGCAGATTATTATTTTAGCGATCTGGTTCATCATCCTAGACAACAGGGTCATTGAAAATGCATTGTTAGTTGTTTTCATAACCCTCAATATATGAATATAAAAAAAGCTAATGTGGAGTATTGTTTTAGCAACCTGGTGCATGATCCTAGTCAACGGGGTCATTGGAAATACAATAGAATTTGCTTTTGGAAGAATTAATGTTCGAATTTAAAAAAAGGTCCCGTAGATTATTTTTTTAGCAACCTGGTGCATAATCGTGGACAACAGGGTCAATAAAAATGCATTGTTAGTTGTTTCTATAACTCTTAATATATGAATATAAAAAATGTTCCAGTAGATTATTATCTTAGCAGCCTGGTACATGATCCTAGACAACAGGGTCATTGAAAATGCAATTGAATTTTCTTTTGGAAGAATTAGTGTTCGAATTTAAATAAGTTTCAGTGGATTATTATTTTAGCGATCTGGTTCATCATCCTAGACAACAGGGTCATTGAAAATGCATTGTTAGTTGTTTTCATAACTCTTAATATATGAATATAAAAAAAGCTCCTGCGGAGTATTGTTTTAGCAACCTGGTGGATGATCCTAGTCAACGGGTTCATTGAAAATGCATTTGAATTTGCTGTTTAAAGAATTAGTGTTCGAATTTAAAAAAAGTTCCAGTTGATTATTATTTTAGCGACCTGGTGCATGATCCTAGACAACAGGGTCATTAAAAATGAATTGTTACTTGTTTTTAACCTCTTAATATATGAATATATAAAAAGCTCCTGCGGAGTATTATTTTAGCGACCTGGTGCATGATCCAAGTCAACGGGGTCATTGAAAATGAAATAGAATTTGCTTTTGGAAGAATTAGTGTTCGAATTTAAATAAATTCCAGTAGATTATTATTTTAGCTATCGGGTGCATAATCGTGGACAACAGTGTCATTGAAAATGCATTGTTAGTTGTTTTTATAACTCTTAATATATGAATATAAAAAAAGTTACCGTGGAGTATGGTTTTAGCAACCTGGTGCATGATCCAATTCAACGGGGTCATTGAAAATGAAATAGAATTTGCTTTTGGAAGAATTAGTGTTCGAATTTAAAAAAAGTTCCAGTAGATTATTATTTTAGCTATCGGGTGCATAATCGTGGACAACAGTGTCATTGAAAATGCATTGTTAGTTGTTTTTATAACTCTTAATATATGAATATAAAAAATGTTCCAGTAGATTATTATCTTAGCAGCCTGGTACATGATCCTAGACAACAGGGTCATTGAAAATGCAATTGAATTTTCTTTTGGAAGAATTAGTGTTCGAATTTAAAAAAAGTTCCAGTTGATTATTATTTTAGCGACCTGGTGCATGATCCTAGACAACAGGGTCTTTGCAAATACGAAAGAATTTGCTTTTGGAAGAATTTGTGTTCGAATTTAAATAAGTTCCAGTAGATTATTATTTTAGCAATTTGTTCATCATCCTAGACAACAGGGTCATTGAAAATGCATTGTTAGTTGTTTTCATAACCCTTAATATATGAATATAAAAAAAGTTCCTGTGGAGTATTGTTTGAGCAACCTGGTGCATGATCCTAGACAACGGGGTCATTGAAAATACAATAGAATTTGCTTTTGGAAGAATTAGTTTTCGAATTTGAAAAAAGTTCCAGTAGATTATTATTTTAGCAACCTGGTGCATAATCGTGGACAACAGGGTCATTAAAAATGCAATCATAGTTGTTTTTATAACTCTTAATATATGAATATAAGAAAAGTTACTGTGGAGTATTGTTTTAGCAGCCTGGTACATGATCCTAGTCAACGGGATCATTGAAAATGCAATGGAATTTTCTTTTGGAGGAATTAGTATTCGAATTTAAATAAGTCCCAGTAGATTATTATTTTAGCTATCTGGTGCATGATCCTAGACAACAGGGTCTTTAAAAATGCATTGTTAGTTGTTTTCATAACTCTTAATATATGAATATAAAAAAAGTTACTGTGGAGTATTGTTTAAGCAGCCTGGTGCATGATCCTAGTCAACGGGGTCATTGAAAATACAATAGAATTTGCTTTTGGAAGAACTAGTGTTCGAACTTGAAAAAAGTTCCAGTAGATTATTACTTTAGCAACCTGGTGCATAATCGTGGACAACAGGGTCATTAAAAATGCATTGATAGTTGTTTTTATAACTCTTAATGTATGAATATAAGAAAAGCTCCTGCGGAGTATTGTTTTAGCAACCTAGTACATGATGTTAGACAACAGGGTCATTGAAAATGCAATAGAATCTTCTTTTGCAACAATTATTGTTCGATTTTAAATAAGTTTCAGTGGATTATTATTTTAGCAACCTGGTGCATAATCGTGGACAACAGGGTCATTAAAAATGAATTGTTACTTGTTTTTAACCTCTTAATATAGTAATATAAAAAAAGCTAATGTGGAGTATTGTTTTAGCAACCTGGTGCATGATCCTAGACAACGGGGTCATTGAAAATGCAATAGAATTTGCTTTTGGAAGAATTAGTGTTCGAATTTCAAAAAAGTTCCAGTTGATTATTATTTTATCGACCTGGTGCATGATCCTAGACAACAGGGTCTTTAAAAATGCATTGTTAGTTGTTTTTATAACTCTTAATATATGAATATAAAAAAAGTTACCGTGGGGTATGGTTTAAGCAACCTGGTGCATGATCCTAGTCAACGGGGTCATTGAAAATGCAATGGAAGAATTAGTGTTCGAATTTAAAAAAAGTTCCCGTAGATTATTATTTTAGCTATCGGGTGCATAATCGTGGACAACAGTGTCATTGAAAATGCATTGTTAGTTGTTTTTATATCTCTTAATATATGAATATAAAAAATGTTCCAGTAGATTATTATCTTAGCAGCCTGGTACATGATCCTAGACAACAGGGTCATTGAAAATGCAATTGAATTTTCTTTTGGAAAATTAGTGTTCGAATTTAAAAAAGTTCCAGTTGCTTATTATTTTAGCGACCTGGTGCATGATCCTAGACAACCGTCTCAATGAAAATGCAAAAGAATTAGCTTTTGAAAGAAATAGTGTTAGAATTTAAATAAATTCAACTTGATTAATATTTTAGAGACCTGGTGCATGATCCTAGACAACAGGGTCATTGAAAATGCATTGTTAGTTGTTTTCATAACCCTTAATAAATGAATATAAAAAAAGTTCCTGTGGATTATTATTTTAGCAACCTGGTGCATGATCCTAGTCAACGGGGTCATTGAAAAACAAGAGAATTTGCTGTTTAAAGAAATAGTGTTCGAATTTAAAAAAAGTTCCAGTAGATCATTATTTTAGCAACCTGGTGCAGAATCGTGGACAACAGGAAAATTAAAAAAGCAATGTTAGTTGTTTTTATAACGCTTAATATAAGAATATAAGAGAAGTTACTGTGGAGTATTGTTTTAGCAGCCTGGTACATGATCCTAGTCAACGGGATCATTGAAAATGCAATGGAATTTGCTTTTGGAAGAATTAGTGTTCGAATTTAAATAAGTTCCAGTAGATTATTTTTTTAGCGATCTGGTTCATCATCCTAGACAACAGGGTCATTGCGAATGCATTGTTAGTTGTTTTTAACCTCTTAATATATGAATATAAAAAAAGCTCCTGCGGAGTATTGTTTTAGCTACCTGGTGCATGATCCTAGACAACGGGGTCATTGAAAATAGAATAGAATTTGCTTTTGCAACAATTATTGTTCGATTTTAAATTAGTTTCAGTGGATTATTATTTTAGCAACCTGGTGCATAATCGTGGACAACAGGGTCATTAAAAATGAATTGTTACTTGTTTTTAACCTCTTAATATATGAATATAAAAAAAGCTCCTGCGGAGTATTGTTTTAGCAACATGGTGCATGATCCTAGTCAACGGGGTCATTGTAAATGCAATTGAATTTGCTTTTGGAAGAATTAGTGTTCGAATTTCAAAAAAGTTCCAGTTGATTATTATTTTATCGACCTGGTGCATGATCCTAGACAACAGGGTCTTTAAAAATGCATTGTTAGTTGTTTTTATAACTCTTAATATATGAATATAAAAAAAGTTACCATGGAGTATGGTTTAAGCAACCTGGTGCATGATCCTAGTCAACGGGGTCATTGAAAATGCAATGGAATTTGCTTTTGGAAGAATTAGTGTTCGAATTTAAAAAAAGTTCCAGTTGATTATTATTTTAGCTATCGGGTGCATAATCGTGGACAACAGTGTCATTGAAAATGCATTGTTAGTTGTTTTTATATCTCTTAATATATGAATATAAAAAATGTTCCAGTAGATTATTATCGTAGCAGCCTGGTACATGATCCTAGACAACAGGGTCATTGAAAATGCAATTGAATTTTCTTTTGGAAAATTAGTGTTCGAATTTAAAAAAAGTTCCAGTTGATTATTATTTTATCGACCTGGTGCATGATCCTAGACAACCGGGTCTTTGCAAATACAAAAGAATTTGCTTTTGGAAGAATTAGTGTTCGAATTTAAATAAGTTCCAGTAGATTATTATTTTAGCGATTTGTTCATCATCCTAGACAACAGGGTCATTGAAAATGCATTGTTAGTTGTTTTCATAACCCTTAATATATGAATATAAAAAAAGTTCCTGTGGAGTATTGTTTTAGCAACCTGGTGCATGATCCTAGTCAACGGGGTCATTGAAAAACAAGAGAATTTGCTGTTTAAAGAAATAGTGTTCGAATTTAAAAAAAGTTCCAGTTGATTATTATTTTAGCAAACCTGGTGCATAATCGTGGACAGCAGGGTCTTTAAAAATGCATTGTTAGTTGTTTTTGTAACTCTTAATATATGAGTATAAGAGAAGTTACTGTGGAGTATTGTTTTAGCAGCCTGGTACATGATCCTAGTCAACGGGATCATTGAAAATGCAATGGAATTTGCTTTTGGAAGAATTAGTGTTCGAATTTAAATAAGTTCCAGTAGATTATTATTTTAGCGATCTGGTTCATCATCCTAGACAACAGGGTCATTGAGAATGCATTGTTAGTTGTTTTTAACCTCTTAATATATGAATATAAAAAAAGCTCCTGCGGAGTATTGTTTTAGCAACCTGGTGCATGATCCTAGTCAACGGTGTCATTGAAAATGCAATAGAATTTGCTTATGGAAGAATTAGTTTTTGAATTTATAAAAAGTTCCAGTTGATTATTATTTTAGCGACCTGGTGCATGATCCTAGACAACAGGGTCTTTAAAAATGCATTGTTAGTTGTTTTTATAACTCTTAATATATGAATATAAAAAAAGTTACCGTGGAGTATGGTTTCAGCAACCTGGTGCATGATCCAAGTCAACGGGGTCATTGAAAATGAAATAGAATTTGCTTTTGGAAGAATTAGTGTTCGAATTTAAAAAAAGTTCCAGTAGATTATTATTTTAGCTATCGGGTGCATAATCGTGGACAACAGTGTCATTGAAAATGCATTGTTAGTTGTTTTTATATCTCTTAATATATGAATATAAAAAATGTTCCAGTAGATTATTATCTTAGCAGCCTGGTACATGATCCTAGACAACAGGGTCATTGAAAATGCAATTGAATTTTCTTTTGGAAAATTAGTGTTCGAATTTGAAAAAGTTCCAGTTGATTATTATTTTAGCGACCTGGTGCATGATCCTAGACAACGGGGTCTTTGCAAATACAAAAGAATTTGCTTTTGGAAGAATTAGTGTTCGAATTTAAATAAGTTCCAGTAGATTATTATTTTAGCGATTTGTTCATCATCCTAGACAACAGGGTCATTGAAAATGCATTGTTAGTTGTTTTCATAACCCTTAATATATGAATATAAAAAAAGTTCCTGTGGAGTATTGTTTTAGCAACCTGGTGCATGATCCTAGTCAACGGGGTCATTGAAAATAGAATAGAATTTGCTTTTGGAAGAATTAGTGTTCGAATTTGAAAAAAGTTCCAGTAGATTATTATTTTAGCAACCTGGTGCATAATCGTGGACAACAGGGTCTTTAAAAATGCAATTTTAGTTGTTTTTATAACTCTTAATATATGAATATAAGAAAATTTACTGTGGATTATTTTTTTAGCAGCCTTGTACATGATCCTAGTCAACGGGATCATTGAAAATGCAATGGAATTTGCTTTTGGAAGAATTAGTATTCGAATTTAAATAAGTCCCAGTAGATTATTATTTTAGCGATCTGTTGCATCATCCTAGATAACAGGGTCATTGAGAATGCATTGTTAGTTGTTTTCATAACCCTCAATATATGAATATAAAAAAAGTTCCTGTGGAGTATGGTTTTAGCAACCTGGTGCATGATCCTAGTCAACGGGGTCATTGAAAATACAATAGAATTTGCTTTTTGAAGAATTAGTGTTCGAATTTCAAAAAAGTTCCAGTAGATTATTATTTTAGCAACCTGGTGCATAATCGTGGACAACAGGGTCTTTAAAAATGCATTGTTAGTTGTTTTTATAACTCTTAATATATGAATATAAAAAATGTTCCAGTAGATTATTATCTTAGCAGCCTGGTACATGATCCTAGACAACAGGGTCATTGAAAATGCAATTGAATTTTCTTTTGGAAGAATTAGTGTTCGAATTTAAATAAGTTCCAGTAGATTATTATTTTAGCGATCTGGTTCATCATCCTAGACAACAGGGTCATTGAAAATGCATTGTTAGTTGTTTTCATAACTCTTAATATATGAATATAAAAAAAGCTCCTGCGGAGTATTGTTTTAGCAACCTGGTGGATGATCCTAGTCAACGGGTTCATTGAAAATGCATTTGAATTCGCTGTTTAAAGAATTAGTGTTCGAATTTAAAAAAAGTTCCAGTTGATTATTATTTTAGCTACCTGGTGCATGATCCAAGACAACAGGGTCATTGAAAATGAATTGTTACTTGTTTTTAACCTCTTAATATATGAATATTAAAAAAGTTCCTGTGGAGTATTGTTTTAGCGACCTGGTGCATGATCCAAGTCAACGGGGTCATTGAAAATGAAATAGAATTTGCTTTCGGAAGAATTAGTGTTCGAATTTAAAAAAAGTTCCAGTTGATTATTATTTTAGCTATCGGGTGCATAATCGTGGACAACAGTGTCATTGAAAATGCATTGTTAGTTGTTTTTATAACTCTTAATATATGAATATAAAAAAAGTTACCGTGGAGTATGGTTTAAGCAACCTGGTGCATGATCCAAGTCAACGGGGTCATTGAAAATGAAATAGAATTTGCTTTTGGAAGAATTAGTGTTCGAATTTAAAAAAAGTTCCAGTAGATTATTATTTTAGCTATCGGGTGCATAATCGTGGACAACAGTGTCAATAAAAATGCATTGTTAGTTGTTTTTATAACTCTTAATATATGAATATAAAGAATGTTCCAGTAGATTATTATCTTAGCAGCCTGGTACATGATCCTAGACAACAGGGTCATTGAAAATGCAATTGAATTTTCTTTTGGAAGAATTAGTGTTCGAATTTAAAAAAAGTTCCAGTTGATTATTATTTTAGCGACCTGGTGCATGATCCTAGACAACAGGGTCTTTGCAAATACGAAAGAATTTGCTTTTGATAGAATTAGTGTTCGAATTTAAAAAAATTACCAGCTGATTATTATTTTAGCTAGATGGTTCATGTTCCAACTAAACAGGGTCATTGAAAATGAAATAGAATTTGCTTTCGTAAGAATTAGTGTTCGAATTTAAAAAAAGTTCCAGTTGATTATTATTTTAGCTATCGGGTGCATAATCGTGGACAACAGTGTCATTGAAAATGCATTGTTAGTTGTTTTTATAACTCTTAATATATGAATATAAAAAAAGTTACCGTGGAGTATGGTTTAAGCAACCTGGTGCATGATCCAAGTCAACGGGGTCATTGAAAATGAATTAGAATTAGCTTTTGGAAGAATTAGTGTTCGAATTTAAAAAAAGTTCCAGTAGATTATTATTTTAGCTATCGGGTGCATAATCGTGGACAAGAGTGTCATTAAAAATGCATTGTTAGTTGTTTTTATAACTCTTAATATATGAATATAAGAAAAGTTACTGTGGAGTATTGTTTTAGCAGCCTGGTACATGATCCTAGTCAACGGGGTCATTGAAAATACAATAGAATTTGATTTTGGAAGAATTAGTGTTCGAATTTAAATAAGTTCCAGTAGATTATTATTTTAGCGATTTGTTCATCATCCTAGACAACAGGGTCATTGAAAATGCATTGTTAGTTGTTTTCATAACCCTTAATATATGAATATAAAAAAAGTTCCTGTGGAGTATTGTTTGAGCAACCTGGTGCATGATCCTAGTCAACGGGGTCATTGAAAATAGAATAGAATTTGCTTTTGGAAGAATTAGTTTTTCGAATTTGAAAAAAGTTCCAGTAGATTATTATTTTAGCAACCTGGTGCATAATCGTGGACAACAGGGTCATTAAAATGCATTGTTAGTTGTTTTTATTACTCTTAATATATGAATATAAGAGAAGTTACTGTGGAGTATTGTTTTAGCAGCCTTGTACATGATCCTAGTCAACGGGATCATTGAAAATGCAATGGAATTTTCTTTTGGAGGAATTAGTATTCGAATTTAAATAAGTCCCAGTAGATTATTATTTTAGCTATCTGGTGCATAATCGTGGACAACAGGGTCATTAAAAATGCATTGTTAGTTGTTTTTATAACTCTTAATATATGAATATAAGAAAAGCTCCTGTGGAGTATTGTTTTAGCAACCTGGTGCATGATCCTAGACAACGGGGTCATTGAAAATGCAATTGAATTTGCTTTTGGAAGAATTAGTGTTCGAATTTAAAAAAAGTTCCAGTTGATTATTATTTTAGCAAACTGGTGCATAATCGTGGACAACAGTGTCATTGAAAATGCATTGTTAGTTGTTTTTATATCTCTTAATATATGAATATAAAAAATGTTCCAGTAGATTATTATCTTAGCAACCTGGTGCATGATCCTAGTCAACAGGGTCATTGAAAATGCAATTGAATTTTCTTTTGGAAGAATTAGTGTTCGAATTTAAAAAAAGTTCCAGTTGATTATTATTTTAGCGACCTGGTGCATGATCCTAGACAACAGGGTCTTTGCAAATACAAAAGAATTTGCTTTTGGAAGAATTAGTGTTCGAATTTAAATAAGTTCCAGTAGATTATTATTTTAGCGATTTGTTCATCATCCTAGACAACAGGGTCATTGAAAATGCATTGTTAGTTGTTTTCATAACCCTTAATATATGAATATAAAAAAAGTTCCTGTGGAGTATTGTTTGAGCAACCTGGTGCATGATCCTAGTCAACGGGGTCATTGAAAATAGAATAGAATTTGCTTTTGGAAGAATTAGTGTTCGAATTTGAAAAAAGTTCCAGTAGATTATTATTTTAGCAACCTGGTGCATAATCGTGGACAACAGGGCCATTAAAAATGCATTGTTAGTTGTTTTTATTACTCTTAATATATGAATATAAGAAAAGTTACTGTGGAGTATTGTTTTAGCAGCCTTGTACATGATCCTAGTCAACGGGATCATTGAAAATGCAATGGAATTTGCTTTTGGAAGAATTAGTATTCGAATTTAAATAAGTTCCAGTAGATTATTATTTTAGCGATCTGGTTCATCATCCTAGACAACAGGGTCATTGCGAATGCATTGTTAGTTGTTTTTAACCTCTTAATATATGAATATAAAAAAAGCTCCTGCGGAGTATTGTTTTAGCAACCTGGTGCATGATCCGAGTCAACGGGGTCAGTGAAAATACAATAGAATTTGCTTTTGGAAGAATTATTGTTAGAATTTGAAAAAAGTTCCAGTAGATTATTATTTTAGCAACCTGGTGCATAATCGTGGACAACAGGGACATTAAAAATGCATTGTTAGTTGTTTTTATAACTCTTAATATATGAATATAAGAAAAGTTACTGTGGAGTATTGTTTTAGCAGCCTGGTACATGATCCTAGAAAACAGGGTCATTGAAAATGCAAAGGAATTTGCTTTTGGAAGAATTAGTGTTCGAATTTAAATAAGTTCCAGTAGATTATTATTTTAGCGATCTGGTTCATCATCCTAGACAACAGGGTCATTGAGAATGCATTGTTAGTTGTTTTTAACCTCTTAATATATGAATATAAAAAAAGCTCCTGCGGAGTATTGTTTTAGCAACCTGGTGCATGATCCTAGTCAACGGGGTCATTGAAAATGCAATAGAATTTGATTTTTGAAGAATTAGTGTTCGAATTTAAAAAAAGTTCCAGTTGATTATTATTTTAGCGACCTGGTGCATGATCCTAGACAACAGGGTCTTTAAAAATGCATTGTTAGTTGTTTTTATAACTCTTAATATATGAATATAAAAAAAGTTACCGTGGAGTATGGTTTTAGCAACCTGGTGCATGATCCAAGTCAACGGGGTCATTGAAAATGAAATAGAATTTGCTTTTGGAAGAATTAGTGTTTGAATTTAAAAAAAGTTCCAGTAGATCATTATTTTAGCAACCTTGTGCATTATCCAAGACAACGGGGTCATTGAAAATTCATTTTTAGTTGTTTATATAACTCTTAATATATGAATATAAAAAAAGTTCCTGTGGAGTATTGTTATAGCAACTTGGTGCATGATCCTAGTCAACGGGTTAATTGAAAATGCAATATAATTTGATGTTTGAAGAATTAGTTTTAGAATTTAAATAAATTCCAGTTGATTATTATTTTAGCGACCTGGTGCATGATTCTAGACAACATGGTCATTAAAAATGAATTGTTACTTGTTTTTAACCTCTTAATATATGAATATAAAAAAAGCTCCTGCGGAGTATTATTCTAGCGACCTGGTGCATGATCCAAGTCAACGGGGTCATTGAAAATGAAATAGAATTTGCTTTTGGAAGAATTAGTGTTCGAATTTAAATAAATTCCAGTTGATTATTATTTTAGCCAACCGGTGCATAATCGTGGACAACAGGGTCATTAAAAATGCATTGTTAGTTGTTTTTATAACTCTTAATATATGAATATAAAAAAAGTTACCGTGGAGTATGGTTTAAGCAACCTGGTGCATGATCCAAGTCAACGGGGTCATTGAAAATGAAATAGAATTTGCTTTTGGAAGAATTAGTGTTCGAATTTAAAAAAAGTTCCAGTAGATTATTATTTTAGCTATCGGGTGCATAATCGTGGACAACAGTGTCATTGAAAATGCATTGTTAGTTGTTTTTATAACTCTTAATATATGAATATAAAAAATGTTCCAGTAGATTATTATCTTAGCAGCCTGGTACATGATCCTAGACAACAGGGTCATTGAAAATGCAATTGAATTTTCTTTTGGAAGAATTAGTGTTCGAATTTAAAAAAAGTTCCAGTTGATTATTATTTTAGCGACCTGGTGCATGATCCTAGACAACAGGGTCTTTGCAAATACAAAAGAATTTGCTTTTGGAAGAATTATGGTTCGAATTTAAATAAAAACCAGTTGATTATTATTTTAGCGAACTGGTGCATGATCCAAGTCAACAGGGTCATTGAAAATGAAATAGAATTTGCTTTCGGAAGAATTAGTCATCGAATTTAAAAAAAGTTCCAGTAGATTATTATTTTAGCTATTGGGTGCATAATCGTGGACAACAGTGTCATTGAAAATGCATTGTTAGTTGTTTTTATAACTCTTAATATATGAATATAAAAAAAGTTACCGTGGAGTATGGTTTAAGCAACCTGGTGCATGATCCAAGTCAACGGGGTCATTGAAAATGAAATAGAATTTGCTTTTGGAAGAATTAGTGTTCGAATTTAAATAAATTCCAGTTGATTATTATGTTAGCAACCCGGTGCATAATCGTGGACAACAGTGTCATTAAAAATGCATTGTTAGTTGTTTTTATAACTCTTAATATATGAATATAAGAGAAGTTACTGTGGAGTATTGTTTTAGCAGCCTGGTACATGATCCTAGTCAACGGGATCATTGAAAATGCAATGGAATTTGCTTTTGGAAGAATTAGTGTTCGAATTTAAATAAGTTCCAGTAGATTATTATTTTAGCGATCTGGTTCATCATCCTAGACAACAGGGTCATTGAAAATGCATTGTTAGTTGTTTTCATAACCCTTAATATATGAATATAAAAAAGTTCCTGTGGAGTATTGTTTTAGCAACCTGGTGCATGATCCTAGTCAACGGGGTCATTGAAAATACAATAGAATTTGCTTTTGGAAGAATTAGTTTTCGAATTTGAAAAAAGTTCCAGTAGATTATTATTTTAGCAACCTGGTGCATAATCGTGGACAACAGGGTCATTAAAAATGCAATGATAGTTGTTTTTATAACTCTTAATATATGAATATAAGAAAAGTTACTGTGGAGTATTGTTTTAGCAGCCTGGTACATGATCCTAGTCAACGGGATCATTGAAAATGCAATGGAATTTTCTTTTGGAGGAATTAGTATTCGAATTTAAATAAGTCCCAGTAGATTATTATTTTAGCTATCTGGTGCATAATCGTGGACAACAGGGTCATTAAAAATGCATAGATAGTTGTTTATATTACTCTTAATATATGAATATAAGAAAAGCTCCTGCGGAGTATTGTTTTAGCAACCTGGTGCATGATCCTAGTCAACGGGGTCATTGAAAATGCAATTGAATTTGCTTTAGGAAGAAATAGAGATCGAATTTAAAAAAGTTCCAGTAGATTATTATTTTAGCTATCGGGTGCATAATCGTGGACAACAGTGTCATTGAAAATGCATTGTTAGTTGTTTTTATATCTCTTAATATATGAATATAAAAAATGTTCCAGTAGATTATTATCTTAGCAGCCTGGTACATGATCCTAGACAACAGGGTCATTGAAAATGCAATTGAATTTTCTTTTGGAAAATTAGTGTTCGAATTTAAAAAAAGTTCCTGCTTATTTTTATTTTAGCGACCTGGTGCATGATCCTAGACAACAGGGTCTTTGCAAATACAAAAGAATTTGCTTTTGGAAGAATTAGTGTTCGAATTTAAATAAGTTCCAGTAGATTATTATTTTAGCGATTTGTTCATCATCCTAGACAACAGGGTCATTGAAAATGCATTGTTAGTTGTTTTCATAACCCTTAATATATGAATATAAAAAAAGTTCCTGTGGAGTATTGTTTGAGCAACCTGGTGCATGATCCTAGTCAACGTGGTCATTGAAAATAGAAGATAATTTTCTTTTGTAATAATTAGTGTTCTAATTTGAAAATTGTTCCAGTAGATTATTATTTTAGCAACCTGGTGCATAATCGTGGACAACAGGGTCATTAAAATGCATTGTTAGTTGTTTTTATTACTCTTAATATATGAATATAAGAGAAGTTACTGTGGAGTATTGTTTTAGCAGCCTTGTACATGATCCTAGTCAACGGGATCATTGAAAATGCAATGGAATTTGCTTTTGGAAGAATTATTGTTCGAATTTAAATAAATTCCAGTAGATTATTATTTTAGCGATCTGGTTCATCATCCTAGACAACAGGGTCATTGCGAATGCATTGTTAGTTGTTTTTAACCTCTTAATATATGAATATAAAAAAAGCTCCTGCGGAGTATTGTTTTAGCAACCTGGTGCATGATCCTAGTCTACGGGTTCATTTAAAATAGTATAGAATTTGCTTTTGGAAGAATTAGTGTTCGAATTTGAAAAAAGTTCCAGTAGATTATTATTTTAGCAACCTGGTGCATAATCGTGGACAACAGGGTCATTAAAAATGCAATCATAGTTGTTTTTATAACTCTTAATATATGAATATAAGAAAAGTTACTGTGGAGTATTGTTTTAGCAGCCTGGTACATGATCCTAGTCAACGGGATCATTGAAAATGCAATGGAATTTGCTTTTGGAAGAATTATTGTTCGAATTTAAATAAATTCCAGTAGATTATTATTTTAGCGATCTGGTTCATCATCCTAGACAACAGGGTCATTGAGAATGCATTGTTAGTTGTTTTTAACCTCTTAATATATGAATATAAAAAAAGCTCCTGCGGAGTATTGTTTTAGCAACCTGGTGCATGATCCAAGTCAACGGGGTCATTGAAAATGCAAAGGAATTTGCTTTTGGAAGAATTAGTGTTCGAATTTAAAAAAAGTTCCAGCTGATTATTATTTTAGCGACCTGGTGCATGATCCTAGACAACAGGGTCTTTAAAAATGCATTGTTAGTTGTTTTTATAACTCTTAATATATGAATATAAAAAAAGTTACCGTGGAGTATGGTTTTAGCAACCTGGTGCATGATCCAAGTCAACGGGGTCATTGAAAATGAAATAGAATTTGCTTTTGGAAGAATTAGTGTTTGAATTTAAAAAAAGTTCCAGTAGATCATTATTTTAGCAACCTTGTGCATTATCCAAGACAACGGGGTCATTGAAAATTCATTTTTAGTTGTTCATAACCCTTAATATATGAATATAAAAAAAGCTCCTGCGGAGTATTGTTTTAGCAACCTGGTGGATGATCCTAGTCAACGGGTTCATTGAAAATGCATTTGAATTTGCTGTTTAAAGAATTAGTTTTCGAATTTAAAAAAAGTTCCAGTTGATTATTATTTTAGCGACCTGGTGCATGATCCTAGACAACAGGGTCATTAAAAATGAATTGTTACTTGTTTTTAACCTCTTAATATATGAATATAAAAAAAGTTCCTGTGGAGTATTGTTTTAGCGACCTGGTGCATGATCCAAGTCAACGGGGTCATTGAAAATGAAATAGAATTTGCTTTTGGAAGAATTAGTGTTCGAATTTAAAAAAAGTTCCAGTAGATCATTATTTTAGCTATCGGGTGCATAATCGTGGACAACAGTGTCATTGAAAATGCATTGTTAGTTGTTTTTATAACTCTTAATATATGAATATAAAAAAAGTTACCGTGGAGTATGGTTTTAGCAACCTGGTGCATGATCCAAGTCAACGGGGTCATTGAAAATGAAATAGAATTTGCTTTCGGAAGAATTAGTGTTCGAATTTAAAAAAAGTTCCAGTAGATCATTATTTTAGCTATCGGGTGCATAATTGTGGACAACAGTGTCATTGAAAATGCATTGTTAGTTGTTTTTATAACTCTTAATATATGAATATAAAAAATGTTCCAGTAGATTATTATCTTAGCAGCCTGGTACATGATCCTAGACAACAGGGTCATTGAAAATGCAATTGAATTTTCTTTTGGAAGAATTAGTGTTCGAATTTAAAAAAGTTCCAGTTGATTATTATTTTATCGACCTGGTGCATGATCCTAGACAACCGGGTCTTTTGCAAATACAAAAGAATTTGCTTTTGGAAGAATTAGTGTTCGAATTTAAATAAGTTCCAGCAGATTATTATTTTAGCGATCTGGTTCATCATCCTAGACAACAGGGTCATTGAAAATGCATTGTTAGTTGTTTTCATAACCCTTAATATATGAATATAAAAAAAGTTCCTGTGGAGTATTGTTTGAGCAACCTGGTGCATGATCCTAGTCAACGGGGTCATTGAAAATACAATAGAATTTGCTTTTGGAAGAATTAGTTTTCGAATTTGAAAAAAGTTCCAGTAGATTATTATTTTAGCAACCTGGTGCATAATCGTGGACAACAGGGTCATTAAAAATGCATTGTTAGTTGTTTTTATTATTCTTAATATATGAATATAAGAGAAGTTACTGTGGAGTATTGTTTTAGCAGCCTTGTACATGATCCTAGTCAACGGGATCATTGAAAATGCAATGGAATTTGCTTTTGGAAGAATTAGTATTCGAATTTAAATAAGTCCCAGTAGATTATTATTTTAGATATCTGTTGAATAATCCTATACAACAGGGTCTTTAAAAATGCATTGTTAGTTGTTTTCATAACCCTAAATATATGAGTATAAGAAAAGTTACTGTGGAGTATTGTTTTAGCAGCCTGGTACATGATCCTAGACAACGGGGTCATTGAAAATACAATAGAATTTGCTTTTGGAAGAATTAGTGTTCGAATTTGAAAAAAGTTCCAGTAGATTATTATTTTAGCAACCTGGTGCATAATCGTGGACAACAGGGTCATTAAAAATGCAATGATAGTTGTTTTTATAACTCTTAATATATGAATATAAGAAAAGTTACTGTGGAGTATTGTTTTAGCAACCTGGTGCATGATCCTAGTCAACGGGGTCATTGAAAGTGCAAGAGAATTTGCTGTTGAAAGAATAAGTGTTCGAATTTAAAAAAAGTTACAGTTGATTATTAGCTTAGCAACCTGGAGCATAATCGTGGACAACAGGGTCATTAAAAATTCATTGATAGCTGTTTTAATAACACGTAATATATGAATATAAAAAAAGTGACGGTAGATTATTATTTTAGCAACCTGGTGCATGATCTTAGTCAACGGGGTCATTGAAAATGCGATGGAATTTGCTTTTGGAAGAATTAGTGTTCGAATCTAAAATAAGTTCCAGCAGATTATTTTTTTTGCAACCTGGTGCATGATCCTAGTCAACGGGGTCATTGAGAATGCAATAGAATTTGCTTTTGGAAGAATTAGTGTTCGAATTTAAAAAAAGTTCCCGTTGATTATTATTTTAGCGACCTGGTGCATGATCCTAGACAACAGTGTCTTTAAAAATGCATTGTTAGTTGTTTTTATAACTCTTAATATATGAATATAAGAAAAGTTACTGTGGAGTATTGTTTTAGCAGCCTGGTACATGATCCTAGACAACAGGGTCATTGAAAATGCAATTGAATTTGCTTTTGGAAGAATTAGTGTTCGAATTTAAAAAAAGTTCCAGTTGATTATTAGCTTAGCAACCTGGTGCATAATCGTGGACAACAGGGTCATTAAAAATTCATTGATAGCTGTTTTTATAACACGTAATATATGAATATAAAAAAAGTGACGGTAGATTATTATTTTAGCAACCTGGTGCATGATCCTAGTCAACGGGGTCATTGAGAATGCAATAGAATTTGCTTTTGGAAGAATTAGTGTGCGAATCTAAAAAAAGTTCCAGTAGATTATTATTTTAGCAACCTGGTGCATAATCGTGGACAACAGGGTCATTATAAATGCATTGTTAGTTGTTTTTATAACTCTTAATATATGAATATAAAAAAAGTTCCAGTGGAGTATTGTTTCAGCAACCTTGGGCATGATCTAAGACAACGGTGTCATTGAAAATGCAAGAGAATTTGCTATTGAAAGAATAAGTGTTCGAATTTAAAAAAAGTTCCAGCAGATTATTATTTTCGCGATCTGGTTCATCAACCTAGACAACAGGGTCATTGAAAATGCATTGTTAGTTGTTTTCATAACCCTTAATATATGAATATAAAAAAGTTCCTGTGGAGTATTGTTTTAGCGACCTGGTGCATGATCCTAGACAACGGGGTCATTGAAAATACAATAGAATTTGCTTTTGGAAGAATTAGTTTTCGAATTTGAAAAAAGTTCCAGTAGATTATTATTTTAGCAACCTGGTGCATAATAGTGGACAACAAGGTCATTAAAAATGCAATGATAGTTGTTTTTTAAAACTCTTAATATATGGATATAAGAAAAGTTACTGTGGAGTATTGTTTTAGCAGCCTGGTACATGATCCTAGAAAACAGGGTCATTGAAAATGCAAAGGAATTTTCTTTTGGAAGAATTAGTATTCGAATTTAAATAAGTCCCAGTAGATTATTATTTTAGCTATCTGGTGCATGATCCTAGACAACAGGGTCTTTAAAAATGCATTGTTAGTTGTTTTGATAACCCTAAATATATGAATATAAAAAAAGTTCCAGTGGAGTATTGTTTTAGCAACCTTGGGCATGATCTAAGACAACGGTGTCATTGAGAATGCAATAGAATTTGCTTTTGGAAGAATTAGTGTTCCAATCTAAAAAAAGTTCGAGTTGATTATTAGCTTAGCAACCTGGTGCATAATCGTGGACAACAGGGTCATTAAAAATGCATTGATAGCTGTTTTTATAACACGTAATATATGAATATAAAAAAAGTGACGGTAGATTATTATTTTAGCAACCTGGTGCATGATCCTAGTCAACGGGGTTATTGAGAATGCAATAGAATTTGCTTTTGGAAGAATTAGTTTGCGAATCTAAAAAAAGTTCCAGTAGATTATTATTTTAGCAACCTGGTGCATAATCGTGGACAACAGGGTCATTATAAATGCATTGTTAGTTGTTTTTATAACTCTTAATATATGAATATAAAAAAAGTTCCAGTGGAGTATTGTTTCAGCAACCTTGGGCATGATCTAAGACAACGGTGTCATTGAAAATGCAAGAGAATTTGCTATTGAAAGAATAAGTGTTCGAATTTAAAAAAAGTTCCAGTTGATTATTAGCTTAGCAACCTGGTGCATAATCGTGGACAACAGGGTCATTAAAAATGCATTGATAGCTGTTTTTATAACACGTAATATATGAATATTAAAAAAGTTACGGTAGATTATTATTTTAGGAACCTTGGGCATGATCTTAGACGACGGGGTCATTGAGAATGCAATAGAATTTACTTTTGGAAGAATTAGTGTGCGAATCTAAAAAAAGTTCCAGTAGATTATTATTTTAGCAACCTGGTGCATGATCCTAGTCAACGGGGTCATTGAGAATGCAATAGAATTTGCTTTTGGAAGAATTAGTGTGCGAATCTAAAAAAAGTTCCAGTAGATTATTATTTTAGCAACCTGGTGCATAATCGTGGACAACAGGGTCAATAAAAATGCATTGTTAGTTGTTTTTATAACTCTTAATATATGAATATAAAAAAAGCTCCTGCGGAGTATTGTTTTAGCAACCTAGTACATGATGTTAGACAACAGGGTCATTGAAAATGCAATAGAATTTGCTTTTGGAAGAATTAGTGTTCGAATCTAAAATAAGTTCCAGTAGATTATTATTTTAGCAACCTGGTGCATAATCGTGGACAACAGGGTCATTAAAAATACAATAGAATTTGCTTTTGGAAGAATTAGTGTTCGAATTTATAAAAAGTTCCAGAAGATTATTATTTTAGCAACCTGGTGCATAATAGTGGACAACAGGGTCAATAAAAATGCATTGTTAGTTGTTTTTATAACTCTTAATATATGAATATAAAAAAAGCTCCTGCGGAGTATTGTTTTTGCAAACTACTACATGATGTTAGACAACAGGGTCATTGAAAATGCAATAGAATTTTCTTTTGCAACAGTTATTGTTCGATTTTAAATAAGTTTCAGTGGATTATTATTTTAGCAACCTGGTGCATGATCCTAGTCAACAGGGTCATTGAAAATGCATTGTTAGTTGTTTTTATAACTCTTAATATATGAATATAAAAAAAGTTACCGTGGAGTATGGTTTAAGCAACCTGGTGCATGATCCAATTCAACGGGGTCATTGAAAATGCGATGGGATTTGCTTTTGGAAGAATTAGTGTTCGAATCTAAAATAAGTCCCAGTAGATTATTATTTTAGCGATCTGTTGCATCATCCTGGACAAGAGGGTCATTGAGAATGCATTGTTAGTTGTTTTCATAACCCTTAATATATGAATATAAAAAAAGTTCATGTGGAGTATTGTTTTAGCAACCTGGTGCATGATCCTAGACAATGGTGTCATTGAAAATACAAGAGAATTTGATTTTTAAAGAATTAGTGTTCGAAATTGAAAAAAGTTCCAGTAGATTATTATTTTAGCAACCTGGTGCATAATCGTGGACATCAGGGTCTTTAAAAATGCATTGTTAGTTGTTTTTATAACTCTTAATATATGAATATAAAAAAAGTTACCGTGGAGTATTATTTTAGCAACCCGGTGCATGATCATGGACAACGGGGTCATTGAAAATTTAAGAGAATTTGCTGTTTAAAGAATTAGTGTACGAATTTAAATAATTTCCAGTTGATTATTATTTTAGCGACCTGGTGCATGATCCTAGACAACAGGGTCATTAAAAATGCATTGTTATTTGTTTTAATAACTGGTAATATATGAATATAAAAAAAGTTAGGGTAGATTATTATTTTAGCAACCTGTTGCATGATCTTAGTCAACGGGGTCATTGAAAATGCGATGGGATTTGCTTTTTGGAATAATTTGTGTTCGAATTTAAAAAAAGTTCCAGTAGATTATTATTTTAGCAACCTTGGGCATGATCCTAATCAACGGGGTCATTGAAAATGCAAGAGAATTTGCTGTTGAAAGAATAAGTGTTCGAATTTAAAAAAAGTTCCAGTTGATTATTAGCTTAGCAACCTGGTGCATAATCGTTGACAAAAAGGGTCATTAAAAATGCATTGATAGCTGTTTTTATAACACGTAATATATGAATATAAAAAAAGTGACGGTAGATTAGTATTTTAGGAACCTTGGGCATGATCTTAGACGACGGGGTCATTGAGAATGCAATAGAATTTACTTTTGGAAGAATTAGTGTGCGAATCTAAAAAAAGTTCCAGTAGATTATTATTTTAGCAACCTGGTGCATAATCGTGGACAACAGGGTCATTATAAATGCATTGTTAGTTGTTTTTATAACTCTTAATATATGAATATAAAAAAAGTTCCAGTGGAGTATTGTTTCAGCAACCTTGGGCATGATCTAAGACAACGGTGTCATTGAGAATGCAATAGAATTTGCTTTTGGAAGAATTAGTGTTCGAATCTAAAATAAGTTCCAGTAGATTATTATTTTAGCAATCTGGTGCATGATCCTAATCAACGGGGTCATTGAAAATGCAAGAGAATTTGCTATTGAAAGAATAAGTGTTCGAATTTAAAAAAAGTTCCAGTTGATTATTAGCTTAGCAACCTGGTGCATAATCGTGGACAACAGGGTCATTAAAAATGCATTGATAGCTGTTTTTATAACACGTAATATATGAATATTAAAAAAGTTACGGTAGATTATTATTTTAGGAACCTTGGGCATGATCTTAGACGACGGGGTCATTGAGAATGCAATAGAATTTACTTTTGGAAGAATTAGTGTGCGAATCTAAAAAAAGTTCCAGTAGATTATTATTTTAGCAACCTGGTGCATAATCGTGGACAACAGGGTCAATAAAAATGCATTGTTAGTTGTTTTTATAACTCTTAATATATGAATATAAAAAAAGTTCCAGTGGAGTATTGTTTCAGCAACCTTGGGCATGATCTAAGACAACGGTGTCATTGAGAATGCAATAGAATTTGCTTTTGGAAGAATTAGTGTTCGAAATTGAAAAAAGCTCCAGTAGATTATTATTTTAGCGATCTGGTTCATCATCCTAGACAACAGGGTCATTGAGAATGCATTGTTACTTGTTTTTAACCTCTTAATATATTAATATAAAAAAAGCTAATGTGGAGTATTGTTTTAGCAACCTGGTGCATGATCCTAGTCAACGGGGTCATTGAAAATGCAAAGGAATTTGCTTTTGGATGAATTAGTGTTCGAATTTAAAAAAAGTTCCAGTTGATTATTAGCTTAGCAACCTGGTGCATAATCGTTGACAACAGGGTCATTAAAAATTCATTGATAGCTGTTTTTATAACACGTGATATATGAATATAAAAAAAGTGACGGTAGATTATTATTTTAGCAACCTGGTGCATGATCTTAGACGACGGGGTCATTGAGAATGCAATAGAATTTGCTTTTGGAAGAATTAGTGTGCGAATCTAAAAAAAGTTCCAGTAGATTATTATTGTAGCAACCTGGTGCATAATCGTGGACAACAGGGTCATTATAAATGCATTGTTAGTTGTTTTTATAACTCTTAATATATGAATATAAAAAAAGTTCCAGTGGAGTATTGTTTCAGCAACCTTGGGCATGATCTAAGACAACGGTGTCATTGAGAATGCAATAGAATTTGCTTTTGGAAGAATTAGTGTTCGAATCTAAAATAAGTTCCAGTAGATTATTATTTTAGCAATCTGGTGCATGATCCTAATCAACGGGGTCATTGAAAATGCAAGAGAATTTGCTATTGAAAGAATAAGTGTTCGAATTTAAAAAAAGTTCCAGTTGATTATTAGCTTAGCAACCTGGTGCATAATCGTGGACAACAGGGTCATTAAAAATGCATTGATAGCTGTTTTTATAACACGTAATATATGAATATAAAAAAAGTGACGGTAGATTATTATTTTAGCAACCTTGGGCATGATCTTAGACGACGGGGTCATTGAGAATGCAATAGAATTTGCTTTTGGAAGAATTAGTGTGCGAATCTAAAAAAAGTTCCAGTAGATTATTATTTTAGCAACCTGGTGCATAATCGTGGACAACAGGGTCATTATAAATGCATTGTTAGTTGTTTTTATAACTCTTAATATATGAATATAAAAAAAGTTCCAGTGGAGTATTGTTTCAGCAACCTTGGGCATGATCTAAGACAACGGTGTCATTGAGAATGCAATAGAATTTGCTTTTGGAAGAATTAGTGTTCGAATCTGAAAAAGCTCCAGTAGATTATTATTTTAGCGATCTGGTTCATCATCCTAGACAACAGGGTCATTGAGAATGCATTGTTAGTTGTTTTTAACCTCTTAATATATGAATATAAAAAAGCTCCTGCGGAGTATTGTTTTAGCGACCTGGTGCATGATCCTAATCAACGGGGTCATTGAAAATGCAAAGGAATTTGCTTTTGGATGAATTAGTGTTCGAATTTAAAAAAAGTTCCAGTTGATTATTATTTTAGCAACCTGGTGCATAATCGTGGACAACAGGGTCATTAAAAATTCATTGATAGCTGTTTTTATAACACGTAATATATGAATATAAAAAAAGTGACGGTAGATTATTATTTTAGCAACCTGGTGCATGATCCTAGTCAACGGGGTTATTGAGAATGCGATGGGATTTGCTTTTGGAAGAATTAGTTTTCGAATCTAAAATAAGTCCCAGTAGATTATTATTTTAGCGATCTGTTGCATCATCCTGGACAAGAGGGTCATTGAGAATGCATTGTTAGTTGTTTTCATAAACCTTAATATATAAATATAAAAAAAGTTCCTGTGGAGTATTGTTTTAGAAACATGGTGCATGATCCTAGTCAACGGGGTGATTGAAAATACAATAGAATTTGCTTTTGGAAGAATTAGTGTTCGAAATTGAAAAAAGCTCCAGTAGATTATTATTTTAGCAACCTGGTGCATAATCGTGGACAACAGGGTCATTAAAAATGCATTGATAGTTGTTTTTATAACTCTTAATATATGAATATAAGAAAAGTTACCGTGGAGTATTGTTTTAGCAACCTGGTGCATGATCCTATCACAACGGGGTCATTGAAAATACAAGAGAATTTGCTGCATAAAGAATTAGTGTTCGAATTTAAAAAAAGTTCCAGTTGATTATTATTTTAGCAACCTGGTGCATTATCCAAGACAACGGGGTCATTAAAAATGCATTGTTATTTGTTTTAATAACTGGTAATATATGAATATAAAAAAAGTTAGGGTAGATTATTATTTTAGCAACCTGTTGCATGATCTTAGTCAACGGGGTCATTGAAAATGCGATGGGATTTCCTTTTGGAAAAATTAGTGTTCGAATATAAAAGAAGTTCCAGTAGATTATTATTTTAGCAACCTTGGGCATGATCCTAATCAACGGGGTCATTGAAAATGCAAGAGAATTTGCTGTTGAAAGAATAAGTGTTCGAATTTAAAAAAAGTTCCAGTTGATTATTAGCTTAGCAACCTGGTGCATAATCGTTGACAACAGGGTCATTAAAAATTCATTGATAGCTGTTTTTATAACACGTAATATATGAATATAAAAAAAGTGACGGTAGATTATTATTTTAGGAACCTTGGGCATGATCTTAGACGACGGGGTCATTGAGAATGCAATAGAATTTACTTTTGGAAGAATTAGTGTGCGAATCTAAAAAAAGTTCCAGTAGATTATTATTTTAGCAACCTGGTGCATAATCGTGGACAACAGGGTCATTATAAATGCATTGTTAGTTGTTTTTATAACTCTTAATATATGAATATAAAAAAAGTTCCAGTGGAGTATTGTTTCAGCAACCTTGGGCATGATCTAAGACAACGGTGTCATTGAGAATGCAATAGAATTTGCTTTTGGAAGAATTAGTGTTCGAATCTAAAATAAGTTCCAGTAGATTATTATTTTAGCAATCTGGTGCATGATCCTAATCAACGGGGTCATTGAAAATGCAAGAGAATTTGCTATTGAAAGAATAAGTGTTCGAATTTAAAAAAAGTTCCAGTTGATTATTAGCTTAGCAACCTGGTGCATAATCGTGGACAACAGGGTCATTAAAAATGCATTGATAGCTGTTTTTATAACACGTAATATATGAATATTAAAAAAGTTACGGTAGATTATTATTTTAGGAACCTTGGGCATGATCTTAGACGACGGGGTCATTGAGAATGCAATAGAATTTACTTTTGGAAGAATTAGTGTGCGAATCTAAAAAAAGTTCCAGTAGATTATTATTTTAGCAACCTTGTGCATTATCTTGGACAACAGTGTCAATATAAATGCATTGTTAGTTGTTTTTATAACTCTTAATATATGAATATAAAAAAGTTCCAGTGGAGTATTGTTTCAGCAACCTAGGGCATGATCTAAGACAACGGTGTCATTGAGAATGCAATAGAATTTGCTTTTGGAAGAATTAGTGTTCGAAATTGAAAAAAGCTCCAGTAGATTATTATTTTAGCGATCTGGTTCATCATCCTAGACAACAGGGTCATTAAAAATGAATTGTTACTTGTTTTTAACCTCTTAATATATTAATATAAAAAAAGCTACTGTGGAGTATTGTTTTAGTAACCTGGTGCATGATCCTAGAAAACAGGGTCATTGAAAATGCAAAGGAATTTGCTTTTGGATGAATTAGTGTTCGAATTTAAAAAAAGTTCCAGTTGATTATTAGCTTAGCAACCTGGTGCATAATCGTTGACAACAGGGTCATTAAAGATTCATTGATAGCTGTTTTTATAACACGTAATATATGAATATAAAAAAAGTGACGGTAGATTATTATTTTAGCAACCTTGGGCATGATCTTAGACGACGGGGTCATTGAGAATGCAATAGAATTTGCTTTTGGAAGAATTAGTGTGCGAATCTAAAAAAAGTTCCAGTAGATTATTATTTTAGCAACCTGGTGCATAATCGTGGACAACAGGGTCATTATAAATGCATTGTTAGTTGTTTTTATAACTCTTAATATATGAATATAAAAAAAGTTCCAGTGGAGTATTGTTTCAGCAACCTTGGGCATGATCTAAGACAACGGTGTCATTGAGAATGCAATAGAATTTGCTTTTGGAAGAATTAGTGTTCGAATCTAAAATAAGTTCCAGTAGATTATTATTTTAGCAATCTGGTGCATGATCCTAGTCAACGGGGTCATTGAGAATGCAATAGAATTTGCTTTTGGAAGAATTAGTGTTCGAATATAAAAAAAGTTCCAGTAGATTATTATTTTAGCAACCTGGTGCATAATCGTGGACAACAGGGTCATTAAAAATTCATTGATAGCTGTTTTTATAACACGTAATATATGAATATAAAAAAAGTGACGGTAGATTATTATTTTAGCAACCTTGGGCATGATCTTAGACGACGGGGTCATTGAGAATGCAATAGAATTTACTTTTGGAAGAATTAGTGTGCGAATCTAAAAAAAGTTCCAGTAGATTATTATTTTAGCAACCTGGTGCATAATCGTGGACAACAGGGTCATTATAAATGCATTGTTAGTTGTTTTTATAACTCTTAATATATGAATATAAAAAAAGTTCCAGTGGAGTATTGTTTCAGCAACCTTGGGCATGATCTAAGACAACGGTGTCATTGAGAATGCAATAGAATTTGCTTTTGGAAGAATTAGTGTTCGAATTTAAAAAAAGTTCCCGTTGATTATTATTTTAGCGACCTGGTTCATCATCCTAGACAACAGGGTCATTGAGAATGCATTGTTAGTTGTTTTTAACCTCTTAATATATGAATATAAAAAAAGTTCCTGTGGAGTATTGTTTTAGCAACCTGGTGCATGATCCTAGTCAACGGGGTCATTGCAAATGCAATAGAATTTGCTTTTGGAAGAATTAGTGTTCGAATTTAAAAAAGTTCCAGTTGATTATTAGCTTAGCAACCTGGTGCATAATCGTGGACAACAGGGTCATTAAAAATTCATTGATAGCTGTTTTTATAACACGTAATATATGAATATAAAAAAAGTGACGGTAGATTATTATTTTAGCAACCTGGTGCATGATCCTAGTCAACGGGGTCATTGAAAATGCGATGGGATTTCCTTTTGGAAAAATTAGTGTTCGAATATAAAAAAAGTGACGGTAGATTATTATTTTAGCGATCTGTTGCATCATCCTGGACAAGAGGGTCATTGAGAATGCATTGTTAGTTGTTTTCATAACCCTTAATATATGAATATAAAAAAAGTTCCTGTGGAGTATTGATTTAGCAACCTGGTGCATGATCCTAGTTAACGGGGTGATTGAAAATACAATAGAATTTGCTTTTGGAAGAATTAGTGTTCGAAATTGAAAAAAGCTCCAGTAGATTATTATTTTAGCAACCTGGTGCATAATCGTGGACAACAGGGTCATTAAAAATGCATTGATAGTTGTTTTTATAACTCTTAATATATGAATATAAGAAAAGTTACCGTGGAGTATTATTTTAGCGACCTGGTGCATGATCCTAGAGAAATGGGGTCATTGAAAGTACAAGAGAATTTGCTGTATAAAGAATTAGTGTCCGAATTTAAAAAAAGTTCCAGCTGATTATTATTTTAGCGACCTGGTGCATGATCCTAGAAAACGGGGTCATTGAAAATGCATTGTTAGTTGTTGTAATAACTGGTAATATATGAATATAAAAAAAGTTAGGGTAGATTATTATTTTAGCAACCTGTTGCATGATCTTAGTCAACGGGGTCATTGAAAATGCGATGGGATTTCCTTTTGGAAAAATTAGTGTTCGAATATAAAATAAGTTCCAGTAGATTATTATTTTAGCAACCTTGGGCATGATCCTAATCAACGGGGTCATTGAAAATGCAAGAGAATTTGCTGTTGAAAGAATAAGTGTTCGAATTTAAAAAAAGTTCCAGTTGATTATTAGCTTAGCAACCTGGTGCATAATCGTTGACAACAGGGTCATTAAAGATTCATTGATAGCTGTTTTTATAACACGTAATATATGAATATAAAAAAAGTGACGGTAGATTATTATTTTAGCAACCTTGGGCATGATCTTAGATGACGGGGTCATTGAGAATGCAATAGAATTTGCTTTTGGAAGAATTAGTGTGCGAATCTAAAAAAAGTTCCAGTAGATTATTATTTTAGCAACCTGGTGCATAATCGTGGACAACAGGGTCATTATAAATGCATTGTTAGTTGTTTTTATAACTCTTAATATATGAATATAAAAAAAGTTCCAATGGAGTATTGTTTCAGCAACCTTGGGCATGATCTTAGACGACGGGGTCATTGAGAATGCAATAGAATTTACTTTTTGGAAGAATTAGTGTGCGAATCTAAAAAAGTTCCAGTAGATTATTATTTTAGCAACCTGGTGCATAATCGTGGACAACAGGGTCATTAAAAATGCATTGTTAGTTGTTTTTATAACTCTTAATATATGAATATAAAAAAAGTTCCAGTGGAGTATTGTTTCAGCAACCTTGGGCATGATCTAAGACAACGGGGTCATTGAAAATGCAATAGAATTTGCTTTTGGAAGAATTAGTGTTCGAATCTAAAATAAGTTCCAGCAGATTATTATTTTTGCAACCTGGTGCATGACCCTAATCAACGGGGTCATTGAAAATGCAATAGAATTTGCTTTTGGAAGAATTAGTGCTCCAATCTAAAAAAAGTTCCAGTAGATTATTATTTTAGCAACCTGGTGCATAATCGTGGACAACAGGGTCAATAAAAATGCATTGTTAGTTGTTTTTATAACTCTTAATATATGAATATAAAAAAAGCTCCTGCGGAGTATTGTTTTAGCAACCTAGTACATGATCTTAGACAACAGGGTCATTGAAAATGCAATGGAATTTGCTTTTGGAAGAATTAGTGTTGGAATCTAAAATAAGTTCCAGTAGATTATTATTTTAGCAACCTTGGGCATGATCTTAGACAACGGGGTCATTGAAAATGCAATAGAATTTTCTTTTGCAACAATTATTGTTCGATTTTAAATAAGTTCCAGTCGATTATTATTTTAGCAACCTGGTGCATAATCGTGGACAACAGGGTCATTAAAAATGAATTGTTACTTGTTTTTAACCTCTTAATATATTAATATAAAAAAAGCTAATGTGGAGTATTGTTTTAGCAACCTGGTGCATGATCTTAGACAACGGGGTCATTGAAAATGCAATAGAATTTGCTTTTCGAACAATTATTGTTCGATTTTAAATAAGTTTCAGTGGATTATTATTTTAGCCGCCTAGTGCATAATCGTGGAAAACAGGCTCTTTATAAATGCATAATAAGTTGTTTTTATAACGTTTAAATGTGAATATAAAAAAGTTTCCTGTGAAGTATTGTTTTAGCGACCTGGTGCATGATCCTAGACAACAGGGTCATTAAAAAAGAATTGTTACTTGTTTTTATACCTCTTAATATATGAATATAAAAGAATTTCCAGTAGATTATTATTTTAGCAACCTGGTGCATAATCGTGGACAACAGGGTCATTGAAAATGCAATAGAATTTGCTTTTGGAAGAATTAGTTTTCGAATCTAAAATAAGTTCCAGTAGATTATTATTTTAGTAACCTGGTGCATAATCGTGGAAAACAGGGTCATTATAAATAAGTTGTTTTTATAACGTTTAAATGTGAATATAAAAACGGTTCCTGTGAAGTATTGTTTTAGCAACCTGGTGCATGTTCTTAAACAACGGGGTCACTGAAAATGCAATAGAATTTGCTTTTGGATGAATTAGTGTTCGAATTTAAATAAGTTCCAGTTGATTATTATTTCAGCGACCTGGTGCATGATCCTAGACAGCGGGGTCATTAAAAATGCATTGTTAGTTGTTTTTATAATTCTTAATATATGAATATAAAAAAAATTCCAGTAGATTATTATTTTAGCAACCTGGTGCATGATCCTAATCAACGGTGTCATTGAAAATGCAAGAGAATTTGCTATTGAAAGAATAAGTGTTCGAATTTAAAAAAAGTTCCAGTTGATTATTAGCTTAGCAACCTGGTGCATAATCGTGGACAACAGGGTCATTAAAAATGCATTGATAGCTGTTTTTATAACACGTAATATATGAATATTAATAAAGTTACGGTAGATTATTATTTTAGGAACCTTGGGCATGATCTTAGACGACGGGGTCATTGAGAATGCAATAGAATTTACTTTTGGAAGAATTAGTGTGCGAATCTAAAAAAAGTTCCAGTAGATTATTATTTTAGCAACCTGGTGCATAATCGTGGACAACAGGGTCAATAAAAATGCATTGTTAGTTGTTTTTATAACTCTTAATATATGAATATAAAAAAAGTTCCAGTGGAGTATTGTTTCAGCAACCTTGGGCATGATCTAAGACAACGGTGTCATTGAAAATGCAAGAGAATTTGCTATTGAAAGAATAAGTGTTCGAATTTAAAAAAAGTTCCAGTTGATTATTAGCTTAGCAACCTGGTGCATAATCGTGGACAACAGGGTCATTAAAAATGCATTGATAGCTGTTTTTATAACACGTAATATATGAATATAAAAAAAGTGACGGTAGATTAGTATTTTAGCAACCTTGGGCATGATCTTAGACGACGGGGTCATTGAGAATGCAATAGAATTTACTTTTGGAAGAATTAGTGTGCGAATCTAAAAAAAGTTCCAGTAGATTATTATTTTAGCAACCTGGTGCATAATCGTGGACAACAGGGTCAATAAAAATGCATTGTTAGTTGTTTTTATAACTCTTAATATATGAATATAAAAAAAGTTCCAGTGGAGTATTTCTTCAGCAACCTTGGGCATGATCTAAGACAACGGTGTCATTGAGAATGCAATAGAATTTGCTTTTGGAAGAATTAGTGTTCGAAATTGAAAAAAGCTCCAGTAGATTATTATTTTAGCGATCTGGTTCATCATCCTAGACAACAGGGTCATTGAGAATGCATTGTTAGTTGTTTTTAACCTCTTAATATATGAATATAAAAAAAGCTCCTGCGGAGTATTGTTTTAGCTACCTGGTGCATGATCCTATTCAACGGGGTCATTGAAAATGCAAAGGAATTTGCTTTTGGATGAATTAGTGTTCGAATTTAAAAAAAGTTCCAGTTGATTATTATTTTAGCAACCTGGAGCATAATCGTGGACAACAGGGTCATTAAAAATTCATTGATAGCTGTTTTTATAACACGTAATATATAAATATAAAAAAAGTGACGGTAGATTATTATTTTAGCAACCTGGTGCATGATCTTAGTCAACGGGGTCATTGAAAATGCGATGGGATTTGCTTTTGGAAGAATTAGGTGTTCGAATCTAAAATAAGTCCCAGTAGATTATTATTTTAGCGATCTGTTGCATCATCCTGGACAAGAGGGTCATTGAGAATGCATTGTTAGTTGTTTTCATAACCCTTAATATATGAATATAAAAAAGTTCCTGTGGAGTATTGTTTTAGCAACCTGGTGCATGATCCTAGTCAACGGGGTGATTGAAAATACAATAGAATTTGCTTTTGGAAGAATTAGTGTTCGGAAATTGAAAAAAGCTCCAGTAGATTATTATTTTAGCAACCTGGTGCATAATCGTGGACAACAGGGTCATTAAAAATGCATTGATAGTTGTTTTTATAACTTTTAATATATGAATATAAAAAAAGTTCCTGTGGAGTATTGTTTTAGCAACCTGGTGCATGATCCTAGACAACGGGGTCATTGAAATTACAAGAGAATTTGCTGTTTAAAGAATTAGTGTTCGAATTTAAAAAAAGTTCCAGTTGATTATTATTTTAGCAACCTGGTGCATTATCCAAGACAACGGGGTCATTAAAAATGCATTGTTAGTTGTTTTTATAACTCTTAATATATGAATACAAAAAAAGTTACGGTAGATTATTATTTTAGCAACCTGTTGCATGATCTTAGTCAACGGGGTCATTGAAAATGCGATGGGATTTGCTTTTGGAAGAATTAGTGTTCGAATCTAAAATAAGTTCCAGTAGATTATTATTTTAGCAACCTTGCGCATGATCCTAATCAACGGGGTCATTGAAAATGCAAGAGAATTTGCTGTTGAAAGAATAAGTGTTCGAATTTAAAAAAAGTTCCAGTTGATTATTAGCTTAGCAACCTGGTGCATAATCGTTGACAACAGGGTCATTAAAAATGCATTGATAGATGTTTTTATAACACTTAATATATGAATATAAAAAAAGTGACGGTAGATTATTATTTTAGGAACCTTGGGCATGATCTTAGACGACGGGGTCATTGAGAATGCAATAGAATTTGCTTTTGGAAGAATTAGTGTGCGAATCTAAAAAAAGTTCCAGTAGATTATTATTTTAGCAACCTGGTGCATAATCGTGGACAACAGGGTCATTATAAATGCATTGTTAGTTGTTTTTATAACTCTTAATATATGAATATAAAAAAAGTTCCAGTGGAGTATTGTTTCAGCAACCTTGGGCATGATCTAAGACAACGGTGTCATTGAGAATGCAATAGAATTTGCTTTTGGAAGAATTAGTGTTCCAATCTAAAATAAGTTCCAGCAGATTATTATTTTTGCAACCTGGTGCATGACCCTAATCAACGGGGTCATTGAAAATGCAATAGAATTTGCTTTTGGAAGAATTAGTGCTCCAATCTAAAAAAAGTTCCAGTAGATTTTATTTTAGCAACCTGGTGCATAATTCTGGACAACAGGGTCATTAAAAATGCATTGTTAGTTGTTTTTATAACTCTTAATATATGAATATAAAAAAAGCTCCTGCGGAGTTTTGTTTTAGCAACCTAGTACATGATCTTAGACAACAGGGTCATTGAAAATGCAATGGAATTTGCTTTTGGAAGAATTAGTGTTGGAATCTAAAATAAGTTCCAGTAGATTATTATTTTAGCAACCTTGGGCATGATCTTAGACAACGGGGTCATTGAAAATACAATAGAATTTGCTTTTGGAAGGATTAGTGTTCGATTTTAAATAAGTTCCAGAAGATTATTATTTTAGCAACCTGGTGCATAATAGTGGACAACAGGGTCAATAAAAATGCATTGTTACTTGTTTTTAAACTCTTAATATATTAATATAAAAAAAGCTAATGTGGAGTATTGTTTTAGCAACCTGGTGCATGATCTTAGACAACGGGGTCATTGAAAATGCAATAGAATTTGCTTTTCGAACAATTATTGTTCGATTTTAAATAAGTTTCAGTGGATTATTATTTTAGCCGCCTAGTGCATAATCGTGGAAAACAGGCTCTTTATAAATGCATAATAAGTTGTTTTTATAACGTTTAAATGTGAATATAAAAAAGTTTCCTGTGAAGTATTGTTTTAGCGACCTGGTGCATGATCCTAGACAACAGGGTCATTAAAAAAGAATTGTTACTTGTTTTTATACCTCTTAATATATGAATATAAAAGAATTTCCAGTAGATTATTATTTTAGCAACCTGGTGCATAATCGTGGACAACAGGGTCATTGAAAATGCAATAGAATTTGCTTTTGGAAGAATTAGTTTTCGAATCTAAAATAAGTTCCAGTAGATTATTATTTTAGTAACCTGGTGCATAATCGTGGAAAACAGGGTCATTATAAATAAGTTGTTTTTATAACGTTTAAATGTGAATATAAAAACGGTTCCTGTGAAGTATTGTTTTAGCAACCTGGTGCATGTTCTTAAACAACGGGGTCACTGAAAATGCAATAGAATTTGCTTTTGGATGAATTAGTGTTCGAATTTAAATAAGTTCCAGTTGATTATTATTTCAGCGACCTGGTGCATGATCCTAGACAGCGGGGTCATTAAAAATGCATTGTTAGTTGTTTTTATAATTCTTAATATATGAATATAAAAAAAATTCCAGTAGATGATTATTTTAGCAACCTGGTGCATCATCCTAGAAAACAGGGTCATTAAAAATGCATTGTTAGTTGTTTTTATAATTCTTAATATATGAATATAAAAAAAATTCCAGTAGATTATTATTTTAGCAACCTTGGGCATGATCTTAGACAATGGGGTCATTGAAAATGCAATAGAATTTGCTTTTGGAAGAATTAGTGTTCGAATTTATAAAAAGTTCCAGTAGATGATTATTTTAGTAACCTGGTGCATGATCCTAGTCAACGGGGTCATTGAAAATGCGATGGAATTTGCTTTTGGAATAATTTGTGTTCGAATTTAAAAAAAGTTCCAGTAGATTATTCTTTTAGAAACCTGGTGCATAACCGTGGACAACAGGGTCATTAAAAATGAATTGTTACTTGTCTTTATACCTCTTAATATATGAATATAAAAGAAGTTCCAGTAGATTATTATTTTAGCAACCTTGGGCATGATCTTAGACAACGGGGTCATTTAAAATGAAATAGAATTTGCTTTCGGAAGAATTAGTTTTCGAATATAAAAAAAGTAGTAGTAGATTATTATTTTAGCAAGTGGGTGCATAACCGTGGACAACAGGGTCATTAAAAATGAATTGTTACTTGTCTTTATACCTCTTAATATATGAATATAAAAGAAGTTCCAGTAGATTATTATTTTAGCAACCTTGGGCATGATCCTAATCAACGGGGTCATTGAAAATGCAAGAGAATTTGCTGTTGAAAGAATAAGTGTTCGAATTTAAAAAAAGTTCCAGTTGATTATTATGTTAGAAACCTGGTGCATAATCGTTGAAAACAGGGTCATTGAAAATGCGATGGAATTTGCTTTTGGAAGAATTAGTCTTCGAATCTAAAAAAAGTTCCAGTAGATTATTATTTTAGCGACCTGGTGCATAAACATAGACAACAGGGTCATTGAAAATGCATTCTAAGTTGTTTTTATAACCCTTAATATATGTATATAACAAAAGTTCCTGTGGAGTATTGTTTTAGCAACCTTGGGCATGATCTTAGACAACGGGGTCATTGAAAATGCAATAGAATTTGCTTTTGGAAGAATTAGTCTAATCTAAAATAAGTTCCAGTAGATTATTATTTTAGCGACCTGGTGCATCATCCGAGACAACGGGGTCATTGAAAATGCAAGAGAATTTGCTGTTGAAGGAATTAGTGTTCGAATTTAAAAAAATTTCCAGTTGATTCTTAGCTTAGCAACCTGGTACATAATCGTGGACAACAGGGTCATTAAAATTGCATTATAAGTTGTTTTTATAACTTTTAAATGTGAATATAAAAAAAGTTACAGTAGATTATTATTTTAGCAACCTGGTGCATAACCGTGGACAACGGGGTCATTAAAAATGCATTGTTAGTTGTTTTTATACCTCATAATATATGAATATAAAAAAAGTTCCTGTGGAGTATTATTTTATCAATCTTGGGCATGATCGTAGACAACGGGGTCATTGAAAATGCAATAGAATATGCTTTTGGAAGAATTAGTGTTCGAATTTAAAAAAAGTTCCAGTAGATTATTATTTTAGTAACCTGGTGCATAATCGTGGAAAACAGGGTCATTATAAATGCATTTGGAATTTGCTTTTGGAAGAATTAGTTTTCGAATTTAAAAAAAGTAACAGTAGATTATTATTTTAGCAACCGGGTGCATAACCGTAGACAACAGGGTCATTAAAAAAGAATTGTTACTTGTTTTTATACCTCTTAATATATGAATATAAAAGAATTTCCAGTAGATTATTATTTTAGCAACCTTGGGCATGATCTTAGACAATGGGGTCATTGAAAATGCAATAGAATTTGCTTTTGGATGAATTAGTGTTCGAATTTAAAAAAAGTTCCAGTTGATTATTATTTTAGCGACCTGGTGCATGATCCTAGACAATGGGGTCATTGAAAATACAAGAGAATTTGTTGTTTAAAGAATTAGTGTCCGAATTTAAAAAAAGTTCCAGTTGATTATTATTTTAGCAACCTGGTGCATTATCCAAGACAACGGGGTCATTAAAAATGCATTGTTAGTTGTTTTTATAACTCTTAATATATGAATATAAAAAAAGTTCCTGTGGAGTATTGTTATAGGAACCTTGGGCATGATCTTAGACAACGGGGTCATTGAAAATGCAATAGAATTTGCTTTTCGAACAATTATTGTTCGATTTTAAATAAGTTTCAGTGGATTATTATTTTAGCCACCTAGTGCATAATCGTGGACAACAGGGTCATTAAAAATGCACTTCTAGTTGTTTTTATAACTCTTAATATATGAATATAAAAAAAGTTCCAGTGGAGTATTGTTATAGGAACCTTGGGCATGATCTTAGACTACGGGGTCATTGAAAATGCAATAGAATTTGCTTTTGGAAGAATTAGTGTTTGAATTTAAAAAAAGTTCCAGTAGATTATTATTTTAGCAACCTGGTGCATAACCGTGGACAACAGGGTCATTAAAAATGAATTGTTACTTGTCTTTATACCTCTTAATATATGAATATAAAAGAAGTTCCAGTAGATTATTATTTTAGCAACCTTGGGCATGATCCTAATCAACGGGGTCATTGAAAATGCAATAGAATTTGCTTTTGGAAGAATTAGTGTTTGAATTTTAAAAAAGTTCCAGTTGATTATTATTTCAGCGACCTGGTGCATGATCCTAGACAACAGGGTCATTGAAAATACAAGAGAATTTGCTGTTTAAAGAATTAGTGTCCGAATTTAAAAAAAGTTCCAGTTGATTATTATTTTAGCAAGTGGGTGCATAATCGTGGACAACAGGGTCATTAAAAATGCATTGTTAGTTGTCTTTATACCTCTTAATATATGAATATAAAATAAGTTACTGTCGATTATTGTTTTAGCAACCTGGTGCATGATCTTAGACAACGGGGTCATTGAAAATGCAATAGAATTTGCTTTTCGAACAATTATTGTTCGATTTTAAATAAGTTTCAGTGGATTATTATTTTAGCCGCCTAGTGCATAATCGTGGAAAACAGGGTCATTAAAAATGCATTGTTAGTAGTTTTTATAACTCTTAATATATGAATATAAAAAAAGTTCCAGTGGAGTATTGTTATAGGAACCTTGGACATGATCTTAGAATACGGGATCATTGAAAATGCAATAGAATTTGCTTTTGGAAGAATTAGTGTTTGAATTTTAAAAAAGTTCCAGTTGATTATAATTTCAGCGATCGGGTTCATGATCCTAGACAACAGGGTCATTAAAAATGCATTTCTAGTTGTTTTTATAACTCTTAATATATGAATATAAAAAAATTTCCAGTAGATTATTATTTTAGCAATCTGGTGCATGATCCTAATCAACGGGGTCATTGAAAATGCAAGAGAATTTGCTATTGAAAGAATAAGTGTTCGAATTTAAAAAAAGTTCCAGTTGATTATTAGCTTAGCAACCTGGTGCATAATCGTGGACAACAGGGTCATTAAAAATGCATTGATAGCTGTTTTTATAACACGTAATATATGAATATTAAAAAAGTTACGGTAGATTATTATTTTAGGAACCTTGGGCATGATCTTAGACGACGGGGTCATTGAGAATGCAATAGAATTTACTTTTGGAAGAATTAGTGTGCGAATCTAAAAAAAGTTCCAGTAGATTATTATTTTAGCAACCTGGTGCATAATCGTGGACAACAGGGTCATTAAAAATACATTGTTAGTTGTTTTTATAACTCTTAATATATGAATATAAAAAAAGTTCCAGTGGAGTATTGTTTCAGCAACCTTGGGCATGATCTAAGACAACGGTGTCATTGAAAATGCAAGAGAATTTGCTATTGAAAGAATAAGTGTTCGAATTTAAAAAAAGTTCCAGTTGATTATTAGCTTAGCAACCTGGTGCATAATCGTGGACAACAGGGTCATTAAAAATGCATTGATAGCTGTTTTTATAACACGTAATATATGAATATTAAAAAAGTTACGGTAGATTATTATTTTAGGAACCTTGGGCATGATCTTAGACGACGGGGTCATTGAGAATGCAATAGAATTTACTTTTGGAAGAATTAGTGTGCGAATCTAAAAAAAGTTCCAGTAGATTATTATTTTAGCAACCTGGTGCATAATCGTGGACAACAGGGTCAATAAAAATGCATTGTTAGTTGTTTTTATAACTCTTAATATATGAATATAAAAAAAGTTCCAGTGGAGTATTGTTTCAGCAACCTTGGGCATGATCTAAGACAACGGTGTCATTGAAAATGCAAGAGAATTTGCTTTTGGAAGAATTAGTGTTCGAAATTGAAAAAAGCTCCAGTAGATTATTATTTTAGCGATCTGGTTCATCATCCTAGACAACAGGGTCATTGAGAATGCATTGTTAGTTGTTTTTAACCTCTTAATATATGAATATAAAAAAAGCTCCTGTGGAGTATTGTTTTAGCAACCTGGTGCATGATCCTAGAAAACAGGGTCATTGAAAATGCAAAGGAATTTGCTTTTGGATGAATTAGTGTTCGAATTTAAAAAAAGTTCCAGTTGATTATTATTTTAGCAACCTGGAGCATAATCGTGGACAACAGGGTCATTAAAAATTCATTGATAGCTGTTTTTATAACACGTAATATATAAATATAAAAAAAGTGACGGTAGATTATTATTTTAGCAACCTGGTGCATGATCTTAGTCAACGGGGTCATTGAAAATGCGATGGGATTTGCTTCTGGAAGAATTAGTGTCCGAATCTAAAATAAGTCCCAGTAGATTATTATTTTAGCGATCTGTTGCATCATCCTGGACAAGAGGGTCATTGAGAATGCATTGTTAGTTGTTTTCATAACCCTTAATATATGAATATAAAAAAAGTTCCTGTGGAGTATTGTTTTAGAAACCTGGTTCATGATCCTAGTCAACGGGGTGATTGAAAATACAATAGAATTTGCTTTTGGAAGAATTAGTGTTCGAATTTGAAAGAAGTTCCAGTAGATTATTATTTTAGCAACCTGGTGCATAATCGTGGACAACAGGGTCATTAAAAATGCATTGATAGTTGTTTTTATAACTCTTAATATATGAATATAAGAAAAGTTACCGTGGAGTATTGTTTTAGCGAACTGGTGCATGATACTAGTCAACGGGGTCATTGAAAAACAAGAGAATTTGCTGTTTAAAGAATTAGTGTTCGAATTTAAAAAAAGTTCCAGTTGATTATTATTTTAGCAACCTTGTGCATTATCCAAGACAACGGGGTCATTAAAAATGCATTGTTATTTGTTTTTATAACTCTTAATATATGAATATAAAAAAAGTTACGGTAGATTATTATTTTAGCAACCTGTTGCATGATCTTAGTCAACGGGGTCATTGAAAATGCGATGGGATTTCCTTTTGGAAGAATTAGTGTTCGAATCTATAAAAAGTTCCAGTAGATTATTATTTTAGCAACCTTGTGCATGATCCTAATCAACGGGGTCATTGAAAATGCAAGAGAATTTGCTGTTGAAAGAATAAGTGTTCGAATTTAAAAAAAGTTCCAGTTGATTATTAGCTTAGCCACCTGGTGCATAGTCGTGGACAACAGGGTCATTAAAAATGCATTGATAGCTGTTTTTATAACACGTAATATATGAATATAAAAAAAGTGACGGTAGATTAGTATTTTAGCAACCTTGGGCATGATCTTAGATGACGGGGTCATTGAGAATGCAATAGAATTTACTTTTGGAAGAATTAGTGTGCGAATCTAAAAAAGTTCCAGTAGATTATTATTTTAGCAACCTGGTGCATAATCGTGGACAACAGGTTCATTATAAATGCATTGTTAGTTGTTTTTATAACTCTTAATATATGAATATAAAAAAAGTTCCAGTGGAGTATTGTTTCAGCAACCTTGGGCATGATCTAAGACAACGGTGTCATTGAGAATGCAATAGAATTTGCTTTTGGAAGAATTAGTGTTCGAATCTAAAATAAGTTCCAGTAGATTATTATTTTTGCAACCTGGTGCATGACCCTAATCAACGGGGTCATTGAAAATGCAATAGAATTTGCTTTTGGAAGAATTAGTGCTCCAATCTAAAAAAGTTCCAGTAGATTTTATTTTAGCAACCTGGTGCATAATAGTGGACAACAGGGTCAATAAAAATGCATTGTTAGTTGTTTTTATAACTCTTAATATATGAATATAAAAAAAGCTCCTGCGGAGTATTGTTTTAGCAACCTAGTACATGATGTTAGACAACAGGGTCATTGAAAATGCAATGGAATTTGCTTTTGGAAGAATTAGTGTTGGAATCTAAAATAAGTTCCAGTAGATTATTATTTTAGCAACCTTGGGCATGATCTTAGACAACGGGGTCATTGAAAATACAATAGAATTTGCTTTTGGAACAGTTATTGTTCGATTTTAAATAAGTTCCAGTAGATTATTATTTTAGCAACCTGGTGCATAATCGTGGACAACAGGGTCAATAAAAATGCATTGTTAGTTGTTTTTATAACTCTTAATATATGAATATAAAAAAAGCTAATGTGGAGTATTGTTTTAGCAACCTGGTGCATGATCTTAGACAACGGGGTCATTGAAAATGCAATAGAATTTGCTTTTCGAACAATTATTGTTCGATTTTAAATAAGTTTCAGTGGATTATTATTTTAGCCGCCTAGTGCATAATCGTGGAAAACAGGCTCTTTATAAATGCATAATAAGTTGTTTTTATAACGTTTAAATGTGAATATAAAAAAGTTTCCTGTGAAGTATTGTTTTAGCGACCTGGTGCATGATCCTAGACAACAGGGTCATTAAAAAAGAATTGTTACTTGTTTTTATACCTCTTAATATATGAATATAAAAGAATTTCCAGTAGATTATTATTTTAGCTACCTGGTGCATAATCGTGGACAACAGGGTCATTGAAAATGCAATAGAATTTGCTTTTGGAAGAATTAGTTTTCGAATCTAAAATAAGTTCCAGTAGATTATTATTTTAGTAACCTGGTGCATAATCGTGGAAAACAGGGTCATTATAAATAAGTTGTTTTTATAACGTTTAAATGTGAATATAAAAACGGTTCCTGTGAAGTATTGTTTTAGCAACCTGGTGCATGTTCTTAAACAACGGGGTCACTGAAAATGCAATAGAATTTGCTTTTGGATGAATTAGTGTTCGAATTTAAATAAGTTCCAGTTGATTATTATTTCAGCGACCTGGTGCATGATCCTAGACAGCGGGGTCATTAAAAATGCATTGTTAGTTGTTTTTATAATTCTTAATATATGAATATAAAAAAAATTCCAGTAGATGATTATTTTAGCAACCTGGTGCATCATCCTAGAAAACAGGGTCATTAAAAATGCATTGTTAGTTGTTTTTATAATTCTTAATATATGAATATAAAAAAAATTCCAGTAGATTATTATTTTAGCAACCTTGGGCATGATCTTAGACAATGGGGTCATTGAAAATGCAATAGAATTTGCTTTTGGAAGAATTAGTGTTCGAATTTATAAAAAGTTCCAGTAGATGATTATTTTAGTAACCTGGTGCATGATCCTAGTCAACGGGGTCATTGAAAATGCGATGGAATTTGCTTTTGGAATAATTTGTGTTCGAATTTAAAAAAAGTTCCAGTAGATTATTCTTTTAGAAACCTGGTGCATAACCGTGGACAACAGGGTCATTAAAAATGAATTGTTACTTGTCTTTATACCTCTTAATATATGAATATAAAAGAAGTTCCAGTAGATTATTATTTTAGCAACCTTGGGCATGATCCTAATCAACGGGGTCATTGAAAATGCAAGAGAATTTAATTTTGGAAGAATAAGTTTTCGAATTTAAAAAAAGTAGTAGTAGATTATTATTTTAGCAAGTGGGTGCATAACCGTGGACAACAGGGTCATTAAAAATGAATTGTTACTTGTCTTTATACCTCTTAATATATGAATATAAAAGAAGTTCCAGTAGATTATTATTTTAGCAACCTTGGGCATGATCCTAATCAACGGGGTCATTGAAAATGCAAGAGAATTTGCTGTTGAAAGAATAAGTGTTCGAATTTAAAAAAAGTTCCAGTTGATTATTATCTTAGCAACCTGGTGCATAATCGTTGAAAACAGGGTCATTGAAAATGCGATGGAATTTGCTTTTGGAAGAATTAGTCTTCGAATCTAAAAAAAGTTCCAGTAGATTATTATTTTAGCGACCTGGTGCATAAACATAGACAACAGGGTCATTGAAAATGCACTCTAAGTTGTTTTTATAACCCTTAATATATGTATATAACAAAAGTTCCTGTGGAGTATTGTTTTAGCAACCTTGGGCATGATCTTAGACAACGGGGTCATTGAAAATGCAATAGAATTTGCTTTTGGAAGAATTAGTCTAATCTAAAATAAGTTCCAGTAGATTATTATTTTAGCGACCTGGTGCATCATCCGAGACAACGGGGTCATTGAAAATGCAAGAGAATTTGCTGTTGAAGGAATTAGTGTTCGAATTTAAAAAAATTTCCAGTTGATTCTTAGCTTAGCAACCTGGTACATAATCGTGGACAACAGGGTCATTAAAATTGCATTATAAGTTGTTTTTATAACTTTTAAATGTGAATATAAAAAAAGTTACAGTAGATTATTATTTTAGCAACCTGGTGCATAACCGTGGACAACGGGGTCATTAAAAATGCATTGTTAGTTGTTTTTATACCTCATAATATATGAATATAAAAAAAGTTCCTGTGGAGTATTATTTTATCAATCTTGGGCATGATCGTAGACAACGGGGTCATTGAAAATGCAATAGAATATGCTTTTGGAAGAATTAGTGTTCGAATTTAAAAAAAGTTCCAGTAGATTATTATTTTAGTAACCTGGTGCATAATCGTGGAAAACAGGGTCATTATAAATGCATTTGGAATTTGCTTTTGGAAGAATTAGTTTTCGAATTTAAAAAAAGTAACAGTAGATTATTATTTTAGCAACCGGGTGCATAACCGTAGACAACAGGGTCATTAAAAAAGAATTGTTACTTGTTTTTATACCTCTTAATATATGAATATAAAAGAATTTCCAGTAGATTATTATTTTAGCAACCTTGGGCATGATCTTAGACAATGGGGTCATTGAAAATGCAATAAAATTTTCTTTTGAAAGAATTAGTGTTCGAATTTAAATAAGTTCTAGTTGATTATTATTTCAGCGACATGGTGCATGATCCTAGACAACAGGGTCATTAAAAATGCATTGTTAGTAGTTTTTATAACTCTTAATATATGAATATATAAAAAGTTTCAGTGGAGTATTGTTATAGGAACCTTGGGCATGATCATAGACTACGGGGTCATTGAAAATGCAATAGAATTTGCTTTTGGAAGAATTAGTGTTTGAATTTAAAAAAAGTTCCAGTAGATTATTCTTTTAGAAACCTGGTGCATAACCGTGGACAACAGGGTCATTAAAAATGAATTGTTACTTGTCTTTATACCTCTTAATATATGAATATAAAAGAAGTTCCAGTAGATTATTATTTTAGCAACCTTGGGCATGATCCTAATCAACGGGGTCATTGAAAATGCAAGAGAATTTGCTTTTGGAAGAATTAGTGTTCTAATTTAAATAAATTCCAGTTGATTATTATTTTAGCGACCTGGTGCATGATCCTAGACAACGGGGTCATTGAAAAACAAGAGAATTCGCTGTTTAAAGAATTAGTGTTCGAATTTAAATAAAGTAGTAGTAGATTATTATTTTAGCAAGTGGGTGCATAATCGTGGACAACAGGGTCATTAAAAATGCATTGTTAGTTGTTTTTATATCTCTTAATATATGAATATAAAAAAAGTTCCTGTGGAGTATTGTTTTAGCAACCTTGGGCATGATCTTAGACAACGGGGTCATTGAAAATGCAATAGAATTTGCTTTTGGAAGAATTAGTGTTCGAATCTAAAATAAGTTCCAGTAGATTATTCTTTTAGAAACCTGGTGCATAACCGTGGACAACAGGGTCATTAAAAATGAATTGTTACTTGTCTTTATACCTCTTAATATATGAATATAAAAGAAGTTCCAGTAGATTATTATTTTAGCAACCTTGGGCATGATCCTAATCAACGGGGTCATTGAAAATGCAAGAGAATTTGCTGTTGAAAGAATTAGTGTTTGAATGTAAAAAAAGTTCCAGTAGATGATTATTTTAGCAACCTGGTGCATCATCCTAGAAAACAGGGTCATTAAAAATGAATTGTTACTTGTCTTTATACCTCTTAATATATGAATATAAAAGAAGTTCCAGTAGATTATTATTTTAGCAACCTGGTGCATGATCCTAGTCAACAGGGTCATTGAAAATGCAATGGAATTTGCTTTTGGAAGAATTAGTTTTCGAATCATAAATAAGTTCCAGTAGATTATTTTATTTTAGCGACCTGTTGCATCATCCTAGTCAAGAGGGTCATTGAAAATGCAAGAGAATTTGCTGTTGAAGGAATTAGTGTTCGAATTTAAAAAAAGTTCCAGTTGATTCTTAGCTTAGCAACCTGGTGCATAATCGTGGACAACAGGGTCATTAAAATTACATTATAAGTTGTTTTTATAAATTTAAATGTGAATATAAAAAAAATTACAGTAGATTATTATTTTAGCAACCTGGTGCATAACCGTGGACAACGGGGTCATTAAAAATGCATTGTTAGTTGTTTTTATACCTAATAATATATGAATATAAAAAAAGTTCCTGTGGAGTATTGTTATATTATGCTTGGGAATGTTCTTAGACTACGGGATCATTGAAATTGAAATAGTATTTTCTTTAGGAAGAATTTGTGTTCGAATTTAAAAAAAGTTCCGGAAGATTATTATTTCAGTGACCTGGTGCATGATCCTAGACAACAGGGTCATTAAAAATGCGATGGAATTTGCTTTCGGAAGAATTAGTCTTCGAATCTAAAAAAAGTTCCAGTAGATTATTATTTTAGCGACCTGGTGCATAAACATAGACAACAGGGTCATTGAAAATGCATTCTAAGTTGTTTTTATAACCCTTAATATATGTATATAACAAAAGTTCCTGTGGAGTATTGTTTTAGCAACCTTGGGCATGATCTTAGACAACGGGGTCATTGAAAATGCAATAGAATTTGCTTTTGGAAGAATTAGTCTAATCTAAAATAAGTTCCAGTAGATTATTATTTTAGCGACCTGGTGCATCATCCGAGACAACGGGGTCATTGAAAATGCAAGAGAATTTGCTGTTGAAGGAATTAGTGTTCGAATTTAAAAAAATTTCCAGTTGATTCTTAGCTTAGCAACCTGGTACATAATCGTGGACAACAGGGTCATTAAAATTGCATTATAAGTTGTTTTTATAACTTTTAAATGTGAATATAAAAAAAGTTACAGTAGATTATTATTTTAGCAACCTGGTGCATAACCGTGGACAACGGGGTCATTAAAAATGCATTGTTAGTTGTTTTTATACCTCATAATATATGAATATAAAAAAAGTTCCTGTGGAGTATTGTTATATCAACCTTGGGCATGATCTTAGACTACGGGGTCATTGAAAATGCAATAGAATATGCTTTTGGAAGAATTAGTGTTCGAATTTAAAAAAAGTTCCAGTAGATTATTATTTTAGTAACCTGGTGCATAATCGTGGAAAACAGGGTCATTATAAATGCATTTGGAATTTGCTTTTGGAAGAATTAGTTTTCGAATTTAAAAAAAGTAACAGTAGATTATTATTTTATCAACCGGGTGCATAATCGTAGACAACAGGGTCATTAAAAAAGAATTGTTACTTGTTTTTATACCTCTTAATATATGAATATAAAAAAAATTCCAGTAGATTATTATTTTAGCAACCTTGGGCATGATCTTAGACAATGGGGTCATTGAAAATGCAATAGAATTTGCTTTTGGAAGAATTAGTGTTCGAATCTAAAATAAGTTCCAGTAGATTATTATTTTAGCAACCTGGTGCATGATCTGAGACAACGGGGACATTGAAAATGCAATAGAATTTGCTTTTCGAACAATTATTGTTCGATTTTAAATAAGTTCCAGTTGATTATTATTTCAGCGACATGGTGCATGATCCTAGACAACAGGGTCATTAAAAATGCATTGTTAGTAGTTTTTATAACTCTTAATATATGAATATAAAAAAAGTTCCAGTGGAGTATTGTTATAGGAACCTTGGGCATGATCTTAGACTACGGGGTCATTGAAAATGCAATAGAATTTGCTTTTGGAAGAATTAGTGTTCGAATTTAAAAAAAGTTCCAGTAGATTATTCTTTTAGAAACCTGGTGCATAACCGTGGACAACAGGGTCATTAAAAATGAATTGTTACTTGTCTTTATACCTCTTAATATATGAATATAAAAGAAGTTCCAGTAGATTATTATTTTAGCAACCTTGGGCATGATCCTAATCAACGGGGTCATTGAAAATGCAATGGAATTTGCTTTTGGAAGAATTAGTTTTCGAATCATAAATAAGTTCCAGTAGATTATTTTATTTTAGCGACCTGTTGCATCATCCTAGTCAAGAGGGTCATTGAAAATGCAAGAGAATTTGCTGTTGAAGGAATTAGTGTTCGAATTTAAAAAAAGTTCCAGTTGATTCTTAGCTTAGCAACCTGGTGCATAATCGTGGACAACAGGGTCATTAAAATTACATTATAAGTTGTTTTTATAACGTTTAAATGTGAATCTAAAAAAAGTTCCAGTAGATTATTATTTTAGCAACCTGGTGCATGATCCTAGTCAACAGGGTCATTGAAAATGCAATGGAATTTGCTTTTGGAAGAATTAGTTTTCGAATCATAAATAAGTTCCAGTAGATTATTATTTTAGCGACCTGGTGCATAAACATAGACAACAGGGTCATTGAAAATGCACTCTAAGTTGTTTTTATAACCCTTAATATATGCATATAACAAAAGTTCCTGTGGAGAATTGTTTTAGCAAACTTGTGCATGATCTTAGTCTACGGGGTGATTGAAAATGCAATAGAATTTGCTTTTGGAAGAATTAGTCTAATCTAAAATAAGTTCCAGTAGATTATTATTTTAGCGACCTGGTGCATCATCCGAGACAACGGGGTCATTGAAAATGCAAGAGAATTTGCTGTTGAAGGAATTAGTGTTCGAATTTAAAAAAAGTTCCAGTTGATTCTTAGCTTAGCAACCTGGTACATAATCGTGGACAACAGGGTCATTAAAATTGCATTATAAGTTGTTTTTATAACTTTTAAATGTGAATATAAAAAAAGTTACAGTAGATTATTATTTTAGCAACCTGGTGCATAACCGTGGACAACGGGGTCATTAAAAATGCATTGTTAGTTGTTTTTATACCTCATAATATATGAATATAAAAAAAGTTCCTGTGGAGTATTATTTTATCAATCTTGGGCATGATCGTAGACAACGGGGTCATTGAAAATGCAATAGAATTTGCTTTTGGAAGAATAAGTGTTTGAATTCAAAAAAAGTTCCAGTAGATTATTATTTTAGCAACCTTGGGCATAACCGTGGACAACAGGGTCATTAAAAATGAATTGTTACTTGTCTTTATACCTCTTAATATATGAATATAAAAGAAGTTCCAGTAGATTATTATTTTAGCAACCTTGGGCATGATCCAAGACAACGGGGTCATTGAAAATGCAATAGAATTTGCTTTTGGAAGAATTAGTTTTCGAATTTAAAAAAAGTAACAGTAGATTATTATTTTATCAACCGGGTGCATAATCGTAGACAACAGGGTCATTGAAAATGCATTCTAAGTTGTTTTTATAACCCTTAATATATGAATATAACAAAAGTTCCTGTGGAGTATTGTTTTAGCAACCTGGTGCATGATCCTAGTCAACGGGGTCATTGAAAATGCAATAGAATTTGCTTTTGAAAGAATTAGTGTTCGAATTTAAATAAATTCCAGTTGATTATTATTTTAGCGACCTGGTGCATGATCGTAGACAACGGGGTCATTAAAAATGCATTATAAGTGGTTTTTATAACGTTTAAATGTGAATATAAAAAAAGTTCCAGTTGATTATTATTTTAGCGACCTGGTGCATGATCCTAGTCAACGGGGTCATTGAAAATGCAATAGAATTTGCTTTTGAAAGAATTAGTGTTCGAATTTAAATAAATTCCAGTTGATTATTATTTTAGCGACCTGGTGCATGATCCTAGACAACGGGGTCATTGAAAATGCAATAGAATTTGCTGTTTAAAGAATTAGTGTTCGAATTTAAAAAAAGTTCCAGTTGATTATTATTTTAGCAACCTGGTGCATAATCGTGGACAACAGGGTCATTAAAAATGCATTATAAGTTGTTTTGTATAGAAAAACGATATTGACTGTTATAAATTAATATTACTAAACAAATAAATAAGCATAAATATTATGAAAACGAAAGAGGCGAAAATCTACAACAAATTGAAAAAAAATCCGTCGAAAAAACAGTAAAAAGTGCGGTTAAATCGTCAAATAGGTGCGAATGTTTGCTACACGTTATAGTAGAATTTGATATATATTGTACCTGCGTTACGTACATTCCTTCACTAGTTTTTATAAATTTACATTAAACTTAAGAAATTACAAAATACATTTTTAAAAAAGTATATTTTAATTTTTTTGTTAAAGCTATAAAATATTTTTTAATTTTCAGATATTTATTACTACATTCTACAAAGAAATACTATGCTGTAGTTACAAAAATTTTCTTAATATTATTAACTTATTTATTACTGCAGGCTATAGTAAAAGTAAGAAAAAACATGTCAAACATTCAGTTTATTTCATTTTAAAGTGTTACAATGATGTTATTTTTAATATTATTGAGGTATTTACTTCTACATTGTATATTAAAGGTTGTTTTTATAAATGAATGTCAAAATGTAAAAATGAAAAAGTACATTTAAAAATGTGCTGCAATGTGATACTGACGGATATAAAAGTATTGTATGGTAGAAGTTCTGTTTCAAATGTTTATGTTATGGTTATAAAATTAATCGCATTCAATACATTTTTCATACAGTACAAAAATTGAATTGATTATTTTCCAAAATAACTTTAAATATCTTTTCTGCATACAAGACTTGACGAAAAATGCATTTGTCAACAGCAGTCGACAACGGAGTGAATCGATGACAGATGTAAACATTCGCACCTATTTCACGATTTAACCGCACTTCTTACTGTTTTTTCACCGGATTTTTTTTCAATTAGTTGTAGATTTTCGTCTCTTTCGTTCTCTTAATATTTATGCTTTTTTATTTGTTTAGTATATTAATTTATAACAGTAAATATCGTTTTTCTATAGGCACCGTGCGAAGTCATGGTAGGGAGAGTTAAATCGACGCCAGCGCAGGCAGTGGATAATTTAGGCGTTAAAGGAGGCTGTTTTATATTTCATTTCATTTTATTTTTATATGCTTGTCGAATTATACGAGATTTTATTATATAACTTTCATTATTTCTACGGAACTCTTGGACATCTCGTACGTGTTCTGCCAGAACGAGATTTTTACCTTTAATTTTCGTTTGTGTGGTTGAAATTCTATTGTATGTTTAAGTGATTGAAAACCTGTTTTAATAATTATACCCATGATGAATTTGAATCTGAAAATAAACAATTAATATTTATTTACTCAACAAGTACCTAAAAGTGTCATCATGAAATTACAATTTAATTCTTTATTATTTTTCTAGTCTGTTTTGATCTGTCATTAACTTAAGGTAGTCGTCATGCTAAAAAACAGTCTCTGGAAAAAGAAGTTTTTCTATGATTTCAAGACTGAGAATTATATCATCAGCCGTGTCACTTGTAAGAAAAGACACTCTTTTTAATGAAAAAATTTAAAAATTACGCAAAATAATAATATTTTAATAATGTTTTTTATAATAGGATATTTCTTTACTATCGCTTCTTACCAAATTTTTGCAAATAATTGAAGTTTCTTAAATCATAGCTTATTTTTTCGGAGGAAATATTCTCTACAACTTAACCGTTTCCAATTTTTGAAAATAAATCAATTATTATCAAATACAGCAATTTGTTTATAAAAATTTTGTTTTGGAAAATTGATTTTTAATTATTTCAGCCATTAAAGAATTTATTTTTAAAAAATTGGAAACGGTCAAGTTGTAGAGAATATTTTCCCCGAAAAAATAAGCAATGATTTAAGAAACTTCAATCATTTTTAAAAAATTGGTAAGAAGCGATAGTAAGGAAAAATCCTATTACAAAAAACATTATTAAAAAATTATTTTTCGTAATTTTTAAATTTTTTCATTAAAAAAGAGTGTCTTTCCTTACATATGACACGGCTGATGATATAATTTCCAGTCTTGAAATCATAGAAAAACTTCTTTTTCCAGAGACTGATTTTGGGCACGACAGCTACCTTAACCTTATATTTACTGGTTTCTATATCATTTTTATTATGGAAAATACTTACTTTTTACTGCTGATTTCACACAAATACTTCACAAGGAAAAACAATCGAATTTTAAAGTGAATCAAATTGTTTTTTTTGTTTTTTTTTTATTGATAATAAACATTTTTATAACTAAGTCCCATTATAATACATTGTAAAAGTTCTCGAACAGCCTCCTTTAGTTCACTCATGCTATGGCACTGCAGTCACGCACGGTGCCTATACCAGTGTGCTCAGATCTGATCCCTATACAAAACCTGACGAAAAATCCGGAAATGACGTCAAATTTCGGCACATGCGCACCAGCGCCTTTCAGGATAAAAAGGTCTATTGATCTGAAATAAGTATCTAAAAGATTTTATGAAATTTTAAGATGATTTAAATACTTGAAAAATAATTTTTTAATGAAATTTAAAGTCAATAAATGCTTAAAGATTCTAAACAAAATATCGATTTCAGCATTTTTTTTTAAATTATGTAGAGAATATTTTATAATAAGATATCATTCAAGATGAGATACAAGTTTCAAAAATGAAGGGTTTGAACATTTTCATAATAGGTAACAACTTTTGTATGAAAATTTCGATAAATATATGTAAATGAAGTGTTTGCTGATTTAAGGTAGTTCATCCACAAAAATTAGACTTCAGGCAAAAATAGATAAATTTTTTTTCAAGAATAGAATATTATTATTGAAGAGATCATTTGGAAGAAAAGAGATTAGTTTCCAAGAAAAAAAAATTAAAACATAAACAAATAATGCATTTAACAAATTTTATTTTTACCCGGAATTGTTTTCTTATCGCTTCATACCAAATTTTAAAAAATGATGTGATTCTGTGAAATCACGGATAATTTTTTTAAGAAAAAGGCTTTCTACAACTTAACCGGTTCCATTTTTTGGAAATTATAATAAATTCTTCAATGGCTGAAACCATTAAAAATAAATTTTCCAAAACAAAATTCTTGTAAAAAAATTACTGAATTTGGTAAAAACTTATTCATTTTAGAAATATGGAAACGGCTAGGTTGTATTAGGTCTTTTGCCTGAAAAAACGATTCTTGATTTATTTTAATCACATCATTTTTTTTAAATTTGGTATGAAGCGATAAGAAAAAAAGTCGGGGTAAAAATAAAATTTGTTAAATTTATTTTTTCTAATGCTTCAAATATTTTTCTTGGAAATTAATCTCTTTTCTTTGAAATGATCTCTTCAATAATAATTTTTCTATATTTGGAAGCAAAATTATCTTTTTTTACCTAAGATCTAATTTTTGAAGATAAACTACGAAGAAAGTACATAAATTATACCTGAATTCGCAATATGAATTTACACCTTAAATTTTTTGAAGTATGAAACATCTTATACATATGGCAATTTAAATAGATGAATTGAAATGAAATGTTTGCTGATTTAAGAAAATACATAAATTATATGTGAATTCCCAATGGCCACACGATATTAGAAACGTGTATGTAACATTCTACAAACGTTCTAGGAACATCCCAATGTCCAATGTCCGAAAGACGTTCCAAAAATGTTCTAAAAATGTCTTTTGGACATTGGACATTGGGATGTTCCTAGAACGTTTGTAGAATGTTACACAAACGTTTCTAATATCGTGTGTCCATTGGGTTTACACCTCAAACTTTTCTTGATATGAAGCTAAGTCGACAAACCTTTACAAAAAATAAAATACATTGAATAAAATTTTTTGGAATTTAACATCTTTTACATGACAATTCGTATATATATATATATATATATATATATATATATATATATATATAAACTACCATCGGAAATTACAGATTGACCTGGAGTTTCAACTTTCGTAAAAGTGTTTTATTTTAAAGAAAGATATTACAAAAGAAATTTTAATTTAGATTTAGATTTCAAAAGGTTTTTTTCAGTATGTCTTCATAGTGATTTCTTAACCTAATCAAAATATTTTTAGAAATTCTTTCCTGGATTCTATCTTGAGGTTGAACAGAGTTCAAAAAAGTCATGCAATTTTTAAAATATGTAGCTTCTTCAAGAAGTTTTTAAAAAACGATGTATATCATATTTTAATAAATTTAGAAATTTTTATCAAAATATTGATAGTTTGGATTTTTTGAATTCTTCAAATGAATGTAGTACAATCATCATTTGAAATTTGATGATTTTTCATTACCATGTTTGATTCTAGAGCAGAATCTAGCAGAAAAATTCCAAAAACATCTTAATTAGTTAGAAAAATACTATGAAAACTTACCTTTGAAATGAGACTACAGACTTTTTACAATGTTAATTAATTTTAGAGTTATTAATATTATTAAGAAAGATCTAAATTTGATGTCTTTTAGATTCTCATCATATGAGAATTAAAGTTTTGGTTCTATGTGAAAAATCATTTTCGGAATTTTCGTCAAATCTTTACGTTTTGAGATCCCTTGAGTCAGAAAAAACGGTTTTTACGAAAGTGTCTGTCTGTCTGTCTGTCCGTCTGCAGTAATAATAGGCCATATACTCAATAACTCTGGATAGAAAAAAACTGTCGGATTGAATTGAGCTTTGGCATACATTATCGCAGCTGAAAAAGTAAGGACAAGTTCGTTAACCAGCTACATCTGACAAAAATTGTCAAAATAGGAGCATTTTTTGTGTTTTTGAAAAAAACTTTATGAAAAAATCAAAAATTTTAAGACTGGTTTCTGATAATTCTCGTAAAGCTCTACTAATTATCCTCATAATATTTTGCAATTAAAATAAAATTAAGAAAGTCACAGTATATTAAAACTTGAAGAAAGTCAATATCCATTTTTCAGTTAAATTATACGAGATACGAATAAAAGTTATGATAAAAAGTGGTTTACTACATAAAGATCTACAAGAGTAATAACTGTAAAGTGACATGCTTGATGACATGTCTGCTATTATATTGACCCAAAATTCACAGAATTTTTGTTAATTTCTCATTTTTTTAGCATTGGGTCAGCCTCTTTTTATTTTCTTTTATTAATATTACCAATGCTAATTGCGATAAAAAACACAAAAAAAGAGAGAAGGCAAACGTTTCGGCTACATATGCGGGGGCCCTCTTCAGTGCCATAAATTAAAAGATTAATTAAAAATTTTCGTAAAAGATAAAAATGTAGAAGATAGTTAAAATAAGGATAATAATGAAACTCAAAAACTTATCTCATTGCTTGCAATTCAAAATGAAGAAGTCCAGTAAGCAGCAACACGAATTGGAAAAAATATGTAGAATTCACTGTATATAGAAAACCGGATAAAATGAACGAAAAACTTAGAAATTTGTAAACAACAGAACAGAATTTTTGTTTGTTTTTTTTTCCTTTATAAAGAACGGATGACCATTTTTTCGACCGTTATATTATTATATCATATAGGTTTGGTTTCGTCGGTCTTAAGGTCAATAAAACAACATTAGAGAAAAATTATTGAATCAATTTATATCAATAAAAATATTAATATTTCAATAAATGTTAAGGCTGAAATTATGAATATTAATCGAATTTGCCACGAAATTATTTAACATATGATTTTCAAGTTTGTGTTCTCAAGCTTCAGCATACTTTTCATTGGTGAATTTAATTCAATTTATCGTATCTTCGTCTCTCTATCCTACAGTTTGCGTTGCTTCATCAAATTGTACTTACACACCGTATTATAATGTAATTTTAAATTATACGATTAAACGAATTAAACGATTAAAATTAAAAAATTCCATTATTTGAACACAATATGTGACATACGAAAAAAACGTTGAGATGGAAAATTATTTGCCTAAATGAGGTCTACAAATTCTCAGTAGGACATTTTTTGACAAGATGTATATTTAATGTTTTGGTTTTAAAAAAACACTATTGAAAATAAAAAATTCCATTTTTGAACCAAAATATGTGAGATACAAAATAAGCGATAATACAAAAAATCGTTTCCTCCAAAAGAGTCTATGAATTCTCTTCCTTTTTTAAATATTTGGAAGAAAATAGATTTTTTGTAATCTTGTAAATTATTAGAGTTACAGAAATGTATACAGAAAATCGAGCGCGAAGCGCAAGTGTCATGATAAGAATGTGTTCTTTAAGGCTGATTTTTTGAAAAAACCTTCTGAATACATAACATATTTTAAATGAAAATTTCAATATATAAGTATGATTAAAAGGTTTGATTATTCAAAAGTAAAATATATTATATCTAATATTTTATCGTACAGCACACTTTAAGATTTCATTGGTATGGGGATACACATTTTTAAAATTACACGACTTTTTGTAACATGTTCAACCCCAGCATATAGAATCCAGAAAAGACTTTCTAAAAATATTTTAATTAGGTTAACAAATCACTATGAAGACATAATAAAAAAAATCTTTTAAAATTTTAATTTTTTTACATACTTATTAATTTCCTTCAAAGAGATCTAAATTAAAATTTCATTTGTAATATCTTTCTATACAATAAATCACTTTAACGAAAGTTGAAACTCCAGGTCAACCTGTAATTTCCGATGGTAATTTATATATATATATATATATATACAAATTGTCATGTAGAAGATGTAAATTCCAAAAAATGTTATAGTTACAAAGCTTCAAAATTTTGTAATTAAAATTTTAATATAAAACTTTAAGCATTTATTGACCTTGAATTCCATTGGAAAATTTGTTGTTTACTGTTACATATTCATATGAAGATATTAATGAACACATATTTTAGCTTTTTAATTTATCCACATCTGCCAGAAAATTTTTCCTTTCCATAGACCATTTCATTTTTTTAATGAAAAGTCTGTGCTTAGGTTACAAAAATGTGAGATGAAAATATTTCTAACATAAAACTGAGAATGTAAATTTTAAACTTGAATTTTATGTTTATATCATCTTAATAGAAAATATCTCTCTAACTAAAAAGTTTTTAAATGTACAAAATTGATAAGAAGTATGGAAATTTGAATAGGAAAATATATATTGATTCAAATTTTGAACATTTATTGGCATCAAATTTTACTGAAAGTTTATTTTTGAAGTGTTCAAATGCTTATAAAATTTCACACGATATTTCAGATTTTTATTTTAGGCAGATTTTTTCCAAAATATCGAAAAAAAAGTGTTGTTTCTTAAATAACATATTTTGTAAATTTGAAATTGTCGTCTGCTCCACGCCTCTTTTGCACGGTTTCGACAGAAATACACAATTCTCAATTCCGACTCGATAACCGAAAGCGTGAAATCTAAAAATAGCATTGCATGGAGCAAGCGAGGAGAATAAGGAGAAGTGGGACGAGCCGTTCTCACGTGCAAGAGCGACGAGGAAGAAACAAGGGCAGCGCGCGCCGCTGCCCCTCCAAAGAAATTCTGATGGTAAATCATTTCTGGATTTTCTAACTTTCATTATTTACCGACGCGCAAAGTACACCTTTTGCGCAACGCGTTCAGAGGGCGCGTTTATCAGCCCACTGTTACGAGCCGCAACTAATGCGCATGATCGAAGGTATTCGGGCGATTGGTTGGTTCATTCGCGAACAAATTGTAGGAACAAACCGGAAAATTTGAAATAAAATAACATTGATAATTTGTTATTTAGATTTAATCATAAGAAACCGTGGTAAGGCGAAGTCTGAATTTACAAAGAGTTATAACGACTAACTCCGAAGCGTGACTCCTAACGACTGACTCTCAAGAGTTTCCAAAAAAGAAAGCATGCCCTCTTTCAAAACTATGCACTAGTTTTCACACCCTTATTACTCTATTCACACGTGCGCACACAGACACATACATACGAATACATGTTCCCAGACTCCTTATAAGAATCTTAACCAAGTCCTTTAGTCTACGACTCTCACCACTGAAATGGATTTTCTTGGAAACCTTTAAGTGCATCGGCTCCAGGTTTCATATAACATAGCCTTAAATTTAAACTAAACATAAATATAATGAAATGTCTAAACTCGCGTCTGGAGTATCTCAATAATTTCTAGTATTGAAGATATATCTTCAATTATTAATTAAGGGTCAATGTAAGTCCAGAATATGAATTTCTAGTATGTTTTTCTCTCAAAACTAACCCTAATCGAATTGATTGAAATATTAGTAATAAAACTGTCTTAACTAACGCGATTCTAATTCAGACATCGCCTTTAGCTTAAAATCTATTAACAGAATGAAAGTTTATTACTGACAGAAAGTCCTTAAGTCTAATATTACAATTTATGATTTCGACAGCACATGAGAATATAAGATTTCTCAGATTTAACATTTCACAATTCTAGAAGATCGTTAAGATAAAATATAAGTTCTAAATGGTAAATATTTCTAAAAGCTAAAAGTAATCTATGTTACATGATTTATTAATTTTAAGTTAAATGCGAGAGAGAGATTTTTATGATTCCTATTCAGGGATATTTTCAGATCAGTTCCATGTTAAGAATACTATTTCGTTTATAAATTTATATATTTTATAATTTGAACGTGAGTTTTTGCAATTTTGCACATATTTTATTTCAAATGATTGCGCGAAATTATGAATGTGAATTCTTGCCATCTAGTGAAGAACGAGCGAGGTATTAGTCGCTCGTTACACCACTTTTGTGAAATTCTCTTATTCCATTACTTTAGCAATCTCCCAACCACGAAGGACGGAAGGAATAATAAGGAGACCTATCACCATGTAAGCGACTTGGCAGGAGCAACGGCACGGTAAGTACCCGGCTTGTAAGTTGGAAGTAGTGGGAAGAAGTGCGCAAGTGCGCAGTTGTTCTCTTCTTACTCACGAAAAAATGTGCGAGTGAGACGAATTTGTCAAATTGTCAAATTGATCTGAGCATCTGAGAAATCGTGTGTTTAATAATGTTGAATAGTTTTTTCTTTTGAAGGTGAGGGAATTTAATCCGAGAAATTTTCAAGATTTTGAAGATCGCATGTAATATAATATAATGCATTTAATATAATAAATTTTTTTCTTAGCAATGTCGTGTCGCGTACCGGATTGCATAACATCTCTGGCTTAGATCAATTTGACAAGTTCATCTCACTCGCACATTTTCCCGTAAGTAAGAAGAGGACAACTGCGCACTCCTTTCCACTACTTCCAACTCACAAGCCGGTCACTTACCGTGCCGTTGCTCCTGCCAGATTCGGAAAAGTTTCCCATGGCAGTTTGGTCTCCTTATTATTCCTTCCTGCTCCCAACTCATCTCTGACCCTACTGTTATAACAGCTGATGAGTGAAATCGATATTTGATACTATCAAAGATCGAAGTGCAGTTTCGAAAATTGCTCACTCGTGGCACTAGTGCATCAAATTGATTTCTTCATCATTGAGAGTAGAGAAATCGAAGATTTTGAGCAATCTAGAGAGTCTATCCGCAACTTGCTTCTCAAGTTTATTATTGGGTTCGTCTCGTTTACTAAATACATTGGCTATCGAAGTTTCTAAAATTTCAATTTCTTCGAGTTTTACAGGAGGGATAGTTATTTCGATATCGCGAACGGTTGTGTTAATAGCATAGACTTTCACTTCCCCGTTCTCAGGCCTCACTAAACTTTCCCCTATAAAACACCTGTTCCCGCATTAATTTTTCTGAGATAACCCTCTTGTAAGTTTGTTTTCACGATTGGCAAAGCGATAAGTTTTCGCGACCTGGCAGGTAGATTAATCATGCAGGGACTCGAAGTACCTACAGAAGGTAAATCGAGTGTGGTGCTTTGAATGGCCAGCTAAATAGGTATAGGAACCAGTTAGTCACGTACACCTAAAAAGATTTAAAATAGCATGTCTGGTCGCCAGAAGGGAGTAAAAAGTAATCCTTTAAGATTTACTGTTTTACTGCCTCCTCTTGCGCTTTCACTGCAAGCACCAATAAAAACTTGCAGCTGACAAGAGAGAGAGGCTGGGACTGGGGTTTTCCGAATCGGGCTTCTCCGGACTCGGTTTTCCCTGGTCGAGCTTCTCCTGGAAGTTGGGCTGGGCCTAGCGAGGGCCAGCGTGTGAAATTGAGAGAGAGGGGATTCGTTGGGGAGAGTTGTGAAAGGGGATGCGTGATTTTTGTGGAGCGAAAGAAAAGTTAGAATATACTGCACTTCCGTCGCGAACTGATCTTTCGAATTTGTAAATCTGCTGATTTGTAAACCTTCGTGTAGGCCGGTACTAAGTTGTACGAGTCCAGATTTAACTAGTTTTAAAATCATTGGGTACATTAAATATCAAATTTTATCCGAGCTTGTGTTTCCATTATTTTCCAATATTCGTATTTTCCCGGTTCTTTTCAAAGATTAGCACTGAGTAAGAATCCACCAATTACACTCGTCGCGTAAGTTGAGCGTTCCGCGGCTCGTAACATATATGGGGGCTAATTCACAGATGAGCGCACCAGGTGCGATCATCACAATTGATAGCACTAAGCTCCTGTAACTGTGTGGCCGTTTTTGGTACTATATGCAAGGAGCTCTAGAGCCCTTTTTATCTATAACACGTTTTTTAGGTAACAAAGGAAGCGACACAACCAATCGATAGCTCACAAGAAATAAAGGGAATCCACATTACCAATAGAATACGCGCTAGAATTCGAACGTAATGACTCAATATAATAAGCTGGTCGCAAATATTACTCATAGATCTGTTTTAATTACCGAAGCGTGCCTTAAGCTCAAAAAGAATCGGATGCTTTGCTTATGAACATTTTTAGGAATTTCGACCTCTCAACTTTGACTGTTTATAATGTCACTTTTTATCGATGCATTAATTTGAATTATTAACAATAAGTGGTCCTGCGTGGCCTGAATTTCTATTTGTCAAAGTACTATAAAATTTGCTGACGTAAGCAGTTCGATTGACTAAAGGGCTCAGAGGAAGGGTTCAACCCCACTCGAAACCGACCTTACAAATATACCACGGAGCGTGGAAAACTCAGATTTCGCTGCTGTTATCGGTAGCAAAACGTAACTCCGCAACTCTAAATTATTCTAATGGTGCTTCTATACCTCTTCGGCTGCGGGCCGAGAAATTCATTTAGAGTACTTTATTGGCACATTCCATTGCTCAACAAACAGGATTTAACAGAATGGACCAATCAACTTCCGTAGACGAATTTGCCAGCCCGCAGCTGCAAAGGCATAAAAACACCTTAGAACGTCGGACTAAGATCCTCTAGGCACGGAGTTTGTCCTAAGTACTATCCTTTCCTAGAGGATCCTTACGCCGGACTTAAAATAATTCCGGTTGAGACTGCACTTATAAAATAGACCCCTTGCATAAAAAATTAAGGGTCGATTTTTTTTAAACCAAAAATTAGTTAAATCTATTCTGATACTGTTTCCGTTAGAATTCGTTGATTCCTATTGTACAATTAATTATAATCATTGTTCAAAAAATAATTTTTTACAGGCCGCGAAAAAAAATGCGGTGATTGGTTCACGCTACAAGTGACGTCACTAGGCAGTATATTTGAATAAGCTTTATCTATTTACATGCAGTTTTCCATTCCTAGTGACAGTAAAAACGCGTTTTTGATCTTTTTGGAAAGCGAAAAATCGAGGTACTGCTCTTTTCTTTAAATGTAAGTTTGCAGAATGATCCAATTTGAATCTCATGAAGTTTTCAAGATCTTTCTTCAACTGAACAATAAAAAATAAGTTAACTTAATTTCACATTTGAAATGTCCCTGGCGAAAGTATCGGATTGATGAAAAACGGTCAAAAATCAATCCGCCTTAATCTGATTAATTTCCAGACATCAATCCGAATGAATTCGAACCAATCCGAAACCAAGTTTTCAATTCAGATCAATCCGAATCAATCCAAGGTCGGAATGATTCGGATTGATTCCAGTTGAAAATTCGGTTTGGATAAATCCGAGCTCGAATTGATTCGGATTGATCTGGATTGGAAACTTGATTTCGGATTGCTTCAGATTCATTCGGATTATTGTCTCGGAATCAATCGGATTAAGGTGGATTGATTTTTGACCTTTTTTCATCAAACGAGATACAAAATGTTTTTCGGATTGGTCAGGAATGATTCGCATTGGCTCGGATATAGATATCGGAATGAATCGGAATAGTTCTGATTGACTCGGAATGAATTTCAATCCGATACTTCCGCCAAGGGTTATAACTTGATAGTGATCATCTGCTGTATTATTCGGTAAAACTTTTCTTGCAGTGGTTGCAAACTACAAGATTCTTAATTTTCAGAATTAAACTTACCTTAAAATGATCCCCGCAACAAAACGAGCCCGATATTAAAGATACTTGATCCATTTTTTTGCAGGGATCCATTTTTTTCTAATTTCTTCCTTAAGAACCGATAAAAACACTTACGATGGTGTTTTAGTGAAAGAATTCGGGCAACAGGGCACGCAACAATTTTTCATCATTTTCCGCGACGAATCTTTTCTTTTATTGACTTTTGAATTGATTTTGCAGAGCAAATAACACGGTTGTTGACATTTACATCTGCCTAGTGACATCACTGCCTAAGCGCGCGCTTTTCAGCGCGTTTGAAATACACTATTGCGTTAAATTGTTATATTTAAAAAATTACTTTATAGTTTTGAAAAATTTTATTGTAACATGTGATTTTGCTCCAAGGATTCGATTTTTCTTATTTTTGAAAAATGTGCAAGGAGTCTATTGTCGGTAAGTCGGGCGAGCAAGATCTCTGACAGTTTTCATTGTAAAACTTAGAGTATATAATTAATTATACTTGATTATGTTATTATTATAAACAACCAATGGAATAATAGACTATGAAGTTATACAGTGATTAAGTGTTCAATTTCATTCAATACAAACAAAATCATCGGAAGTGGTTCACCGTAGGGATGCTGGGTCGTAACTCTCCCAAAGATTAATGGCTGAAAAGTACAGAAGTCGGATGGGGCCACGGTAGTATAGACAGGTCTGACAACTCCCGTGGTGGGGGACGTTCCCTTCTTGTAGTCAGAATGTTTCATATTTTGGCCGGGGATAGCGCTAGTATCGAGTAGCGGCTCGAATGACCGCAATATAGCATGTATGTATATAGATATACCCAGAACGTAGTCAGTAGAGTTCTAAATTTCTCGGATATTTAAAATCCGGTCACATTCTCGTGATTGTGACCGTCATTTTAAGACAACTTGAGAATTTACAGAGAATTTAAAGGAATTTTACCATACCTTCACCAATATTTTCTTTATCATTAAACCTTATAATATTGTAAATTTATTTCCAAACACTATGAATTGCAATAGTGAAGGTTTCATAAAAATAAACTACGAAAAATGTCAAGTTTCATTGGAAATCAATATCAAAAAAAATTTTTTTATAGCCATTATATTAAATTCAAACATAAAGAACAAGTAATTTAAGTTTTCTTCGCACAAATTACGCTTTGATTTAGATAATTGTTTGACAGTTTCGGGACAGTTTCTGCACTTTTTTAAGTGCTCTATTTGTCGAGTGGCATGCTTTCTATACATCTGATCACCGTATTTGCACTTGAAAGAAGCTTTATTTTGTTTATCAATAATTTAAAAAAAAAATTACAAACTATATTCTTTTTTTTTCCATTTTTATTGCGCACGTTACACGAACTTCCAGAACAAAGCATTTATCAAAAACAATTGAAAGCTTGAACCGTTTCGGAAAAATATTTTTAAATTCTCATAAATTCTCGAAGAGCACATTCATCAGAGAAATTCTTAGTCATATTCCCGTGCTCCCAGACATATTCTCGGTCACTTAAACTCTTTAGAACTCTAGAAGTCAGCTGTGAAAGCTGTCTGTAAACCAGCCGTATGCATCAGCCCGTATTTCACGATTCTAACTTGACTCCCTTAGTGTCCTAAGATGAATTCCTATGTTAGTTTGCCGAATCGTCACACGCGGCGCTAACTGTACCATCACTCCCTGAAAATGCACAGTACATACGAAGAATTTAATAAAAAAAATTTTTAAATATATTATTCAATGCCATAAACAAATAAAATAGATCAGACTTTAAATAATAATATTATTTGAATATTTTAAATTAAATTTTCCCCTTTTTATTTATATATATCTCGTACAAAAACTATTTTGAAACATTCAGCGGATATTAGAATTTAAATATTAATATCTGTTTTATTCCTTTTTGGCATGAATAATAACTTTTTTTTAATTTTTATATTTAATTGTCTACATATCACTGCATTTATATTATTTCTTTGAGGTAAAATTAAGTTGAAAAATGGAAAAAAATGAAAAATTCTGAACAAGGAACGAAGTAGATGAGAGTTGTAATTAGTTGGAAATCATTATGAATAATTAAAGAAAATAGAATATAAAATAAGGTGAATATATATATTTTTCTTAAATAGTTAACTAACATTAAGAAAAACAGTATAATAAGAACAATTAAATTTTTTTTTCATTTTCAAATCCAAAAGTAGTCTATCTACGTCCGTATTCATCCTCTCTAACATTCACGAAATTTTGGAAACAACATTTTTTGTGTCCAAACGGGCGGAAAAAGTTGCATTGCATGCTTGTGCGTAGAGCGGCATGCAGTCAATTGTGCCTCGGCGTCAAAATCGGGCGAAATGTTCATACCACCCGCTTCAAAGGGCGGTAATGTTCATACCGCCCGCTTCAAAGGGCGATAATGTTCATACCACCCGCTTCAACGGGCAAAATGTTCATACTGCACGAAACTTGACTGCCCGCGGCTAACTACGCACTCGCACGCAACGCAACTTTTTCTACCAATTTGGACACAAAACGTCGTGTCTACCTCGAGCGACATGGTAGCGATGTGACTCGTGCGAATACCGCCCGAGCGTAGCGAGGGCGGGTATTAGACCAAGCAACAGGGAATTTGTTATGACATTATTTATTTCAGAAAACGGACTGCGCCATCTGAAGAGAGGTTGGTCATAGAGTAATTGTGTCATGTTTTGGACAACGAAATATGATTTATAAATTTGTTATTAACATTTAAGACAACAAAATCGCACTTTTTTTAGTTTTTTGTTTTCTAAAATTAAAGGTAATTATCCAATCTTGATGACATTAATTGAAAAGTTGTGGAAAACTTAATTGCGAACAATATGAGTCGTCGCTTGATCTGATTGGATAATTAGAAGCGGAGAAAATTCGGAAAAACCGGGAAATTGAGCTTTTGTTAAACAAATTAATAGCTCATTCAATTTTTAACTTTTCAGGTTGCGGTTTGATGGAAAAGTAACCGACTTTATGCTCTTCAAATGTAGAAAAAAAAGAACACTTTAAGATAATACGTTTCCGCGCTATTGACACTTTAATTTATTTCATGCGTTAATTGTAAAATGTGTGCTTGCCGCAGAGGTGGTCCGATTTTTATTTTGAAAACGGCTTTTAAAAATATAAATCAAGCACAACAGAACCTCAATCTTGGTTTTTCGCTAAAATGTTGCAAAGTTTATTAAAAAAAGGTCCAAACATGGCTGTAAACGCTTGAACGCAGCAAAGTGACACAGTGAGCCTACTCGTCTTCTCCCCCCACCACTGTCACTTTGCTGCGTTCAAGCGTTTAGAGCCATGTTTGGACCTTTTTCTAATAAACTTTGCAACATTTTAGCGGAAAACCAAGATTGAGGTTCTGTTGTGCTTGATTTATATTTTTAAAAGCCGTTTTCAAAATAAAAATCGGACCACCTCTGCGGCAAGCAGACATTTTACAATTAACGCATGAAATAAATTAAAGTGTCAATAGCGCGGAAACGTATTATCTTAAAGTGTTCTTTTTTTTCTACATTTGAAGAGCATAAAGTCGGTTACTTTTCCACCAAACCTCAACCTGAAAAGTTAAAAATTGAATGAGCTATTAATTTGTTTAACAAAAGCTCAATTTCCCGGTTTTTCCGAATTTTCTCCGCTTCTAATTATCCAATCAGATCAAGCGACGACTCATATTGTTCGCAATTAAGTTTTCCACAACTTTTCAATTAATGTCATTAATATGTTATTATATTATATATTAATGTTATAAACATAAAACTTAAAAAAGTGCGATTTTTTGGTCTTAAATGTTAATAAAAAATTTATAAATCATATTTCGTTGTCCAAAACATGACACAATTACTCTATGACCAACCTCTCTTCTGATGGCGCAGTCCGTTTTCTGAAATAAATAATGTCATAAATCATTCATAACAAATTCCCTGTTGCTTGGTCTGTATACTTCGCACTCGTCACAATCGCCACCATGCCGCCCTTGGTACACAATCTACTAATGTACTTTGGACACAATAAGTAGAAACTGGACCAAATTATTCATATAAACTTGCTACTCTTCTCAAGTATCACATGCCCTCAAAGCTCATAATTTTAGTAATAGATAAAATAAATTACATTTCTAGAAATCATGTCTGAGGTAATAAAATTTTGCATTTAATGACCTAAAAACGAAGTGTTTTTGTGCAGCATTGACAAAAATAATGCAAAAAAAGTCCAAATTTCATAGTTTTAACCATTTTTAATAAGACCTAAAGCAATGAACTTTTTAAAATTTTTGTTCATCTATCAAAAGGTAGATTTACGGAAAATATCCGATGTATATGAAAGAAACTAATCATTTTTACCTGGAAGCTGTGAAAGTTAAATTTAGGGAAACAAAGTTGTAAAAGTTCAAATTCGTGAAATCATTCATAAAAAAAATATAAAAATACTTTTAATGTATTTCTAAGTTACATATTTTCTATTTTGTTTCTAATAATTAATTTTCATAATTTGTGGGATCCGCTTTTTAGGTATGAGAATACTTTGAATTTTTACAACTTTTTGTTTCCCTAAATTTCAACTTTCACATATCGTGAACATTAGAGAGGATGCGTAGATAGGACGTAGATAGACTACTTTTGGTTTTGAAAATGAAAAAAAATTTAATTGTTCTTATTATACTGTTTTCATTAATGTTAGTAAACTATTTTAAAAATATAAATTAATATTCTCCTTTTTTATATTCTATTTTCTTTAATTATTCATAATGATTTCCAACTAATTACAACTCTCATCAACTTCATTCCTTGTTCAGAATTTTTCATTTTTTTTCCATTTTTCAACTTAATTTTGCCTTACAAAAATAATATAAATGCAGTGATATGTAGACAATTAAATATAAAATTTTTTTTAAAGTTATTATTCAATGCCATAAAGGAATAAAAGAGGTATTAATATTTAAATATTAATATCAGCTCAATGTTTCAACATAGTTTTTGTACGAAATTAATATGAATAAAAAGGGGAAAATTTAATTTAAAATATTCAAATAATATCAATATTTAAAGTATGATCTCTTTTATTTGTTTATGGCATTGAATAATATAATTTAAAAAAATTTTATATTAAATTCTTTGTATGTCAGTGTGAATTTTCAGGGAGTGATGGTACAGTTAGCGCCGCGTGTGACGATTCGGCAAACTAATTTAGGAATTCAACTTAGGACACTAACGGGGTCAAGTTAGAATCGTGAATCGTGAAATACGGACTGATGCATACCCCTGGGCTGACTTAACTCAAATATCATGTATCCTTTTTTATCAACCCATCATATCCAGTAAAATACTGTGAAAAACCAAGTAAATTACGTAGAATAAATTACGTACCCATTTCTGGTGTAAACTGGGGAATGCAGTCACGGGCACTGCGAGTTGGATTACTGATAATTGTGGTAAAATACACAATATTGAGTTATTTTATGTGGCGTTACTACAATCCAAAAACAAGTGTCAGAAAATCTCGTAAGTTACAATAGTTAGAACTCTGGATAACCGTTTTGAGGGCTTGACATAATGGACTTTGTAATTTTGCACAATGAGAAACTGTATCTAACTGTACAATATCAAGAGACAGGAAAAATTTGCAGCTAGACTTTATGCATCAAAATATGACGCATAACAATTATTTTTTCTGAGAAGAGTGTGAATCTCATCTTTTCCGTAAGTTGGTGAAAAAAAATCTAGTTAATCGAATCAGAGCAAAACGACAAAAATAGGTTATTGAGAATATTGTAGAATTATCAAAAAAAAAATAGGTTATTGTTCAAAGCATTTTTCGAACATGACAGGTTTGTAGGTTGTCTGTCATAGTGGTTTATTGATTTTCCACGTAATTCATTTGAATCGAAGTACAATTCTAATTGAAGTAAGTCAAGATAGTTTGTTATATAAAATATTTAATTGGAAAGAGTGTTTTTCCATCAAACCTTCTTTTGTCGGCTGTACGATACATGTATGTATACATGTAGGCTCACTCTAAACATTTTTATGTTTAGAAATGGATTTTGTTTGAAAATATATGTATGTCAACAAAGTTTTTTTGCTTTCGATTTTATAATAACTATAGTCAACTTAGAGAAACTCTCATCATGATTATTTCGAATGATTATATATATAGTAAGGATAATAAGGAACTACAGTTCTAGTGATTGTGTTCTAACCATAATTTAATTTTGATATGATCTAGATACCTACTTTGATAATCTTTCTGTTCGAGATCTGGGACATAGGTTCTCAATCCGATTTCATTCTGTTAAGAATGTTATGCAATATAGAGAACAGAGCAGCTTAATATTTTTATAAATGTTAGTTTCTTATTGTTGACTATGGATTTATAATATTTCTCTGATTCTACAAGTGACATATATTCATATCAAGTGACATATATTCTACAAGTGACATATATTCAAACACATTACTAATTAATAGTTTAATACGATGTTGTTGTTAATAATTGGCTTCAGGGTCTAGAAATAAGATTTATAGAAAACCATATGTTCTGACAACGGGATATCTAAATTTTTCAATCCCATCAAATTTTGAAATTTTTTGAAATAAAATGAACTAACCTTCTGTAATGTAGTATGATGTAATCAAAAACTGAGAGATTGTGATTCCCTTAGACAATTTCTTAAATTTTTTCCTTTTACGTTTCCTGGTAACCCATATATTTTAACATAACACACTGGTCACTGCGAAGTTATCTATCCAACTACATGGTTTTCCATAACTCTTATGAGCAATTCATTTATATGTACGTTTATATTTCAAGTTTATGCACTACATTTAAATTTTTCACTGTGATTTTTTATGCGTTTTTATCAGAAGTTTGTATTATTTAAAAAAATATGTCTGAACACCACACTGTTAGAAATGTTCGCAAATTTACAAAAAATTTTATTTATTTATTTTATTTCTATAAAAAATTTTAATGTAAAACTGACGATATTTATGATGCTTTTGAGTAAAGGTATCTTAAAATTGGGGAAAATGTACTGAACTTTCGAAAAAAATTCTGAATAGTATGAAACTCAACTGAATTTTTTAAAAATGTATCTTTAAATTACCAAACTGTAACAGACTTTTATAAAATTTATCATAAAATTACGAAAGTGAAACAAAATTTTCAGTTACACATGACTGCATAAAACTTCAGTTACCCAAAACCTAAAATTATTCCTATTACAAGTTTCAGAATTTGCAGAGATGAGTATCAAAGTATTCAACACTTTGTAACTGAAAATTAAGAAATTTTTTTCCTAAATTACTAAAAAGCAACTGAATTTTCTGAAATTCAATCTTAATTTACAAAGCTGTAACTGAATAAAAATCCAGTCATATGTTTCGGGAAATCGCGGTAGAAATTTCTAACAGTGTGGAATTCGTATTAGCAATTCTTATCTGTTTTTCACAAGTGATCCTTTGTAATTTTATCTATATCTTCAGTAACATTTAGACACAAATATATGCTGGTTTTTTAGTTTAAATATCCCAAAGTTATGTGCTAGAATTTTCTTGTTATTTCTAAGGAAGGTTCAGGTATTTTATCGATGTTTTTTTTACAACTTTATGTAAGTTTTCTCACAAGTCTATCATATTTGCATTTCTGAACATACTCAAAAAATATTTAAAGAATTTGAAAATCTTTCTGTGGAAAAAAAGGCGCTTTTGACTGCGCTGGGATAATTTCAAACCCACCTAATTAATTTGATACTCGAAAGATATTGAGTAAATTGACATATATAGATTTTGTAATAATTTTTATTTCTGTAAAGCCTGCCTGCAAATTCTATCTTAAATGGATTGTCTTTTTTTTAAAAAATACACGCTTTCGTCCACTCGTAAGAATCACCACAACCGTTTTGAATTTCTTAACTAGGTATAGAACAATAGTCTTCTTCAAGGAAGAAAAGAACCTCTCAGGATAGCATTTTAAAAAAAATTGTCAGTCAGCAAAGCCACATGTCCCGAGTCGGTTTTTAAAACAGTTCAGCTCCATCGATGAGAGACTCTGGTAACGAAGTCCTCAAGAAAAGTTTTCAAAATTAAAAATTATTCGGGTTTTGTCATGAATAATCAATTAAGCATTTTTCCCCGGCTGATCGATTGAAAATTTATAAGTTTTGTTCATTTATCCGGCTGTTTATATACAGTGAATTCTACATATTTTTCCAGTCCGTGTTTGCATACTGGACTTCCTCATTTTGAATTTGCAAGCTATGAGATAAGTTTTTGAGTTTTATGCTTTTCCTTATTTTAATAATCCCCTATATTTTATCTTTAAATGAAATTTTACATTAATCTTTTAATTTATGGCACTGGAGAGGGCCTCATCTCTGGCCGAAACGTTCTCCTTCCTTTTTAAATTTCTTCTATATCTGTTATTGATAATTTTAATCGAATAAAATAAAAAAGAAACTGACCCTATGCCAAAACAACAAAAAATGAATAAAAATTTTGTGAATTTTGGGTCATTATAATAGCAGACATGTTCTCAATAGACTAAATTGAGGAATTTGAGGATGTCGGATCGAATGTCGCAAATTCGATTTATTCGCCTTATTTGTTGGATCGGATTTTTTCGATTCGATCGGCCGCATAGTCGAATGTCGAATTTTCGACATTCGAAGCGCAATTCTTCGGATGTCGGATTTTCGACATTCGATCAGCTGTCCGTCGAATGTCGAATATTCGACATCCGAAGCACCCTTCTTCGGATTTCGGATTTTCGACAATCGATCAGCCGTTCGTCGAATGTCGAATATTTGACATCCGAAGCGCCCTTCTTCGGATGTCGGATTTTCGACATTCGATTAGCCGTCCGTCGAATGTCGAATATTCGACATCTGAAATTTTTTGCATTTTTAGTTAGTGAAATACTTCTACTTTAGTGTGATCAAGATATTTTATGAATTTATAAAAATGAATTATTGTCATAAACAAAGGTATGCGGAAAAAAGGGTGTTTTTGTGGATTTAATTTGTTATTGGCGAAATTTGATTATAAACACCTGTTAAAAATACTTGGAACTTATTGGCTTATTATCCAACGAAAAATTACTATCATTGGATTTATAAGCATTCTTAATCGCTATCCAATATGGCGACCGTAATTATGAAAAATTGACAATTTTTTTAATTTACAGGTCAGTACCCAAAAGCCAAATTTAGGGCTCTGCAATTTAAAAAAATAATGCATGGTACTGCCAGCTAGAGTTCAAGCCAGCAGTATCATGGACCAAATATTGGTTGTATCAACTTTTTTCTTTCCCAGGAATTAAGGGCTCATTTAGGGCTAATTTAGTACCCAAAGGCCAAATTTAGGGCTCTGCATTTTTTTTAAATAATGCATGGTACTGCCAGCTTGATGTCAAGCCAGCAGTACCATGGACCAAATATTGGTTGTATCCACTCTTATCATCCACAGGAATTAAGGGCTCATTTAGGTCTCTTACATGGCCCTAAAACGAAATTTTCAAAAACAACCCCTAGCACTGAATAGATTACCCCAAAGAATAAATATGAACTAAGTCCTAAATTGAACGAATCAGAATTAAGGACTACTTTTAGGTTCTCCAATTCATCCCAAAATAATTTTCAAAAATCATCACCCAACATTTAAAAACTACCCTAAAATCAAAGTGACACATTAAGTACAAAAAGAGTATAGAAAATGATTGAAATATTCTTAAACCCATAAAAGATACAAAAAGATATAGAAGATATTAACTGAATAAAATTTTTATTTAATTTTCGATATGCTCAATCTGTTTATCAGCCTCTCTACTTTTTTCGTCAAATAATTTAGTAGTAGGCCCAGCGCACTCTTTTGGAGTGTTTAATGTTTCCTAAAGTACACTGAGAGAATTTTTGCTAGAGTAAATGATAAAAATAAATCATATTTTAGGATAGTATCGTTTCAAAATGGGGAAAGCCGAGGTTTTATTTCACTTATTCATATTATACCCTATTTTCTGCATACTTTTGTTTATGACAATAATTCATTTTTATAAATTCATAAAATATCTTGATCACACTAAAGTAGAAGTATTTCACTAACTAAAAATGCAAAAAATTTCCAGTTTTGTGCGTGCTGACTGACAATTTTATTTTTTAATGCTATCCTCAGAGGTTCTTTTCCTCCTTGAAAAAGACCATTGTCCTATACCCATTTAATTTATTAATATAAATATCATCTTTCCCGACAGTCCATTTTATATTGATTTTTCAAGCAACATTTACAGAAATATCAATTATTATCATATCCATGTATGCTATTTTATTGTTATTAAGAATTATTTTGGACATCTTTCAAAGAAATTTTCCCTGCCGGTTTAATTGCAATTTACTAAAATTTTTGTTCGTGTCACCTTGTGGTTTATATATTTTTATGTTAAGGGTTGAAGCCCAAAAATCAGAGAGTATTCCTAGACCATAAAGTTTGCAAAAAGATGGATTTTAGTGAAACTCATCTCTATATGGCCATGCAGGGGTGCATTTTGATGTCAAGGGTTGGAGCCCAAAAATCGATAGGGGTATTTTCGAAGAGCCCAAAAATCAGAGAATCTCCCTAGACCTTGAAGTTTAAAAATAGATTAACTTTATTCAAAGTCGTCTCTACATGGTCATATACGGGTGCATTTTTATTTTAAGGGTTGAAGCCCAAAAATCGATATAGACATATATGAAGAGCCCAAAAATCAGAGAATCTCCCTAGACCATAAAGTTCGCAAAAAGATGTTTTTTATTCAACGTCGTCTCCATGTGGCCATACGGGGGTGCGATTTGGTGTTAAGGGTGAAGCCCAAAAATCGATAGAGGTATTTTCGAAGAGCCCAAAAATCAGAGAGTCTCCCAAGACCTTAAAGTTCAAAAAAAGATTAATTTTATTCAAAGTTTTCTCTATATGGGCATATAGGGGTGCATTTTGGTGTTAAGGGTTGGAGCCCAAAAATCAATAGAGATATTTTTGAAGAGCCCAAAAAAGCCCAAAATTCTGGTACACTTTAAATTCTGGAGGGCTTATTATTTAGAAAGAGGGTTGTTTTTTTGGGCATAGGGGTGGTTATTGAAAATTTCGTTGTGGGGCCATGTAAGAGCCCTAAATGAGCCCTTAATTCCTGTGAAAGAAAAAAGTCGATAAAACCAATATTTGGTCTATGGTACTGCTGGCTTTACGTCAAGTTGGCAGTACCATGCATTATTTAAAAAAAATGCAAAGCCCTAAATTTGGCTTTTGGGTTCTTAATTAGCCCTAAATGAGCCCTTAATTCCTGTGAAAGAAAAAAGTTGATAAAACCAATATTTAGTCTATGGTACTGCTGCCTTGACGTCAAGCTGGCAGTACTATGCATTATTTAAAAAAAATGCAGAGCCCTAAATTTGGCTTTTGGGTACTTAATTAGCACTAAATGAGCCCTTAATTTTGGCATAGGGCATACATTGTTTGGACATGGTGGTACTTCCAGGTTTACGCACCTCGCCACTAAACTCTTTTAACCATTTTGAGAGTGTTTATGAAGTGCCTCTCATTTTTTCAAATTTAAGGGCATAAGAATAGAGTGATTTGCTCCATAAATTTTAAAAAATGTGATCGTATCACTTATAACTCATTTCAATTGTAATGTTTTACTGAATTCAAAAAATGAAAGTATGTCTGCGACTCATTAATTAAGAGATTTTCAATAAGTTTGAGCGCGCCTAGGACGCGCGATTTTATCGTAGCGCTGGGTCTTATATTCTTCGCATAAATACAATTTATTTTTTGTAATTTGATACTGAAGCTCAAGTCAGTTTTATAATATTGTAAATGTGCATTACATTTTCACAAACTTACTAAATTTTTTTTTTATTTCAAACTAAAAAAAAAATTCAATTTATTTAAGGTTCTATCAGCCTTAAGGAACACATTCTCATCATGACACTTGTACTTCGCGCTCGATTTTCTGTATACATTTCTGTAACTTTCTAATAATTTACATGATTAAAAAACATTTATCTTCCAAATATCTAAAAAGGAAAGAAATTAGTAACTGTTTTTAAGCAAACGATTTTTTATTTTAACCTTATTTTGTATCTCACATATTTTGATTAAAAAATGGAGTTTTTGATTTTCTGTAATGTTTTTTTGAAACTCAAACATAAAATATATATCTTGTCTAAATATGTCTTACTGAGAATTTTTAGACCTCATTTAGGCAAATAATTATCCATCTTAACTATTTTTTTCGTATGTCACATATTTTGTTTAAATAATGGAATTTTTGAATTTTAAAACATTTGTAAAAACCGTTTTGTGTGACTCAGAGGCTCTCAAAATGTAACACTAGAAAAGTGTGCATAGAATTGAAAATAAACAATTTGAAAAAAATTTCTGTTTAAAAAGGAACTCTTCTAATGATCAACATAATCGACTGAAATGATTTTGAAAAATTAGTTAAAACAAATAAGCTGATATACAAGGTAATTTTTTTATCTTGATTCGTATGATGTGTATTTTGTTAGATATTTGGATCTCTCAAGATAAGAAACTCATCCCGTATAATTCAAAATATTTTAAATTTTGAATAAAATCAAGTTTTATGGGAATTATTAGTTTAGATTTTATAGAATATAATTATTTTCAAAATGTCTGATGCAGGTAAAATTCATTTAAATTTGAATTTAAATATTGTGATATAAGAGTTTGGAATTGTCTACGAGGACACCTGTCGGCAACGTATCCTATCTGATCACTGATCTCTATAGTTCACTGGATAGTGGATGTGTACTTTGAGAAACGTACCCAATTGAAGATGATGGCGGCCATCTTAATTGAAGCCTCAAAGGCCTTGAATGTGGTGACTGTTTGAAACAAATTGTTTTCCAAAACCGCCTTGTTACGAACTGATATTGGAGTTCGTCTTTCTTTATATTGTTATTATTTTGATGTCGAAGTCGGTCATGTTGATAGGTTTTTTCATGGTAAATTGTTGTATTTATGGGCCATGCCCATCAAGAAGGGTTTCGTTTATTGTAGGGGAACGAAAGGCACTTGACCTTATGAAGGTCAAGAGAGTGGATGCACGCGACTGTGACCTCCAGTCGCGAGATGGGGCACTTGTCAGAAGATGTCTGATGAGAGAGTACGATTAAGCTCGCGATCGCAAAATGATCGTGAGAGGGGGGTGAGAAAAGATTCTAATATTCATGATCTTACGTTATAAGCTGTAAGCGTCTGGGTCCCAGGCTGCGCGACCAACCAGACCGTTCGGTCTCATCCCTTCCCTTCCCTTTTGATTATTTGCCTTGCAGAAAAGTGGCGGACCTTAAGCAGGAGCGTAAGAACAATGAAAGGAAAAGGAAGCAATGGATGCCAGCTGGCTGCCCCAACCCTTCAAAAGGGCGAGACACGGAAGCAACCAGTTAGTGCGGTTTTGGAAACCAGAAGGCACATTAAAAGTTGGTGAAAGTGTTCGAATTTCGATTAAGTTAGTGAGAGTGGACAGTTTAATTTCGATACATTAAAATTAACGTGGTAAAGCAACAGTAAGCTGCTTTTCTAAAACCTTTCAAATTCTCTTCTTTACAAATTGGTGCCGAAACCCGGGACTTATTACGGGTTGAAAAGAGTTGGAAGGACGGGTTTACGAAGGGGTTTGAGAAATCAATATGGACATTAAAAAAAAAAAAACCTAGAGGCCGACCACGGAAGGACGCCCCACTACCAGCTCCAGTCTTGAGCCCGGCCCACAACCCGCCTAAGAAAAGAAAACTGGGTGAACCTACTCTGCTGGAGCAACCAGAAAAAGATAAAAACATTGAGCGGATATTAAATGATGCACAAAATCAACGAGATCAAGCAGCAGAAACGCAATCCTTATCTGGAGCCGCAAGTCCAGCTCGGCCCCCAGAAAATCTACATGTTGATCAGGGGAATCAGAGCAGTACTAAGACATTCGACGAAGCTAACGAAGATCTCCAGTCCTCACATCATGCGAGGAACAACAGAGCGTCAAGTTCCGTAAGTACATCAATGCCTAGAAAAAGACGCTTATTGTTAAACGCGGCTGAAGAGAGGGCAATATTAAAGAGATGTGTAATTCAAGAGAAAGAACGTATACTAGACGAGAGACAGCGTGTCCTCGAAGAGAAACAGCAAATCGAATTGGAATTGATACACGACAGGCTGGCCGCCGAAATGGGTTACGTGAGTGGGGATAGTCCTCCTAGTCTGTGTTCTCTGGGGGGGGGGGGGGGGTGAACCGGCAGCCACAGAACAAAACGAGAGTGTTGTATCGGAAGTAACGCGTTGGGTGAGACATAATAAGCAGTATCAAGACATTAATTGCGCGGCTGAAACAAACGTAAATCTGACGCAAACTTTGATTAGTACGCTAGACGCAGTTAAAGAAGCCACGTTAAAAGGTAACAATTCGCAGCATCTGGTAACTCGGATGACATCAGCCAAAAGCCTTCCAGTTTTTTCCGGTGAAAAATTGGAATGGCTGCGATTCAAGCAAGCCTTTGAATTGTCAACAGAGTTAGGGGGCTACTCTGATCGAGAAAACGTAGCACGTCTTTTTGAGGCTTTAAAAGGAGAGGCAAAAGAGGCGGTAGACTCATTAGTGGTAACTGCTTGCGACGCACAGACAATTATGAAAACTTTAGAGTTACAGTTTGGTAACCCTGATAAAATCGTCGAGAAAATAATTCACGACGTGAAAAAACTACCGAAGGTTAATACAAACAGGTTTGATTTGAGCACGTTTGCTGCGAAGGTTCGCAACGCTGTCGCTGCAATGCGAGCCCTAAATCAAATCGGTCACTTACACAATTCGGATTTAATTAGAGAGATTGTAAGTAAGATGCCCTCCGCCATGATCTACAATTATAATCACTATTCAAACTTAAATAGAAAAGATCAACCGAAACTCGTCACCCTATCAGAATTTTTATACTAAGAGGCTGAAATGGCCTCTGCCGCTGGAACATCTGCAATACCCCCAAGTGAAAGCGTACAAAAGAAACCACATAAGCCTTGTGACAAAAGGTTTAACCCTCTTCCAGCAGGTTGGCCTGTGTTAGCCACTACGACCCTCAGACCCAAAGGGTCCAATCAGGAACAGGGGAATACCAAGGCAACTATAAATAAACAATAAACATTTATTGTGGACGGAATGGTCATCCGATATACACGTGTTGGAGGTTTCCAAAATTATCCCTCGATGATCGCTGGAAATGGGTACGAAGCCAAGGTCTCTGTTATAAATGTCTATGTCATGGACACATATTTTCCGTGTGCCATAATAGCCCCTGCGCTGTGTCTAATTGTAATAAAAACCACCATCGCTTACTCCATAGAGAAGTAAAGGATCGGGTGCCTCTCGCAGGAAATCGAATTCCAAGAAATGAATTCGAACGCTCAAATAAGAGGGATGATGTCATATGACTAAGCCAACAGACGCTTCTTAAAATCCTCCCTGTAACATTGTTAGGGCCAAAGGGTAACATAAATACGAACGCTTTGTTGGACGAAGGATCTACAGTTTTACTGCTAAGTTTCGTGGTTGCAAAAAAGATAGGTTTATCCGGCCCTTGTGTGACGATGGCTATAAAGGGAGTGGGTGGGTTTTCCGTGACGGAAGTGAGAAGTGAAAAGGTTTCGGTAAAAATTAAACGTCAATTCGACCAATACACGATGCAAGACGTGAGAACAGTAAACAATTTGTCACTACCCTCTCAAATAATCAATGACAAACTTCTTGGCGAGTATTCCTACCTGCGTTGCTTGAACATAAACCCCTTTCAAGCAACTAACCCAGCAATTCTCATTGGACAGGACAATTGGGATCTGATTGTAACTAGAGATATCAAAGGCTCAACACGTGACAAGCCTGTAGCGTCATTGACGTATTTGGGATGGGTAATTCATGGTACATTTAATCTAAATACAGACAATAATATAATCACAGCGCTCCAGACACACAAAGACGAACAAGAAGATGATTATTCGCACTCAAGCCTAGTAAACGATAACAATTTAGATGATCTGATTGAAGCGTACTTTTCAATCGACGCATTAGGAGTGATGAATAGTGAGAGACATAAAAAAGGCGAAAAAAGAGCGAAACAAATATTAGAAGCAACTACTCGCCGCGTCGGAGACGCGTGGGAAACAGGGTTGCTATGGAAATCAGATGAAAAAACTTTGGTAGACAGTAGAAGAACTGCCCTTAACCGTCTGACCAGTTTGGAGAGAAAGTTGGATAATAATCAGAAATATAGTAATTTGTATCATGAAGAAATGGAAAGAATAATTACAAATTTCGCGGAAAAAGCAAAGCAAACTGATGATTGTAAAAGAAAGTGTCATATTCCACACTTCGGAGTCATAAACCTGAACAAACCAACAAAAAGGATCAGAATAGTCTTTGATGCGGCAGCTAAATCAAAGGGTTTAAGTTTAAATGATCAATTGATGAAAGGACCAGATCTTCTTAAACCTCTGCTTGGAATCCTGATGCGATTCAGACAGCATCCTGTAGCCATAAAAGGAGACATTAAAGACATATTTCTTAGAGTACAACTCAGGGAAGAGGATCGAGATGCACAGCGATTCCTATGGAGAGGCAAAGATAGAGACGGACCTCCACAAGAATATGTGATGAAATCCTTAATTTTTGGTGCTAAGTCCTCTCCATGTAGTGCTATTTACGTTAAGGACGCAAACGCAAGAGAGTTCCAATGCAGTAATCCGGAAGCCGTTTCTGCTATCATAAATAGCTCGTACATGGACGATTTTTTTCATAGCTGTGAATCTGAAGAAATAGCCAAAAAACTAATTAATGAAGTTGTGGAAATTAATACAAAGGGAGGGTTCATCATGCACGAGTGGAGTAGTAACAGCCCACATGTTTTGCAAGTGGGGGCGCTTCCTCATTCTCATCACCGAGCTGTGAGTCTCGGTCAAAGCAACATTGAGGCCAAACCGGAAAAAGCCCTTGGCCTCCAGTGGGACACCCAAGCAGACACACTGGGCTTCAATGTGGGATTGCAAAAAATCCCACATGAAATCTTGTCCGCATCAAGAAAGCCAACCAAACGAGAGTTCTTACGTATAATTATGTCGGTTTTCGACCCACTAGGGTTTTGAAACCCCTACATAATTAGGTCAAAGATTTTAATGCAAGAAGTCTGGGTGAGCGGAATAGGATGGGACACACCGCTCGAAGACAACGAATTTATTAAGTGGAAAAATTGGGTAGCTGACCTAGAGAAAATTGACCAAATTTCTATTCCAATATGTTACCTAAAGTCTAGCTCAAAACCAAAGAGCACCGAAGTACATATTTTTTGTGATGCGAGCGTGCAGGCTTACGCAGCCGTAGCATATTGGAGAAATGTCTTCGAGGATGGCTCCATTCAAACAAGCCTTATAGCAAGTAAAAGTCGCGTATCTCCCTTGAAATCGTTCTCGATACCTAAATTAGAGCTACAAGCAGCCTTACTAGGCAGCTGGCTTGGAAAGATGATACAAGAACAGCATGAGCAAAACCAATGTAAGCGTGTATTTTGGTCATCATTTTGTATCTCATCGTCTCGGGGAAATAGATGAGCTTAGTATACCATCATAATGGAAGTGGATACTATGTAAAGAGAATCCAGCAGACGATTCAACCAGAGATTTGAATTCTCCACTGAACAAAAATGAACGCTGGTTCCATGGACCACTGTTTTTGAGAGAAAACGAAAGTGCTTGGCCCAGTGGAACATTCATACCTACGAAAGGAGACCTTGATTCCGCGAACAGCACCAAAAAGAAGGTTTTCGTGGGAACTATTACGGAGTCAACTTTCGACACAACTCTAGTGGACTTTTCAAGGTTTTCTTCCTGGCTGAAACTTTTATATAGCTTGGCGTGGGTTTTTGTAGCTATCGACAGGATGCTTCGTAAAAAAGAACCAAAGGTGTCGTTAGAACATCTGATAATAGCAGAAAAATTATTGATAAAAACAATACAACGACAAAGCTTCCCAGAAGAAGTAAAAGCGGTTTCAAACCACGTACCCATACCCAAAAACAGCCGCCTAATACCATTGATGCCTGCTATCGACACCGACGGAATTTTAAGGGTGCAAGGTCGCGTAAAAGACAAGGTTGATGCCTCCTTTGACAACTGTCCTATAATTTTAGACAGAAGAAACCCAGCGACTAGATTGCTGTTGAAATATTACCATGAAGAAGCTAAGCATGGCAGCAACATTTTAGTAATGAACGAAATACGGCAAAAATATTGGATTGTCAACCTTAGAAACTCATTGCGAACTACAGTGACAAAATGTATTCTCTGCCGTACCCGAAGAGCGAAACCAGTAGTACCGGTAATGGGGGAATTACCTTCCGCGAGAGTAGCGTACCGCCAACCCCCCTTCAGTCACACGGGTTTAGACTATTTCGGCCCTATGTTGGTACAAATCGGGCGTCGTCGCGAAAAAAGGTGGGGTGCGTTGTTCACGTGCTTAATGACGAGAGCCATCCATATCGAATTGACAAATAGTTGGAGCTCCGACTCAGCAATAATGGCCCTGCGTCGCATGTCTGCAAGAAGAGGCCAGCCCGTTGCTATCTATTCAGACAACGGGACGAATTTTAGAGGTGCGGATAACGAACTTACTGAAGCTCTACGGAATTTAGATTTCGAAGCGCAACGAAGCTTTGCACTCAAAAATAAAATTCAATGGCACTTTATTCCCCCGTCTTCTCCCCACATGGGAGGCGCGTGGGAAAGACTAATACGTTCGGTGAAAACAGGGCTGAAGGTTGTGCTAAAGGAGCAGGCCCCGAAAGAAGAGGTACTGAATACGCTTTTAACGGAAATAGAGCACAGCGTGAACTCGCGCCCGCTCACGCACGTTTCTCTGGACCCACGTGATCAAGAAGCTTTGACTCCCAATCATTTTCTAATCGGTTCTTCATCCGGAAGGACAATATATCAAAGATACGATGAACAGAGTAAATGCCCTCGTAGGCAATGGGAGATTGCTCAATATTTTGCAGATAGTTTTTGGAGGCATTGGCTAAGGGAATACCTCCCTACATTACTTCCTAGGACAAAATGGAATACCGAGAGTGAACCCTTAAAAGTAGGAGATATCGTGCTAATACTCGATTATAAAACACCAAGAAATTCTTGGCCAAAGGGTGTCGTAGTGAAGGTTTTCCCAGGATCGGACAATCGAGTACGCGTTGCTGCAGTGCGAACAGCAAGGGAAAACGTTCTGATCAGACCGATAATTAAGCTGGTAAAACTACTAAGTAGTTAAAAATAGGTACAAGGTCTTTACCCTTGTACGGGGTGGAGGATGTTACGAACTGATATTGGAGTTCGTCTTTCTTTATATTGTTATTATTTTGATGTCGAAGTCGGTCATGTTGATAGGTTTTTTCATGGTAAATTGTTGTATTTATGGGCCATGCCCATCAAGAAGGGTTTCGTTTATTGTAGGGGAACGAAAGGCACTTGACCTTATGAAGGTCAAGAGAGTGGATGCACGCGACTGTGACCTCCAGTCGCGAGATGGGGCACTTGTCAGAAGATGTCTGATGAGAGAGTACGATTAAGCTCGCGATCGCAAAATGATCGTGAGAGGGGGGTGAGAAAAGATTCTAATATTCATGATCTTACGTTATAAGCTGTAAGCGTCTGGGTCCCAGGCTGCGCGACCAACCAGACCGTTCGGTCTCATCCCTTCCCTTCCCTTTTGATTATTTGCCTTGCAGAAAAGTGGCGGACCTTAAGCAGGAGCGTAAGAACAATGAAAGGAAAAGGAAGCAATGGATGCCAGCTGGCTGCCCCAACCCTTCAAAAGGGCGAGACACGGAAGCAACCAGTTAGTGCGGTTTTGGAAACCAGAAGGCACATTAAAAGTTGGTGAAAGTGTTCGAATTTCGATTAAGTTAGTGAGAGTGGACAGTTTAATTTCGACACATTAAAATTAACGTGGTATAGCAACAGTAAGCTGCTTTTCTAAAACCTTTCAAATTCTCTTCCTTACACGCCTCAAAGGATTTATAAATATGGCCGCCAATTGAGCCCGTTTTCGCACTGAACCAGCCATAGTGGTGCACTATCCGGTGTACTATAGAGATCAGTGTATCTGATGCGCGAATAATGATCCTCCGATAATATAGGCAGTGGCAAAGATTTCGAACTCAATCAACTAATTTAAAATTTTAATTTTGTTTTAATTTTTAGCTTTCGATAAAACACAATAAAACTTCCTTTTATTTGAATATTCAGAAATTTATGTAATGTTTTTTACTAAATAACCGAGAATTTCGATATAATGAACGGTGAAAACAGAATTAATGATTGAGAATTTCGTTAGGGAATTTTGGTAACAATATCCTACTGTATTTTCTTTGTTTATAAAGAATCGCAAGAGTGTTATCTTGTTATACTTTTCATCTTTATCTTTCAATTTGAGATCTAACACAAAAATCATTTGTAATTCTTTATTTTCATTCGTAAAAAACGCATTTAAAACTTTAAAAGAAAGATGAATTTGATGTTATGGTTATATTAGAAAATAATTATCTATATTCCCGTATTTAATTTCTTATTAGATATGTGCAAAAGGACTTGTTTATAGGATCTGTTGAAATGTACTTATTTTTATTACAAATTTACTTTACCTCTTTGAATTCCATTAATATATTACAATATAAATAACTAAAAAAAATAATGAACAATACAAATTCTGATTAATATTTACCGTCAACAACTCTGTTCATTAATTTTTTTTCATAACAAGAACATGAAATGGAGCGTTTCTTATGCGTGCACAGCGAACAAGAGATTCCTCATTTCGAGCGATGTTTGAGAACAAGTTGAAAATGTGCCCATTTAATAGTGTTAACATGAAATTTTCATTATATGTATTAGGTGTACAAATAAGTGTTGAGGGATTGACAAAAGATGATGTAACTGGTATTAAATCGCATCAGTCCATCTTGTAACTATATTTATGTTAAAGCGTCACCATTTTTCTCTAATAATCAGTCCGACCTCTTATAATCGACCGGACCATTTCTCGAGATAACACGTTCACCGAATTTGCCTTTCAATAAATCGATTGTGACGCGTGCTCTGTGGCTAGTGGTACCGTCTTGTTGAAACCACATATCGTTGCTATCAAGTTCATCCAATTCTGGCCACAAATAATCTTCCAACATAGCACGATAGCGCTCTCCATTGACGGTAACATGACGGTCGTTTTCATCCACGAAAAAATACGGCCTAATCACACCTCCGGCATGAAAACCGCACCAAACCAATAACGCATATTTTGCTAATTAACAAAGCCATTGAGCCAGAAATGAGCTTCATCGCTGAAGATGATTTTTCGACGAAATTCTTCATTTTCTTCAAGCTTTGTCAGAGCTCAATTGGAGAAGTTTCGGCGTTTCAAATGATCAAGTGGCTTTAGTTCTTGAGTCAATTTAATCTTGAAAGCATGTAGGCCAAGATCTTTTCGCATAATACGCCACAGTGTCGTTTGAGCGATGCCCAATTATTGAGAACGACGTGGAATCGACAGATTTGGCTCATTTCGAATCGATGCACGTACGGCTGCGATTATTTCTTCGCTTCGAGCAATACGACGTCTTTTTGGCACTCGAACGTCCAATAGTGTAAATTTGGTCTCGAATTTATCCACTATAGCACGCACAGCCTGTCGGGTGGGATGATTATTACGGCCGAAAATTGGAGTAAGCGCTCTTAAAGTTGCGATCACCGACTCAGAATTTCGGTAGTAATTGTTAATAATTTACAAACGTTGCTGGTTCGTGAACTTTACCATGATGAAAATTTCGACTTTAACTAACGTTTTGACATTGACAGTTCATTAACAAAGTTTAAGGGTGCGTTCATATAAAGATACCAAATTGTTATGTCCCTATTGGAAAACCCTTTATAATGAAAATTTCATGTGTGTAGTGGTGTAACTACTAGCGCTAGTAATGACACCACTGCGTAGTTTTTTTTTCTTCATTCGAACTTTGTTAGTATATTTTTGCTATCTTAATTATCATTAGTTTCTTGAAATATATCTAATTTCATCGACACGAAAATCAGGAATCTTGCCACTGTTTGTGCTTATGAGAAATGCTTCATTCCACGTTTTTGTTATAAAAAATATCGTGCATGCTCAGTGGGAGAAATGGGTCATTTTATGGCAAGTGTGATGTGTTCGGCACGAGATGTAGGCGAGGGCGCCTTCACATACTAATTTTTTCATTTCAGGCGCCCTTGCCCACTTCTCATGCCGGAAAAATCGCACTTGCCATAAAATGACCCCAGCGTGCACAGTCTTCCCCTTTTTTTTCTATGTTTACCCGTTTCTTCAGAAATTCTCCTTTTTCCCCTATTCTCAAAAATCTTCCCCCTTTTCTCCTTTTTTCATTAAAAATACAATATTTGAATTGCGCAGAAAAATTCTCTTCGCATACGAGCGCGCACGAAGACTAATTACCATAAACTCAGTTTAGGTAATACAAATAAATATGTTCGTCTACGGCAAGGACCAAAAAATGTGAAATGTATTTTTGCTAGATGTATAAGTCAGTTTACAAAAGATATTTCTGTTTCTCAAGATTGTGCGCCAAAAAAACTATAAAAGACTTCGCTTAGATTCTCAAATAACTATTAGTTCCTATTAAAGTTCAAGGTGTTTAAATTTCTCCAAGTTGTGAACCAAAAAATGTTTTTATAAATCTATATTTCACATAGACTTATACATTTCGTAAACTGAATTAAAAGAAACGTCTGGAAGTTAGTTAAGATGCTTCGTTTCGATTTATAAAATTGACTGAACAGAACATTATAACTATATAAAGATGGATAGAAATATAACATTTCCTAAAAAAATTCTTCTTTTTCTATATGTAAAAATTAATGTTTAATCTTTCCCCTTTTTTCCCCTTTTTCGTGAAAAAATCACCCTACTTCCCCTTTTGTGAGCTCATTTTACGCTGTGCACGCTGTGTCCCATTTCTCCCACTGAACATACAATATACTATTTTTAATTTTACAACATACATTTACTAACACAAGGTTATTTTATTCGTTATATCACGTGAGTTTCAAACTTTGATGTTTTCTTCAATAATTTCGTGACATGTTTATGTTCATGTCTTAATTGTTATCTTGACCCAAAATTAAATCGTTTTAGTATTTTGTATTGGCATTGGATCAGCTCATTTCCATCAGGAATAAATTATTGAAAGAACATGTTCTAGATATATAAAACAAGAAGCATGTTTAAAATATGATAAAAAAGATAAAAAAAGCAAACGTTTCGGCCACAAATGGGGGCCCTCTTCAGTGCCAGCTAATTTTCTGAACTTAATGACTAAGCTGTAAGCGTGCAAAGAAACCAATTATTTATAGTAAAAACTATATTTTTTTGTTTTTATGTTTTTTATTTTCTTAAGTATGATATTTTATGAAAAACGTGCAAAGGGACTTATGTATTGGGGCAAGCTCCAAGGCGTTCAGGAACCAGACCGCTCCAAACCACAGTCCTCAAAAAACTTGAAGAAAGGCTCCTGTTTCGCCGATTCGCGAAGAGTGTGACCACAAATTTGTTTCTCCTCAAAGGCACGCACCAGAACCACGTATAAATAATGATATTTTTATATAAAAAATTTCTTTAAAGCACTAATCTTGTACAGGAAAACACCAGGTATCCATCAGGAGGCCCACAACACCTTTGAGAAGTATGCACTTCACAGAACACAGACACGCGAATCCGGAAGGACGGAGTTTTTTCAAAGAGTGAATTTAAAAAATTAAATTAAATTTTAAATTCCCGATTTTCTTGATTCCTCTTTAGATACAGAGGCAGCAGATAGAATTAGCTGCACGCTCTGTTCGAACTGAAAAAGAAAATTCGACGATACAGACATAATTGTGGTTCCTCGACCTATATTATATTGGAGATTTACCGAAAACCAAGGTTTGATTGTATTAGTTCAGCCTGTATGTGTATTCCAAACATATGAATTACTATTGCAGCAATATTTTTGATTAGCTGTTAAATATATTTTGTTGAATTACTTAAAAACATTCAGCTATATTCATATGGCTGATAAATCCCAAGCATTTCTTTCAATGCGGAGTCAAAAGGGAAACTGCTTTGGAAAGAGAGCAGTACAGTTCAAAAACTAGCGTAAAGAATTAATATATTAATTAACCCTTCACAACAAATGGTCATTGTATATATACATTGTATATATACAATGACCATTTGTTGTGAAGGGTCAAGTTCCAAAGCGCATAAACATACCCCATACACAGTCTATGTCCTGGCTACTCGAGACCCAAATACGCTTGAATGTTCGAAGAAAGGAGAGAAAGTTCTAAAACCACATGTTTGAAGAATCTCTCAGAAGAAGCAATTTGAATTCTGGGGAAATGTTATATTTTTTAGAGGTCAAATTTCTTTATCAAGAATTAATTTTTATTTTATTTTATTTATTGAAATTTATTATATAGAAGAAGGGATTGGGGGGGGGGGGGGGGGTACGACACAATGAAGAAGGCTACGTTTTGTTCAGTATTAGTATATAAGAATGTATTATTGCAACCGAAATAATACATTTTTACACATAAAATATAACTAAATTTGTATGTAATTTAACAGTAAAATTCTCGCGTATAAATTTAATGTATACAAGAATAAATGTATAATGTGTGCAATATTATGTAACCAATGGTAGGTGCGAAATTTCAATTTTCTTGGATATTTGATTAGACGGCGGTTCTCGCATATGAGTTGAATGCTTAGCGGCTTATTTTTTCGATATCATATTCATTGCTTATCGATACAGCTGAATATAAGACATTTTCCAGGCCGAGAATGTAAATGAATTTGGTATGAGTTTTAAGAAAATAATAAATTTCGCGTGCATAATTATAATGTATGCAAGGAGAGGCGTGTAACGTATTTTATGTTCTTATAACCAATTCCAAGGCGCGAATCTTGCGGAGATTATATCAAGCGACGGTACTCGCGTAGGAGTTTATCGTTTATCGGCTTGTTTTTGTAATATTATTTTCATTACGTATCAATGCAGCTGACTACAAGCTATTTGCAGGCCGAAAATATAAATGCAAATTGTATGCATTCAATTTTTAAAGTTAAATTCGCGTGTAATTCATTTACTTTTTCGGCCTGGAAAATGTCTTGTATTCAGCTGTAGATAAGCAATGAATATGATATCGAAAAAAAAGCGAACCGCTATCTAATATCATCTCCAAGATAATCAAAAATTCGCGCCTGCCATTGTTTACAAAATATTGCACACATTACACACTTATTTTTGCACACATATAAGTTTACACACACGAAATTTTACATGAATAATATATACAAAATTCAGTTATATTTTTTCTGTTAAAAAGCGTATTTAAGTGAAACAGGAAATTCAATTTACTTAAGGCTCTATCAGCCTTAAGGAACACATTCTCATCATGACGCTCGCGCTTCGCGCTCGATTTTCTGTATACATTTCAGTAACTTTTTAATAAATTACATGGTTTAAATAATTTATTTTCTTGCAAATCTCTAAAAAATAAAAAACAATCGTAGACTTTATTTAAGGAAACGATTTTGCAGAATAACGCTTATTTCGTATCTCACATATTTTGGTGAAAAAAATCGAATTTTTTAATATTAAAAAACAAAACATACAAAAAACATACTGTCGAGAAAATTCTTGAAAAGAATGTGTAGACCTCATTTAGGCAAATAATTTTTCATCTAAACGTTTTTTATGTATCTCATATATTTTGTCTAAAAAATGGAATTCTTGAATTTTAATCGTATTTTTTGGAATTGAAACGAAAAATATATGTTTTTTCAGAAACTGTGTGAGACAAAATTTGTAGATTTTTTTGAAACGAACAACTTCGTATTCTTACGTTTATTTCGTATTTCACATATTATTGTTAAAAAATTGAATATTGGATTTTCAATAGTTTTTTTTTAAATTAAAAAGAAAAATATGCATCTTATGAAAAAATTTTACAATTCAAATTTGTAGGTATTTATTTATTTATTTAATAATATTGTATCATAACGTTTTATCGTATCTCGTATAATTTAACTGGAAAATGGAATTTTGATATTGACTTTTTTCGAATTTGAATATGCTGTAACATTTCTAATTTTGATTAAATCAAAAAATGTTTTTAGGATAATTTGTAGAGATTTATGAGCACTATCAAAAACCAGTATTGAAATTTTTTATTTTTTCAAAAAGTTATTTTCAAAAACACAAAAGTAGTGCTCAATCCCTCAATTTTGATTGGATGTGGCTGGTTAACGAACTTGTCCTTACTTTTTCGGCTCCGATAAAGTGTGCCAAAGCTCAATTCAATCTGATAATTCTATCGAGAGTTATGCCGCACACGACCTACTACAGACAGACAGACAGACACTTTCGTAAAAACCGTTTTTTCTGACTCAGAGGGTCTCAAAACGTAAAGATTTGATGAAAATTTCGAACGTCATTTTTCACATAAAACCAATACCTTCTCATCCATGATGAGAATGTAAAAATAAATGCATACAATTTGCATTTATATTTGCAGCCTGAAAATAGCTTGTAGTCATACTGAGAGACTTTTTGTAGTAAACTATGTAAAAAATCACAGTACATTTTACTATTTTGAGGTAGAAAGGAAGGAAAATAGGGAACTATTGTAATTATTAGCACTTTGAGTAGTAATTTCCAGAATTACTTAATTGATAAAAATAAAATCTAAAAATATTGCATTTATTTCAAAAAAGGTTTTTAATATTTGCAAAATTCTGTAGTAAAATTACAAGTGGTTTATCGCAGCCACTTACTAAGTCAGATAGGATAAAACTCAAAACTTATTACACTTGTATCTATAGAAGGTTGCAGTGTTTACAAAGGACTATAGTAATTTGACGGTCCGAGCGCCAGCCAAATTACTATAGTTTTTTGTAAAAACTCCTATAGCCGGAACAGCAAATAAAAAAAGCAAACACGCGATGGGGATTTATCTACAACCACAATTTTTCACTTATACATATATATATATATATGAATACTTAACGTATACAATAACGCCTTTACTAAAGTAAAACGCCACGCCGCACGCTTAATAGATATATACGTAGTTTAACCGCTTCTATACCTAATCGCATACACTAACTATATACAACGCAAGTTACATATGGTTCGTTCGAGCTTAGTTTCCTTATATACTAATGGAAAAATGTTTCACCGCCTGCAAGAACATTTTCTCTACTAGAGATCTCAGTAGCCACCTATTAAGAAAAGAACGTACTAAATTCAAATTCGAAATAAGAATCACAAGAATACAAACTACAAAACGTCAATAAAACGTCGCATATCCGATCGATCTGCAACATTTTGGAGATTCAAAAAACGCCAATCAAAATTTTAGAATCAAAAACACAAATCTCAACAAAATTAATATCAGTTTGACAATTTGATAGTAAATGCCGAAATACCTTGAAAGGTAAAAATTATTTTTTGTCTACTTTTTAAAATCTGTAATTTCTGGAGAATCACGGTTCTGAAAAGTAAAATATTTTAATGACAAATAAAAAAACAAAGATTTTTTAATTAATTAAGATGTGTGACAAAAAAACTGACTTCTGAAAATGTGCCATCAGAAGCAATTCCTTCGGTGAACAAACGTCCAGAATCCAAATTTTGATAAGTCAGATTCTGCGATAAATTTATGTATACGCAAAAAAGACAAATTAATCATTTCTGGTTTAAATTATATTCCATTCAATTTTGAATTTGATTCAACAAAATTTTTAAAAATACAAAAAGTTTGTTTTTGTGAATACCATTTTTTGAAGAAATTATATACACATTTCGAAAGTAAATTATAATTTGGCGATTATTTGCTTTTGCCTAGATGGATTGGTAATTTTTTCTACATCGCTTACACTCAGAAAAATGATTTAATTGAATCAAAGAAAATGATTTGTTTGAACGACTTTCTTTGATTTGAAGAAATGATTTGTTCAAATGAAATAAAATTTGATTCAAACAAAATATCTTTGAACCAAATAAATATTTGTTTGAATCAAATTAATTTTTCTTCAAAACATAGAAATTAATGCATTGATATGTGGTCAAAGATATAATTTGTTTGATTTAAGGCAAAAATTTATTTGATCCGAACAAATATTTATTTAGTCTAAAGATATTTTATTTGAATCAAACAATTTTTTTTCATTAAAGCATAACATTTCTTTACATAAAAGAAAGTGTTTCAAACAAATAATTTTTTTGATTCAATCAAATATTTTTTCTGAGTGTACGCTCTTTCAGTTTCCACATGATCATATGTGAGCACAAAATCAATTATTACTTGCAACCTGTAATAATTCAACATAAAATACCGGGAATTGTCGGGAAGCAAAACATGCGTTGACATCCGTAAATATAGAAAAATAGGAATCACTCGGTAACCGTTGGTCGGCTAGCTTCGAAAGCGTTCGGCTTCGTTCGGGCAGCCAAATGAATATAAGCAAACACAAGCGCAAAATTACTACAGTCGATAGGAGTATTCACAAAGAAATTTTTTGATTTGTATTACCTTATATCAAAAAAATTTCTATAGAAATAGCTTATATTGCAAACATTTTTATAAAACACTCACGTTCTTACAGACGATAGTAATTCATCTTATCATTTTAGCTATTATTTAATGCTTTAAATACTTATTTCCTCTATTATTTTTGTATAATTAAATAATTTCTTTACTAATTAATCCTACTTACTAATTTTCATACAGAAAATATTAAAAGTTGCTACTTTGAAAAAGAACAAGTCGAAATAAAAGTAGTACATCCTAATACTTCAACAATAAATAGTCACATAGTTCCCTATTTTCCCTACTTTGCTACCTCAAATTAGTGAAATTTACGGTGATTTTTTACATAGATTACTACAAAAAGTCTCTCCGTGCAGCTGCATTGATACGCAACGAAAATGATATCACAAAAACAAGCCGCTAAGCGATAAACTCATACGCGAGTACCGTCGCTTGATATAATCTCCGAAAGATTCGCGTCTTGGAATTGGTTATAAGAACATAAAATACGTTACACGCCTCTCCTTGCATACATTATAATTATGCACGCGAAATTTATTTTTTTTAAACTCATCATAAATTCATTTACATTCTCGGCCTAGAAAATGTCTTATATTCAGCTGTATCGATAAGCAATGAATATGATATAGAAAAAATAAGCCGCTAAGCGTTGAACTCATACGCGAGAACTGCCGTCTAGTATAATCTCCAAGATAATTAAAAATTCGCGCCTGCCATTGGTTACAAAATATTGCACACACTTATTTTTGCACACATGTAAGTTTACTCACGCGAAAGTTTACATCAATAATATATACAAAATTCAGTTATATTTTTTCTGTTAAAAAGCGTATTATATTCTGTCACACCAATCCAAAAACAAGCCGCTAAGCACTCATCTCATATGTTAGAACATGTTGTAATAACATGCCGAATAATGAATACATTATACGTATCTTCTAAATTACAAAATAGCTTAACGACGCGAGTTGTACTGTTAAGAATATAATATAACGTTTCTACTAAACGTTCATCGCATACTTGCTAACCTTGCGTTTAAGAAACTTTCCGAGATTTTGAAAATACGCGCTCGACCTTAGTTACACTCGAATTTAACTTTAAAAAATAAATGCATACAATTTGAATTTATATTTTCGGCCTGAAAATAGCTTGTAGTCAGCTGCATTGATACGCAATGAAAATGATATCACAAAAACAAGCCGCTAAGCGATAAACTCATTATTGTATTCGATAATGTTTAGCAATAAAAATTCGTACATGATAGCGATCGTCCTTTTTATCTGAAACATTAAAACCAAAATTTTTTTTGCACTTTAGGAGTTTATCTTCTGTTTAAACCTAAGAAATTTCCTGAAATGTTAAAAATTGCAAATTTTATGAGTGTTTAAAAAAAAATTCGCGTTTTACTGACGGAATTTTGAGATAATTAACAAAAAATAGTTATTAAAAAAAAAAAATTTTATATGATTTTTTAGGTTATCATGGAAGGTTACACTTTCAGCTCTTAAAAGAGCTACACTGTAAAAAAAATGTTGGGGAAAATTCGCCAAAATGTTAGTAACGCAAATTACACCAAAATTAGTGAATTTTCCCCAAAAAATTTGGGGAAATTTTCCCCAACATATTTTGGGGAATGCCCCCCCCCCCAAACAAAAAATTCAGAGAATAGTTCCCCAAATATTTTAGGGAATATTTTCTAAAAAAAATGGGAATTTTCCAAAAGTATTGTGGAAATTTCCTTCATATGTTTTAGGGAAATATTCCCCAAAAATTGGAAATTTCCCAAAATACTTGGGGAATATTTCTTAAAAATTCGGAATTTTCAAAAACTATTGTGAAACTTCCCTTAATATATTTGGGGAAATATTTTACATAAACTTGGGAAATTTCCCTAATATCTTTAAGAAAATATCCTCTATAATTTAAGTGGGAAATAAAAATACGGATTTAATGAATTTTTTTATAAATTATAAAGTTTATTTTGTTTACTTATACATCTTATTTCAAATTAAAGTCGAAAGCGTCTTTTTTCCCACAGAAGGATTTTCAAATTCTTTAAATATACATATTATTATTATTATTGGAAATAAAAATCAAATTATAAATTGTTGCTGAAGCCTACAACATTTTCTATTAATTTCCCTGCCTTGGCATCTCTGGCTAATTTTTGGTACTTTCCACTTCTTTTGTGTCCGTGGATGGGATTCATTTTTTGAAGTTTTAAGAATTCTGTTTGGAGTTCTGAATTCTTCTCAAATAGTACTACAAATAAATCCAAACACATTTTGTTCTAAAATCAAAATTAGAAAAACTATGGCACTTCAAAGTTTTTAAAATTTTTTCGAATATTTTATGTTTTTGAAAAAAATCCTTAAATGAATTTGGAGAAATTCCCGAAATCACATGAAGTTTACTTAATTCCCTAATTTTTAAAGAAATTTTTTTTTAATTTATCGTAAATTTTTTTAATTTTTCCGTAGAAACACATGATTAGGGGAAATTCCTCAGAATATAAGTGATTTACTTATTCACTAAATTTTTGGGGAATATTCCCTACTTGTTCTGGATTTTATCCAATTTTTTGGGGAAAATTCCTCGATTTCTTGGGGAAAAGTATGTGTACCCTAAAATTTGGAATTTTCCCCAATAATTGATGGGGAAAATTCCACAAAATATTAGTGATTTACTTATTCACTAAATTTTTGGGGAATATTCCCTACATTTTCTGGAATTTATCCATTTTGGGGGGGGGGATTCCCCAATTTATTGGGGAAAAGTATTTTCACCCTAAAATGTGGAATTTTCTCCAATAATTGGTGGGGAAAATTCCCCAAATTTTTTACAGTGTATCACTTATAAAAATGCGGCAATTACAACATTCTTAATCGTGTATGCAGTGCAGGAAAACGATGTTTCGAGAAGATTGCGTTCAAAGTTTTTTCCAAAAGTTAATTGTATATATTTCAAACTCGCCAACACCAAATGCTAGTCTGCTATTCCTGCTCCATACATTAGTCCTTCAACTTCTTCGTACACGGAGAGAACTGTTAGAGTATATGCTACTATTCCCGTTTAGTAAGCTAATTTATAGTAATAACAACTACTCGTTGGTTCAGAAATACTGAACAACGTTCTGTTGATTCTACTAAACAGAATAATACGAACGCTGACTATCTGTTTAGTAGAATCAACTGTATAGCCCTCTCACCTGACGCTCCTGACTATAATACTAACCTCTCTGATCCGCTGACCGGCAGCCGGTTCGTGTTCGTGATAATCGTAATAAACGTATGAGTGAGGCTGGTCCCACAAAGTGTCCTAAGATTCGCACATATCGTCGATGCGTGTACGTTCTGACGTCATCAATGCGTTGTTACTAAGTGTCACATGTTTCGTTGATTAACGTGCTTAAGAATTCATTCCTGGTTTTTCAAGTTGCTGACAACTAGTCTCGATAGGCGAATGGTTAGGCTCGTTGATTTGTGTGCGTTAGGTTAGGCGTTTGACCCCCGTTGCGTGCGAAATTTTAATTAATAAGTGAGCGTTGAAAATTGCGATTACCAGTTAATTATATGTAGATCCATGTATATCTTAACAAAAATCATATGTTATGTATAATTATATATTTTTTAGGATTCTTTTTTATAATTTTAAGCGCGATTTTACTAATTACTGAAGAGTAGCACCTACTGCCCTCGCAGTTGCACGTACGATTCTTGTTTAGTAAAACGCTCTCAACATCAGTATATTCTACTAAACAAGAATCGTACGTGTGACTGCGTACACAGTAGAAGCTACTCTTCAGTGACCAGTGAAATCGACTAAAGTCGCGTTTAGTAGATTCTACCGACGAGTTGGCTGGTCCATAATTTACTATTCCCTTTAGAAGCTCTAACCCTTGCAATGGTGGGAGACACTAAACATTATTCTCCGTGTAAAACTCATTTTGAGCCAAAAGTGAGATGACTTTTAAAAAATTGATTTTTTTTACCCTCTAAACCAGGTTCCCCCTTTAATCTAATCTCTTAAAGATTCGCGCCTTGGAATTGGATATAAAAACATAAAACACATTACACGCTTATCCTTGCATACATTATAATTATGCACGCGAAATTTATTATTTTTTTAAAACTCATACCAAATTCATTTACATTCTCGGCCTGGAAAATGTCTTATATTCAGCTTTATCGATAAGCAATGAATATGATATCGAAAAAATAAGCCGCTAAGCATTCAACTCATACGCGAGAACCGCCGTCTAATCAAATCTCCAAGAAAATTGAAATTTCGCACCTACCATTGGTTACATAATATTGCACACATTATACATTTATTCTTGTATACATTAAATTTATACGCGAGAATTTTACTGTTAAATTACAAACAAATTTAGTTATATTTTATGTGTAAAAATGTATTATTTCGGTTGCAATAATACATTCTTATATACTAATACTGAACAAAACGTAGCCTTCTTCATTGTGTCGTACCCCCCCCCCCCCCCCAATCCCTTCTTCTATATAATAAATTTCAATAAATAAAATAAAATAAAAATTAATTCTTGATAAAGAAATTTGACCTCTAAAAAATGTAACATTTCCCCAGAATTCAAATTGCTTCTTCTGAGGGATTCTTCAAACATGTGGTTTTAGAACTTTTTCTCACCTTTCTTCGAACATTCAAGCGTATTTGGGACTCGAGTAGCCAGGACATAGACTGTGTATGGGGTATGTTTATGCGCTTTGGATCTTGATCCTTCACAACAAAATGTCATTGTATATATTAATTCTTTACGCTAGTTTTTAAACTGTACTGCTCTCTTTCCAAAGGAGTTTCCTTTTTGACTCCGAACAGAGCGTGCAGCTAATTCTATCTGCTGCCTATGTGTACAAGATTAGTGTTTCAAAGAAATTTCTTATATAAAAATATCATTATTTATACGTGGTTCTGGTATGTGCCTTTGAGGAGAAGCAAACTTGTGGTCACACTCTTCGCGAATCGGCGAAACAGGAGCCTTTCTTCAAGTTTTTTGAGGACTGTGGTTTGGAGCGGTCTGGTTCCTGAACGCCTTGGAGCTTGCCCCAATACATAAGTCCCTTTGCACGTTTTTCATAAAATATCATACTTAAGAAAATAAAAAACATAAAAACAAAAAAATATAGTTTTTACTATAAATAATTGGTTTCTTTGCACGCTTACAGCTTAGTCATTAAGTTCAGAAAATTAGCTGGCACTGAAGAGAGCCCTTATTTGTGGCCGAAACGTTTGCGTTTTTTACCCCTTTTTTTATCTTTTTTATTTTTTACATTCTCATCATGGATGAGAAGGTATTGGTTTTATGTGAAAAATGACTTTCGAAATTTTCATCAAATCTTTACATTTTGAGACCCTCTGAGTCAGAAAAAACGGTTTTTACGAAAGTGTCTGTCTGTCTGTAGTAGGTCGTGTGCGGCATAACTCTCGATAGAATTATCAGATTGAATTGAGTTTTTGCACACTTTATCGGAGCCGAAAAAGTAAGGACAAGTTCGTTAACCAGCCACATCCAATCAAAATTGAGGGATTGAGCACTACTTTTGTGTTTTTGAAAAAATCAAAAATTTCAATACTGGTTTTTGATAGTGCTCATAAATCTCTACAAATTATCCTAAAAACATTTTTTGATTTAATCAAAATTAGAAATGTTACAGCATATTAAAACTTGAAAAAAGTCAATATTAAAATTCCATTTTCCAGTTAAATTATACGAGATACAAAAAAACGTTATGAGACAATATTATTTTCTACATAAAGACCTACAAATTTGAATTGTAACATTTTTTCATAAGATGCATATTTTTCTTTGTAGTTAAAAAAAAATATTGAAAATCCAAAATTCAATATTTAAAATATCTAAATATCTAAAAGTCTAATTATCAATGATTCTTAGTATTTAAAGGAACAATAAATTTATAATGAAAACAGACGCAAAACAATTTAAAAAGTTAGGAAAACTTGAAATCTAAATTATGTCGGAGTCCAGTATCCAAATTCGTCAACATAATTGACCATTATCTGAAAATAAAGCATTTATATAAAAATTTCTTTCACAGAAAATTTAACACTCATTCAATACTTAATTCGTGAGAAAAATATTTGATCCAATACTTGCTAACACTTTTTATTCATATAAGATCATTTAAAATTAATATCCTTTTGTTCACTTTATTACAGTGTATTTTAATGAAATGGACTACGACTAGAAAAATAAAAAAGGATCATGTACGGTGAAGGGCTAGAGTCGGTGTCCGAAGGATGGCGTCAAATACGAGACTTGAGTACCACCACAGATCCCAATATTAGTTCAACGGTGCATGAGGAAGAGCATTTTTGCAAACTAATATTGTACAAAGAAATCCAAGATTCAAGGTTTATTCTAAAAATTGTACAGTGCTTATCCCTCCGTTACTCGCATCAAATTTAACACGGTTACACACATCTGTGCGAAATGCGCACCCTATATTTATAAACAATTTAACAATCGCTGTGGTCAAAAAACTTGAAAACTTTGAAGCGACATATTATTAAATATGGTCTACTTTTCACGTTACGTTAACTTTGTAACCAAGTGTAATCTGTAATCTGTGGCACCTGCCACATTGTTGCTTACTAATCTTATACCTTTTCAAGTTGATTGTATAAAATCTATTGCAATATGTAAAGTAAGGGTTCCTTAATAAGTCTTAAAGTTTTCAGAGTGGTATCTTATAATTTTTTTTTTTAATTCTATAGAAACAACTGCCTAAGCGAAAATCTCAGTATGCGAGTGGCCGAGGGTTATACGTATAGAGTAATGACTTCAGCAGTCAGCTATTCGCTCGTATTTTCAAAGGTCTAAATGCCTTTCAATTCTTTAAAAAATACTTGTGATGTCAATCTAATATGACCTCTTAAAGCTGGAGGGTCAACAAAGGCACTAAATGCATGATAAAATCGATGTAAAAAAATTATCTATTTTTTTATTTGATTGAATAGCTTTTGAAAAATATAAACTGATTTCCAAATACCGTCATTTTAAAAAAGTGTTTTTTACCGCGATATTGAAGAATAAAAGTTGGTTCCATGCAATTACTGCCTTTATCTTTCTGTGCTTGTAACAACTTTTGTCTAATCAATTTAGAAGAAAGTGTTTGAAAAAATATAAGTGTGCAGATTTTTTTCTAAAGTGAAAGGGGGACATGAGTAGAGTCTAAAACTAAAAAATTGGGACTGTACCTGCTGGGTTCTCGTCGCCTATTCATTTTTTCGAAAAATTGATGAGGATGAAAGTTGTAGATAAACATTAAATTTTTCACTTTTAATTTAATTTTCTTCTTGCAGGACCAATATTCTAAAAGTTATAGCTGTTTGACATTTTTTTTTATTCCATTTTTTACCTACTCAATGTAACTTTAGGCTGTAAAAGGTTACATAATAAATGTAGAGGACAAAAATGGTTATTGGAAAATGTGTACTTTGAATTCATGTCAGGAGTCTCACGCTGTATAGCATATTTTCTTTTCGCACGTTATAAATATTACGTAGGTTACAAAAATATTGGATATACATGAATAATTTTGCTGCGCTGGGATTCGAGCCCAGGTCTTTCGATTGCCGGTCGACTGCTCTACACAAGCGTCCGACATCTCCTTCTCCACAGGAAGATCTCCTTATATCGCCTAGTGGCTCTGCTTTGGGGCTGTAAATGATTTCAAATTAATTACACAGGTCTGCAAGGTTTTGTTGTTGAAAAGCTATGGGTTATTTCCGGAGTAATTTTTGACGTAAAATCCAGAATCAGAATCAGCCTATCACGTCAAGATTTTGAGATATTTGAGGTTATGTGCTTGAAAAATGGTGTTTTTAGCTACTTTTGAGGTTATGTACAGGGCGCAAGAAATTTTTTTGGTTCTTTTCTCAAATGTCATCATTTAGCACTACTCTTTCCCTTCAAAATGAGATATTGAACAGTGGCGAGCGATTTTTTTTCACAAAGATACGGCCATATCAAGTTTTGACATTTATCCGAACAACCTTATGAGCATTCACATTGACTCTTTGGTGCATACCATTCTGCATTCAAAAATTTATCTTGAAAATTTGTGCTTGCGGGTTTTTATGGTCTGTGAATAAGAATTTACAATCAGAAAATTGGCATTTCCATTTCTAAGATGGCGGATTCAAAATGGCGGATCGAAATTTACGAACCTAAACGATTTCGCTCTCTAAAAATTTTCAGACCCTGAGAAATTTAAGGTTGTTTATGCTATACCAGTAAATTGACTCATGAAAGTTGACCTTCGTAATACACACAAAAAACTTCTCATATTGTACACATGCATTCGTACTCAGTGACTCAAAAAATTCTCAAGTACAGAATTTTAGAGACCAATATTGTTTTCCCCGTATAGTTCAGTTCGCCATTTAAAACGGCTGGCCATCTTAGAAATGGAAATTTCAATTTTCTGACTGTAAATTCTTATTCACAGACCATCAAAACCCGCAAGCACAAATTTTCAAGATAAATTTTCGAATGCAAAATAGTATGCACCAAAGAGTCAATGTGAATGCTCATAAGGTTGTTCGGATAAATGTCAAAACGTGATATAGCCGTATCTTTGTGAAAAAAATACACTTTCAATATTGTAGTTTCACAAGATTTTGTAAATTTACGTCTTTGAAAGCAGGTAATAATTGGGCTCTTGAGCAGTTCAATTGTAATCACTTTCAATGTTGCAGTTTCACAAGATTTTATATTTGTATTTGTAGTTATTACCTACTTTCAAAGACGTAAATTTACAAAATCTTGTGAAACTACAACACTGAAAGTGGTGTTTCTTCGTTTCACATTGGTAAATTCACTACTGTGGAGGAAGTAATTTTACAAAATTGTTGTATAATTACAAAAATGCAGTGGTAAACCTACTATACAAATTTTTTACAGTGTAACATTGCTTAAACGTCATGCATTTGAGGATAAAGTAATTATTATAACAATGTGTATTATTAATGCCAAGAATCGCTGGAAAGCCTGCTTTTTAAAAGCGTTGACAATCTATAAATTAATAATACAGAAATCAAACTATAAATAAGTTTAACGTAGCTCAACCAATATCACGTACTAGGCAGTTTTGTTTTATAAGTAATCACTGATAATCACTCGCTATCTGAGAGAAACTGTAACATAAACTCTCTGATTTTGGCAATCATAATTAAAGAAAAAGAACAAACGCATACATTAAAATGTTGATCTAAATACAAGTAAGAGTGATTTATATATTTTGTGTAATGATTCATATAGCTAGAGATTACCCCTCACAGATCGCTGTGCGTAAAATTTGCACTCGAATTGCGTTACTAATTAGTACAAAAATGTGTGTTATTAGAGATCCTGTAGGGAGAGTTGACATAATTTTAATCCGATTCTGATTAGTCTAGAGATACTCTATAGAACCCACTGAGCTTTAACACAAGCGGAACCGGAAGTTGTCGCTGAAGCACCTAAAATTTGAATTTTATTATGTTTGTAAACTTTTCTTATTTACTTATCTACTTATTTTTCTTCGTATTAGATCGTCTATTTAAACAAGCGAATATTGTAGTCAATATTACACAACGGATCCTTTCTATTTATTGGTAAACATTTCTTCACGAGACGCGTTTTTTTTGTTTCCATATTACTGGTTTTACGTTGTGCTTGTTTCATTTTTAATTTCAACAGTCTGGCAGACACATTTTTGGAAACATCCTGCTGCTTCTTTATCGTGGAAATGCTTTTCTGTTGCACCTCTTGTTCACTGTCGTCTGTCGCATTGTGCTGGAATGATTTACCTTTCATTCAAAACTCGTTGCCTTCTTCCTGTCTCCAAAATTTCATTAATTTCTTCTTCTGTGTCTGTAACAATGAAAATAAATGTAAGAGGCAGCTAATTGGAAGGAATTCTTTGGACAAATTTAATATTTATTGGACAATTCTACTATACAGTTATGAAATTTTTACAGAACAGCGTATTCACTTTCTGTTTTTATTTATTAAACACTTCTTTTTAATAAATTGAACTTTGATGTAAACGCGCTCATTGCAATACTTTTTCACCTTGAAGTATAATAAAGCGGTTGATTCTTAATTACTTCAAAACATATTATTTCTGAATTGAATTTCCATTATTAATTAAATAAAAAGTGAAGTAGTTGAAATTATAACTAATGAAATGTAATTACAGAAAACACTTTTTACCTCCCTCTACTCGCCTTTGTTAAATTTTGAAATAAAACTTTTAAGTAGTAATATTTTATTACATATCCACTTACTTGTTAAGAAGTTTATCGTTCCATGAACAACTTTTCCATCTCCGACGTCAATCTTCTAGACTTGAAACAAGTTGTGCGTGCTCTCGTTGAAATGATGCACTTTACTAATGGGTATTTTAATCGTCTCATTTTCACCGTCAGTTGTGGAAACAAGTTTTGCACATGCAAACTTCACCATTATGTTAAAAAACTTGGATATAATTGATCAGAAATACGCACGATTGTTCAGGAAAAACAATAAATCACAGCATGCCGACGCCGGTAGGAGAACACGAGGACGCCTTTGTTCTACCATTCTATTGTGATTATTTTAATTTAAAAGAATTCATTTTGATGAAATAGAAACAGAAACGTCGAGAACTAAAGGGTATTAGATGTCACATTCAGAACTCTTCTTAAGAGCATTAAAAAGTATTCACAAAAATTTCGTCGCTATAGTGGGCATTTGAAAGAATTAATTTCAAGAGATAACCTATACCATTGAGAGATTAGCAAAGCGAGGACAAAAAAGGAATCGAAAAGAATTCAATAAATCTCATATTATTCATTACATGTAAGAAATGTTCCAATACTTTTAAATTCAAGGCTTCTTACCGGGTAGACTGTAAGTTAGGTTGGTCTTGAACGAAAGAAATATATGGGAATCTTTGGGAAATTGATGAAACAAAATTTTCTAGCGTAAAAGTAAGTCATAAATTTATTAATAATTATATTTTTCAAGTGCAAAATTAATTACCGCCTATTTTGAGTACTTACTTGTCGCTTGTCATTCTTTCAATTTTTTAATATAAAATAAAATGTCATAAATTTGTAGGTTATGATGACCGTTTGTTTTGAAGGATTTGAAGAATGTGTTGAAAACGAGAACATGCTTATCGATACATTCTTCAAATCTTTCAAAACAAACGGTCCTCATAACCTACAAATTTATGACATTTTATTTTATATTAAAAAATTAAAAGAATGACAAGCGACAAGTAGGTACTCAAAATAAGCGGAAATGAATTTTGCACTTGAAAAATATAATTATTAATAAATTTATGACTTACTTTTACGCTAGAAAATTTTGTTTCATCAATTTCCCAATGATTCCCATATATTTCTTTCGTCCAAGACCAACCTAACTTACAGTCTATCCCTACCACATGGCCTGTGACGTCACTTGGTTATCTCAATTTTGGGCGTCCACAACTTTTGAAGTATTGGTCACAGAAACTTCGTTGACCATTCAAATTAAAGGTAATTACGTCCTATATATTTATTATGTAACCTTTTACAGCCGAAAGTTACATTAAGTAGGTAAAAAAAGGAATAAAAAAAAGCAAACAGCTTTAACTTTTAAAATATTGGTCCTGCAAGAGCAATGTTATTTTAAAAGTGAAAGATTTAATGTTTTTCTACAACTTTGGTCCTTATCGATTTTTCGAAAAAGCGAACAGGAACGGAAATACAGCGCCATTTGCGTTTTCTAAGATGGCGATGGGAAGCCAGCAGGTACAGTCCTTACTTTTTGATTTTAGACTCTACTCATGCCACCCTTTCACTTTAGAAAAAAATCTGCAGACTTATATTTTTTCAAACACTTCACATTTTTTTGGTCTAAATTGACTAGACTTCTTATCTTTGTTTCAACCTCGTCCTAGAAAATGATAAATCGATTAAGGAAAACTAGACTTGAAACATAAAAAATACAAAATAGATTGAAATCAGAAAAAAGCTTTAATTATTTGATGTAATTTTATTTTATTTTTTTTTTATTTCCTGTTTTTGAAGTTGTTTTAATTTTTGTACAAATTTTCTGTGAAAAAAGGAACGGTTCCACTCCGCTGGGTATCGAGCCCAGGTCCTTTCGATTGCCGGTCGAATACTCTGTCATCTGAGCTACAGAGGTTCCACAACTTTTCTCACAGAATCTTGTTAACGCCTATTGGGCTACGGATGTATCATGAACTATTTAACCAATTTTTCTAAATCATTTCCGTCGATTATGTCGATCATTAGAAGAGTGTATCACTCTACGTGATAACGGAACTCTACCATATTGACCTTACCAACCTGTGATTTAGAATTAATTTTAACGTGGAATTTTTTTTTGGAATTTTTTTCAATATCATTTTTGTAGAAATTTTCTGTGAAAAAAGGAACTCTTCCACTCCGCTGGATACCGAGCCCAGGTCCTTTCGATTGCCGGTCGAATGCTCTGTCATCTGAGCTACAGAGGTTCCACAACTTTTCTCACAGAATCTTGTTAACGCCTATTCGGCTACGGATGTATTTATGTTTTTTAAAGGTTTAATATATATCAATTTATTTCCTTTTTTATTTTACTAAATAAGAGCAAGTGGCTTACTATTGATAAATAACACGCTATTGACGTCATTATCCTATATGTATGAACTATTAAATGAGATTATAAAATTTGATTTGATTTTTTTAGGGTACGAATATGGGATGTGATGATTCTGATTCCGAATCTCTTATTTCTCATATTCCTTGCAGTCAGATTCAACAGAGCACGACTCAAATTGCGGGCAACAAGCAGCCCAATATTTTTAGCATTTTATGGTCTTGTGATTTGTAATATAGTGATTTCAGTGGTTCGATGCGTTGTTTCAATGACTGTCAATGCAGCAGCATCAGTCGGAGGTAAAGCAGACAAGGTGTTATGGGTTACAGTGAGATTTTTTTTATTATCAACAGAAATGAGCGTTGTCATTTTTGGCTTAGCTTTCGGTAAGTTTTTTTGTTACTTTTTATTGTTCAGAAAATTTCTGAAAAAGTATTGATGTTTTGTGATTACCTGCAGGACATCTAGATAGTCGGTCTAGCATTCGCAGAGTTTTGCTAGCCACGTCTTTTATAGCATTAGCTTATACGATAACTCAGGGTACTTTGGAATTAGTTCTACCAGACGACATGTTCTACATAGTCAGCAAGGATCTCTTTGTCTTTGGCCACGGTGGAATGTTATTTTGGTTTTGTAGCAGTCTCGTGTTCACAGCGGTAAGAAGTAAAAACTTTGATTAAATTACCCTGTGTACGGAAACGTTTACAAGATCTAAATAGGGCTGTCCGTTAGAAAACTTTCTTTCAAATTTTTTTTTTGCATCAATTCCTAGTTTGGTAATAATTAATAACAAAATTTTGTGTAAAATTGCAGCTTTATCAGTTAATACAAACATGTGCCAGTAAATGATTAAAAGAAATTAATTTTCAAAAATTTCAAATTGGCGGCTACCTAAATATGTGCTATAAAATTGCATTTTTGTTTCCTCGTATTTGAGGTCGCTGATTACAAATTTGATATAAAATTATAAGATTCCAAAATGTTGAATCAAATATGGTTTACTCATAGATTCGAATTTCCAATATTATAACTCAAAATTAACTCATTATTTATTCTCAATAAATATATTCTCTAGTGGTGTTTGCTAGAAATACGTTTTATGTTGCTTTGTATTCTATTTTTTTCAAATTCTCAGAATATTATATAGTCTTTCCTTATAATCTCTTTAATGACAAATATAATTTTGATGAAAAATACACACCTCATTAGAAAAGATTATATGAAAAGACCATATAATATTCTGAGCATTCAAGAAAGAAAAATTCTGCGTAGAAGTATTATCCAAGAATGAGATTGTAAAAGAGTTTAAGGTAGTCCGGAAGTGGGAAGGGGGGTGGTTAAGTGCCCTTTTTTATTTCATATATCGATAGATTAGACTCCTCCTGATCGAAAAGTCCTCTGCCATTTTGGGCCTTATCGTATTAAATTTTGAATTATCACGTCTCGAAATATGGAATTTTAACATGGGCTATTATGGGAAGTCATTTCGCGGACTCTTAATATCACAAATTTGCGAAAAAATTTCTGGTGGCGGCGTTGCGGAAAACTATGGAACCGTTGGGAAATTTCATAAGAATATTAATTTTTCTTTGAAAATCGTATTCCGCCCAGCTGACGATAACATTATAGTTGTCATCTCATCGGGTGAGTCCGCGATTGGATCCTGAGTGATTGGCGCAGCGCGATGATTGCCGAAGTTCACCGAAAGAAATACTCCGAGAGTCAAATAAAGATTGTAAATTAATGGAAAACATTTTTTTCCAATTATTATAGGTATTAATAGTAAATTATAACGGAAAAAAATTTTACGCGCAATGTTCGGAATTTTGCAACGCGCATGAAACATTTTCGAAACATTGTTATAGTTGCTCATTTGATCGCTACCGGACTACCTTAAAAAAACTCGAAAGCTCAACTACAATTCCGAGATGTCAATTCTAAGAAAAAAATATCTAAAGTTTGCTGTTCTATGAAAAAGAACAGAATACGAAGCAACACAAAACGTATTTTCAGAAAACACCACCAGAGAATACATTTATAGCCAATAAATGGTAACAGAATAATTTTAAGTGACAACACTAGAAATTTGAAACTTTAAGTCAGCTACATCGGAAAGGAAACGATCGTTTCGTGAAGTTTGAAACAATTAATGAATAATAAAAATTAATATTCATGAAGAACTAAGTGATTCGGATAGAATCACTTATGTCATGTCAGTTTCAACACATTATAAGCTTTAATAAACTTTTTTTAACGTAAACATAGAAATGACTTAGATGACATAGTAAAATAATTGTTTTTCAAGAACACCGTATGTTATAAAACTTTAATCTGGAACACTTTGTTTTGAATAAATATTTATTTGTTCATGGTATTTTAAGAGATTTTGCTTAAAAACTATAAAAGTTGTGGAATTAAAAAAATGCTTTTCCCCCATAAGATATACATGGATTTCAATCAATTACGGGTCCTTGAATATTTCATACATTTTTTTTATGTTTGGTACTTGACTGGGAGCCAGCGAAATAAAAATGTGATAAAAGGCTTTTTATCGCACACACCAATGAATACTTTGTTTTCTACAATAACAATTTCATAAAAGTCCTATTATAATTCTTAAAAGAGAAAAATAGAGCTAATATAGGAAATTAAACTAAAACTAAATTACACTTTCAAAAAGTGTAAATGCACTTTTAGACAAAATCTCGCCTATGTATTTTATGGAATAAAACAAAATCTGAAATTAATATAGGATTTTTCTTTTCTTGATATTGAGTTTTATTTTTATTTTACTTTTTCATAGCAATACTTTTCAAAATAACATGAACCCAAAAATAATTACGTCTGTTAACCTGCAGAGAAGTGAGATAACTAGAATTGTTTCGTTTTATTATCTTCTTATGAATAATTTAAAAAAAAAACATGCACCCAAAAATATGTGGAAGGTCCAAAACGTAGTATGCCTTTGAAGAAAGTTACACAGCATGGGAGTGAAGCCGTAATGAGAAAATTGAAAACAATCATAAATGCTCCAAATGGTGCAAATCAGATGATCAATTTTTAAAAACGCGAGACCATGCTTGTTAATTATTACATGGAAATAAAAGGTTTTACATTTTTGGAACTAAGTAGCAAGCTAAGAGTGATAGCTAACAAATGCCAGAAGGAAAAAATCATGACATTGAAAGAAGCCATTCAAAAAGATGGTCAAAGACATCTACCATATGTATATGTATATGTGAAATCGGAAATTACTTCTGGGACAACCCAATAGATAAAACATGTATATTAAACCTCCCTTTCACGTGTTTAAAAATACAAATTTCAAGGGCGATTTGCACTTATGAAGTCTTTTTAGCATAATAAGCGTAAACATTTCCTTTTTTATAACTAAACAATAATGCTATTACCAACATCAACATATATCTTCAATAATGCTATTAAAAGCATGATATTTAGAGCGAAAATATGCTGCAATTCTGTAAGTACATACTCGAACGCAAATTCTTTAGGGCGAATTTGTGTGTTAAATTAACAAAAAAAGTAATAGTTGTTTAATCAGAGTATTAGTCATTGTTAGCTATGCCTTTTTCCCATCTTTCTGTCAAAGAATGGATTCCGCCCCAAAATAAGTGTTCATTTTTTGAGGCCAACCATTCATCAAGTCAGGTTTCCACTTTTTCGTAAGGATTCAAATGTTGTTTTGGAAGTCCGCGCTGCATTGATCGAAATAAGTGTTAGTCCGAAAGGGTCAAGTCCGGTAAATATGGTGGATGGAGTGGGACGTCCCATTTAACGTTTTCCAAATAGTTTTTTTTACACATTTTGCAACACAGGGCCCAGCATTTTCATGTTGAAAAATGACTTTATAGTGTCTTTGGGCGTATTCTGGTCGTTTTTCCTTCAATGCTCGCTTCAATTTTATCCGTTTTTTTGGTATCGATCGCCAGTAATCGTTTGAGTTGAGTCTTCATCCATTAATGCTTGCAAATCTGCATCTTCAAACTTTTTTGGCTAACCTGGACGCTCCTTATCTTTTACATCAAAATCACCAATTTTAAACCATTTTCAATAAATGTCCGTCTCCGATAATTTTTTCCTTTAAATATGTGATAGAGCATCAAAAAATAAAAGACACCCGTGTTTCCTTACCGAGAGAACATGAATTTTGAGGGGTAAAATCAGCCCTTGGAGCTTTGATAAAAAATTATTATTTTATTATTTTAACATATAGCCGACAGATTTAAATGAAACTTGGCAGTAATTATGTTTGGGTTAAATCACGTTCGAAAGATAGTACAATTATTATTTTGCGCCCTCATAAGGGATAAATCTACTCTTAGTCGCGACTATTCTTAATCAAAAATCGAGCCTCGATTTGAAAATATGCCATGTTTAATGAAAAATCAAGTTACTCTTAGCAACAAATACAATACAAAACAGTTTTGTAGTCGCATGATATGAATATACCCTCGTCAGGAGACCTTGAAGAGAATCTCTTAAAAGAATAAACTGTTGAATTAATACGTATTGAACTAAAAGATTCGCATTTTGATGCACAAATCTGTTAAGTTAATTGAAAGTAGTAATACATGAGTATATTGATATTATTACACCCTGATTAGTGTCAACCACTCTTCGCACTTATAAATAGTTAATTGAATAATATAAACTACTTAAAACTTCACAGGAGAATAAAGAGTTTATAAAAGTAAAGCTAATTTGTAATTCCTGCATCCACTGTTGAGTTTCCATTATCTATTAATTCTGCCTAAATTGTTAAAAAATGTAAAAAATTGTTAGAAAATTCAAATTATCGTGACTTTCTGATCGAAAAGTAGATGGTATTATAAAAAGTTCAGTAAATCGTCAATAATGCCATCTGTTTTTTTGTAACGAATTTTTGTGTTATAAAGGCATTATTTACTACATTGCACATAGAAACATATCGTGCTCGTTTGCATTCGCTGAGTTTCGTCCCTCTAAAGCTCAAAATGGTATGTTTCAAGGGCGCAACTATAGTTACATATACATTACATACATCCCAATAAATTAAATTTTTTATTTATTAATTTTTGTTTTGTCAGAAGGAAAAAAAAGCAAGTATTACACGTCTCACAGCTTTTATGACGATGTTGAACTTTCCGGTGCTCCATCAAGGGCGCTCACTGGACCTCGGTTTCCCCTGGTCCGCTACCCTTAGCAAAGTACTGACTGAAATCGTGAACTCTATGTACCGGTGGTCTCTCAACGTTACCTCATTGAGTACCTCCCAGTTTTGTATATTTTTTCGCCAAGCAGAGGGAGGGGGCCTATCACGATGTCAACAATTTATCGACTCGGAGTCTCCCATTTCCAAAGCAAAACTATAGCTTTTGTTGATCACTAACAATTAGTTTTGGTAAACAAATTCAGTCACGAGAATTCCCCTTTTGTCAAGCCTAAGTTCTTCTCACATCGACGACTTACTATTGAAATCGCCAGCTATGTGGACTTGCGCACTACTGGTTTTTAGACGCTCCTAGAGATCTAAAACCTTCATCCTGAATTTATCAAGGGGATTTTTCAGGGATAAGTAGCAGCTGTACATGCAAACCAGGGACAAGTTGTCACGTTTAATGTGCGAAACCATGGAAGGCTTCATTGAAAATTACTGTACCATTTCCTATTGGGGTTAGGGATGATTTTCAAATATTTATTTTACGATATCAATTCTGACATATTTTTAATTTTTTTGAGATTCCCTTGAGAATTAAGTGTTTTCTTTATTGAAAACCGGCAAACTTCAACTAACACCCCTGGTATACAATATTAATTTTCGTTTAAATTAACGTTGTTGTGATAAGTTCCTTTTTATCAAAATAAACCTGTCAAAGAAATTTATGTCCAAAATTTATATTAAATATATTATTAATTACACTCTGAAAAAAGTCTATTGATAGTGAAATTACGTTCCATTCAGAATGCACATCGTCTAGTGCTTAACAGTGCTTAACTTCATTTTTCATTGCTTCTGACAATCGAAGTATTATAAATTTATTAATTTTTGATGCCTTTAACCATCGAAGGTTTATCAGTCGTCTCTTGTTGAAATGAATTTGTAAATTATATACAAATTTTTCCAAATCATTTTAGTCGATTATGTCGATAATTAGAAGAGTGTATCACTCACCATGATAACCGAACTCTACCATATCGACCTTATCAACCTGTGATTTAGAATTAACGTCATTTAAGGCCAGATGGAATTTTCAATACATATTTGAACAATTTTTTCTGTGAAAAAAGGAACGCTTCCACTCCGCTGGGTATCGAGCCCAGGACCTTTCGATTGCCGGTCGAATGCTCTATCATCTGAGCTACGGAGGTTCCACAAAACTTTTCTCACAGAATCTATTTACGCAAATTTGGCCACGGATATATCATGAACTATATACAAATTTTTCCAAATCTTTTCCTTTTTTTCACAGAAAAAATTGTTCAAATATCTATTGAAAATTTCATCTGGTCTTAAATGACGTTAATTCTAAATCACAGGTTGATAAGGTCGATATGGTAGAGTTTGGTTATTATGGTGAGTGATACACTCTTCTAATTATATAGTTTATAGTTCATGATATATCCGTGGCCAAATTGGCGTGAATAGATTCTGTGAGAAAAGTTTTGTGGAACCTCGTAACTCAGATGATAGAGCATTCGACCGGCAATTGAAAGGTCCTGGGCTCGACACCCAGGGGAGTAGAAGCGTTTCTTTTTTCACAGAAAAAATTGTTCAAATGAATTTTTCAAGCTCGCTTGAATTTCAATGAATATTATGGTTTCATCAAAGTCGTATCTTAAGATTTCTTTAAGGGGGTCTCCTTATCCAGAACTTTCAAAAAATCGATTTTTTGTTTTTTTTTGTTTTGTTTCAATCAATGGATCTATTATCATAGAATATTGTCGCAAAATTTTACAGCCCATATCGGAATAGTTTTGATGGTAGAATTCCGAGCAGTGGCTTGCGCGGAGCGAGCGGAAGGTTTTTTTTCACCGTCTGAAAACTTTAAAGCGCGTTGTCTCAAAACCACATTTTTCAAAATTGCGTGCACGATTAAAGGAGAACCAAATAAGCTATTATTATAAACTTTTTTTTTATTTGTAGGTAATTAAAATGCGCATATAGTGAACCTTTAGTTTTCATGATACAGTATTTATTTTCATTATAAATAACGCATTTTAAACAAAAAAAACGGTGAAAAATTTGATTTTTCTGGAAAGTAACTCGAAAGATCGATAAAAAAATTTTGTTTTTACAATTTTTTAGGTTCACTATAAGCGGAAGACCCTTCTGAATAAAAAAAACAAATATATATGTGTTTCAGATGAAAACTTACAATATCATGCACGCAAAATTAATTGTCGGTGGTGAGACGCTGCGCGGGATCTTCGATAAGTCCGAGATTTTTTCTTGTTTTCAAATGAAAATTTTTTTTTAACAAGTTCAAATATGTACCTAAATATATGCGGTCATCTTTGACCAGTGTTTTTATTTTCTGCTTCAAAGAAAATTGGGAAAAAGTGCCTTTTTTTAAGGTTCTGGATAAGGAGACCCCCTTAAGCGGGAATCTAAGACGGGTCGTTATTATAGTATTGAAAATGATCGTTTTAATATTCGCATTTGTCAAAATTGGGCTTGTGTACATCTCTTATAGGCTATATCATACAATTTGTTTTCTTTTATCCTCGAAATTATATTTCCTTTGTACTTAAAAGGATAGAATTTGAAAAGACAATCCTTTAACTTTCTCATACAAATTTTGAATAGAAGATCCTTTAATAGTGAAGGGAATCATTTGACAGACAATAGTCTGTTTTTACAGTGTATCAAAAATAATTAGTTTGGGATACATTAAACACAAAAAACCCATATTGTACTTTAGTTACTTGCATATAACTGAATTATTTAACTATAAAAGTGAGTGACAGGGCTAAAGATTTCAGAGATTTGGAGTTATACTTTTTCCAAAGTAGGATATTGATTCCCTTGAATCACTTTGTTTTTTTACTAAATAGCGTTAACTTGAAGACGTACTTGTACATAAGATTGTTTTATATTTTTTCTACTAGCGGGTCATAGAGTGCGTTTTATTGCCCCTGCGGGGCAAACAAATCCATTTCTCGGCCCCCAAATCGAAAACAAACCGTGTGCAACATGAGAAAAATTTTTATTTTACTCGTGTGATTGTTACCCTCGCTTTGCTTGGTCATCAAACTCCACAGTCGCAAAATATCCTTTTTTTGTCTAGTTACACAATAAACTGTTAGATAGACATTTGGGTACAATAAAGATCGGGGAACGTGAGAATTCTCGACTTTTATTGTACTTAAACCCATTAGCTTTTTTAGATGTAGATTATTATTATGCTTATAGAAGTGGTCAGATGAAATTTAACTTAACACTCTAAATTAAAAGCATGAATAATAATTCTATGCAAATTTTATAGTTAAATTTTTATTATTTATTTTATTTATTATTAAGGATGATATGAACTTAAGGGCATGTACTACATTGGTCAAGTGACTATTATATATAGAAATAGTTTACTGAGTTTAGTTTTTGTAACTTTTCTTCAAAAAATTATAATTACTCTTGCTGAAATTTAGTGATATGATAAAAGACTTTCCAAGATAGATCAAGCGAAAGAACATTCACAGCACATGTTATCGCAGGTCTTCTATCGTATTCTAAAATTTTTGCAAGAAATGATTATTAATTTTGATAATCTTATGACCGGTATGTTACATGCCCTTAAGTATTCAAATTGACTTGGGGTCTACTGAATTTCAGACCTGTGTTTCAAAATCAAAGATATTTTATAATTTCAGTAATTATGCTTATTTTTTGTTTAGATATACTTTTTCATACTAATACTGCCGCGGACGCGATTGCGAGAGAGATTAGCCCTGCCAAGTAAGTTTTGACAGTTCATGTATTTTATACAAATTTTTACATCCAGTCCTCGTTATATGAAATAATTCTAATTGCAACTTTGAATTCTATTCTTAGGGAGGAGAAAAAAATTTAACTACTTCTGATATGTGTAAAATTATGTTTCGCAGATAAAAAAAGTTTCTACGTTTACGCGGGTGCATTAGCATTTTTGAACCTGGTGCAATCAATAGGAGCTGGACTTCTAAATTATACTCAAAACCTTGTGGGCCTCTGCGTGGTAGACATCACTGCTGCAATCTACTTAACTCTCTTCACGCCCTTAGTTTACCATACATTTTTATCAGAATTTTTTGGGTAAGATTTTTTATTATTTCTTCATACAAAACGTTTTGTGTTCACGACAATTTTTTTATCATTTTTTACTACACATTAGTGAATTCCTCAACACAAGTATTTTGAAAGAGGTTTAAAGAACATTCCAGATAAATTAAAATTAGATTTGCATTTATAGTTGTCTAAAACCATGTATAGATAATGGAAAGCAAACTTTAGCGTTAGGATGTGACTTCAAGAAAAAAAAATAGATTACATACGAAAGTATATTGTAATAAGGGATATGGCTGCATGATTTCAAAAATTATACTGGAACAATTGTTGTAAGTTATTTCAGTTTCACAATTGAGAAAAGGAAAAATATAACCTTTGTAAACAAAAGACACTATACACGTAGTTAGCCATTTGGTATATATTCAAGCAAATCTCTTTCACAATTTCCGATGATCGAATCTTGTATATACAGAGTGGCCACGAGTGGGTTGCAGAATGGGAATTGTTGTTATTATAATCATCAGTCCTGAGACTGGTTTGATGCAGCTCTCCATCCGTTCTTATCCTGAGCGAGTCTTTTCATTTCGCTGTATCCACTAGAGCCTACGTCATCTATAATTTGTATCACATACTTTAATATTTGCCTCCCTTTCATTTGGCATCCCTCTACTGTACCTTCTAAAATTGTTTTTGCCAGTCCCTCATGTCTAATTGTGTTTTAACAATCTGTCGCGGCGCCTTTTTATACTAACATATAAGCTTATATTTTCTATCACTAAGTTTAAAACTTTCTCATTTGTCACCTTATTTACCCTTGTCTACCTTATATTTTAATAATTTCCTATAACATCACATTTCAAAAGCTTCTAATCTTCTTCTGTTTTCTTTACCTATAGTCCATGCTTCGCAACCATAGAGTGTCACGCTCCATACGTATGTTTTGAGCAGTTTCTTTCTAATTTGTAGATCTATATTTGAAACCAATAATTATGGTATTTTGACAGAGGCTATCTTAGCTTGCTCTATTCTAGAACGAATATCTGCATTACAGCGGCCATCCCATGTTATTTTACTCCTTAAGTAACAAAATTCGCTAATCTCCCCTATCACAGAATATTCAACACTTTGGAATTGAAGTTTAATAAAAAAAATTTTTTCATAAATTTACTAAAAAGTAACAGAATTTCCTGAAATTCTGTCTAAATTTTAGGAGGCTGTACCTGAATACAACTCCACTCACATGTTCTGGGAAATTTCTAACAGTGTAGAATTAATATTAGCAATTATATGATAATTCTCATAAATAATCCTTTGTAATTTTATACTACATATGTACTTGCATCTATATCTTCAGTAGCATTTAGACACAAATATATACTAGCTTTTTAGTTGATTTACATTAAAGTTATGTGCTAGAATTTTATTGTTATTCCTAAGGAAGTTTTTAGATAATTTACCGATGTTTTCTGTTCAATTTTATGTAAATTTTCTCACGATATTTTACATTTTTTACATTTCTTACATTACCAAAGTTTATTCCAAAATAGGGCTCATATGTGCAATATTTTATCCACTGTTTTGAAATTTTAGAAATAAAGATCGCTGATGATGACTTCGTTTAGAGTCGAAATTTTTGAAAGTATGTGACTTCATGAGTTATCATTTCTGGATCCTAAAGCAAATTATTAACAACATCGTATAGAATTTTTATCTATTATCACCATTTAATCAGGAATCTAGATTTTTAAACTTAATTTCTTATTTTTTTTAAATAAAATATTTTCCACTTAATTTTTCAAATGATATAGTTGATTCGCGTACTATAAATTTTTTTTATACTATTTTATTCGAAATAAATTCTTTATATTTGTATTTTATATACGAGAAATCGTAAAGTGTAATTTCGTATGCAAATTTAGATGTAATTTTGGTTTTTTTTAAATATTGAAACCTTTTAATCACAGTTTTATACTGAGATTCATATGTGAATAATATTACGTATTTCAAGAAGTTTACAGAGTATTTTATTAGAATGAAATTTTGTTCAATGTTGCCTTATACCAGAGAAGAAACTCTACTGCATAATTTCGAGTGTATAATTAGATATAATTTATGTATTACTTAAGTATTTGTATTACTTGCATTTGTCAACTAAGTTTTTTACGCATATATCTCACATGTCAATTTAAAATATCTTAAAAATTTTTATTTTCCGGGGTTTTCGCGTTTTCAGGATTAGTACTCGCATTATGGGATCGCTTTACTATAAATGCAATACTTCCTAAAAATTATTGTCAACTAAGTTTTTTTACGCATATGACTTACATGTCGATTTAAAATATCTCAAAAATTCTTAAAAATTCTTATTCTTCGGGTTTTCGCGTTTTCAGGATCAGCGATTGCATTATGGAATTGCTCTACTGTAAATACAATACTTTTGAAAAGGTATTTCTAACAAAGATTTTTACGCATATATCTTATAGGTCTATTTAAAATATCCAGAGAATCTTATTCTTCGCGTTATCACGTAATTATGATTGGTAATTACATTACGGGAGTGATGTTCACTAAAAACACAATACCTTTGTAAAAGTATTGTCAATTAAGTTTTTTACGCATATATCTCACATGTCAATTTAAAATATCTTAAAAATTTTTTATTTTTCGGGTTTTTGCGTTTTCAGGATTAGTACTCGCATTATGGGATCGCTTTACTATAAATGCAATACTTCCGAAAAATTATTGTCAACTAAGTTTTTTTACGCATATGACTTACATATCGATTTAAAATATCTAAAAAATTCTTAAAAATTTTTATTTTTCGGGTTTTCGCGTTTTCAGGATCAGTAATTGCATTATGGAATTGCTCTACTATAAATAGAATACTTTTGAAAAAGTATTTATAACAAAGATTTTTACGCATATATCTTATAGGTCTATTTAAAATATCCAGAGAATCTTATTCTTCGCGTTATCACGTAATTATGATTGGTAATTGCATTACGGGAGTGATGTTCACTAAAAATACAATACCTTTGTAAAAGTATTGTCAATTAAGTTTTTTACGCATATATCTCACATGTCAATTTAAAATATCTTAAAAATTTTTATTTTCCGGGGTTTTCGCGTTTTCAGGATTAGTACTCGCATTATGGGATCGCTTTACTATAAATGCAATACTTCCTAAAAATTATTGCCAACTAAGTTTTTTTACGCATATGACTTACATGTCCATTTAAAATATCTCAAAAATTCTTAAAAATTCTTATTCTTCGGATTTTCGCGTTTTCAGGATCTGTAATTGCATTATGGAATTGCTCTCCTATAAATAAAATACTTTTGAAAAAGTATTGTCAACAAAGTTTTTCACGCGCATATCATACATATCAATTTAAAATATATTAAAAATTCTTACATTACGGGAGTGATGTTCACTATAAATACAATACTTTTGAAAAAGTATTGTCAACTAAGTTTTTTTACGCATATGACTTACATGTCGATTTAAAATATCTCAAAAATTCTTAAAAATTTTTATTTTTCGGGTTTTCGCGTTTTCAGGATCAGTAATTGCATTATGGAATTGCTCTACTATAAATAGAATACTTTTGAAAAAGTATTTATAACAAAGATTTTTACGCATATATCTTATAGGTCTATTTAAAATATCCAGAGAATCTTATTCTTCGCGTTATCACGTAATTATGATTGGTAATTGCATTACGGGAGTGATGTTCACTAAAAATACAATACCTTTGTAAAAGTATTGTCAATTAAGTTTTTTACGCATATATCTCACATGTCAATTTAAAATATCTTAAAAATTTTTATTTTCCGGGGTTTTCGCGTTTTCAGGATTAGTACTCGCATTATGGGATCGCTTTACTATAAATGCAATACTTCCGAAAAATTATTGTCAACTAAGTTTTTTTACGCATATGACTTACATGTCGATTTAAAATATCTCAAAAATTCTTAAAAATTTTTATTTTTCGGGTTTTCGCGTTTTTAGGATCAGTAATTGCATTATGGAATTGCTCTACTATAAATAGAATACTTTTGAAAAAGTATTTGTAACAAAGATTTTTACGCATATATCTTATAGGTCTATTTAAAATATCCAGAGAATCTTATTCTTCGCGTTATCACGTAATTGTGATTGGTAATTGCATTACGGGAGTGAAGTTCACTAAAAATACAATACCTTTGTAAAAGTATTGTCAATTAAGTTTTTTACGCATATATCTCACATGTCAATTTAAAATATCTTAAAAATTTTTATTTTCCGGGGTTTTCGCGTTGTCAGGATTAGTACTCGCATTATGGGATCGCTTTACTATAAATGCAATACTTCCTAAAAATTATTGTCAACTAAGTTTTTTTACGCATATGACTTACATGTCCATTTAAAATATCTCAAAAATTCTTAAAAATTCTTATTCTTCGGGTTTTCGCGTTTTCAGGATCTGTAATTGCATTATGGAATTGCTCTACTATAAATAGAATACTTTTGAAAAAGTATTGACAACTAAGTTTTTCACGCATATATCTCACATGTCAATTTAAAATATCCTAAAAATTCTTAAAAATTTTTCATTTTTCGGGTTTTCGCGTTTTCAGGATTAGTACTCGCATTATGGGATCGCTTTACTATAAATGCAATACTTCCTAAAAATTATTGTCAACTACGTTTTTTTTACGCATATGACTTACATGTCGATTTAAAATATCTCAAAAATTCTTAAAAATTCTTATTCATCGGGTTTTCGCGTTTTCAGGATCAATGATTGCATTATGGAATTGCTCTACTATAAATACAATACTTTTGAAAAGGTATTTCTAACAAAGATTTTTACGCATATATCTTATAGGTCAATTTAAAATATATTAAAAATTCTTACATTACGGGAGTGATGTTCACTATAAATACAATACTTTTGAAAAAGAATTGTCAACTAAGTTTTTTACGCATATATCTCACATGTCAATTTAAAATATCTTAAAAATTCTTAAAAATTTTTCATTTTTCGGGTTTTCGCGTTTTCAGGATTAGTACTCGCATTATGGGATCGCTTTACTATAAATGCAATACTTCCGAAAAATTATTGTCAATTAAGGTTTTTTACGCATATATCTTACATGTCCATTTAAAATATCTCAAAAATTCTTAAAAATTCTTATTCTTCGGGTTTTAGCGTTTTCAGGATCAGTAATTGCATTATGGAATTGCTCTACTATAAATAGAATACTTTTGAAAAAGTATTTATAACAAAGATTTTTACGCATATATCTTACAGGTCAATTTAAAATATCCAGAGAATCTTTCTCTTCGCGTTATCGCATATTTATGATTGGTAATTACATCACGGGATCGATTTTTACTATAAATACAATACTTTTGAAAAAGTATGTGCAACTAATTTTTTTACGCATATATCTCACATGTCAATTTAAAATATCCTAAAAATTCTTTAAAATTTTTCATTTTTCGTGTTTTCGCGTTCTCAGGATTAGTACTCGCATTATGGGATCGCTTTACTATAAATGCAATACTTCCTAAAAATTATTGTCAACTAAGTTTTTTTACGCATATCACTTACATGTCGATTTAAAATATCTCAAAAATTCTTAAAAATTCTTATTCTTCGGGTTTTCGCGTTTTCAGGATCAGTGATTGCATTATGGAATTGCTCTACTATAAATACAATACTTTTGAAAAAGTATTTATAACAAAGATTTTTACGCATATATCTTACAGGTCAATTTAAAATATATTAAAAATTCTTACATTACGGGAGTGATGTTCACTATAAATACAATACTTTTGAAAAAGTATTGTCAACTAAGTTTTTTACGCATATATCTCACATGTCAATTTAAAATATCTTAAAAATTCTTAAAATTTTTTTTATTTTTCGGGTTTTCGCGTTTTCAGGATTAGTACTCGCATTATGGGATCGCTTTACTATAAATGCAATACTTCCTAAAAATTATTGTCAACTAAGTTTTTTTACGCATATGACTTACATGTCGATTTAAAATATCTCAAAAATTCTTAAAAATTCTTATTCTTCGGGTTTTCGCGTTTTGAGGATCAGCGATTGCATTATGGAATTGCTCTACTATAAATATAATACTTTTGAAAAGGTATTTCTAACAAAGATTTTTACGCATATATCTTATAGGTCTATTTAAAATATCCAGAGAATCTTATTCTTCGCGTTATCACGTAATTATGATTGGTAATTACATTACGGGAGTGATGTTCACTAAAAATACAATACCTTTGTAAAAGTATTGTCAATTAAGTTTTTTACGCATATATCTCACATGTCAATTTAAGATATCTTAAAAATTCTTAAAAATTTTTTATTTTTCGGGTTTTTGCGTTTTCAGGATTAGTACTCGCATTATGGGATCGCTTTACTATAAATGCAATACTTCCGAAAAATTACTGTCAACTAAGTTTTTTTACGCATATGACTTACATGTCGACTTAAAATATCTCAAAAATTCCTAAAAATTTTTATTTTTCGGGTTTTCGCTTTTTCAGGATCAGTAATTGCATTATGGAATTGCTCTACTATAAATAGAATACTTTTGAAAAAGTATTGGCAACTAAGTTTGTTTTAATATAAATACAATACTTCAGTAAAAATATTGGTAAAAAAGTTTTCTACACGTATATCAATTCAAAATAACTTAAACATTCTATACCATTCTCTTTTATCAAAAAATGTTCTTACTCGCGATTATTTTTAGCGACTGTACTAAAATATGTTCGAGGGAGTATTTCGGTACCGAATTGAGCGAGATTTCTGACGGATTCCTTCGAACATGTGGTATGGGGTTTGCTTTCCTCGAACGCTTTGGCACATAGAAATCTCAAGTGCTCGGGACGTTGAAAAGATTTTTGAGTGTGCATACTCTTTTAAGTTGTAACTTGACTCCTCATAACAAGTTTTCTCGTATACAGAAAATTTTCAATATTTTCTAAATCAGTTTTCTCTCTGCCTTGCAGCGGAGTGGCAGTCTACCATACTGACTGTCGACTCCGTGATCGTAACGAGAAAAAAAAAAAAATATTATTTTTTCTTCCCAAATTCAAATTTATCGGTTTTCGACTCACCCTTAACTTCTCGGGTTCGTGTGTGCGTGTGTGTTGTTCTGTGCGTTCTTCATCGAGGGCTCACGATTGGATTTTTGACCTGTGTTTTTATGGAATTAATTGTGGTTGTGTGCCGTTGAGGTGGCGCGTTCAGCGATTCACATCTTCCACGAATCGGACACGAGAGGACTTCTGTGTGAGGACGATGCTGGAAGGTCTATTCGCATGTTCTAATTCTACTTTTATTAATAAATTTATTATAAGAAAAAAACAAAAAAAAACAAGAAAAGAAAATAAATATTAAGTTGCCAGTTTTAGTTTCCACCTAGTTACTCGTGAGCAAGGGTCTTTCGAGTTTTGAAACCATACTAATGGTTTATGGTCTGTGACCAAGGTAAATTTTCGTCCATATAAGTAAGGGCGAAAATATGTTACAAAATAAATAATTGCTAATGCTTCTTTTTCATATGTATCATATTTTCTTTCACAATCATTCAATGATCTAGAAGTATAAGTTATAGGTTTATCTTTACCTATTTTACTTTGAGAAAGTATTCCTCCTATGGCGAATCCTGACGCATCAGTTGTTAAAATGAAAGGTTGTGAAAAGTCTGGTCTTTGTAAAAGGGGTTCTTCGCACAATTTTTCTTTTAGAAGTTCAAATGCTTCTTGCTGCTTTTCTGACCAAATAAATTTTACATCTTTCTTTAAAAGTTGGTTCAAGGGTGTTGCAATTTTAGAGAATCCATGAATGAATCTTCTGTAATATCCAGCTAGTCCTAAAAATTGCTTAATATTTTTAGAGTTTTTGGGAGTTGGAAAACTTTTTACTGTTTCTATTTTCTTAACGTCTGGGCGTACTCCTTATTTGTCTATTATATGTCCTAAGTATGCAACTTCTGGACGTAAAAACTCACATTTATCTGGTTGTAATTTAAGATTTGCTGCGCTTAGTCTTTCCATCAGTTTGTTAAATTTTTCGTCGTGTTCTTCTAAGGAATTTGCATATAAAACGATGTCATCTAGGTAGACGAATAATTCGGTTCCTTGAAGTCCTGTTAAAACTAAATCCATTAATCGCTGAAAAGTAGCTGGTGCATTTTTCAAACCAAATGGCATACGGTCGAATTCATCATGGCCATAGGGGGTTGAAAAGGCCGTCTTATGATAATCTTCTGGACTTATTTTTATTTGATAAAATCCTGAAGCAAGATCAAATACAGAAAAATATTGTGCTGATCCTAATTAGTATAAAATATCAATAATATTCGGTAAAGGGTAAGAATCTCCAATCGTTTTTTCATTACGTTTGCGAAAATCGAGTACCATTTGCCATTTCCTATTTCCATGTGAGTCTAATTTCTTTGGTACTATCCAAACAGGTGTGTTATATGGTGATTGTGAAGGTTTGATAATTTTATTATTGATCAGTTCATTTACTTGTCGTGAAATTTCTTCTTTATGTACTGGAGGGAATCTATATTGTTTTGAAAATATAGGCTGATCATCTGTTGTCGGAATGTTATGTTGTAAGATAGCTGTTGCTCCTAAGGGTTCTCCTGGTATATGAAAACGATCTGCATATTTTTGGATTAAATTTTCAATATGTTGCTTTTCTTCTTGATTTAAATGATCTAATCTTAATAATTCTTTAATGGAATTCTCCCGATTTTTATTTGAAATGTTAAATGATTGATCATAATCATTTATTTTGGGAATCTAATTAATAAAATCATTGAAAATTTGTTGTGAGAAATTAAATTCTTTTCCGTCTTCTAAATTTGTTTTTGTGTTTGTTTTCTTTTCTTCGTGTATTGGCACTTCTTCAAAATCAATTAGTTCAACAGTTGGTATGGTTAACTTTTGAGGTTGTGTGTTTGTATTGAATATTTTCATGTATGCTTTATTGTTTTTATTAGAGACAATTGCATTTCCTAAATAAACTCCATTACATAGATGTAACTGTGGAATAAATCCCTGTTTTTGTTCTTTGTTTTTAATTCTTACGTAAAAATCTGAAATTGTTCTTGCTGGTACCAATATAGTTTCTTGCATTTCGAATGGGTAAATTTTGTCATTTATTTCAAGCTGTTTTTCTGCATAATTAATTTTTGCGTTATTGTTTCTGAAAAACTCTGTACCTAATATACCATCATGTTCAATAGGTACTTTGTTCGGTATTATGTTGAGGATAGTCAAGTAGCCAAAAATATTGATTGTTATTTGGCCAAGTGTAAATACAGGGTGTTCATTTATACCTGTTAGCTTTAGACATTCAAATTTATTTATTTTTACGTTTGTTTTGACTGCTCGTTGTTTGATTAAATTTGATCCGGCTCCTGTATCTATCATCATGTGCATAGGATTTTTCAATCCTTCAGCTGATAAAATTATATGAGGAATTGTATTGCTTGTACTTAAATTGACTTTTTCTGTTTTGTTTTTAATAAAATTAGGCGCATTCAATTGTTCATTTAAGCCCTCCTTTGTGCACCCGTTCCGGGAAGGGCATTTGAATTTTCCTGTTTATCAAATTCTTGTTGTTGTTACTGTTGCTGTTGTTGTGGTGGTCGTTGTAATTGTTAATTCATATTAAATTGTTTGTTACAATTCCTAGATGTATGTCCTGGTGTGTTACATGAATAGCGAGTAAAAATTTTTCAAGTGAGCACACCATTTTCGACCTTGTAAGGAAAATTAAAAATAAACATTGAAACATAATCTACTAAGAAGCAGGAAATTTCGTTATAAAATTTTTCGAGAAAATTTAATTTCTTTATTTACTATAGGCGATTGAAAATTTCTGCATCGTTTGATAACAAATTCCTTTTTTCCTAAACTATTTTAAAAAAATTAATGAAAATTTGGGAAAATGGGAAGAAATAAATGCACCCAACAATAACAATCTCATAAACATGCAATTATTAATTGTTGCTAATTTTTTATTATTTTTTTATAAACAAATGCTGAGTTAGCCTTATTCTACATACGTTAATCACTTTTTTTTTCAAGAAGTAAGAGCTCTGAATACTTAAGATTATAAAACCGTTTAAACATTTTTGTGCTCGCTCTTTGGTTTAACAAAAAAATATTGTTCGGCGCGGTGTGCGTGCAGCGGCGACCGCTCAAGCGGTGCGTTGGTAGACTCATCTCGGCGTTCCGTAAATATGCGGAATTTGTTGTTCAAATTCTGTTGATAACTAACATAAAATATTGCAAATAGCGATTATATATTACATCTAAGACATTTGTCATGGCATGAAGTTGTCTACAAATGTATTTCCAATACAACTTATTTCTTACTTTTTCCCGTTAGTACATTTTTTACAAAAACAGAATCATTTGAGAATAGTTTACACGTAATCGTTTTATCATCTACTGGTTCATAGCAATGATACTGTCGTGTATTTTTGATTGTCGTTGCTTGTTCAAAACGAGCCTTTAATGATTTTTCATGCATTTCATGTTCATTTTGGGAACAAAAATTGAAATTGATCTTTGAAAAATGATTTCTTGCCCATTCGAAAAGACTTCGGGGATTAGTGATGTGGTCTTTATCAACTTTTTGTAAACTAGCTCGATAGGCTTGTTTTTTCACAGCCCCTCCTATACCGTCACACGCTCCTTTTCCATGAGAGGTCGCAAAAAAATTCCACTGAGCACTATTTCCAAAATCTTCTCGATGTTTCAAAAGATTGATGAAATTAAATTTATTTTTATACTGCGATCCAGCCCCATCAGAAAAGTAAAAAATTCTTTCGATATTTTGATCCCCGAATTTTTTTTTTAAGTACTCGATAACTCTTGAATTAAATAAATGAACCGAGCTTGCATCGTGTGTCAGTTTTTCAGAAATTACAACGAAATTATCGTGTTTTTTCTCCCCATTTTGGCAATAATATATTACATACGGATGGAGAGTGGCCTGAGTACTTGCCCAATGATGGGCCTGGATCGCATTTTGCACATGAAATGTGTAATTTTCGGCAAAATCCATGCATATTACAAATTCTCCTTCGTTGACTCTAATTTTCATTTCGCTAAAATAGGAAGCCTGAGACTTCGCTAGAAAATCATGTCTGATTAAAATCGGTAAATCGTTCGCTAAATGAGTCAAAAACTCGTCCTTACTTTCAGTCACTTCTGAAATTTCGCATCTAAAAATAAAAATTTTGTACGAAAAATATAAATGAAACTCATCAGTGAATGTACAATAAAATACCTGTCAGTGCTCGTCCATTGACTAAATTTCACTTCCGTAAAATCAGTTTTCTCGAAAAGAATTTTCAATTTTTCAATAACCAACTTAGTTTTGGGATATTCTTCACAAGTAGAAAAAAAGCAATTAGACAACGCATTTTCACAAACTGAATTTTTGATGAAGTCGTGATACGTATCGGTAAAATCGACTCCTTTTATTTTTAGTTGTTGCATCATACCGTGTAATTTTAATTTCATATTTTGATGGATTTTACACACGCATACATTGTGTGTACCACTTTTACCAGCCAAAATGCATTCTCGAGGCCTTATCTGCCTGAATTTTGAAAGAGAAATCGGCATATCAGGGAATTTTTCTCTAAACTGCTTATGCAAATCATTGAGATTGAAAAGTAGTAACCTTTTCTGCTCTTGTGTTCGTTTCCCATTTTTGACAACTGATTTGTAATCCTTCACTCCAGGCATGACACGGCTGTTATCGTCAGCAAGATAAAAATTTTCTACTGCACTTGCAGTCGTGCTTGGAAGGTTACGACTAGCTCTTTTATTTGGTCGCGATCCATACCCTGACTCTTTTCTCAATTTTTTGGCTTTTGAAACCATTCGGCGTGACACTTCAAATTCTCTTTTTATTTTAGCGATAGACCAGTGTGACGGGAGTGTTGTCAAAATTTGTATTTTTCCTGATCGATTAGATTGCTGAACTAAGGCAGATTTTATGTCACGTATGTATAATGTTTCAAAGTCATTATCATCAACATCGCAGCTTTTGTTATTTGTCATTTTATTGAGTGCCTCGCTTAATGTTTGCTTGTCCTTACGAGAAAATTGAGAAAAACGTTTTTTCTTAATCAATGGTTCTTCGGATTGACAAAAAACATTGTTGATTTTTTTAATTTTCTCTGCCGCATCTAAGTAATCACATCGGAATGTTGAATCGTTGTTTTCGTCTTGTTCGGGATCGTCTGGAGGTTCAACTTCTTCAAAAACGTTTTCATTTGGCGTTTTCTGTTCGGGAAGACAAACTGTAAATTTTGGATTATCTTTCTTCTCATAAATCGATCGTCGACAAGTATCGCATAAATGTAATCCAATTAAACTCTTAAATACTGCATGCCATTTTTCCGTAACCAGAAAAAGATTTTTTCTCACGCACTTGTGCCCCCTTTTTTTTTCATCGGATTGCAACACTCTTTAGCACGACCCATCACGAAAATCACATAAAACAACGAATTTTCCTAAATCAGGTGATCAGAAAAGTTTCTAACATTACTTTTTACCAATAATAATACGTTTAGTAATACTATCCAGAACGCGTCAAGAACAGTGTAATTGACACACTATCGTCAATTGTTTATGAGAATATCGATAATCGAAGAATTACCATGTTCGAACTTGCATAAATTTTTATACGTGACGCGGGAAAGCACAAGCCTGTCAACGCACCGCTTAAGCGGTCGCCGCTGCATGCACACCGCGCCGAACAATATTTTTTTTGTTAAACCAAAGAGCGAGCACAAAAATGTTTAAACGGTTTTATAATCTTAAGTATTCAGACCTCTTACTTCTTGAAAAAAAAAGTGATTAACGTATGTAGAACAAGGCTAAGTCAGCATTTGTTTATAAAAAAATAATAAAAAATTATCAACAATTAATAATTGCATGTTTATGAGATTGTTATTGTCGAGTGCATTTATTTCTTCCCATTTTCCCAAATTTTCATTTATTTTTTTAAAGTAGTTTAGGAAAAAATGAATTTGTTATCAAACGATGCAGAAATTTTCAATCGCCTATAGTAAATAAACAAATTAAATTTTCTCGAAAAATTTTATAACGTAACTTCCTGCTACTTAGTAGATTATGTTTCAATGTTTATTTTTAATTTTCCTTACAAGGTCGAAAATGGTGTGCTCACTTGAAAAATTTTTACTCAATTTATAAGTTCAAAATTTCGGCCTTGATTTGGGTTCTGATTAAAGTTTTGATTTTGATTTCTATTTTGATTGTAGTTTGCATTATAATTTTGTCTTTGATTGAAATAAGGGTTTTGATTGGAATTCCTGTTTCGATTGAAATTTTGACCTTGATTAAGATTTCTATTGAAATTTGAAAAATTTCTGTTAAAATTCGAATTTTGGTTAAAATTTCGACTTTGGTTATTTTGAGTAGGATTGCGATACATATTTTGATTATTCCGAATAAAGTTTGGGTTTTGGTTGAATCTATTTTCTTGGGAAAAATTTGAGTGGGTTGGGGAAATATTTATGTCTCTATAATTGTTTCTACCTCTTTGTTGATTTAGGTTTTGCATCTGATGTCTCTGTGAGGGTCTCCACTGAGTTCCCTGACCCTGCCTATTTCCCTCGTATTGATTATTTTCTGTATTTAAGTTATTTCTTGACTGATTCCCTTGTAAGCTTTTATTTGCTATTTGTTGAATATATTGAAAACAGGTTGCTGCTGTGTGACCTATTTTCTGACAGATTTGATATTTAATTGGTTCTTCTCTCGCTAAGTTAATTTTATTTGTTTCTGCGAATTCTCGGTTATTATGTGCTGGTTTTTCAGCTTCTTGAAATAATGAATGTTGTCTGTTTCCTCTTCGTAGTTCGTTTCTGGCTGTTAAATTTCTTTCTTCTCGTATTGCTCTTTTTACTATTTCCTCAAATTTACTGGCTGTTCCTATTCGAATTTCTATTTCTGGTTTTAAACCTCGGAGAAAACAATCGATCGGGTCTCTTTCTAAGTTGTTTTCAAATTGAGCAGATTCTTTACCATTATTATTTTGTTTATGACATTCGAGGATTTCTGCTGCAATTTCCTGTATGCGTATTGCATAAGATAAAACACTTTCATTTTCCCACATATATATTCTACCTAAATCTCCTTGTAGCTGGTATAGAGTTTTTGAATGGGCAAAAATGGTTTTTAATTTTAAAATGAAGTCTTCTAAATTATTGTAATAATTTCCGATGATACATCTTCTTGCTTCTCTTGTAAGTTTACTTCTTAACAATTTTACCAAATTTGCTTCTGCATTAGGGACCATTTCTTTGACTTCTTTACAAGCTTCGATAAAAATTGTTAATGGTACTTTATTTGATCCGTCAAAATATGGAACAATCTCTAAAGCATCTCGTAGAGATACTTGTTGGTTTGTCGGTAAATTTATTTCGGTAGGTTGTGTTGGTAAATTATTCGGCAAATTCTTTGGTAAATTATTTATTAAAACTTCTTTATGTATGAAAATTTTGGTGAATTAAGAGCTTGTTCGGTATTTGCAGAATCGGCAAGCGTACTTTGATTGATTTGGTCATTTTTCTCGGATTTGCTGCAATTCTAAATTTGGGTTGTTAAATATTGTTGTTTGATTCAAGGATTCTGGAGTCCTAATTAGTTGCGACTTTGTTGCAAATGGATCTATTGATTTGTATCTTTTCTTAGGTAGGGTAAAAATTTTATCGTTTGAAATTTCCTCAAATTGATCTAGGCATAAAGTTTTATCATACAAAGTAGAATTTGCTGCGATGCTTTCAAATATTGATTCTTCTCTTAGTGTTATATCTCCTGCGGTATCGTCAAATGACTGGTTAATTTGTGGTGTATCGTTGTACTTATCTCCTACAATAATGATGCTATTATTTGGTCTGATGAAAGTTTTTAACTTATCAAAAAATGGACTCTTTGGGTTTTTTGTTTCAATTATTGATTTATTTTGAGCACTGGTATCGGGATCACAAATACTTCCAACGCTGATGTCTAACAGATCAGTTTGATCTAAAGGCACTCGATTTTTCTGAATATTGCGAAAATTTATCTATATCTTCTCGGGTTTTTCGTTTTGTTTTAAGCAGACCTTGCGAAGTTTCTTTAATTTCTCCCGCTAAAATTGGATTTTTCTTAGCTTGGCTACGAGTTATAGTACCCTTTTTACTGGCGTCTTGGGGTGGAACCGACATTGATGTTTATCATATTTTGTTGTTATAACAAAAAAAATGACTTATTTAATTTTATTTGTTATCAATATTATAATTTGTTTGCCAATAAAAATAATTTTCCTTTTCTTATAAATCTTTAATTAACTTAACCTTATTTTTTTTCTAAACTGCAAATATTAATTATTTTTGGTAAAAAAAATTTTATTGGGTATAAAAATGGGTTCTTCAGTCTGTTTCTGATCCTGACTCTCAAGATATATTCAAAATTTCGATATTTGGAATAATACTTTCGCGAGAATTAGAAATTCTCTGATTTGTTTCGGGGTCAAAGTCTGAACTGTTATCTGATATTTCAATTATTGGGGATAAGTTTTTGGTGGTTTTATTATTCGTTGATTCTGGCTCAGAATTTCTTAACTGAGAACTTCCTGGTTTAGATTCGATGGAAGTTTCTTCGATTTTTTCTTTTTCTGTATTTATGAGAACGTTTACTTGAAATAAATTTTTCTGTTTTTTCTAACAATTGTTCAAAGAAATCTGAGAATTCGATATCGTTATTGATCTCTCTAATTTTGATATCTTTTGATTCCAGATTTCTTGCTCGGGGGCGTTTCAAAGTATGTTTTTTTGATGGTAAAGACATTTATTATATAGTGCTTACAAAATATGACGTAAAATTTCAAATGCGAGGGACGACTCAATATATATATATATATATTTTTTGAAAGTTATTTACTTAAACAAAACTTAGTTACAGGGATCGAAACTAATAAAAATAAATTTTATCTTGGGTATTCCCTTTTCTCTTCTTTATTATTATTTTATTTTTATTTTATAGTTATGTAAGATAAATTTCAATCCTGATTCAAAAAGTTCTAATTTGAGGACGGCTGTGCGTTTTACCGCTTGCCCTTGTTCGATATAATCCTCCTCGAGCGACTGGTTACGCTGTGAGGGATTATGTCCTCTACAAGACTCAATCGCAGAGTTGAAATCAATTAAAAATAAATTTTATTTGTAATATCCTTTTTGCTTGTGTGTTCAACAATTCGGTACTTCAGCAATGAAAATTTATTCAAGCTAGACTCAAGCACAGAATCTTGAGTAATCTTGTCATTTGCAGAAGTAACGATAGACGAAAATCAGAATTGTTAGACCTCAGTTAACCTATTATTTACTTGAATAAATTATAGTAAGCTATAATAAAAATGTGGGTGTCAATTCATTTTTGAAAAGGAAAGTAAATGACTGATTTTTTTCTCTAGATTTTTTGCGTCGTTCACAATAAAATTATTTAGCAAATTACTCCTTTCGAAATACTAAATATTGTGATTACTTTTTCCAATATTTGTAAATTTTGTTATTATATTTTCCTATATACCTATACTTTCCTATACTTACAAAGTGAACTTAATATACGCTTGCAAGATACATATATAATTCCAATTTGTTTTTTTCTTTGCAGAGTATCCCAACCGTCAATCATGTTTTCCTACAAACCACAGGTGGACGATGCAATGGAAGAGGACACAGTGTCGCTGCCTCATCAGCAAAGTTTTTCTTCGTTGAAGACCGACAGTGACTACATCTATCAGGTCCATGTTCCATCTTTTCACATGCCCCTTGACGAATCCCAAATTGCTAAAGTTTCATCCACTGCAAAGAAAACGAGTTCCCTGTACTCACTGACACCCAGAAAAAGTCCCAGAGCTCCTAATACAAGTTATTACAACTCTCAAGTAACTTTTTACGGAACTTCGCCAGGTTCCGAAAGTTCCAGCAAACGTATCACTGAACAAAAGAGTACCCTAGACCTCGAAAAATATACCCTGACGGGTTCACAAACGTTAGGCTGTAAAGAAAAAAATTTAGAGAGTCCAGGCTGGAAAACTCGTTCAGTTTCCTTAGTCAGACATAGTGAAAGTGGGCTCTCATCGATTCTCTCACTATCTTCACATACTCATTTTACAAACAGACTAAGGGCTTCTGAAAGTGCGACTCATTTTCTGTCAGAATCGAGTAAAAGCAGCCTTGAAACCGAATTGTCACCGTCAAGACCTTAAATCTCAAAGTTTATATCGGAGAGTAAAGATAAAGGTTAAATCTTTAATTACATAAATTTCTGAAAAATCGTCAATACTTATACAATTACTGATACCACAAACCAAGGACGGATTTCCAAATTTGTATACAGGTCTTGAAATCACTCAAAAACATGTTAAAATAAGAATGAAAACGAGCTTGTCCCATTTTTTCTTAAAGTTCTTCAGTGCACAAAAGAGTTTGTAAATAGAGATATTCAGTTTCAAGTTTTTTTTTTCGTTTTATAATATTTTCAATACGAATAGTCATTAATCTTTAATGAGCTTAGATTACCTTGTTTTTAATACTGTCATTTCTGCTTTGAACTCAAAGTTCATCTGGAAATGCAAAACTGTGATTTATTTATATAATACGTAGAAAATCATTCATATGGTACATGCTTTCTTTCCTTTAACTTTGTACATATTACGCCTATATTTTTTTCAATTGAACATATTTATAATGCTATAATACATTCTTTCGTTTATTGCACATATTTTTATGAATAAATCAATGTTTTATTTCAAGTGCATTGTTCAAATTCTGTGACTAAATTTGTTTTCATTCCGTTGCAAATTACGTATAGAATGAGATATGCGTGTTGTGCATTTAATTTTTATCGAAATTATATTGATTCACGTGCTTAATTTATAGCTTGCTTGTAGGTATTGTTAACGCTAAACTTTGTTCATGCAAAAACAAAATATATTTTTTTAAGTTTCTTCAAATACTTAATCTTTTTGAAATCGTTATGATACTTTTGGAGGGAAAAGCAACTCCGCAAAAATTCACCTCACATCCTGGGGGTGGGAGGGAGAATACATTTTAAATTTCAAATGGGAGTGGGATGTGCGGAAAATTTTTGCAGAGCCCGTTTTTTCCCTCGAAAAAAAACTTTTTATTGTAGAAGTATTTTCGTACGATGGGTATTTTTTTAAAATATTTCGATTTGTCAATATAAAAAACTCACTCTGTATATTTGCTATAAAGAAGGATAAAGAAAATGTCTTCAGTGCTTGTGATTAACGTTAACATGGATTCAAATCAATATGCTATAGAATTGATAACATATTTATTGGTTCTTGCAGCATATTTTGATGAATTAATAGTATACATGCTTTCAGTAAAAATGCTATAGATTAAATAGCATTTTTTTCTCAGTGCATGATAAAAATTGGACGGCCCCCTTAACAGTGTGAGCAAATTATAATCGCGCGCTTGGAGAAATACATACTCATCGTGACACGACAATTGGAAGTCACGCTTTAAGAAAAAATCAAAAGTAATAACCAAAATTCTTTTTTTTTAGCTCAAATATTGTAGTTCTACTCAAATTATCTTTAGGAACCTTGTATTATTTCTCATCGTTTCTGAATAAATCTAAATTTGTAGGACTTTTCACAAGAAAAATTTATTTTTGAAATATTTTTTTGCATTTCGTGTATGGGGGGGGGGGGGGGGGTGTATTAAAAAGGCCGAAAATAACTGATTTTTTTAAATGCAAGCCGAGTTGCCTAGACTCTTGGAATTTTACACGTTATTTGCATACTTTGTGTCGCATTTATTGTTATATAATTTAATATTTATCATAATTTAAAATCCCACATAAAGAAGTACAACAATACACAACATAATAAGGGTACAAATAAAATTTATTCCAACTGCTTGAAGATTGGCGAGACTTCTGAGGGTCTTGATTTCGACTGCTCTGTCCCGGTAGCTGAAATAATGCACTATGGCTATAATTTAAGATTTATATAATAGTATTTTACTTACATCCAGCAAATAAATCCACTTTTAAAATTTGAGATTAGTCAATTTAACAAGCTTTGGAAATTTGAACACAGCTCTCACTCTCTTGCTCCATAATCAACACAATCTGCTCCCGCGATAGATACTTTTAAACTAGAATATAAAAGCAGATATAGAGTCTCCGACCCTTTGAGGCAGGCCTGCACAGTAAGGGGGAATTTCGGAAATTTTCCTCGTTCTTAAATTTCCTTGAAAGTTAGATGAGTCATTTCTACCATCACTGCTCTCTTCTAAGATTCAAAGAGCTGGGGTGATGCCGTGGTGGCAATGTTGCATGACCTCTCCTAAGCTTTTTGTGATTTCATTCCACTATGTACCCGTTACATGCTTTTCTTCTCTGCGTATCTTCTTCAAGTTCAACTGATCCAACGTCTCCTGAATTGCTGCAAGTAATGCTACACCTGCTTAACTTTGAGGGTTGCAAGCATATAATAATTGAGAGGGACTTCTCTGAGTGGTTCAATTTTTATTATAGTGGACACCGCTTTGCACCATATTCTCACGTATTCGTCCCATTGATATTCTGGTACATTAGCCTTGGTATTCGACAGATATTAAGTATGTGTTTTATTTTATATGCTTGACAAAACCATGTAAAATGTTTTGATGTGAAACAAATGCTTCTTTCACTGATGATCCGGGTAGGTACTTTGAAAATTCTATATACTTGTTGCGACGTTTTTGTTGTTGTTGTTATAGTCACATATCACATATTTTGCAACGTTTTTAATTTATTCCGAAAACACTCAGGAAATTTTTTCAAATTTCTTGTATTCGGATCTGGAAATAGAACTCATTCAAATGAAAATATGAAATGTGGAGCTCAAGCTTGATAAATCATAATTTGATCAGCACGTACTGATTTTACAATATTTCGATCTGTATGGAACAGTTAGTAAATAAGATAATAATCACTCACAGATTGGGTTTTTTTAATGGATTTTAGCAACGTTTTCTTTTTTTGGCGGACTCATATCAATTACACTTTTAGATTAACTCACATATAACAACATAGATCTTGAAAGTTTTCATTTTCAGCATAAAAAACTGTTGAACGCGTTTATGACTATCCAAGGGAATAAATTGTTCTCAACTGAGAAAAAAATACATTTTGCTTCTCCAAGCAGTTGAATATTTTCTCCCAGAAGGTCAATAATATCAGAAATCGGAAGATGATTCTTAAAATCACTCCTTTTCGGTTCCGAGTATCTTCCGATTCTAAGAATCCTTCAGAGATTTACAGAAAACTGGAGTCCTTTCAATTCTCCGCGTCCTCACGAACGTACAACGCGAGCAATCGCTTTCTATGTTTTTTAATGGAAAATTCATTTCCAGATTCCCCATGGTAATAAAATAATGTTTATTATACATATACATACGTTATGTCTATGGAGCGATCATGAAGCACTTATTGAACACTTAACATCATTTATTGATAATAAATTTCTCGTCAAATTTGACCGTTTTCGGGGAGTTACTTAGCACGGATGAAATTTTCCCTCGCAGACTTCGATCGAAGATAGTGATTTCACGCGTACCGCTTCACAAAAACATTCATAACTCACACAATTGTTGAGTCCGCACCTTAATTTTATATTTAAAATTTTAAAAATACTTGGGGCTAGCATTATGAATTTTTTTTTGTATATCCAGCCTTTTTCAAATGATTCCAGACTGTTTGATGGTTGATGCCCAGCGCGTCAGCGATGCCTTGACAGCTTTCATGACGATCTATCGCGCTCAGTTGCAAAATTTCATCGGCTTTTTCAGTAAGAGGCCGGCTGGAGCGAGGCAAATCTTTCACATCGAAATTTTCACCACGGAAACGTTCCAACCAATTACGCACGGTACGATCAGTTACAGCATCCCCGCAGTAAACAGTACAAATTTCTCTGCATGTTTGTGATGCGTTATAGCCTTTTCTATAGTGAAAAAGCATCACATGGCGTATTTCTTCAGAAATTTCATTTATTTTCAAACGTTTATAATTTTTAACACAAACAATGACTAACAACACTCTCTTGACAAAAATGTAACCTCAAATTCCACCTGTCAAACGCGCGTTCAATTGGCTCAATCGGATTAGTGGTTCCCGATATACCGCCACCAACACCATCTACTGTCAAAACTCAGAAAATACTTTTTATTTATTTTATTCATTAAATTTCAGGGGGATTGTGACACCGTATAATTATTTTTTTGTTGCTTGGTAGCATTGTCTTTGACATCTGTCAAATTTCATGTCCATATCTTCAATAATTATTGATATACGCGTCTTTTTCTACATCCAAAAAAGTGCATTCGGCGATTTTCATAATATCTGATTTTGTTGAGCAGAGAGTTTGTATTAAATTTTGTTTGCGGGATAAATATTCTACCTCAGAAACGTTGAAGATGTTGCAAAAGGCCTTTGGTGACTAGGCTATGTAGAAAAAAATGTTTACAAATAGTATAAACAGTTTTAAGAACGCCGAGAACGAGTTGACTACAAACAGCGTCCCGGACGACCATTAATGTCTACCGATGAGAACGAAGTTAAGGGAATCAAAGATCTGGTGCTCAAAAATAGTCGATTGACAATTAGAGACCTTGCTGATACTGTTGGCATTTCAAAAGTATCAGTCAACACCATTTTCAGAGATGTTCTGTGTCTAAAACGTGTCAAGTCTCGATTGGTTCCAAAAATACTCAATTTTGTCGTGACCATTTGGCCGAAAATTCTACCCATATCTTTCCACAACCTTCGTATTCGCTTGATTTACTTTTAAGGTGATGAAATGGATTTGGAAGAATAATTAAAGATTTTTCACTTTATCAATGAAGTCACCTTAAATTTTGGACACAGGAGTATGGGACAAAATGTGCCAAGTGTATCCGCCTAAAAATTTGTAGTCAATATTCTTATAATTTGAATTGTATCGTTTTTTAGTTTGAAAGTCCGGTCCTTTAAAATTATGCGCGAAACATAACCTTGGGCATATGTGCACCTATACCTGCTCTATAGACGATCAAACGATGATTATAATTTCTGATGACATTTTGGCACATTTTCGGTGTTATTAGACGAATATTGTGGCTTGAATTTAGTTTTATTTAATTTAGTTCACGCCCCATGAATCACCCTTTATATTAGTATTAAAGTTTTGTTGATTCTTCATTTCGAATTTTTAGATCGTGGGAAGCTGAATTGAAAAGAATTTTAATAGTTATAGTTTGATTTCACATTGCTTAGTTATAACTCCATCATCAGAATATATTTAGTTGAATTCTTGATTTGCGAGTTTCATATTATCTTCAGTAAGGATTCCAAATAAGGTTTTGCATATTGAATCAATTGCGATAATTAGGCCTCTTTTAGTGGCCGCTATATGACTGAGCTGTAAGGGCTGAAACCTCCGAAAGCAGTTAAGGACAGTGATGCTAGTTGCTTGGAGCCGAATATTCTTATCTTCTTCTATACTTAGTGCCTTATAAGTCGATTGGCGGGTCGATAGCCTTACTGAACGTCTTTGTCGCGCTCACCAGGCGCCAGTCTCAACCGACTGGTGTGTGCACCGTCTCGACGTGCAATGTTGCCATTCCAGAAAAGCTCAAATCTCACCTTGCTGTATACGATAATCACTTGTCATAACGAAGATGAAAACAGTTTCTGTTTAGATTTTTCAAATGGTTTTGCCACTGCTTACGTCTTACATCTGTTTTAACATATACATTTGCTAAAGTAACCAAGTTGAACATGAATCACACATATTTATTTTTTTCGAATTTATTGAATGGAACTTCAACAGGAGCAATGGAATTCGATACATTCATAACGGCATTCCTCAATGTTTTACACAGTATAATAGATTGCTATATTATCTGCTAATTCTAGAATTTTACGATCAGGAAAAAGTGGAAAATTTGTTTTGCGGGTGTAAATTGTGTGGGGCATTCGACTTGTCTTTATTAATAGAAAATGGACTTTCAAGGCCACTATTAACTTTAAAAAATATGGCTTATTCTTTAGTGAGGTTAAAAATGAATTTACTGATCTCCGGTACACCAATTCCCAGAAAATCATTCAGTAATGTATTTTGAAGAATTTTTCGTGCCTGTTACTTCGTTGAAGTATTTTTTTTGCACCACTTCAACACCATTGTAGTCACTGAAGTTTCTTATCAAAATGTATTCTAAACTGTCCGTTAGTTCCATTTTCTCATTATTGATTGAGCTTTCCGGAATATTCAGAGCTTCCAAAATAACGAGCAAAAGCGACATAACATTTAACTCATTATCATTATACTTATCACCTAAGAATCAAAATCAGTAATTGTACTTTATTATCCAGGCCTACAATATTTTACGCTCATCAGAATTGAAACGAATGTAATAGTTCTATAAGAAACTCAAAAATACCCTATTACATGTTATGTTTTTGGGGTCGGTTTTTACTTCTTTAAACCGAATGTCAGCATGCATAAAAAACACGTGTTTTTTAGATAGTACTAAAACATATTGAAGGGTACAAAAAATTTGAATGCGGACATCTACCTAGTGTTCCTTGTTGGTAGTGAAAATGTAGGTAGTAAATGTTAAATATATCATCATGCAAGGTCAAAGTGACGTTTTGCGAAACATAATCTGATTCCTTGTTTAGCTGATTTAAATATCCGTTTACTAATTCCTAGTCAAGTTGTAGGTCCAATGTCATGTTTTTATTATCGTAGAAACAGAACTGAGAGCGTATATAAAAAAAAGAGCGGCAAGAATTGGCTAATGGATCCCCACTTAAAAAACTGGGATGAGGCTTGGAGGTGGCCGGAGTTGAGGTAGTTTTAAGATAGTCAGAAGCGAAGAACGATAAACTGTTTCTAAAGAAGTCTCGACACAAAATCCTGCGATATTCTGTTTTACTTTACTGGTAATTTGGATACGTACTGTAGCAAATATCGGTGAAGATCCGAAACAGTCGACTGCTGCTCATCTCTTTTCTATGGAATATTATTGGGTGGCACAGTAAAAATTATATAGCCCCATAAAGAAAAAAGTAGATTGTCCGTCGGACTAGAGTAGTCACATCCTATGGATTTTGGGTCGCTGAATTGAATAGTCGCATTGAAAAGTATATAAAAAAAAACCCACTTTTTTTTGCAATTTCGACTACAAATTCGGATTTAGCTGCGAAGAATACATAGAAATGGTCCTTTTTGGCTCGCTGGGCCCAATACTTTGCTGTGTGCGGAGGGGCTGCACAGAGAACAATACCGTAAAACCTGGCCGAAAAAAAGTTAATGTTACGGCAAACCAGAATAGTCAATTTTATCGTATTTCGTATCGCTGAATTCAATTTTTGGTCGAGATTAGAAAAAAACCCGCGTTTTAAAAAAAAAAAATTTTCAATGCAAAAATAGCTAAAAAACGATGTTTTTTGAGGTTAGAAAAAAACCTGAGGGTGATGGCGGAATTCTGACTTTGGATTCGGATTCAGCGATCCAAAATCCATAGGATATGACTAGTCTAGTCCGTCGGACAACTTACTTTTTTTTATGGGGCTGTGTTATTGAAAAGTACGCAATGTGTTCTTAGTATGATCATCAGTTTTTGTTTAGTCAGTTTTCCCTTACAGGAAATTTAGCTGCGCTGGATTCTAAAAATCAATGGGTTACAAAATCATTTAAAAAAGAGACAACTGATAACCCTTCGATGGTCAAACATATTAAAAATTTATAAATTTATAATGCTTCGATTGTGTACGTACCTTCCAAAATTTTTACGTCGCACTCTGACATTCCTAATATTTTAAAGAAATCCATTTCCTTGACACATTGACGTTAATTAATCGCGATGATAAAAGAATATATTGCGCAACACAAAAATTACTCGCGCATATTGCACTGTTAAGCACTGGATGTTGTACACTCACTGATATGCAGGCGCACTTCTTCTGCTAGCCTACAAATGGAATCCTTTAATGGTTAAAGGATTTCTTTCCAAGGTCAAAAGAAATCGTTTGTCGGTAAAACTATATTCGTTTTCCATTTTGCAGATGAATTTTTTAATTGTTTACCTAGGAGTTTTGTCAAACTGTTTTGTATCAAGGACTGCAGTCTTTTACAAGCAGTTTTTGCTATTCTTATGTTGTAATCGATGGATTTAATACGATTGGTGTTTTATGTCATGTTTACTCCCATTATTAATTTTCATTTCTCTTGGTATAGGTGTACTTTAGAAAGTTCCGTCATGTAAACGTTCCCATGTATCTCCTCGATTTGGTACTCGTCGTTAATCGTCATCCATGTCAGGATTATTAGAAGTACTTGTCTAGGCTTCATCCAAAAAGTAACGCAGGATTTGGACAATGTGAACTCTAATTATTTTTTTCTCATTCAATAAGGATTTGTAGATTGTTATTATTGAGGTAATCAATAATATCGTTGGGACCTTTCCACGAGGGTTCCAATTTGTTTCGTTTTGTATTATTTCTAATTTTAACTAAGTCTTCAGCTTTGTACATTGAGTGTTTGTGTACTATCTGTTCGTCGAGTCTTCGTTCTGTTTTCTCTATTTCCACTTGTATGCATTCGTTCGCTTTTTGGATGTGAGTATCGTGTTTTAATCTACATTTTAAAATTAATTCCTGACATGTAAGGTTAGCAGAGTTATTTATGCTTGAATGTATGTTGGGTTTGCTTCCAAACGTAAGCCCATAAGAGGAGAACTAACTTGATTGGTTTGTTGTATTCATAACAAAGTTAAATTTTCGTCCTTTGGTTGCTATTTTCAGTCATTGACGTTTTGATGAAATTGTTTAATGTAGAGTTGCATTCTTTCTATTTTTCCGTTGGACCGAGGGTGAAACGACGTAGTCTTTACGTAGTTAATTTTGAGTGCTTCTTCAAATTGAATCATCAATTCAGAAAGGGAATTGGTTTCTTGATCTGTCCAAGGGTGTAGATTTAATGATCTATTAATGCCTCATTTATGCTGGCACTAGTTTCAGTTTGAAGCGACACGAGATCGGTCTACCTTGTCAGTCTGTCTTGAATATTTAAAATGTACTTGTTCCCCCATTGGGTTTCTGGAAGTGGTCCAAAGATTCCAAATGCAATTTTATCATTTAGGGCTAGAGGAATGTTGGATAGGATACTCTCTGTCTATTTCTTAATCCTTGTAGTCTTCTGTAGTTGACACATCAGACACGTTTTAAAGTATTTTTTTAATTCATCATCCATGCCTAACTTGTACTCTTGATCTCCACCGTAACAGTCTGGAGCTTGGATCCTTTACGTTCTGCCACATGAAGGCTTTTTGGTCGGCTTGAATTTTAAAGTTTTTACCCAACAAGTATTGCTTGAGTCTCTTCATGGGCCGTACAATAGCTAAAAGCTCTTTCTCGCGTAGTATAATTTTTTTCTGCCTTCTTCAAGGATCTAAATATGAATAGACAGGGGAGACCATCTTGCGAGAGTGCGGCTTCTAATCCAAGGTTTCAGGGAACTTTAGAACGAGTGTGGATGTTAATGCTTGTTTTAATTGATCAAATGCTTCTTATCATTGTTTGCTCCAGTTCAATATTGTTTCCTTTTGCGCGAGTTTGGTCAGAGGTCTTTTTATACTTCAAGAATTCTATATAAACTTCCTGTAATATCTCGCGAGTCCTAAAAATGATTGGACATCCATAACAAATGTTAGAGGTTTGAAGTTTCGGATGACACTAATTTTTTCCGTCAGTATTTGGTGAAAACCAGTAAAGGGGACCTTGCCTGGTCTGGGAATTGCGTACGAGACATTATCGCCGTATAGAATAGGGGAGGGATAAAAGGGAAAGTAGACAAGTCAGTATCGATCTCGTCTGTCGTGTACTTTGTACCCTTGCGGTACTTCTGGAATGCTAGTATGAGATGTGTGACTTTCTAACCTTGTTTGCGTAACGAGTATGTGTGTCGTGTCACAACGTTAAATTTTTTTTTGTTGGTTTATTGTAATGAAATTCAACCGTATCGTGCTACAAAAATATGATAGATTCCAAAGTAGTGTTATTTATTATATTGAGGAGAGACAGTGCTCTGGAGCACCAGTAGTATACCTCACTCATTCCTCTTACAACTTTGCTCGACTTATACGTAGGTAAACGAGACTTATACAGTGTTGCCCGCTGTTGTCGCGCGTTCCTCGCGAGATTAATGCCTGTGGAGCTTTCTGCTGCTATCCGGAATTGGGCTAGGTCAATGACGTATCACCGCTCGCTGGACTTTTAATCTACGTAGAATAGCCCCTACTCGATTCAGGATCTAATTTCATTCAATATTTCGAAACGAACGTCCGTAGATAGTTCGGTGTCTTTACTTACTTCTTCGAAATTTTGTAATCTCTGATGCTGCATTGTAGCTATTACGCAACAGTACATTGTTAAACAAGTGGTGGGTCTATGAGATCCTCATCGAGCAAGAAGTTGCCGAGCGAGCGAAGCGAGCGCAGTAATCATGTGAGTTGGGAATCGACTAGTCCCCCACTCGGTTAACCTACTATTTCTCTTACACACCGCGAAGGAGAATGCGATTTCGGGACCTGGCGCGAAACAGCAAAAATGATCGGTTCCACGACAGTGATCCCAGAACGTGGGAGCTGGCGGCCCCCACCATAGACCCCACCAGCTCATGGCTTCTTTCTCGCTCGACTGCCATACGTTGGTTGAATGAGGAAGACACAATGAGCTCGAGGCATCTATGGTGGGGGCCGCCAGCTCCCACGTTCTGGGATCACTGTTCCACGATCAATTGATGCAACCACGACATCAGGGACGGATCTAGAGGGGTGGTCCTGCCCCCCCCCCCCCCCCCGAAATATCAGACTCCCTCAAATCTCAATTCCCGTACAGCACATAGTTCTTTAACCGAAAGAGACGGTCTCCGGATTGCTCCGGATGTCCGTAGACTATTTATAGACCGTCAAGAACCAGAGAAGCTCCTTAACCCGTTTCCGCCGAAAACGCCACTCGCGGTACATCGGTCTTCGGAAGCTCATAACTAATGCTGTAGGCTTCAAAAAAATTCAGAGAGACATATTTTTAAAGCTTAAGACCGGCCCTTTCCCATAGCGAACTCAAAATTGCTTCAACATATTATTAATTATGAAAAAGTTTTGTTTAAACCAAAAAAAGCATGATTTTTCCGCTCTCTTTTTTTTAAAACTGAGTTTTCAAGAGTTTTCCTGTCAGCAATCAACCTGCAACCACTGCAATCGGTGGAATAAATGTGTGAGCTTTGAGAATCCATGGTTTGAAGTTCGATTTTAGGCCTTGGTATTTTCAAAATGGCGCCCTAACCGAAAATTTTTTTCAAATACATTTATGATTTTTTAAATCGAAAACTATGAACTTTCGGTGAAAACACCAAGAGTGAAACAGTCCTTAAAATTACTCAAAGAATGTACTTAAATTTTTCCAACTGGTTTCGAGAAATTTTTTTATTTTTTGTAAATGGTTAATTTTTGTAAAATCCAAAAATTGTTCAAAACGCTTCCAAAAAATTATCTTGTATTCTTCGGCTAATTCGTGAAACATTTTATGCTTTCCAGTTTTTGTTTTAAGTTTATTGCTGTCAAAAGAAATTCCTCATTTCAAAATACTATTGTCAAAAAACTCCTATCGTCTGTCTGCCATAAACAAAGTCTACGTTGCCCAACTATCATCATCGTAAAGGTTCACGAATATAAATAGACTTTTTCGTTGTTTTCTTTAGATTTTTTTTTTCACTTGAAAATTGATAACAATTTTTTTTTAAATGAACAAATATAAAAAAAATAAAATCACCAATAACCCAAAGAATCCACAATAATTTTTAGGAAGCGTTTTGAACAATTTTTGGATTTTGCAAAAATTAACCATTTACAAAAAATAAAAAAATTCCTCGAAAGCAGTTGGAAAAATTTAAGGGCATTCTTTGAGTAATTTCAAGAACTTTTTCACTCCTGGTGTTTTCACCGAAAGTTCATAGTTTTCAATTTAAAAAATCATGAATGTATTTGAAAAAATTTTGCGGTTAGGGCGCCATTTTTGGAAATACCAAGGCCTAAAATCGAACTTTGAACCATGGGTTCTTAAAGTTCAGACATTTATTCCACCGACTGAAAAGGTCCCAGGTTGATTGCTAACAGGAAAGCTCTTGAAAACTCAGTTTTAAAAAAAGAGAGCGGAAAAATCATGCTTTTTTTTTGTTTAAACAAAATTTGTTCATAATTAATAATATGTTGAAGCAATTTTGAGTTCGCTATGGGAAAGGGCCGGTCTTAAGCTTTAAAAATATGTCTCTCTGAATTTTTTTTTAAGCCTACAGCATTAGTTATGAGCTCCCGAAGACCAATGTACCGCGAGTGGCGTTTTCGGCGGAAACGGGTTAAACTGACCAGATATTCTAATTTCGGGATTGTGTCTTGTACAGGTAATTTTAAACACGAATTATTTGTAGCGTGTACTGTTAATTACACTGACGACGGAAGATACGTTAACTTTATTTAAGAGTATTTTCATTTCCGATTCATTATTTGGAAATCCCGCCAAATCTATAATCTTCTGATGCATATATATATTAAGGAACGTGGGAGCGTTGGTAACGCTGAAACAAAAGAAACCTCATAAATGATTGATATTTAGTATTCGCATAGCTATTTCCAATAAAAATGGCATCTGTAAAAATTACCTCTTTTTTTAAACCAAAAAGTGCTGATACTAAACGTGAGCGATCAGTTGAACAGGCCGAAGAATTATCAACAGCAAAAAAATCGCGGCATGACAAGGAAGATGATCATGAACCTGATCTGAAAGTAAGTGTTTGAAATTTTCACATGATATAATGTCGAATAAAATTTGAGTCACATAGTTGAATGCGTTGGGTAATTTTCTGTTATTAAAAAGGTTCTATTAAAAATCCCTAGAAAAATACCGTAATTTTTAAAACTTAACAAATACGAAGTTTTAAATATATAAATTCATCGTTCATTTACTGATTGGCATAATTTTATGTTTTTGTTTCGAAGACTTGATAAAATTTCAATTTCGCGTAAAACAACATATCGCATGGGTAAAGATATATTTATAATATACATTTCAAAATAAATCATATATATTAGTGTATAGTTCCATATATATTTCTCCTTATAAATCACCGTGATGCTAAGAAATGATTGTCAATTATCCATAATTATAATTTCTGCGAATGATGATCAATAAAGATAAAAAGTTTTCTCCAATCATTATTGTGTAAATCGAAATGGCCTACCTGATTTTCAAGACAGTGGATTGTCTATATTCAAATGTCTATTTGACTCGTATACTGTCAATAAGTCATTTTGATATTTTATAATATTATATTGTGTGTTGTTAACATCTAATAAAGAAAATTTTCTATTAAATTATGATCACAATGGACAGTTACTTTCATTAAACTTTTTATTCTTGTGCCTACTTTTCGAAAATGAAACTCAAATAACAAAAATAAATATCTTTTATTTTTTAATTTTTCGATCGGACCCCCCCCCCCCCCCTCCCCCCCAATTTTTTTTTTCTACATTCGTCCCTGCACATCAACAAGTACGTGGCATTTCTCACACGCAGTGCACGGTAAACTAATAATTGAGGTTTGAATTCGAATATTTCCAAACTTTCCCGTCACTACTAGGGAAAAGTAAGTTTAATCACAGAGACTCATCATCGGTCGTGGAATCGATCATTTTTGTGGTTTCGCGCCAAGGCCCCCAAACCGCATTCCCTGTGCTGGTATCAAAAAAAGAATTTTCTGGATATTATTATATGCATTGCGTGAAGTAGGAGACTTTAAACTTTCATGAACATTTTCCATGATTTTCCATGATTTTTTTAAAGAAGTGATAGGAATGTAAAGTGAGCAACATGCAATTTTAAAACCGACATTAGTTTTCATCAAAATCCAAATTTGCCACCTTGCGAAGTTTCTTGTTAGTATGTTAAATATAATACAGTTCAACTTTGATAAGTTTCCAACAAGGGCTAAAGGTCAGGAAAATTCTAGGGGATGGAAACGTATAACATATCCTCTTCTCCAAGGTCCGTAGACACATAGTAAAGTCACCTGACCCATTTTCAGAATTAGGCACCTAAAATGGCAGATTCCCATATAAATTCGCATATAAACTAGTTTCATCTAGTTGCATGTTTGTAGTGGTGTATGCAATAGCAAACACACATATCTAAACATACACCTAAAATGTCGGCGTATCAGGATGACCTTTCTGTGCGTATCTACGAATCTTACTCTTCACTGAAACAATCTTCAGTGTCGCGAGGATCGAACAGACAACAGTTAATCATAAATTTGCATTGAGGTGAGTGAATATATTACTGTTGCCCACTTTATACCAAAGAGTGGACGGTAAAATACGCGCGCGTAGAATGTCCGGGAGGAGTGAAACTTTAGCCTTGGAAAGAACGTGAAAGAAGGGCTGCTAGTTTCTCAAAATGCATGTTCTCTAGCCGATCAAAACTGTCGGTAAAGTCGTAAACGCTTGACTGCACAAAAAGCAAGGAAAAACCATTCATAGGTAATAAAAAAATTGTGAATCTGCAAATGGTGTACATTATCAAAAGCGATTTTACTCACATATTTGATCAACTAAAGTGCATGAATTGTGAGAAGTTGGCAGCCTTTCTTTCACGTTCTTTCCGAGGCAGACTCTTTCCTCCCAGATATTTCTACACGCGTGTATTTCACCTTCCACTCTTCGATGTAAAAATCCGTGAAAGGGGAGGGATAGCTCATCAAAAGGGAAGTTTTTGGGGTTGGACTGTACTTTAAAACTACCAAGTTTTAATAAAATACTTTGATTAACTGAAAATCTCTCTTTGACTCGCACAAAACTAAGGCCTAATTTTATTTATTACAAGCACTGAAAAATTGAGTGAATCATCGTTGGAAAATCCAAAGTGGAACTTCTTCTGTTCACAGAATAACAGTGTGTATGACTCGACCCAGTTTGACATGAATGCAACGCCAGTCAATCCGCTGTATGCAGCATCCTTACAAAGTCCAGATAGCATCACCGGGTACAGTATAGACAGTCAAGAGACACATACCCAGACCAATGGCTATCAACAATGAATATTGCTGCACGTGTACGAAACCCTGTTCTACGAGAGCTAGACAAAAATGGAAAACTCCATTCCTGGAATGAATCCAGATATGGAATTCAATACCTGGTAAAGGATTGGAATAAGATGTTGATGGGTTCTATGATCCAAATACTACTATATATATATGAAATCATAAGCGAACTAATATTGAGAAAACAGGTATAAAAAGCAAACTTCCACTTTCAAATGAAAAAATCCCCAAAAGTTTCCCTCCAACGCTCCGGTAATAAAGCTTTCTGCCTCGAGAATGTACACTGAGAAACATTTGTCTGGTTAAATTTATTTCCAACTACATTTTGAATTCAGGTAGCCTAGAAAATGGTTATTTTTAGAAAATTTCTGGTTACTCTGGTCTTAAAAATCTAGTTGACAACTATTCCAACCATAAAAACTAGTTAAAATACCTGCAATTTCTCTGTGTAGACTGCTTTAGCCCAGGAAAAATTTTGCTTTCGTCGAAAAAATTCGAAGTAGCTGTCTGACACATAGCTTAATGATTGGATAATTTTAAAGAAGAACCAGAACAATGTCTTTCTAAAAAAATGATTAAATTGAGCTTAGTGCATAACTGAAGTTTCACCGATTTGTGGCGCAGCTTATTCAGTTTCATTTTGGTGTAATACATTAAATGCACAAAAGATAGCAATAAAACAAACTTCTGATTGAATAATACTATCTGCACATGTTGAATACATTTTCAAATTATTTTCTTATGGCTTTTTTTCATAGAAATAATTTATTCCAATTCGTTAATTTCTAAGAAAATGTTTAAAAATTTATCCTTTTTTCAGAATAATATTATGTTCAACTAAATATTTTTCTTCTCTTGCGTACCATTATGAATATTATGTTTTTGTACGGTATATTTTTGTAAATATAATCCAAAACGTCAATCATGTAAATATTATATTATTTACAAAATTTAAATGTATTTAACTGCGTTATTTTAAATATTAAACATAAATAGATAAGAAAATGAAAATAATAAAAGTTTGCAATAATAGATATGTTATGATGTACATATTAATATCTTTTCACAAAAATCGAAATTGTTTCTTCACGGTATGATATTCACCTTTAATTTTCACATATGTACACGTATAATTTTTAACCTGAATTTCAACGAAGTTGAAACTGAAGTTCAACGATTCTTTTTTCAGTGTAAAATCGTACCACCTCAATTCCAAAATAATATATTCGGATCATGATTGGCTATAGTCTAACACGCGCCATAAATAACCTTTTACGGAATTCCTTCTTCTTGAGTTTATATGTGCATATATTACAATTTAATCAACACTTTTTCCTCGGTATTGGATGGTTTTGCGTCAATTTTATCGATTATAATCAGATATTGTAAATTAAGATGACTTATTATTGTCATGGAGGACGTGACGCTGCGATTTCACGATTGTGAGTATCTTTGAGTTTAATAAATAGCATATTAATATTGTTTAAAGTTATATGCATATACTTGGCGCAGTGTTTTTACTCGTTGTGCATTTGGAGAAATACATGTGAAGGAAAAAAAGACAAAATATCTATCACAAGAAATTTTTAAAATTATTCAAGGAAGAATTAAATAGACAGTCGTAAAAAAGTTAATTAAACTGCATGTCCTTAGTTTCATTTCATTTATAACTTTCTTTTAAAAGTTTCAAAGTTTTAATCGAATAAAAATCTATAAATTATATCTAATTCACACTTTTGATGACTCAGTTGATGAATTTGATGAATAATCTTTACTCTGTCAAGGTTCTACAGTTCGAAGAGCTTTAAATTTAATGTATACAATTGTAAGGTTATTCTTTTATCAACATTCCGCAGGTGAGATTATTTCACTTTTTGAAATATTTTTAAATGATAATTGTACAGTTTCAACCTTCTTATTTTCGTTTCGATTTTCAGTATTTCAAAACGTTCATTTTGTTCCATACATTTGTTTTTCTTATAGTGTTATTAATGGTTTCAGGTTTTTACATAGAGCTTCAAAAAATTTTTTACCAACTTTTAAGTCTGCAATATACAATTTTTTGAAAAATCTGGTCTGATGTTTGAAAGGATATTGTCTATTAATTTTAGTGGTAATTCTAAAATGCCTTTCTGCATTCCCAAGTTATAAAATGATTGTAGAAGCTATAAATAGTTTCAAATTACAGTCCAAATTATTTTTTCTACTAACGGGTCATAAAGTGCATTTTATTGCCCCCTGCGGAACAAACAAATTCATTTTTCTTACTACCTCGGTCGAAAGTACGTGGTTTCGGCACCAATTTTACGACAGAAAGTCTAACTTTCATGCATTGGTCAAGCTATATGCGCGCCCTCTATAATAGCGGGAGTAAAAACGTCAATAACCTCAAGCGTCAAACTTTGTTCGCTCTCTGCTGATGTTTATTAGTGGCAATTAGTGGATATTATTTAGAAAGTAATAGTAGTGACTGAAGTGTAACAAAAAAAAAAATAAAAAAATGAATGACATATCATCTGACGAATCGACAGATGAAGAAGAAATTAATAAAAACTTTGAAACTGAAGAGTACTTCTGTACTGAAGAGTACTGAAGAGTAACCATAAAGAGTGACTAAGGGTGTATCTAAACCTTAATTTATAGATGTATTTGATGCCTGCCCCCCCCCCCCCCCCGACCAGCAGCACTCGCTCCGCTCGTGCTGCAAATGTCGGTGCAGGCATCAATACATTCCAATGCGCACATGCAATTGTTTTCGTACTTTCGACCGGGTAGCAAGAAAAATAGTATACACTACATGGACATGGCAGAAATTGATTGATGATGCCCGAGGTGAAGCAGAGGGCATCATGGCGCGCAGTGCAGAAATCTCAGCTTTCTGCATTTGTAGTGTAATATACTATTTTTACCCCCCAGTAGAAAAAAAATTACGTGCAATACGGGAAAAACATTGATTTTATTTCTGTGATTATTGCCTTAGCTTTGCTCGGGCATCAAACTTCACACTTGCAAAATAAAACTTTTTTTTTCCTAGTTGCACAATATACTATTTTTGATTCCTGAGACGAAAAGCTTTCTAGTATCTTATTATTTTTTTATGTATCTTCTGCAACGTTCGAAAAATTTTCTTATTCGAATATGAATAAACTCTCATTCTTAATTCGTGACACTATATAATTTTCAAGTGGTTTCTTAGTCTTGAAATTCATTTTCAACTTTTAATAATTTTATAATTCGTGATCTAGATAAACTCAAGAAATCCATTCGTTGACACGGAATATTTGGGTAATAAAGCTTGAAATTTAACTTTCTGTTAACGAAATCAAATGACTTAATTGTATTAAAAATTGAAAATACAAAAACAATAATTTAAAAACTGGTATTCAATATATGTAAATATTATATAATAATACATAACTTTAACGGTAAATATCTCATAGATGTAGCATAGGAATAGCAATATTATTGCCATTCATTGATAGATAATTTCTTACTTTTTTCAAAATTAAAATTTATACATCTGATATATTTGAAATTTGAAGTGGGTTCATTGGACTCAGCATGACAAACAATTTGCGGAAAATAAGTGTGAAGCCTGAAAATCAAGTAATTCTTCAATTATTTCCAAGTAATATATTATTATTTAAATATTCAATAAAAGGGTATAGATTATTTCCCGTTGTTACTGTTTACTTAGAGATCCTGGAAAAACTGTGACTCAATGATAAGGCACACAAAAAATGTTTTTCAAATTCATTGTGAATCATTCAAGGTGGAAAGCTGCATGCTTTCAAATGATTATTTATTAATTGAACTAGCATTCTTTTCTGCAAATCAATTTAATAAATATGCAATATATAAGACTTGTGTCAGTCAAATGCCTCAAATTTTAACAATTCGAATAAATAAGGGAAACTACTACACATTATTATTTATCAATGTTGAATAGATATAACCTGAATGATTTGAATAATCAGTACTGAAAGTTAATTAAGTTTGTCGTTATATTTTTCACCTAAAAATATCTTTTGATATATGTATATATATAGTGTCACGAATTAAGAATGAGAGTTTATTCATATTCGAATAAGAAAATTTTTCGAACGTTGCAGAAGATACATAAAAAAATAATAAGATACTAGAAAGCTTTTCGTCTCAGGAATCAAAAATAGTATATTGTGCAACTAGGAAAAAAAAGTTTTATTTTGCAAGTGTGAAGTTTGATGCCCGAGCAAAGCTAAGGCAATAATCACACAAATAAAATCAATGTTTTTCCCGTATTGCACGTAATTTTTTTTCTACTGGGGGGTAAAAATAGTATATTACACTACAAATGCAGAAAGTTGAGATTTCTGCACTGCGCGCCATGATGCCCTCGGCTTCACCTCGGGCATCATCAATCAATTTCTGCCATGCCCATGTAGTGTATACTATTTTTCTTGCTACCCGGTCGAAAGTACGAAAACAATTACATGTGCGCATTGGAATGTATTGATGCCTGCCCCGACATTTGCGGCACGAGCGGAGCGAGTGCTGCTGGTCGGGGGGGGGGGGGGGCAGACATCATCAATGGATATAAATCCATTTGAATGAAAATTGTAAACTTGTGACTATGAACCAACCGGACCACGTGACTAAATTATAATTTATATTTATGTAAAATAACTTTTTTTTGAAATACAAAATCTTTTGAAAATTTGGGAAATGTAATAGAATATAATAACAAAAATCTGTCTGATTCGTTTTAGTAAAAATTTTCCAACAATTGTAGAGTTAATTGTAATTGAGCGTCTCGATAGTATAGGGGCATATAAAATTATTTAGACCAGAAAAATTATCTTACACGAATATATTTACCTGTAAATTTGGTCACTTGTTTCGGAGATTATAGTATATATGTTAAAACAAATTTTTGCTTTTTCATATGTAAATATTCTAGCATCTTGGTTGCACCTCTAAATTTAAAGTAATCGATAATAGATTAAGTGTTAAAAAATACTCTGCATTCAGTCGATTATTAAAGGTTCACTTCACTCCAGTATACAAAACTTCATTTATTTATCTTTGATGAAATAATATATAAAAGCTTTACAAGACTTTTCTGTCTACAATAAAGTAGTCTTTCTTTCATTCATTTCATTTCATAACTCAATTAAAACCTTTTCTTCAATTACAACTTAACTCTAGAGTTCTCAATTGTGGTAATGCGTTACCCTACTCAATATATAAAGTACGCCCCTGACGTACCGAGGTCCATTTCCAGTCTGAATCTCTAGCCATCATTCACTTTATCTATCGGATTCCGGTTTGGGCTGTCGTGCCGACGGGATAGTCTCTATTCTAACTTTCGTATCTGTAGTTTATGTAAAATGGCGTGATAACAATCTACAATTTTATTTTAACCTATTAGGTGCGCAGCTAAGTTCCTGCTGTTTTTTTAATGGAAATGCAACTTTATTTTTAAAAAATGGTTACAAATCATCGTTAGCTACAATTTTTGCCTATCTTTCTGGTAGGGCTCGAATACCGTTACGGTAAAAGTGTTCATCTTTTGAGGCTATCCACGAATCAAGCCATTTTTCAATGTCTTCATATGAGCGGAACTGCTGATCAGCCAGACCATGTGCCATCGACCGAAACAAGTACTAATCGGACGGCGTAATATCTGGGGAATACGGCGGGTGGGGTAGGACTTCCCATTTGAGCGTTTCCAGGTAGATTTTAACGGGTCTGGCAACGATAGGCCGAGCGTTGTCATGATGTAGAATCACTTTTTCGTGCCACTGCTCGTATTGTGGCCGTTTTTCGCGCAGTGCTCGGCTCAAACGCATCAATTGCGTTCGATACCCTTCCCCAGTGATGATTTCGTTCGGTTTCAACAGCTCATAATAAATAACATCAGCGTCTTCGAAGGTTTGTGGCCTTCCTTCACGCGGACGGTCGTCAACATCGAAATCACCGTCTTGAAGCGACGGAACCAATCACGGCACATTGTTTAACTTAGAGCAGAATCTCCGTAAACTTTTTGGAGCTCTCGATGCGCTTCAGCAGCCGTTTTCTTCGATTGAAAGAAGAAAATCAACACTTCCCGCAAATGTCGATTATTTGGCACAAAATCAAACATTTTCACACAACCAAAAGTATATGACGCCAAAAAAAAATCACTAATATGTCAAAACGGTTTGATTACCATATGTCTAAGCTTAGTTCATGACGTTTTGGATATGTCAAAATCGACCAGCACTTACTGCTGGAGCCATCTACTCACAAACAGCGGAAACTTAGTTGCGCACGTAATATTTCCTGCTATCTCCGCTTTTGCATTAAATCAAGCTGTATGCCTGGTGTCCCCCGCTTGTTTCTGTATGGTCTGCTGCACTTCTCGCTTCTACCCTGCTTTTGCTGTTCCCACTGATTGTTTATCATTTGAATAAAGAAACTATCTCATAAATTATTTAAAGGTCAATCATTTGAGAGTATTCACACTACATTTTGAAGGGTTTCTTTTATTAATTAGTGTAGGTTGCTGTCTGATTTTTACTTATGCATGTGCTTTGTTTTGCTTTATTGGTTTTTATTATTTGCTATTTTATTTAGAGTCCCTATGGCTATAGTCAAGTTATTCAAAGCTGGGAGGCACACGCAATGTCTATTTGATAAATTGTATCAATATTTATAACTCTAATTTTAGTGTTCCATATGGCCTGGTCTCAGACTATTGCTGGAATGGCCCCCGCTAAACGCAGGGGTCATAGAGAGAAGTGTAAGAGTGAAATGATCTCTCCCCTGCAGCCTGTTGGCGGGATGGGTGGGCCAGAAAGAGGGAATCCCGGTCTCAGGACTTTCATTCTTTGGCTGAGGACACTACTGTAATAGGGGGTTTTATCCCCTTATTTAATTAGGGGTCATTTTATCCGACTCTCTAAGGATGTTTTCAGTATAGATTCATCTGGATTCCAGCACACAGGTATTCACGGTGATGAGGTGGCCGATGGGGTTGCCAGATTGACTGAGCGTCTGCATCATCGAAACTGTTTCGGTTTGCCATATAGTATATAGTATATACATAGTGTATAGTATATAGTATATATTAGCCCTATTCAGATGGGGACCACTCGCAGTCTGCCTACTTTTCACGAGTGTCATATGAAACACTGAGTCCATGGTTCTGTCAATTGAACCTGCCTAGAGGCTTTATTAGTCTAGTTACCTGGCTGCGTTCGTCGCATATTTGTACTGGGGATCATTTTATGAGAATTGAGTGGGACCTGGAGGTCAGTTGCTCTTGTGGCGCTGATTTACGAACCTTGCAACATATTTTTCATGAATGTCCGCTGCATTCGAAGGCCTGTCATTCTATTATGTCATTATGTGTCGTCGCTTCCCCGATTTTCGTCCAGAGTCGATCCCCATATGGGATCTGGTGTTAGACCCGGGACCAGGATCATTTTGTGGCTTGTGAGGATGGATCTTGTTGCCGGCGTGGGACTCGCGGTGCTCTCGGGCTCTCGGCCTATTTCATCACTAAATTATCTATTGTAATTCACTATTTAGACTTGTCAGAGGTTTGATGGAACGACATCGTACATTTACAGCCATACCAAGGATAGGAAGAAGCCCTGCCTCTCAATTGGCTGGACCCATTGTATTTCTTCTGGATCTGACATTACGCTACACCTGCATTTACCTGAGGCACAAGGATTTATTAGGCTCTTAGAGCCCCACGTGGTAGTTCTGACTTATTTTCATAGGAGCCAGAAGCCAATAAGAAACAAGGAAAGTGAGACTTTATCTATTTAGTAGTTAAACTTGGTCCAGGAACCAGTCAATTAGTGCCTTGTGCAAATTTTGCGCAATGAAAAAAACACGCTGGGGAAACGCATTACCCTAGTTGGTTACTCTAGGGGTAAATATGTATATCATCATTTCAGATTTCAAAGTTGCCAACATATTAAAATTCCATAGATTGTATACTCTCTAAATTTTGAATTAGTTGGAATTTGTTGACCCCTAATCAGTGGAAGAAACAACTAATTTTTAGTAACATTAAGCTAATTAATGAGTGATTTTAACTAGTTCGTTATAAAATTCGAACTAATTTATAGCGCTATTGAAACATTTTCTACTTTTGAAATAATACAACTAAACGTCGAAACATATCAACTTAATTTTGTTGCTTAGAGCTCGGGTTTATATATGGGGCAAACTTGAAAGTCCGCGAAATTATTGTTCTAGTGAACCTCTTTTAATTGCCCTAAGAGAACGTCTCTAGTACGACGGGTTGTCAGTACACAGGGGCTCGAATTTTCAACCTTTTACCGCGCACGGTGATACTCAATTAAGGGGACAGTCCTGTCAAGAGACCGAAAAAAAGCGTTTTTTCCTGATTTTTTTTCTTACAGAAAGAAACATCGGAGACATAAGAAATTGAGGATATGTTTTAGTCATATTTTAAACTATTAACAAAAAAAATTACATCCGAAAAATTTCAAATGGCCGAGTAATCCACGTTTTGCGGCAGCGTCTCGACACGGTCGGAGTCAAACTGCGGGAAATATAGCAGCCGTTATTTTCAACTGCAATCAAAAATTTTTTTCTGTTTTCTTCATTAGACTTATTTGTTCTATGTGAACTACGGGAATTTTAAAATTCGGAAATTTAGACGAAAAATTATGATTTCAAAAAAAAAGTGACTTTTGTTTTTAGTAATTTGTTCATAAAAAAGGTATTAAAAATCGGACTTTCTTAAAATCCGTAGTTCGCGTAGAGTAGCTTTTTATACTGAATAAAAAAACTTTGGTTTAAGAACATCGGTTAAGAACTTTTTCAGTTATCTTTCCCGCAAAGTGTAAAAACATGGTTTTGAGAAAACGCGCTTTAGATTTCATAATGTAAAATATGGAAATTGAAAAACTCACAGCTATGTAATGCTAATCAGCTAATCCTGGTAGGTATAAAATCCCCTCAGATTTAATAATAATAATAATCATTCATACTCTTATCTTGGGCAGCCGCCAGGCGCCGTACGTGACCGACTGAATACTGAATACTGAAATACTTCGAATTTCGAGCTAAAATTTTACACACATAATCTTGAATAGTTGCCTAATCGATTAGGCAAAAAAAAAAAACGATTTTTTGAGACCTCTTGACCATAACTTCTACAAAAGTTAACCAAATTAATTTTTTTATGGAGGTCTTAGGAACGTTTTTTCATCAGCTTTACGCTGAAAGCAATGGCTTTAGATTAAAAAAATGATTTGAGCTTCATTTTTTAATTTTAAACATATTTTTGAGTTATTCTCCAAGTGCGACCGTTAATTTTCTTTCCAAAATTATGTTTAAAAAAAAGCTTGATTTTTTCCTTTTAAAATGAGCCATGGTCGAAAGTGGGGCGAAATAAATTGGTGGAGATATATAACACTCCTTGCGCGCGGCTTCTGCCTCGCGAGCGCCCATGCTTCAAATGTAGAATGTACGGTTTCTAGTCGACTACAAATAATCGACTACAAACTGCATTTTTTAACCAAATAATTATTATTGTTATAAATTATTTCACGGATAATAACTTTTATTATTTATTGGACAAGTAAAATCTACTTTTATGTCGATACTTCATTTTTAAGACTTTAAAGAAAATTTGAGAAACCCGCCGAAAAAATTTGACACATATTTGACCACTTCGATACCTTTCTCGCAACAAAACTCATTGTCAGTTATTATAATTGCCAATTTTTTGTCGATCAGAAATTGCTTTTATGCGATTTAGCTTCGGCTGTGTACGAATTTCAAAAAAATATTACACACTATTTGAAAGAGAATTTTTAACCCAGAAAAATGATTTATTTTACAGATGGAGCCGCCCAGCACTTTAAAAATAAATATTAATTCATCAATTTGCTCCACCATGAAATGGATTTTGGTATTCCAGCCGAGTGGCATTTCCATGCAACGGCGCAAGGAAAAGGCCCTTGTGATGGAATTGGGGGAAATTTAAAAAGATTCGCAGCGCGTGCTAGCCTACAAGCGCCATCTAAAAATCTGATTTTGACTGCTGATGCCTTGTATCAATGGGCAAAGAAAAATTTAGTTGAAACTTTAGTATTCTTTAGTCCCAAAGAAAATCACGTCATCACAGCTCAAGAACTTAAGAGTAGATTTGGATCAGCAAACACAGTGCCTGGTACACAAAAATATCACTCTTTCGTTCCCTCTGCTGAATAAACTCTCACGTTGAGAAAATATTCGTCATCATTAGAATGTGATGTTTTCCCGAAAAAAACTGTGAGGCAAAGAAGAAAGAGAAGTGCACATACACTGTAATAAGCAAATTATTTGACTCAATTTTCGATGTGAGAGGCGAGGGGACTCACACTAGAAAATCACCTCGAATTACAAATTAATTTTTATTCTTAATTTCGTATTAGCCAAAAATAACAGTTTTACGAACAAATTATACAAAGTACAATTAAATAAGTTCCCAATGGACGGTACGTCGTGATCGTGGTGCCTAGCTGCACTGCGACGCAGAAACCGCGCGCAAGAAGTGCGAGATATCTCCACCAATTTCTTTCGCCACACTTTCGACCATGGCTCATTCTAAAGGTAAAAAGTCAAGCTTTTTTTTAGACACAATTTTGGAAAGAAAATTAACGGCCGCACTTGGAGAAAAACTCAAAAATATGTTTAAAATTAAAAAATTAAGTTCAAATAATTTTGTTTACCTAAAACCCTTGCATTCAGCGTAAAGCTGATGAGAAAACGTTTCTAAGACCTCCATAAAAGAATTAATTTGGATAACTTTTGTAGAAGTTATGGTTAATTGAGTATCAGCGTGCGCGGTAAAAGGTTGAAAATTCGAGCCCCTCTATACTGATAACCCGTCGTACTAGAGACGTTCTCTTAGGGGAATTAAAATGGGTTCTCTGGGACGATAATTTTGCGGACTTTCAAGGAAATCGGAGTCAAAAAGTTTTTAGGCGGGTACACTTGACGAATTTTACCCCATATGATTTGGCTAAGTTGGCGCTCATTTTCAAGATATTTTAGATTAAAAAAAAACCATTGTTTGGCTGTTTTTCCTTCCTTTTTAGAAGGAAATATGTCGAAATCTTCATCAAAATAGTATGAATTGGCACGAATTATTTTTCTTTATTAAAATTCAATCCTAACAATAATTTTCTGCCATTTAAACTCATGACAGAACAGTAAACTTAAAAATATGAAAACATACTTAGAACATATATTCATAATCCAAATTATGAATTTTGAACAACTCCGTGCATTACGCACTTATTTTCTGAAACGAATTCCATTATTTTTCCAAAAATTATTTTAATAAGATGGAAAAAGTTCATATTAAATATTGTCGCTAGAATTTAATCCAAAAAAACTATTCAATTGAAATATAAATTTAGAAAAGCCAACAACGAGCGAAACATTGATAAAAAAAGTGTCTTAAATAGATGACTACTGACTTAAATGCGGGTTTAAATTGCAGTAAAATATAGTTGGGATAAAATTTGAATGAAATGAAAATAACACGTGTCATTTCATACCATTTTAATGAAGATTTCGACGTACTTTTTTTTAAAAGTAAAGGAAAATATAGTCAAAAAATGAGTTTTTTCAATTTAAAAGATCTACGCTAATGATTTTTCAAAAATCTTTCTTTCCGCAAGTTGGTAGCCAATTACTATGCCAACAATGAGCGCGATCTGTCAACCAGTTAGTTTTATAGCAGCTGGTTAAATCAGTCCACTTCAGTAGTCTATCACGAATTTTTCAATGAACGAAAGACTCGTGACCTCAATGTCACTTACTAGTCTGTTGGTTCGATTTTGTTGAATATTTTGGGCATGAGACGCGTAGCCACATGGCTTGTTCGAAAAGAGCTAAATTTTCTTCAAAAACAGTACCGTAAGCAGGTCTCTTTAGTCATGCTGGATCGCGTCAATTCTGATCCCACATTCATGGAACGCATCATAACTGATGACGAGACATTGGTCTACGACTTTGTCATGCAAACATGTCAACAGTCATCAGAACGGAGAATAAAAGACGAAACGAAGCCGAAAAAACCACGTCAAAATCTCTCAAAACTCAAGGTGATGCTCATTGTTTTCTTCGATATTCGCGGTTTGGTGCATGACTAATTTGTTCCAGAAGGACAAACGGTCAATTAAGAATACTATTTGGCTGTATTGAAACGTTTGCGTAAGAATATCCATCAGAAACGGATAGATTTGTGATAGAACAATTCGTGGATTTTACATGACAATAATGCGCCATCGCATAGAGCGGCAGTTTCCCTTTTTACACCTGAAACTAGAACAAATTTTGATCCGGTTAGCGGCTACTTATTAACTGTAATTAAAAAAATCAAAAACATTCTTAATGTTCAAAAGTAGGTTGTTGAAAACAATCGAAATCACTTGTATAAAAAATTCCTATATTTCATAAAAAAAGTAGTTACAGTCATTCGAAATACGACCTATCTTCACACGACTCAAAAAGTACCCTCCTTTCTATCCTTTACAATTTTCAAATTTCAAATTATAAGTGAGGTTTTCAGACTTTTTTTCGTATTTTTTTCAGATTATATATCAAATATGGCTCTCAATTTGCAATTCCAGTGAAAAACATGCGATTTAGAAAATTTCAAAATTCATTTATACGCACATCAATGGATTTTGTTTCCTGGGTTGAAAGGTTCTCATATTTGAGATGTAATGAAATTCTTCAATAATGCCAGGCGTATAAGCTCAAATCTGCTGTTTTTTAGTCAGAAAAATAAATGTTTCTTCGTAGAAAGTAGAAACAAATTTAATTTCTGGATACCACGCCAAAAAAATTCCTTCTCTTTCGATGCAAATCACTCATCGAGCCATTTTCGAATGTCTTCGTAAGAATCGAAGTGCGGTTCAGCGAGCGCGAAAGAGGCCAGGTCTGTTGAATTAGCGGCATAGGGTATCACCTCCCAGTTGAGTGTCTCCAAGTAGTTTAGGGCCATTTCTGACGTGTGGGATGGTGCATTGTCGTGGAGGAAAATTAGCTTGTTATGTCTTTGTTGATAATCCGGCCTTTTTTGGCTGGTTGAGTAACGCCCAATTTTTGGGCAAGCATTTTTTGCGATTGGGTATCGTCCTCGTCCAAAAGAGCCTGCAATTGATGGTAACTGATGGTAACTGCAATGTTGGTAACTACAATGTCGGTAACTACATCGGAATCGATATTGGGAACGACATCGTAAACTATGCAAGAAACGATATTGGAAATGACATCGTAATCTATGCCGGAATCGATATTGGAAACAATGTTAGAGTTTAGGACTAAATCTGACGTCCTTTTCAAATAAAACTAAATGTTTTGAAATTGCTTTTATTCAAATCTATGTAACTGCACTGAAGAAGAATGAAAAAAATTGTAATCTTTATAAACGTATTATATGATTCATTTATTTCTTGTCACGTAATCAACAATATATTCTCATTTACGTAATGCACTGGAAAGTAGGATATATTTTTTACACTAATTTCTGAAAAAGTAGCAGAAGTAGAAGAAGGAAAAAAAGAGAAATTTCGAAGCCAATACTAGCTATTGGGTTGGCAACAATGTCATTTCGCTTTTTCCCACTAGATGACAGTCGTTCAAAGTCATTCTTCTCCATTGAAAACTTCAGATCGCATACGGTATTTGACAGCTGACGTTTTAAAGATTAGGTCCGGTCGTCGCTTCGGTCACGGCCGGACGTGTCCGTCCGTGGTCCGTTTGTTGTTGTTCTTTATCTCCTAGGTGAACGATGTGGTGTTTTTGGTGTATGTTCTTGCTGATTATATTCGTGGCGTACTGTTTTTCCGCGTCTTCTGGTTTTCTGATGCTTTCGCGAGTGGTTCTGTGTCCGTGCCCCGTAGCTGTCTTCCGTAGTGCCGGAGTGGTTTTTTTTGCTGGACTTGTCTAGTTTTTTCTATCTTTGGTCTTGCTGCCTTTGTGCTTATCGGTGATGATGATCGCTTGCTGTTTGTTGTTTTGGTTCTCGCTCCTGCTTGACTCTGTCGTGACTATCAGCATTCCGTTCACTCGCTGCTATTGGGCTGCAATTGGAACTTAGCCGCATTATCCCTGCGCTGCTCTAACTCGGACCGTTCCAACCTCGGATTTGTTATATTGGGTATTGATTTGAAATGGAGATTCCAGACGGTCATTTTTATCAACTTTAACTTTATTACTTCCGAAAAGGTAAAAATAAAAATAATCGGCGTAATGCGACACAAGAGATCGCAGAAAAGCTTAACATATTACATACATGCGTTGAAAGACATTTAAAACAACTTGGTTACGTAACGAAACCGATCCATTTTTCAATCGAATCAACGTGCGATGGAAAATGGATTGCTTACGATAACGTCGTGCGAAAAAGATCATGGAGCAACCGAGATGAGTCAGTACAATCGACATCAAAAGTCGATATTCATCAAAAGAAAGTTATGCTGAGTGTTAGATGGAATTTCAAAGGTATTGTTTATTTTGAGCTGCTCCCAAGGAACCAAACTATCAATTCGAATGTCTACTGTCGCCAGCTAATGAAATTAGTCAAAGAAATCAAGGAAAAGCGGCCAGAACTGGCAACTTAGACCAAACAACAGGGAATTTGTTATGAAATTATTTATTTTAGAAAACGGACTGCGCCATCAGAAGAAAGGTTGGATAGAGTAATTGTATCATGTTTTGGACAACGAAATATGATTTATAAATTTTTTATCAACATTTAAGACCAAAAAATCGCATTTTTTTTAGTTTTTTGTTTATAACATTAAAGGTAATCATCCAATCTTAATGACATCAATTGAAAAATTGTAGACAATTGAATTGCGGACAAAATGACCCGTCGATCGATCTGATTGAATGATTAAAAGCTGAAAAAATTCGGAAAAACCGGAAACTTTAGCTTATGTTAAAGAAATTAATATCTCAGTTAATTTTTAACTTTTTAGGTTGAGGTTTGCTGGAAAAGTAGCAGACTTTATGCTTTTCAAATTTAAAAAAAAACGGACATTTTGAGATAATACGTTTCAGCGCTATTGACACTTTAATTTATGTAATCCGTTAATTGTAAAATGTCTGCTTGTCGCAGAGGTGGTCCGATTTTTATTTTGAAAACGGCTTTTAAAAATATAAATCAAGCAAAAAAGAACGCCAATCTTGGTTTTTCGCTAAAATGTTGCAAAGTTAATTAAAAAACGGCCCAAACATGACTTCAAACTCCTGAAAGCAGCAAAGTGACAGTGGTGGGGGGAGAAGGCGAGTAGGCTCACTGAGTCACTTTGCTGCATTCAGGCGTTTGGAGCCATGTTTGGGACTTTTTTAAATAAACTTCGCAACATTTTAGCGAAAAACCAAGATTGACGTTCTTTTTTGCTTGATTTATATTTTTGAAAGCCGTTTTCAAAATAAAAATCGGACCACCTCTGCGACAGCAGCATTAAATAAATTAAAGTGTCAATAGCGCGGAAAGGCATTATTTTAGAGTGTCCGTTTTTTTAAACATTTGAAGAACATAAAGTCTGCTACTTTTCCAGCAAACCTCAACCTAAAAAGTTAAAAATTAACTGAGATATTAATTTCTTTAACATAAGCTAAATTTGCCGGTTTTCCGAATTTTTTCAGCTTCTAATTATTCAATCAGATCGAGCGACGGGTCATTTTGTCCGCAATTCAATTGTCTACAATTTTTCAATTGATGTTATCAAGATTGAATGATTACCTTTAATGTTATAAACAAAAAACTAAAAAAAATGCGATTTTTTGGTCTTAAATGTTGATAAAAAATTTATAAATCATATTTCGTTGTCCAAAACATGATACAATTACTCTATGACCAACCTTTCTTCTGATGGCGCAGTCCGTTTTCTGAAATAAATAATGTCATAAATCATTCATAATAAATGCCCTGTTGCTTGGACTAACTCGTAAAGGCGTCATCTTCCATCAAGATAACGCCAGACCACATACATCTTTGGTCACTCGCAAAAAATTATTTGAGTTAGGCTAGGAAGTGATGCCTCATCCACCGGATAGTCCTGACCTTGCATTATCCGATTATCATTTATTCTCTTCACTTCAAAACCATTTGAATGGAAAAACATTCGATTCAAATCAGTTGATATCAGTCAATAATGAATATAATTGGGAGTAGTTTAGCATATGAAATACCACCCACCATGCACTTTCGCTATTCGAAAAGATCTTTTTCAGGCGTTTTTTTTTTAAATTCTTGCCAGCTCGAAAAAGGTCGTGGATGTCTTGCGCATGTCTGTTTCCAAATGTCATTTTTGAAAAAATAGTAAAAATATTAAAATTAAAAGTGCCATGTTATAAAAATAAAAATAAAAATATTTATTTATAGACCAAAATGTGCGGCTCCTTGTGAAGAGCTAAAGTCAGGATTGTAAGACACAAAAAGTGATGTGGTTACCACATACGAATATCTGGAAACCTTTAAATATTTTTAAAAAAGTCTTCAAATGTTTAAATAATGAATAAAAAACTTTGAAACATTTTTTAATTATATGACAGGAACAATATGAAATCTTTAAAAACTTTTTTCAAGTGTCGAACCTAAATGTTCAAATATATATCATTCTGCAATGGTGCACACTTTTGTTTTTTAACCACAAAAAACTAGTGTTGCCATTACCATCTTTTCCCTATTTGTTTACCTAAATAATTGCGTTTATAGCAAAATTTTATTCGGTTATAGAGATTTTTTGATGGAAAATGCTACCAGTCGTACATAACTAATGAATGTTCCTAAAAAAAATCAAACACTTCAGCGGTATTAATAATAAAAACACTTTAAATACGTCTATTTTATAAATTTTTCTTCTAGTTATTTATCTATGAATAAAAACAAATTTATATACAATATATGTAGTTTTGACTCCATTTAAAAATATTAGTTTAATGAATTGAGATTTCTTCAATCCATTAGATCTATTAAAATAAAATTCAATCCATTTACAATATTGTGCAATTCAAAATGAAAACTAACTTCTCAATATTGATTTTGTAGGAATCAAATTACTTGAATTACATAGATACCAATAATATACACGGTGACCCATTTTAATCAATAATCCCATATATCTTCTAAAATACTTTATCTACGAAAAAAATGGTTCAGACAAAAGTTGCCCAGGACCGAGGGGGACATTTGACTGTACCATCAATTTTGACCTTGAGGTCAATTTTCAAGGTCAAATGGAGATAAGACCCTTTTCTTAAATGAGAACCCCTATTTTTGACTGCGGATTTAAAAAGAGCGGGAAATTTCACGTCAAAACTGACCTGTGGAAAAGTGTTTTTTGTGAACTTGGAAAGGTGAAAAATTAAGGTCAAATGTCTGAGAAAGGACCAGATGCCCTTTTTCTGAATTGTCTTGGTTTTCGGGGTAAACAAACGTTCAAGATGCTTCATTAAAGTCGATGAAATGTTAAGGTGTACATCACCTTGACCATCATGACCTTCAGGTCAATTTTCAAGGTGACTTAAAGTCGAGACGATTTTTCTTAGATTGAACTCTGTGCCCGGATCAATGTTTTTGTAGACTTCAGGCTGTGCATTTTTATCACCCCCCCCCCCCCCCCCAACACACCCAGACAGTAACAATCATTTTGGATAAGATGTAAAGACTGTGACTATGTAGTTACAAAAGTGACAATTTTGACAATGTCACTTCTCTGTGACTAGTTACAAAAAATTGACACTTTGTCCGCTTACTTTTAGCGTTACCCAGAAGCAATGGCGTGGACGTACACTACCGTCGGAAATTGTGCGCACGGTGCTTGTGATCGCTATTAAAAATCACTGCTGACTTTGAACCACGATATCTCGGTGAAAAAAGAGATAGTGCATTTTTAAAAATATAGTTGAAAAGCTTATGAAATTCCTCGTCTAGTGATGCTCAATAAATATTTTTTTAACTTTCAAGTTTTAAAAGTTTTAAAATTCAAGATTTTCTCAAATTCTCTACCTCAACTTCAACTTTTTGCATGATCTAGGAAAAATTTTTCCAAAATCTGTAAATTTTGAGACATAAAGTCTAAAATCTTATCTTTAATTTAAGCCAAGAAAACGAGATAAAAACCCGAGATACGATTAAAAATGTTCAATCGAATCTAAGTTGAATTTTAATCGACGATCACGATTTTCTGCCTGTTTGTTGCTCGCCTCCTTCGTTGAGGCAGGACCGAATAGGCCACGCACAAAGGTGGCGCTTAAGTGGAGCTCTCTTATATGTTCTTTGATCCAAGAACGTGTTTCCTTTATTTCCTTTCCTTTCATTCTTAGTTAATATTTACAATGACTATTAAAATTTTTATTAATGTTCTAGTTTATAAGAATTTTAAGAAATAAAAAATGTTTACATATCATTGTTCTATTCGTTAATATGGGGATAATATTGGATTTAAATAATTTTTAATAATCACAAATGACAATAAATATTTTTTGAAATTTAAAATAATTTGAAATAAAAATTACTAATGAACAGAATCAAAAATACTTATAAGAGGGCTCCATTAAGCGCCACCTTTGTGCGTGGCCTATTCGGTCCTGCCTCAACGAAGGAGGCGAGCAACAAACCGGCCGAGAATCGTGATCGTCGATTAAAATTCAACTCAGATACGATTGAACATTTTCAATCGTATCTCGGGTTTTTATCTCGTTTTATTGGCTTAAATTAAAGATAAGATTTTAGACTTTGTCTTAAAATTTACAGATTTTGGAAAAAATTTTCCTAGGTCATGCAAAAAGTTGAAGTTGAGGTAGAGAATTTGAGAAAATCTTGAATTTTAAAACTTTTAAAACTTGAAAGTTAAAAAAATATTTATTGAGCATCACTACACGTGGAATTTCATAAGCTTTTCAACTGTATTTTTAAAAATGCCCTATCTCTTTTTTTCACCGAGATATCGTGGTTCAAAGTCAGCAGTGATTTTCAATAGCGATCACGAGCACCGTGCGCACAATTTCCAACAGTAGTGTAGTAAGTTCTGTTTCCTTTCCTGCCTCTTACGTTTCGGGTGGTTGATTAACGTGAGTCCCCTTGCCTCTTACCATTGCTACCAGTGTTACAATCAGCCACGGAGTAACTGTTCGATGTGCTCTTCATTGGCTTGAAGACACAAACGTAGACGTCTTTCAAAACCGTCCACAGTTTTCAGCAATGTTTCTCGAGAGATGGCTGCGCAAGCTCACCGAATCCTTTCCATCATATCTTCTCTTGTTGTGGGTCGTTGAGCAAAAACAACATTTTTAATATAACCCCATAAAAAGAAATCAGGTGATGTTAGATTTGGTGAGCAGGGGGGCCCTACGAATGGAGCTGCTCGTCCGATCCATCTGTAATTGAAATTTAACCTCAACAACTCACGTACGATGAGTGCAAAATGTGGAGGAGCACCATCTTGTTGAAGCCACATTCTTTGTCTTGTTGCTAAGTCAACGTTCTCCAATAGTCCTGGTAAATGGTCCCTCAACAACTCTATGTAATTGTGTCTGTCAACGTTTCCGTAAAAAAAGTAGGGTCCAATTAAATAGCCATTTATTATTCCGCACCACACCATAACACTCCATCGATTTCAATGATCCATCGGTCTGTACCAGTGAGGAAATGATTGCTACTGTCTGGGTGTGTTGGTGGGGGGGGGGGGGGGGGGGTGATAAAAATGCACAGCCTGAAGTCTACAAAAAAATTGATCCGGGCACAGAGTTCAATCTAAGAAAAATCGTCTCGACCTTCAAGTCACCTTGAAAATTGACCTGAAGGTCATGATGGTCAAGGTGATGTACACCTTAACATTCCATCGACTTTTGTGAAGCATCTTGAACGTTTGTTTACCCCGAGAACCAAGACAATTCAGAAAAAGGGCATCTGGTCGTTTCTCAGACATTTGACCTTAATTTTTCACCATTCCAAGTTCACAAAAAACACTTTTCCACAGGTCAGTTTTGACGTGAAATTTCCCGCTCTTTTTAAATCCGCAGTCAAAAATAGGGGTTGACCTCAAGGTCAAAATTGATGGTACAGTCAAATGTCCCCCTCGGTCCTGGGCAACTTTTGTCCGAACCATTTTTTCGTAGATAAAGTATTTTAGAGATATATGGGATTATTGATTAAAATGGGTCACCGTGTATATTGGGGGAAATTTGCCAAGTGTACTTGCCTAAAAATTTTTTGTCGTCAATCTTTTTGAAACTCCACTGAATTAGTACCTACATTGACGGGTCAATCATTGCTTGAATTCAACCACAAAAAGTAGTTAAGGACATTTTCAACTACATATATCACGTCCCTATGCCCAGGTTTTTTTCTCAGGGTATAATTTATTTACTCATAATCAGATGTAAATAATTTAAAAAAAATAAATGAAAAACAATTTTTCTTATAAGTCCAATAGTAATTTTCGCCCTACTTTCTGCTTTGGATGATCTCGAAGAGAAAGAATAAAGCTTTTTATTTAAAAAGTTTTGAAAAAAATTTAAGGGGTCGCATTTTGAAAAAAAAAACTAAAAAATATGTTTAAAATAGGAAAATGAGCATGAAATATAAATATTATTACTAAATGATTATTTTTATCGGAAAGTGCATAAAAAATGTTTAAGAAACACTCATATAAAAATTAAATTGATTAACTTTAGCAGAAGCTATAATAAATTGATTGAATAAATTCGCGCGTATCAAAACCTTGAAACTTTGAGCCCCTGTATATTGATAAGCAATCGTACTACAGCCGTCTGCTATGGGGAAATAAAAGAGTTCCAGTGGAGTAGTTTAGTGGAGTTTCAAAAAGATTGAAGACAACAAATTTTTATGTAAGTACACTTGGCAGTATTTCCCCCATTTGCCTATTTGATTTAAAATGTATAAGTTAAGGAAAACGAAGTTGAAGTTCACCGATGACTTTTTCTGTGAATACGTCGCATTGTCTTTTCTTTTCTTTTGGATTCTTCACAACAAGAAAATGTGGTTGCCAAGCCTTTAGCAAAAGGAGAAAGTTTATAAAAACTTGTTGTTGATACACGATTATTTCCGAAGAAATATTCCCGCTACTCAAGATTCACTACGATTTTTGTCTTTCCATCCAGAATTGCAAACTATTTGTAATTAGTTTAACTGTTTTAATTTTGAATCAGAACATTCTTTTCGCAATAATTATCATGTTCATAAAAGTTGTACATATACAGACTCATCTTAAACTCATAAAGAATTTAGTATAAGATAATGGCTTTAATATTAAATTTCTTTGTCTGTGTTCCAATTTCAGTGAATTTGGGATGTCGTTTCTGTGGTTCATTTAAGATTCTCAAGTAGTTTTCCAAAATTGATTACTTTGTTTCGATTATATCAGATGTACAAATACGTTTCCGCCGTTTTTTGATCAAAAATTGGGCATTAATATGAAAGAAAGGAACCTTATGTTTTATTCGAAGTATTGTTCATCGTATTGTTCTTGCGTTTGGCACGAATCTTGATCCAATAATGCTTCCAATTCCGCGTCTTCGTACACTTTCGGCCTTCCGCTACGTACTTTGTCTTCGATGTCAAATTTATCATTCTTAAACTTTTGAAACCACTCATGACAACTTCTCTCACTTAAAGCAGCCTCACCATATGTTTCTACAAGCAATCGATGCGCCTCAGCTTCAGATTTTTTCAAATCGAAGAAATAAATCAAAAGTTTCCGCAAATGACGCTTATTCGGCTCAAAACTCGACATTTTCGCTCACAAAAGAATATATTATATCGATAAAAATTCACTAATATTTCAAGGTTATGTTGTTGACAGATGTCCATCCTTACGACAGTGACGTTTCACATCTGTCCATTTCAACCAAAACTTACTGGTGACGCCAACTTTTGTCAAACGGCGGAAACTTATTTGTACACCTGATCTTGTAAGTGCACACTTTAAAACTCGAATAATGTATCTTTACGTTATGAATACTCATGAATTTAATGAAGGCTAAATTAAAAATTTTGCTTAACTACAAAATACTTTCTTAATTTTCCCATGTACTCAACATCCATACATAAGATTCCGATAAACATCAACAAGTTTTCTGAAAGTTGATTATTTTTATCTATCTATTTTTAACAATTGTTGATCTATTTTTTTACATTCATTAATGTGCCAAGAACGAGCGTCATTTACTATGAAAAATGATATAGTTGGTGATAACTTACACAGAAAAAAAGTCTTAAATGAAGTCCAAAAATGGGCTTCGCTTTAGGTGTGATATAAAGTAGACCAGTCTCGCTAAAAACTAGTCTTGAATAGAAGTCTTGAAACTAGCCGGATATACAACTAGAAAATAGCCCTACTATGGATTAAAAATTAGTCACAAGCCATTAGTAATCCAATACATACATAAACATCATACAAATACATTCATACCATTCAGTCGCAGTCAATCATATTTTCTATCACAAATACACTTAAATATACAACTTCACAAATATAAATCTAATAACTAAAACTTATATATAGGTCGATACGCTTTCGTCGAATCACGCACACACTCGCTTACAATCCTGAGACATAAAACTTGGAACTTTCTTATATAGTGACGGTAAGATTTATTTAGAGCTTGGGAGAGTAAGTGTCGTGACTAGAGTTTTTGAAGCTTACTCAAGTAAAAATATATCAACTTTTTTAATAAATTATTCATAAAATATTTTTTCAAATTAATATAATTAATTTGTTATTGTAATTATAATTGATGATATATATAATATAATTATTAATTAATATTTAGTATACCATTAAACACACGTATTTTTTCAATAACGAAAACCTTTATCCGAACACACGAGAATATAAAATAAATAACATAATCAATAAATCGATGAGCTTCCCAAAGATCGAAAGCATCCGCAAAGATTTGCATAGAAGTGAGGCTTTTTTCTGTGTACATTATGCGATCATAAATTAAAAATAAACTAGTAATGTAATAGGGTTAATAAGACACATATATTACTGATAATTCAGAACACTCCAAAGTTTTCAAGAATGAATATATGAGAGAAAAGCGACTGACGCTTCCATGAAAGTTAAGAAAAGTTTTTCAAAAGATAAATCTGAAGGATTGATGATGATTGTCGTCCGGAAAAAAGTAATGCTAAGTAATCATCTTATCGACTGTAGTTATTCCATTAATAATCCGTTCTGAGCCTACTTTTCCCTAAGCAAAAGTGATGAAAAAAAATTTGAATTGAAATCATGTTCGTTTCAAATTTTTGAACGCGGTCTCAACTCATGGATTATTAATGAAGGTAAAAAAATTTTTACCAACACGATTCCAGTCATATTATGAAGTGTATTTATAAAAGAGTGATCTGAATATTTTTGTACTGGAAAGTCAATATGCTTCAAAAAGATTCACTGAAAAGTTATTCAGTTTTCATTCTTCAAAATATCTTTGAAGATTTTCTTTTATAATTTCTAAAAAATGTTATGAACCAGTAAATCACTTTTTTAAATTTTAGTAGCTGAATTTTTCAGTCTTGGGGACCTTATATGGCATTAAATTATTGATATAGATATAGAGTGAGCTTTTTATCTTGAGACATCGAAATATCTGAAGAAATACCCATCGTGCAAAAAATGTTCGCAATAAAAACTTTTTATTTTCAAGAATGGAAAGCGACTCTTCAAAAATAAAAAGTCTTGATTATAGACTTCTTTTCGTATAAAGCGTATTTCTTGAGTTACATTGAAGTATCAAGATAAAAAACTCATCCTGTATAATTATGAGAATCCATATAAATATATGTACACGAATTGGAAGAAATTTGTATCGTTCTATCTGTTCTGAATTTTGTTAAAGAAAATTATTCGAAGTAATTTTGTCAAAAATGTGATTCTAAGTGTTATAATAATTGTAGATATTAGTTTAAGATTGTTCTATCAATCATTCAAACTGTAATTGAATCTAAAACCTTTTCATCCATAGCATGAATTTAATTTCGAAATAAAGAAATTCTGGAAAATAGAGTGTCCACTAATTAGATGGCTGATTACTATTGTGTGTGATCATCAATATTTTCCTATTTTTCATAATTAATCTAAGGATTAAAGTGGATAAGACAAATGGGAGATTATGAATGAATATAATCAGATTTGAAATTGTCAACGCGATAAACCTATGATATAGACTCCATCCATGGCGTATAAACTTTTGTAAGCATAGTACCTACTGATAAGAAACATTTTATTTATATTTGTGAATTGCATAAATACTTTTCTTATATTAAGCGTACTTATTTAATGCGCGAGTTCACGTATTCCACTGGCTTTGAAAAAATGTAGAAGGAAGAAAACGAATAGTCTTAAACGTACTTTAGTGCCGCCCGTCAATTTGATACTGTTAGAATTTAAGATGAACGTTCGAATAAAATAATGAAAATTTGTGTATAATAAAAATACTTCTTTCCCTAATTTAATTGCAGATTGATTGTCTTATACAAACCAGAACTGGGGAGTAATTATTTCCCATAAAAATGTTCTATAAGGCTCATATGAAATGTAAGAAAATAACGTGAATTTATTTCACGTTCGACAACCATCGGAGTAAGAGATGGTTTTCTCTCACCAAGAAAAGCACCCTGATTATGAGAGGCGAGGGGATTCACTAAAAAAAGCACCCCAATGACGAGAGACGATGTAACTCACCAAAACCAAGCACCCCAAAGGAAAGAGACAACTACTTCGCCCACGTCGTAATTCCTGGGTAGAGCTGAAAGTAGTACCTAAAATTAAATTGATTACAATTAAATGGTTCTTCTGAACACATTCAACACGTCTTATTTATCTTTTGCTTGGAAGCGCATTTTTTAAAATAATTAAAATTTAATTTTTTGCCATTGCAGCGCCATCTGTCGCTAATCGAAAAAAAATTTCAAATAAAACTTACGTATCTTTTAATGGAGAATCTGAATCTGTATCTGTAATCAAAAATAGAGGTTTTCATTTGAAATTTTAAAGTTACCGCCCTTCTAACCCCTGCGGGTGGGGTTTGGGGTAAATTTTTGCGGAGTTCCTTTCCCTCTCGAAAATAAACAGTTTTTATTACGAACATTTTTTTCGTAGGATACATATTTCTTGAGATATTTCGACGCCTTAAGATATTAAAAAATACCCTGTATACGTTTTTAAAAAGAATCTTTACGTATCATGAAGAAAAATGTATCACACAGATTTATAAAATTTCATAGATTTCAGATTTTTGGACCAATAACAACTGATTTCGACAGAATTTTTCCTGTAGAATCTGGATTCGAATCTTCTAAGCGGAATCAAAACTTGCTGATTAGGAGTTCCGCTCATATGAAGACATCGAAAAATGGCTTGATGCATGGATAGCCTCAAAAGATGAACACTTTAACCGTAACGGTATTCGACCTCTACCAGAAAGATGAGCAAAAGTTGTAGCTAACGATGGGAAATACTTTGAATGATTCATTTGTAACCATTTTTTCACAATAAAGTTGAATTTTCATCTAAAAAACAGAGGGAACTTAGTTGCGCACCTGATACAAGAAGGATGTCGCTAATTTCACATTTTTAGAAATAACTATAACACTTGAACATATAATACAAAAAACGTGTATTTGGTGGGAAGCTGTATTGAGCAACTTAAGTAGTTTTCAGGGATTCCTTGAAAAAACATAAATTGACGGCTTGGAAAGCAGAACCGATGGAATGCTTGGCCAATAGGCAGGCGAGTAGATAACGCGTAGTGAATAAGGGGCACTGCCATAAAATGATCCGCTATTTCATTGCTTCGAATTCCAGCGTGTGCAGGGATCCAATAAAATTGTATTTGACTGTTATTTGTGGTTTTAATAGCAAATTCCTGTATCTTTTGTTTTAGAATATAAATGTAGAGATTGGTTTTTGTGTCGTTACTGTTATTTTTAAGGCAAGAAAGAACGCTCAGAGAATCGGAGAGGATCATAATATTTTGTTCTGTATAATTCAAGACAATGTCCAGGGCATCAATTAAGGTAATGCATTCGGCTGTGAAAATTGAAGCAATATTTTTTATACTGTTCGATGTAACATTTCTTGGATTCAGAGAAACACTTGCGCAACCGACAGAAACTGAATTAACAGATTTGCTTCCGTCAGTAAAAATTGCCATAAAATTTTCACTTTTTATTAAATTTTCGATTAATGCATTTGGATTTTTGTTATGTTGAAGCAATTTTTCTAGTTCGATGTTTATAGAATTTTTTTGTAGTATAATATCATAGTCGTATATATATATATATATATATATATATATATATATATTATATATATATATATATATATATATATATATATGTTGTAGTGCAAGTTTACAAATAATATATTTGCGTTGTGGATTGTTTTTTCAATGCAATGAATTGAAATTTTGTCGCTTTTTTTGTAAGCAGATCTGTATTGGAATAGATTTTATTAAGATATGATATGCATAAAAATTTTGATCGCTCCGTTATGGATGTTAGGTTGGATTCGGTTAATAAAATGTTGGTCGGTGTGCTTGCCCGGTAGCCAAGTGCAAGTCTGATGGCGTCGGGAAGTAAATAAAACAACCGTAATCCAGGATGGAACGGACATAACTCTTGTAGAGAATTACGAGGGTTTCGGGATCGGCTCCCCACCAAGTGCCTCGTAAAAACTTTATAATTTTGAGCGATCGAGCCACTTTGCCTGTACAATGTTGATATGGTGTTTGAACGATAAACTGTAGTCGAACCAAAATCCAAGAAATCGTACTCTTTTGCTAGATCCTATGGTTTGGCCTTTTACATTTATTTCAGAATTTCCCGGTTGGATATTTCATTTATTGAAGTGAACGTAAGTTTTGGGGAGTAAGTGCCAGTCCAAGGTTATATTAGTTATCATGTACAATGTCGATTGCTTTTTCTAACAAACGTTTGCTCTTCGTCGTTGTTGATCTATTGCAATACAAGGCTATATTGTCGGCAAACTGAGAAACTTGTACACTTTTAGGTATATCGTCGAGAATGTTTGAAACGTATATGTAATATAAAAGTGGGCTGAGAACACCTCCCTGGGAAACACCCCTGTACGCTTTCTTGAATGATTCCCCGGTATCGTTAGTAAAAATAGTCCTTTCATGTGTTAAAAATTTGATAAAGTTGACGAAAGGAGACGGACATCCAATGGATGCAAGCTTTTCAAGTAAGACTTCTATTATAACATTATCGAAAGCACCGTTACGTCTAAAAAGGCTGCGTGAAGATATTTTTTTAAGATGAAAGATTCTTCGGCTGTTAGCAGAAGGTTCGTTAAGTTGTCGATCGTACATTGACCTTTTCTGAAACCAGATTGGCTTTTAGGTACAATATTTTCTCTTTCGAGGCAAAATTGAAATTTGTTTTACAATAGGGTTTCGAAAAGCTTGCAAACACAGGATGTAAGACTGACTGGTCTTACGGACTTGGTATCTGGTTTATTGATAAAGTGAACAAAGGATGCATTCCATACTTTAGGATATTGACTTTTTTTATACACTTCATTGAAAATGTCTAATAATAATAGTTTATAATTCTAATGGCAGTGTTATCCGCTTATAAAACTTTAGGTATCGTGCTTGGTTTGAAAGTACACATTTTTTATTAGCATTTTCGGGCTTTTGGGATTGAAAACGACAAATATTCCCGCACGATATAAAGATGAAAGTTTTATCCTAAGTAACTGACACTAAATGCTACGATATCCGCTTCTAAATCTTTAGGTATCGAACTTAATTTGAATGTACAAATATTTCATTGACATTTTTTGCATTTGGGGTTGAAAACGACAGACATCCCCGCTAGATATAGGGTAGAAAGTTCTTCCCGAGTAACTGACACTAATCCGCTTCTAAAGCTTTGGGTATCGAACCAAGTAACTGACACTGAATGCACCCTTATCCGCATTGTTATTATTGTTCAAATTTTTTATCCATATTTTTGGGCATTTGGGGTTGAAAACGACAAACATTCCCGCTACGATATCCGCTCCTAAAAGTTTAGGTAGCGAGCCTAGATTCAATGTACAACATCCCCGCTATATATAGGGATGAAAGTTTGTTCCTCAGTAACTGACACTCAACGCTACGATATCCGCACCCAAAACTTTAGGTATCGAGCTTAGCTTGAATGTACGCATATTTTATTCACATTTTTGATAATTGAAGTTAAAAACGACAAACATCCCCGCTAGATACAGGGATGAAAGTTTTCTTCTAATTAATCGGCACTAACTGCTACGATATCTGCTTTTAAAGTATTAGGTAGCGAGCTTATTTTCAATGTACAAATATTTTATTCACATTTTTGGCATTTGGGGTTGAAAACGACAAACATCCCCGCTGGATATAGGGATAAAGGTTTTCTCCTAAATAATTTGCACTAAATTCTACTTCTAAAATATTAGGTATCGAGCTTAGTTTCAATGTACAAATATTTTATTCACATTTTTTGCATTTGGGATTGAAAACGACAAACATCCCCGCTGGATATAGGGATGAAAGTTTTTTCCTGAGTAACTGACCCTAAACGCTACAATATCCGCTTCTAAAATTTTAGGTATCGAGCTTAGTTTGAATGTACAAATACTTTATTCACATTTTTGGCATTTGGTGCTGAAAACGACAAACATCCCCGACAGGTGTAGGAGTAAAAGTTTTCTTCTCATTAATCGGCACTAACTGCTACGATATCCGCTTCTAAAACTTTAGGTATCGAGCCTAGTTTTAATGTACAAATATTTTATTCACATTTTTTGTATTTGGGGTTGAAAACGACAAGCATCCCCGCCGGATCTAGGGATAAAAGATTTTTCCTGAGTAACTGACCCTAAACGCTACAATATCCGCTTCTAAAATTTTAGGTATCGAGCTTAGTTTCAATGTACAAATATTTTATTCATATTTTTTGGCATTTGGGGTTGAAAACGACAGACATCCCCGCTAGATATAGGGTAGAAAGTTCTTCCCGAGTAACTGACACTAATCCGCTTCTAAAGCTTTGGGTATCGAACCAAGTAACTGACACTGAATGCACCCTTATCCGCATTCAAAATATTAGGAATGGAACTTTGTTTTTATTGTTCAAATTTTTTATCCATATTTTTGGGCATTTGGGGTTGAAAACGACGAACATTCCCGCCAGATATAGGGAAGAAAGATTTTTCCTAATTGATTGGCACTAAATACTACGATATCTGCTTCTAAAATTTTAGGTATCGAGCTTAGTTTGAATGTACAAATATTTTATTCATATTTTTTGGCATTTGGGGTTGAAAACGCCAAACATCCCCGCTAGATATAAGGTAGAAAGTTCTTCCCGAGTAACTGACACTAATCCGCTTCTGAAACTTTAGGTATCGAACCAAGTAACTGACACTGAATGCACCCTTATCCGCATTCAAAATGTTTGTCGTTTTCAACCCCAAATGCAAAAAATGTGGACAAAAAATTTGAACAATAAAAACAAACATACCCGACGGGTATAGGAGTGAAGGGTTTTCCCTCAGTAACTGACACTAAACGCTACGATATCCGCTTCTAAAACTTCAGGTGTCGAGCTTAGTTTGAATGTACAAATATTTTATTCACTTTTTTGGAGATTTGGGGTTGAAAACGACACACATACCCGCCGGATATAGGGATGAAAGATTTTTCCCAAGCAACTGACACTTAATTCTACGATATCCGCTTCTAAAACTTTAGGTATCGAGCTTAGTTTCAATGTACAAATATTTTATTCACATTTTATGCATTTGGGGTTGAAAACGACAAACATCCCCGCTGCATATAGGGATGAAGGTTTTCTCCTAAATAATTTGCACTAAATTCTACTTCTAAAATATTAGGTATCGAGCTTAGTTTCAGTGTACAAATAATTTTTTCACATTTTTTGCATTTGGGGTTGAAAACGACAAGCATCCCCGCCGGATATAGGGATAAAAGATTTTTCCCAAGCAACTGACACTTAATTCTACGATATCCGCTTCTAAAACTTCAGGTATCGAGCTTAGTTTGAATGTACAAATATTTTATTCACTTTTTTGGATTTGGGGTTGAAAACGACAAACATCTCCGCCGGATATCGGGATGAAAGATTTTTCCTGAGTAACTGACACTAAACGCTACGATATCCGCTTCTAAAACTTTAGGTATCGAGCTTAGTTTTAATGTACAAATATTTTATTTACATTTTTGGCAATTGGGGCTGAAAAAGACAAACATCCCCGCTAGATATAGGGATGAAAGATTTCTCCTAAGTAACTGACACTAAACGCTACGATATCTGCTTCTAAAGTATTAGGTATCGAGCTTAGTTTCAATGTACAAATATTTTATTCACATTTTTGGCAATTGGGGCTGAAAAAGACAAACATCCCCGCTAGATATAGGGATGAAAGATTTTTCCTGAGTAACTGACACTAAACGCTACGATATCCGCTTCTAAAATTTTAGGTATCGAGCTTAGTTTTAATGTACAAATATTTTATTCACATTTTTTGCATTTGGGGTTGAAAATGACAAACATGCCCGCTATATATAGGGATGAAAGTTTTTTCCTGATTAATTGACACTAAACGCTACGATATCCGCTTCTAAAACTTTAGGTATCGAGCTTAGTTTTAATGTACAAATATTTTATTTACATTTTTGGCAATTGGCGCTGAAAAAGACAAACATCCCCGCTAGATATAGGGATGAAAGATTTTTCCTGAGTAACTGACACTAAACGCTACGATATCCGCTTCTAAAACTTCAGGTATCGAGCTTAGCTTGAATGTAAACATATTTTATTCACATTTTTGGCATTTGGGGTTGAAAACGACAAACATCCCCGACGGGTATAGGAGTGAAAGTTTTCTTCTAATTAATCGGCACTAACTGCTACGATATCTGCTTTTAAAGTATTAGGTATCGAGCTTAGTTTTAATGTACAAATATTTTATTTACATTTTTGGCAATTGGGGCTGAAAAAGACAAACATGCCCGCTAGATATAGGGATGAAAGATTTTTCCTGAGTAACTGACACTAAACGCTACGATATCCAATTCTAAAACTTTAAGAATCGAGCTTAGTTTGAATAAACAAATATTTTATACAGATTTTTTGCATTTGGGGTTGAAAATGACAAACATCTCCGCCGGATATCGGGATGAAAGATTTTTCCTGAGTAACTGACACTAAACGCTACGATATCCGCATCTAAAACTTTATGTATCGAGCTTAGCTTGAATGTACACATATTTTATTCACATTTTTGGCATTTGGGGTTGAAAACGACAAACATCCCCGCTAGATATAGGGATGAAAGATTTTTCCTGAGTAACTGACACTAAACGCTACGATATCCGCTTTTAAAATATCAGGTATCGAGCTTAGCTTGAATGTAAACATATTTTATTCACATTTTTGGCATTTGGGGTTGAAAACGACAAACATCCCCGCTAGATATAGGGATGAAAGATTTTTCCTGAGTAACTGAAACGAAACGCTACGATATCCGCTTTTAAAATATCAGGTATCGAGCTTAGTTTGAATGTACAAATATTTTATTCACATTTTTGGTAATTGGGGCTGAAAAAGACAAACATCCCCGCTATATATAGGGATGAAAGTTTGTTCCTGAGTAACTGACACTAAACGCTACGATATCCGCACCCAAAACTTTAGGTATCGAGCTTAGCTTGAATGTACACATATTTTATTCACATTTTTTGCATTTGGGGTTGAAAACGACAAACATCCCCGCTGCATATCGGGAAGAAAGTTTTTCCCAATAACTGACACTAATCCGTTTTTAAATCTTTAGGTATCGAACTTAATTTGAATGTACAAATATTTCATTGACATTTTTTGCATTTGGGGTTGAAAACGACAAACATCCCCGCCGGATATCGGGATGAAAGTTTTCTTCTAATTAATCGGCACTAACTGCTACGATATCTGCTTTTAAAGTATTAGGTAGCGAGCTTAGTTTCAATGTAAAATTATTTTATTTATATTTTATGCATTTGGGGTTGAAAACGACAAACATCCCCGCTAGATATAGGGATAAATGTTTTCTCCTAAATAATTTGCACTAAATTCTACGATATCCGCTTCTAAAATATTAGGTATCGAGCTTAAATTGAACGTAAAGATATTTTATTCACATTTTTGGAAATTGGGGCTGAAAACGACAAACATCCCCCCTGCATATAGGGTAAGAGATTTTTCCTAAGTAACTGACACTTAATGTTACGATATCTGCTTCTAAAATATTAGGTATCGAGCTTATTTTCAATGTTCAAATATTTTATTCACATTTTTTGCATTTGGGGTTGAAAACGACAAACATCCCCGCCGGATATAGGGATGAAAGATTTTTCCTGCGTAACTGACACTAATCCGCTTTTAAATCTTTAGGTATCGAACTTAATTTGAATGTACAAATATTTGATTGACATTTTTTGCATTTGGGGTTGAAAACGACAGACATCCCCGCTAGATATAAGGATGAAGGTTTTCTCCTAAATAATTTACACTAAATTCTACTTCTAAAATATTAGGTATCGAGCTTAGCTTGAATGTAAACATATTTTATTCACATTTTTGGCAATTGAAGTTAAAATCGACAAACATCCTCGCTAGATACAGGGATGAAAGTTTTCTTCGAATTAATCGGCACTAAATGCTACGATATACGCTTCTAAAATATTAGGTATCGAGCTTAGCTTGAATGTACACATATTTTATTCACATTTTTGGCAATTGAAGTTAAAAACGACAAACATCCCCGCTAGATACAGGGATGAAAGTTTTCTTCTAATTAATCGGCACCAAATGCTACGATATACGCTTCTAAAATATTAGGTATCGAGCTTAGCTTGAATGTACAAATTTTTTATCCATATTTTTGGGCATTTGGGGTGGAAAACGACATACATTCCCGCCAGATATAGGGTAGAAAGTTTTTCCCAATAACTGACACTAATCCGCTTTTAAATCTTTAGGTATCGAACTTAATTTGAAGGTACAAATATTTGATTGACATTTTTTGCATTTGGGGTTGAAAACGACAGACATCCCCGCTAGATATAGGGATGAATGTTTCTCTTAAATAATTTGCACTAAATTCTTCGATATCCGCTTCTAAAATATTAAGTATCGAGCTTAAATTGAATGTAAAGATATTGTATTCACATTTTTGGCAATTGGGGCTGAAAACGACAAACATCCCCGCTAGATATAAGGATGAAGGATATTTCCTGAGTAACTGACACTAAACGCTACGATATCCGCTTCTAAAACTTTAAGTATCGAGCTTAGTTTGAATAAACAAATATTTTATACACATTTTTGGCATTTGGGATTGAAAACGACAAACATCCCCGCTAGATATAGGGTAGAAAGTTTTTCCCAATAACTGACACTAATCCGCTTTTAAATCTTTAGGTATCGAACTTAATTTGAATGTACAAATATTTGATTGACATTTTTTGCATTTGGGGTTGAAAACGACAGACATCCCCGCTAGATATAGGGATGAATGTTTCTCTTAAATAATTTGCACTAAATTCTACGATATCCGCTTCTAAAATATTAAGTATGGAGCTTAAATTGAATGTAAAGATATTTTATTCACATTTTTGGCATTTTGGGTTGAAAACGCCAAACATCCCCGCTAGATATAGGGATGAAAGTTTTCTTCTAATTAATCGGCACTAACTGCTACGATATCCGCTTCTAAAACTTTAAGTATTGAGCTTAGTTTGAATAAACAAATATTTTATACACATTTTTGGCATTTGGGGTTGAAAACGACAAACATCCCCGCTAGATATAGGGTAGAAAGTTTTTCCCAATAACTGACACTAATCCGCTTTTAAATCTTTAGGTATCGAACTTAATTTGAAGGTACAAATATTTGATTGACATTTTTTGCATTTGGGGTTGAAAACGACAGACATCCCCGCTAGATATAGGGATGAATGTTTCTCTTAAATAATTTGCACTAAATTCTACGATATCCGCTTCTAAAATATTAAGTATCGAGCTTAAATTGAATGTAAAGATATTTTATTCACATTTTTGGCAATTGGGGCTGAAAACGACAAACATCCCCGCTAGATATAGGGTAGAAAGTTCTTCCCGAGTAACTGACATCAAGATATCCGCTTCTAAAACTTTAGGTATCGAGCTTAGTTTCAATGTACAAATATTTTATTCACATTTTATGCATTTGGGGTTGAAAACGACAAACATCCCCGCTGCATATAAGGATGAAGGTTTACTCCTAAATAATTTACACTAACTTCTACTTCTAAAATATTAGGTAGCGAGCTTAGCTTGAATGTAAACATATTTTATTCACATTTTTGGCAATTGAAGTTAAAATCGACAAACATCCTCGCTAGATACAGGGATGAAAGTTTTCTTCGAATTAATCGGCACTAAATGCTACGATATACGCTTCTAAAATATTAGGTATCGAGCTTAGCTTGAATGTACACATATTTTATTCACATTTTTGGCAATTGAAGTTAAAAACGACAAACATCCCCGCTAGATACAGGGATGAAAGTTTTCTTCTAATTAATCAGCACCAAATGCTACGATATACGCTTCTAAAATATTAGGTATCGAGCTTAGTTTCAATGTACAAATATTTTATCCATATTTTTGGGCATTTGGGGTTGAAAACGACATACATTCCCGCCAGATATAGGGTAGAAAGTTTTTCCCAATAACTGACACTAATCCGCTTTTAAATCTTTAGGTATCGAACTTAATTTGAAGGTACAAATATTTGATTGACATTTTTTGCATTTGGGGTTGAAAACGACAGACATCCCCGCTAGATATAGGGATGAATGTTTCTCTTAAATAATTTGCACTAAATTCTACGATATCCGCTTCTAAAATATTAAATATCGAGCTTAAATTGAATGTAAAGATATTGTATTCACATTTTTGGCAATTGGGGCTGAAAACGACAAACATCCCCGCTAGATATAAGGATGAAGGATATTTCCTGAGTAACTGACACTAAACGCTACGATATCCGCTTCTAAAACTTTAAGTATTGAGCTTAGTTTGAATAAACAAATATTTTATACACATTTTTGGCATTTGGGATTGAAAACGACAAACATCCCCGCTAGATATAGGGTAGAAAGTTTTTCCCAATAACTGACACTAATCTGCTTTTAAATCTTTAGGTATCGAACTTAATTTGAATGTACAAATATTTGATTGACATTTTTTGCATTTGGGGTTGAAAACGACAGACATCCCCGCTAGATATAGGGATGAATGTTTCTCTTAAATAATTTGCACTAAATTCTACGATATCCGCTTCTAAAATATTAAGTATCGAGCTTAAATTGAATGTAAAGATATTTTATTCACATTTTTGGCAATTGGGGCTGAAAACGACAAACATCCCCGCTAGATATAGGGATGAAGGATTTTTCCTGAGTAACTGACACTAAACGCTACGATATCCGCTTCTAAAACTTTAAGTATTGAGCTTAGTTTGAATAAACAAATATTTTATACACATTTTTGGCATTTGGGGTTGAAAACGACAAACATCCCCGCCGGATATCGGGATGAAAGTTTTCTTCTAATTAATCGGCACTAACTGCTACGATATCTGCTTTTAAAGTATTAGGTAGCGAGCTTAGTTTCAATGTACAAATATTTTATTCACATTTTTGGCATTTGGGGTTGAAAACGACAAACATCCCCGCTAGATATAGGGATGAAAGATTTTTCCTGAGTAACTGACACTAAACGCTACGATATCCGCTTCTAAAACTTCAGGTATCGAGCTTAGTTTGAATGTACAAATATTTTATTCACATTTTTGGGCATTTTGGGTTGAAAACGCCAAACATCCCCGCTAGATATAGGGTAGAAAGTTCTTCCCGAGTAACTGACACTAATCCGCTTCAAAAACTTTGGGTATCGAACCAAGTAACTGACACTGAATGCACCCTTATCCGCATTCAAAATTTTAGGTATGGAACTTTGTTTTTATTTTCAAATTTTTTATCCATATTTTTGGGCATTTGGGGTTGAAAACGACATACATTCCTGCCAGATATAGGGTAGAAAGTTTTTCCCAATAACTGACACTAATCCGCTTTTAAATCTTTAGGTATCGAACTTAATTTGAAGGTACAAATATTTGATTGACATTTTTTGCATTTGGGGTTGAAAACGACAGACATCCCCGCTAGATATAGGGATGAATGTTTCTCTTAAATAATTTGCACTAAATTCTACGATATCCGCTTCTAAAATATTAAGTATCGAGCTTAAATTGAATGTAAAGATATTGTATTCACATTTTTGGCAATTGGGGTTGAAAACGACAAACATCCCCGCTAGATATAAGGATGAAGGATATTTCCTGAGTAACTGACACTAAACGCTACGATATCCGCTTCTAAAACTTTAAGTATTGAGCTTAGTTTCAATGTACAAACATTTTATTCACATTTTTTGCATTTGGGGTTGAAAACGACAGACATCCCCGCTAGATATAGGGATGAATGTTTTTCTTAAATAATTTGCACTAAATTATAAGATATCCGCTACTAAAATATTAGGTATCGAGCTTAATTTGAATAAACAAATATTTTATACACATTTTTGGCATTTGTGGTTGAAAACGCCAAACATCCCCGCTAGATATAGGGTAGAAAGTTTTTCCCAATAACTGACACTAATCCGCTTCTAAAGCTTTGGGTATCGAACCAAGTAACTGACACTGAATGCACCCTTATCCGCATTCAAAATTTTAGGTATGGAACTTTGTTTTTATTTTCAAATTTTTTATCCATATTTTTGGGCATTTGGGGTTGAAAACGACGAACATTCCCGCCAGATATAGGGAAGAAAGTTGTCTTCTAATTATTCGGTACTAACTGATACGATATCTGCTTTTAAAGTATTAGGTATCGAGCTTAGTTTCAATGTACAGATATTTTATACACATTTTTGGCATTTGGGGTTGAAAACGACAGACATCCCCGCTAGATATAGGGATGAATGTTTTCTCTTAAATAATTTGCACTAAATTCTACGATATCCGCTTCTAAAACTTTAAGTATCGAGCTTAGTTTGAATACACAAATATTTAATACACATTTTTGGCATTTGGGGTTGAAAACGACAGACATCCCCGCTAGATATAGGGATGAATGTTTCTCTTAAATAATTTGCACTAAATTCTACGATATCCGCTTCTAAAATATTAAGTATGGAGCTTAAATTGAATGTAAAGATATTTTATTCACATTTTTGGCATTTTGGGTTGAAAACGCCAAACATCCCCGCTAGATATAGGGATAAAAGATTTTTCCTGAGTAACTGACACAAATCGCTACGATATCCGCTTCTAAAACTTTAAGTATCGAGCTTAGTTTGAATAAACAAATATTTTATACACATTTTTGGCATTTGGGATTGAAAACGACAAACATCCCCGCTAGATATAGGGTAGAAAGTTTTTCCCAATAACTGACACTAATCCGCTTTTAAATCTTTAGGTATCGAACCAAGTAACTGACACTGAATGCACCCTTATCCGCATTCAAAATATTAGGAATGGAACTTTGTTTTTATTGTTCAAATTTTTTATCCATATTTTTGGGCATTTGGGGTTGAAAACGACGAACATTCCCGCCAGATATAGGGAAGAAAGATTTTTCCTAATTGATTGGCACCAAATGCTACGATATCTGCATCTAAAATTTTAGGTATCGACCTTAGTTTGAATGTATAAATATTTTATTCACATTTTTGGGCATCGTGGGTGGAAAACGCCAAACATCCCCGCTAGATATAGGGTAGAAAGTTTTTCCCAATAACTGACACTAATCCGCTTCTAAAACTTTGGGTATCGAAGCAAGTAACTGACACTGAATGCACCCTTATCCGCATTCAAAATTTTAGGTATGGAACTTTATTTTTATTTTCAAATTTTTTATCCATATTTTTGGGCATTTGGGGTTGAAAACGACAAACATCCCCGCTAGATATAGGGAAGAAAGTTGTCTTCTAATTAATCGGCACTAACTGCTACGATATCTGCTTTTAAAGTATTAGGTATCGAGCTTAGTTTCAATGTACAGATATTTTATTCACATTTTTTGCATTTGGGGTTGAAAACGACAGACATCCCCGCTAGATATAGGGATGAATGTTTCTCTTAAATAATTTGCACTAAACGCTACGATATCCGCTTCTAAAACTTTAAGTATCGAGCTTAGTTTGAATAAACAAATATTTTATACACATTTTTGGCATTTGGGATTGAAAACGACAAACATCCCCGCTAGATATAGGGTAGAAAGTTTTTCCCAATAACTGACACTAATCCGCTTCTAAAACTTTGGGTATCGAACCAAGTAACTGACACTGAATGCACCCTTATCCGCATTCAAAATTTTAGGTATGGAACTTTGTTTTTATTTTCAAATTTTTTATCCATATTTTTGGGCATTTGGGGTTGAAAACGACGAACATTCCCGCCAGATATAGGGAAGAAAGTTGTCTTCTAATTAATCGGCACTAACCACTACGATATCTGCTTTTAAAGTATTAGGTATCGAGCTTAGTTTCAATGTACAGATATTTTATTCACATTTTTTGCATTTGGGGTTGAAAACGACAGACATCCCCGCTAGATATAGGGATGAATGTTTCTCTTAAATAATTTGCACTAAATTCTACGATATCCGCTTCTAAAACTTTAAGTATTGAGCTTAGTTTGAATAAACAAATATTTTATACACATTTTTGGCATTTGGGGTTGAAAACGACAGACATCCCCGCTAGATATAGGGATGAATGTTTCTCTTAAATAATTTGCACTAAATTCTACGATATCCGCTTCTAAAATATTAAGTATGGAGCTTAAATTGAATGTAAAGATATTTTATTCACATTTTTGGCATTTTGGGTTGAAAACGCCAAACATCCCCGCTAGATATAGGGATAAAGGATTTTTCCTGAGTAACTGACACAAATCGCTACGATATCCGCTTCTAAAACTTGAAGTATTGAGCTTAGTTTGAATAAACAAATATTTTATACACATTTTTGGCATTTGGGGTTGAAAACGACAAACATCCCCGCTAGATATAGGGTAGAAAGTTTTTCCCAATAACTGACACTAATCCGCTTTTAAAACTTTAGGTATCGAACCAAGTAACTGACACTGAATGCACCCTTATCCGCATTCAAAATATTAGGAATGGAACTTTGTTTTTATTGTTCAAATTTTTTATCCATATTTTTGGGCATTTGGGGTTGAAAACGACGAACATTCCCGCCAGATATAGGGAAGAAAGATTTTTCCTAATTGATTGGCACCAAATGCTACGATATCTGCATCTAAAATTTTAGGTATCGACCTTAGTTTGAATGTATAAATATTTTATTCACATTTTTGGGCATCGTGGGTGGAAAACGCCAAACATCCCCGCTAGATATAGGGTAGAAAGTTTTTCCCAATAACTGACACTAATCCGCTTCTAAAACTTTGGGTATCGAACCAAGTAACTGACACTGAATACACCCTTATCCGCATTCAAAATTTTAGGTATGGAACTTTGTTTTTATTTTCAAATTTTTTATCCATATTTTTGGGCATTTGGGGTTGAAAACGACAAACATCCCCTCTAGATATAGGGAAAAAAGTTGTCTTCTAATTAATCGGCACTAACTGCTACGATATCTGCTTTTAAAGTATTAGGTATCGAGCTTAGTTTCAATGTACAAATATTTTATACACATTTTTGGCATTTGGGGTTGAAAACGACAGACATCCCCGCTAGATATAGGGATGAATGTTTTCTCTTAAATAATTTGCACTAAATTCTACGATATCCGCTTCTAAAACTTTAGGTATCGAGCTTAGTTTCAAGGTACAAATATTTTATTCACATTTTATGCATTTGGGGTTGAAAACGACAAACATCCCCGCTGCATATAAGGATGAAGGTTTTCTCCTAAATAATTTACACTAAATTCTACTTCTAAAATATTAGGTATCGAGCTTAGCTTGAATGTACACATATTTTATTCACATTTTTGGCAATTGAAGTTAAAAACGACAAACATCCCCGCTAGATATATGGTAGAAAGTTTTTCCCAATAACTGACACTAATCCGCTTCTAAAGCTTTGGGTATCGAACCAAGTAACTGACACTGAATGCACCCTTATCCGCATTCAAAATATTAGGAATGGAACTTTGTTTTTATTGTTCAAATTTTTTATCCATATTTTTGGGCATTTGGGGTTGAAAACGACGAACATTCCCGCCAGATATAGGGAAGAAAGATTTTTCCTAATTGATTGGCACCAAATGCTACGATATCTGCATCTAAAATTTTAGGTATCGACCTTAGTTTGAATGTATAAATATTTTATTCACATTTTTGGGCATCGTGGGTGGAAAACGCCAAACATCCCCGCTAGATATAGGGTAGAAAGTTCATCCCGATAACTGACACTAATCCGCTTCTAAAACTTTGGGTATCGAAGCAAGTAACTGACACTGAATGCACCCTTATCCGCATTCAAAATTTTAGGTATGGAACTTTGTTTTTATTTTCAAATTTTTTATCCATATTTTTGGGCATTTGGGGTTGAAAACGACAAACATTATCGCCAGATATAGGGAAGAAAGTTGTCTTCTAATTAATCGGCAGTAACTGCTACGATATCCGCTTTTAAATCTTTTGTTATCGAACTTAATTTGAATGTACAAATATTTGATTGACATTTTTTGCATTTGCCGTTGGAACGACAGACATCCCCGCTAGATATAGGGATGAAAGATTTTTCCTGAGTAACTGACACTAAACGCTACGATATCCGCTTCTAAAACTTTAGGTATCGAGCTTAGTTTCAACGTACAAATATTTTATTCACATTTTATGCATTTGGGGTTGAAAACGACAAACATCCCCGCTGCATATAAGGATGAAGGTTTTCTCCTAAATAATTTACACTAAATTCTACTTCTAAAATATTAGGTATCGAGCTTAGCTTGAATGTACACATATTTTATTCACATTTTTGGCAATTGAAGTTAAAAACGACAAACATCCCCGCTAGATACAGGGATGAAAGTTTTCTTCTAATTAATCAGCACCAAATGCTACGATATCCGCTTCTAAAACTTCAGGTATCGAGCTTAGTTTGAATGTACAAATATTTCATTCACATTTTTGCATTTGGTGTTGAAAACGACAAACATCCCCGACGGGTATAGGATTGAAAGTTTTCTTCTCATTAATCGGCACTAACTGCTACGATATCCGCTTCTAAAACTTTAGGTATCGAGCCTAGTTTTAATGTACAAATATTTTATTCACATTGTTTGCATTTGGGGTTGGAAACGACAAACATCCCCGCTAGATATAGGGATGAAAGATTTTTCCTGAGTAACTGACACTAAACGCTACGATATCCGCTTCTAAAACTTTAGGTATCGAGCTTAGTTTCAATGTACAAATATTTTATTCACATTTTATGCATTTGGGGTTGAAAACGACAAACATCCCCGCTGCATGTAAGGATGAAGGTTTACTCCTAAATAATTTACACTAACTCCTACTTCTAAAATATTAGGTATCGAGCTTAGCTTGAATGTAAACATATTTTATTCACATTTTTGGCAATTGAAGTTAAAATCGACAAACATCCTCGCTAGATACAGGGATGAAAGTTTTCTTCTAATTAATCGGCACCAAATGCTACGATATACGCTTCTAAAATATTAGGTATCGAGCTTAGCTTGAATGTACACATATTTTATTCACATTTTTGGCAATTGGGGTTGAAAACGACAAACATCCCCGCTAGATATAGGGATGAAGGATTTTTCCTGAGTAACTGACAATAAACGTTACGATATCCGCTTCTAAAACTTTAAGTATTGAGCTTAGTTTGAATAAACAAATATTTTATACACATTTTTGGCATTTGGGGTTGAAAACGACAAACATCCCCTCTAGATATAGGGATGAAAGTTTTCTTCTAACTAATCGGCACTAACTGCTACGATATCTGCTTTTAAAGTATTAGGTATCGAACTTAATTTGAAAGTACAAATATAGGATTGACATTTTTTGCATTTGGGGTTGAAAACGACAGACATCCCCGCTAGATATAGGGATGAATGTTTCTCTTAAATAATTTGCACTAAATTCTACGATATCCGCTTCTAAAATATTAAGTATCGAGCTTAAATTGAATGTAAAGATATTTTATTCACATTTTTGGCAATTGGGGCTGAAAACGACAAACATCCCCGCTAGATATAGGGATGAAGGATTTTTCCTGAGTAACTGACACTAAACGCTGCGATATCCGCTTCTAAAACTTTAAGTATTGAGCTTAGTTTGAATAAACAATTATTTTATACACATTTTTTGCATTTGGGGTTGAAAACGACAAACATCCCCGCTAGATATAGGGATAAATGTTTTCTCCTAAATAATTTGCACTAAATTCTACGATATCCGCTTCTAAAATATTAGGTATCGAGCTTAAATTGAACGTAAAGATATTTTATTCACATTTTTGGAAATTGGGGCTGAAAACGACAAACATCCCCGCTGCATATAGGGGTAAAAGATTTTTCCTAAGTAACCGACACTTAATGTTACGATATCCGCTTCTAAAATATTAGGTATCGAGCTTAGTTTCAATGTACAAATATTTTATTCACATTTTTTGCATTTGGGGTTGAAAACGACAAACATCCCCGCTAGATATAGGGATGAAAGATTTTTCCTGAGTAACTGACACTAAACGCTACGATATCCGCTTCTAAAACTTTAAGTATCGAGCTTAGTTTGAATAAACAAATATTTTATACACATTTTTGGCATTTGGGGTTGAAAACGACAAACATCCCCGCTAGATATAGGGTAGAAAGTTTTTCCCAATAACTGACACTAATCCGCTTTTAAATCTTTAGGTATCGAACTTAATTTGAAGGTACAAATATTTGATTGACATTTTTTGCATTTGGGGTTGAAATCGACAGACATCCCCGCTAGATATAGGGATGAATGTTTCTCTTAAATAATTTGCACTAAATTCTACGATATCCGCTTCTAAAATATTAAGTATCGAGCTTAAATTGAATGAACAAATATTTTATACACATTTTTGGCATTTGGGGTTGAAAACGACAAACATCCCCGCTAGATATAGGGATGAAGGATTTTTCCTGAGTAACTGACACTAAACGTTACGATATCCGCTTCTAAAACTTTAAGTATTGAGCTTAGTTTGAATAAACAAATATTTTATACACATTTTTGGCATTTGGGGTTGAAAACGACAAACATCCCCGCTAGATATAGGGTAAAAAGTTTTTCCCAATAACTGACACTAATCCGCTTTTAAAACTTTAGGTATCGAAACAAGTAACTGACACTGAATGCACCCTTATCCGCATTCAAAATATTAGGAATGGAACTTTGTTTTTATTGTTCAAATTTTTTATCCATATTTTTGGGCATTTGGGGTTGAAAACGACGAACATTCCCGCCAGATATAGGGAAGAAAGATTTTTCCTAATTGATTGGCACCAAATGCTACGATATCTGCATCTAAAATTTTAGGTATCGACCTTAGTTTGAATGTATAAATATTTTATTCACATTTTTGGGCATTTTGGGTTGAAAACGCCAAACATCCCCGCTAGATATAGGGTAGAAAGTTTTTTCCAATAACTGACACTAATCCGCTTCTAAAACTTTGGGTATCGCACCAAGTAACTGACACTGAATACACCCTTATCCGCATTCAAAATTTTAGGTATGGAACTTTGTTTTTATTTTCAAATTTTTTATCCATATTTTTGGACATTTGGGGTTGAAAACGACAAACATTCCCGCCAGATATAGGGAAGAAAGTTGTCTTCTAATTAATCGGCACTAACTGCTACGATATCTGCTTTTAAAGTATTAGGTATCGAGCTTAGTTTCAATGTACAGATATTTTATTCACATTTTTTGCATTTGGGGTTGAAAACGACAGACATCCCCGCTAGATATAGGGATGAATGTTTCTCTTAAATAATTTGCACTAAATTCTACGATATCCGCTTCTAAAACTTTAGGTATCGAGCTTAGATTCAATTTACAAATATTTTATTCACATTTTAGGCATTTGGTGTTTAAAACGACAAACATCCCCGCTGGATACAGGTATGAAAGTTTTCTTCAAATTAATCGGCACCAAATGCTACGATATACGCTTCTAAAATATTAGGTATCGAGCTTAGCTTGAATGTACACATATTTTATTCACATTTTTGGCAATTGAAGTTAAAAACGACAAACATCCCCGCTAGATACAGGGATGAAAGTTTTCTTCTAATTAATCGGCACCAAATGCTACGATATCCGCTTCTAAAATATTAGGTATCGAGCTTAGTTTCAATGTACAAATATTTTATCCATATTTTTGTGCATTTGGGGTTGAAAACGACAAACATTCCCACCAGATATAGGGAAGAAAGTTGTCTTCTAATTAAGCGGCACTAACTGCTACGATATCTGCTTTTAAAGTATTAGGTATCGAGCTTAGTTTCAATGTACAAATATTTTATTCACATTTTTTGCATTTGGGGTTGAAAACGACAGACATCCCCGCTAGATATAGGGATGAATGTTTCTCTTAAATAATTTGCACTAAATTCTACGATATCCGCTTCTAAAATATTAAGTATCGAGCTTAAATTGAATGTAAAGATATTTTATTCACATTTTTGGCAATTGGGGCTGAAAACGACAAACATCCCCGCTAGATATAGGGATAAAGGATTTTTCCTGAGTAACTGACACTAAACGCTACGATATCCGCTTCTAAAACTTCAAGTATTGAGCTTAGTTTGAATAAACAAATATTTTATACACATTTTTGGCATTTGGGGTTGAAAACGACAAACATCCCCACTAGATATAGGGTAGAAAGTTTTTCCCAATAACTGACACTAATCCGCTTTTAAATCTTTAGGTATCGAACTTAATTTGAATGTACAAATATTTCATTGACATTTTTTGCATTTGGGGTTGAAAACGACAAACATCCCCGCTAGATATAGGGTAGAAAGTTTTTCCCAATAACTGACACTAATCCGCTTTTAAAACTTTAGGTATCGAAACAAGTAACTGACACTGAATGCACCCTTATCCGCATTCAAAATATTAGGAATGGAACTTTGTTTTTATTTTCAAATTTTTTATCCATATTTTTGGGCATTTGGGGTTGAAAACGACAAACATCCCCGCTAGATATAGGGATGAAGGATTTTTCCTGAGTAACTGACACTAAACGCTACGATATCCGCTTCTAAAACTTTAAGTATTGAGCTTAGTTTGAATAAACAAATATTTTATACACATTTTTGGCATTTGGGGTTGAAAACGACAAACATCCCCGCTAGATATAGGGAAGAAAGTTTTCTTCTAATTAATCGGCACTAACTGCTACGATATCTGCTTTTAAAGTATTAGGTATCGAGCTTAGTTTCAATGTACAAATATTTTATTCACATTTTTTGCATTTGGGGTTGAAAACGACAGACATCCCCGCTAGATATAGGGATGAATGTTTCTCTTAAATAATTTGCACTAAATTCTACGATATCCGCTTCTAAAATATTAAGTATCGAGCTTAAATTGAATGTAAAGATATTTTATTCACATTTTTGGCAATTGGGGCTGAAAACGACAAACATCCCCGCTAGATATAGGGATGAAGGATTTTTCCTGAGTAACTGACACTAAACGCTGCGATATCCGCTTCTAAAACTTTAAGTATTGAGCTTAGTTTGAATAAACAATTATTTTATACACATTTTTTGCATTTGGGGTTGAAAACGACAAACATCCCCGCTAGATATAGGGATAAATGTTTTCTCCTAAATAATTTGCACTAAATTCTACGATATCCGCTTCTAAAATATTAGGTATCGAGCTTAAATTGAACGTAAAGATATTTTATTCACATTTTTGGAAATTGGGGCTGAAAACGACAAACATCCCCGCTAGATATAGGGATGAAAGATTTTTCCTAAGGAACCGACACTTAATTCTCCGATATCCGCTTCTAAAATATTAGGTATCGAGCTTAGTTTCAATGTACAAATATTTTATTCACATTTTTTGCATTTGGGGTTGAAAACGACAAACATCCCAGCCGGATATAGGGATGAAAGTTTTGTCCTGAGTAACTAACACTAAACGCTACGATATCTGCTTTTAAAGTATTAGGTATCGAGCTTAGTTTCAATGTACAAATATTTTATTCACATTTTTTGCATTTGGGGTTGAAAACGACAAACATCCCCGCTAGATATAGGGATGAAAGATTTTTCCTGAGTAACTGACACTAAACGCTACGATATCTGCTTTTAAAGTATTAGGTATCGAGCTTAGTTTCAATGTACAAATATTTTATTCACATTTTTTGCATTTGGGGTTGAAAACGACAAACATCCCCGCTAGATATAGGGTAGAAAGTTTTTCCCAATAACTGACACTAATCCGCTTTTAAATCTTTAGGTATCGAACTTAATTTGAATGTACAAATATTTGATTGACATTTTTTGCATTTGCCGTTGAAAACGACAGACATCCCCGCTAGATATAGGGATGAATGTTTCTCTTAAATAATTTGCACTAAATTCTACGATATCCGCTTCTAAAATATTAAGTATCGTGCTTAAATTGAATGTACAAATATTTTATTCACATTGTTTGCAATTGGGGCTGAAAACGACAAACATCCCCGCTAGATATAGGGATGAAGGATTTTCCCTCAGTAACTGACACTAAACGCTACGATATCCGCTTCTAAAACTTCAGGTATCGAGCTTAGTTTGAATGTACAAATATTTTATTCACATTTTTGGGCATTTTGGGTTGAAAACGCCAAACATCCCCGCTAGATATAGGGTAGAAAGTTCTTCCCGAGTAACTGACTCTAATCCGCTTCTAAAACTTTGGGTATCGAACCAAGTAACTGACACTGAATGCACCCTTATCCGCTTCCAAAATTTTAGGTATGGAACTTTGTTTTTATTTTCAAATTTTTTATCCATATTTTTGGGCATTTGGGGTTGAAAACGACATACATTCCCGCCAGATATAGGGAAGAAAGTTTTTCCCAATAACTGACACTAATCCGCTTTTAAATCTTTTGGTATCGAACTTAATTTGAATGTACAAATATTTGATTGACATTTTTTGCATTTGGGGTTGAAAACGACAGACATCCCCGCTAGATATAGGGATGAAGGATTTTTCCTGAGTAACTGACACTAAACGCTACGATATCCGCTTCTAAAATATTAGGTATCGAGCTTAGTTTGAATGTACAAATATTTTATTCACATTTTTGGGCATTTTGGGTTGAAAACGCCAAACATCCCCGCTAGATATAGGGTAGAAAGTTCTTCCCGAGTAACTGACTGTAATCCGCGTCTAAAACTTTGGGTATCGAACCAAGTAACTGACACTGAATGCACCCTTATCCGCTTCCAAAATTTTAGGTATGGAACTTTGTTTTTATTTTCAATTTTTTTATCCATATTTTTGGGGATTTGGGGTTGAAAACGACAAACATTCCCACCAGATATAGGGAAGAAAGTTTTTCCCAATAACTGACACTAATCCGCTTTTAAATCTTTTGGTATCGAACTTAATTTGAATGTACAAATATTTGATTGACATTTTTTGCATTTGGGGTTGAAAACGACAGACATCCCCGCTAGATATAGGGATGAATGTTTCTCATAAATAATTTGCACTAAATTCTTCGATATCGGCTTCTAAAATATTAAGTATCCAGCTTAGTTTGAATGTATAAATATTTTATTCACATTTTTGGGCATCGTGGGTGGAAAACGCCAAACATCCCCGCTAGATATAAGGATGAAGGATATTTCCTGAGTAACTGACACTAAACGCTACGATATCCGCTTCTAAAACTTTAAGTATCGAGCTTAGTTTCAATGTACAAACATTTTATTCACATTTTTTGCATTTGGGGTTGAAAACGACAGACATCCCCGCTAGATATAGGGATGAATGTTTTTCTTAAATAATTTGCACTAAATTCTACGATATCCGCTTCTAAAACTTTAGGTATCGAGCTTAGTTTGAATGTACAAATATTTTATACACATTTTTGGCATTTGGGGTTGAAAACGACAAACATCCCCGCTAGATATAGGGTAGAAAGTTTTTCCCAATAACTGACACTAATCCGCTTATAAAGCTTTGGGTATCGAACCAAGTAACTGAAACTGAATGCCCCCTTATCCGCATTAAAAATTTTAGTTATGGAACTTTGTTTTTATTGTTCAAATTTGTTATACTTTTTTTTGTGATTTTGGGGTTTAAAACGACGAACATTCCCGCCAGATATAGGGAAGAAAGTTGTCTTCTAATTAATCGGCACTAACTGATACGATATCTGCTTTTAAAGTATTAGGTATTGAGATTATTTTCAATGTACAAAAATTTTATTCACATTTTTTGCATTTGGGGTTGAAAACGACAGACATCCCCGCTAGATATAGGGATGAATGTTTATCTTAAATAATTTGCACTAAATTCTACGATATCCGCTTCTAAAATATTAAGTATCGAGCTTAAATTGAATGTAAAGATATTTTATTCACATTTTTGGCAATTGGGGCTGAAAACGACAAACATCTTCGCTAGATATAGGGATGAAGGATTTTCCCTCAGTAACTGACACTAAACGCTACGATATCCGCTTCTAAAACTTTAGGGAACGAGCTTAGTTTCAATGTAAAATTATTTTATTTATATTTTATGCATTTGGGGTTGAAAACGACAAACATCCCCGCTAGATATAGGGATAAATGTTTTCTCCTAAATAATTTGCACTAAATTCTACGATATCCGCTTCTAAAATATTAGGTATCGAGCTTAGTTTCAATGTACAAATATTTTATTCACATTTTTTGCATTTGGGGTTGAAAACGACAAACATCCCCGCTAGATACAGGGATGAAAGTTTTCTTCTAATTAATCGGCACCAAATGCTACGATATCCGCTTCTAAAATATTAGGTATCGAGCTTAGTTTGAATGTACAAATATTTTATTCACATTTTTGGGCATTTTGGGTTGAAAACGCCAAACATCCCCGCTAGATATAGGGTAGAAAGTTCTTCCCGAGTAACTGACTCTAATCCGCTTCTAAAACTTTGGGTATCGAACCAAGTAACTGACACTGAATGCACCCTTATCCGCTTCCTAAATTTTAGGTATGGAACTTTGTTTTTATTTTCAATTTTTTTATCCATATTTTTGGGGATTTGGGGTTGAAAACGACAAACATTCCCGCCAGATATAGGGAAGAAAGTTTTTCCCAATAACTGACACTAATCCGCTTTTAAATCTTTTGGTATCGAACTTAATTTGAATGTACAAATATTTGATTGACATTTTTTGCATTTGGGGTTGAAAACGACAGACATCCCCGCTAGATATAGGGATGAATGTTTCTCTTAAATAATTTGCACTAAATTCTACGATATCCGCTTCTAAAATATTAAGTATCGAGCTTAAATTGAATGTAAAGATATTGTATTCACATTTTTGGCAATTGGGGCCGAAAACGACAAACATCCCCGCTAGATATAAGGATGAAGGATATTTCCTGAGTAACTGACACTAAACGCTACGATATCCGCTTCTAAAACTTTAAGTATTGAGCTTAGTTTGAATAAACAAATATTTTATACACATTTTTGGCATTTGGGGTTGAAAACGACAAACATCCCCGCTAGATATAGGGTAGAAAGTTTTTCCCAATAACTGACACTAATCCGCTTTTAAATCTTTAGGTATCGAACTTAATTTGAATGTACAAATATTTGATTGACATTTTTTGCATTTGGGGTTGAAAACGACAGACATCCCCGCTAGATATAGGGATGAATGTTTCTCTTAAATAATTTGCACTAAATTCTACGATATCCGCTTCTAAAATATTAAGTATCGAGCTTAAATTGAATGTAAAAATATTTTTTTCACATTTTTTTCATTTAGGGTTGAAAATGACAAACATCCCCGCTAGATATAGGGATGAAGGATTTTTCCTGAGTAACTGACACTAAACGCTACGATATCCGCTTCTAAAACTTTATGTATTGAGCTTAGTTTGAATAAACAAATATTTTATACACATTTTTGGCATTTGGGGTTGAAAACGACAAACATCCCCGCTAGATATAGGGATGAAAGTTTTCTTCTAATTAATCGGCACTAACTGCTACGATATCTGCTTTTAAAGTATTAGGTAGCGAGCTTAGTTTCAATGTACAAATATTTTATTCACATTTTTGGCATTTGGTGTTGAAAACGACAAACATCCCCGCTAGATATAGGGATGAAGGATTTTTCCTCAGTAACTGACACTAAACGCTACGATATCCGCTTCTAAAACTTCAGGTATCGAGCTTAGTTTGAATGTACAAATATTTTATTCACATTTTTGGGCATTTTGGGTTGAAAACGCCAAACATCCCCGCTAGATATAGGGTAGAAAGTTCTTCCCGAGTAACTGACTGTAATCCGCGTCTAAAACTTTGGGTATCGAACCAAGTAACTGACACTGAATGCACCCTTATCCGCTTCCAAAATTTTAGGTATGGAACTTTGTTTTTATTTTCAATTTTTTTATCCATATTTTTGGGGATTTGGGGTTGAAAACGACAAACATTCCCACCAGATATAGGGAAGAAAGTTTTTCCCAATAACTGACACTAATCCGCTTTTAAATCTTTTGGTATCGAACTTAATTTGAAGGTACAAATATTTGATTGACATTTTTTGCATTTGGGTTGAAAACGACAGACATCCCCGCTAGATATAGGGATGAATGTTTCTCTTAAATAATTTGCACTAAATTCTACGATATCCGCTTCTAAAATATTAAGTATCGAGCTTAAATTGAATGTAAAGATATTGTATTCACATTTTTGGCAATTGGGTCTGAAAACGACAAACATCCCCGCTAGATATAAGGATGAAGGATATTTCCTGAGTAACTGACACTAAACGCTACGATATCCGCTTCTAAAACTTTAAGTATTGAGCTTAGTTTCAATGTACAAACATTTTATTCACATTTTTTGCATTTGGGGTTGAAAACGACAGACATCCCCGCTAGATATAGGGATGAATGTTTTTCTTAAATAATTTGCACTAAATTCTACGATATCCGCTTCTAAAATATTAAGTATCGAGCTTAAATTGAATAAACAAATATTTTATACACATTTTTGGCATTTGGGGTTGAAAACGACAGACATCCCCGCTAGATATAGGGTAGAAAGTTTTTCCCAATAACTGACACTAATCCGCTTCTAAAACTTTGGGTATCGAACCAAGTAACTGACACTGAATGCACCCTTATCCGCATTCAAAATTTTAGGTATGGAACTTTGTTTTTATTTTCAAATTTTTTATCCATATTTTTGGGCATTTGGGGTTGAAAACGACAAACATTCCCGCCAGATATAGGGAAGAAAGTTGTCTTCTAATTAATCGGCACTAACTGCTACGATATCTGCTTTTAAAGTATTAGGTATCGAGCTTAGTTTCAATGTACAGATATTTTATTCACATTTTTTGCATTTGGGGTTGAAAACGACAGACATCCCCGCTAGATATAGGGATGAATGTTTCTCTTAAATAATTTGCACTAAATTCTACGATATCCGCTTCTAAAATATTAAGTATCGAGCTTAAATTGAATGTAAAGATATTTTATTCACATTTTTGGCAATTGGGGCTGAAAACGACAAACATCCCCGCTAGATATAGGGATGAAGGATTTTTCCTGAGTAACTGACACTAAACGCTACGATATCCGCTTCTAAAACTTTAAGTATTGAGCTTAGTTTGAATAAACAAATATTTTATACACATTTTTGGCATTTGGGGTTGAAAACGACAAACATCCCCGCTAGATATAGGGTAGAAAGTTTTTCCCAATAACTGACACTAATCCGCTTTTAAAACTTTAGGTATCGAACCAAGTAACTGACACTGAATGCACCCTTATCCGCATTCAAAATATTAGGAATGGAACTTTGTTTTTATTGTTCAAATTTTTTATCCATATTTTTGGGCATTTGGGGTTGAAAACGACGAACATCCCCGCTAGATATAGGGATGAATGTTTTTCTTAAATAATTTGCACTAAATTCTACGATATCCGCTTCTTAAATATTAAATATCGAGCTTAAATTGAATGTAAAGATATTGTATTCACATTTTTGGCAATTGGGGCTGAAAACGACAAACATCCCCGCTAGATATAGGGATAAAGGATTTTTCCTGAGTAACTGACACTAAACGCTACGATATCCGCTTCTAAAACTTTAAGTATTGAGCTTAGTTTGAATAAACAATTATTTTATACACATTTTTGGCATTTGGGGTTGAAAACGACAAACATCCCCGCTAGATATAGGGTAAAAAGTTTTTCCCATTAACTGACACTAATCCGCTTTTAAATCTTTAGGTATCGAACTTAATTTGAATGTACAAATATTTCATTGACATTTTTTGCATTTGGGGTTGAAAACGACAGACATCCCCGCTAGATATAGGGATGAATGTTTCTCTTAAATAATTTGCACTAAATTCTACGATATCCGCTTCTAAAATATTAAGTATGGAGCTTAAATTGAATGTAAAGATATTTTATTCACATTTTTGGCAATTGGGGCTGAAAACGACAAACATCCCCGCTAGATATAGGGATGAAGGATTTTCCCTGAGTAACTGACACTAAACGCTACGATATCCGCTTCTAAAACTTTAGGTATCGAGCTTAGTTTCAATGTACAAATATTTTATTCACATTTTTGGCATTTGGGGTTGAAAACGACAAACATCCCCGCTAGATATAGGGTAGAAAGTTCTTCCCGAGTAACTGACACTAATCCGCTTCTAAAGCTTTGGGTATCGAACCAAGTAACTGACACTGAATGCACCCTTATCCGCATTCAAAATATTAGGAATGGAACTTTGTTTTTATTGTTCAAATTTTTTATCCATATTTTTGGGCATTTGGGGTTGAAAACGACGAACATTCCCGCCAGATATAGGGAAGAAAGATTTTTCCTAATTGATTGGCACCAAATGCTACGATATCTGCATCTAAAATTTTAGGTATCGACCTTAGTTTGAATGTATAAATATTTTATTCACATTTTTGGGCATTTTGGGTTGAAAACGCCAAACATCCCCGCTAGATATAGGGTAGAAAGTTCTTCCCGAGTAACTGACACTAATCCGCTTCTAAAGCTTTGGGTATCGAACCAAGTAACTGACACTGAATGCACCCTTATCCGCATTCAAAATATTAGGAATGGAACTTTGTTTTTATTTTCAAATTTTTTATCCATATTTTTGGGGATTTGGGGTTGAAAACGACAAACATTCCCACCAGATATAGGGAAGATAGTTGTCTTCTAATTAATCGGCACTAACTGCTACGATATCTGCTTTTAAAGTATTAGGTATCGAGCTTAGTTTCAATGTACAAATATTTTATTCACATTTTTTGCATTTGGGGTTGAAAACGACAGACATCCCCGCTAGATATAGGGATGAATGTTTCTCTTAAATAATTTGCACTAAATTCTACGATATCCGCTTCTAAAATATTAAGTATGGAGCTTAAATTGAATGTAAAGATATTTTATTCACATTTTTGGCGATTGGGGCTGAAAACGACAAACATCCCCGCTAGATATAGGGATAAAGGATTTTTCCTGAGTAACTGACACAAATCGCTACGATATCCGCTTCTAAAACTTGAAGTATTGAGCTTAGTTTGAATAAACAAATATTTTATACACATTTTTGGCATTTGGGATTGAAAACGACAAACATCCCCGCTAGATATAGGGTAGAAAGTTTTTCCCAATAACTGACACTAATCCGCTTTTAAATCTTTAGGTATCGAACCAAGTAACTGACACTGAATGCACCCTTATCCGCATTCAAAATATTAGGAATGGAACTTTGTTTTTATTGTTCAAATTTTTTATCCATATTTTTGGGCATTTGGGGTTGAAAACGACGAACATTCCCGCCAGATATAGGGAAGAAAGATTTTTCCTAATTGATTGGCACCAAATGCTACGATATCTGCATCTAAAATTTTAGGTATCGACCTTAGTTTGAATGTATAAATATTTTATTCACATTTTTGGGCATCGTGGGTGGAAAACGCCAAACATCCCCGCTAGATATAGGGTAGAAAGTTCATCCCGAGAAACTGACACTAATCCGCTTCTTAAACTTTGGGTATCGAAGCAAGTAACTGACACTGAATGCACCCTTATCCGCATTCAAAACTTTAGGTATGGAACTTTATTTTTATTTTCAAATTTTTTATCCATATTTTTGGGCATTTGGGGTTGAAAACGACAAACATCCCCGCCAGATATAGGGAAGAAAGTTGTCTTCTAATTAATCGGCACTAACTGCTACGATATCTGCTTTTAAAGTATTAGGTATCGAGCTTAGTTTCAATGTACAAATATTTTATTCACATTTTATGCATTTGGGGTTGAAAACGACAAACATCCCCGCTGCATATAAGGATGAAGGTTTACTCCTAAATAATTTACACTAACTTCTACTTCTAAAATATTAGGTATCGAGCTTAGCTTGAATGTAAACATATTTTATTCACATTTTTGGCAATTAGGGCTGAAAACGACAAACATCCCTGCTAGATATAGGGTAGAAAGTTTTTCCCAATAACTGACACTAATCCGCTTTTAAATCTTTAGGTATCGAACCAAGTAACTGACAATGAATGCACCCTTATCCGCATTCCAAATATTAGGAATGGAATTTTGTTTTTATTGTTCAAATTTTTTATCCATATTTTTGGGCATTTGGGGTTGAAAACGACGAACATTCCCGCCAGATATAGGGAAGAAAGATTTTTCCTAATTGATTGGCACCAAATGCTACGATATCTGCATCTAAAATTTTAGGTATCGACCTTAGTTTGAATGTATAAATATTTTATTCACATTTTTGGGCATCGTGGGTGGAAAACGCCAAACATCCCCGCTAGATATAGGGTAGAAAGTTTTTCCCAATAACTGACACTAATCCGCTTCTAAAACTTTGGGTATCGCACCAAGTAACTGACACTGAATACACCCTTATCCGCATTCAAAATTTTAGGTATGGAACTTTGTTTTTATTTTCAAATTTTTTATCCATATTTTTGGACATTTGGGGTTGAAAACGACAAACATTCCCGCCAGATATAGGGAAGAAAGTTGTCTTCTAATTAATCGGCACTAACTGCTACGATATCTGCTTTTAAAGTATTAGGTATCGAGCTTAGTTTCAATGTACAAATATTTTATTCACATTTTTTGCATTTGGGGTTGAAAACGACAGACATCCCCGCTAGATATAGGGATGAATGTTTTCTCTTAAATAATTTGCACTAAATTCTACGATATCCGCTTCTAAAACTTTAGGTATCGAGCTTAGTTTCAAGGTACAAATATTTTATTCACATTTTATGCATTTGGGGTTGAAAACGACAAACATCCCCGCTGCATATAAGGATGAAGGTTTTCTCCTAAATAATTTGCACTAAATTCTACTTCTAAAATATTAGGTATCGTGCTTAGCTTGAATGTACACATATTTTATTCACATTTTTGGCAATTGAAGTTAAAAACGACAAACATCCCCGCTAGATATAGGGTAGAAAGTTTTTCCCAATAACTGACACTAATCCGCTTTTAAATCTTTAGGTATCGAACAAAGTAACTTACAATGAATGCACCCTTATCCGCATTCAAAATATTAGGAATGGAACTTTGTTTTTATTGTTCAAATTTTTTATCCATATTTTTGGGCATTTGGGGTTGAAAACGACGAACATTCCCGCCAGATATAGGGAAGAAAGATTTTTCCTAATTGATTGGCACCAAATGCTACGATATCTGCATCTAAAATTTTAGGTATCGACCTTAGTTTGAATGTATAAATATTTTATTCACATTTTTGTGCATCGTGGGTGGAAAACGCCAAACATCCCCGCTAGATATAGGGTAGAAAGTTTTTCCCAATAACTGACACTAATCCGCTTCTAAAACTTTGGGTATCGAACCAAGTAACTGACACTGAATACACCCTTATCCACATTCAAAATTTTAGGTATGGAACTTTGTTTTTTATTTTCAAATTTTTTATCCATATTTTTGGGCATTTGGGGTTGAGAACGACAAACATTCCCTCCAGATATAGGGAAGAAAGTTGTCTTCTAATTAATCGGCACTAACTGCTACGATATCTGCTTTTAAAGTATTAGGTAGCGAGCTTAGTTTCAATGTACAAATATTTTATTCACATTTTTGGCATTTGGGGTTGAAAACGACAAACATCCCCGCTAGATATAGGGTAGAAAGTTCTTCCCGAGTAACTGAAACTAATCCGCTTCTAAAGCTTTGGGTATCAAACCAAGTAACTGACACTGAATACACCCTCATCCGCATTCAAAATATTAGGAATGGAACTTTGTTTTTATTGTTCAAATTTTTTATCCATATTTTTGGGCATTTGGGGTTGAAAACGACGAACATTCCCGCCAGATATAGGGAAGAAAGATTTTTCCTAATTGATTGGCACCAAATGCTACGATATCTGCATCTAAAATTTTAGGTATCGACCTTAGTTTGAATGTATAAATATTTTATTCACATTTTTGGGCATCGTGGGTGGAAAACGCCAAACATCCCCGCTAGATATAGGGTAGAAAGTTCATCCCGAGAAACTGACACTAATCCGCTTCTTAAACTTTGGGTATCGAAGCAAGTAACTGACACTGAATGCACCCTTATCCACATTCAAAATTTTAGGTATGGAACTTTGTTTTTATTTTCAAATTTTTTATCCATATTTTTGGGCATTTGGGGTTGAGAACGACAAACATTCCCTCCAGATATAGGGAAGAAAGTTGTCTTCTAATTAATCGGCACTAACTGTTACGATATCTGCTTTTAAAGTATTAGGTAGCGAGCTTAGTTTCAATGTACAAATATTTTATTCACATTTTTGGGCATTTTGGGTTGAAAACGCCAAACATTCCCGCCAGATATAGGGAAGAAAGTTTTTCCCAATAACTGTCACTAATCCGCTTCTAAAACTTTGGGTATCGCACCAAGTAACTGACACTGCATACACCCTTATCCGCATTCAAAATTTTAGGTATGGAACTTTGTTTTTATTTTCAAATTTTTTATACATATTTTCGGGCATTTGGGGTTGAAAACGACAAACATTCCCGCCAGATATAGGGAAGAAAGTTGTCTTCTAATTAATCGGCACTAACTGCTACGATATCTGCTTTTAAAGTATTAGGTATCGAGCTTAGTTTCAATGTACAGATATTTTATTCACATTTTTTGCATTTGGGGTTGAAAACGACAGACATCCCCGCTAGATATAGGGATGAATGTTTTCTCTTAAATAATTTGCACTAAATTCTACGATATCCGCTTCTAAAACTTTAGGTATCGAGCTTAGTTTCAAGGTACAAATATTTTATTCACATTTTATGCATTTGGGGTTGAAAACGACAAACATCCCCGCTGCATATAAGGATGAAGGTTTTCTCCTAAATAATTTACACTAAATTCTACTTCTAAAATATTAGGTATCGAGCTTAGCTTGAATGTACACATATTTTATTCACATTTTTGGCAATTGAAGTTAAAAACGACAAACATCCCCGCTAGATATAGGGTAGAAAGTTTTTCCCAATAAATGACACTAATCCGCTTTTAAATCTTTAGGTATCGAACCAAGTAACTGACAATGAATGCACCCTTATCCGCATTAAAAATATTAGGTCTGGAAATTTTTTTTTATTGTTCAAATTTTTTATCCATATTTTTGGGCATTTGGGGTTGAAAACGACGAACATTCCCGCCAGATATAGGGAAGAAAGATTTTTCCTAATTGATTGGCACCAAATGCTACGATATCTGCATCTAAAATTTTAGGTATCGACCTTAGTTTGAATGTATAAATATTTTATTCACATTTTTGGGCATTTTTGGGTTGAAAACGACAGACATCCCCGCTAGATATAGGGTAGAAAGTTCTTCCCGATAACTGACACTAATCCGCTTCTAAAACTTTGGGTATCGAAGCAAGTAACTGACACTGAATGCACCCTTATCCGCATTCAAAATTTTAGGTATGGAACTTTGTTTTTATTTTCAAATTTTTTATCCATATTTTAGGGCATTTGGGGTTGAAAACGACAAACATTATCGCCAGATATAGGGAAGAAAGTTGTCTTCTAATTAATCGGCAGTAACTGCTACGATATCCGCTTTTAAATCTTTAGGTATCGAACTTAATTTGAATGTACAAATATTTGATTGACATTTTTTGCATTTGGGGTTGAAAACGACAAACATCCCCGCTAGATATAGGGATGAAGGATATTTCCTGAGTAACTGACACTAAACGCTACGATATCCGCTTCTAAAACTTTAGGTATCGAGCTTAGCTTGAATGTACACATATTTTATTCACATTTTATGCATTTGGGGTTGAAAACGACAAACATCGCCGCTGCATATAGGGATGAAGGTTTTCTCCTAAGTAGTTTACACTAAATCCTACTTCTAAAATATTAGGTATCGAGCTTAGCTTGAATGTACACATATTTTATTCACATTTTTGGGCATTTTGGGTTGAAAACGCCAAACATCCCCGCTAGATATAGGGTAGAAAGTTTTTCCCAATAACTGACACTAATCCGCTTCTAAAACTTTGGGTATCGAACCAAGTAACTGACACTGAATACACCCTTATCCGCATTCAAAATTTTAGGTATGGAACTTTGTTTTTATTTTCAAATTTTTTATCCATATTTTTTGCATTTGGGGTTGAAAACGACAAACATCCCCGCCGGATATCGGGATGAAAGTTTTCTTCTAATTAATCGGCACTAACTGTTACGATATCTGCTTTTAAAGTATTAGGTAGCGAGCTTAGTTTCAATGTACAAATATTTTATTCACATTTTTGGGCATTTGGGGTTGAAAACGACGAACATTCCCGCCAGATATAGGGAAGAAAGATTTTTCCCAATAACTGACACTAATCCGCTTCTAAAACTTTGGGTATCGAAGCAAGTAACTGAGACTGAATGCACCCTTATCCGCATTCAAAATTTTAGGTATGGAACTTTGTTTTTATTGTTCAAATTTTTTATCCATATTTTTGGGCATTTGGGGTTGAAAACGACGAACATTCCCGCCAGATATAGGGAAGAAAGTTGTCTTCTAATTAATCGGCACTAACTGCTACGATATCTGCTTTTAAAGTATTAGGTATCGAGCTTAGTTTCAATGTACAGATATTTTATTCACATTTTTTGCATTTGGGGTTGAAAACGACAGACATCCCCGCTAGATATAGGGATGAATGTTTTCTCTTAAATAATTTGCACTAAATTCTACGATATCCGCTTCTAAAACTTTAGGTATCGAGCTTAGTTTCAACGTACAAATATTTTATTCACATTTTATGCATTTGGGGTTGAAAACGACAAACATCCCCGCTGCATATAAGGATGAAGGTTTTCTCCTAAATAATTTACACTAAATTCTACTTCTAAAATATTAGGTATCGAGCTTAGCTTGAATGTACACATATTTTATTCACATTTTTGGCAATTGAAGTTAAAAACGACAAACATCCCCGCTAGATATATGGTAGAAAGTTTTTCCCAATAACTGACACTAATCCGCTTTTAAATCTTTAGGTATCGAACCAAGTAACTGACAATGAATGCACCCTTATCCGCATTCAAAATATTAGTAATGTAACTTTTTTTTTATTGTTCAAATTTTTTATCCATATTTTTGGGCATTTGGGGTTGAAAACGACGAACATTCCCGCCAGATATAGGGAAGAAAGATTTTTCCTAATTGATTGGCACCAAATGCTACGATATCTGCATCTAAAATTTTAGGTATCGACCTTAGTTTGAATGTATAAATATTTTATTCACATTTTTGGGCATCGTGGGTGGAAAACGCCAAACATCCCCGCTAGATATAGGGTAGAAAGTTTTTCCCAATAACTGACACTAATCCGCTTCTAAAACTTTGGGTATCGAAGCAAGTAACTGACACTGAATGCACCCTTATCCGCATTCAAAATTTTAGGTATGGAACTTTGTTTTTATTTTCAAATTTTTTATCCATATTTTAGGGCATTTGGGGTTGAAAACGACAAACATTATCGCCAGATATAGGGAAGAAAGTTGTCTTCTAATTAATCGGCAGTAACTGCTACGATATCCGCTTTTAAATCTTTTGTTATCGAACTTAATTTGAATGTACAAATATTTGATTGACATTTTTTGCATTTGCCGTTGGAACGACAGACATCCCCGCTAGATATAGGGATGAAAGATTTTTCCTGAGTAACTGACACTAAACGCTACGATATCCGCTTCTAAAACTTTAGGTATCGAGCTTAGTTTCAACGTACAAATATTTTATTCACATTTTATGCATTTGGGGTTGAAAACGACAAACATCCCCGCTGCATATAAGGATGAAGGTTTTCTCCTAAATACTTTACTCTAAATACTACATCTAAAATAGTAGGTATCGAGCTTAGCTTGAATGTACACATATTTTATTCACATTTTTGGCAATTGAAGTTAAAAACGACAAACATCCCCGCTGGATACAGGGATGAAAGTTTTCTTCTAATTAATCGGCACCAAATGCTACGATATACGCTTCTAAAATATTAGGTATCGAGCTTAGTTTTGAATGTACAAATATTTCATTCACATTTTTGCATTTGGTGTTGAAAACGACAAACATCTCCGACGGGTATGGGATTGAAAGTTTTCTTCTCATTAATCGGCACTAACTGCTACGATATCCGCTTCTAAAACTATAGGTATCGAGCTTAGCTTGAATGTACACATATTTTATTCACATTTTTTGCAATTGAAGTTAATAACGACAAACATCCCCGCTAGATATAGGGATGAAAGTTTTCTTCTAATTAATCGGCACCAAATGCTACGATATACGCTTCTAAAATATTAGGTATCGAGCTTAGCTTGAATGTACACATATTTTATTCACATTTTTGGCAATTGGGGCTGAAAACGACAAACATCCCCGCTAGATATAGGGATGAAGGATTTTTCCTGAGTAACTGACACTAAACGCTACGATATCCGCTTCTAAAACTTTAAGTATCGAGCTTAGTTTGAATAAACAAATATTTTATACACATTTTTGGCATTTGGGGTTGAAAACGACAAACATCCCCGCTAGATATAGGGAAGAAAGTTGTCTTCTAATTAATCGGCACTAACCACTACGATATCTGCTTTTAAAGTATTAGGTATCGAACTTAATTTGAAAGTACAAATATAGGATTGACATTTTTTGCATTTGGGGTTGAAAACGACAGACATCCCCGCTAGATATAGGGATGAATGTTTCTCTTAAATAATTTGCACTAAATTCTACGATATCCGCTTCTAAAATATTAAGTATCGAGCTTAAATTGAATGTAAAGATATTTTATTCACATTTTTGGCAATTGGGGCTGAAAACGACAAACATCCCCGCTAGATATAGGGATGAAGGATTTTTCCTGAGTAACTGACACTAAACGCTGCGATATCCGCTTCTAAAACTTTAAGTATTGAGCTTAGTTTGAATAAACAATTATTTTATACACATTTTTTGCATTTGGGGTTGAAAACGACAAACATCCCCGCTAGATATAGGGATAAATGTTTTCTCCTAAATAATTTGCACTAAATTCTACGATATCCGCTTCTAAAATATTAGGTATCGAGCTTAAATTGAACGTAAAGATATTTTATTCACATTTTTGGAAATTGGGGCTGAAAACGACAAACATCCCCGCTGCATATAGGGGTAAAAGATTTTTCCTAAGTAACCGACACTTAATGTTACGATATCTGCTTCTAAAATATTAGGTATCGAGCTTAGTTTCAATGTACAAATATTTTATTCACATTTTTTGCATTTGGGGTTGAAAACGACAAACATCCCCGCCGGATATAGGGATGAAAGTTTTGTCCTGAGTAACTAACACTAAACGCTACGATATCTGCTTTTAAAGTATTAGGTATCGAGCTTAGTTTCAATGTACAAATATTTTATTCACATTTTTTGCATTTGGGGTTGAAAACGACAAACATCCCCGCTAGATATAGGGATGAAAGATTTTTCCTGAGTAACTGACACTAAACGCTACGATATCCGCTTCTAAAACTTTAAGTATCGAGCTTAGTTTGAATAAACAAATATTTTATACACATTTTTGGCATTTGGGATTGAAAACGACAAACATCCCCGCTAGATATAGGGTAGAAAGTTTTTCCCAATAACTGACACTAATTCGCTTTTAAATCTTTAGGTATCGAACTTAATTTGAAGGTACAAATATTTGATTGACATTTTTTGCATTTGGGGTTGAAATCGACAGACATCCCCGCTAGATATAGGGATGAATGTTTCTCTTAAATAATTTGCACTAAATTCTACGATATCCGCTTTTAAAATAATAAGTATCGAGCTTAAATTGAATGTAATGATATTGTATTCACGTTTTTGGCAATTGGGGCTGAAAACGACAAACATTCCCGCTAGATATAGGGATGAAGGATTTTTCCTCAGTAACTGCCACAAATCGCTACGATATCCGCTTCTAAAACTTGAAGTATTGAGCTTAGTTTGAATAAACAAATATTTTATACACATTTTTGGCATTTGGGGTTGAAAACGACAAACATCCCCGCTAGATATATGGTAGAAAGTTTTTCCCAATAACTGACACTAATCCGCTTTTAAATCTTTAGGTATCGAACCAAGTAACTGACACTGAATGCACCCTTATCCGCATTCAAAATATTAGGAATGGAACTTTGTTTTTATTGTTCAAATTTTTTATCCATATTTTTGGGCATTTGGGGTTGAAAACGACGAACATTCCCGCCAGATATAGGGAAGAAAGATTTTTCCTAATTGATTGGCACCAAATGCTACGATATCTGCATCTAAAATTTTAGGTATCGACCTTAGTTTGAATGTATAAATATTTTATTCACATTTTTGGGCATCGTGGGTGGAAAACGCCAAACATCCCCGCTAGATATAGGGTAGAAAGTTCATCCCGATAACTGACACTAATCCGCTTCTAAAACTTTGGGTATCGAAGCAAGTAACTGACACTGAATGCACCCTTATCCGCATTCAAAATTTTAGGTATGGAACTTTGTTTTTATTTTCAAATTTTTTATCCATATTTTTGGGCATTTGGGGTTGAAAACGACAAACATTCCCGCCAGATATAGGGAAGAAAGTTGTCTTCTAATTAATCGGCACTAACTGCTACGATATCTGCTTTTAAAGTATTAGGTATCGAGCTTAGTTTCAATGTACAGATATTTTATTCACATTTTTTGCATTTGGGGTTGAAAACGACAGACATCCCCGCTAGATATAGGGATGAATGTTTTCTCTTAAATAATTTGCACTAAATTCTACGATATCCGCTTCTAAAACTTTAGGTATCGAGCTTAGTTTCAATGTACAAATATTTTATTCACATTTTATGCATTTGGGGTTGAAAACGACAAACATCCCCGCTGCATATAAGGATGAAGGTTTACTCCTAAATAATTTACACTAAATTCTACTTCTAAAATATTAGGTATCGAGCTTAGCTTGAATGTACACATATTTTATTCACATTTTTGGCAATTAAAGTTAAGAAACGACAAACATCCCCGCTAGATATATGGTAGAAAGTTTTTCCCAATAACTGACACTAATCCGCTTTTAAAACTTTAGGTATCGAACCAAGTAACTGACACTGAATGCACCCTTATCCGCATTCAAAATATTAGGAATGGAACTTTGTTTTTATTGTTCAAATTTTTTATCCATATTTTTGGGCATTTGGGGTTGAAAACGACGAACATTCCCGCCAGATATAGGGAAGAAAGATTTTTCCTAATTGATTGGCACCAAATGCTACGATATCTGCATCTAAAATTTTAGGTATCGACCTTAGTTTGAATGTATAAATATTTTATTCACATTTTTGTGCATCGTGGGTGGAAAACGCCAAACATCCCCGCTAGATATAGGGTAGACAGTTTTTCCCAATAACTGACACTAATCCGCTTCTAAAACTTTGGGTATCGAACCAAGTAACTGACACTGAATACACCCTTATCCGCATTCAAAATTTTATGTATGGAACTTTGTTTTTATTTTTCAAATTTTTTTTCTATCATTTTGGGCATTTGGGGTTGAAAACGACAAACATTCCCTCCAGATATAGGGAAGAAAGTTGTCTCCTAAGTAACCGGCACTAACTGCTACGATATCTGCTTTTAAAGTATTAGGTATCGAGCTTAGTTTCAATGTACAGATATTTTATTCACATTTTTTGCATTTGGGGTTGAAAACGACAGACATCCCCGCTAGATATAGGGATGAATGTTTTCTCTTAAATAATTTGCACTAAATTCTACGATATCCGCTTCTAAAACTTTAGGTATCGAGCTTAGTTTCAACGTACAAATATTTTATTCACATTTTATGCATTTGGGGTTGAAAACGACAAACATCCCCGCTGCATATAAGGATGAAGGTTTTCTCCTAAATAATTTACACTAAATTCTACTTCTAAAATATTAGGTATCGAGCTTAGCTTGAATGTACACATATTTTATTCACATTTTTGGCAATTGAAGTTAAAAACGACAAACATCCCCGCTGGATACAGGTATGAAAGTTTTCTTCAAATTAATCGGCACCAAATGCTACGATATACGCTTCTAAAATATTAGGTATCGAGCTTAGCTTGAATGTACACATATTTTATTCACATTTTTGGCAATTGAAGTTAAAAACGACAAACATCCCCGCTAGATACAGGGATGAAAGTTTTCTTCTAATTAATCGGCACCAAATGCTACGATATCCGCTTCTAAAATATTAGGTATCGAGCTTAGTTTCAATGTACAAATATTTTATTCACATTTTTTGCATTTGGGGTTGAAAACGACAGACATCCCCGCTAGATATAGGGATGAATGTTTCTCTTAAATAATTTGCACTAAATTCTACGATATCCGCTTCTAAAATATTAAGTATCGAGTTTAATTGAATGTAAAGATATTGTATTCACATTTTTGGCAATTGGGGCTGAAAACGACAAACATCCCCGCTAGATATAGGGATGAAAGTTGTCTTCTAATTAATCGGCAGTAACTGCTACGATATCCGCTTCTAAAACTTTAAGTATTGAGCTTAGTTTGAATAAACAAATATTTTATACACATTTTTGGCATTTGGGATTGAAAACGACAAACATCCCCGCTAGATATAGGGTAGAAAGTTTTTCCCAATAACTGACACTAATCCGCTTTTAAATCTTTAGGTATCGAACTTAATTTGAAGGTACAAATATTTGATTGACATTTTTTGCATTTGGGGTTGAAAACGACAGACATCCCCGCTAGATATAGGGATGAATGTTTCTCTTAAATAATTTGCACTAAATTCTACGATATCCGCTTCTAAAATATTAAGTATCGAGCTTAAATTGAATGTAAAGATATTTTATTCACATTTTTGGCATTTGGGGTTGAAAACGACAAACATCCCCGCTAGATATAGGGATGAAAGTTTTCTTCTAATTAATCGGCACCAAATGCTACGATATACGCTTCTAAAACTTTAAGTATTGAGCTTAGTTTGAATAAACAATTATTTTATACACATTTTTTGCATTTGGGGTTGAAAACGACAAACATTCCCGCCAGATATAGGGAAGAAAGTTGTCTTCTAATTAATCGGCACTAACTGCTACGATATCTGCTTTTAAAGTATTAGGTATCGAGCTTAGTTTGAATGTACAAACATTTTATTCACATTTTTGAGCATTTGGGATTGAAAACGACAGACATCCCCGCTAGATATAGGGATGAATGTTTCTCTTAAATAATTTGCACTAAATTCTACGATATCCGCTTCTAAAATATTAAGTATCGAGCTTAAATTGAATGTAAAGATATTTTATTCACATTTTTGGCAATTGGGGCTGAAAACGACAAACATCCCCGCTAGATATAGGGATGAAAGTTTTCTTCTAATTAATCGGCACCAAATTCTACGATATCCGCTTCTAAAACTTTAAGTATTGAGCTTAGTTTGAATAAACAAATATTTTATACACATTTTTGGCATTTGGGGTTGAAAACGACAAACATCCCCGCTAGATATAGGGTAGAAAGTTTTTCCCAATAACTGACACTAATCCGCTTTTAAATCTTTAGGTATCGAACTTAATTTGAAGGTACAAATATTTGATTGACATTTTTTGCATTTGGGATTGAAAACGACAGACATCCCCGCTAGGTATAGGGATGAATGTTTCTCTTAAATAATTTGCACTAAATTCTACGATATCCGCTTCTAAAATATTAAATATCGAGCTTAAATTGAATGTAAAGATATTGTATTCACATTTTTGGCAATTGGGGCTGAAAACGACAAACATCCCCGCTAGATATAGGGATGAAGGATTTTTCCTGAGTAACTGACACTAAACGCTACGATATCCGCTTCTAAAACTTTAAGTATTGAGCTTAGTTTGAATAAACAAATATTTTATACACATTTTTGGCATTTGGGGTTGAAAACGACAAACATCCCCGCTAGATATAGGGTAGAAAGTTTTTCCCAATAACTGACTCTAATCCGCTTTTAAATCTTTAGGTATCGAACTTAATTTGAATGTACAAATATTTGATTGACATTTTTTGCATTTGGGGTTGAAAACGACAGACATCCCCGCTAGATATAGGGATGAATGTTTCTCTTAAATAATTTGCACTAAATTCTACGATATCCGCTTCTAAAATATTAAGTATCGAGCTTAAATTGAATGTAAAGATATTTTATTCACATTTTTGGCAATTGGGGCTGAAAACGACAAACATCCCCGCTAGATATAGGGATGAAGGATTTTTCCTGAGTAACTGACACTAAACGCTGCGATATCCGCTTCTAAAACTTTAAGTATTGAGCTTAGTTTGAATAAACAATTATTTTATACACATTTTTTGCATTTGGGGTTGAAAACGACAAACATCCCCGCTAGATATAGGGATAAATGTTTTCTCCTAAATAATTTGCACTAAATTCTACGATATCCGCTTCTAAAATATTAGGTATCGAGCTTAAATTGAACGTAAAGATATTTTATTCACATTTTTGGAAATTGGGGCTGAAAACGACAAACATCCCCGCTGCATATAGGGGTAAAAGATTTTTCCTAAGTAACCGACACTTAATGTTACGATATCAGCTTCTAAAATATTAGGTATCGAGCTTAGTTTCAATGTACAAATATTTTATTCACATTTTTGGCAATTGGGGCTGAAAAAGACAAACATCCCAGCCGGATATAGGGATGAAAGATTTTTCCTGAGTAACTGACACTAAACGCTACGATATCTGCTTTTAAAGTATTAGGTATCGAGCTTAGTTTCAATGTACAAATATTTTATTCACATTTTTTGCATTTGGGGTTGAAAACGACAAACATCCCCGCTAGATATCGGGATGAAAGATGTTTCCTGAGTAACTGACACTAAACGCTACGATATCTGCTTTTAAAGTATTAGGTATCGAGCTTAGTTTCAATGTACAAATATTTTATACACATTTTTGGCATTTGGGATTGAAAACGACAAACATCCCCGCTAGATATAGGGTAGAAAGTTTTTCCCAATAACTGACACTAATCCGCTTTTAAATCTTTAGGTATCGAACTTAATTTGAATGTACAAATATTTCATTGACATTTTTTGCATTTGGGGTTGAAAACGACAGACATCCCCGCTAGATATAGGGATGAATGTTTCTCTTAAATAATTTGCACTAAATTCTACGATATCCGCTTCTAAAACTTTAGGTATCGAGCTTAGTTTCAACGTACAATCATTTTATTCACATTTTTGGCAATTGAAGTTAAAAACGACAAACATCCCCGCTAGATACAGGGATGAAAGTTTTCTTCTAATTAATCGGCACCAAATGCTACGATATACGCTTCTAAAATATTAGGTATCGAGCTTAGCTTGAATGTACACATATTTTATTCACATTTTTGGCAATTGAAGTTAAAAACGACAAACATCCCCGCTAGATACAGGGATGAAAGTTTTCTTCTAATTAATTGGCACCAAATGCTACGATATCCGCTTCTAAAATATTAGGTATCGAGCTTAGTTTGAATGTACAAATATTTTATTCACATTTTTGGGCATTTTGGGTTGAAAACGCCAAACATCCCCGCTAGATATAGGGTAGAAAGTTCTTCCCGAGTAACTGACTCTAATCCGCTTCTAAAACTTTGGGTATCGAACCAAGTAACTGACACTGAATGCACCCTTATCCGCTTCCAAAATTTTAGGTATGGAACTTTGTTTTTATTTTCAAATTTTTTATCCATATTTTTGGGCATTTGGGGTGGAAAACGACATACATTCCCGCCAGATATAGGGTAGAAAGTTTTTCCCAATAACTGACACTAATCCGCTTTTAAATCTTTAGGTATCGAACTTAATTTGAAGGTACAAATATTTGATTGACATTTTTTGCATTTGGGGTTGAAAACGACAGACATCCCCGCTAGATATAGGGATGAATGTTTCTCTTAAATAATTTGCACTAAATTCTACGATATCCGCTTCTAAAATATTAAATATCGAGCTTAAATTGAATGTAAAGATATTGTATTCACATTTTTGGCAATTGGGGCTGAAAACGACAAACATCCCCGCTAGATATAGGGATGAAGGATTTTTCCTGAGTAACTGACACTAAACGCTACGATATCCGCTTCTAAAACTTTAAGTATTGAGCTTAGTTTGAATGTACAGATATTTTATTCACATTTTTGGCCATTTTGGGTTGAAAACGACAAACATCCCCGCTAGATATAGGGATAAAGGATTTTTCCTGAGTAACTGACACAAATCGCTACGATATCCGCTTCTAAAACTTGAAGTATTTAGCTTAGTTTGAATAAACAAATATTTTATTCACATTTTTGGGCATTTTGGGTTGAAAACGCCAAACATCCCCGCTAGATATAGGGTAGAAAGTTTTTCCCAATAACTGACACTAATCCGCTTCTAAAACTTTGGGTATCGAACCAAGTAACTGACACTGAATGCACCCTTATCCGCATTCAAAATATTAGGAATTAAACTTTGTATTTATTGTTCAAATTTTATATCCATATTTTTGGGCATTTGGGGGTTGAAAACGACGAACATTCCCGCCAGATATACGGAAGAAAGATTTTTCCTAATTGATTGGCACCAAATGCTACGATATCTGGATCTAAAATTTTAGGTATCGACCTTAGTTTGAATTTTTAAATATTTTATTCAAATTTTTGGGCATCGTGGGTTGAAAACGCCAAACATCCCCGATAGATATAGGGTAGAAAGTTTTTCCCAATAACTGACACTAATCCGCTTCTAAAACTTTAGGTATCGATCCAAGTAACTGACACTGAATACACCCTTATCCGCATTCAAAATTTTAGGTATGGAACTTTGTTTTTATTTTCAAATTTTTTATCCATATTTTTGGGCATTTGGGGTTGAAAACGACAAACATTCCCGCCAGATATAGGGAAGAAAGTTGTCTTCTAATTAATCGGCACCAACTGCTACGATATCTGCTTTTAAAGTATTAGGTATCGAGCTTAGTTTCAATGTACAGATATTTTATTCACATTTTTTGCATTTGGGGTTGAAAACGACAGACATCCCCGCTAGATATAGGGATCAATGTTTTCTCTTAAATAATTTGCACTAAATTCTACGATATCCGCTTCTAAAACTTTAGGTATCGAGCTTAGTTTCAAGGTACAAATATTTTATTCACATTTTATGCATTTGGGGTTGAAAACGACAAACATCCCCGCTGCATATAAGGATGAAGGTTTTCTCCTAAATAATTTACACTAAATTCTACTTCTAAAATATTAGGTATCGAGCTTAGCTTGAATGTACACATATTTTATTCACATTTTTGGCAATTGAAGTTAAAAACGACAAACATCCCCGCTAGATACAGGGATGAATGTTTCTCTTAAATAATTTGCACTAAATTCTACGATATCCGCTTCTAAAATATTAAATATCGAGCTTAAATTGAATGTAAAGATATTGTATTCACATTTTTGGCAATTGGGGCTGAAAACGACAAACATCCCCGCTAGATATAGGGATAAAGGATTTTTCCTGAGTAACTGACACTAAACGCTACGATATCCGCTTCTAAAACTTCAAGTATTGAGCTTAGTTTGAATAAACAAATATTTTATACACATTTTTGGCATTTGGGATTGAAAACGACAAACATCCCCGCTAGATATAGGGTAGAAAGTTTTTCCCAATAACTGACACTAATCCGCTTTTAAATCTTTAGGTATCGAACTTAATTTGAATGTACAAATATTTGATTGACATTTTTTGCATTTGGGGTTGAAAACGACAGACATCCCCGCTAGATATAGGGATGAATGTTTCTCTTAAATAATTTGCACTAAATTCTACGATATCCGCTTCTAAAATATTAAGTATCGAGCTTAAATTGAATGTAAAGATATTGTATTCACATTTTTGGCAATTGGGGCTGAAAACGACAAACATCCCCGCTAGATATAGGGATAAAGGATTTTTCCTGAGTAACTGACACTAAACGCTACGATATCCGCTTCTAAAACTTCAAGTATTGAGCTTAGTTTGAATAAACAAATATTTTATACACATTTTTGGCATTTGGGATTGAAAACGACAAACATCCCCGCTAGATATAGGGTAGAAAGTTTTTCCCAATAACTGACACTAATCCGCTTTTAAATCTTTAGGTATCGAACTTAATTTGAATGTACAAATATTTCATTGACATTTTTTGCATTTGGGGTTGAAAACGACAGACATCCCCGCTAGATATAGGGTAGAAAGTTCTTCCCGAGTAACTGACACTAATCCGCTTTTAAATCTTTAGGTATCGAACCAAGTAACTGACACTGAATGCACCCTTATCCGCATTCAAAATATTAGGAATGGAACTTTGTTTTTATTGTTCAAATTTTTTATCCATATTTTTGGGCATTTGGGGTTGAAAACGACGAACATTCCCGCCAGATATAGGGAAGAAAGATTTTTCCTAATTGATTGGCACCAAATGCTACGATATCTGCATCTAAAATTTTAGGTATCGACCTTAGTTTGAATGTACAAATATTTTATTCACATTTTTGGGCATTTTGGGTTGAAAACGACAAACATCCCCGCTAGATATAGGGTAGAAAGTTTTTCCCAATAACTGACACTAATCCGCTTTTAAATCTTTAGGTATCGAACTTAATTTGAATGTACAAATATTTCATTGACATTTTTTGCATTTGGGGTTGAAAACGACAAACATCCCCGCTAGATATAGGGTAGAAAGTTTTTCCCAATAACTGACACTAATCCGCTTTTAAATCTTTAGGTATCGAACCAAGTAACTGACACTGAATGCACCCTTATCCGCATTCAAAATTTTAGGTATGGAACTTTGTTTTTATTTTCAAATTTTTTATCCATATTTTTGGGCATTTGGGGTTGAAAACGACAAACATTCCCGCCAGATATAGGGAAGAAAGTTGTCTTCTAATTAATCGGCACTAACTGCTACGATATCTGCTTTTAAAGTATTAGGTATCGAGCTTAGTTTCAATGTACAGATATTTTATTCACATTTTTTGCATTTGGGGTTGAAAACGACAGACATCCCCGCTAGATATAGGGATGAATGTTTCTCTTAAATAATTTGCACTAAATTCTACGATATCCGCTTCTAAAATATTAAGTATCGAGCTTAAATTGAATGTAAAGATATTGTATTCACATTTTTGGCAATTGGGTCTGAAAACGACAAACATCCCCGCTAGATATAAGGATGAAGGCTTTCTCCTAAATAATTTACACTAAATTCTACTTCTAAAATATTAGGTATCGAGCTTAGCTTGAATGTACACATATTTTATTCACATTTTTGGCAATTGAAGTTAAAAACGACAAACATCCCCGCTAGATACAGGGATGAAAGTTTTCTTCTAATTAATCGGCACCAAATGCTACGATATCCGCTTCTAAAATATTAGGTATCGAGCTTAGTTTGAATGTACAAATATTTCATTCACATTTTTGCATTTGGTGTTGAAAACGACAAACATCCCCGACGGGTATAGGATTGAAAGTTTTCTTCTCATTAATCGGCACTAACTGCTACGATATCCGCTTCTAAAACTTTAGGTATCGAGCCTAGATTCAATGTACAAATATTTTATTCACATTTTTTGCATTTGGGGTTGAAAACGACAAACATCCCCGCTAGATATAGGGATGAAAGATTTTTCCTGAGTAACTGACACTAAACGCTACGATATCCGCTTCTAAAACTTTAAGTATTGAGCTTAGTTTGAATAAACAAATATTTTATACACATTTTTGGCATTTGGGGTTGAAAACGACAAACATCCCCGCTAGATATAGGGAAGAAAGTTGTCTTCTAATTAATCGGCACTAACTGCTACAATATCTGCTTTTAAAGTATTAGGTATCGAACTTAATTTGAAAGTACAAATATAGGATTGACATTTTTTGCATTTGGGGTTGAAAACGACAGACATCCCCGCTAGATATAGGGATGAATGTTTCTCTTAAATAATTTGCACTAAATTCTACGATATCCGCTTCTAAAATATTAAGTATCGAGCTTAAATTGAATGTAAAGATATTTTATTCACATTTTTGGCAATTGGGGCTGAAAACGACAAACATCCCCGCTAGATATAGGGTAGAAAGTTCTTCCCGAGTAACTGACACTAAACGCTGCGATATCCGCTTCTAAAACTTTAAGTATTGAGCTTAGTTTGAATAAACAATTATTTTATACACATTTTTTGCATTTGGGGTTGAAAACGACAAACATCCCCGCTAGATATAGGGATAAATGTTTTCTCCTAAATAATTTGCACTAAATTCTACGATATCCGCTTCTAAAATATTAGGTATCGAGCTTAAATTGAACGTAAAGATATTTTATTCACATTTTTGGAAATTGGGGCTGAAAACGACAAACATCCCCGCTGCATATAGGGGTAAAAGATTTTTCCTAAGTAACCGACACTTAATGTTACGATATCTGCTTCTAAAATATTAGGTATCGAGCTTATTTTCAATGTTCAAATATTTTATTCACATTTTTTGCATTTGGGGTTGAAAACGACAGACATCCCCGCTAGATATAGGGATGAAAGTTTTGTCCTGAGTAACTAACACTAAACGCTACGATATCTGCTTTTAAAGTATTAGGTATCGAGCTTAGTTTCAATGTACAAATATTTTATTCACATTTTTTGCATTTGGGGTTGAAAACGACAAACATCCCCGCTAGATATAGGGATGAAAGATTTTTCCTGAGTAACTGACACTAAACGCTACGATATCCGCTTCTAAAACTTTAAGTATCGAGCTTAGTTTGAATAAACAAATATTTTATACACATTTTTGGCATTTGGGATTGAAAACGACAAACATCCCCGCTAGATATAGGGTAGAAAGTTTTTCCCAATAACTGACACTAATCCGCTTTTAAATCTTTAGGTATCGAACTTAATTTGAATGTACAAATATTTCATTGACATTTTTTGCATTTGGGGTTGAAAACGACAGACATCCCCGCTAGATATAGGGATGAATGTTTCTCTTAAATAATTTGCACTAAATTCTACGATATCCGCTTCTAAAACTTTAGGTATCGAGCTTAGTTTCAACGTACAATCATTTTATTCACATTTTTGGCAATTGAAGTTAAAAACGACAAACATCCCCGCTAGATACAGGGATGAAAGTTTTCTTCTAATTAATCGGCACCAAATGCTACGATATACGCTTCTAAAATATTAGGTATCGAGCTTAGCTTGAATGTACACATATTTTATTCACATTTTTGGCAATTGAAGTTAAAAACGACAAACATCCCCGCTAGATACAGGGATGAAAGTTTTCTTCTAATTAATCGGCACTAAATTCTACGATATCCGCTTCTAAAATATTAAGTATGGAGCTTAAATTGAATGTAAAGATATTTTATTCACATTTTTGGCATTTTGGGTTGAAAACGCCAAACATCCCCGCTAGATATAGGGTAGAAAGTTCTTCCCGAGTAACTGACACTAATCCGCTTCTAAAGCTTTGGGTATCGAACCAAGTAACTGACACTGAATGCACCCTTATCCGCGTTCAAAATTTTAGGTATGGAACTTTGTTTTTATTTTCAAATTTTTTATCCATATTTTTGGGCATTTGGGGTTGAAAACGACGAACATTCCCGCCAGATATAGGGTAGAAAGTTTTTCCCAATAACTGACACTAATCCGCTTTTAAATCTTTAGGTATCGAACTTAATTTGAAGGTACAAATATTTGATTGACATTTTTTGCATTTGGGATTGAAATCGACAGACCTCCCCGCTAGGTATAGGGATGAATGTTTCTCTTAAAAATTTTGCACTAAATTCTACGATATCCGCTTCTAAAATATTAGGTATCGAGCTTAAATTGAACGTAAAGATATTTTATTCACATTTTTGGCAATTGGGGCTGAAAACGACAAACATCCCCGCTAGATACAGGGATGAAAGTTTTCTTCTAATTAATCAGCACCAAATGCTACGATATACGCTTCTAAAATATTAGGTATCGAGCTTAGTTTGAATGTCAAAATATTTTATGCACATTTTTGGAGATTTGGTGTTGAAAACGACACACATCCCCGCCGGATATAGGGTAGAAAGTTTTTCCCAATAACTGACACTAATCCGCTTTTAAATCTTTAGGTATCGAACTTAATTTGAATGTACAAATATTTGATTGACATTTTTTGCATTTGGGGTTGAAAACGACAGACATCCCCGCTAGATATAGGGATGAATGTTTTCTCTTAAATAATTTGCACTAAATTCTACGATATCCGCTTCTAAAACTTTAGGTATCGAGCTTAGTTTCAATGTACAAATATTTTATTCACATTTTATGCATTTGGGGTTGAAAACGACAAACATCCCCGCTGCATGTAAGGATGAAGGTTTACTCCTAAATAATTTACACTAACTTCTACTTCTAAAATATTAGGTATCGAGCTTAGCTTGAATGTAAACATATTTTATTCACATTTTTGGCAATTGAAGTTAAAAACGACAAACATCCCCGCTAGATACAGGGATGAAAGTTTTCTTCTAATTAATCGGCACCAAATGCTACGATATACGCTTCTAAAATATTAGGTATCGAGCTTAGCTTGAATGTACACATATTTTATTCACATTTTTGGCAATTGAAGTTAAAAACGACAAACATCCCCGCTAGATACAGGGATGAAAGTTTTCTTCTAATTAATCGGCACTAAATGCTACGATATACGCTTCTAAAATATTAGGTATCGAGCTTAGCTTGAATGTACACATATTTTATTCACATTTTTGGGCATTTTGGGTTGAAAACGCCAAACATCCCCGCTAGATATAGGGTAGAAAGTTCTTCCCGAGTAACTGACTCTAATCCGCTTCTAAAACTTTGGGTATCGAACCAAGTAACTGACACTGAATGCACCCTTATCCGCTTCCAAAATTTTAGGTATGGAACTTTGTTTTTATTTTCAAATTTTTTATCCATATTTTTGGGCATTTGGGGTTGAAAACGACATACATTCCCGCCAGATATAGGGTAGAAAGTTTTTCCCAATAACTGACACTAATCCGCTTTTAAATCTTTAGGTATCGAACTTAATTTGAATGTACAAATATTTGATTGACATTTTTTGCATTTGGGGTTGAAAACGACAAACATCCCCGCTAGATATAGGGATGAAGGATTTTTCCTGAGTAACTGACACTAAACGCTACGATATCCGCTTCTAAAACTTTAAGTATTGAGCTTAGTTTGAATAAACAAATATTTTATACACATTTTTGGCATTTGGGATTGAAAACGACAAACATCCCCGCTAGATATAGGGTAGAAAGTTTTTCCCAATAACTGACACTAATCCGCTTTTAAATCTTTAGGTATCGAACTTAATTTGAATGTACAAATATTTGATTGACATTTTTTGCATTTGGGGTTGAAAACGACAGACATCCCCGCTAGATATAGGGATGAATGTTTCTCTTAAATAATTTGCACTAAATTCTACGATATCCGCTTCTAAAATATTAAGTATCGAGCTTAAATTGAATGTAAAGATATTTTATTCACATTTTTGGCAATTGGGGCTGAAAACGACAAACATCCCCGCTAGATATAAGGATGAAGGATATTTCCTGAGTAACTGACACTAAACGCTACGATATCCGCTTCTAAAACTTTAAGTATCGAGCTTAGTTTGAATAAACAAATATTTTATACACATTTTTGGCATTTGGGATTGAAAACGACAGACATCCCCGCTAGATATAGGGTAGAAAGATTTTTTCTAATTAATTGGCACTAAATGCTACGATATCCGCTTCTAAAATATTAGGTATCGAGCTTAAATTGAATGTAAAGATATTTTATTCACATTTTTGGCATTTTGGGTTGAAAACGCCAAACATCCCCGCTAGATATAGGGTAGAAAGTTCTTCCCGAGTAACTGACTCTAATCCGCTTCTAAAACTTTGGGTATCGAACCAAGTAACTGACACTGAATGCACCCTTATCCGCATTCAAAATTTTAGGTATGGAACTTTGTTTTTATTGTTCAAATTTTTTATCCATATTTTTGGGCATTTGGGGTGGAAAACGACATACATTCCCGCCAGATATAGGGTAGAAAGTTTTTCCCAATAACTGACACTAATCCGCTTTTAAATCTTTAGGTATCGAACTTAATTTGAAGGTACAAATATTTGATTGACATTTTTTGCATTTGGGATTGAAAACGACAGACATCCCCGCTAGGTATAGGGATGAATGTTTCTCTTAAATAATTTGCACTAAATTCTACGATATCCGCTTCTAAAATATTAAATATCGAGCTTAAATTGAATGTAAAGATATTGTATTCACATTTTTGGCAATTGGGTCTGAAAACGCCAAACATCCCCGCTAGATATAAGGATGAAGGATATTTCCTGAGTAACTGACACTAAACGCTACGATATCCGCTTCTAAAACTTTAAGTATCGAGCTTAGTTTGAATAAACAAATATTTTATACACATTTTTGGCATTTGGGATTGAAAACGACAAACATCCCCGCTAGATATAGGGTAGAAAGTTTTTCCCAATAACTGACACTAATCCGCTTTTAAATCTTTAGGTATCGAACTTAATTTGAATGTACAAATATTTCATTGACATTTTTTGCATTTGGGGTTGAAAACGACAGACATCCCCGCTAGATATAGGGATGAATGTTTTCTCTTAAATAATTTGCACTAAATTCTACGATATCCGCTTCTAAAACTTTAGGTATCGAGCTTAGTTTCAACGTACAAATATTTTATTCACATTTTATGCATTTGGGGTTGAAAACGACAAACATCCCCGCTGCATATAAGGATGAAGGTTTTCTCCTAAATAATTTACTCTAAATTCTACTTCTAAAATATTAGGTATCGAGCTTAGCTTGAATGTACACATATTTTATTCACATTTTTGGCAATTGAAGTTAAAAACGACAAACATCCCCGCTAGATACAGGGATGAAAGTTTTCTTCTAATTAATCGGCACCAAATGCTACGATATACGCTTCTAAAATATTAGGTATCGAGCTTAGCTTGAATGTACACATATTTTATTCACATTTTTGGCAATTGAAGTTAAAAACGACAAACATCCCCGCTAGATACAGGGATGAAAGTTTTCTTCTAATTAATCGGCACCAAATGCTACGATATCCGCTTCTAAAATATTAGGTATCGAGCTTAGTTTAAATGTACAAATATTTTATTTACATTTTTGGGCATTTTGGGTTGAAAACGCCAAACATCCCCGCTAGATATAGGGTAGAAAGTTCTTCCCGAGTAACTGACTCTAATCCGCTTCTAAAACTTTGGGTATCGAACCAAGTAACTGACACTGAATGCACCCTTATCCGCTTCCAAAATTTGAGGTATGGAACTTTGTTTTTTATTTTCAAATTTTTTATCCATATTTTTGGGCATTTGGGGTTGAAAACGACATACATTCCCGCCAGATATAGGGTAGAAAGTTTTTCCCAATAACTGACACTAATCCGCTTTTAAATCTTTAGGTATCGAACTTAATTTGAATGTACAAATATTTGATTGACATTTTTTGCATTTGGGGTTGAAAACGACAAACATCCCCGCTAGATATAGGGATGAAGGATTTTTCCTGAGTAACTGACACTAAACGCTACGATATCCGCTTCTAAAACTTTAAGTATTGAGCTTAGTTTGAATAAACAAATATTTTATACACATTTTTGGCATTTGGGATTGAAAACGACAAACATCCCCGCTAGATATAGGGTAGAAAGTTTTTTTCCAATAACTGACACTAATCCGCTTTTAAATCTTTAGGTATCGAACTTAATTTGAATGTACAAATATTTGATTGACATTTTTTGCATTTGGGGTTGAAAACGACAGACATCCCCGCTAGATATAGGGATGAATGTTTCTCTTAAATAATTTGCACTAAATTCTACGATATCCGCTTCTAAAATATTAAGTATCGAGCTTAAATTGAATGTAAAGATATTTTATTCACATTTTTGGCAATTGGGGCTGAAAACGACAAACATCCCCGCTAGATATAAGGATGAAGGATATTTCCTGAGTAACTGACACTAAACGCTACGATATCTGCTTCTAAAACTTTAAGTATCGAGCTTAGTTTGAATAAACAAATATTTTATACACATTTTTGGCATTTGGGATTGAAAACGACAGACATCCCCGCTAGATATAGGGTAGAAAGTTTTCTTCTAATTAATTGGCACCAAATGCTACGATATCCGCTTCTAAAATATTAGGTATCGAGCTTAGTTTAAATGTACAAATATTTTATTTACATTTTTGGGCATTTTGGGTTGAAAACGCCAAACATCCCCGCTAGATATAGGGTAGAAAGTTCTTCCCGAGTAACTGACTCTAATCCGCTTCTAAAACTTTGGGTATCGAACCAAGTAACTGACACTGAATGCACCCTTATCCGCTTCCAAAATTTGAGGTATGGAACTTTGTTTTTATTTTCAAATTTTTTATCCATATTTTTGGGCATTTGGGGTTGAAAACGACATACATTCCCGCCAGATATAGGGTAGAAAGTTTTTCCCAATAACTGACACTAATCCGCTTTTAAATCTTTAGGTATCGAACTTAATTTGAAGGTACAAATATTTGATTGACATTTTTTGCATTTGGGGTTGAAAACGACAGACATCCCCGCTAGATATAGGGATGAATGTTTCTCTTAAATAATTTGCACTAAATTCTTCGATATCCGCTTCTAAAATATTAAGTATCGAGCTTAAATTGAATGTAAAGATATTGTATTCACATTTTTGGCAATTGGGGCTGAAAACGACAAACATCCCCGCTAGATATAAGGATGAAGGATATTTCCTGAGTAACTGACACTAAACGCTACGATATCCGCTTCTAAAACTTTAAGTATTGAGCTTAGTTTGAATAAACAAATATTTTATACACATTTTTGGCATTTGGGGTTGAAAACGACAGACATCCCCGCTAGATATAGGGTAGAAAGTTTTCTTCTAACTAATCGGCACTAACTGCTACAATATCTGCTTTTAAAGTATTAGGTATCGAACTTAATTTGAATGTACAAATATTTGATTGACATTTTTTGCATTTGGGGTTGAAAACGACAGACATCCCCGCTAGATATAGGGATGAATGTTTCTCTTAAATAATTTGCACTAAATTCTACGATATCCGCTTCTAAAATATTAAGTATGGAGCTTAAATTGAATGTAAAGATATTTTATTCACATTTTTGGCAATTGAAGTTAAAATCGACAAACATCCTCGCTAGATACAGGGATGAAAGTTTTCTTCTAATTAATCGGCACTAAATGCTACGATATACGCTTCTAAAATATTAGGTATCGAGCTTAGCTTGAATGTACACATATTTTATTCACATTTTTGGGCATTTTGGGTTGAAAACGCCAAACATCCCCGCTAGATATAGGGTAGAAAGTTCTTCCCGAGTAACTGACTCTAATCCGCTTCTAAAACTTTGGGTATCGAACCAAGTAACTGACACTGAATGCACCCTTATCCGCTTCCAAAATTTGAGGTATGGAACTTTGTTTTTATTTTCAAATTTTTTATCCATATTTTTGGGCATTTGGGGTTGAAAACGACATACATTCCCGCCAGATATAGGGTAGAAAGTTTTTCCCAATAACTGACACTAATCCGCTTTTAAATCTTTAGGTATCGAACTTAATTTGAAGGTACAAATATTTGATTGACATTTTTTGCATTTGGGGTTGAAAACGACAGACATCCCCGCTAGATATAGGGATGAATGTTTCTCTTAAATAATTTGCACTAAATTCTACTATATCCGCTTCTAAAATATTAAGTATCGAGCTTAAATTGAATGTACAAATATTTTATTCACATTTTTGGCATTTGGGGTTGAAAACGACAAACATCCCCGCTAGATATAGGGATGAAAGATTTTTCCTGAGTAACTGACACTAAACGCTACGATATCCGCTTCTAAAACTTTAAGTATCGAGCTTAGTTTGAATAAACAAATATTTTATACACATTTTTGGCATTTGGGGTTGAAAACGACAAACATCCCCACTAGATATAGGGTAGAAAGTTTTTCCCAATAACTGACACTAATCCGCTTTTAAATCTTTAGGTATCGAACTTAATTTGAATGTACAAATATTTGATTGACATTTTTTGCATTTGGGGTTGAAAACGACAGACATCCCCGCTAGATATAGGGATGAATGTTTTCTCTTAAATAATTTGCACTAAATTCTACGATATCCGCTTCTAAAACTTTAGGTATCGAGCTTAGTTTCAAGGTACAAATATTTTATTCACATTTTATGCATTTGGGGTTGAAAACGACAAACATCCCCGCTGCATATAAGGATGAAGGTTTTCTCCTAAATAATTTACTCTAAATTCTACTTCTAAAATATTAGGTATCGAGCTTAGCTTGAATGTACACATATTTTATTCACATTTTTGGCAATTGAAGTTAAAAACGACAAACATCCCCGCTAGATACAGGGATGAAAGTTTTCTTCTAATTAATCGGCACCAAATGCTACGATATACGCTTCTAAAATATTAGGTATCGAGCTTAGCTTGAATGTACACATATTTTATTCACATTTTTGGCAATTGAAGTTAAAAACGACAAACATCCCCGCTAGATACAGGGATGAAAGTTTTCTTCTAATTAATCGGCACCAAATGCTACGATATCCGCTTCTAAAATATTAGGTATCGAGCTTAGTTTGAATGTACAAATATTTTATTCACATTTTTGGGCATTTTGGGTTGAAAACGCCAAACATCCCCGCTAGATATAGGGTAGAAAGTTCTTCCCGAGTAACTGACTCTAATCCGCTTCTAAAACTTTGGGTATCGAACCAAGTAACTGACACTGAATGCACCCTTATCCGCTTCCAAAATTTGAGGTATGGAACTTTGTTTTTATTTTCAAATTTTTTATCCATATTTTTGGGCATTTGGGGTGGAAAACGACATACATTCCCGCCAGATATAGGGTAGAAAGTTTTTCCCAATAACTGACACTAATCCGCTTTTAAATCTTTAGGTATCGAACTTAATTTGAAGGTACAAATATTTGATTGACATTTTTTGCATTTGGGATTGAAAACGACAGACATCCCCGCTAGGTATAGGGATGAATGTTTCTCTTAAATAATTTGCACTAAATTCTACGATATCCGCTTCTAAAATATTAAATATCGAGCTTAAATTGAATGTAAAGATATTGTATTCACATTTTTGGCAATTGGGGCTGAAAACGACAAACATCCCCGCTAGATATAGGGATGAAGGATATTTCCTGAGTAACTGACACTAAACGCTACGATATCCGCTTCTAAAACTTTAAGTATCGAGCTTAGTTTGAATAAACAAATATTTTATACACATTTTTGGCATTTGGGGTTGAAAACGACAAACATCCCCGCCGGATATAGGGATGAAAGTTTTCTTCTAATTAATCGGCACCAAATGCTACGATATACGCTTCTAAAATATTAGGTATCGAGCTTAGCTTGAATGTACACATATTTTATTCACATTTTTGGCAATTGAAGTTAAAAACGACAAACATCCCCGCTAGATACAGGGATGAAAGTTTTCTTCTAATTAATCGGCACCAAATGCTACGATATACGCTTCTAAAATATTAGGTATCGAGCTTAGTTTGAATGTAAAGATATTTTATTCACATTTTTGGCATTTTAGGTTGAAAACGCCAAACATCCCCGCTAGATATAGGGTAGAAAGTTTTTCCCAATAACTGACACTAATCCGCTTTTAAATCTTTAGGTATCGAACTTAATTTGAATGTACAAATATTTGATTGACATTTTTTGCATTTGGGGTTGAAAACGACAGACATCCCCGCTAGATATAGGGATGAATGTTTCTCTTAAATAATTTGCACTAAATTCTACGATATCCGCTTCTAAAATATTAAGTATCGAGCTTAAATTGAATGTAAAGATATTTTATTCACATTTTTGGGCATCGTGGGTGAAAACGCCAAACATCCCCGCTAGATATAAGGATGAAGGATATTTCCTGAGTAACTGACACTAAACGCTACGATATCTGCTTCTAAAACTTTAAGTATCGAGCTTAGTTTGAATAAACAAATATTTTATACACATTTTTGGCATTTGGGATTGAAAACGACAAACATCCCCGCTAGATATAGGGTAGAAAGTTTTTCCCAATAACTGACACTAATCCGCTTTTAAATCTTTAGGTATCGAACTTAATTTGAATGTACAAATATTTCATTGACATTTTTTGCATTTGGGGTTGAAAACGACAGACATCCCCGCTAGATATAGGGATGAATGTTTCTCTTAAATAATTTGCACTAAATTCTACGATATCCGCTTCTAAAATATTAAGTATGGAGCTTAAATTGAATGTAAAGATATTGTATTCACATTTTTGGCAATTGGGGATGAAAACGCCAAACATCCCCGCTAGATATAAGGATGAAGGATATTTCCTGAGTAACTGACACTAAACGCTACGATATCCGCTTCTAAAACTTTAAGTATCGAGCTTAGTTTGAATAAACAAATATTTTATACACATTTTTGGCATTTGGGATTGAAAACGACAAACATCCCCGCTAGATATAGGGTAGAAAGTTTTTCCCAATAACTGACACTAATCCGCTTTTAAATCTTTAGGTATCGAACTTAATTTGAATGTACAAATATTTGATTGACATTTTTTGCATTTGGGGTTGAAAACGACAGACATCCCCGCTAGATATAGGGATGAATGTTTCTCTTAAATAATTTGCACTAAATTCTTCGATATCCGCTTCTAAAATATTAAGCATCGAGCTTAAATTGAATGTAAAGATATTGTATTCACATTTTTGGCAATTGAAGTTAAAATCGACAAACATCCTCGCTAGATACAGGGATGAAAGTTTTCTTCTAATTAATCGGCACTAAATGCTACGATATACGCTTCTAAAATATTAGGTATCGAGCTTAGCTTGAATGTACACATATTTTATTCACATTTTTGGGCATTTTGGGTTGAAAACGCCAAACATCCCCGCTAGATATAGGGTAGAAAGTTTTTCCCAATAACTGACACTAATCCGCTTTTAAATCTTTAGGTATCGAACTTAATTTGAATGTACAAATATTTGATTGACATTTTTTGCATTTGGGGTTGAAAACGACAGACATCCCCGCTAGATATAGGGATGAATGTTTCTCTTAAATAATTTGCACTAAATTCTACGATATCCGCTTCTAAAATATTAAGTATCGAGCTTAAATTGAATGTAAAGATATTTTATTCACATTTTTGGCAATTGGGGCTGAAAACGACAAACATCCCCGCTAGATATAGGGATGAAGGATTTTTCCTGAGTAACTGACACTAAACGCTACGATATCCGCTTCTAAAACTTTAAGTATTGAGCTTAGTTTGAATAAACAAATATTTTATACACATTTTTGGCATTTGGGGTTGAAAACGACAAACATCCCCTCTAGATATAGGGATGAAGGATTTTTCCTGAGTAACTGACACTAAACGTTACGATATCCGCTTCTAAAACTTTAAGTATCGAGCTTAGTTTGAATAAACAAATATTTTATACACATTTTTGGCATTTGGGGTTGAAAACGACAAACATCCCCGCTAGATATAGGGTAGAAAGTTTTTCCCAATAACTGACACTAATCCGCTTTTAAATCTTTAGGTATCGAACTTAATTTGAATGTACAAATATTTGATTGACATTTTTTGCATTTGGGGTTGAAAACGACAGACATCCCCGCTAGATATAGGGATGAATGTTTTCTCTTAAATAATTTGCACTAAATTCTACGATATCCGCTTCTAAAACTTTAGGTATCGAGCTTAGTTTCAATGTACAAATATTTTATTCACATTTTATGCATTTGGGGTTGAAAACGACAAACATCCCCGCTGCATATAAGGATGAAGGTTTTCTCCTAAATAATTTACACTAAATTCTACTTCTAAAATATTAGGTATCGAGCTTAGCTTGAATGTACACATATTTTATTCACATTTTTGGCAATTGAAGTTAAAAACGACAAACATCCCCGCTAGATACAGGGATGAAAGTTTTCTTCTAATTAATCGGCACTAACTGCTACGATATCTGCTTTTAAAGTATTAGGTATCGAACTTAATTTGAATGTACAAATATTTGATTGACATTTTTTGCATTTGGGGTTGAAAACGACAGACATCCCCGCTAGATATAGGGATGAATGTTTCTCTTAAATAATTTGCACTAAATTCTACGATATCCGCTTCTAAAATATTAAGTATCGAGCTTAAATTGAATGTAAAGATATTTTATTCACATTTTTGGCAATTGGGGCTGAAAACGACAAACATCCCCGCTAGATATAGGGATGAAGGATTTTTCCTGAGTAACTGACACTAAACGCTGCGATATCCGCTTCTAAAACTTTAAGTATTGAGCTTAGTTTGAATAAACAATTATTTTATACACATTTTTTGCATTTGGGGTTGAACACGACAAACATCCCCGCTAGATATAGGGATAAATGTTTTCTCCTAAATAATTTGCACTAAATTCTACGATATCCGCTTCTAAAATATTAAGTATCGAGCTTAAATTGAATGTAAAGATATTTTATTCACATTTTTGGCAATTGGGGCTGAAAACGACAAACATCCCCGCTAGATATAGGGATGAAGGATTTTTCCTGAGTAACTGACACTAAACGCTGCGATATCCGCTTCTAAAACTTTAAGTATTGAGCTTAGTTTGAATAAACAATTATTTTATACACATTTTTTGCATTTGGGGTTGAACACGACAAACATCCCCGCTAGATATAGGGATAAATGTTTTCTCCTAAATAATTTGCACTAAATTTTACGATATCCGCTTCTAAAATATTAGGTATCGAGCTTAAATTGAACGTAAAGATATTTTATTCACATTTATGGAAATTGGGGCTGAAAACGACAAACATCCCCGCTGCATATAGGGGTAAAAGATTTTTCCTAAGTAACCGACACTTAATGTTACGATATCTGCTTCTAAAATATTAGGTATCGAGCTTATTTTCAATGTTCAAATATTTTATTCACATTTTTTGCATTTGGGGTTGAAAACGACAAAAATCCCAGTCGGACATAGGGATGAAAGTTTTTTCCTGAGTAACTGACAGTAAACGCTACGATATCCGCTTCTAAAACTTTAAGTATCGAGCTTAGTTTCAATGTACAAATATTTTATTCACATTTTATGCATTTGGGGTTGAAAACGACAAACATCCCCGCTGCATATAAGGATGAAGGTTTTCTCCTAAATAATTTACTCTAAATTCTACTTCTAAAATATTAGGTATCGAGCTTAGCTTGAATGTACACATATTTTATTGACATTTTTGGGCATTTTGGGTTGAAAACGCCAAACATCCCCGCTAGATATAGGGATGAATGTTTCTCTTAAATAATTTGCACTAAATTCTACGATATCCGCTTCTAAAATATTAAGTATCGAGCTTAAATTGAATGTAAAGATATTGTATTCACATTTTTGGCAATTGGGGCTGAAAACGACAAACATCCCCGCTAGATATAAGGATGAAGGATATTTCCTGAGTAACTGACACTAAACGCTACGATATCCGCTTCTAAAACTTTAAGTATTGAGCTTAGTTTGAATAAACAAATATTTTATACACATTTTTGGCATTTGGGGTTGAAAACGACAAACATCCCCGCTAGATATAGGGTAGAAAGTTCTTCCCGAGTAACTGACACTAATCCGCTTCTAAAACTTTGGGTATCGAACCAAGTAACTGACACTGAATGCACCCTTATCCGCTTCCAAAATTTTAGGTATGGAACTTTGTTTTTATTTTCAAATTTTTTATCCATATTTTTGGGCATTTGGGGTTGAAAACGACATACATTCCCGCCAGATATAGGGTAGAAAGTTTTTCCCAATAACTGACACTAATCCGCTTTTAAATCTTTAGGTATCGAACTTAATTTGAAGGTACAAATATTTGATTGACATTTTTTGCATTTGGGGTTGAAAACGACAGACATCCCCGCTAGATATAGGGATGAATGTTTCTCTTAAATAATTTGCACTAAATTCTTCGATATCCGCTTCTAAAATATTAAGTATCGAGCTTAAATTGAATGTAAAGATATTGTATTCACATTTTTGGCAATTGGGGCTGAAAACGACAAACATCCCCGCTAGATATAAGGATGAAGGATATTTCCTGAGTAACTGACACTAAACGCTACGATATCCGCTTCTAAAACTTTAAGTATTGAGCTTAGTTTGAATAAACAAATATTTTATACACATTTTTGGCATTTGGGGTTGAAAACGACAAACATCCCCGCTAGATATAGGGTAGAAAGTTTTTCCCAATAACTGACACTAATCCACTTTTAAATCTTTAGGTATCGAACTTAATACGAAGGTACAAATATTTGATTGACATTTTTTGCATTTGGGCTGAAAACGACAAACATCCCCGCTAGATATAGGGATGAAGGATTTTTCCTGAGTAACTGACACTAAACGCTACGATATCCGCTTCTAAAACTTTAAGTATTGAGCTTAGCTTGAATAAACAAATATTTTATACACATTTTTGGCATTTGGGGTTGAAAACGACAGACATCCCCGCTAGATACAGGGATGAAAGTTTTCTTCTAATTAATCGGCACCAAATGCTACGATATACGCTTCTAAAATATTAGGTATCGAGCTTAGCTTGAATGTACACATATTTTATTCACATTTTTGGCAATTGGGGCTGAAAACGACAAACATCCCCGCTAGATATAGGGATGAAAGTTTTCTTCTAATTAATCGGCACCAAATGCTACGATATACGCTTCTAAAATATTAGGTATCGAGCTTAGCTTGAATGTACACATATTTTATTCACATTTTTGGCAATTGAAGTTAAAAACGACAAACATCCCCGCTAGATACAGGGATGAATGTTTCTCTTAAATAATTTGCACTAAATTCTACGATATCCGCTTGTAAAATATTAAGTATCGAGCTTAAATTGAATGTAAAGATATTTTATTCACATTTTTGGCAATTGGGGCTGAAAACGACAAACATCCCCGCTAGATATAGGGATGAAGGATTTTCCCTCAGTAACTGACACTAAACGCTACGATATCCGCTTCTAAAACTTCAGGTATCGAGCTTAGTTTGAATGTACAAACATTTTATTCACATTTTTGGGCATTTTGGCTTGAAAACGCCAAGCATCCCCGCTAGATGTAGGGTAGTAAGTTCTTCCTGAGTAACTGACTCTAATCCGCTTCTAAAACTTTGGGTATCGAACCAAGTAACTGACACTGAATGCACCCTTATCCGCATTCAAAATTTTAGGTATGGAACTTTGTTTTTATTGTTCAAATTTTTTATCCATATTTTTGGGCATTTGGGGTTGAAAACGACAAACATCCCCGCTAGATATAGGGTAGAAAGTTTTTCCCAATAAATGACACTAATCCGCTTTTAAATCTTTAGGTATCGAACTTAATTTGAATGTACAAATATTTGATTGACATTTTTTGCATTTGCCGTTGAAAACGACAGACATCCCCGCTAGATATAGGGATGAATGTTTCTCTTAAATAATTTGCACTAAATTCTACGATATCCGCTTCTAAAATATTAAGTATCGAGCTTAAATTGAATGTAAAGATATTGTATTCACATTTTTGGCAATTGGGGCTGAAAACGACAAACATCCCCGCTAGATATAAGGATGAAGGATATTTCCTGAGTAACTGACACTAAACGCTACGATATCCGCTTCTAAAACTTTAAGTATTGAGCTTAGTTTGAATAAACAAATATTTTATACACATTTTTGGCATTTGGGGTTGAAAACGACAAACATCCCCGCTAGATATAGGGTAGAAAGTTTTTCCCAATAACTGACACTAATCCGCTTTTAAATCTTTAGGTATCGAACTTAATACGAATGTACAAATATTTGATTGACATTTTTTGCATTTGGGGTTGAAAACGACAGACATCCCCGCTAGATATAGGGATGAATGTTTCTCTTAAATAATTTGCACTAAATTCTTCGATATCCGCTTCTAAAATATTAAGTATCGAGCTTAAATTGAATGTAAAGATATTGTATTCACATTTTTGGCAATTGGGGCTGAAAACGACAAACATCCCCGCTAGATATAGGGATGAAGGATTTTTCCTGAGTAACTGACACTAAACGCTACGATATCCGCTTCTAAAACTTTAAGTATTGAGCTTAGTTTGAATAAACAAATATTTTATACACATTTTTGGCATTTGGGGTTGAAAACGACAAACATCCCCGCTAGATATAGGGTAGAAAGTTTTTCCCAATAACTGACACTAATCCGCTTTTAAATCTTTAGGTATCGAACTTAATTTGAATGTACAAATATTTTATTCACATTTTATGCATTTGGGGTTGAGACCGACAGACATCCCCGCTAGATATATGGATAAATGTTTTCTCCTATATAATTTGCACTAAATTCTACGATATCCGCTTCTAAAATATTAGGTATCGAGCTTAAATTGAATGTAAAGATATTGTATTCACGTTTTTGGCAATTGGGGCTGAAAACGACAAACATCCCCGCTAGATATAGATATATAGATATATTTCTTATGCATTTTATCCATATAGCATGAAAAGGAGAAACCGAACAATATAACTTCGTACTTAACCTACGAAAGTGTAAATACGATTTTCAGTTAATTAAGCATAACTTCGTTAATACACGATTCAATATAGAAAAAAACGAAGACAGCAAACAAGAAAACTTTTTGTTTAACATACGAAAATGCGAATGCGATTTTTAGGTTTTTGACAAAATTCACTTTTTTAGGTTCGACACTAGACAATATGCAAACATTGCATAATATGTGAATATTTTCACTTCTCGTGAAGCTAAAAACTGTTTTTCTGGTATTTGACATCTTCGATAATACACGATTCAATATAGCATGAAAAGATGAAACCGAACAATATAACGTCGTGCTTAACCTACGAAAGTGTGAATACGATTTTTCAGTTTATTAAGCATGCACGTTTCAGGGATCCAAACTAAACATTACTCAAACAGCTCGTAGTATGTGAACATTTTTACTTCTCGTGATGCTATAAACAGATATTCGCATATTGGATATTTCTGATAATACACGATTCAATATAGAAAAAAACGAAAACAGCAAACAAGAAAACTTTTTGTTTAACATTCGAAAATGCGGATAAGATTTTTAGTTTTCTGACATAATTCACTTTTTAAGGTTCGACACTAGACAATATGCAAACATTGCATTATATGTGAACATTTTTACTTCTCGCGATGCTAAAAACTGTTATTCTCATATTTGGCATCTTCGATAATACACAATTCAATATAGCATGAAAAGGAGATACCGAACAATATAACTTCGTGCTTAACCGACGAAAGTGTCAATAGGATTTTTAAGTTTATTAAGCATGCACGTTTCAGGGATCCAAACTAAACATTGCTCAAACATTGCGTAGTATCTGATCATTTTTACTTCTCGTGATGCTAAAAACAGTTATTCGCATATTGGATATTTTTGATAATACACGATTCAATATAGCAGAAAAGAATGAAAGCAAACAATAAATCTTTTTGTTTAACATACGAAAATGCGGATACGATTTTTAGGATTTTGACAAAATTCACTTTTTTAGGTTCGACACTAGACAATATGCAAACATTGCATAATATGTGAACATTTTTACTTCTAGCGAAGCTAAAAACTGTTATTCTCATATTTGGCAACTTCGATAATACACAATTCAATACAGCATGAAAAGATAAATCCGAACAATATAACTTCGTGCTTAACCTACGAAAGTGTAAATACGATTTTTCAGTTTATTAAGCATAACTTAGATAATACACGATTCAATATAGAAAAAAACGAAGACTGCAGACAATAAAGCGTTTTGTTGAACATACGAAAATGCGTATACGATTTTTAGTTTTCTGACATAATTCACTTTTTTAGGTTCGACACTAGACAATATGCAAACATTGCATTATATGTGAATATTTTTACTTCTCGCGAAGCTAAAAACTGTTATTCTCATATTTGGCATCTTCGATAATACACAATTCAATACAGCATGAAAAGTTAAATCCGAACAATATTACCTCGTCCTTAACCTACGAAAGTGTAAATACGATTTTTCAGTTTATTAAGCATGCACGTTTCAGGGATCCAAACTAAACATTACTCAAACATTGCGTAGTATGTGAACATTTTTACTTCTCGTGATGCTAAAAACAGTTATTCGCATATTTGATATTTTTGATAATACACGATTTAATATAGCATAAAAGGATGAAAGCGAGCAATAAAACATTTTGTTTAACATACGAAAATGCGGATACGATTTTTAGGTTTTTGACAAAATTCACTTTTTTAGGTTCCACACTAGACAATATGCAAACATTGCATAATATGTGAATATTTTCACTTCTCGTGAAGCTAAAAACTGTTTTTATGGTGTTTGACATCTTCGATAATACACGATTCAATATAGCATGAAAAGATGAAACCGAACAATATAACGTCGTGCTTAACCTACGAAAGTGTAAATACGATTTTTGAGTTCATTAAGCATAACTTAGATAATACACGATTCAATATAGAAAAAAACGACGACAGCAAACAATAAAACTTTTTGTTTATCATACGAAAATGCGGATACGATTTTTAGTTTTCTGACATAATTCACTTTTTTAGGTTCGACACTAGACAATATGCAAACATTGCATTATATGTGAACATTTTTACTTCTCGCGAAGCTAAAAACTGTTATTCTCATATTTGGCATCTACGATAATACACAATTCAATATAGCATGAAAAGGAGAAACCGAACAATATAACTTCGTGCTTAACCTACGAAAGTGTAAATACAATTTTTAAGTTTATTAAGCATGCATGTCTCAAGGTTCGAAACTAAACATTACTCAAACATTGCGTAGTATCTGATCATTTTTACTTCTCGTGATGCTATAAACAGTTATTCGCATATTGGATATTCTTGATAATACACGATTCAATATAGCATAAAAGGATGAAAGCGAGCAATAAAACTTATTGTTTAACATACGAAAATGCGGATACGATTTTCAGGTTTTTGACAAAATTCACTTTTTCAGGTTGGACACTAGACAATATGCAAACATTGCATAATATGTGAACATTTTTACTTCTAGCGAAGCTAAAAACTGTTATTCTCATATTTGGCAACTTAGATAATACACGATTCAATATAGCATGAAAAGATGAAACCGAACAATATAACGTCGTGCTTAACCTACGAAAGTGTAAATACGATTTTTCAGTTTATTAAGCATAACTTCGTTAATACACGATTCAATATAGAAAAAAACGAAGACAGCAAACAAGAAAACTTTTTGTTTAACATTCGAAAATGCGGATACGATTTTTAGTTTTCTGACATAATTCACTTTTTAAGGTTCGACACTAGACAATATACAAACATTGCATTATATATGAACATTTTTACTTCTCGTGATGCTAAAAACTGTTATTCTGGTATTTGACATCTTCGATAATACACGATTCAATATAGCATGAAAAGATGAAACCGAACAATATAACTTCGTACTTAACCTACGAAAGTGTAAATACGATTTTTCAGTTTATTAAGCATGCACGTTTCAAGGTTCGAAACTAAACATTACTCAAACATTGCGTAGTATGTGAATAATTTTACTTCTCGTGATGCTAAAAACAGTTATTTGCATATTTGATATTTTTGATAATACACGATTCAATATAGAAAAAAACGACGACAGCAAACAATAAAACTTTTTGTTTATCATACGAAAATGCGGATACGATTTTCAGGTTTTTGACAAAATTCACTTTTTTATGTTCGACACTAGACAATATACAATTATTGCATAATATCTGAACATTTTTACTTCTGGCGAAGCTAAAAATTGTTATTCTTGTATTTGACAGCTTCGATAATACACGATTCAATAAAGCATGAAAAGATGAAACAGAAAAATATAACTTCCTACTTAGCCAACGAAAGTGTAAATACGATTTTTCTGTTTATTAGGCATAACTTCGATAATACACGATTCAATATAGAAAAAAACGAAGACAGCAAACAATAAAACTTTTTGTTGAACATACGAAAATGCGGATACGATTTTTAGTTTTCTGACATAATTCACTTTTTTAGTTTCGACACTAGACAATATGCAAACATTGCATACTATGTGAACATTTTTACTTCTAGCGAAGCTATAAACAGTTATTCGCATATTGGATATTTTTGATAATACACGATTCAATATAGAAAAAAACGACGAAGGCAAACAATAAAACTTTTTGTTGAACATACGAAAATGCGAATACGATTTTTAGTTTTCTGACATAATTCACTTTTTTAGGTTCGACACTAGACAATATACAAACATTGCATAATATGTAAACATTTTTACTTCTCGCGAAGCTATAAACTGTTATTCTCATATTTGGCAACTTCGATAATACACAATTCAATATAGCATGAAAAGATGAATCCGAACAATATTACTTCGTGCTTAACCTACGAAAGTGTAAATACGATTTTTCAGTTTATTAACCATAACTTAGATAATAAACGATTCAATATAGAAAAAAACGACGACAGCAAACAATAAATCTATTTGTTGAACATACGAAAATGCGTATACGATTTTTAGTTTTCTGACATAATTCACTTTTTAGGGTTCGACACTAGACAATATGCAAACATTGCATTATATGTGAACATTTTTACTCCTCGCGATGCTAATAACTGTTATTCTGGTATTTGACATCTTCGAAAATACACGATTCAATATTGCATGAAAAGATGAAACCGAACAATATAACTTCGTGCTTAACCTACGAAAGTGTAAATACGATTTTTAAGTTTATTAAGCATGCACGTCTCAAGGTTCGAAACTAAACATTACTCAAACATTGCGTAGTATGTGAACATTTTTACTTCTCGTGATGCTTAAAACAGTTATTCGCATATTTGATATTTTTGATAATACACGATTCAATATAGATAAAAACGAAGACAGCAAACAATAAAACTTTTTGTTTATCATACGAAAATGCGGATACGATTTTTATTTTTCTGACATAATTCACTTTTTTAGGTTCGACACTAGACAATATACAAACATTGCATTATATGTGAACATTTTTACTTCTCGCGAAGCTAAAAACTGTTATTCTCATATTTGGCAACTTCGATAATACACAATTCAATACAGCATGAAAAGATAAATTCGAACAATATAACTTCGTACTTAACCTACTAAAGTGTAAATACGATTTTTCAGTTTATTAAGCATAACTTAGATAATACACGATTCAATATAGAAAAAAACGAAGACTGCAAACAATAAAGCTTTTTGTTGAACATACGAAAATGCGTATACGATTTTTAGTTTTCTGACATAATTCACTTTTTAGGGTTCGACACTAGACAATATGCAAACGTTGCATTATATGTGAATATTTTTACTCCTCGCGATGCTAATAACTGTTATTCTGGTATTTGACATCTTCGAAAATACACGATTTAATATTGCATGAAAAGATGAAACCGAACAATATAACTTCGTGCTTAACCTACGAAAGTGTAAATACGATTTTTAAGTTTATTAAGCATGCACGTCTCAAGGTTCGAAACTAAACATTACTCAAACATTGCGTAGTATGTGAACATTTTTACTTCTCGTGATGCTTAAAACAGTTATTCGCATATTTGATATTTTTGATAATACACGATTCAATATAGATAAAAACGACGACAGCAAACAATAAAACTTTTTGTTTATCATACGAAAATGCGGATACGATTTTTAGTTTTCTGACATAATTCACTTTTTTAGGTTCGTCATTAGACAATATACAAACATTGCATTATATGTGAACATTTTTACTTCTCGCGAAGCTAAAAACTGTTATTCTCATATTTGGCAACTTCGATAATACACAATTCAATACAGCATGAAAAGATAAATTCGAACAATATAACTTCGTACTTAACCTACGAAAGTGTAAATACGATTTTTCAGTTTATTAAGCATAACTTCGATAATACACGATTCAATATAGAAAAAAACGAAGACAGCAAACAATAAAACTTTTTGTTGAACATACGAAAATGCGGATACGATTTTTAGTTTTCTGACATAATTCACTTTTTAGGGTTCGACACTAGACAATATGCAAACATTGCATTATATGTGAATATTTTTACTCCTCGCGATGCTAATAACTGTTATTCTGGTATTTGACATCTTCGAAAATACACGATTCAATATTGCATGAAAAGATGAAACCGAACAATATAACTTCGTACTTAACCTATGAAAGTGTAAATACAATTTTTAAGTTTATTAAGCATGCATGTCTCAAGGTTCGAAACTAAACATTACTCAAACATTGCGTAGTATCTGATCATTTTTACTTCTCGTGATGCTATAAACAGTTATTCGCATATTGGATATTCTTGATAATACACGATTCAATATAGCATAAAAGGATGAAAGCGAGCAATAAAACTTATTGTTTAACATACGAAAATGCGGATACGATTTTCAGGTTTTTGACAAAATTCACTTTTTCAGGTTGGACACTAGACAATATGCAAACATTGCATAATATGTGAACATTTTTACTTCTAGCGAAGCTAAAAACTGTTATTCTCATATTTGGCAACTTCGATAATACACAATTCAATACAGCATGAAAAGATAAATCCGAACAATATTACCTCGTGCTTAACTTACGAAAGTGTAAATGATGCTAAAAAGATTTATTCGCATATTTGATATTTTTGATAATACACGATTCAATATAGAAAAAAACGAAGACGGCAAACAAGAAAACTTTTTGTTTAACATACGAAATTCCGAATGCGATTTTTAGGTTTTTGACAAAATTCACTTTTTCAGGTTCGACACTAGACAATATGCAAACATTGCATAATATGTGAATATTCTCACTTCTCATGAAGCTAAAACCTGTTTTTCTGGTATTTGACATCTTCGATAATACACGATTCAATATAGCATGAAAAGATGAAACCGAACAATATAACGTCGTGCTTAACCTACGAAAGTGTAAAAAGGATTTTTCTGTTTATTAAGCATAACTTCGATAATACACGATTCAATATAGAAAAAAACGAAGACAGCAAACAATAAAACTTTTTGTTGAACATACGAAAATGCGGATACGATTTTTAGTTTTCTGACATAGTTCACTTTTTAGGGTTCGACTCTAGACAATTTGCAAACATTGCATTATATGTGAAAATTTTTACTTCTCGCGATGCTAATAACTGTTATTCTGGTATTTGACATCTTCGATAATACACGATTCAATATAGCATGAAAAGATGAAACCGAACAATATAACTTCGTACTTAACCTACGAAAGTGTAAATACGATTTTTCAGTTTATTAAGCATGCACGTTTCAAGGTTCGAAAAGAAACATTACTCAAACATTGCGTAGTATGTGAATAATTTTACTTCTCGTGATGCTAAAAACAGTTATTCGCATATTTGATATTTTTGATAATACACGATTCAATATAGAAAAAATCGACGACAGCAAACAATAAAACTTTTTGTTTATCATACGAAAATGCGGATACGATTTTCAGGTTTTTGACAAAATTCACTTTTTTATGTTCGACACTAGACAATATACAATTATTGCATTATATGTGAACATTTTTACTTCTCGCGAAGCGAAAAACTGTTATTCTCATATTTGGCAACTTCGATAATACACAATTCAATACAGCATGAAAAGATAAATCCGAACAATATTACCTCTTGCTTAACTTACGAAAGTGTAAAAAGGATTTTTCTGTTTATTAAGCATAACTTCGATAATACACGATTCAATATAGAAAAAAACGAAGACAGCAAACAATAAAACTTTTTGTTGAACATACGAAAATGCGGATACGATTTTTAGTTTTCTGACATAATTCACTTTTTAGGGTTCGACACTAGACAATATGCAAACATTGCATTATATGTGAATATTTTTACTCCTCGCGATGCTAATAACTGTTATTCTGGTATTTGACATCTACGAAAATACACGATTCAATATTGCATGAAAAGATGAAACCGAACAATATAACTTCGTACTTAACCTACGAAAGTGTAAATACGATTTTTCAGTTTATTAAGCATGCATGTCTCAAGGTTCGCAACTAAACATTACTCAAACATTGCGTAGTATCTGATCATTTTTACTTCTCGTGATGCTATAAACAGTTATTCGCATATTGGATATTCTTGATAATACACGATTCAATATAGCATAAAAGGATGAAAGCGAGCAATAAAACTTATTGTTTAACATACGAAAATGCGGATACGATTTTCAGGTTTTTGACAAAATTCACTTTTTCAGGTTGGACACTTGACAATATGCAAACATTGCATAATATGTGAACATTTTTACTTCTAGCGAAGCTAAAAACTGTTATTCTCATATTTGGCAACTTCGATAATACACAATTCAATACAGCATGAAAAGATAAATCCGAACAATATTACCTCGTGCTTAACTTACGAAAGTGTAAATGTAGCTAAAAACATTTATTCGCATATTTGATATTTTTGATAATACACGATTCAATATAGAAAAAAACGAAGACTGCAAACAATAAAACTTTTTGTTTAACATACGAAAATCCGAATGCGATTTTTAGGTTTTTGACAAAATTCACTTTTTTAGGTTCGACACTAGACAATATGCAAACATTGCATAATATGTGAATATTTTCACTTCTCGTGAAGCTAAAAACTGTTTTTCTGGTATTTGACATCTTCGATAATACACAATTCAATACAGCATGAAAAGATAAATCCGATTAATATTACCTCGTGCTTAACCTACGAAAGTGTAAATATGATTTTTCAGTTTATTAAGCATGCACGTTTCAGGGATCCAAACTAAACATTACTCAAACATTGCGTAGTATGTGAACATTTTTACTTCTCGTGATGCTAAAAACAGTTATTCGCATATTTGATATTTTTGATAATACACCATTCAATATAGAAAAAAACGACGACAGCAAACAATAAAACTTTTTGTTTATCATACGAAAATGCGGATACGATTTTTAGTTTTCTGACATAATTCACTTTTTTAGGTTCGACACTAGACAATATACAAACATTGCATTATATGTGAACATTTTTACTTCTCGCGAAGCTAAAAACTGTTATTCTCATATTTGGCATCATCGATAATACACAATTCAATATAGCATGAAAAGGAGAAACCGAACAATATAACTTCGTGCTTAACCTACGAAAGTGTAAATACGATTTTTAAGTTTATTAAGCATGCACGTCTCAAGGTTCGAAACTAAACATTACTCAAACATTGCGTAGTATGTGAATAATCTTACTTCTCGTGATGCTAAAAACAGTTATTTGCATATTTGATATTTTTGATAATACACGATTCAATATAGAAAAAAACGACGACTGCAAACAAGAAAACTTTTTGTTTAACATACGAAATTCCGAATGCGATTTTTAGGTTTCTGACAAAATTCACTTTTTTAGGTTCGACACTAGACAATATGCAAACATTTCATAATATGTGAATATTTTCACTTCTCGTGAAGCTAAAAACTGTTTTTATGGTATTTGACATCTTCGATAATACACGAATCAATATAGCATGAAAAGATAAATCCGATTAATATTACCTCGTGCTTAACCTACGAAAGTGTAAATACGATTTTTCAGTTTATTAAGCATGAACGTTTCAGGGATCCAAACTAAACATTACTCAAACATTGCGTAGTATGTGAACATTTTTACTTCTCGTGATGCTAAAAACAGTTATTCGCATATTTGATATTTTTGATAATACACCATTCAATATAGAAAAAAACGACGACAGCAAACAATAAAACTTTTTGTTTATCATACGAAAATGCGGATACGATTTTTAGTTTCAGGGATCCAAACTAAACATTACTCAAACATTGCGTAGTATGTGAACATTTTTACTTCTCGCGAAGCTAAAAACTGTTATTCTCATATTTGGCATCTTCGATAATACACAATTCAATATAGCATGAAAAGGAGAAACCGAACAATATAACTTCGTGCTTAACCTACGAAAGTGTAAATACGATTTTTAAGTTTATTAAGCATGCACGTCTCAAGGTTCGAAACTAAACATTACTCAAACATTGCGTAGTATGTGAACATTTTTACTTCTCGTGATGCTTAAAACAGTTATTCGCATATTTGATATTTTTGATAATACACGATTCAATATAGATAAAAACGAAGACGGCAAACAAGAAAACTTTTTGTTTAACATACGAAATTCCGAATGCGATTTTTAGGTTTTTGACAAAATTCACTTTTTTAGGTTCGACACTAGACAATATGCAAACATTGCATTATATGTGAATATTTTCACTTCTCATGAAGCTAAAACCTGTTTTTCTGGTATTTGACATCTTCGATAATACACAATTCAATATAGCATGAAAAGATGAAACAGAAAAATATAACTTCGTACTTAGTCAACGAAAGTGTAAATACGATTTTTCAGTTTATTAAGCATAACTTAGATAATACACGATTCAATATAGAAAAAAACGAAGACTGCAAACAATAAAACTTTTTGTTTATCATACGAAAATGCGGATACGATTTTTAGTTTTCTGACATAATTCACTTTTTTAGTTTCGACACTAGACAATATGCAAACATTGCATACTATGTGAACATTTTTACTTCTAGCGAAGCTATAAACAGTTATTCGCATATTTGGCATCTACGATAATACACAATTCAATATAGCATGAAAAGGAGAAACCGAACAATATAACTTCGTGCTTAACCTACGAAAGTGTAAATACGATTTTTTAAGTTTATTAAGCATGCATGTCTCAAGGTTCGCAACTAAACATTACTCAAACATTGCGTAGTATCTGATCATTTTTACTTCTCGTGATGCTATAAACAGTTATTCGCATATTGGATATTTTTGATAATACACGATTCAATATAGCATAAAAGGATGAAAGCGAGCAATAAAACTTATTGTTTAACATACGAAAATGCGGATACGATTCTCAGGTTTTTGACAAAATTCACTTTTTCAGGTTCGACACTAGACAATATACAATTATTGCATAATATCTGAACATTTTTACTTCTTGCGAAGCTACAAACCGTTATTCTCATATTTGGCAACTTAGATAATACACGATTCAATATAGCATGAAAAGATGAAACAGAAAAATATAACTTCCTACTTAGCCAACGAAAGTGTAAATACGATTTTTCTGTTTATTACGCATAACTTCGATAATACACGATTCAATATAGAAAAAAACGAAGACTGCAAACAATAAAACTTTTTGTTTATCATACGAAAATGCGGATACGATTTTTAGTTTTCTGACATAATTCACTTTTTTAGGTTCGACACTAGACAATATGCAAACATTGCATAATATGTGAATATTTTCACTTCTCATGAAGCTAAAACCTGTTTTTCTGGTATTTGAAATCTTCGATAATACACGATTCAATATAGCATGAAAAGGAGAAACCGAACAATATAACTTCGTGCTTAACCTACGAAAGTGTAAATACGATTTTTAAGTTTATTAAGCATGCACGTCTCAAGGTTCGAAACTAAACATTACTCAAACATTGCGTAGTATCTGATCATTTTTACTTCTCGTGATGCTAAAAACAGTTATTCGCATATTGGATATTTTTGATAATACACGATTCAATATAGCATAAAAGGATGATAGCGAGCAATAAAACTTTTTGTTTAACATACGAAAATGCCGATACGATTTTCAGGTTTTTGACCAAATTCACTTTTTTATGTTCGACACTAGACAATATACAATTATTGCATAATATGTGAACATTTTCACTTCTCGCGAAGCTAAAAACTGTTATTCTCATATTTGGCATCTTCGATAATACACAATTCAATACAGCATGAAAAGTTAAATCCGAACAATATTACCTCGTGCTTAACCTACGAAAGTGTAAATACGATTTTTCAGTTTATTAAGCATGCACGTTTCAGGGATCCAAACTAAACATTACTCAAACATTGCGTAGTATGTGAACATTTTTACTTCTCGTGATGCTAAAAACAGTTATTCGCATATTTGATATTTTTGATAATACACGATTCAATATAGCATAAAAGGATGAAAGCGAGCAATAAAACTTTTTGTTTAACATACGAAAATGCGGATACGATTTTTAGGTTTTTGACAAAATTCACTTTTTTAGGTTCGACACTAGACAATATGCAAACATTGCATTATATGTGAACATTTTTACTTCTCGCGAAGCTAAAAACTGTTATTCTCATATTTGGCATCTTCGATAATACACAATTCAATACAGCATGAAAAGTTAAATCCGAACAATTATACCTCGTGCTTAACTTACGAAAGTGTAAGTGATGCTAAAAACATTTATTCGCATATTTGATATTTTTGATAATACACGATTCAATATAGAAAAAAACGAAGACTGCAAACAATAAAACTTTTTGTTTAACATACGAAAATCCGAATGCGATTTTTAGGTTTTTGACAAAATTCACTTTTTTAGGTTCGACACTAGACAATATGCAAACATTGCATAATATGTGAATATTTTCACTTCTCGTGAAGCTAAAAACTGTTTTTCTGGTATTTGACATCTTCGATAATACACAATTCAATACAGCATGAAAAGATAAATCCGATTAATATTACCTCGTGCTTAACCTACGAAAGTGTAAATATGATTTTTCAGTTTATTAAGCATGCACGTTTCAGGGATCCAAACTAAACATTACTCAAACTTTGCGTAGTATGTGAACATTTTTACTTTTCGTGATGCTAAAAACAGTTATTCGCATATTTGATATTTTTGATAATACACCATTCAATATAGAAAAAAACGACGACAGCAAACAATAAAACTTTTTGTTTATCATACGAAAATGCGGATACGATTTTTAGTTTTCTGACATAATTCACTTTTTTAGGTTCGACACTAGACAATATACAAACATTCCATTATATGTGAACATTTTTACTCCTCGCGAAGCTAAAAATTGTTATTCTCATATTTGGCATCATCGATAATACACAATTCAATATAGCATGAAAAGGAGAAACCGAACAATATAACTTCGTGCTTAACCTACGAAAGTGTAAATACGATTTTTAAGTTTATTAAGCATGCACGTCTCAAGGTTCGAAACTAAACATTACTCAAACATTGCGTAGTATGTGAATAATCTTACTTCTCGTGATGCTAAAAACAGTTATTTGCATATTTGATATTTTTGATAATACACTATAAAATAAAAAAAAAAACGACGACAGCAAACAATAAAACTTTTTGTTTAACATACGAAAATGCGAATGCGATTTTTAGGTTTTTGACAAAATTCACTTTTTTAGGTTCGACACTAGACAATATGCAAACATTTCATAATATGTGAATATTTTCACTTCTCGTGAAGCTAAAAACTGTTTTTCTGGTATTTGACATCTTCGATAATACACGAATCAATATAGCATGAAAAGATAAATCCGATTAATATTACCTCGTGCTTAACCTACGAAAGTGTAAATACGATTTTTCAGTTTATTAAGCATGAACGTTTCAGGGATCCAAACTAAACATTACTCAAACATTGCGTAGTATGTGAACATTTTTACTTCTCGTGATGCTAAAAACAGTTATTCGCATATTTGATATTTTTGATAATACAACATTCAATATAGAAAAAAACGACGACAGCAAACAATAAAACTTTTTGTTTATCATACGAAAATGGGGATACGATTTTTAGTTTCAGGGATCCAAACTAAAGATTACTCAAACATTGCGTAGTATGTGAACATTTTTACTTCTCGTGATGCTAAAAACATTTATTCGCATATTTGATATTTTTGATAATACACGATTCAATATAGAAAAAAACGAAGACGGCAAACAAGAAAACTTTTTGTTTAACATACGAAATTCCGAATGCGATTTTTAGGTTTTTGACAAAATTCACTTTTTCAGGTTCGACACTAGACAATATGCAAACATTGCATAATATGTGAATATTCTCACTTCTCATGAAGCTAAAACCTGTTTTTCTGGTATTTGACATCTTCGATAATACACGATTCAATATAGCATGAAAAGATGAAACCGAACAATATAACGTCGTGCTTAACCTACGAAAGTGTAAAAAGGATTTTTCTGTTTATTAAGCATAACTTCGATAATACACGATTCAATATAGAAAAAACGAAGACAGAAACAATAAAACTTTTTGTTGAACATACGAAAATGCCGATACGATTTTTAGTTTTCTGACATAATTCACTTTTTAGGGTTCGACACTAGACAATATGCAAACATTGCATTATATGTGAATATTTTCACTTCTCGTGAAGCTAAAAACTGTTATTCTGGTATTTGACATCTTCGATAATACACGATTCAATATAGCATGAAAAGATGAAACCGAACAATATAACTTCGTACTTAACCTACGAAAGTGTAAATACGATTTTTCAGTTTATTAAGCATGCACGTTTCAAGGTTCGAAACTAAACATTACTCAAACATTGCGTAGTATGTGAATAATTTTACTTCTCGTGATGCTAAAAACAGTTATTTGCATATTTGATATTTTTGATAATACACGATTCAATATAGAAAAAAACGACGACAGCAAACAATAAAACTTTTTGTTTATCATACGAAAATGCGGATACGATTTTCAGGTTTTTGACAAAATTCACTTTTTTATGTTCGACACTAGACAATATACAATTATTGCATAATATCTGAACATTTTTACTTCTGGCGAAGCTAAAAACTGTTATTCTCATATTTGGCAACTTAGATAATACACGATTCAATATAGCATGAAAAGATGAAACAGAAAAATATAACTTCGTACTTAGCCAACGAAAGAATAAATACGATTTTTCTGTTTATTAAGCATAACTTCGATAATACACGATTCAATATAGAAAAAAACGAAGACAGCAAACAATAAAACTTTTTGTTGAACATACGAAAATGCGGATACGATTTTTAGTTTTCTGACATAATTCACTTTTTTAGGTTCGACACTAGACAATATGCAAACATTGCATTATATGTGAACATTTTTACTTCTCGCGAAGCTAAAAACAGTTAATCGCATATTTAATATTTTTGATAATACACGATTCAATATAGAAAAAAACGGCGACAGCAAACAATAAAACTTTTTGTTGAACATACGAAAATGGGGATACGATTTTTAGTTTTCTGACATAATTCACTTTTTTAGGTTCGACACTAGACAATATACAAACATTGCATTATATGTGAACATTTTTACTTCTCGCGAAGCTAAAAACTGTTATTCTCATATTTGGCATCTTCGATAATACACAATTCAATATAGCATGAAAAGGAGAAACCGAACAATATAACTTCGTGCTTAACCTACGAAAGTGTAAATACGATTTTTAAGTTTATTAAGCATGCACGTCTCAAGGTTCGAAACTAAACATTACTCAAACATTGCGTAGTATGTGAACATTTTTACTTCTCGTGATGCTTAAAACAGTTATTCGCATATTTGATATTTTTGATAATACACGATTCAATATAGATAAAAACGAAGACGGCAAACAAGAAAACTTTTTGTTTAACATACGAAATTCCGAATGCGATTTTTAGGTTTTTGACAAAATTCACTTTTTCAGGTTCGACACTAGACAATATGCAAACATTGCATAATATGTGAATATTTTCACTTCTCATGAAGCTAAAAATTGTTATTCTTGTATTTGACAGCTTCGATAATACACGATTCAATAAAGCATGAAAAGATGAAACAGAAAAATATAACTTCCTACTTAGCCAACGAAAGTGTAAATACGATTTTTCTGTTTATTAAGCATAATTTAGGTAATACACCATTCAATATAGAAAAAAACGACGACAGCAAACAATAAAACTTTTTGTTTATCATACGAAAATGCGGATACGATTTTTAGTTTTCTGACATAATTCACTTTTTTAGTTTCGACACTAGACAATATGCAAACATTGCATACTATGTGAACATTTTTACTTCTAGCGAAGCTATAAACAGTTATTCGCATATTTGGCATCTACGATAATACACAATTCAATATAGCATGAAAAGGAGAAACCGAACAATATAACTTCGTGCTTAACCTACGAAAGTGTAAATACGATTTTTAAGTTTATTAAGCATGCACGTCTCAAGGTTCGAAACTAAACATTACTCAAACATTGCGTAGTATCTGATCATTTTTACTTCTCGTGATGCTATAAACAGTTATTCGCATATTGGATATTTTTGATAATACACGATTCAATATAGCATAAAAGGATGAAAGCGAGCAATAAAACTTATTGTTTAACATACGAAAATGCGGATACGATTTTCAGGTTTTTGACAAAATTCACTTTTTCAGGTTCGACACTAGACAATATACAATTATTGCATAATATCTGAACATTTTTACTTCTGGCGAAGCTAAAAACCGTTATTCTCATATTTGGCAACTTAGATAATACACGATTCAATATAGCATGAAAAGATGAAACAGAAAAATATAACTTCCTACTCAGCCAACGAAAGTGTAAATACGATTTTTCTGTTTATTACGCATAACTTCGATAATACACGATTCAATATAGAAAAAAACGAAGACTGCAAACAATAAAACTTTTTGTTTATCATACGAAAATGCGGATACGATTTTTAGTTTTCTGACATAATTCACTTTTTTAGGTTCGACACTAGACAATATGCAAACATTGCATAATATGTGAATATTTTCACTTCTCGTGAAGCTAAAAACTGTTATTCTGGTATTTGACATCTTCGATAATACACAATTCAATATAGCATGAAAAGGAGAAACCGAACAATATAACTTCGTGCTTAACCTACGAAAGTGTAAATACGATTTTTAAGTTTATTAAGCATGCACGTCTCAAGGTTCGAAACTAAACATTACTCAAACATTGCGTAGTATCTGATCATTTTTCTTCTCGTGATGCTAAAGAGAGTTATTCGCATATTGGATATTTTTGATAATACACGATTCAATATAGCATAAAAGGATGATAGCGAGCAATAAAACTTTTTGTTTAACATACGAAAATGCGGATACGATTTTCAGGTTTTTGACAAAATTCACTTTTTTATGTTCGACACTAGACAATATACAATTATTGCATAATATCTGAACATTTTTACTTCTGGCGAAGCTAAAAACTGTTATTCTCATATTTGGCAACTTAGATAATACACGATTCAATATAGCATGAAAAGATGAAACAGAAAAATATAACTTCGTACTTAGCCAACGAAAGTGTAAATACGATTTTTCTGTTTATTAAGCATAACTTCGATAATACACGATTCAATATAGAAAAAAACGAAGACAGCAAACAATAAAACTTTTTGTTGAACATACGAAAATGCGAATACGATTTTTAGTTTTCTGACATAATTCACTTTTTTAGGTTCGACACTAGACAATATGCAAACATTGCATTATATGTGAACATTTTTACTTCTCGCGAAGCTAAAAACAGTTATTCGCATATTTGATATTTTTGATAATACACGATTCAATATAGAAAAAAACGACGACAGCAAACAATAAAACTTTTTGTTGAACATACGAAAATGGGGATACGATTTTTAGTTTTCTGACATAATTCACTTTTTTAGGTTCGACACTAGACAATATACAAACATTGCATTATATGTGAACATTTTTACTTCTCGCGAAGCTAAAAACTGTTATTCTCATATTTGGCATCTTCGATAATACACAATTCAATATAGCATGAAAAGGAGAAACCGAACAATATAACTTCGTGCTTAACCTACGAAAGTGTAAATACGATTTTTAAGTTTATTAAGCATGCACGTCTCAAGGTTCGAAACTAAACATTACTCAAACATTGCGTAGTATGTGAACATTTTTACTTCTCGTGATGCTTAAAACAGTTATTCGCATATTTGATATTTTTGATAATACACGATTCAATATAGATAAAAACGAAGACGGCAAACAAGAAAACTTTTTGTTTAACATACGAAATTCCGAATGCGATTTTTAGGTTTTTGACAAAATTCACTTTTTTAGGTTCGACACTAGACAATATGCAAACATTGCATAATATGTGAATATTCTCACTTCTCATGAAGCTAAAACCTGTTTTTCTGGTATTTGACATCTTCGATAATACACGATTCAATATAGCATGAAAAGATGAAACAGAAAAATATAACTTCGTACTAAGTCAACGAAAGTGTAAATACGATTTTTCTATTTATTAAGCATAACTTCGATAATACACGATTCAATATAGAAAAAAACGAAGACAGCAAACAATAAAACTTTTTGTTGAACATACGAAAATGCGGATACGATTTTTAGTTTTCTGACATAATTCACATTTTTAGGTTCGACACTAGACAATATGCAAACATTGCATAATATGTGAATATTTTCACTTCTCGTGAAGCTAAAAACTGTTATTCTGTTATTTGACATCTTCGAAAATACACGATTCAATATTGCATGAAAATATGAAACCGAACAATATAACTTCGTACTTAACCTACTAAAGTGTAAATACGATTTTTCAGTTTATTAAGCATAACTTAGATAATACAACATTCAATATAGAAAAAAACGACGACAGCAAACAATAAAACTTTTTCTTGAACATACGAAAATGCGAATGCGATTTTTAGATTTTTGACTAATTTCACTTTTTTAGGTTCCACACTAGACAATATGCAAACATTGCATAATATGTGAATATTTTCACTTTTCGTGAAGCTAAAAACTGTTTTTCTGGTATTTGACATCTTCGATAATACACAATTCAATACAGCATGAAAAGTTAAATCCGAACAATATTACCTCGTCCTTAACCTACGAAAGTGTAAATACGATTTTTCAGTTTATTAAGCATGCACGTTTCAGGGATCCAAACTAAACATTACTCAAACATTGCGTAGTATGTGAACATTTTTACTTCTCGTGATGCTAAAAACAGTTATTCGCATATTTGATATTTTTGATAATACAACATTCAATATAGAAAAAAACGACGACAGCAAACAATAAAACTTTTTGTTTATCATACGAAAATGGGGATACGATTTTTATTTTTCTGACATAATTCACTTTTTTAGGTTCGACACTAGACAATATACAAACATTGCATTATATGTGAACATTTTTACTTCTCGCGAAGCTAAAAACTGTAATTCTCATATTTGGCATCGACGATAATACACAATTCAATATAGCATGAAAAGGAGAAACCGAACAATATAACTTCGTGCTTAACTTACGAAAGTGTAAATGATGCTAAAAAGATTTATTCGCATATTTGATATTTTTGATAATACACGATTCAATATAGAAAAAAACGAAGACGGCAAACAAGAAAACTTTTTGTTTAACATACGAAATTCCGAATGCGATTTTTAGGTTTTTGACAAAATTCACTTTTTCAGGTTCGACACTAGACAATATGCAAACATTGCATAATATGTGAATATTCTCACTTCTCATGAAGCTAAAACCTGTTTTTCTGGTATTTGACATCTTCGATAATACACGATTCAATATAGCATGAAAAGATGAAACCGAACAATATAACGTCGTGCTTAACCTACGAAAGTGTAAAAAGGATTTTTCTGTTTATTAAGCATAACTTCGATAATACACGATTCAATATAGAAAAAAACGAAGACAGCAAACAATAAAACTTTTTGTTGAACATACGAAAATGCGGATACGATTTTTAGTTTTCTGACATAATTCACTTTTTAGGGTTCGACACTAGACAATATGCAAACATTGCATTATATGTGAATATTTTTACTTTTTCGCGAAGCTAAAAACTGTTATTCTCATATTTGGCATCTTCGATAATACACAATTCAATATAGCATGAAAAGGAAAAACCGAACAATATAACTTCGTGCTTAACCTACGAAAGTGTAAATACGATTTTTAAGTTTATTAAGCATAACTTAGATAATACACGATTCAATATAGAAAAATACGAAGACTGCAAACAATAAAGCTTTTTGTTGAACATACGAAAATGCGTATAAGATTTTTAGTTTTCTGACATAATTCACTTTTTAGGGTTCGACACTAGACAATATGCAAACATTGCATTATATGTGAACATTTTTACTCCTCGCGATGCTAATAACTGTTATTCTGGTATTTGACATCTTCGAAAATACACGATTCAATATTGCATGAAAAGATGAAACCGAACAATATAACTTCGTACTTAACCTATGAAAGTGTAAATACGATTTTTCAGTTTATTAAGCATAACTTAGATAATACACGATTCAATATAGAAAAAAACGAAGACTGCAAACAATAAAACTTTTTGTTTAACATACGAAAATCCGAATGCGATTTTTAGGTTTTTGACAAAATTCACTTTTTTAGGTTCGACACTAGACAATATGCAAACATTGCATAATATGTGAATATTTTCACTTCTCGTGAAGCTAAAAACTGTTTTTCTGGTATTTGACATCTTCGATAATACACAATTCAATACAGCATGAAAAGATAAATCCGATTAATATTACCTCGTGCTTAACCTACGAAAGTGTAAATATGATTTTTCAGTTTATTAAGCATGCACGTTTCAGGGATCCAAACTAAACATTACTCAAACATTGCGTAGTATGTGAACATTTTTACTTCTCGTGATGCTAAAAACAGTTATTCGCATATTTGATATTTTTGATAATACACCATTCAATATAGAAAAAAACGACGACAGCAAACAATAAAACTTTTTGTTTATCATACGAAAATGCGGATACGATTTTTAGTTTTCTGACATAATTCACTTTTTTAGGTTCGACACTAGACAATATACAAACATTGCATTATATGTGAACATTTTTACTTCTCGCGAAGCTAAAAACTGTTATTCTCATATTTGGCAACTTAGATAATACACGATTCAATATAGCATGAAAAGATGAAACAGAAAAATATAACTTCGTACTTAGCCAACGAAAGAGTAAATACGATTTTTCTGTTTATTAAGAATAACTTCGATAATACACGATTCAATATAGAAAAAAACGAAGACAGCAAACAATAAAACTTTTTGTTGAACATACGAAAATGCGAATACGATTTTTAGTTTTCTGACATAATTCACTTTTTTAGGTTCGACACTAGACAATATGCAAACATTGCATTATATGTGAACATTTTTACTTCTCGCGAAGCTAAAAACAGTTATTCGCATATTTGATATTTTTGATAATACACGATTCAATATAGAAAAAAACGACGACAGCAAACAATAAAACTTTTTGTTTAGCATACGAAAATGCGAATGCGATTTTTAGATTTTTGACTAATTTCACTTTTTTAGGTTCCACACTAGACAATATGCAAACATTGCATAATATGTGAATATTTTCACTTCTCATGAAGCTAAAAATTGTTATTCTTGTATTTGACAGCTTCGATAATACACGATTCAATAAAGCATGAAAAGATGAAACAGAAAAATATAACTTCGTACTAAGTCAACGAAAGTGTAAATACGATTTTTCTATTTATTAAGCATAACTTAGATAATACACAATTCAATATAGAAAAAAACGAAGACAGCAAACAATAAAACTTTTTGTTGAACATACGAAAATGCGGATACGATTTTTAGTTTTCTGACATAATTCACTTTTTTAGGTTCGACACTAGACAATATGCAAACATTGCATAATATGTGAATATTTTCACTTCTCGTGAAGCTAAAAACTGTTATTCTGTTATTTGACATCTACGAAAATACACGATTCAATATTGCATGAAAAGATGAAACCGAACAATATAACTTCGTACTTAACCTACTAAAGTGTAAATACGATTTTTCAGTTTATTAAGCATAACTTAGATAATACACGATTCAATATAGAAAAATACGAAGACTGCAAACAATAAAGCTTTTTGTTGAACATACGAAAATGCGTATACGATTTTTAGTTTTCTGACATAATTCACTTTTTAGGGTTCGACACTAGACAATATGCAAACATTGCATTATATGTGAACATTTTTACTCCTCGCGATGCTAATAACTGTTATTCTGGTATTTGACATCTTCGAAAATACACGATTCAATATTGCATGAAAAGATGAAACCGAACAATATAACTTCGTACTTAACCTACGAAAGTGTAAATACGATTTTTCAGTTTATTAAGCATAACTTAGATAATACACGATTCAATATAGAAAAAAACGACGACAGCAAACAATAAAACTTTTTGTTTAGCATACGAAAATGCGAATGCGATTTTTAGATTTTTGACTAATTTCACTTTTTTAGGTTCCACACTAGACAATATGCAAACATTGCATAATATGTGAATATTTTCACTTTTCGTGAAGCTAAAAACTGTTTTTCTGGTATTTGACATCTTCGATAATACACAATTCAATACAGCATGAAAAGTTAAATCCGAACAATATTACCTCGTCCTTAACCTACGAAAGTGTAAATACGATTTTTCAGTTTATTAAGCATGCACGTTTCAAGGTTCGAAACTAAACATTACTCAAACATTGCGTAGTATGTGAACATTTTTACTTCTCGTGATGCTAAAAACAGTTATTCGCATATTTGATATTTTTGATAATACACCATTCAATATAGAAAAAAACGACGACAGCAAACAATAAAACTTTTTGTTTATCATACGAAAATGGGGATACGATTTTTATTTTTCTGACATAATTCACTTTTTTAGGTTCGACACTAGACAATATACAAACATTGCATTATATGTGAACATTTTTACTTCTCGCGAAGCTAAAAACTGTTATTCTCATATTTGGCAACTTCGATAATACACAATTCAATACAGCATGAAAAGATAAATCCGAACAATATTACCTCGTGCTTAACTTACGAAAGTGTAAATGATGCTAAAAAGATTTATTCGCATATTTGATATTTTTGATAATACACGATTCAATATAGAAAAAAACGAAGACGGCAAACAAGAAAACTTTTTGTTTAACATACGAAATTCCGAATGCGATTTTTAGGTTCTTGACAAAATTCACTTTTTTAGGTTCGACACTAGACAATATGCAAACATTGCATAATATGTGAATATTCTCACTTCTCATGAAGCTAAAACCTGTTTTTCTGGTATTTGACATCTTCGATAATACACGATTCAATATAGCATGAAAAGATGAAACAGAAAAATATAACTTCGTACTTAGTCAACGAAAGTGTAAATACGATTTTTCTATTTATTAAGCATAACTTCGATAATACACGATTCAATATAGAAAAAAACGACGACAGCAAACAATAAAACTTTTTGTTTATCATACGAAAATGCGGATACGATTTTTAGTTTTCTGACATAATTCACTTTTTAGGGTTCGACACTAGACAATATGCAAACATTGCATTATATGTGAATATTTTTACTTTTTCGCGAAGCTAAAAACTGTTATTCTCATATTTGGCATCTTCGATAATACACAATTCAATATAGCATGAAAAGGAGAAACCGAACAATATAACTTCGTGCTTAACCTACGAAAGTGTAAATACGATTTTTAAGTTTATTAAGCATGCACGTCTCAAGGTTCGAAACTAAACATTACTCAAACATTGCGTAGTATGTGAACATTTTTACTTCTCGTGATGCTTAAAACAGTTATTCGCATATTTGATATTTTTGATAATACACGATTCAATATAGATAAAAACGAAGACGGCAAACAAGAAAACTTTTTTGTTTAACATACGAAATTCCGAATGCGATTTTTAGGTTTTTGACAAAATTCACTTTTTTAGGTTCGACACTAGACAATATGCAAACATTGCATAATATGTGAATATTCTCACTTCTCATGAAGCTAAAACCTGTTTTTCTGGTATTTGACATCTTCGATAATACACGATTCAATATAGCATGAAAAGATGAAACAGAAAAATATAACTTCGTACTAAGTCAACGAAAGTGTAAATACGATTTTTCTATTTATTAAGCATAACTTCGATAATACACGATTCAATATAGAAAAAAACGAAGACAGCAAACAATAAAACTTTTTGTTGAACATACGAAAATGCGGATACGATTTTTAGTTTTCTGACATAATTCACTTTTTTAGGTTCGACACTAGACAATATGCAAACATTGCATAATATGTGAATATTTTCACTTCTCGTGAAGCTAAAAACTGTTATTCTGTTATTTGACATCTACGAAAATACACGATTCAATATTGCATGAAAAGATGAAACCGAACAATATAACTTCGTACTTAACCTACTAAAGTGTAAATACGATTTTTCAGTTTATTAAGCATAACTTAGATAATACACGATTCAATATAGAAAAATACGAAGACTGCAAACAATAAAGCTTTTTGTTGAACATACGAAAATGCGTATACGATTTTTAGTTTTCTGACATAATACACTTTTTAGGGTTCGACACTAGACAATATGCAAACATTGCATTATATGTGAACATTTTTACTCCTCGCGATGCTAATAACTGTTATTCTGGTATTTGACATCTTCGAAAATACACGATTCAATATTGCATGAAAAGATGAAACCGAACAATATAACTTCGTACTTAACCTATGAAAGTGTAAATACGATTTTTCAGTTTATTAAGCATAACTTAGATAATACACGATTCAATATAGAAAAAAACGACGACAGCAAACAATAAAACTTTTTGTTTAGCATACGAAAATGCGAATGCGATTTTTAGATTTTTGACTAATTTCACTTTTTTAGGTTCCACACTAGACAATATGCAAACATTGCATAATATGTGAATATTTTCACTTTTCGTGAAGCTAAAAACTGTTTTTCTGGTATTTGACATCTTCGATAATACACAATTCAATACAGCATGAAAAGTTAAATCCGAACAATATTACCTCGTCCTTAACCTACGAAAGTGTAAATACGATTTTTCAGTTTATTAAGCATGCACGTTTCAAGGTTCGAAACTAAACATTACTCAAACATTGCGTAGTATGTGAACATTTTTACTTTTCGTGATGCTAAAAACAGTTATTCGCATATTTGATATTTTTGATAATACAACATTCAATATAGAAAAAAACGACGACAGCAAACAATAAAACTTTTTGTTTATCATACGAAAATGGGGATACGATTTTTATTTTTCTGACATAATTCACTTTTTTAGGTTCGACACTAGACAATATACAAACATTGCATTATATGTGAACATTTTTACTTCTCGCGAAGCTAAAAACTGTTATTCTCATATTTGGCAACTTCGATAATACACAATTCAATACAGCATGAAAAGATAAATCCGAACAATATTACCTCGTGCTTAACTTACGAAAGTGTAAATGATGCTAAAAAGATTTATTCGCATATTTGATATTTTTGATAATACACGATTCAATATAGAAAAAAACGAAGACGGCAAACAAGAAAACTTTTTGTTTAACATACGAAATTCCGAATGCGATTTTTAGGTTTTTGACAAAATTCACTTTTTTAGGTTCGACACTAGACAATATGCAAACATTGCATAATATGTGAATATTCTCACTTCTCATGAAGCTAAAACCTGTTTTTCTGGTATTTGACATCTTCGATAATACACGATTCAATATAGCATGAATAGATGAAACAGAAAAATATAACTTCTTACTGAGAAAACGAAAGTGTAAATACGATTTTTCTATTTATTAAGCATAACTTCGATAATACACGATTCAATATACAAAAAAACGACGACAGCAAACAATAAAACTTTTTGTTTATCATACGAAAATGGGGATACGATTTTTAGTTTTCTGACATAATTCACTTTTTAGGGTTCGACACTAGACAATATGCAAACATTGCATTATATGTGAATATTTTTACTTCTCGCGAAGCTAAAAACTGTTATTCTCATATTTGGCATCTTCGATAATACACAATTCAATATAGCATGAAAAGGAGAAACCGAACAATATAACTTCGTGCTTAACCTACGAAAGTGTAAATACGATTTTTAAGTTTATTAAGCATGCACGTCTCAAGGTTCGAAACTAAACATTACTCAAACATTGCGTAGTATGTGAACATTTTTACTTCTCGTGATGCTTAAAAGAGTTATTCGCATATTTGATATTTTTGATAATACACGATTCAATATAGATAAAAAACGAAGACGGCAAACAAGAAAACTTTTTGTTTAACATACGAAATTCCGAATGCGATTTTTAGGTTTTTGACAAAATTCACTTTTTTAGGTTCGACACTAGACAATATGCAAACATTGCATAATATGTGAATATTCTCACTTCTCATGAAGCTAAAACCTGTTTTTCTGGTATTTGACATCTTCGATAATACACGATTCAATATAGCATGAAAAGATGAAACAGAGATATATAACTTCGTACTTAGTCAACGAAAGTGTAAATACGATTTTTCTATTTATTAAGCATAACTTCGATAATACACGATTCAATATAGAAAAAAACGAAGACAGCAAACAATAAAACTTTTTGTTGAACATACGAAAATGCGGATACGATTTTTAGTTTTCTGACATAATTCACTTTTTTAGGTTCGACACTAGACAATATGCAAACATTGCATAATATGTGAATATTTTCACTTCTCGTGAAGCTAAAAACTGTTATTCTGTTATTTGACATCTACGAAAATACACGATTCAATATTGCATGAAAAGATGAAACCGAACAATATAACTTCGTACTTAACCTACTAAAGTGTAAATACGATTTTTCAGTTTATTAAGCATAACTTAGATAATACACGATTCAATATAGAAAAATACGAAGACTGCAAACAATAAAGCTTTTTGTTGAACATACGAAAATGCGTATACGATTTTTAGTTTTCTGACATAATTCACTTTTTAGGGTTCGACACTAGACAATATGCAAACATTGCATTATATGTGAACATTTTTACTCCTCGCGATGCTAATAACTGTTATTCTGGTATTTGACATCTTCGAAAATACACGATTCAATATTGCATGAAAAGATGAAACCGAACAATATAACTTCGTACTTAACATATGAAAGTGTAAATACGATTTTTCATTTTATTAAGCATAACTTATATAATACACGATTCAATATACAAAAAAACGACGACAGCAAACAATAAAACTTTTTGTTTAGCATACGAAAATGCGAATGCGATTTTTAGATTTTTGACTAATTTCACTTTTTTAGGTTCCACACTAGACAATATGCAAACATTGCATAATATGTGAATATTTTCACTTTTCGTGAAGCTAAAAACTGTTTTTCTGGTATTTGACATCTTCGATAATACACAATTCAATACAGCATGAAAAGTTAAATCCGAACAATATTACCTCGTCCTTAACCTACGAAAGTGTAAATACGATTTTTCAGTTTATTAAGCATTCACGATTCAGGGATCCAAACTAAACATTACTCAAACATTGCGTAGTATGTGAACATTTTTACTTTTCGTGATGCTAAAAACAGTTATTCGCATATTTGATATTTTTGATAATACACGATTCAATATAGAAAAAAACGACGACAGCAAACAATAAAACTTTTTGTTTATCATACGAAAATGGGGATACGATTTTTATTTTTCTGACATAATTCACTTTTTTAGGTTCGACACTAGACAATATACAAACATTGCATTATATGTGAACATTTTTACTTCTCGCGAAGCTAAAAACTGTTATTCTCATATTTGGCAACTTCGATAATACACAATTCAATACAGCATGAAAAGATAAATCCGAACAATATTACCTCGTGCTTAACTTACGAAAGTGTAAATGATGCTAAAAAGATTTATTCGCATATTTGATATTTTTGATAATACACGATTCAATATAGAAAAAAACGAAGACGGCAAACAAGAAAACTTTTTGTTTAACATACGAAATTCCGAATGCGATTTTTAGGTTTTTGACAAAATTCACTTTTTTAGGTTCGACACTAGACAATATGCAAACATTGCATAATATGTGAATATTCTCACTTCTCATGAAGCTAAAACCTGTTTTTCTGGTATTTGACATCTTCGATAATACACGATTCAATATAGCATGAATAGATGAAACAGAAAAATATAACTTCGTCCTTAACCTACGAAAGTGTAAATACGATTTTTATATTTATTAACAATAACTTCTATAATACACTATTAAATATACAAAAAAACGACGACAGCAAACAATAAAACTTTTTGTTTATCATACGAAAATGGGGATACGATTTTTATTTTTCTGACATAATTCACATTTTTAGGTTCGACACTAGACAATATACAAACATTGCATTATATGTGAACATTTTTACTTCTCGCGAAGCTAAAAACTGTTATTCTCATATTTGGCATCTTCGATAATACACAATTCAATATAGCATGAAAAGGAGAAACCGAACAATATAACTTCGTGCTTAACCTACGAAAGTGTAAATACGATTTTTAAGTTTATTAAGCATGCACGTCTCAAGGTTCGAAACTAAACATTACTCAAACATTGCGTAGTATGTGAACATTTTTACTTCTCGTGATGCTTAAAACAGTTATTCGCATATTTGATATTTTTGATAATACACGATTCAATATAGAAGAAAACGAAGACGGCAAACAAGAAAACTTTTTGTTTAACATACGAAATTCCGAATGCGATTTTTAGGTTTTTGACAAAATTCACTTTTTTAGGTTCGACACTAGACAATATGCAAACATTGCATAATATGTGAATATTCTCACTTCTCATGAAGCTAAAACCTGTTTTTCTGGTATTTGACATCTTCGATAATACACGATTCAATATAGCATGAAAACATGAAACAGAAAAATATAACTTCGTACTTAGTCAACGAAAGTGTAAATACGATTTTTCTATTTATTAAGCATAACTTCGATAATACACGATTTAATATAGAAAAAAACGAAGACAGCAAACAATAAAACTTTTTGTTGAACATACGAAAATGCGGATACGATTTTTAGTTTTCTGACATAATTCACTTTTTTAGGTTCGACACTAGACAATATGCAAACATTGCATAATATGTGAATATTTTCACTTCTCGTGAAGCTAAAAACTGTTATTCTGTTATTTGACATCTACGAAAATACACGATTCAATATTGCATGAAAAGATGAAACCGAACAATATAACTTCGTACTTAACCTACTAAAGTGTAAATACGATTTTTCAGTTTATTAAGCATAACTTAGATAATACACGATTCAATATAGAAAAATACGAAGACTGCAAACAATAAAGCTTTTTGTTGAACATACGAAAATGCGTATACGATTTTTAGTTTTCTGACATAATTCACTTTTTAGGGTTCGACACTAGACAATATGCAAACATTGCATTATATGTGAACATTTTTACTCCTCGCGATGCTAATAACTGTTATTCTGGTATTTGACATCTTCGAAAATACACGATTCAATATTGCATGAAAAGATGAAACCGAACAATATAACTTCTTACTTAACCTATGAAAGTGTAAATACGATTTTTCAGTTTATTAAGCATAACTTAGATAATACACGATTCAATATAGAAAAAAACGACGACAGCAAACAATAAAACTTTTTGTTTAGCATACGAAAATGCGAATGCGATTTTTAGATTTTTGACTAATTTCACATTTTTGGGTTCCACACTAGACAATATGCAAACATTGCATAATATGTGAATATTTTCACTTTTCGTGAAGCTAAAAACTGTTTTTCTGGTATTTGACATCTTCGATAATACACAATTCAATACAGCATGAAAAGTTAAATCCGAACAATATTACCTCGTCCTTAACCTACGAAAGTGTAAATACGATTTTTCAGTTTATTAAGCATGCACGTTTCAGGGATCCAAACTAAACATTACTCAAACATTGCGTAGTATGTGAACATTTTTACTTTTCGTGATGCTAAAAACAGTTATTCGCATATTTGATATTTTTGATAATACACCATTCAATATAGAAAAAAACGACGACAGCAAACAATAAAACTTTTTGTTTATCATACGAAAATGCGGATACGATTTTTAGTTTTCTGACATAATTCACTTTTTAGGGTTCGACACTAGACAATATGCAAACATTGCATTATATGTGAACATTTTTACTTCTCGCGAAGCTAAAAACTGTTATTCTCATATTTGGCATCTACGATAATACACAATTCAATATAGCATGAAAAGGAGAAACCGAACAATATAACTTCGTGCTTAACCTACGAAAGTGTAAATACGATTTTTAAGTTTATTAAGCATGCATGTCTCAAGGTTCGAAACTAAACATTACTCAAACATTGCGTAGTATCTGATCATTTTTACTTCTCGTGATGCTATAAACAGTTATTCGCATATTGGATATTTTTGATAATACACGATTCAATATAGCATAAAAGGATGAAAGCGAGCAATAAAACTTTTTGTTGAACATACGAAAATGCGGATACGATTTTTAGTTTTCTGACATAATTCACTTTTTTCGGTTCGACACTAGACAATATGCAAACATTGCATAATATGTGAACATTTTTACTTCTAGCGAAGCTATAAACTGTTATTCTCATATTTGGCAACTTCGATAATACACAATTCAATACAGCATGAAAAGATAAATCCGAACAATATTACCTCGTGCTTAACTTACGAAAGTGTAAATGATGCTAAAAACATTTATTCGCATATTTGATATTTTTGATAATACACGATTCAATATAGAAAAAAACGAAGACTGCAAACAATAAAACTTTTTGTTTAACATACGAAAATCCGAATGCGATTTTTAGGTTTTTGACAAAATTCACTTTTTTAGGTTCGACACTAGACAATATGCAAACATTGCATAATATGTGAATATTTTCACTTCTCGTGAAGCTAAAAACTGTTTTTCTGGTATTTGACATCTTCGATAATACACAATTCAATACAGCATGAAAAGATAAATCCGATTAATATTACCTCGTGCTTAACCTACGAAAGTGTAAATATGATTTTTCAGTTTATTAAGCATGCACGTTTCAGGGATCCAAACTAAACATTACTCAAACATTGCGTAGTATGTGAATAATCTTACTTCTCGTGATGCTAAATACAGTTATTCGCATATTTGATATTTTTGATAATACAACATTCAATATAGAAAAAAACGACGACAGCAAACAATAAAACTTTTTGTTTATCATACGAAAATGGGGATACGATTTTTATTTTTCTGACATAATTCACTTTTTTAGGTTCGACACTAGACAATATACAAACATTCCATTATATGTGAACATTTTTACTTCTCGCGAAGCTAAAAACTGTTATTCTCATATTTGGCATCTTCGATAATACACAATTCAATATAGCATGAAAAGGAGAAACCGAACAATATAACTTCGTGCTTAACCTACGAAAGTGTAAATACGATTTTTAAGTTTATTAAGCATGCACGTCTCAAGGTTCGAAACTAAACATTACTCAAACATTGCGTAGTATGTGAATAATCTTACTTCTCGTGATGCTAAATACAGTTATTCGCATATTTGATATTTTTGATAATACACGATTCAATATAGCATAAAAGGATGAAAGCGAGCAATAAAACTTTTTGTTTATCATACGAAAATGCGGATACGATTTTTAGTTTTCTGACATAATTCACTTTTTTAGTTTCGACACTAGACAATATGCAAACATTGCATACTATGTGGACATTTTTACTTCTAGCGAAGCTATAAACTGTTATTCTCATATTTGGCAACTTCGATAATACACAATTCAATACAGCATGAAAAGATAAATCCGAACAATATTACCTCGTGCTTAACTTACGAAAGTGTAAATGATGCTAAAAAGATTTATTCGCATATTTGATATTTTTGATAATACACGATTCAATATAGAAAAAAACGAAGACTGCAAACAATAAAACTTTTTGTTTAACATACGAAAATCCGAATGCGATTTTTAGGTTTTTGACAAAATTCACTTTTTTAGGTTCGACACTAGACAATATGCAAACATTGCATAATATGTGAATATTTTCACTTCTCGTGAAGCTAAAAACTGTTTTTCTGGTATTTGACATCTTCGATAATACACAATTCAATACAGCATGAAAAGATAAATCCGATTAATATTACCTCGTGCTTAACATACGAAAGTGTAAATACGATTTTTCAGTTTATTAAGCATGAACGTTTCAGGGATCCAAACTAAACATTACTCAAACTTTGCGTAGTATGTGAACATTTTTACATCTCGTGATGCTTAAAACAGTTATTCGCATATTTGATATTTTTGATAATACACGATTCAATATAGATAAAAACGACGACAGCAAACAATAAAACTTTTTTGTTGAACATACGAAAATGGGGATACGATTTTTAGTTTTCTGACATAATTCACTTTTTTAGGTTCGACACTAGACAATATACAAACATTCCATTATATGTGAACATTTTTACTCCTCGCGAAGCTAAAAATTGTTATTCTCATATTTGGCATCTTCGATAATACACAATTCAATATAGCATGAAAAGGAGATACCGAACAATATAACTTCGTGCTTAACCGACGAAAGTGACAATAGGATTTTTAACTTTATTAAGCATGCACGTCTCAAGGTTCGAAAGTAAACATTACTCAAACATTGCGTAGTATGTGAATAATCTTACTTCTCGTGATGCTAAAAACAGTTATTTGCATATTTGATATTTTTGATAATACACGATTCAATATAGAAAAAAACGACGACAGCAAACAATAAAACTTTTTGTTTAACATACGAAAATGCGAATGCGATTTTTAGGTTTTTGACAAAATTCACTTTTTTAGGTTCGTCATTAGACAATATACAAACATTACATAATATGTCAATATTTTCACTTCCCGTGAAGCTAAAAACTGTTTTTCTGGTATTTGACATCTTCGATAATACACGATTCAATATAGCATGAAAAGATGAAACAGAAAAATATAACTTCGTACTTAGCCAACGAAAGAGTAAATACGATTTTTCTGTTTATTAAGCATAACTTCGATAATACACGATTCAATATAGAAAAAAACGAAGACAGCAAACAATAAAACTTTTTGTTGAACATACGAAAATGCGGATACGATTTTTAGTTTTCTGACATAATTCACTTTTTAGGGTTCGACACTAGACAATATGCAAACATTGCATTATATGTGAATATTTTTACTTCTCGCGAAGATAAAAACAGTAATTCTCATATTTTATATTTTTTATAATACAACATTCAATATATAAAAAAACGACGACAGCAAACAATAAAACTTTTTGTTGAACATACGAAAATGGGGATACGATTTTTAGTTTTCTGACATAATTCACTTTTTAGGGTTCGACACTAGACAATATGCAAACATTGCATTATATGTGAATATTTTTACTTCTCGCGAAGCTAAAAACTGTTATTCTCATATTTGGCATCTTCGATAATACACAATTCAATATAGCATGAAAAGGAGAAACCGAACAATATAACTTCGTGCTTAACCTACGAAAGTGTAAATACGATTTTTAAGTTTATTAAGCATGCACGTCTCAAGGTTCGAAACTAAACATTACTCAAACATTGCGTAGTATGTGAACATTTTTACTTCTCGTGATGCTTAAAACAGTTATTCGCATATTTGATATTTTTGATAATACACGATTCAATATAGATAAAAACGAAGACGGCAAACAAGAAAACTTTTTGTTGCACATACGAAAATGCGGATACGATTTTTAGTTTTCTGACATAATTCACATTTTTAGGTTCGACACTAGACAATATGCAAACATTGCATAATATGTGAATATTTTCACTTCTCGTGAAGCTAAAAACTGTTATTCTGTTATTTGACATCTTCGAAAATACACGATTCAATATTGCATGAAAAGATGAAACCGAACAATATAACTTCGTACTTAACCTACTAAAGTGTAAATACGATTTTTCAGTTTATTAAGCATAACTTAGATAATACACGATTCAATATAGAAAAATACGAAGACTGCAAACAATAAAGCTTTTTGTTGAACATACGAAAATGCGTATACGATTTTTAGTTTTCTGACATAATTCACTTTTTAGGGTTCGACACTAGACAATATGCAAACATTGCATTATATGTGAATATTTTTACTTCTCGCGAAGCTAAAAACTGTTATTCTGGTATTTGACATCGTCGATAATACACGATTCAATATTGTATGAAAAGGAGAAACCGAACAATATAACTTCGTACTTAACCTACGAAAGTGTAAATACGATTTTTCAGTTTATTAAGCATAACTTAGATAATACACGATTCAATATAGAAAAATACGAAGACTGCAAACAATAAAGCGTTTTGTTGAACATACGAAAATGCGTATACGATTTTTAGATTTTTGACTAAATTCACTTTTTTAGGTTCGACACTAGACAATATACAAACATTGCATTATATGTGAACATTTTTACTCCTCGCGATGCTAATAACTGTTATTCTCATATTTGGCATCTTCGATAATACACAATTCAATATAGCATGAAAAGGAGATACCGAACAATATAACTTCGTGCTTAACCTACGAAAGTGTCAATACGATTTTTAAGTTTATTAAGCATGCACGTCTCAAGGTTCGAAACTAAACATTACTCAAACATTGCGTAGTATGTGAACATTTTTACTTCTCGTGATGCTTAAAACAGTTATTCGCATATTTGATATTTTTGATAATACACGATTCAATATAGATAAAAACGAAGACGGCAAACAAGAAAACTTTTTGTTTAACATACGAAATTCCGAATGCGATTTTTAGGTTTTTGACAAAATTCACTTTTTTAGGTTCGACACTAGACAATATGCAAACATTGCATAATATGTGAATATTCTCACTTCTCATGAAGCTAAAACCTGTTTTTCTGGTATTTGACATCTTCGATAATACACGATTCAATATAGCATGAAAAGATGAAACAGAAAAATATAACTTCGTACTAAGTCAACGAAAGTGTAAATACGATTTTTCTGTTTATTAAGAATAACTTCGATAATACACGATTCAATATAGAAAAAAACGAAGACAGCAAACAATAAAACTTTTTGTTGAACATACGAAAATGCGAATACGATTTTTAGTTTTCTGACATAATTCACTTTTTTAGGTTCGACACTAGACAATATGCAAACATTGCATACTATGTGAACATTTTTACTTCTAGCGAAGCTATAAACAGTTATTCGCATATTGGATATTTTTGATAATACAACATTCAATATATAAAAAAACGACGACAGCAAACAATAAAACTTTTTGTTGAACATACGAAAATGGGGATACGATTTTTAGTTTTCTGACATAATTCACTTTTTTAGGTTCGACACTAGACAATATACAAACATTGCATTATATGTGAACATTTTTACTTCTCGCGAAGCTAAAAACTGTTATTCTCATATTTGGCATCTTCGATAATACACAATTCAATATAGCATGAAAAGGAGAAACCGAACAATATAACTTCGTGCTTAACCTACGAAAGTGTAAATACGATTTTTAAGTTTATTAAGCATGCACGTCTCAATGTTCGAAACTAAACATTACTCAAACATTGCGTAGTATGTGAACATTTTTACTTCTCGTGATGCTTAAAACAGTTATTCGCATATTTGATATTTTTGATAATACACGATTCAATATAGATAAAAACGAAGACGGCAAACAAGAAAACTTTTTGTTGAACATACGAAAATGCGGATACGATTTTTAGTTTTCTGACATAATTCACTTTTTTAGGTTCGACACTAGACAATATGCAAACATTGCATAATATGTGAATATTTTCACTTCTCGTGAAGCTAAAAACTGTTATTCTGTTATTTGACATCTTCGAAAATACACGATTCAATATTGCATGAAAAGATGAAACCGAACAATATAACTTCGTACTTAACCTACTAAAGTGTAAATACGATTTTTCAGTTTATTAAGCATAACTTAGATAATACACGATTCAATATAGAAAAATACGAAGACTGCAAACAATAAAGCTTTTTGTTGAACATACGAAAATGCGTATACGATTTTTAGTTTTCTGACATAATTCACTTTTTAGGGTTCGACACTAGACAATATGCAAACATTGCATTATATGTGAACATTTTTACTCCTCGCGATGCTAATAACTGTTATTCTGGTATTAGAGAGCATCGAAAATACACGATTCAATATTGTATGAAAAGATGAAACCGAACAATATAACTTCGTACTTAAGCTACGAAAGTGTAAATACGATTTTTCAGTTTATTAAGCATACCTTCGATAATACACGATTCAATATAGAAAAAAACGAAGACTGCAAACAATGAAGCTTTTTGTTGAACATACGAAAATGCGTATACGATTTTTAGTTTTCTGACATAATTCACTTTTTAGGGTTCGACACTAGACAATATGCAAACGTTGCATTATATGTGAATATTTTTACTCCTCGCGATGCTAAAAACTGTTATTCTCATATTTGGCATCTTCGATAATACACAATTCAATATAGCATGAAAAGGAGATACCGAACAATATAACTTCGTGCTTAACCTACGAAAGTGTCAATACGATTTTTAAGTTTATTAAGCATGCACGTCTCAAGGTTCGAAACTAAACATTACTCAAACATTGCGTAGTATGTGAACATTTTTACTTCTCGTGATGCTTAAAACAGTTATTCGCATATTTGATATTTTTGATAATACACGATTTAATATAGAAGAAAACGAAGACGGCAAACAAGAAAACTTTTTGTTTAACATACGAAATTCCGAATGCGATTTTTAGGTTTTTGACAAAATTCACTTTTTTAGGTTCGACACTAGACAATATGCAAACATTGCATAATATGTGAATATTCTCACTTCTCATGAAGCTAAAACCTGTTTTTCTGGTATTTGACATCTTCGATAATACACGATTCAATATAGCATGAAAAGATGAAACAGAAAAATATAACTTCGTACTAAGTCAACGAAAGTGTAAATACGATTTTTCTATTTATTAAGCATAACTTCGATAATACACGATTCAATATAGAAAAAAACGAAGACAGCAAACAATAAAACTTTTTGTTGAACATACGAAAATGCGGATACGATTTTTAGTTTTCTGACATAATTCACATTTTTAGGTTCGACACTAGACAATATGCAAACATTGCATAATATGTGAATATTTTCACTTCTCGTGAAGCTAAAAACTGTTATTCTGTTATTTGACATCTACGAAAATACACGATTCAATATTGCATGAAAAGATGAAACCGAACAATATAACTTCGTACTTAACCTACTAAAGTGTAAATACGATTTTTCAGTTTATTAAGCATAACTTAGATAATACACGATTCAATATAGAAAAATACGAAGACTGCAAACAATAAAGCTTTTTGTTGAACATACGAAAATGCGTATACGATTTTTAGTTTTCTGACATAATTCACTTTTTAGGGTTCGACACTAGACAATATGCAAACATTGCATTATATGTGAACATTTTTACTACTCGCGATGCTAATAACTGTTATTCTGTTATTTGACATCGTCGAAAATACACGATTCAATATTGTATGAAAAGTTGAAACCGAACAATATAACTTCGTACTTGACCTACGAAAGTGTAAATACGATTTTTCAGTTTATTACGCATAACTTCGATAATACACGATTCAATATAGAAAAATACGAAGACTGCAAACAATAAAGCTTTTTGTTGAACATACGAAAATGCGTATACGATTTTTAGTTTTCTGACATAATTCACTTTTTAGGGTTCGACACTAGACAATATGCAAACATTGCATTATATGTGAATATTTTTACTCCTCGCGATGCTAATAACTGTTATTCTGGTATTTGACATCTACGAAAATACACGATTCAATATTGCATGAAAAGATGAAACCGAACAATATAACTTCGTACTTAACCTATGAAAGTGTAAATACGATTTTTCAGTTTATTAAGCATGCACGTTTCAGGGATCCAAACTAAACATTACTCAAACATTGCGTAGTATGTGAACATTTTTACTTCTCGTGATGCTAAAAACAGTTATTCGCATATTTGATATTTTTGATAATACACCATTCAATATAGAAAAAAACGACGACAGCAAACAATAAAACTTTTTGTTTATCATACGAAAATGCGGATACGATTTTTAGTTTTCTGACATAATTCACTTTTTTAGGTTCGACACTAGACAATATGCAAACATTGCATTATATGTGAACATTTTTACTTCTCGCGAAGCTAAAAACTGTTATTCTCATATTTGGCATCTACGATAATACACAATTCAATATAGCATGAAAAGGAGAAACCGAACAATATAACTTCGTGCTTAACCTACGAAAGTGTAAATACGATTTTTAAGTTTATTAAGCATGCATGTCTCAAGGTTCGAAACTAAACATTACTCAAACATTGCGTAGTATTATATCGTGAAATGTTTAAAAGCAAAAAAACAAAAAAACAAAAAATACCATATATTTCTTAATTGCATGTATTAGTTAATAAATATTTAAAGGTTACAATTAAGCTAATTGGCACTGAAGAGGGCCCCCATCTGTGGCCGAAACGTTTGCCTTCCTAATGTTTATGTCCTCGATGACATAAATAATTAGAAACTAAGCTGACCCCAAGCCAAAATAAATATTACAGAATTATAACTGTGGGTCAATGTAACAAGGAACATGTACGGAAACATGTCACGATATAATTTTACAAATGGCAACAATCAGGGGGGTAGAAATGGGATGGGTTTTTACAAACAAATTGAAGAAAGATATGGATATGAGGAGGCATCACTCCTCAAAAAATGGTCTCAATCGAATCTGGAAATTGCAAAAAGTTTTAATCAAAGAATTTTTCTATTACGTTGTAGGAAACTTGAAGTTGTTCCCAAACACTTACAAGTACTTGGGACTCAAACCATCGGGTTCAATTCCAGAAGTATGGGTAAACGTTTCTCAAACTTGCATATCACCTTTCAGAAGTCCATTCTGAATCTCGAAATTCGCGATATATGCGCACATTTAAGGAATCTCGAGAATCGGGTTGGACATCTTGAAAATAGAACCACGTGTTCGACAGATTTTTTGAATTGGAATCCCGGAAAGTCACGCCCCAATTCGAGGAAAGTAAATTAAAGTGCAAAAGGAAATTGGATTGTCTAATTAACGCGATACATTACAATAAAAAGACTGTTTCAAACAGCAAACTCAACCAAAAGTGGTTCAAAAACCTGACAGGAAATCAAATCCCGGAAAATGTCGCAAAAATAGCTAGCTTAGGTATAAATTTCGGGGTTACTATTAAAAAACGGGAAATTCCTACTTATACTATCATCGCGGACATTGAATCTAACATTAATAAAATTAATCCGGAATCACATGATGAAATGCGACTTAAAGTCGCAAATGCTGTTAATAATTTTAAAAAATGTGGCAACGAGCATAAATCTAAATTCGTACAGCCTGTTAAAGAAATCAAAGAAGCTAGAAATTTCGTTAAAAATAATCCGGACATAGTTTTTACCAGGGCAGACAAAGGTAACACCACAGTAGCCTTGACGCGAACAGATTATAATGAGAAAGTTAAAAACCTTTTACAAGACGAGAACACATACCAAGTCCGCCCCAAAGACACAACAACTAAAATACAAAATAAAGTCAATTCTCTAGTCAAATCATGGGAAAACAAGAGTCTAATTAACAACCTGTTAGCTAAGGATTTAAAGTCTTCCAATGCCGTTCCCTCGAGATTTTACGGATTACCCAAAATTCACAAAGAAAGTATTCCTGTTAGACCAATTGTTTCCTATGTGGGCAGCCCAACTTACAATCTAGCTTCATTCTTCAGCTCTACCATATCCAAAAACACTACCCCACCTAGATCAAAAATCATCAACAGTTTTGAATTAGTTAAAAAACTTAAAAATGTGAACGTCCCGGATAACTATGTTCTGGCCTCATTAGATGTAGTCTCTCTCTTCACAAATGTACCCAAGGAAGCAGCTATCTCTGCAGTAAAAAGTAGGTGGGATGAGATTCGTCGCAAAGTATCATTACCATGGAGAGATTTCGAAGAAGGGTTACGATTATGCTTAGACAGCACAGATTTTAATTTTGATGGCAAAACTTATTTCCAAAAACGTGGATTACCAATGGGTTCTCCTTTCTCCCCCGTCCTTGCTGATTTAGTGATGGATGACCTAGAGAAAGACAGACTTTCCAACCTTGACTTTGAAGTACCTGTCTATTTTCGTTACGTTGACGATATTTTCATCATGGTTCCCAACACACATGTTGATCGCATTTTACAAATTTTCAATACTAACCCCCTCAATATTGAATTCACTCTAGAAAAAGAGGTCGGTGGTGCTATCAATTTCTTAGACGTCTCTATCACGAGGAAACAGAACCAAAAACTATCTTTCAATTGGTATAGAAAGCCTAGTTGGTCAGGCAGATACCTTAACTTCAACTCCCACCACCCCTTAGATATAAAAAAAGTGTAATTAACAACTTGGTTGACAGAGCAATTTTACTTTCAGACAAGAAATTTCAAAAAAACAACCTTAAATTAATTACAGATACACTAGATGAAAATGACTACCCACCTTGTTTCACACAAGACATTATTAACCAGAGACTTCTTACCCTTGAACAAAAAACACGATTAGGCAACAATCATATCGACATAAACGCGGAAATCAAACCTTTCATTAGCATTCCTTATATCGAAGGTCTGTCAGAAAAAATATCGGGAATCCTACACAGCTACAACTTGAAAACCGCGTATAAAAATCAAAAAAATCTAAAAATGATATTCAAGCCAACCAAAGATAAAATTCCTAAAGAACTATCGTCCAACATCGTCTACAGCGTTCCTTGCAAAGGGAATGATTGCAAAGCCGTCTATATAGGTCAAACTAAAAAGGTTCCTTAAAAACAGGTTAAAAGAACATAAAAACAACATTAGAGAAAGCCCTAATAAACAAAATGCACTAACTAAACATACAATTGAGAAAGACCATTTCTTCGATTTTGACAGAACAAAAATCCTAGCTAACGAAATACACTATAAAAAAAGATTACTGTTGGAAATGTGTCACATTGCAGGTACGGACGATGCAGTGAATCTTAGAACTGACATAGAAAACCTTTCTAAGATTTACAACCCTATACTTAAAAAAGGGTCATAAAAAATCTGACCTGAGAAATTGGGACTCCACCATGTATTTCAGTCGTCCCTTCAGGTTTTATGATCTCACATCTGGCTACTTTATCTGGGCCAGATTTTGTTGAAATTCGCGCATTACTTGGCCACCTTATTTGAGGTCAGATTCCGGAAATCTCGCGTATTACTTGGCCACTTTATAAAAATTCTCATACTCCTAAGAATTAGCGCATTATTTGGCCACCTTACTTAAAGTCAGAGTACGGAAATCTCGCGCATTACTTGGGCACTTTATGAAAATTCTTATATTCCTATAAATTCGCGTATTACTTGGCCACTTTACTTAAAGTCAGAGTACGGAAATCTCACGCATTACTTGGCCACTTTTTTCAAAATTCTTATACCCCTAGGAATTCGCGCATTACTTGGACACCTTACTTTAAGTCAAAGTCCGGAAATCTCGCGTATTAGTTGGCCTCTCTATAACAATTCTTATACTCCTAAAAATTCGCGCATTACTTGGCCACTCTTTTCAAGACAGACTTCGCTTAACTCGCGTATTACTTGGCCACTTATAAAAATTCTTATACTCCTAAGAACTCGCGTATTACTTGGCCACTTTACTTTAAGTCAGAGTACGGAATTTTCACGTATTACTTGGCCTCTTTATAACAATTCTTATACTCCTAAAAATTCGCGCATTACTTGGCCACTCTTTTCAAGACAGACTTCGTTTAACTCGCGTATTACTTGGCCACTTATAAAAATTCTTATACTCCTAAGAACTCGCGCATTACTTGGCCACTTTACTTCAAGTCAGAGTCCGGAAATCTCGCGTATTAGTTGGCCACTTTATAACAATTCTTATACTCCTAAGAATTCGCGCATTACTTGGCCACTCTTTTTAAGACAGACTTCTTTTAACTCGCGTATTACTTGGCTACTTATAAAAATTCTTATACTCCTAAGAACTCGCGTATTACTTGGCCACCTTACTTAAAGTCAGAGTCCGGAAATCTCGCGTACTACTTGGCCACTTTATAAAAATTCTTACACTCCTAAGAATTCGCGCATTACTTGGCCACTCTTTTCAAGACAGACTTCGTGTAACTCGCGTATTACTTGGCTACTTATAAAAATTCTTATACTCCTAAGAACTCGCGCATTACTTGGCCACCTTACTTAAAGTCAGAGTCCGGAAATCTCGCGTATTACTTGGCCACTTTAGAAAAATTCTTATACTCCTAAGAATTTGCGCATTACTTGGCCACCTTATTTAAATTCAGAGTCCGGAAATCTCGCGTATTACTTGGCCACTTTAGAAAAATTCTTATAATCCTAAGAACTCGCGCATTACTTGGCCACTTTACTTTAAGTCAGAGTCCGGAAATCTCGCGTATTACTTGGCCACTTTATAAAAATTCTTATACCCCTAGGAATTCGCGCATTACTTGGACACCTTACTTTAAGTCAAAGTCCGGAAATCTCGCGTATTAGTTGGCCTCTCTATAACAATTCTTATACTCCTAAGAACTCGCGCATTACTTGGCCACCTTACTTAAAGTCAGAGTCCGGAAATCTCGCGTACTACTTGACCACTTTAGAAAAATTCTTATACTCCTATGAATTCGCGTATTACTTGGCCACTCTATAAAAATTCTTATACTCCTAACAATTCGCGCATTACTTGGCCACTCTTTTCAAGACAGACTTCGTGTAACTCGCGTATTACTTGGCCACTTTAGAAAAATTCTTATACTCCTAAGAACTCGCGCATTACTTGGCCACTTTACTTTAAGTCAGAGTCCGGAAATCTCGCGTATTAGTTGGCCTCTCTATAACAATTCTTATACTCCTAAAAATTCGCGCATTACTTGGCCACTCTTTTCAAGACAGACTTCGCTTAACTCGCGTATTACTTGGCCACTTATAAAAATTCTTATACTCCTAAGAACTCGCGCATTACTTGGCCACTTTACTTTAAGTCAGAGTACGGAATTTTAACGTATTACTTGGCCTCTTTATAACAATTCTTATACTCCTAAAAATTCGCGCATTACTTGGCCACTCTTTTCAAGACAGACTTCGTTTAACTCGCGTATTACTTGGCCACTTATAAAAATTCTTATACTCCCAGGAGTTCGCGTATTACTTGGCCACCTTACTTAAAGTCAGAGTACGGAAATCTCGCGCATTACTTGGCCACTTTATAAAAATTATTACACTCCTAAGAATTCGCGCATTACTTGGCCACTCTTTTCAAGACAGACTTCGTTTAACTCGCGTATTACGAGACCACTTATGTATTTATATCAGTCCTGTGGTCCATTGAACTCGCGCATTACTTGGCCACCTTACTTAAAGTCAGAGTCCGGAAATCTCGCGTATTACTTGGCCACTTTAGAAAAATTCTTATACTCCTAAGAATTCGCGCATTACTTGGCCACCTTATTTAAAGTCAGAGTCCGGAAATCTCGCGTATTACTTGGCCACTTTAGAAAAATTCTTATACTCCTAAGAATCCGCGCATTACTTGGCCACCTTACTTAAAGTCAGAGTCCGGAAATCTCGCGTATTACTTGGCCACTTTATAAAAATTCTCATACTCCTAAGAATTAGCGCATTATTTGGCCACCTTACTTAAAGTCAGAGTACGGAAATCTCGCGCATTACTTGGGCACTTTATGAAAATTCTTATATTCCTATAAATTCGCGTATTACTTGGCCACTTTACTTAAAGTCAGAGTACGGAAATCTCACGCATTACTTGGCCACTTTATAAAAATTCTTATACCCCTAGGAATTCGCGCATTACTTGGACACCTTACTTTAAGTCAAAGTCCGGAAATCTCGCGTATTAGTTGGCCTCTCTATAACAATTCTCATTCTCCTAAGAACTCGCGCATTACTTGGCCACCTTACTTAAAGTCAGAGTCCGGAAATCTCGCGTACTACTTGACCACTTTAGAAAAATTCTTATACTCCTATGAATTCGCGTATTACTTGGCCACTCTATAAAAATTCTTACACTCCTAAGAACTCGCGCATTACTTGGTCACTTTACTTCAAGTCAGAGTCCGGAAATCTCGCGTATTAGTTGGCCACTTTATAACAATTCTTATACTCCTAAGAATTCGCGCATTACTTGGCCACCTTACTTAAAGTCAGAGTCCGGAAATCTCGCGTATTACTTGGCCACTTCAGAAAAACTCTTATACTCCTATGAGTTCGCGTATTACTTGGCCACCTTACTTAAAGTCAGAGTACGGAAATCTCGCGCATTACTTGGCCACTTTATAAAAATTCTTACACTCCTAAGAATTCGCGCATTACTTGGCCACCTTACTTTAAGTCAGAGTTCGGAAATCTCGCGTATTAGTTGGCCACTTTATAACAATTCTTATACTCCTAAGAATTCGCGCATTACTTGGCCACTTTACTTTAAGTCAGAGTCCGGAAATCTCGCGAATTAGTTGGCCACTTTATAACAATTCTTATACTCCTAAGAATTCGCGCATTACTTGGCCACTCTTTTTAAGACAGACTTCTTTTAACTCGCGTATTACTTGGCTACTTATAAAAATTCTTATACTCCTAAGAACTCGCGTATTACTTGGCCACCTTACTTAAAGTCAGAGTCCGGAAATCTCGCGTACTACTTGGCCACTTTATAAAAATTCTTACACTCCTAAGAATTCGCGCATTACTTGGCCACTCTTTTTAAGACAGACTTCGTTTAACTCGCGTATTACTTGGCTACTTATAAAAATTCTTATACTCCTAAGAATTCGCGCATTACTTGGCCACTCTTTTTAAGACAGACTTCTTTTAACTCGCGTATTACTTGGCTACTTATAAAAATTCTTATACTCCTAAGAACTCGCGTATTACTTGGCCACCTTACTTAAAGTCAGAGTCCGGAAATCTCGCGTATTACTTGGCCACTTTATAACAATTCTTATACTCCTAAGAATTCGCGCATTACTAGGCCACCTTAATTAAAGTCAGAGTCCGGAAATCTCGCGTATTACTTGGCCACTTTAGAAAAATTCTTATAATCCTAAGAACTCGCGCATTACTTGGCCACTTTACTTTAAGTCAGAGTCCGGAAATCTCGCGAATTAGTTGGCCACTTTATAACAATTCTTATACTCCTAAGAATTCGCGCATTACTTGGCCACTCTTTTTAAGACAGACTTCGTTTAACTCGCGTATTACTTGGCCACTTTAGAAAAATTCTTATACTCCTAAGAACTCGCGCATTACTTGGCCACTTTACTTTAAGTCAGAGTCCGGAAATCTCGCGAATTAGTTGGCCACTTTATAACAATTCTTATACTCCTAAGAATTCGCGCATTACTTGGCCACTCTTTTTAAGACAGACTTCTTTTAACTCGCGTATTACTTGGCTACTTATAAAAATTCTTATACTCCTAAGAACTCGCGTATTACTTGGCCACCTTACTTAAAGTCAGAGTCCGGAAATCTCGCGTACTACTTGGCCACTTTATAAAAATTCTTACACTCCTAAGAATTCGCGCATTACTTGGCCACCTTACTTTAAGTCAGAGTTCGGAAATCTCGCGTATTAGTTGGCCACTTTATAACAATTCTTATACTCCTAAGAATTCGCGCATTACTTGGCCACTCTTTTTAAGACAGACTTCGTTTAACTCGCGTATTACTTGGCCACTTTAGAAAAATTCTTATACTCCTAAGAATTCGCGCATTACTTGGCCACCTTATTTAAAGTCAGAGTCCGGAAATCTCGCGTATTACTTGGCCACTTTAGAAAAATTCTTATAATCCTAAGAACTCGCGCATTACTTGGCCACTTTACTTTAAGTCAGAGTCCGGAAATCTCGCGTATTAGTTGGCCACTTTATAACAATTCTTATACTCCTAAGAATTCGCGCATTACTTAACCACTCTTTTTAAGACAGACTTCTTTTAACTCGCGTATTACTTGGCTACTTATAAAAATTCTTATTCTCCTAAGAACTCGCGTATTACTTGGCCACCTTACTTAAAGTCAGAGTCCGGAAATTTCGCGTATTACTTGGCCACTTTAGAAAAATTCTTATAATCCTAAGAACTCGCGCATTACTTGGCCACTTTACTTTAAGTCAGAGTCCGGAAATCTCGCGTATTAGTTGGCCACGTTATAACAATTCTTATACTCCTAAGAATTCGCGCATTACTTGGCCACTCTTTACAAGACAGACTGCGTTTAACTCGCGTATTACTTGGCCACTTATAAAAATTCTTATACTCCTAAGAACTCGCGCATTACTTGGCCACTTTACTTTCAGTCAGAGTCCGGAAATCTCGCGTATTAGTTGGCCACGTTATAACAATTCTTATACTCCTAAGAATTCGCGCATTACTTGATCACCTTACTTAAAGTCAGAGTCGGGAAATCTCGCGTATTACTTTGCCACTTTATAAAAACTCTTATACTCCTAAGAACTCGCGCATTACTTGGCCACCTCACTTAAAGTCAGAGTCTGAAGTGCTCGCGCATCACTTTGCAACTTTTTATTAGTCTCAGAATCCGTAGTGCTACCGTATTAATTGATCTCTCTATTCAAATCAGAGTTTGAATAGCTCGCGTAATATTTTACCACTTTACAGCAGTCTTATAATCCGAAAAACTCGGACATCATACTTATAAACTTAATATTGTATTTTTCCGTGTTCCAGTTATTAAGAATCAGAGGTTTCGAAAAACCAGGAAATTAATTTTTCGTGAATTTCCACCTTAGCTGCATTTTATTTTCTATATCCACAAAAATGTGTTTAATTTTTACGACGCCGGGACCGTATTGAGTGCCTTTCCTTACAGAATTCTTCGAACACGTGGTAGGGGTTTGCTTTCCTTGGACGCTTGAGCACATAGAAATCTCAAGTGCCGGGGACATTAAAGTAAATTTTGACTGTGTATAACCCTTGGTGTTGGAACCTGACCTATCATGGAGAATGCTCTCCATATACGTCAAACTCTGAACACTTGTCTTCCTAAACACGAGTTATTCCCAAATCAGTTTTCTTCTAGCCATGTGGCAGAGTGGTGGACTTACATCGGTCTGTCATCTCTGTGGTTTTTGAGAAAATAAGTAAATTTTTCTGTACCAATTGCAATGTTCTGATTGTTTTAACTTCAGTGTCCTTTACTTCTGGTGCTCGTGCATATGTGTGGTTTGCTGTGCGTGCTTTACCAAGGACCCACGTTATATTCTCCCGTGTGTTGTTTCTTTCTGGTTTGAAATAATTGTGTTTATATATGTGCCCTTGAGGGAGTGCGTTCCGCGGCCGCATTTTTCACGGTTCCTGTGGGAGAGGATTACTTGTTGGAGCAGTTTTTGGAACGGCCTTGTTCTTCACACCTAGAAACTCACTTACTCATAAGTTTTTCTGCATGTGTACTCTATTTTTAATTAATAAGCAAAAAGCAAAAAACAAAAAAACAAAAAATACCATATATTTCTTAATTGCATGTATTAGTTAATAAATATTTAAAGGTTACAATTAAGCTAATTGGCACTGAAGAGGGCCCCATCTGTGGCCGAAACGTTTGCCTTCCTAATGTTTATGTCCTCGATGACATAAATAATTAGAAACTAAGCTGACCCCAAGCCAAAATAAATATGACAGAATTGCGTAGTATCTGATCATTTTTACTTCTCGTGATGCTATAAACAGTTATTCGCATATTGGATATTTTTGATAATACACGATTCAATATAGCATAAAAGGATGAAAGCGAGCAATAAAACTTATTGTTTAACATACGAAAATGCGGATACGATTTTCAGGTTTTTGCAAAATTCACTTTTTCAGGTTCGACACTAGACAATATACAATTATTGCATAATATGTGAACATTTTTACTTCTGGCGAAGCTAGAAACTGTTATTCTCATATTTGGCAACATAGATAATACACGATTCAATATAGCATGAAAAGATGAAACAGAAAAATATAACTTCGTACTTAGCCAACGAAAGTGTAAATATGATTTTTCTGTTTATTACGCATAACTTCGATAATACACGATTCAATATAGAAAAAAACGAAGACTGCAAACAATAAAGCTTTTTGTTGAACATACGAAAATGCGTATACGATTTTTAGTTTTCTGACATAATTAACTTTTTAGGGTCCGACACTAGACAATATGCAAACATTGCATTATATGTGAACATTTTTACTCCTCGCGATGCTAATAACTGTTTTTCTGGTATTTGACATCTTCGATAATACACAATTCAATACAGCATGAAAAGATAAATCCGATTAATATTACCTCGTGCTTAACCTTCGAAAGTGTAAATACGATTTTTCAGTTTATTAAGCATGCACGTTTCAGGGATCCAAACTAAACATTACTCAAACATTGCGTAGTATGTGAACATTTTTACTTCTCGTGATGCTAAAAACAGTTATTCGCATATTTGATATTTTTGATAATACACGATTCAATACAGAAAAAAACGAAGACAGCAAACAATAAAACTTTTTGTTTATCATACGAAAATGCGGATACGATTTTTAGTTTTCTGACATAATTAACTTTTTTATGTTCGACACTAGACAATATACAAACATTGCATTATATGTGAACATTTTTACTTCTCGCGAAGCTAAAAACTGTTATTCTCATATTTGGCATCATCGATAATACACAATTCAATATAGCATGAAAAGGAGAAACCGAACAATATAACGTCGTGCTTAAGCTACGAAAGTGTAAATACGATTTTTAAGTTTATTAAGCATGCACGACTCAAGGTTCGAAACTAAACAGTACTCAAACATTGCGTAGTATCTGATCATTTTTCTTCTCGTGATGCTAAAGAGAGTTATTCGCATATTGGATATTTTTGATAATACACGATTCAATATAGCATAAAAGGATGAAAGCGAGCAATAAAACTTTTTGTTTAACATACGAAAATGCGGATACGATTTTTAGGTTTTTGACATAATTCACTTTTTTTAGGTTCGACACTAGTCAATCTGAAAACATTTGATAATATGTGTATTTTTTCACTTCTGGTGAAGCTAAAAACTGTTTTTATGGTATTTGAAATCTTCGATAATACACGATTCAATATAGCATGAAAAGATGAAACCGAACAATATAACGTCGTGCTTAACCTACGAAAGTGTTAAAAGGATTTTTCTGTTTATGAAGCATAACTTCGATAATACACGATTCAATATAGAAAAAAACGAAGACAGCAAACAATAAAACTTTTTGTTGAACATACGAAAATGCGGATACGATTTTTAGTTTTCCGACATAATTCACTTTTTTAGGTTCGACACTAGACAATATGCAAACATTGCAATATATGTGAATATTTTCACTTCTCGTGAAGCTAAAAACTGTTTTTATGGTATTTGACATCTTCGATAATACACGATTCAATATAGCATGAAAAGATGAAACCGAACAATATAACTTCGTCCTTAACCTACGAAAGTGTAAATACGATTTTTCAGTTTATTAAGCATGCACGTTTCAAGGTTCGAAACTAAACATTACTCAAACATTGCGTAGTATGTGAATAATCTTACTTCTCGTGATGCTAAAAACAGTTATTCGCATATTTGATATTTTTGATAATACAACATTCAATATAGAAAAAAACGACGACAGCAAACAATAAAACTTTTTGATGAACATACGAAAATGCGTATACGATTTTTAGTTTCAGGGATCCAAACTAAACATTACTCAAACATTGCGTAGTATGTGAACATTTTTACTTCTCGTGATGCTTAAAACAGTTATTCGCATATTTGTATTTTTGATAATACACGATTCAATATAGAAAAAAACGACGACAGCAAACAATAAAACTTTTTGTTTATCATACGAAAATGGGGATACGATTTTTATTTTTCTGACATAATTCACTTTTTTAGGTTCGACACTAGACAATATACAAACATTGCATTATATGTGAACATTTTTACTTCTCGCGAAGCTAAAAACTGTTATTCTCATATTTGGCAACTTCGATAATACACAATTCAATACAGCATGAAAAGATAAATCCGAACAATATTACCTCGTGCTTAACTTACGAAAGTGTAAATGATGCTAAAAAGATTTATTCGCATATTTGATATTTTTGATAATACACGATTCAATATAGAAAAAAACGAAGACGGCAAACAAGAAAACTTTTTGTTTAACATACGAAATTCCGAATGCGATTTTTAGGTTTTTGACAAAATTCACTTTTTCAGGTTCGACACTAGACAATATGCAAACATTGCATAATATGTGAATATTCTCACTTCTCATGAAGCTAAAACCTGTTTTTCTGGTATTTGACATCTTCGATAATACACGATTCAATATAGCATGAAAAGATGAAACCGAACAATATAACGTCGTGCTTAACCTACGAAAGTGTAAAAAGGATTTTTCTGTTTATTAAGCATAACTTCGATAATACACGATTCAATATAGAAAAAAACGAAGACAGCAAACAATAAAACTTTTTGTTGAACATACGAAAATGCGGATACGATTTTTAGTTTTCTGACATAATTCACTTTTTAGGGTTCGACACTAGACAATATGCAAACATTGCATTATATGTGAATATTTTTACTTCTCGCGAAGCTAAAAACTGTTATTCTCATATTTGGCATCTTCGATAATACACAATTCAATATAGCATGAAAAGGAGAAACCGAACAATATAACTTCGTGCTTAACCTACGAAAGTGTAAATACGATTTTTAAGTTTATTAAGCATGCACGTCTCAAGGTTCGAAACTAAACATTACTCAAACATTGCGTAGTATCTGATCATTTTTCTTCTCGTGATGCTAAAGAGAGTTATTCGCATATTGGATATTTTTGATAATACACGATTCAATATAGCATAAAAGGATGAAAGCGAGCAATAAAACTTTTTGTTTAACATACGAAAATGCGGATACGATTTTTAGGTTTTTGACAAAATTCACTTTTTTAGGTTCGACACTAGACAATATGCAAACATTGCATAATATGTGAATATTTTCACTTTTCGTGAAGCTAAAAACTGTTTTTCTGGTATTTGACATCTTCGATAATACACAATTCAATACAGCATGAAATGATAAATCCGATTAATATTACCTCGTGCTTAACCTACGAAAGTGTAAATACGTTTTTTCAGTTTATTAAGCATGCACGTTTCAGGGATCCAAACTAAACATTACTCAAACATTGCGTAGTATGTGAACATTTTTACTTCTCGTGATGCTAAAAACAGTTATTCGCATATTTGATATTTTTGGTAATACACCATTCAATATAGAAAAAAACGACGACAGCAAACAATAAAACTTTTTGTTTATCATACGAAAATGCGGATACGATTTTTAGTTTTCTGACATAATTCACTTTTTTATGTTCGACACTAGACAATATACAAACATTGCATTATATGTGAACATTTTTACTTCTCGCGAAGCTAAAAACTGTTATTCTCATATTTGGCATCATCGATAATACACAATTCAATATAGCATGAAAAGGAGAAACCGAACAATATAACTTCGTGCTTAAGCTACGAAAGTGTAAATACGATTTTTAAGTTTATTAAGCATGCACGTCTCAAGGTTCGAAACTAAACATTACTCAAACATTGCGTAGTATCTGATCATTTTTCTTCTCGTGATGCTAAAGAGAGTTATTCGCATATTGGATATTTTTGATAATACACGATTCAATATAGCATAAAAGGATGAAAGCGAGCAATAAAACATTTTGTTTAACATACGAAAATGCGGATACGATTTTTAGGTTTTTGACAAAATTCACTTTTTTAGGTTCGACACTAGACAATATGCAAACATTGCATAATATGTGAATATTCTCGTGAAGCTAAAAACTGTTTTTCTGTTATTTGACATCTTCGATAATACACGATTCAATATAGCATGAAAAGATGAAACCGAACAATATAACGTCGTGCTTAACCTACGAAAGTGTAAAAAGGATTTTTCTGTTTATTAAGCATAACTTCGATAATACACGATTCAATATAGAAAAAAACGAAGACAGCAAACAATAAAACTTTTTGTTGAACATACGAAAATGCGGATACGATTTTTAGTTTTCTGACATAATTCACTTTTTAGGGTTCGACACTAGACAATATGCAAACATTGCATTATATGTGAATATTTTCACTTCTCGTGAAGCTAAAAACTGTTATTCTGGTATTTGACATCTTCGATAATACACGATTCAATATAGCATGAAAAGATGAAACCGAACAATATAACTTCGTACTTAACCTACGAAAGTGTAAATACGATTTTTCAGTTTATTAAGCATGCACGTTTCAAGGTTCGAAACTAAACATTACTCAAACATTGCGTAGTATGTGAATAATCTTACTTCTCGTGATGCTAAATACAGTTATTCGCATATTTGATATTTTTGATAATACAACATTCAATATAGAAAAAAACGACGACAGCAAACAATAAAACTTTTTGTTTATCATACGAAAATGCGGATACGATTTTTAGTTTCAGGGATCCAAACTAAACATTACTCAAACATTGCGTAGTATGTGAACATTTTTACTTCTCGTGATGCTAAAAACAGTTATTCGCATATTTGATATTTTTGATAATACACGATTCAATATAGAAAAAAACGACGACAGCAAACAATAAAACTTTTTGTTTATCATACGAAAATGGGGATACGATTTTTATTTTTCTGACATAATTCACTTTTTTAGGTTCGACACTAGACAATATACAAACATTGCATTATATGTGAACATTTTTACTTCTCGCGAAGCTAAAAACTGTTATTCTCATATTTGGCAACTTCGATAATACACAATTCAATACAGCATGAAAAGATAAATCCGAACAATATTACCTCGTGCTTAACTTACGAAAGTGTAAATGATGCTAAAAAGATTTATTCGCATATTTGATATTTTTGATAATACACGATTCAATATAGAAAAAAACGAAGACGGCAAACAAGAAAACTTTTTGTTTAACATACGAAATTCCGAATGCGATTTTTAGGTTTTTGACAAAATTCACTTTTTCAGGTTCGACACTAGACAATATGCAAACATTGCATAATATGTGAATATTCTCACTTCTCATGAAGCTAAAACCTGTTTTTCTGGTATTTGAAATCTTCGATAATACACGATTCAATATAGCATGAAAAGGAGAAACCGAACAATATAACTTCGTGCTTAACCTACGAAAGTGTAAATACGATTTTTAAGTTTATTAAGCATAACTTCGATAATACACGATTCAATATAGAAATAAACGAAGACTGCAAACAATAAAGCGTTTTGTTGAACATACGAAAATGCGTATACTATTTTTAGTTTTCTGACATAATTAACTTTTTTTTGTTCGACACTAGACAATATACAAACATTGCATTATATGTGAACATTTTTACTTCTCGCGAAGCTAAAAACTGTTATTCTCATATTTGGCATCATCGATAATACACAATTCAATATAGCATGAAAAGGAGAAAACGAACAATATAACTTCGTGCTTAAGCTACGAAAGTGTAAATACGATTTTTAAGTTTATTAAGCATGCACGTCTCAAGGTTCGAAACTAAACATTACTCAAACATTGCGTAGTATCTGATCATTTTTCTTCTCGTGATGCTAAAGAGAGTTATTCGCATATTGGATATTTTTGATAATACACGATTCAATATAGCATAAAAGGATGAAAGCGAGCAATAAAACTTTTTTGTTTAACATTCGAAAATGCGGATACGATTTTTAGGTATTTGACATAATTCACTTTTTTAGGTTCGATACTAGATAATATGCAAACATTGCATAATATGTGAATATTTTCACTTTTCGTGAAGCTAAAAACTGTTTTTCTGGTATTTGACATCTTCGATAATACACAATTCAATACAGCATGAAAAGATAAATCCGATTAATATTACCTCGTGCTTAACCTACGAAAGTGTAAATAAGATTTTTCAGTTTATTAAGCATGCACGTTTCAGGGATCCAAACTAAACATTACTCAAACATTGCGTAGTATGTGAACATTTTTACTTCTCGTGATGCTAAAAACAGTTATTCGCATATTTGATATTTTTGGTAATACACCATTCAATATAGAAAAAAACGACGACAGCAAACAATAAAACTTTTTGTTTATCATACGAAAATGCGGATACGATTTTTAGATTTCTGACATAATTAACTTTTTTATGTTCGACACTAGACAATATACAAACATTGCATTATATGTGAACATTTTTACTTCTCGCGAAGCTAAAAACTGTTATTCTCATATTTGGCATCATCGATAATACACAATTCAATATAGCATGAAAAGGAGAAACCGAACAATATAACTTCGTGCTTAAGCTACGAAAGTGTAAATACGATTTTTAAGTTTATTAAGCATGCACGTCTCAAGGTTCGAAACTAAACATTACTCAAACATTGCGTAGTATCTGATCATTTTTCTTCTCGTGATGCTAAAGAGAGTTATTCGCATATTGGATATTTTTGATAATACACGATTCAATATAGCATAAAAGGATGAAAGCGAGCAATAAAACTTTTTGTTTAACATACGAAAATGCGGATACGATTTTTAGGTTTTTGACAAAATTCACTTTTTTAGTTTCGACACTAGACAATATGCAAACATTGCATAATATGTGAATATTCTCACTTCTCGTGAAGCTAAAAACTGTTTTTCTGGTATTTGACATCTTCGATAATACACGATTCAATATAGCATGAAAAGATGAAACCGAACAATATAACGTCGTGCTTAACCTACGAAAGTGTTAAAAGGATTTTTCTGTTTATGAAGCATAACTTCGATAATACACGATTCAATATAGAAAAAAACGAAGACAGCAAACAATAAAACTTTTTGTTGAACATACGAAAATGCGGATACGATTTTTAGTTTTCCGACATAATTCACTTTTTAGGGTTCGACACTAGACAATATGCAAACATTGCATTATATGTGAATATTTTCACTTCTCGTGAAGCTAAAAACTGTTATTCTGGTATTTGACATCTTCGATAATACACGATTCAATATAGCATGAAAAGATGAAACCGAACAATATAACTTCGTACTTAACCTACGAAAGTGTAAATACGATTTTTCAGTTTATTAAGCATGCACGTTTCAAGGTTCGAAACTAAACATTACTCAAACATTGCGTAGTATGTGAATAATCTTACTTCTCGTGATGCTAAAAACAGTTATTCGCATATTTGATATTTTTGATAATACAACATTCAATATAGAAAAAAACGACGACAGAAACAATAAAACTTTTTGTTTATCATACGAAAATGCGGATACGATTTTTAGTTTCAGGGATCCAAACTAAACATTACTCAAACATTGCGTAGTATGTGAACATTTTTACTTCTCGTGATGCTAAAAACAGTTATTCGCATATTTGATATTTTTTATAATACAACATAAAATATACAAAAAAACGACGACAGCAAACAATAAAACTTTTTGTTTATCATACGAAAATGGGGATACGATTTTTATTTTTCTGACATAATTCACTTTTTTAGGTTCGACACTAGACAATATACAAACATTGCATTATATGTGAACATTTTTACTTCTCGCGAAGCTAAAAACTGTTATTCTCATATTTGGCAACTTCGATAATACACAATTCAATACAGCATGAAAAGATAAATCCGAACAATATTACCTCGTGCTTAACTTACGAAAGTGTAAATGATGCTAAAAAGATTTATTCGCATATTTGATATTTTTGATAATACACGATTCAATATAGAAAAAAAACGAAGACAGCAAACAAGAAAACTTTTTGTTTAACATACGAAATTCCGAATGCGATTTTTAGGTTTTTGACAAAATTCACTTTTTCAGGTTCGACACTAGACAATATGCAAACATTGCATAATATGTGAATATTCTCACTTCTCATGAAGCTAAAACCTGTTTTTCTGGTATTTGAAATCTTCGATAATACACGATTCAATATAGCATGAAAAGGAGAAACCGAACAATATAACGTCGTGCTTAACCTACGAAAATGTAAAAAGGATTTTTCTGTTTATTAAGCATAACTTCGATAATACACGATTCAATATAGAAAAAAACGAAGACAGCAAACAATAAAACTTTTTGTTGAACATACGAAAATGCGGATACGATTTTTAGTTCTCTGACATAATTAACTTTTTTATGTTCGACACTAGACAATATGCAAACATTGCATTATATGTGAACATTTTTACTTCTCGCGAAGCTAAAAACTGTTATTCTCATATTTGGCATCATCGATAATACACAATTCAATATAGCATGAAAAGGAGAAACCGAACAATATAACTTCGTGCTTAAGCTACGAAAGTGTAAATACGATTTTTAAGTTTATTAAGCATGCACGTCTCAAGGTTCGAAACTAAACATTACTCAAACATTGCGTAGTATCTGATCATTTTTCTTCTCGTGATGCTAAAGAGAGTTATTCGCATATTGGATATTTTTGATAATACACGATTCAATATAGCATAAAAGGATGAAAGCGAGCAATAAAACTTTTTGTTTAACATACGAAAATGCGGATACGATTTTTAGGTTTTTCACAAAATTCACTTTTTAGGTCCGATACTAGACAATATGCAAACATTGCATAATATGTGAATATTTTCACTTTTCGTGAAGCTAAAAACTGTTTTTCTGGTATTTGACATCTTCGATAATACACAATTCAATACAGCATGAAAAGATAAATCCGATTAATATTACCTCGTGCTTAACCTACGAAAGTGTAAATACGATTTTTCAGTTTATTAAGCATGCACGTTTCAGGGATCCAAACTAAACATTACTCAAACATTGCGTAGTATGTGAACATTTTTACTTCTCGTGATGCTAAAAACAGTTATTCGCATATTTGATATTTTTGATAATACACCATTCAATATAGAAAAAAACGACGACAGCAAACAATAAAACTTTTTGTTTATCATACGAAAATGCGGATACGATTTTTAGTTTTCTGACATAATTAGCTTTTTTATGTTCGACACTAGACAATATGCAAACATTACATAATATGTCAATATTTTCACTTCTCGCGAAGCTAAAAACTGTTATTCTCATATTTGGCATCATCGATAATACACAATTCAATATAGCATGAAAAGGAGAAACCGAACAATATAACTTCGTGCTTAAGCTACGAAAGTGTAAATACGATTTTTAAGTTTATTAAGCATGCACGTCTCAAGGTTCGAAACTAAACATTACTCAAACATTGCGTAGTATCTGATCATTTTTCTTCTCGTGATGCTAAAGAGAGTTATTCGCATATTGGATATTTTTGATAATACACGATTCAATATAGCATAAAAGGATGAAAGCGAGCAATAAAACTTTTTGTTTAACATACGAAAATGCGGATACGATTTTTAGGTTTTTGACAAAATTCACTTTTTTAGGTTCGACACTAGACAATATGCAAACATTTCATAATATGTGAATATTTTCACTTCTCGTGAAGCTAAAAACTGTTTTTATGGTATTTGACATCTTCGATAATACACGATTCAATATAGCATGAAAAGATGAAACCGAACAATATAACGTCGTGCTTAACCTACGAAAGTGTTAAAAGGATTTTTCTGTTTATGAAGCATAACTTCGATAATACACGATTCAATATAGAAAAATACGAAGACTGCAAACAATAAAACTTTTTGTTTATCATACGAAAATGGGGATACGATTTTTATTTTTCTGACATAATTCACTTTTTCAGGTTCGACACTAGACAATATGCAAACATTGCATAATATGTGAATATTCTCACTTCTCATGAAGCTAAAACCTGTTTTTCTGGTATTTGAAATCTTCGATAATACACGATTCAATATAGCATGAAAAGATGAAACCGAACAATATAACTTCGTGCTTAACCTACGAAAGTGTAAATACGATTTTTCAGTTTATTAAGCATGCACGTTTCAAGGTTCGAAACTAAACATTACTCAAACATTGCGTAGTATGTGAATAATCTTACTTCTCGCGATGCTAAAAACAGTTATTCGCATATTTGATATTTTTGATAATACAACATTCAATATAGAAAAAAACGACGACAGCAAACAATAAAACTTTTTGTTTATCATACGAAAATGCGGATACGATTTTTAGTTTCAGGGATCCAAACTAAACATTACTCAAACTTTGCGTAGTATGTGAACATTTTTACATCTCGTGATGCTTAAAACAGTTATTCGCATATTTGATATTTTTGATAATACACGATTCAATATAGATAAAAACGAAGACGGCAAACAAGAAAACTTTTTGTTTAACATACGAAATTCCGAATGCGATTTTTAGGTTTTTGACAAAATTCACTTTTTTAGGTTCGACACTAGACAATATGCAAACATTGCATAATATGTGAATATTCTCACTTCTCATGAAGCTAAAACCTGTTTTTCTGGTATTTGACATCTTCGATAATACACGATTCAATATAGCATGAAAAGATGAAACAGAAAAATATAACTTCGTACTAAGTCAACGAAAGTGTAAATACGATTTTTCAGTTTATTAAGCATAACTTAGATAATACACGATTCAATATAGAAAAATACGAAGACTGCAAACAATAAAGCTTTTTGTTGAACATACGAAAATGCGTATACGATTTTTAGTTTTCTGACATAATTCACTTTTTAGGGTTCGACACTAGACAATATGCAAACATTGCATAATATGTGAATATTCTCACTTCTCATGAAGCTAAAACCTGTTTTTCTGGTATTTGACATCTTCGATAATACACGATTCAATATAGCATGAAAAGATGAAACAGAAAAATATAACTTCGTACTAAGTCAACGAAAGTGTAAATACGATTTTTCTGTTTATTAAGCATAACTTAGATAATACACGATTCAATATAGAAAAAAACGACGACAGCAAACAATAAAACTTTTTGTTTAGCATACGAAAATGCGAATGCGATTTTTAGATTTTTGACTAATTTCACTTTTTTAGGTTCCACACTAGACAATATGCAAACATTGCATAATATGTGAATATTTTCACTTTTCGTGAAGCTAAAAACTGTTTTTCTGGTATTTGACATCTTCGATAATACACAATTCAATACAGCATGAAAAGTTAAATCCGAACAATATTACCTCGTCCTTAACCTACGAAAGTGTAAATACGATTTTTCAGTTTATTAAGCATGCACGTTTCAGGGATCCAAACTAAACATTACTCAAACATTGCGTAGTATGTGAACATTTTTACTTCTCGTGATGCTAAAAACAGTTATTCGCATATTTGATATTTTTGATAATACACGATTCAATATAGAAAAATACGACGACAGCAAACAATAAAACTTTTTGTTTATCATACGAAAATGGGGATACGATTTTTAGTTTTCTGACATAATTAGCTTTTTTATGTTCGACACTAGACAATATACAAACATTGCATTATATGTGAATATTTTTTACTTCTCGCGAAGCTAAAAACTGTTATTCTCATATTTGGCATCATCGATAATACACAATTCAATATAGCATGAAAAGGAGAAACCGAACAATATAACTTCGTGCTTAAGCTACGAAAGTGTAAATACGATTTTTAAGTTTATTAAGCATGCACGTCTCAAGGTTCGAAACTAAACATTACTCAAACATTGCGTAGTATCTGATCATTTTTCTTCTCGTGATGCTAAAGAGAGTTATTCGCATATTGGATATTTTTGATAATACACGATTCAATATAGCATAAAAGGATGAAAGCGAGCAATAAAACTTTTTGTTTAACATACGAAAATGCGGATACGATTTTTAGGTTTTTGACAAAATTCACTTTTTTAGGTTCGACACTAGACAATATGCAAACATTGCATAATATGTGAATATTTTCACTTCTCGTGAAGCTAAAAACTGTTTTTCTGGTATTTGACATCTTCGATAATACACGATTCAATATAGCATGAAAAGATGAAACCGAACAATATAACGTCGTGCTTAACCTACGAAAGTGTAAAAAGGATTTTTCTGTTTATTAAGCATAACTTCGATAATACACGATTCAATATAGAAAAAAACGAAGACAGCAAACAATAAAACTTTTTGTTGAACATACGAAAATGCGGATACGATTTTTAGTTTTCTGAAATAATTCACTTTTTAGGGTTCGACACTAGACAATATGCAAACATTGCATTATATGTGAATATTTTCACTTCTCGTGAAGCTAAAAACTGTTATTCTGGTATTTGACATCTTCGATAATACACGATTCAATATAGCATGAAAAGATGAAACCGAACAATATAACTTCGTACTTAACCTACGAAAGTGTAAATACGATTTTTCAGTTTATTAAGCATGCACGTTTCAAGGTTCGAAACTAAACATTACTCAAACATTGCGTAGTATGTGAATAATCTTACTTCTCGTGATGCTAAATACAGTTATTCGCATATTTGATATTTTTGATAATACAACATTCAATATAGAAAAAAACGACGACAGAAACAATAAAACTTTTTGTTTATCATACGAAAATGCGGATACGATTTTTAGTTTCAGGGATCCAAACTAAACATTACTCAAACATTGCGTAGTATGTGAACATTTTTACTTCTCGTGATGCTTAAAACAGTTATTCGCATATTTGATATTTTTGATAATACACGATTCAATATAGATAAAAACGACGACAGCAAACAATAAAACTTTTTGTTTATCATACGAAAATGCGGATACGATTTTTAGTTTTCTGACATAATTCACTTTTTTAGGTTCGACACTAGACAATATACAAACATTGCATTATATGTGAACATTTTTACTTCTCTCGAAGCTAAAAACTGTTATTCTCATATTTGGCAACTTCGATAATACACAATTCAATACAGCATGAAAAGATAAATCCGAACAATATTACCTCGTGCTTAACTTACGAAAGTGTAAATGATGCTAAAAAGATTTATTCGCATATTTGATATTTTTGATAATACACGATTCAATATAGAAAAAAACGAAGACGGCAAACAAGAAAACTTTTTGTTTAACATACGAAATTCCGAATGCGATTTTTAGGTTTTTGACAAAATTCACTTTTTTAGGTTCGACACTAGACAATATGCAAACATTGCATAATATGTGAATATTCTCACTTCTCATGAAGCTAAAACCTGTTTTTCTGGTATTTGAAATCTTCGATAATACACGATTCAATATAGCATGAAAAGGAGAAACCGAACAATATAACTTCGTGCTTAACCTACGAAAGTGTTAAAAGGATTTTTCTGTTTATGAAGCATAACTTCGATAATACACGATTCAATATAGAAAAATACGAAGACTGCAAACAATAAAGCTTTTTGTTGAACATACGAAAATGCGTATACGATTTTTAGTTTTCTGACATAATTCACTTTTTAGGGTTCGACACTAGACAATATGCAAACATTGCATTATATGTGAACATTTTTACTCCTCGCGATGCTAATAACTGTTATTCTGGTATTTGACATCTTCGAAAATACACGATTCAATATTGCATGAAAAGATGAAACCGAACAATATAACTTCGTCCTTAACCTACGAAAGTGTAATTACGATTTTTCAGTTTATTAAGCATGCACGTTTCAAGGTTCGAAACTAAACATTACTCAAACATTGCGTAGTATGTGAATAATCTTACTTCTCGTGATGCTAAATACAGTTATTCGCATATTTGATATTTTTGATAATACAACATTCAATATAGAAAAAAACGACGACAGCAAACAATAAAACTTTTTGTTTATCATACGAAAATGGGGATACGATTTTTAGTTTCAGGGATCCAAACTAAACATTACTCAAACATTGCGTAGTATGTGAACATTTTTACTTCTCGTGATGCTTAAAACAGTTATTCGCATATTTGATATTTTTGATAATACACGATTCAATATAGATAAAAACGAAGACGGCAAACAAGAAAACTTTTTGTTTAACATACGAAATTCCGAATGCGATTTTTAGGTTTTTGACAAAATTCACTTTTTTAGGTTCGACACTAGACAATATGCAAACATTGCATAATATGTGAATATTCTCACTTCTCATGAAGCTAAAACCTGTTTTTCTGGTATTTGACATCTTCGATAATACACGATTCAATATTGCATGAAAAGATGAAACAGAAAAATATAACTTCGTACTAAGTCAACGAAAGTGTAAATACGATTTTTCAATTTATTAAGCATAACTTAGATAATACACGATTCAATATAGAAAAATACGAAGACTGCAAACAATAAAGCTTTTTGTTGAACATACGAAAATGCGTATACGATTTTTAGTTTTCTGACATAATTCACTTTTTAGGGTTCGACACTAGACAATATGCAAACATTGCATAATATGTGAATATTCTCACTTCTCATGAAGCTAAAACCTGTTTTTCTGGTATTTGACATCTTCGATAATACACGATTCAATATAGCATGAAAAGATGAAACAAAAAAATATAACTTCGTACTAAGTCAACGAAAGTGTAAATACGATTTTTCTATTTATTAAGCATAACTTAGATAATACACGATTCAATATAGAAAAAAACGACGACAGCAAACAATAAAACTTTTTGTTTAGCATACGAAAATGCGAATGCGATTTTTAGATTTTTGACTAATTTCACTTTTTTAGGTTCCACACTAGACAATATGCAAACATTGCATAATATGTGAATATTTTCACTTTTCGTGAAGCTAAAAACTGTTTTTCTGGTATTTGACAACTTCGATAATACACAATTCAATACAGCATGAAAAGTTAAATCCGAACAATATTACCTCGTCCTTAACCTACGAAAGTGTAAATACGATTTTTCAGTTTATTAAGCATGCACGTTTCAAGGTTCGAAACTAAACATTACTCAAACATTGCGTAGTATGTGAACATTTTTACTTCTCGTGATGCTAAAAACAGTTATTCGCATATTTGATATTTTTGATAATACAACATTCAATATAGAAAAAAACGACGACAGCAAACAATAAAACTTTTTGTTTATCATACGAAAATGGGGATACGATTTTTATTTTTCTGACATAATTCACTTTTTCAGGTTCGACACTAGACAATATGCAAACATTGCATAATATGTGAATATTCTCACTTCTCATGAAGCTAAAACCTGTTTTTCTGGTATTTGACATCTTCGATAATACACGATTCAATATAGCATGAAAAGATGAAACCGAACAATATAACGTCGTGCTTAACCTACGAAAGTGTAAAAAGGATTTTTCTGTTTATTAAGCATAACTTCGATAATACACGATTCAATATAGAAAAAAACGAAGACAGCAAACAATAAAACTTTTTGTTGAACATACGAAAATGCGGATACGATTTTTAGTTTTCTGACATAATTCACTTTTTAGGGTTCGACACTAGACAATATGCAAACATTGCATTATATGTGAATATTTTCACTACTCGTGAAGCTAAAACCTGTTTTTCTGATATTTGGCATCTACGAAAATACACGATTCAATATAGCATGAAAAGATGAAACCGAACAATATTACCTCGTCCTTAACCTACGAAAGTGTAAATACGATTTTTCAGTTTATTAAGCATGCACGTTTCAAGGTTCGAAACTAAACATTACTCAAACATTGCGTAGTATGTGAATAATCTTACTTCTCGCGATGCTAAAAACAGTTATTCGCATATTTGATATTTTTGATAATACAACTTTCAATATACAAATAAACGACGACAGCAAACAATAAAACTTTTTGTTGAACATACGAAAATGGGGATACGATTTTTATTTTTCTGACATAATTCACTTTTTTAGGTTCGACACTAGACAATATACAAACATTGCATTATATGTGAACATTTTTACTTCTCGCGAAGCTAAAAACTGTTATTCTCATATTTGGCAACTTCGATAATACACAATTCAATACAGCATGAAAAGATAAATCCGAACAATATTACCTCGTGCTTAACTTACGAAAGTGTAAATGATGCTAAAAAGATTTATTCGCATATTTGATATTTTTGATAATACACGATTCAATATAGAAAAAAACGAAGACGGCAAACAAGAAAACTTTTTGTTTAACATACGAAATTCCGAATGCGATTTTTAGGTTTTTGACAAAATTCACTTTTTCAGGTTCGACACTAGACAATATGCAAACATTGCATAATATGTGAATATTCTCACTTCTCATGAAGCTAAAACCTGTTTTTCTGGTATTTGACATCTTCGATAATACACGATTCAATATAGCATGAAAAGATGAAACCGAACAATATAACATCGTACTTAACCTATGAAAGTGTAAAAAGGATTTTTCTGTTTATTAAGCATAACTTCGATAATACACGATTCAATATAGAAAAAAACGAAGACAGCAAACAATAAAACTTTTTGTTGAACATACGAAAATGCGGATACGATTTTTAGTTTTCTGACATAATTCACTTTTTAGGGTTCGACACTAGACAATATGCAAACATTGCATTATATGTGAATATTTTCACTTCTCGTGAAGCTAAAAACTGTTATTCTGGTATTTGACATCTTCGATAATACACGATTCAATATAGCATGAAAAGATGAAACCGAACAATATAACTTCGTACTTAACCTACGAAAGTGTAAATACGATTTTTCAGTTTATTAAACATGCACGTTTCGAGGTTCAAAACTAAACATTACTCAAACATTGCGTAGTATGTGAACAATTTTACTTCTCGTGATGCTAAAAACAGTTATTCGCATATTTGATATTTTTGATAATACACGATTCAATATAGAAAAAAACGACGACAGCAAACAATAAAACTTTTTGTTGAACATACGAAAATGGGGATACGATTTTTAGTTTTCTGACATAATTCACTTTTTTAGGTTCGACACTAGACAATATACAAACATTGCATTATATGTGAACATTTTTACTTCTCGCGAAGCTAAAAACTGTTATTCTCATATTTGGCAACTTCGATAATACACAATTCAATACAGCATGAAAAGATAAATCCGATTAATATTACCTCGTGCTTAACCTACGAAAGTGTAAATGTAGCTAAAAACAGTTATTCGCATATTGGATATTTTTGATAATACACGATTCAATATAGAAAAAAACGACGACAGCAAACAATAAAACTTTTTGTTGAACATACGAAATTCCGAATGCGATTTTTAGCTTTTTGACAAAATTCACTTTTTTAGGTTCGACACTAGACAATATGCAAACATTGCATAATATGTGAATATTCTCACTTCTCATGAAGCTAAAACCTGTTTTTCTGGTATTTGACATCTTCGATAATACACGATTCAATATTGCATGAAAAGATGAAACAGAAAAATATAACTTCGTACTAAGTCAACGAAAGTGTAAATACGATTTTTCAATTTATTAAGCATAACTTAGATAATACACGATTCAATATAGAAAAATACGAAGACTGCAAACAATAAAGCTTTTTGTTGAACATACGAAAATGCGTATACGATTTTTAGTTTTCTGACATAATTCACTTTTTAGGGTTCGACACTAGACAATATGCAAACATTGCATTATATGTGAACATTTTTACTCCTCGCGATGCTAATAACTGTTATTCTGGTATTTGACATCTTCGAAAATACACGATTTAATATTGCATGAAAAGATGAAACCGAACAATATAACTTCGTGCTTAACCTACGAAAGTGTAAATACGATTTTTCATTTTATTAAGCATAACTTAGATAATACACGATTCAATATAGAAAAAAACGACGACAGCAAACAATAAAACTTTTTGTTTAGCATACGAAAATGCGAATGCGATTTTTAGATTTTTGACTAATTTCACTTTTTTAGGTTCCACACTAGACAATATGCAAACATTGCATAATATGTGAATATTTTCACTTTTCGTGAAGCTAAAAACTGTTTTTCTGGTATTTGACATCTTCGATAATACACAATTCAATACAGCATGAAAAGTTAAATCCGAACAATATTACCTCGTCCTTAACCTACGAAAGTGTAAATACGATTTTTCAGTTTATTAAGCATGCACGTTTCAGGGATCCAAACTAAACATTACTCAAACATTGCGTAGTATGTGAATAATCTTACTTCTCGCGATGCTAAAAACAGTTATTCGCATATTTGATATTTTTGATAATACAACATTCAATATAGAAAAAAACGACGACAGCAAACAATAAAACTTTTTGTTTATCATACGAAAATGGGGATACGATTTTTATTTTTCTGACATAATTCACTTTTTTAGGTTCGACACTAGACAATATACAAACATTGCATTATATGTGAACATTTTTACTTCTCGCGAAGCTAAAAACTGTTATTCTCATATTTGGCAACTTCGATAATACACAATTCAATACAGCATGAAAAGATAAATCCGAACAATATTACCTCGTGCTTAACTTACGAAAGTGTAAATGATGCTAAAAAGATTTATTCGCATATTTGATATTTTTGATAATACACGATTCAATATAGAAAAAAACGAAGACGGCAAACAAGAAAACTTTTTGTTTAACATACGAAATTCCGAATGCGATTTTTAGGTTTTTGATAAAATTCACTTTTTCAGGTTCGACACTAGACAATATGCAAACATTGCATAATATGTGAATATTCTCACTTCTCATGAAGCTAAAACCTGTTTTTCTGGTATTTGACATCTTCGATAATACACGATTCAATATAGCATGAAAAGATGAAACCGAACAATATAACGTCGTGCTTAACCTACGAAAGTGTAAAAACGATTTTTCTGTTTATTAAGCATAACTTCGATAATACTCTATTCAATATAGAAAAAAACGAAGACAGCAAACAATAAAACTTTTTGTTGAACATACGAAAATGCGGATACGATTTTTAGTTTTCTGACATAATTCACTTTTTAGGGTTCGACACTAGACAATATGCAAACATTGCATTATATGTGAATATTTTCACTACTCGTGAAGCTAAAAACTGTTATTCTGGTATTTGACATCTTCGATAATACACGATTCAATATAGCATGAAAAGATGAAACCGAACAATATAACTTCGTACTTAACCTACGAAAGTGTAAATACGATTTTTCAGTTTATTAAACATGCACGTTTCGAGGTTCAAAACTAAACATTACTCAAACATTGCGTAGTATGTGAACAATTTTACTTCTCGTGATGCTAAAAACAGTTATTCGCATATTTGATATTTTTGATAATACACGATTCAATATAGAAAAAAACGAAGACAGCAAACAATAAAACTTTTTGTTGAACATACGAAAATGCGGATACGATTTTTAGTTTTCTGACATAATTCACTTTTTTCGGTTCGACACTAGACAATATACAAACATTCCATTATATGTGAACATTTTTACTCCTCGCGAAGCTAATAATTGTTATTCTCATATTCGGCATCTTCGATAATACACAATTCAATATAGCATGAAAAGGAGAAACTGAACAATATAACTTCGTGCTTAACCTACGAAAGTGTAAATACGATTTTTAAGTTTATTAAGCATGCACGTCTCAAGGTTCGAAACTAAACATTACTCAAACATTGCGTAGTATGTGAACATTTTTACTTCTCGTGATGCTTAAAACAGTTATTCGCATATTTGATATTTTTGATAATACACGATTCAATATAGATAAAAACGAAGACGGCAAACAAGAAAACTTTTTGTTTAACATACGAAATTCCGAATGCGATTTTTAGGTTTTTGACAAAATTCACTTTTTTAGGTTCGACACTAGACAATATGCAAACATTGCATAATATGTGAATATTCTCACTTCTCATGAAGCTAAAACCTGTTTTTCTGGTATTTGACATCTTCGATAATACACAATTCAATATAGCATGAAAAGATGAAACAGAAAAATATAACTTCGTACTTAGCCAACGAAAGTGTAAATACGATTTTTCAGTTTATTAAGCATAACTTCGATAATACACGATTCAATATAGAAAAAAACGAAGACAGCAAACAATAAAACTTTTTGTTGAACATACGAAAATGCGGATACGATTTTTAGTTTTCTGACATAATTCACTTTTTTAGGTTCGACACTAGACAATATGCAAACATTGCATAATATGTGAATATTTTCACTTCTCGTGAAGCTAAAAACTGTTATTCTGTTATTTGACATCTTCGAAAATACACGATTCAATATTGCATGAAAAGATGAAACCGAACAATATAACTTCGTACTTAACCTACTAAAGTGTTGTAACCTTACTCTCACCGTTGATCAAGAGGTACTACCTCACTTTACTTTTAGTTGGGCGCCAGGCGCACATGCGCCATCTGTACCTATAGACCACAAACTATGTACCCTGGTCAACGGCGCTAGTGCACGGTTAACGTCTCGGCTAGACTCAGCCTCTGAGATTTTCTGACAAGGGTAGAGGGGGTGGTTTAAAACTCGTGGAGGCAACAAGTTTAGTATGAAATAGGATTTTATTTTAAAGTATATTATTAAACAAAATTATGACAGTTTTTATATAAAGTGAGATACAAGTCACGCACACATGGGATATCGAGGTAGCTACTTCGTGCAGCAGCTCGGATAACAGGGGTCAGGCATGACCACCTCCCATTTCTACTACTACGCTACCGCAACTTACGTAAACAAGGTAACCTTACGATGAGTTCGGACTTAACAATACGGAGTAAGGCGAAGTGTGAGGGTTTTATCCTCTTTATTAATTTTTTTCTTGTTTATTGTGCAGTTGGGACGTTTGCAAGATGGCGGAAGGGTGGGGCAGCGGTATCAAATTTTCAGGCGGTATGCTGTGGTCAAGCCACGTAGCGTAAGTCTCGGTAGCGGAAAGATGGCGGCAGCTTGACCATACACGTAGCGATATCAATTCACTAGGTTCGGCCTCGTGGCCATCTTGCATCACGTGAGTCTCGGTAGCTATGCTAATATATAAATGTTGACAAAATCAGTTACTATTAGATCTCTAATTAGGCTGGGCTTTTACAAACAATTGTGACTAGGCGGAACTTACTCTGAGCTAGACATTAAATACTATTTACGGGTATAAAAGTTGTTTCTCTTAGAGGAAAAGAGAGGTTCGATAGCTTCGTCCTTTTCTAACTAACGGCTAAATGCGATAACTACGGTAATGCTGCTTTTCGTGCAGCCGATGCTCCAGCGGCAGCATTCACCTCAATTCTCGATAGCTTAAAGCCTTATTTGAACGAGAGTGCGATAGCTGAACTCTTCCCAATATTTTAAAGGTTTTCACTTATTTCACTTTTAATAACTTAAATTCTTTATTTTTCTTAGGTTTTAATTTCCAACTTCCGCAACTCAAGACAGTAACTAATCACTAAACGCTAGCTTTGGAGGTTCGAGAGCATTCTTAGTATTTTCTTAATTTAAACTTTACAGTACTTACGGAGAAGCTCCAAAACCATCAAGGCTTCACAAGTTTGAACCGGACCTTACCTCGGCTTGCGAAATTCAGAAGTTAATTGTAGGCGTCACACTTGATTTACTAAACTGTTAAATTACTCCCGAACGGTAGCGTCCAATCTCGCTGACCGCTGCTGGACGAAAGAGAGCGAGGCTTGTCGAGTGTCGAGCTCCTTGCCTTGACATTCTCCTGGCGATTTCTACGGTTCGTGCTGATTGGCTGCTTGGTCCGTATAGATCTGGCTACTCCAATCAATTTGTTTATCGGTTCTCCGCCAATCAGTATCCGTTTCAGCTTTCCGCCAATTAATTCAGCATTTGGCTCTTTGCCAATCAAAAACCGTCTTTGGTTTTCCGCCAATCAGTGTCTGTTTCTTGATTTTCCGCCAATCAGACACAGCAGACGAATTATAACTGCATCAACTGTAACGAGAGAGAAAGAAAAAAAAAACAAGAGCATCTTCGGTAGCGTGGACCAATATGAGAAAGATTCTCGTCCTCTCCTGGAGTGAGTGCATTTACTGGCACACACACGACAACAGTACAATGATCAGACAGTTACCGCATCCTTACTAACAGGGAGTCTAGGTTCCGGCTGAAATGTCACCCCAGGGCTGTAGTAGCGTCGAGGGCCCTTACGGGATGTGAGATGTCTTCCTCCCTCAGTATGAACACTCTGAAGACCAGGGTTCCGCTCCCAGGCGAATAAGTCATTTTCAGAGGCGTGAAGTCCTTGGGCCCCAATTTCTTCCGTTCTGACGGCATCCCAAGTGATTCCACAGTGTCAGGGGTGTAGGTATCGGCCTACCGAAGTGGCGGGAATCCAGCCAAGCTAGGCTGCAATTCATAATCTTTGAGAGGCAGCAATCAACCCTCAGCTCTATAGGCGTCCCCAGAGCTCCGATGAGTCCATCGTTGTCCCTCGTCGTGTGGAGCTCGAGGCTAGGTCATATAAAAGGAAATTTACATATTTTAGTTCTAATTCTTAAATTTAATTAATCACTAAATAAAATAAAGGGAAACCCCTGGAGCATCGTGCGGCAGCGAGACGAGACGACTTTCGAGCTGGGAGAGCTACCTACTTACCAAATGTGACGCGGTAAAACTTTGCCACGTTACAACTTTCCCCTCCTTCGGGGAAGGCCAACCCTGGCCGTACTAAACAAGACACCAACTCCGCTTCCGGTCAGGTTCCCACTGTGTGAAGCCGTCATTATCGATAGCTCCTACTACCCGAATCCCCAAAGCAATAAATGAAAGAGCAAGAATGTAAATCAGTACGGAGTTGGAAATTTTTACCTCAGCTTAATTTTCTTTTTACTTACTTGTTTTTTTGTGTTGATTTTAGGATTGCTTGGAAGCAATAGGGCAATGCCCATATTCTAACTCTCTGTGAAGTTCATGGTCACTGCGGTTGTCGCCTTTTCCGCATTTTACTAGTGGTCAGGGATGGTATGACAGGTTAAGGGGACTTTGGTAAGACTCATGCTTGTGCATCATGTCGTTGGTGAGAGGGAAGAGAAAATAGCGAGAGATACAATTGTCATCTTTATTACGCCTTTACAACGGTAGCGGTTTCGAGGGTAATTAGACTATGACATACAATTTTATTTTTTTTTTATTTTTTTTTTTTTTTTTTTTTTTTTTTTTTATTATGAAATATAATTTTTACGGTCGGTAGCTCATTATTCTCATTGAAAACGTAGTCGATAACGTACGGATTTGTCCAGGTTTAATTTTTCTTCCTGCGGGCCGAACTTGGTTTCCCAGGATAATAGGGCCCTTCCTCCCTCCATTGGGGACCGCATTTAGGGCAAGTCTTCGTGGTTACGTCCCTGCGCCCACAACGGAAGCAGAAGATGTGGACCCACTCGTGATGGCACTCGCTGTAACGGTGTCCTTCACCGCAGTTCCAGCAAGCGTCAGCTCCCTTTTCGTCGCTTTTCCTTAGGCCCTCCTTGGATTTCCTCGGGGAGGTGAGCGTCAACGAATATCGCATTCTGGCCGCAGAGGTACGGTCTGCTAGGTCTCCCTTATCCAGTCTTTGTGTTGAACAGGCTGGCGGTAGCCTCTCTCCTGGGCCAGGGCTTCTGGAGCTCCTCGGGAGATATCCGGGATCCAATGAGGCGTCCTTTGTATCGATAACGGTCGTTGACTTTGTTAGGAATTCGTAGGGCTCCCCAATTTGCCTTTGTTTTGTGTAGGCGAGATGGAAATCCACTGGGTATGTCTGCGTTGCCACAGTGGTTATTGAGCCCTTTTGGCGTTTCACCCTGGTTTCCTCAGGTGGGGCTGTCTGCGTCGCCGCGGACGATTTTGTTGGCTTATTTTTCAGCTCGCAGAAACAAACGCGACCCATCAGTTCTGGAGGTTCGCTGTAGCAGTGGGGGATCGTGTCGTAGCGGAACTGCGTGGCCACGTACTCCTCGGCTGCTTCCTCAATCGCCCCCCAGAGTCTAGGCTCTAGTTGCAGGGCTGCTTGGAATATTTGGATGAAGGGTTCCAGGTGGTGGCTTCCTGGGAATGGGCCCCGTTCTTGTGGTTTCTTCCAGAAGTTCTCCTCCGGTAGCTCATTGGGGTCGCCTTTCCATTTTCGTCCCCCTGCGGACATGTTTCGCATAAGTCGGTAGCTATTTGAAGAGATTGTAGCGACAGCGGTAGTGACAGCGATAGCGACAGCAATAGCGACAGCAATAGCGCCAGTTCGATAGCTCTTTTAACCTATGGGCAAGGAGACAACCCTATCAGATTTTTATTCTCTACGCTAAGTATCTTTTAATATCCTGCACATGCAATTTACACATTATTGTCCCCTTTAGATCGGAGACTTCAAAGACTACTGGCGACAACTGCTTCGTGAGGCGAAAGGGGCCGTGGAACTTTTTCGCTAGTTTTGATGAAATATTTTTCTCTGCTGAGGACTGGGTACGGGTCTTTATCAAGACCAGGTCGTCCACCGCGAATGTATGTTCTCGCCGTCGCGTGTTATAATATTTGGCTTGGCGTTTATAGGCTTCTTCTAAATTTTCGGTTACCCAATCTCTGAGGACGGACAAGCGCTCCATTCTATCAGACCAAACGGTTGGGTCCTGCGTTTCCACCTTCCCCGGGTCAGACAGAAAAGGCGCCTGTTGCCCTCTCAAGGTGTTGACTGCCCTAGGGTTCCGGCCGAAGTTAAGAAAAGCTGGTGTTGTTCGGATGGATGTGTGTAGAGCGGTATTATAGGCAAAACGGAATTCTGTCAGGTGGTGGTCCCAGGTTCGATGGTCGTGCTTAATAAAAATTACGACCATGGTCTTCAGAACACGATTCACCCGTTCCGCCGGATTGGATTGGGCGTGGTAAGGGGGTGTGCAAGTGTGGTAGATGTTATACTCCCGCGCCAATTCGCGAAGCGCCGAGTTTACAAATTCGGTCCCGTTGTCGGTTACCATTACTTGTGGTGTTCCCCAACGCATCAAGATGAGCTCCTCGAACGCATTTCGGATCTTCGGGCCGGTAGCTTTGCGAAGAGGGCAAAATTCGACCCATTTTGTGAATAAGTCCTGCATCACCAAAATGTACTCAAAACCGGATGATGTTCTCGGGTAGGGGCCCAAGATATCGGCTGCAACCACTGTCCAAGGCTCCTCCACTATTCGACGCCCCATTAGCCCTGACGGTGCCAATTGTTCGACTTTTCCCTTTTGGCATTCAGGGCAAGTTTTTACGTATTTTACTACATCTCGGAACATTCCGCGCCAATAATACTCGGTAGCCAATCGCGCGTAAGTTTTGTCCACACCAAGGTGACCAGCCTGAGGCTCATTATGTTTCTCGTAGAGAGCCCTTTCTCGTAGGTCCTTCGGTAATACCAACTTCCAGGCATCAAGGTCTTCGATTATAGCGTCGAGTACAGGGTTTGGGCGGTGGTAAAACAGCTTACTGTTCTCTATTTTCCAAGCCGGGAATCTTGCTGGGAACTTCCTCACACTATCGAATCTTTCGCAGTACCACAAATCAGTAGCATCCTGCATGGCCGCGACCATGTCACGGTCTCCCTCATACATGCGGGAAAGTGCATCCGGGACATGGTGGCTCGCTCCCTTACGATGTTCGATGGTGTACTGGTATCCTTGCAGTGCCAGTGCCCACCTTCCCAACCTTCCAGCTGGGTCCTTCAGGTTGCTCAACCACCGCAGGCTGCTGTGATCCGTGATTACCCGAAAGTGGGAACCCTCAATGTAGCAACGAAATTTTTGTATGCTCCATACTACGGCAAGGCACTCGCGTTCTGTGGCCGTGTAGTTCCGCTCCGCCGGAGTCAAACTTCGGCTAGCATATGCAATGACTCTCTCGACGCCGTCGATGTTTTGTGATAGTACGGCTCCCAATCCAGTTGAGCTAGCGTCTGTCTGTAACTGGAACTCCTTAGAGTAATCAGGGCGAGCTAAGACAGGGTTAGTAGCCAACAAAAAGCGTATCTTTTCGAATGCGCTCTGCTGCTCTTCGCCCCAGACCCAGGGCTGATTTTTCCGAAGGAGCAGAGTCAGCGGTGCCGCTATCGTAGCAAAATCAGGGATAAAGCGACGGTACCAGGAAGCCAATCCAAGAAATTGGCGAACCTTGGAGACATTCACCGGAGCAGGGAACTGCAAGATGGGACTTACTTTATCTGGGTCGACCCGAAGACCCTCCGAATTGACTAGGAAGCCAAGATATTTCACTTGAGATCTGCAGAATTCGCACTTGTCACGGTTTATTGTTAGGTTCGCCTCCCGCAGTTTATGCAGCACTTTATCCAGCCAGTGGAGGTGCTCCTCGAACGTTTCGGTAGCGATGATTATATCATCTAGATAGGCGAAAGCATACGGTTCCATATCGGGAGTAATGATTCTATCCAGCAATCTTTGAAACGTTGCCGGGGCATTTGTAAGACCGTATGGCATACGTTTAAACTGCAGAAGGCCCAGCCCTGGAACCGTAAACGCGGTATATTCCCTGCTTTTCTTATTCAACGGGACTTGGTGATAAGCCTGACTTAAGTCGATAGTCGAAATAAAACGAGCACATCTCAGTTTATCCAGAATGCCATTCATATATGGAAGAGGATAGGCATCTTTTTTTGTAACCGCATTTAGTTTTCGAAAGTCCATGCACAGGCGGTACGTACCATTTGGCTTGCGAACCATAACGATTGGGGACGACCAATCACTAGTAGATGGCTCCACTATATCGTTTCTCAGGTACTCTTTAACCGTTTCTACAATGGCGTCATGAACTTTCGGAGCGGTCAATCGGTAGCGTTGTTTAATTGGTGGGTTATTCCCTACCTCGATTTTGTGTTCGATAAGATTTGTTGCGGGAAGATAATCCGGAATGGGGGGAATGTTGCGCTCGATAAATGATGTCAGGCTTGCGCTTTGTTTGTCAGTGAGGGGAACCAATGCATGACAATTCGCGGCGGAATACCTGCTCGGGTAATCCAGCTCGAACCTGAAACTATTCTCGGGGTTTGACGCAAAATGCCAACTGTAGTTCACGAAGTCAGTCACCAGTCCAAAAAAATGCAAAAAATCGGTACCAAACGCGCTCTGCAAGTGAAGAGCCGGTAACAGTCTGACTTTGAAGTTCCTGATGTTACCTTTTAAAGATATCGGTAGCTCCACCATTTCATTAACCACTGCCAGTTGTCCGAAAGCGGAATTTACCAGCGCGGTCTGAATGCTTCTTATTGGAATTCCCAAGCTGCTCACCAGGTCGATCCCTGGTTGACCCAGGAACGATCTGTTCGATCCTGAATCAATCATGACTCTTAGGGCTCTACCCTTTACGAAAAGTGTCATGAAAATAAGGGGACCCGAATCAGGTTGCTCTGTTAGATGACTCACTGAGGATAGAACAATTGTGCCTTTATTTTCGCCATTTCCCCATAACGGGCCTTGGACCTCGTCTTCTGGAGGTGTTTCGGTCCGCTCTAACGACCTCCCTTCTCGTTTCCCTGGCACTTCGGACAGTTTCGGGACGTGAAGTCAGGTTCTCCACATCGATAGCAGAATGTTCCTCTCGGCTTTGGACATTCTCTGAACCGATGTTTCAGGTCATGACATTTCCAACAAACAGTCTCCTCTCCGGGCTGCCTTGGCTTGTTGCAGGGGGCACTGTTCCTGGTTGGCCTTGTTGGAGTATAAAAGGGGTTACCCGGGGTGTCAGGCTCCTGAGTGTGCTTTGTGGATCCAGCTGTAGATGAGGGGTGGTTTCTTGTTTTATTTTTATTACCAGCCTTCTCACGACCATTTGCATTATTTCCGCTCGTGGCCTGCTTGACCCTTGCTGGATGTGCCGTACTCCGCGACGGTGTGAAATATAACTCGTCCACCGGTAGCTCGATAATATTCTCATCAGCAGCTTCCATGGCATTAAGCGTCGTGAGCCTTGTTCCCCGTGTGTTACGCCTTGGGTCACGGTAAGCTAAGCCAGGCAGTAAGGCTCTTTCTGGTGGTGGGGGTGGCCTATAAGACCTTGACGCCCTATGCCCCTTTTCTAATTGGATAGCTAACCGTTCCAGATGGTCGAGACTGACTACTTCGCTTCGGTGAATAGTTAACTGCAGCTTCGGTAGCATGTTACGATGGGCGTAGCTGACCTGTTCTTCATCAGTCAACGGGGGAGACAGGCGGCGTAACAGGGTTCTAATGCAGGTTAGATAGTCCGCTACTGGCTCGTCCAGTCCCTGGGTGCGAGAATGAATTTCTTGCCTCAACTCAAATTGGTAATCGGGGTCACCAAAACGCACTCTACATGCATCCACGAACTCGGACCAAGTCTCCCAACCATCAACCGAATTGCAATACCAGTGAAGCGCGATTCCCGCCAGAAAAAATGGCATGCACGATAAAAGTTCTCCATCCGTAACATACACCAAAAACCTGCCCTGTTCTACTCGCGTTAAGAATAGCTCTAGGTCCTCTGTGCGTTCTCCCGAAAACCGCAAGTTCCATTTACGTAGAACCTCGTAAATTGCCCTTGCGGCCGGGGACGCGTAAGCATGTCGCGAAAACTCGGTACGGCTAGATTGGGGCCTTGGTGCCCCCAAATCACGGTTTCTAGCATCGATAGGTTCGCGAAAACCAACATGGCCTCGCCGGTCGTTTTGTCTCGCGGTACCATGTAGTAGCTGGTTTCCGCCCGATCCGCGGTTTTCATAATTGTTCTCCCTAAAATTATCGAAATATTCGTTATGAGATTCTCTTTCATAACTTCCATCGCCTCGCAGCGAGTATTGAGTATCAGACCGATTTTGAATGTAGGTCATCCCTCTATGTCGATTGTTCCGTGCCGACCTGTCACTTTTCATCTCGTTATGCCATGCAGAGTGAACAGGTTTCTCGCTTGACAAATACGATTGACCCCCTTCAATGCAGTCCTCGTCTCTTTCCCCCCCGTTATCGACGTAATACGGTTCTTTATTCACGTTTTTCCGTGGTACGGTTCCGGTTTGTGCATGCGGTATATTGGCTCTTTGCTCTTGTGCACTTGTCATCGGCAAGGTGAAAGGTGAGGAGATACTTTCCTCGGGAATCGTATATGTCACCCGCGTATTTCTACCATTTGTCGGTGAGGTAATGTTAAATCCTTCGCGACATGGAAACGAATGAGATGCGCGCGCAGGTGTACTCGTCTGTGGGTCGGTAGCGGATGAGTTTGAGCGAACGGTAACTTGACGTCTCACGAACGAATTTTCCTGGCCCCGCTCCCCGCCCAGATCCAACATGCTCAAATCTTGAGTGATGCCTGAGATTAACCCGCCATCTATACCCGAATCACTCGCCACTTCCTTACCTGCGCCCTGACACTCGGTAGCAACCCGCGAATCCGCAACTTCCCTCTGGGCATGCACGTAATGAAGCAGACGATCACGCATAGTCGGTACTGTGCCATCAATCGGTAGCTGTCGATCCCTGAGCTCATCCAACAATTGTTCCGCGGACAAGGAATATATCCACGCATCGCGATGTTCTGCCATTTTTCTCCTCACTTTTAATTACGACTTTCGTTGGGTGAGGAACACTACCACACTAGTCTTTAATTACCGCGTACCACGAGCGATGCCGCGAGAAGAAACACGTGCTCACTCCACACCGCACAAGTTTGTTCAATAAGCTCACTCGATAATAATCGTTACTCCTAAATTTTAATATTATTGGAAAGAAATCAATATGCACTGTAATCTCACCTTTACTCTATCGTCGATACTCTCCTCTTTTTGTTATTGTTATTTTCCTTTAACTTTTCCTAAGCCCCACGTTGGCTGCGCCAAATTTGTAACCTTACTCTCACCGTTGATCAAGAGGTACTACCTCACTTTACTTTTAGTTGGGCGCCAGGCGCACATGCGCCATCTGTACCTATAGACCACAAACTATGTACCCTGGTCAACGGCGCTAGTGCACGGTTAGTGTCCATGTACACTAATATTTCTTGGAATCTTATTAGAAAATCAGTTAAATTAAGATGGAATCAAATAAAAACCAATACTTTTCTCAAACAAACACATTTCGATAATATTTTACAATTTTGTTTAGAATCATCATACTGTACTTATAACAATGAATTTTATAAACAAATTTTTGGTTTACCAATGGGATCGCCTCTATCAGCCACTGCTGCAAACGTTGTCATGGAAGAGTTAGAGAAAAAAATTTTAAAAAAATTACCTTATAATATTATATTTTATTACAGATATGTAGATGACACTTTAATTTGTCTACCAGAAAACAAAGTAGAAGATATTTTATGCAGATTTAATTCCATAGATAAAAAAATAAAATTCACTTTAGAAAAATCTATAAATAATAATATCAATTTTTTGGATGTAAATATCCAAGTTATTGATAATAAAATTAAAACTAATTGGTACAAAAAACCAATTTGGTCAGGTCGATATATCAATTTTTTCTCTAACCACTGTTTAACATATAAAATTGGCGTTATCTACTCACTTACTGATAGAGCAATACTCTTATCAGATAAAGATTTTCATATAAATAATTTAAATTGTGTGCGATCTACATTACTAAAAAATGGCTATCCACTAGATCTTTTAAATGAAAAAATTTTCGAACGTTATAAAAAATTAATAACAATTCAACATAAAACAAATCAAGTATGTGAAATTTATAATATAGATCACAAAGAAAGTAGAAAAGTCATAACTTTTCCATATATTCAAAATTTTCAAGAACAGCTATGCAGAATCTTTAAAAAAACTAAACTTCAAATTGTCTTTACAATAGAAAACTCTTTCCAAAAAAAATTATTTCCAACAATTAAAGATAGAACACAAAAAAAATTTAAATATAATGTCATTTATGAAATTAACTGCATTCAATGCAACAAAAAATATATTGGACAAACTTGCAGATTCTTACACAATAGATTACTAGAACATGCTAGATCTGTTAAAAATAAAGATAACAAAACTGCACTTGCAGAACATGCTACTTCTTACAAACATTCCTTTGATTTTAAAAAATACTAAAATTTTAGATACAGAAAATATTTTAAAAAAACGATTAATTTTAGAAATGATTTATATTCAAAAAGAAAATTTTTCTATTAATTACAAAACAGATATTGAAAATCTAAGTGCCATTTATAATAATATAATAAAATCCATAACATAACTTTTCTACTTTCTCTTATCTTTTCTAATCTTTTTAATTGTATAATTTCATAAATTTCAAAAATTACCATTGAATGTTACCAATAGCCTATATATTACATATTAATTTTCTTGAGAACACACCATAACATCAACAACGCTACGATAGCCAAATGAACAATTGTGGAGACATTTTACTTCCAAAGTCTTGTGTAATATAAAATTTTTAATAATATGTAACAATAACGTATAAATTATGGAAACTGCTTGTAAGTAACTAATATTTCAAAAAATTTCTTTACATAATTTAATTCAAAATTTATATCTTATATATTTATTTTATAGGTGTCGTTATCGATCAATATAACCTAAAAAGGTTGACACCAGTTATCCTAACAAAAAATTTTAAATATTTTAACGAACTCTCATAGTAACTAATATGCTATGATGATAATTTTACTACATATTTTTATGCCTTTAAACTTGGATTTTTTTAAATTTAACCAATCATCAAACAATATGAATGGAAGTAAAATACTAAATATGTCATCCACGGTATGTTTTATTATTATTATTATTCTTTCTCTCTTTTATCTTCTCTTAATTTTACATATTATATTGAAAAAACAAAATCTTTTTATTATATAAATATTATCTTTTTATTATATTCATAATTTTTCAAAAATTTTTATATATATTCATTTTGTATTTCCTTTTTTATAGTCTTGATAAGGACCGAAAAATCGGTCGAAACGTTGACGTACTTTTAAAAATAAAACAACTTTACAAAACCGGAAAGGCCATTCACTTTAATGTTCAAATTATAATACCGGTAACAACATATCTACAAACACCTCCCATTTCTACTACTACGTTACCGCAACTTACGTAAACAAGGTAACCTTACGATGAGTTCGGACTTAACAATATGGAGTAAGGCGAAGTATGAGGGTTTTATCCTCTTTATTAATTTTTTTTCTTGTTTATTGTGCAGTTGGGACGTTTGCAAGATGGCGGAAGGGTGGGGCAGCGGTATCAAATTTTCAGGCGGTATGCTGTGGTCAAGCCACGTAGCGTAAGTCTCGGTAGCGGAAAGATGGCGGCAGCTTGACCATACACGTAGCGATATCAATTCACTAGGTTCGGCCTCGTGGCCATCTTGCATCACGTGAGTCTCGGTAGCTATGCTAATATATAAATGTTGACAAAATCAGTTACTATTAGATCTCTAATTAGGCTGGGCTTTTACAAACAATTGTGACTAGGCGGAACTTACTCTGAGCTAGACATTAAATACTATTTACGGGTATAAAAGTTGTTTCTCCTAGAGGAAAAGAGAGGTTCGATAGCTTCGTCCTTTTCTAACTAACGGCTAAATGCGATAACTACGGTAATGCTGCTTTTCGTCCAGCCGATGCTCCAGCGGCAGCATTCACCTCCAATTCTCGATAGCTTAAAGCCTTATTTGAACGAGAGTGCGATAGCTGAACTCTTCCCAATATTTTAAAGGTTTTCGCTTATTTCACTTTTAATAACTTAAATTCTTTATTTTTCTTAGGTTTTAATTTCCAACTTCCGCAACTCAAGACAGTAATTAATCACTAAACGCTAGCTTTGGAGGTTCGAGAGCATTCTTAGTATTTTCTTAATTTAAACTTCACAGTACTTACGGAGAAGCTCCCAAAACCATCAAGGCTTCACAAGTTTGAACCGGACCTTACCTCGGCTTGCGAAATTCAGAAGTTAATTGTAGGCGTCACACTTGATTTACTAAACTATTAAATCACTCCCGAACGGTAGCGTCCAATCTCGCTGACTGCTGCTGGACGAAAGAGAGCGAGGCTTGTCGAGTGTCGAGCTCCTTGCCTTGACATTCTCCTGGCGATTTCTACGGTTCGTGCTGATTGGCTGCTTGTTCCGTATAGATCTGGCTACTCCAATCAATTTGTTTATCGGTTCTCCGCCAATCAGTATCCGTTTCAGCTTTCCGCCAATTAATTCAGCATTTGGCTCTTTGCCAATCAAAAACCGTCTTTGGTTTTCCGCCAATCAGTGTCTGTTTCTTGATTTTCCGCCAATCAGACACAGCAGACGAATTATAACTGCATCAACTGTAACGAGAGAGAAAGAAAAAAAAACAAGAGCATCTTCGGTAGCGTGGACCAATATGAGAAAGATTCTCGTCCTCTCCTGGAGTGAGTGCATTTACTGGCACACACACGACAACAGTACAATGATCAGACAGTTACCGCATCCTTACTAACAGGGAGTCTAGGTTCCGGCTGAAATGTCACCCCAGGGCTGTAGTAGCGTCGAGGGCCCTTACGGGATGTGAGATGTCTTCCTCCCTCAGTATGAACACTCTGAAGACCAGGGTTCCGCTCCCAGGCGAATAAGTCATTTTCAGAGGCGTGAAGTCCTTGGGCCCCAATTTCTTCCGTTCTGACGGCATCCCAAGTGATTCCACAGTGTCAGGGGTGTAGGTATCGGCCTACCGAAGTGGCGGGAATCCAGCCAAGCTAGGCTGCAATTCATAATCTTTGAGAGGCAGCAATCAACCCTCAGCTCTATAGGCGTCCCCAGAGCTCCGATGAGTCCATCGTTGTCCCTCGTCGTGTGGAGCTCGAGGCAAGGTCATATAAAAGGAAATTTACATATTTTAGTTCTAATTCTTAAATTTAATTAATCACTAAATAAAATAAGGGGAAACCCCGGAGCATCGTGCGGCAGCGAGACGAGACGACTTTCGAGCTGGGAGAGCTACCTACTTACCAAATGTGACGCGGTAAAACTTTGCCACGTTACAGTGTAAATACGATTTTTCAGTTTATTAAGCATAACTTAGATAATACACGATTCAATATAGAAAAATACGAAGACTGCAAACAATAAAGCTTTTTGTTGAACATACGAAAATGCGTATACGACTTTTAGTTTTCTGACATAATTCACTTTTTAGGGTTCGACACTAGACAATATGCAAACATTGCATAATATGTGAATATTTTCACTTTTCGTGAAGCTAAAAACTGTTATTCTGGTATTTGACATCTTCGAAAATACACGATTCAATACAGCATGAAAAGTTAAATCCGAACAATATTACCTCGTCCTTAACCTACGAAAGTGTAAATACGATTTTTCAGTTTATTAAGCATGCACGTTTCAAGGTTCGAAACTAAACATTACTCAAACATTGCGTAGTATGTGAACATTTTTACTTCTCGCGAAGCTAAAAACTGTTATTCTCATATTTGGCAACTTCGATAATACACAATTCAATACAGCATGAAAAGATAAATCCGAACAATATTACCTCGTGCTTAACCTACGAAAGTGTAAATATGATTTTTCAGTTTATTAAGCATGCACGTTTCAGGGATCCAAACTAAACATTACTCAAACATTGCGTAGTATGTGAACATTTTTACTTCTCGTGATGCTAAAAACAGTTATTCGCATATTTGATATTTTTGATAATACACGATTCAATATAGAAAAAAACGACGACAGCAAACAATAAAACTTTTTGTTTATCATACGAAAATGCGGATACGATTTTTAGTTTTCTGACATAATTCACTTTTTTAGGTTCGACACTAGACAATATACAAACATTGCATTATATGTGAACATTTTTACTTCTCGCGAAGCTAAAAACTGTTATTCTCATATTTGGCATCATCGATAATACACAATTCAATATAGCATGAAAAGGAGAAACCGAACAATATAACTTCGTGCTTAAGCTACGAAAGTGTAAATACGATTTTTAAGTTTATTAAGCATGCACGTCTCAAGGTTCGAAACTAAACATTACTCAAACATTGCGTAGTATCTGATCATTTTTCTTCTCGTGATGCTAAAGAGAGTTATTCGCATATTGGATATTTTTGATAATACACGATTCAATATAGCATAAAAGGATGAAAGCGAGCAATAAAACTTTTTGTTTAACATACGAAAATGCGGATACGATTTTTAGGTTTTTGACAAAATTCACTTTTTTAGGTTCGACACTAGACAATATGCAAACATTGCATAATATGTGAACATTTTTACTTCTAGCGAAGCTAAAAACTGTTATTCTCATATTTGGCAACTTCGATAATACACAATTCAATACAGCATGAAAAGATAAATCCGAACAATATTACCTCTTGCTTAACTTACGAAAGTGTAAATGATGCTAAAAACATTTATTCGCATATTTGATATTTTTGATAATACACGATTCAATATAGAAAAAAACGAAGACGGCAAACAAGAAAACTTTTTGTTTAACATACGAAAATCCGAATGCGATTTTTAGGTTTTTGACAAAATTCACTTTTTTAGGTTCGACACTAGACAATATGCAAACATTGCATAATATGTGAATATTCTCACTTCTCGTGAAGCTAAAAACTGTTTTTCTGGTATTTGACATCTTCGATAATACACGATTCAATATAGCATGAAAAGATGAAACCGAACAATATAACGTCGTGCTTAACCTACGAAAGTGTAAAAAGGATTTTTCTGTTTATTAAGCATAACTTCGATAATACACGATTCAATATAGAAAAAAACGAAGACAGCAAACAATAAAACTTTTTGTTGAACATACGAAAATGCGGATACGATTTTTAGTTTTCTGACATAATTCACTTTTTAGGGTTCGACACTAGACAATATGCAAACATTGCATTATATGTGAATATTTTTACTTCTCGCGAAGCTAAAAACTGTTATTCTGGTATTTGACATCTTCGATAATACACGATTCAATATAGCATGAAAAGATGAAACCGAACAATATAACTTCGTACTTAACCTACGAAAGTGTAAATACGATTTTTCAGTTTATTAAGCATGCACGTTTCAAGGTTCGAAACTAAACATTACTCAAACATTGCGTAGTATGTGAACATTTTTACTTCTCGTGATGCTAAAAACAGTTATTCGCATATTTTATATTTTTGATAATACAACATTCAATATAGAAAAAAACGACGACAGCAAACAATAAAACTTTTTGTTTATCATACGAAAATGCGGATACGATTTTTATTTTTCTGACATAATTCACTTTTTTAGGTTCGACACTAGACAATATACAAACATTGCATTATATGTGAACATTTTTACTTCTCGCGAAGCTAAAAACTGTTATTCTCATATTTGGCATCTTCGATAATACACAATTCAATATAGCATGAAAAGGAGAAACCGAACAATATAACTTCGTGCTTAACCTACGAAAGTGTAAATACGATTTTTAAGTTTATTAAGCATGCACGTCTCAAGGTTCGAAACTAAACATTACTCAAACATTGCGTAGTATCTGATCATTTTTCTTCTCGTGATGCTAAAGAGAGTTATTCGCATATTGGATATTTTTGATAATACACGATTCAATATAGCATAAAAGGATGAAAGCGAGCAATAAAACTTTTTGTTTAACATACGAAAATGCGGATACGATTTTTAGGTTTTTGACAAAATTCACTTTTTTAGGTTCGACACTAGACAATATGCAAACATTGCATAATATGTGAACATTTTTACTTCTAGCGAAGCTAAAAACTGTTATTCTCATATTTGGCAACTTCGATAATACACAATTCAATACAGCATGAAAAGATAAATCCGAACAATATTACCTCGTGCTTAACTTACGAAAGTGTAAATGATGCTAAAAACATTTATTCGCATATTTGATATTTTTGATAATACACGATTCAATATAGAAAAAAACGAAGACGGCAAACAAGAAAACTTTTTGTTTAACATACGAAAATCCGAATGCGATTTTTAGGTTTTTGACAAAATTCACTTTTTTAGGTTCGACACTAGACAATATGCAAACATTGCATAATATGTGAATATTCTCACTTCTCGTGAAGCTAAAAACTGTTTTTCTGGTATTTGACATCTTCGATAATACACGATTCAATATAGCATGAAAAGATGAAACCGAACAATATAACGTCGTGCTTAACCTACGAAAGTGTAAAAAGGATTTTTCTGTTTATTAAGCATAACTTCGATAATACACGATTCAATATAGAAAAAAACGAAGACAGCAAACAATAAAACTTTTTGTTGAACATACGAAAATGCGGATACGATTTTTAGTTTTCTGACATAATTCACTTTTTAGGGTTCGACACTAGACAATATGCAAACATTGCATTATATGTGAATATTTTTACTTCTCGCGAAGCTAAAGACTGTTATTCTGGTATTTGACATCTTCGATAATACACGATTCAATATAGCATGAAAAGATGAAACCGAACAATATAACTTCGTACTTAACCTACGAAAGTGTAAATACGATTTTTCAGTTTATTAAGCATGCACGTTTCAAGGTTCGAAACTAAACATTACTCAAACATTGCGTAGTATGTGAACATTTTTACTTCTCGTGATGCTTAAAACAGTTATTCGCATATTTGATATTTTTGATAATACACGATTCAATATAGATAAAAACGAAGACGGCAAACAAGAAAACTTTTTGTTTAACATACGAAATTCCGAATGCGATTTTTAGGTTTTTGACAAAATTCACTTTTTTAGGTTCGACACTAGACAATATGCAAACATTGCATAATATGTGAATATTCTCACTTCTCATGAAGCTAAAACCTGTTTTTCTGGTATTTGACATCTTCGATAATACACGATTCAATATAGCATGAAAAGATGAAACAGAAAAATATAACTTCGTACTAAGTCAACGAAAGTGTAAATACGATTTTTCTATTTATTAAGCATAACTTCGATAATACACGATTCAATATAGAAAAAAACGAAGACAGCAAACAATAAAACTTTTTGTTGAACATACGAAAATGCGGATACGATTTTTAGTTTTCTGACAAAATTCACTTTTTTAGGTTCGACACTAGACAATATGCAAACATTGCATAATATGTGAATATTCTCACTTCTCATGAAGCTAAAAACTGTTATTCTGTTATTTGACATATTCGAAAATACACGATTCAATATTGCATGAAAAGATGAAACCGAACAATATAACTTCGTACTTAACCTACGAAAGTGTAAATACGATTTTTCAGTTTATTAAGCATAACTTAGATAATACACGATTCAATATAGAAAAATACGAAGACTGCAAACAATAAAGCGTTTTGTTGAACATACGAAAATGCGTATACGATTTTTAGTTTTCTGACATAATTCACTTTTTTAGGTTCGACACTAGACAATATGCAAACATTGCATAATATGTGAATATTTTCACTTTTCGTGAAGCTAAAAACTGTTTTTCTGGTATTTGACATCTTCGATAATACACAATTCAATACAGCATGAAAAGTTAAATCCGAACAATATTACCTCGTCCTTAACCTACGAAAGTGTAAATACGATTTTTCAGTTTATTAAGCATGCACGTTTCAGGGATCCAAACTAAACATTACTCAAACATTGCGTAGTATGTGAACATTTTTACTTCTCGTGATGCTAAAAACAGTTATTCGCATATTTGATATTTTTGATAATACACCATTCAATATAGAAAAAAACGACGACAGCAAACAATAAAACTTTTTGTTTATCATACGAAAATGCGGATACGATTTTTAGTTTTCTGACATAATTCACTTTTTTAGGTTCGACACTAGACAATATGCAAACATTGCATAATATGTGAATATTCTCACTTCTCGTGACGCTAAAAACTGTTATTCTGTTATTTGACATCTTCGAAAATACACGATTCAATATTGCATGAAAAGATGAAACCGAACAATATAACTTCGTACTTAACCTACTAAAGTGTTGTAACCTTACTCTCACCGTTGATCAAGAGGTACTACCTCTCTTTACTTTTAGTTGGGCGCCAGGCGCACATGCGCCATCTGTACCTATAGACCACAAACTATGTACCCTGGTCAACGGCGCTATTTCACGGTTAACGTCTCGGCTAGACTCAGCCTCTGAGATTTTCAGACAAGGGGAGAGGGGGTGGTTTAAAACTCGTGGAGGCAACAAGTTTAGTATGAAATAGGATTTTATTTTAAATTATATTATTAAACAAAATTATGACAGTTTTTATATAAAGTGAGATACAAGTCACGCACACATGGGATATCGAGGTAGCTACTTCGTGCAGCAGCTTGGATAAAAGGGGTCAGGCATGACCACCTCCCATTTCTACTACTACCCTACCGCAACTTACGTAAACAAGGTAACCTTACGATGAGTTGTGACTTAACAATATGGAGTAAGGCGAAGTATGAGGGTTTTATCCTCTTTATTAATTTTTTTTCTTGTTTATTGTGCAGTTGGGACGTTTGCAAGATGGCGGAAGGGTGGGGCAGCGGTATCAAATTTTCAGGCGGTATGCTGTGGTCAAGCCACGTAGCGTAAGTCTCGGTAGCGGAAAGATGGCGGCAGCTTGACCATACACGTAGCGATATCAATTCACTAGGTTCGGCCTCGTGGCCATCTTGCATCACGTGAGTCTCGGTAGCTATGCTAATATATAAATGTTGACAAAATCAGTTACTATTAGATCTCTAATTAGGCTGGGCTTTTACAAACAATTGTGACTAGGCGGAACTTACTCTGAGCTAGACATTAAATACTATTTACGGGTATAAAAGTTATTTCTCTTAGAGGAAAAGAGAGGTTCGATAGCTTCGTCCTTTTCTAACTAACGGCTAAATGCGATAACTACGGTAATGCTGCTTTTCGTCCAGCCGATGCTCCAGCGGCAGCATTCACCTCAATTCTCGATAGCTTAAAGCCTTATTTGAACGAGAGTGCGATAGCTGAACTCTTCCCAATATTTTAAAGGTTTTCACTTATTTCACTTTTAATAACTTAAATTCTTTATTTTTCTTAGGTTTTAATTTCCAACTTCCGCAACTCAAGACAGTAACTAATCACTAAACGCTAGCTTTGGAGGTTCGAGAGCATTCTTAGTATTTTCTTAATTTAAACTTTACAGTACTTACGGAGAAGCTCCCAAAACCATCAAGGCTTCACAAGTTTGAACCGGACCTTACCTCGGCTTGCGAAATTCAGAAGTTAATTGTAGGCGTCACACTTGATTTACTAAACTGTTAAATTACTCCCGAACGGTAGCGTCCAATCTCGCTGACCGCTGCTGGACGCAAGAGAGCGAGGCTTGTCGAGTGTCGATCTCCTTGCCTTGACATTCTCCTGGCGATTTCTACGGTTCGTGCTGATTGGCTGCTTGTTCCGTATAGATCTGGCTACTCCAATCAATTTGTTTATCGGTTCTCCGCCAATCAGTATCCGTTTCAGCTTTCCGCCAATTAATTCAGCATTTGGCTCTTTGCCAATCAAAAACCGTCTTTGGTTTTCCGCCAATCAGTGTCTGTTTCTTGATTTTCCGCCAATCAGACACAGCAGACGAATTATAACTGCATCAACTGTAACGAGAGAGAAAGAAAAAAAAACAAGAGCATCTTCGGTAGCGTGGACCAATATGAGAAAGATTCTCGTCCTCTCCTGGAGTGAGTGCATTTACTGGCACACACACGACAACAGTACAATGATCAGACAGTTACCGCATCCTTACTAACAGGGAGTCTAGGTTCCGGCTGAAATGTCAACCCAGGGCTGTAGTAGCGTCGAGGGCCCTTACGGGATGTGAGATGTCTTCCTCCCTCAGTATGAACACTCTGAAGACCAGGGTTCCGCTCCCAGGCGAATAAGTCATTTTCAGAGGCGTGAAGTCCTTGGGCCCCAATTTCTTCCGTTCTGACGGCATCCCAAGTGATTCCACAGTGTCAGGGGTGTAGGTATCGGCCTACCGAAGTGGCGGGAATCCAGCCAAGCTAGGCTGCAATTCATAATCTTTGAGAGGCAGCAATCAACCCTCAGCTCTATAGGCGTCCCCAGAGCTCCGATGAGTCCATCGTTGTCCCTCGTCGTGTGGAGCTCGAGGCAAGGTCATATAAAAGGAAATTTACATATTTTAGTTCTAATTCTTAAATTAAATTAATCACTAAATAAAATAAGGGGAAACCCCCGGCGCATCGTGCGGCAGCGAGACGAGACGACTTTCGAGCTGGGAGAGCTACCTACTTACCAAATGTGACGCGGTAAAACTTTGCCACGTTACAACTTTCCCCTCCTTCCGGGAAGGCCAACCCTGGTCGTACTAAACAAGACACCAACTCCGCTTCCGGTCAGGTTCCCACTGTGTGAAGCCGTCATTATCGATAGCTCCTACTACCCGAATCCCCAAAGCAATAAATGAAAGAACAAGAATGTAAATCAGTACGGAGTTGGAAATTTTTACATCAGCTTAATTTTCTTTTTACTTACTTGTTTTTTTTGTGTTGATTTTAGGATTGCTTGGAAGCAATAGGGCAATGCCCATGTTCTAACTCTCTGTGAAGTTCATGGTCACTGCGGTTGTCGCCTTTTCCGCATTTTACTAGTGGTCAGGGATGGTATGACAGGTTAAGGGGACTCCGACGCTTTGGTAAGACTCATGCTTGTGCATCATGTCGTTGGTGAGAGGGAAAAGAAAATAGCGAGAGATACAATTGTCATCTTTATTACGCCTTTACAACCGTAGCGGTTTCGAGGGTAATTAGACTATAACATACAATTTTATTTTATTTTTTTTTTATTTTTTTTTTTTTTTTTTTTTTTTTTTAGTATGAAATATAATTTTCACGGTCGGTAGCTCATTATTCTCATTGAAAACGTAGTCGATAACGTACGGATTTGTCCAGGTTTAATTTTTCTTCCTGCGGGCCGAACTTGGTTTCCCAGGATAATAGGGCCCTTCCTCCCTCCATTGGGGACCGCATTTAGGGCAAGTCTTCGTGGTTACGTCCCTGCGCCCACAACGGAAGCAGAAGATGTGGACCCACTCGTGATGGCACTCGCTGTAACGGTGTCCTTCACCGCAGATCCAGCAAGCGTCAGCTCCCTTTTCGTCGCTTTTCCTTAGGCCCTCCTTGGATTTCCTCGGGGAGGTGGGCGTCAACGAATATCGCATTCTGGCCGCAGAGGTACGGTCTGCTAGGTCTCCCTTATCCAGTCTTTGTGTTGAACAGGCTGGCGGTAGCCTCTCTCCTGGGCCAGGGCTTCTGGAGCTCCTCGGGAGATATCCGGGATCCAATGAGGCGTCCTTTGTATCGATAACGGTCGTTGACTTTGTTAGGAATTCGTAGGGCTCCCCAATTTGCCTTTGTTTTGTGTAGGCGAGATGGAAATCCACTGGGTATGTCTGCGTTGCCACAGTGGTTATTGAGCCCTTTTGGCGTTTCACCCTGGTTTCCTCAGGTGGGGCTGTCTGCGTCGCCGCGGACGATTTTGTTGGCTGATTTTTCAGCTCGCAGACACAAACGCGACCCATCAGTTCTGGAGGTTCGCTGTAGCAGTGGGGGACCGTGTCGTAGCGGAACTGCGTGGCCACGTACTTCTCGGCTGCTTCCTCAATCGCCCCCCAGAGTCTAGGCTCTAGTTGCAGGGCTGCTTGGAATATTTGGATGAAGGGTTCCAGGTGGTGGCTTCCTGGGAATGGGCCCCGTTCTTGTGGTTTCTTCCAGAAGTCCTCCTCCGGTAGCTCATTGGGGTCGCCTTTCCATTTTCGTCCCCCTGCGGACATGTTTCGCATAAGTCGGTAGCTATTTGAAGAGATTGTAGCGACAGCGGTAGTGACAGCGATAGCGACAGCAATAGCGACAGCAATAGCGCCAGTTCGATAGCTCTTTTAACCTATGGGCAAGGAGACAACCCTATCAGATTTTTATTCTCTACGCTAAGTATCTTTTAATATCCTGCACATGCAATTTACACATTATTGTCCCCTTTAGATCGGAGACTTCAAAGACTACTGGCGACAACTGCTTCGTGAGGCGAAAGGGGCCGTGGAACTTTTTCGCTAGTTTTGATGAAATATTTTTCTCTGCTGAGGACTGGGTACGGGTCTTTATCAAGACCAGGTCGTCCACCGCGAATGTATGTTCTCGCCGTCGCGTGTTATAATATTTGGCTTGGCGTTTATAGGCTTCTTCTAAATTTTCGGTTACCCAATCTCTGAGGACGGACAAGCGCTCCATTCTATCAGACCAAACATTTGGGTCCTGCGTTTCCACCTTCCCCGGGTCAAACAGAAAAGGCGCCTGTTGCCCTTTCAAGGTGTTGACTGCCCTAGGGTTCCGGCCGAAGTTAAGAAAAGCTGGGGTTGTTCGGATGGATGTGTGCTGAGCGGTATTATAGGCAAAACGGAATTCTGTCAGGTGGTGGTCCCAGGTTCGATGGTCGTGCTTAATAAAAATTACGACCATGGTCTTCAGAACACGATTCACCCGTTCCGCCGGATTGCATTGGGCGTGGAAAGGGGGTGTGCAAGTGTGGTAGATGTTATACTCCCGCGCCAATTCGCGAAGCGCCGAGTTTACAAATTCGGTCCCGTTGTCGGTTACCATTACTTGTGGTGTTCCCCAACGCATCAAGATGAGCTCCTCGAACGCATTTCGGATCTTCGGGCCGGTAGCTTTGCGAAGAGGGCAAAATTCGACCCATTTTGTGAATAAGTCCTGCATCACCAAAATGTACTCAAAACCGGATGATGTTCTCGGGTAGGGGCCCAAGATATCGGCTGCAACCACTGTCCAAGGCTCCTCTACTGTTCGACGCCCCATTAGCCCTGACGGTGCCAATTGTTCGACTTTTCCCTTTTGGCATTCAGGGCAAGTTTTTACGTATTTTACTACATCTCGGAACATTCCGCGCCAATAATACTCGGTAGCCAATCGCGCGTAAGTTTTGTCCACACCAAGGTGACCAGCCTGAGGCTCATTATGATTCTCGTAGAGAGCCCTTTCTCGTAGGTCCTTCGGTAATACCAACTTCCAGGCATCAAGGTCTTCGATTATAGCGTCGAGTACAGGGTTTGGGCGGTGGTAAAACAGCTTACTGTTCTCTATTTTCCAAGCCGGGAATCTTGCTGGGAACTTCCTCACACTATCGAATCTTTCGCAGTACCACAAATCAGTAGCATCCTGCATGGCCGCGACCATGTCACGGTCTCCCTCATACATGCGGGAAAGTGCATCCGGGACATGGTGGCTCGCTCCCTTACGATGTTCGATGGTGTACTGGTATCCTTGCAGTGCCAGTGCCCACCTTCCCAACCTTCCAGCTGGGTCCTTCAGGTTGCTCAACCACCGCAGGCTGCTGTGATCCGTGATTACCCGAAAGTGGGAACCCTCAATGTAGCAACGAAATTTTTGTATGCTCCATACTACGGCAAGGCACTCGCGTTCTGTGGCCGTGTAGTTCCGCTCCGCCGGAGTCAAACTTCGGCTAGCATATGCAATGACTCTCTCGACGCCGTCGATGTTTTGTGATAGTACGGCTCCCAATCCAGTTGAGCTAGCGTCTGTCTGTAACTGGAACTCCTTAGAGTAATCAGGGCGAGCTAGGACAGGGTTAGTAGCCAACAAAAAGCGTATCTTTTCGAATGCGCTCTGCTGCTCATCGCCCCAGACCCAGGGCTGATTTTTCCGAAGGAGCAGAGTCAGCGGTGCCGCTATCGTAGCAAAATCAGGGATAAAGCGACGGTACCAGGAAGCCAATCCAAGAAATTGGCGAACCTTGGAGACATTCACCGGAGCAGGGAACTGCAAGATGGGACTCACTTTATCTGGGTCGACCCGAAGACCCTCCGAATTGACTAGGAAGCCAAGATATTTCACTTGAGATCTGCAGAATTCGCACTTGTCACGGTTTATTGTTAGGTTCGCCTCCCGCAGTTTATGCAGCACTTTATCCAGCCAGTGGAGGTGCTCCTCGAACGTTTCGGTAGCGATGATTATATCATCTAGATAGGCGAAAGCATACGGTTCCATATCGGGAGTAATGATTCTATCCAGCAATCTTTGAAACGTTGCCGGGGCATTTGTAAGACCGTATGGCATACGTTTAAACTGCAGAAGGCCCAGCCCTGGAACCGTAAACGCGGTATTTTCCCTACTTTTCTTATTCAACGGGACTTGGTGATAAGCCTGACTTAAGTCGATAGTCGAAATAAAACGAGCACATCTCAGTTTATCCAGAATGCCATTCATATATGGAAGAGGATAGGCATCTTTTTTTTGTAACCGCATTTAGTTTTCGAAAGTCCATGCACAGGCGGTACGTACCATTTGGCTTGCGAACCATAACGATTGGGGACGACCAATCACTAGTAGATGGCTCCACTATATCGTTTCTCAGGTACTCTTTAACCGTTTCTACAATGGCGTCATGAACTTTCGGAGCGGTCAATCGGTAGCGTTGTTTAATTGGTGGGTTATTCCCTACCTCGATTTTGTGTTCGATAAGATTTGTTGCGGGAAGATAATCCGGAATGGGGGGAATGTCGCGCTCGATAAATGATGTCAGGCTTGCGCTTTGTTTGTCAGTGAGGGGAACCAATGCATGACAATTCGCGGCGGAACACCTGCTCGGGTAATCCAGCTCGAACCTGAAACTATTCTCGGGGTTTGATGCAAAATGCCAACTATAGTTCACGAAGTCAGTTACCAGTCCAAAACAATGCAAAAAATCGGTACCAAACACGCTCTGCAAGTGAAGAGCCGGTAACAGTCTGACTTTGAAGTTCCTGATGTTACCCTTTAAAGATATCGGTAGATCCACCATTTCATTAACCACTGCCAGTTGTCCGAAAGCGGAATTTACCAGCGCGGTCTGAATGCTTCTTATTGGAATTCCCAAGCTGCTCACCAGGTCAATCCCTGGTTGACCCAGGAACGATCTGTTCGATCCTGAATCAATCATGACTCTTAGGGCTCTACCCTTTACGAAAAGTGTCATGAAAATAAGGGGACCCGAATCAGGTTGCTCTGTTAGATGACTCACTGAGGATAGAACAATTGTGCCTTTATTTTCGCCATTTCCCCATAACGGGCCTTGGACCTCGTCTTCTGGAGGTGTTTCGGTCCGCTCTAACGACCTCCCTTCTCGTTTCCCTGGCACTTCGGACAGTTTCGGGACGTGAAGTCAGGTTCTCCACATCGATAGCAGAATGTTCCTCTCGGCTTTGGACATTCTCTGAACCGATGTTTCAGGTCATGACAGTTCCAACAAACAGTCTCCTCCTCGGGCTGCCTTGGCTTGTTGCAGGGGGCACTGTTCCTGGTTGGCCTTGTTGGAGTATAAAAGGGGTTACCCGGGGTGTCAGGCTCCTGAGTGTGCTTTGTGGATCCAGCTGTAGATGAGGGGTGGTTTCTTGTTTTATTTTTATTACCAGCCTTCTCACGACCATTTGGATTATTTCCGCTCGTGGCCTGCTTGACCCTTGCTGGATGTGCCGTACTCCGCGACGGTGTGAAATATAACTCGTCCACCGGTGGCTCGATAATACTCTCATCAGCAGCTTCCATGGCATTAAGCGTCGTGAGCCTTGTTCCCCGTGTGTTACGCCTTGGGTCACGGTAAGCTAAGCCAGGCAGTAAGGCTCTTTCTGGTGGTGGGGGTGGCCTATAAGACCTTGACGCCCTATGCCCCTTTTCTAATTGGATAGCTAACCGTTCCAGATGGTCGAGACTGACTACTTCGCTTCGGTGAATAGTTAACTGCAGCTTCGGTAGCATGTTACGATGGGCGTAGCTGACCTGTTCTTCATCAGTCAACGGGGGAGACAGGCGGCGTAACAGGGTTCTAATGCAGGTTAGATAGTCCGCTACTGGCTCGTCCAGTCCCTGGGTGCGAGAATGAATTTCTTGCCTCAACTCAAATTGGTAATCGGGGTCACCAAAACGCACTCTACATGCATCCACGAACTCGGACCAAGTCTCCCAACCATCAACCGAATTGCAATACCAGTGAAGCGCGATTCCCGCCAGAAAAAATGGCATGCACGATAAAAGTTCTCCATCCGTAACATACACCAAAAACCTGCCCTGTTCTACTCGCGTTAAGAATAGCTCTAGGTCCTCTGTGCGTTCTCCCGAAAACCGCAAGTTCCATTTACGTAGAACCTCGTAAATTGCCCTTGCGGCCGGGGACGCGTAAGCATGTCGCGAAAACTCGGTACGGCTAGATTGGGGCCTTGGTGCCCCCAAATCACGGTTTCTAGCATCGGTAGGTTCGCGAAAACCAACATGGCCTCGCCGGTCGTTTTGTCTCGCGGTACCATGTAGTAGCTGGTTTCCGCCCGATCCGCGGTTTTCATAATTGTTCTCCCTAAAATTATCGAAATATTCGTTATGAGATTCTCTTTCATAACTTCCATCGCCTCGCAGCGAGTATTGAGTATCAGACCGATTTTGAATGTAGGTCATCCCTCTATGTCGATTGTTCCGTGCCGACCTGTCACTTTTCATCTCGTTATGCCATGCAGAGTGAACAGGTTTCTCGCTTGACAAATACGCTTGACCCCCTTCAATGCAGTCCTCGTCTCTTTCCCCCCGTTATCGACGTAATACGGTTCTTTATTCACGTTTTTCCGTGGTACGGTTCCGGTTTGTGCATGCGGTATATTGGCTCTTTGCTCTTGTGCACTTGTCATCGGCAAGGTGAAAGGTGAGGAGATACTTTCCTCGGGAATCGTATATGTCACCCGCGTATTTCTACCATTTGTCGGTGAGGTAATGTTAAATCCTTCGCGACATGGAAACGAATGAGATGCGCGCGCAGGTGTACTATTCTGTGGGTCGGTAGCGGATGAGTTTGAGCGAACGGTAACTTGACGTCTCACGAACGAATTTTCCTGGCCCCGCTCCCCGCCCAGATCCAACATGCTCAAATCTTGAGTGATGCCTGAGATTAACCCGCCATCTATACCCGAATCACTCGCCACTTCCTTACCTGCGCCCTGACACTCGGTAGCAACCCGCGAATCCGCAACTTCCCTCTGGGCATGCACGTAATGAAGCAGACGATCACGCATAGTCGGTACTGTGCCATCAATCGGTAGCTGTCGATCCCTGAGCTCATCCAACAATTGTTCCGCGGACAAGGAATATATCCACGCATCGCGATGTTCTGCCATTTTTCTCTTCACTTTTAATTACGACTTTCGTTGGGTGAGGAACACTACCACACTAGTCTTTAATTACCGCGTACCACGAGCGATGCCGCGAGAAGAAACACGTGCTCACTCCACACCGCACAAGTTTGTTCAATAAGCTCACTCGATAATAATCGTTACTCCTAAATTTTAATATTATTGGAAAGAAATCAATATGCACTGTAATCTCACCTTTACTCTATCGTCGATACTCTCCTCTTTTTGTTATTGTTATTTTCCTTTAACTTTTCCTAAGCCCCACGTTGGCTGCGCCAAATTTGTAACCTTACTCTCACCGTTGATCAAGAGGTACTACCTCACTTTACTTTTAGTTGGGCGCCAGGCGCACATGCGCCATCTGTACCTATAGACCACAAACTATGTACCCTGGTCAACGGCGCTAGTGCACGGTTAACGTCTCGGCTAGACTCAGCCTCTGAGATTTTCAGACAAGGGGAGAGGGGGTGGTTTAAAACTCGTGGAGGCAACAAGTTTAGTATGAAATAGGATTTTATTTTAAAGTATATTATTAAACAAAATTATGACAGTTTTTATATAAAGTGAGATACAAGTCACGCACACATGGGATATCGAGGTAGCTACTTCGTGCAGCAGCTCGGATAAAAGGGGTCAGGCATGACCACCTCCCATTTCTACTACTACGCTACCGCAACTTACGTAAACAAGGTAACCTTACGATGAGTTCGGACCTAACAATATGGAGTAAGGCGAAGTATGAGGGTTTTATCCTCTTTATTAATTTTTTTTCTTGTTTATTGTGAAGTTGGGACGTTTGCAAGATGGCGGAAGGGTGGGGCAGCGGTATCAAATTTTCAGGCGGTATGCTGTGGTCAAGCCACGTAGCGTAAGTCTCGGTAGCGGAAAGATGGCGGCAGCTTGACCATACACGTAGCGATATCAATTCACTAGGTTCGGCCTCGTGGCCATCTTGCATCACGTGAGTCTCGGTAGCTATGCTAATATATAAATGTTGACAAAATCAGTTACTATTAGATCTCTAATTAGGCTGGGCTTTTACACACAAGTGTGACTAGGCGGAACTTACTCTGAGCTAGACATTAAATACTATTTACGGGTATAAAAGTTATTTCTCTTAGAGGAAAAGAGAGGTTCGATAGCTTCGTCCTTTTCTAACTAACGGCTAAATGCGATAACTACGGTAATGCTGCTTTTCGTCCAGCCGATGCTCCAGCGGCAGCACTCACCTCAATTCTCGATAGCTTAAAGCCTTATTTGAACGAGAGTGCGATAGCTGAACTCTTCCCAATATTTTAAAGGTTTTCGCTTATTTCACTTTTAATAACTTAAATTCTTTATTTTTCTTAGGCTTTAATTTCCAACTTCCGCAACTCAAGACAGTAACTAATCACTAAACGCTAGCTTTGGAGGTTCGAGAGCATTCTTAGTATTTTCTTAATTTAAACTTCACAGTACTTACGGAGAAGCTCCAAAACCATCAAGGCTTCACAAGTTTGAACCGGACCTTACCTCGGCTTGCGAAATTCAGAAGTTAATTGTAGGCGTCACACTTGATTTACTAAACTGTTAAATTACTCCCGAACGGTAGCGTCCAATCTCGCTGACTGCTGCTGGACGAAAGAGAGCGAGGCTTGTCGAGTGTCGAGCTCCTTGCCTTGACATTCTCCTGGCGATTTCTACGGTTCGTGCTGATTGCCTGCTTGTTCCGTATAGATCTGGCTACTCCAATCAATTTGTTTATCGGTTCTCCGCCAATCAGTATCCGTTTCAGCTTTCCGGCAATTAATTCAGCATTTGGCTCTTTGCCAATCAAAAACCGTCTTTGGTTTTCCGCCAATCAGTGTCTGTTTCTTGATTTTCCGCCAATCAGACACAGCAGACGAATTATAACTGCATCAACTGTAACGAGAGAGAAAGAAAAAAAAAACAAGAGCATCTTCGGTAGCGTGGACCAATATGAGAAAGATTCTCGTCCTCTCCTGGAGTGAGTGCATTTACTGGCACACACACGACAACAGTACAATGATCAGACAGTTACCGCATCCTTACTAACAGGGAGTCTAGGTTCCGGCTGAAATGTCACCCCAGGGCTGTAGTAGCGTCGAGGGCCCTTACGGGATGTGAGATGTCTTCCTCCCTCAGTATGAACACTCTGAAGACCAGGGTTCCGCTCCCAGGCGAATAAGTCATTTTCAGAGGCGTGAAGTCCTTGGGCCCCAATTTCTTCCGTTCTGACGGCATCCCAAGTGATTCCACAGTGTCAGGGGTGTAGGTATCGGCCTACCGAAGTGGCGGGAATCCAGCCAAGCTAGGCTGCAATTCATAATCTTTGAGAGGCAGCAATCAACCCTCAGCTCTATAGGCGTCCCCAGAGCTACGATGAGTCCATCGCTGTCCCTCGTCGTGTGGAGCTCGAGGCAAGGTCATATAAAAGGAAATTTACATATTTTAGTTCTAATTCTTAAATTTAATTAATCCCTAAATAAAATAAGGGGAAACCCCCGGAGCATCGTGCGGCAGCGAGACGAGACGACTTTCGAGCTGGGAGAGCTACCTACTTACCAAATGTGACGCGGTAAAACTTTGCCACGTTACAGTGTAAATACGATTTTTCAGTTTATTAAGCATAACTTAGATAATACACGATTCAATATAGAAAAATACGAAGACTGCAAACAATAAAGCTTTTTGTTGAACATACGAAAATGCGTATACGATTTTTAGTTTTCTGACATAATTCACTTTTTAGGGTTCGACACTAGACAATATGCAAACATTGCATTATATGTGAACATTTTTACTCCTCGCGATGCTAATAACTGTTATTCTGGTATTTGACATCTTCGAAAATACACGATTCAATATTGCATGAAAAGATGAAACCGAACAATATAACTTCGTACTTAACCTATGAAAGTGTAAATACGATTTTTCAGTTTATTAAGCATAACTTAGATAATACACGATTCAATATAGAAAAAAACGACGACAGCAAACAATAAAACTTTTTGTTTAGCATACGAAAATGCGAATGCGATTTTTAGATTTTTGACTAATTTCACTTTTTTAGGTTCCACACTAGACAATATGCAAACATTGCATAATATGTGAATATTTTCACTTTTCGTGAAGCTAAAAACTGTTTTTCTGGTATTTGACATCTTCGATAATACACAATTCAATACAGCATGAAAAGTTAAATCCGAACAATATTACCTCGTCCTTAACCTACGAAAGTGTAAATACGATTTTTCAGTTTATTAAGCATGCACGTTTCAGGGATCCAAACTAAACATTACTCAAACATTGCGTAGTATGTGAACATTTTTACTTCTCGTGATGCTAAAAACAGTTATTCGCATATTTGATATTTTTGATAATACAACATTCAATATAGAAAAAAACGACGACAGCAAACAATAAAACTTTTTGTTTATCATACGAAAATGGGGATACGATTTTTATTTTTCTGACATAATTCACTTTTTTAGGTTCGACACTAGACAATATACAAACATTGCATTATATGTGAACATTTTTACTTCTCGCGAAGCTAAAAACTGTTATTCTCATATTTGGCAACTTCGATAATACACAATTCAATACAGCATGAAAAGATAAATCCGAACAATATTACCTCGTGCTTAACTTACGAAAGTGTAAATGATGCTAAAAAGATTTATTCGCATATTTGATATTTTTGATAATACACGATTCAATATAGAAAAAAACGAAGACGGCAAACAAGAAAACTTTTTGTTTAACATACGAAATTCCGAATGCGATTTTTAGGTTTTTGACAAAATTCACTTTTTCAGGTTCGACACTAGACAATATGCAAACATTGCATTATATGTGAATATTTTTACTTCTCGCGAAGCTAAAAACTGTTATTCTCATATTTGGCATCTTCGATAATAAACAATTCAATACAGCATGAAAAGATAAATCCGATTAATATTACCTCGTGCTTAACCTACGAAAGTGTAAATACGTTTTTTCAGTTTATTAAGCATGCACGTCTCAAGGTTCGAAACTAAACATTACTCAAGCATTGCGTAGTATCTGATCATTTTTCTTCTTGTGATGCTAAAGAGAGTTATTCGCATATTGGATATTTTTGATAATACACGATTCAATATAGCATAAAAGGATGAAAGCGAGCAATAAAACATTTTGTTTAACATACGAAAATGCGGATACGATTTTTAGGTTTTTGACAAAATTCACTTTTTTAGGTTCGACACTAGACAATATGCAAACATTGCATAATATGTGAACATTTTTACTTCTAGCGAAGCTAAAAACTGTTATTCTCATATTTGGCAACTTCGATAATACACAATTCAATACAGCATGAAAAGATAAATCCGAACAATATTACCTCGTGCTTAACTTACGAAAGTGTAAATGATGCTAAAAAGATTTATTCGCATATTTGATATTTTTGATAATACACGATTCAATATAGAAAAAAACGAAGACGGCAAACAAGAAAACTTTTTGTATAACATACGAAATTCCGAATGCGATTTTTAGGTTTTTGACAAAATTCACTTTTTCAGGTTCGACACTAGACAATATGCAAACATTTCATAATATGTGAATATTTTCACTTCTCGTGAAGCTAAAAACTGTTTTTATGGTATTTGACATCTTCGATAATACACGATTCAATATAGCATGAAAAGATGAAACCGAACAATATAACTTCGTACTTAACCTACGAAAGTGTAAATACGATTTTTCAGTTTATTAAGCATGCACGTTTCAAGGTTCGAAACTAAACATTACTCAAACATTGCGTAGTATGTGAACATTTTTACTTCTCGTGATGCTTAAAACAGTTATTCGCATATTTGATATTTTTGATAATACACGATTCAATATAGATAAAAACGAAGACGGCAAACAAGAAAACTTTTTGTTTAACATACGAAATTCCGAATGCGATTTTTAGGTTTTTGACAAAATTCACTTTTTTAGGTTCGACACTAGACAATATGCAAACATTGCATAATATGTGAATATTCTCACTTCTCATGAAGCTAAAACCTGTTTTTCTGGTATTTGACATCTTCGATAATACACGATTCAATATAGCATGAAAAGATGAAACCGAACAATATAACTTCGTACTGAGTCAACGAAAGTGTAAATACGATTTTTCTATTTATTAAGCATAACTTCGATAATACACGATTCAATATAGAAAAAAACGACGACAGCAAACAATAAAACTTTTTGTTTAACATACGAAATTCTGAATGCGATTTTTAGGTTCTTGACAAAATTCACTTTTTTAGGTTCGACACTAGACAATATGCAAACATTGCATAATATGTGAATATTCTCACTTCTCATGAAGCTAAAACCTGTTTTTCTGGTATTTGACATCTTCGATAATACACGATTCAATACAGCATGAAAAGTTAAATCCGAACAATATTACCTCGTCCTTAACCTACGAAAGTGTAAATACGATTTTTCAGTTTATTAAGCATGCACGTTTCAGGGATCCAAACTAAACATTACTCAAACATTGCGTAGTATGTGAACATTTTTACTTCTCGTGATGCTAAAAACAGTTATTCGCATATTTGATATTTTTGATAATACACCATTCAATATACAAAAAAACGACGACAGCAAACAATAAAACTTTTTGTTTATCATACGAAAATGCGGATACGATTTTTAGTTTTCTGACATAATTCACATTTTTAGGTTCGACACTAGACAATATGCAAACATTGCATAATATGTGAATATTTTCACTTCTCGTGAAGCTAAAAACTGTTATTCTGTTATTTGACATGTACGAAAATACACGATTCAATATTGCATGAAAAGATGAAACCGAACAATATAACTTTGTACCTAACCTACGAAAGTTCAAATACGATTTTTCTTTTTATTAAGCATAACTTAGATAATACACGATTCAATATAGAAAAAAACGACGACAGCAAACAATAAAACTTTTTGTTTAGCATACGAAAATGCGAATGCGATTTTTAGATTTTTGACAAAATTCACTTTTTTAGGTTCGACACTAGACAATATGCAAACATTGCATAATATGTGAATATTCTCACTTCTCATGAAGCTAAAACCTGTTTTTCTGGTATTTGACATCTTCGATAATACACGATTCAATATAGCATGAAAAGATGAAACAGAAAAATATAACTTCGTACTAAGTCAACGAAAGTGTAAATACGATTTTTCTATTTATTAAGCATAACTTAGATAATACACAATTCAATATAGAAAAAAACGAAGACAGCAAACAATAAAACTTTTTGTTGAACATACGAAAATGCGGATACGATTTTTAGTTTTCTGACAAAATTCACTTTTTTAGGTTCGACACTAGACAATATGCAAACATTGCATAATATGTGAATATTCTCACTTCTCATGAAGCTAAAACCTGTTTTTCTGGTATTTGACATCTTCGATAATACACGATTCAATATAGCATGAAAACATGAAACAGAAAAATATAACTTCGTACTTAGTCAACGAAAGTGTAAATACGATTTTTCTATTTATTAAGCATAACTTCGATAATACACGATTTAATATAGAAAAAAACGAAAACAGCAAACAATAAAACTTTTTGTTGAACATACGAAAATGCGGATACCATTTTTAGTTTTCTGACATAATTCACATTTTTAGGTTCGACACTAGACAATATGCAAACATTGCATAATATGTGAATATTTTCACTTCTCGTGAAGCTAAAAACTGTTATTCTGGTATTTGACATCTTCGATAATACACAATTCAATACAGCATGAAAAGTTAAATCCGAACAATATTACCTCGTCCTTAACCTACGAAAGTGTAAATAAGATTTTTCAGTTTATTAAGCATGCACGTTTCAGGGATCCAAACTAAACATTACTCAAACATTGCGTAGTATGTGAACATTTTTACTTCTCGTGATGCTAAAAACAGTTATTCGCATATTTGATATTTTTGATAATACAACATTCAATATAGAAAAAAACGACGACAGCAAACAATAAAACTTTTTGTTTATCATACGAAAATGGGGATACGATTTTTATTTTTCTGACATAATTCACTTTTTTAGGTTCGACACTAGACAATATACAAACATTGCATTATATGTGAACATTTTTACTTCTCGCGAAGCTAAAAACTGTTATTCTCATATTTGGCAACTTCGATAATACACAATTCAATACAGCATGAAAAGATAAATCCGAACAATATTACCTCGTGCTTAACTTACGAAAGTGTAAATGATGCTAAAAAGATTTATTCGCATATTTGATATTTTTGATAATACACGATTCAATATAGAAAAAAACGAAGACGGCAAACAAGAAAACTTTTTGTATAACATACGAAATTCCGAATGCGATTTTTAGGTTTTTGACAAAATTCACTTTTTCAGGTTCGACACTAGACAATATGCAAACATTGCATAATATGTGAATATTCTCACTTCTCATGAAGCTAAAACCTGTTTTTCTGGTATTTGACATCTTCGATAATACACGATTCAATATAGCATGAAAAGATGAAACCGAACAATATAACGTCGTGCTTAACCTATTAAAGTGTTAAAAGGATTTTTCTGTTTATTAAGCATAACGTCGATAATACAAGATTCAATATAGATAAAAACGAAGACGGCAAACAAGAAAACTTTTTGTTGCACATACGAAAATGCGGATACGATTTTTAGTTTTCTGACATAATTCACATTTTTAGGTTCGACACTAGACAATATGCAAACATTGCATAATATGTGAATATTTTCACTTCTCGTGAATCCAAAAACTGTTATTCTGTTATTTGACATCTTCGAAAATACACGATTCAATATTGCATGAAAAGATGAAACCGAACAATATAACTTCGTACTTAACCTACGAAAGTGTAAATACGATTTTTCAGTTTATTAAGCATGCACGTTTCAAGGTTCGAAACTAAACATTACTCAAACATTGCGTAGTATGTGAACATTTTTACTTCTCGTGATGCTTAAAACAGTTATTCGCATATTTGATATTTTTGATAATACACGATTCAATATAGATAAAAACGAAGACGGCAAACAAGAAAACTTTTTGTTTAACATACGAAATTCCGAATGCGATTTTTAGGTTTTTGACAAAATTCACTTTTTTAGGTTCGACACTAGACAATATGCAAACATTGCATAATATGTGAATATTCTCACTTCTCATGAAGCTAAAACCTGTTTTTCTGGTATTTGACATCTTCGATAATACACGATTCAATATAGCATGAAAAGATGAAACAGAAAAATATAACTTCGTACTAAGTCAACGAAAGTGTAAATACGATTTTTCTATTTATTAAGCATAACTTCGATAATACACGATTCAATATAGAAAAAAACGACGACAGCAAACAATAAAACTTTTTGTTGAACATACGAAAATGGGGATACGATTTTTAGTTTTCTGACATAATTCACTTTTTTAGGTTCGACACTAGACAATATACAAACATTGCATTATATGTGAACATTTTTACTTCTCGCGAAGCTAAAAACTGTTATTCTCATATTTGGCATCTTGGATAATACACAATTCAATATAGCATGAAAAGGAGAAACCGAACAATATAACTTCGTGCTTAACCTACGAAAGTGTAAATACGATTTTTAAGTTTATTAAGCATGCACGTCTCAAGGTTCGAAACTAAACATTACTCAAACATTGCGTAGTATGTGAACATTTTTACTTCTCGTGATGCTTAAAACAGTTATTCGCATATTTGATATTTTTGATAATACACGATTCAATATAGAAAAAAACGAAGACAGCAAACAATAAAACTTTTTGTTTAACATACGAAATTCCGAATGCGATTTTTAGGTTTTTGACAAAATTCACTTTTTTAGGTTCGACACTAGACAATATGCAAACATTGCATAATATGTGAATATTCTCACTTCTCATGAAGCTAAAACCTGTTTTTCTGGTATTTGACATCTTCGATAATACACGATTCAATATAGCATGAAAAGATGAAACAGAAAAATATAACTTCGTACTAAGTCAACGAAAGTTTAAATACGATTTTTCTATTTATTAAGCATAACTTCGATAATACACGATTCAATATAGAAAAAAACGAAGACAGCAAACAATAAAACTTTTTGTTGAACATACGAAAATGCGGATACGATTTTTAGTTTTCTGACATAATTCACTTTTTTAGGTTCGACACTAGACAATATGCAAACATTGCATTATATGTGAACATTTTTACTCCTCGCGATGCTAATAACTGTTATTCTGGTATTTGACATCTTCGAAAATACACGATTCAATATTGCATGAAAAGATGAAACCGAACAATATAACTTCGTGCTTAACCTACGAAAGTGTAAATACGATTTTTCATTTTATTAAGCATAACTTAGATAATACACGATTCAATATAGAAAAAAACGACGACAGCAAACAATAAAACTTTTTGTTTAGCATACGAAAAATGCGAATGCGATTTTTAGATTTTTGACTAATTTCACTTTTTTAGGTTCCACACTAGACAATATGCAAACATTGCATAATATGTGAATATTTTCACTTTTCGTGAAGCTAAAAACTGTTTTTCTGGTATTTGACATCTTCGATAATAAACAATTCAATACAGCATGAAAGGTTAAATCCGAACAATATTACCTCGTCCTTAATCTACGAAAGTGTAAATACGATTTTTCAGTTTATTAAGCATGCACGTTTCAGGGATCCAAACTAAACATTACTCAAACATTGCGTAGTATGTGGACATTTTTACTTCTCGTGATGCTAAAATCAGTTATTCGCATATTTGATATTTTTGATAATACACCATTCAATATAGAAAAAAACGACGACAGCAAACAAAAAAACTTTTTGTTTATAATACGAAAATCCGGATACTAGTTTTAGTTTTATGACATAATTCACTTTTTTAGGTTCTACACTAGAAAATATTCAAACATTTCATAATATGTGAATATTTTCACTTCGCGTGAAGCTAAAAACTGTTATTCTGGTATTTCACATCTTCGAAAATACACAAGTCAATATTGCATGAAAAGATGAAACCGAACAATATAACTTTGTACCTAACCTACTAACGTTTAAATACTATTTTACTTTTTATTAAGCATAACTTAGATAATACACGATTCAATATAGAAAAAAACGACGACAGCAAACAATAAAACTTTTTGTTTAGCATACGAAAATGCGAATGCGATTTTTAGATTTTTGACAAAATTCACTTTTTTAGGTTCGACACTAGACAATATGCAAACATTGCATAATATGTGAATATTCTCACTTCTCATGAAGCTAAAACCTGTTTTTCTGGTATTTGACATCTTCGATAATACACGATTCAATATAGCATGAAAAGATGAAACAGAAAAATATAACTTCGTACTAAGTCAACGAAAGTGTAAATACGATTTTTCTATTTATTAAGCATAACTTCGATAATACACGATTCAATATAGAAAAAAACGACGACAGCAAACAATAAAACTTTTTGTTGAACATACGAAAATGGGGATACGATTTTTAGTTTTCTGACATAATTCACTTTTTTAGGTTCCACACTAGACAATATGCAAACATTGCATAATATGTGAATATTTTCACTTTTCGTGAAGCTAGAAACTGTTTTTCTGGTATTTGACATCTTCGATAATACACGATTCAATATTGCATGAAAAAATAAAACAGAAAAATATAACTTTGTACCTAACCTACGAAAGTTTAAATACGATTTTTATTTTTATTAAGCATAACTTAGATAATACACTATTCAATATAAAAAAACGACGACAGCAAACAATAAAACTTTTTTTTTAGCATACGAAAATGCGAATGCGATTTTTAGATTTTTGACTAATTTCACTTTTTTAGGTTCCACACTAGACAATATGCAAACATTGCATAATATGTGAATATTTTCACTTTTCGTGAAGCTAAAAACTGTTTTTCTGGTATTTGACATCTTCGATAATACACAATTCAATACAGCATGAAAAGGAGAATCCGAACAATATTACCTCGTCCTTAACCTACGAAAGTGTAAATACGATTTTTCAGTTTATTAAGCATGCACGTTTCAGGGATCCAAACTAAACATTACTCAAACATTGCGTAGTATGTGAACATTTTTACTTCTCGTGATGCTAAAAACAGTTATTCGCATATTTGATATTTTTGATAATACAACATTCAATATAGAAAAAAACGACGACAGCAAACAATAAAACTTTTTGTTTATCATACGAAAATGGGGATACGATTTTTATTTTTCTGACATAATTCACTTTTTTAGGTTCGACACTAGACAATATACAAACATTGCATTATATGTGAACATTTTTACTTCTCGCGAAGCTAAAAACTGTTATTCTCATATTTGGCAACTTCGATAATACACAATTCAATACAGCATGAAAAGATAAATCCGAACAATATTACCTCGTGCTTAACTTACGAAAGTGTAAATGATGCTAAAAAGATTTATTCGCATATTTGATATTTTTGATAATACACGATTCAATATAGAAAAAAACGAAGACGGCAAACAAGAAAACTTTTTGTTTAACATACGAAATTCCGAATGCGATTTTTAGGTTTTTGACAAAATTCACTTTTTCAGGTTCGACACTAGACAATATGCAAACATTGCATAATATGTGAATATTCTCACTTCTCATGAAGCTAAAACCTGTTTTTCTGGTATTTGACATCTTCGATAATACACGATTCAATATAGCATGAAAAGATGAAACCGAACAATATAACGTCGTGCTTAACCTACGAAAATGTAAAAAGGATTTTTCTGTTTATTAAGCATAACTTCGATAATACACGATTCAATATAGAAAAAAACGAAGACAGCAAACAATAAAACTTTTTGTTGAACATACGAAAATGCGGATACGATTTTTAGTTTTCTGACATAATTCACTTTTTTAGGTTCGACACTAGACAATATGCAAACATTGCATAATATGTGAATATTTTCACTTCTCGTGAAGCTAAAAACTGTTATTCTGTTATTTGACATCTTCGAAAATACACGATTCAATATTGCATGAAAAGATGAAACCGAACAATATAACTTCGTACTTAACCTACGAAAGTGTAAATACGATTTTTCAGTTTATTAAGCATGCACGTTTCAAGGTTCGAAACTAAACATTACTCAAACATTGCGTAGTATGTGAATAATCTTACTTCTCGTGATGCTAAAAACAGTTATTCGCATATTTGATATTTTTGATAATACACGATTCAATATAGAAAAAAACGACGACAGCAAACAATAAAACTTTTTGTTGAACATACGAAAATGCGGATACGATTTTTAGTTTTCTGACATAATTCACTTTTTAGGGTTCGACACTAGACAATATGCAAACATTGCATTATATGTGAATATTTTTACTTCTCGCGAAGCTAAAAACTGTTATTCTCATATTTGGCATCTTCGATAATACACAATTCAATATAGCATGAAAAGGAGAAACCGAACAATATAACTTCGTGCTTAACCTACGAAAGTGTAAATACGATTTTTAAGTTTATTAAGCATGCACGTCTCAAGGTTCGAAACTAAACATTACTCAAACATTGCGTAGTATGTGAACATTTTTACTTCTCGTGATGCTTAAAACAGTTATTCGCATATTTGATATTTTTGATAATACACGATTCAATATAGATAAAAACGAAGACGGCAAACAAGAAAACTTTTTGTTTAACATACGAAATTCCGAATGCGATTTTTAGGTTTTTGACAAAATTCACTTTTTTAGGTTCGACACTAGACAATATGCAAACATTGCATAATATGTGAATATTCTCACTTCTCATGAAGCTAAAACCTGTTTTTCTGGTATTTGACATCTTCGATAATACACGATTCAATATAGCATGAAAGGATGACACAGAAAATTATAACTTCTTAATAAGTCAACGAATGTTTAAATACGATTTTTCTATTTATTAAGCATAACTTCGATAATACACGATTCAATATAGAAAAAAACGAAGACAGCAAACAATAAAACTTTTTGTTGAACATACGAAAATGCGGATACGATTTTTAGTTTTCTGACATAATTCACATTTTTAGGTTCGACACTAGACAATATGCAAACATTGCATAATATGTGAAAATTTTCACTTCTCGTGAAACTAAAAACTGTTATTCTGGTATTTGACATCTTCGATAATACACGATTCAATATAGCATAAAAGGATGAAACCGAACAATAAAACTTTTTGTTTAACATACGAAATTGCGAATTCGATTTTTAGTTTTCTGACATAATTCACATTTTTTGGTTCGACACTAGACAATATGCAAACATTGCATTATATGTGAACATTTTTACTCCTCGCGATGCTAATAACTGTTATTCTGGTATTTGACATCTTCGAAAATACACGATTCAATATTGCATGAAAAGATGAAACCGAACAATATAACTTCGTACTTAACCTATGAAAGTGTAAATACGATTTTTCAGTTTATTAAGCATAACTTAGATAATACACGATTCAATATAGAAAAAAACGACGACAGAAAAAAAAAAAAAATTTTGTTTTTCATACGAAAATGCGAATGCGATTTTTAGGATTTTGACTAATTTCACTTTTTTAGGTTCCACACTAGACAATATGCAAACATTGCATAATATGTGAATATTTTCACTTTTCGTGAAGCTAAAAACTGTTTTTCTGGTATTTGACATCTTCGATAATACACAATTCAATACAGCATGAAAAGTTAAATCCGAACAATATTACCTCGTCCTTAACCTACGAAAGTGTAAATACGATTTTTCAGTTTATTAAGCATGCACGTTTCAGGGATCCAAACTAAACATTACTCAAACATTGCGTAGTATGTGAACATTTTTACTTCTCGTGATGCTAAAAACAGTTATTCGCATATTTGATATTTTTGATAATACACCATTCAATATAGAAAAAAACGACGACAGCAAACAATAAAACTTTTTGTTTATCATACGAAAATGCGGATACGATTTTTAGTTTTCTGACATAATTCACTTTTTTAGGTTCGACACTAGACAATATACAAACATTGCATTATATGTGAACATTTTTACTTCTCGCGAAGCTAAAAATTGTTATTCTCATATTTGGCATCTTCGATAATACACAATTCAATATAGCATGAAAAGGAGAAACCGAACAATATAACTTCGTGCTTAACCTACGAAAGTGTAAATACGATTTTTAAGTTTATTAAGCATGCATGTCTCAAGGTTCGAAACTAAACATTACTCAAACATTGCGTAGTATCTGATCATTTTTACTTCTCGTGATGCTATAAACAGTTATTCGCATATTGGATATTTTTGATAATACACGATTCAATATAGCATAAAAGGATGAAAGCGAGCAATAAAACTTATTGTTTAACATACGAAAATGCGGATACGATTTTCAGGTTTTTGCAAAATTCACTTTTTCAGGTTCGACACTAGACAATATACAATTATTGCATAATATCTGAACATTTTTACTTCTGGCGAAGCTAAAAACTGTTATTCTCATATTTGGCAACTTAGATAATACACGATTCAATATAGCATGAAAAGATGAAACAGAAAAATATAACTTCGTACTTAGCCAACGAAAGTGTAAATACGATTTTTCTGTTTATTACGCATAACTTCGATAATACACGATTCAATATAGAAAAAAACGAAGACTGCAAACAATAAAACTTTTTGTTTATCATACGAAAATGCGGATACGATTTTTAGTTTTCTGACATAATTCACTTTTTTAGGTTCGACACTAGACAATATGCAAACATTGCATAATATGTGAATATTTTCACTTCTCGTGAAGCTAAAAACTGTTTTTCTGGTATTTGACATCTTCGATAATACACAATTCAATACAGCATGAAAAGATAAATCCGATTAATATTACCTCGTGCTTAACATACGAAAGTGTAAATACGATTTTTCAGTTTATTAAGCATGAACGTTTCAGGGATCCAAACTAAACATTACTCAAACATTGCGTAGTATGTGAACATTTTTACATCTCGTGATGCTTAAAACAGTTATTCGCATATTTGATATTTTTGGTAATACACCATTCAATATAGAAAAAAACGACGACAGCAAACAATAAAACTTTTTGTTTATCATACGAAAATGCGGATACGATTTTTAGTTTTCTGACATAATTCACTTTTTTAGGTTCGACACTAGACAATATACAAACATTGCATTATATGTGAACATTTTTACTTCTCGCGAAGCTAAAAACTGTTATTCTCATATTTGGCATCTTGGATAATACACAATTCAATATAGCATGAAAAGGAGAAACCGAACAATATAACTTCGTGCTTAAGTTACGAATGTGTAAATACGATTTTTAAGTTTATTAAGCATGCACGTCTCAAGGTTCGAAACTAAACATTACTCAAACATTGCGTAGTACCTGATCATTTTTCTTCTCGTGATGCTTAAAACAGTTATTCGCATATTTGATATTTTTGATAATACACGATTCAATATAGAAAAAAACGAAGACAGCAAACAATAAAACTTTTTGTTGAACATACGAAAATGCGGATACGATTTTTAGTTTTCTGACATAATTCACTTTTTAGGGTTCGACACTAGACAATATGCAAACATTGCATAATATGTGAACATTTTTACTTCTAGCGAAGCTAAAAACTGTTATTCTCATATTTGGCAACTTCGATAATACACAATTCAATACAGCATGAAAAGATAAATCCGAACAATATAACTTCGTACTTAACCTACGAAAGTGTAAATACGATTTTTCAGTTTATTAAGCATAACTTAGATAATACACGATTCAATATAGAAAAAAACGACGACAGCAAACAATAAAACTTTTTGTTTATCATACGAAAATGCGGATACGATTTTTAGTTTTCTGACATAATTCACTTTTTTAGGTTCGACACTAGACAATATACAAACATTGCATTATATGTGAACATTTTTACTTCTCGCGAAGCTAAAAACTGTTATTCTCATATTTGGCATCATCGATAATACACAATTCAATATAGCATGAAAAGGAGAAACCGAACAATATAACTTCGTGCTTAACCTACGAAAGTGTAAATACGATTTTTAAGTTTATTAAGCATGCACGTCTCAAGGTTCGAAACTAAACATTACTCAAACATTGCGTAGTATCTGATCATTTTTCTTCTCGTGATGCTAAAGAGAGTTATTCGCATATTGGATATTTTTGATAATACACGATTCAATATAGCATAAAAGGATGAAAGCGAGCAATAAAACTTTTTGTTTAACATACGAAAATGCGGATACGATTTTTAGGTTTTTGACAAAATTCACTTTTTTAGGTTCGACACTAGACAATATGCAAACATTGCATAATATGTGAACATTTTTACTTCTAGCGAAGCTAAAAACTGTTATTCTCATATTTGGCAACTTCGATAATACACAATTCAATACAGCATGAAAAGATAAATCCGAACAATATTACCTCGTGCTTAACTTACGAAAGTGTAAATGATGCTAAAAAGATTTATTCGCATATTTGATATTTTTGATAATACACGATTCAATATAGAAAAAAACGAAGACGGCAAACAAGAAAACTTTTTGTTTAACATACGAAAATCCGAATGCGATTTTTAGGTTTTTGACAAAATTCACTTTTTTAGGTTCGACACTAGACAATATGCAAACATTGCATAATATGTGAATATTTTCACTTCTCGTGAAGCTAAAAACTGTTTTTATGGTATTTGACATCTTCGATAATACACGATTCAATATAGCATGAAAAGATGAAACCGAACAATATAACTTCGTACTTAACCTACGAAAGTGTAAATACGATTTTTCAGTTTATTAAGCATGCACGTTTCAAGGTCCGAATCTAAACATTACTCAAACATTGCATTATATGTGAATAATTTTACTTCTCGCGAAGCTAAAAACTGTTATTCTCATATTTGGCATATTCGATAATACACAATTCAATATAGCATGAAAAGGAGAAACCGAACAATATAACTTCGTGCTTAACCTACGAAAGTGTAAATACGATTTTTAAGTTTATTAAGCATGCACGTCTCAAGGTTCGAAACTAAACATTACTCAAACATTGCGTAGTATGTGAACATTTTTACTTCTCGTGATGCTTAAAACAGTTATTCGCATATTTGATATTTTTGATAATACACGATTCAATATAGAAAAAAACGAAGACAGCAAACAAGAAAACTTTTTGTTTAACATACGACATTCCGAATGCGATTTTTCGGTTTTTTGACAAAATTCACTTTTTTAGGTTCGACACTAGACAATATGCAAACATTGCATAATATGTGAATATTCTCACTTCTCATGAAGCTAAAACCTGTTTTTCTGGTATTTGACATCTTCGATAATACACGATTCAATATAGCATGAAAAGATGAAACAGAAAAATATAACTTCGTACTAAGTCAACGAAAGTGTAAATACGATTTTTCTATTTATTAAGCATAACTTCGATAATACACGATTCAATATAGAAAAAAACGAAGACAGCAAACAATAAAACTTTTTGTTGAACATACGAAAATGCGGATACGATTTTTAGTTTTCTGACATAATTCACTTTTTTAGGTTCGACACTAGACAATATGCAAACATTGCATAATATGTGAATATTTTCACTTCTCGTGAAGCTAAAAACTGTTATTCTGTTATTTGACATCTTCGAAAATACACGATTCAATATTGCATGAAAAGATGAAACCGAACAATATAACTTCGTACTTAACCTACTAAAGTGTAAATACGATTTTTCAGTTTATTAAGCATAACTTAGATAATACACGATTCAATATAGAAAAATACGAAGACTGCAAACAATAAAGCTTTTTGTTGAACATACGAAAATGCGTATACGATTTTTAGTTTTCTGACATAATTCACTTTTTTTGGTTCGACACTAGACAATATGCAAACATTGCATTATATGTGAACATTTTTACTCCTCGCGATGCTAATAACTGTTATTCTGGTATTTGACATCTTCGAAAATACACGATTCAATATTGCATGAAAAGATGAAACCGAAAAATATAACTTCGTACTTAACCTATGAAAGTGTAAATACGATTTTTCAGTTTATTAAGCATACCTTAGATAATACACTATTCAATATAGAAAAAAACGACAACAGCAAACAATAAAACTTTTTGTTTAGCATACGAAAATGCGAATGCGATTTTTAGATTTTTGACTAATTTCACTTTTTTAGGTTCCACACTAGACAATATGCAAACATTGCATAATATGTGAATATTTTCACTTTTCGTGAAGCTAAAAACTGTTTTTCTGGTATTTGACATCTTCGATAATACACAATTCAATACAGCATGAAAAGTTAAATCCGAACAATATTACCTCGTCCTTAACCTACGAAAGTGTAAATACGATTTTTAAGTTTATTAAGCATGCACGTTTCAAGGTTCGAAACTAAACATTACTCAAACATTGCGTAGTATGTGAATAATCTTACTTCTCGCGATGCTAAAAACAGTTATTCGCATATTTGATATTTTTGATAATACAACATTCAATATACAAAAAAACGACGACAGCAAACAATAAAACTTTTTGTTTATCATACGAAAATGGGGATACGATTTTTATTTTTCTGACATAATTCACTTTTTTAGGTTCGACACTAGACAATATACAAACATTGCATTATATGTGAACATTTTTACTTCTCGCGAAGCTAAAAACTGTTATTCTCATATTTGGCAACTTCGATAATACACAATTCAATACAGCATGAAAAGATAAATCCGAACAATATTACCTCGTGCTTAACTTACGAAAGTGTAAATGATGCTAAAAAGATTTATTCGCATATTTGATATTTTTGATAATACACGATTCAATATAGAAAAAAACGAAGACGGCAAACAAGAAAACTTTTTGTTTAACATACGAAATTCCGAATGCGATTTTTAGGTTTTTGACAAAATTCACTTTTTCAGGTTCGACACTAGACAATATGCAAACATTGCATAATATGTGAATATTCTCACTTCTCATGAAGCTAAAACCTGTTTTTCTGGTATTTGACATCTTCGATAATACACGATTCAATATAGCATGAAAAGATGAAACCGAACAATATAACGTCGTGCTTAACCTATTAAAGTGTTAAAAGGATTTTTCTGTTTATTAAGCATAACTTCGATAATACACGATTCAATATAGAAAAAAACGAAGGCAGCAAACAATAAAACTTTTTGTTGAACATACGAAAAATGCGGATACGATTTTTAGTTTTCTGACATAATTCACATTTTTAGGTTCGACACTAGACAATATGCAAACATTGCATAATATGTGAATATTTTCACTTCTCGTGAAGCTAAAAACTGTTATTCTGTTATTTGACATCTTCGAAAATACACGATTCAATATTGCATGAAAAGATGAAACCGAACAATATAACTTCGTACTTAACCTACGAAAGTGTAAATACGATTTTTCAGTTTATTGAGCATGCACGTTTCAAGGTTCGAAACTAAACATTACTCAAACATTGCGTAGTATGTGAATAATCTTACTTCTCGTGATGCTAAAAACAGTTATTTGCATATTTGATATTTTTGGTAATACACGATTCAATATAGAAAAAAACGACGACAGCAAACAATAAAACTTTTTGTTGAACATACGAAAATGGGGATACGATTTTCAGTTTTCTGACATAATTCACTTTTTTAGGTTCGACACTAGACAATATACAAACATTGCATTATATGTGAACATTTTTACTTCTCGCGAAGCTAAAAACTGTTATTCTCATATTTGGCATATTCGATAATACACAATTCAATATAGCATGAAAAGGAGAAACCGAACAATATAACTTCGTGCTTAACCTACGAAAGTGTAAATACGATTTTTAAGTTTATTAAGCATGCACGTCTCAAGGTTCGAAACTAAACATTACTCAAACATTGCGTAGTATGTGAACATTTTTACTTCTCGTGATGCTTAAAACAGTTATTCGCATATTTGATATTTTTGATAATACACGATTCAATATAGATAAAAACGAAGACGGCAAACAAGAAAACTTTTTGTTTAACATACGAAATTCCGAATGCGATTTTTAGGTTTTTGACAAAATTCACTTTTTTAGGTTCGACACTAGACAATATGCAAACATTGCATAATATGTGAATATTCTCACTTCTCATGAAGCTAAAACCTGTTTTTCTGGTATTTGACATCTTCGATAATACACGATTCAATATAGCATGAAAAGATGACACAGAAAAATATAACTTCGTACTTAGTCAACGAAAGTTTAAATACGATTTTTCTATTTATTAAGCATAACTTCGATAATACACGATTCAATATAGAAAAAAAACGAAGGCAGCAAACAATAAAACTTTTTGTAGAACATACGAAAATGCGGATACGATTTTTAGTTTTCTGACATAATTCACATTTTTAGGTTCGACACTAGACAATATGCTAACATTGCATAATATGTGAACATTTTCACTTCTCGTGAAACTAAAAACTGTTATTCTGGTATTTGACATCTTCGATAATACACGATTCAATATAGCATAAAAGGATGAATCCGAACAATAAAACTTTTTGTTTATCATACGAAAATGGGGATACGATTTTTATTTTTCTGACATAATTCACTTTTTTAGGTTCGACACTAGACAATATACAAACATTGCATTATATGTGAACATTTTTACTTCTCGCGAAGCTAAAAACTGTTATTCTCATATTTGGCATCATCGATAATACACAATTCAATAAAGCATGAAAAGTAGAAACCGAACAATATAACATCGTGCTTAAGTTACGAATGTGTAAATACGATTTTTAAGTTTATTAAGCATGCACGTCTCAAGGTTCGAAACTAAACATTACTCAAACATTGCGTAGTATCTGATATTTTTGATAATACACGATTCAATATAGAAAAAAACGAAGACGGCAAACAAGAAAACTTTTTGTTTAACATACGAAAATGCGGATACTATTTTTAGGTTTTTGACAAAATTCACTTTTTTAGGTTCGACACTAGACAATATACAAACATTGCATAATATGTGAACATTTTTACTTCTCGCGAAGCTAAAAACTGTTATTCTCATATTTGGCAACTTCGATAATACACAATTCAATACAGCATGAAAAGATAAATCCGAACAATATTACCTCGTGCTTAACTTACGAAAGTGTAAATGATGCTAAAAAGATTTATTCGCATATTTGATATTTTTGATAATACACGATTCAATATAGAAAAAAACGAAGACGGCAAACAAGAAAACTTTTTGTTTAGCATACGAAAATGCGAATGCGATTTTTAGATTTTTGACTAATTTCACTTTTTTAGGGTCCACACTAGACAATATGCAAACATTGCATAATATGTGAATATTTTCACTTTTCGTGAAGCTAAAAACTGTTTTTCTGGTATTTGACTTCTTCGAAAATACACGATTCAATATTGCATGAAAAGATGAAACCGAACAATATAACTTCGTACTTAACCTACGAAAGTGTAAATACGATTTTTCAGTTTATTAAGCATAACTTAGATAATACACGATTCAATATAGAAAAAAACGACGACAGCAAACAATAAAACTTTTTGTTTAGCATACGAAAATGCGAATGCGATTTTTAGATTTTTGACTAATTTCACTTTTTTAGGTTCCACACTAGACAATATGCAAACATTGCATAATATGTGAATATTTTCACTTTTCGTGAAGCTAAAAACTGTTTTTCTGGTATTTGACATCTTCGATAATACACAATTCAATACAGCATGAAAAGTTAAATCCGAACAATATTACCTCGTCCTTAACCTACGAAAGTGTAAATACGATTTTTAAGTTTATTAAGCATGCACGTTTCAAGGTTCGAAACTAAACATTACTCAAACATTGCGTAGTATGTGAATAATTTTTCTTCTCGTGATGCAAAAGAGAGTTATTCGCATATTGGATATTTTTGATAATACACGATTCAATATAGCATAAAAGGATGAAAGCGAGCAATAAAACTTTTTGTTGAACATACGAAAATGCGGATACGATTTTTAGTTTTCTGACAAAATTCACTTTTTTAGGTTCGACACTAGACAATATGCAAACATTGCATAATATGTGAATATTCTCACTTCTCATGAAGCTAAAACCTGTTTTTCTGGTATTTGACATCTTCGATAATACACGATTCAATATAGCATGAAAAGATGAAACCGAACAATATAACTTCGTACTTAACCTACTAAAGTGTAAATACGATTTTTCAGTTTATTAAGCATAACTTAGATAATACACGATTCAATATAGAAAAATACGAAGACTGCAAACAATAAAGCTTTTTGTTGAACATACGAAAATGCGTATACGATTTTTAGTTTTCTGACATAATTCACTTTTTAGGGTTCGACACTAGACAATATGCAAACATTGCATTATATGTGAACATTTTTACTCCTCGCGATGCTAATAACTGTTATTCTGGTATTTGACATCTTCGAAAATACACGATTCAATATTGCATGAAAAGATGAAACCGAACAATATAACTTCGTACTTAACCTGCTAAAGTGTAAATACGATTTTTCAGTTTATTAAGCATAACTTAGATAATACACGATTCAATATAGAAAAATACGAAGACTGCAAACAATAAAGCTTTTTGTTGAACATACGAAAATGCGAATGCGATTTTTAGGTTTTTGACAAAATTCACGTTTTTAGGTTCCACACTAGACAATATGCAAACATTGCATAATATGTGAATATTTTCACTTTTCGTGAAGCTAAAAACTGTTTTTCTGGTATTTGACATCTTCGAAAATACACGATTCAATATTGCATGAAAAGATGAAACCGAACAATATAACTTCGTACTTAACCTACGAAAGTGTAAATACGATTTTTCAGTTTATTAAGCATAACTTAGATAATACACGATTCAATATAGAAAAATACGAAGACTGCAAACAATAAAACTTTTTGTTGAACATACGAAAATGGGGATACGATTTTTAGTTTTCTGACATAATTCACTTTTTTAGGTTCGACACTAGACAAAATGCAAACATTGCATAATATGTCAATATTTTCACTTCCCGTGAAGCTAAAAACTGTTTTTCTGGTATTTGACATCTTCGATAATACACGATTCAATATAGCATGAAAAGGAGAAACCGAACAATATAACTTCGTGCTTAAGCTACGAAAGTGTAAATACGATTTTTAAGTTTATTAAGCATGCACGTCTCAAGGTTCGAAACTAAACATTACTCGACCATTGCGTATTATCTGATCATTTTTCTTCTCGTGATGCTAAAGAGAGTTATTCGCATATTTGATATTTTTGATAATACACGATTCAATATAGATAAAAACGAAGACGGCAAACAAGAAAACTTTAAGTTTAACATACGAAAATGCGGATACGATTTTTATTTTTCTGACATAATTCACTTTTTTAGGTTCGACACTAGACAATATGCAAACATTGCATAATATGTGAACATTTTTACTTCTAGCGAAGCTAAAAACTGTTATTCTCATATTTGGCAACTTCGATAATACACAATTCAATACAGCATGAAAAGATAAATCCGAACAATATTACCTCGTGCTTAACTTACGAAAGTGTAAATGATGCTAAAAAGATTTATTCGCATATTTGATATTTTTGATAATACACGATTCAATATAGAAAAAAACGAAGACGGCAAACAAGAAAACTTTTTGTTTAACATACGAAAATGCGGATACGATTTTTAGTTTTCTGACATAATTCACTTTTTAGGGTTCGACACTAGACAATATGCAAACATTGCATTATATGTGAATATTTTCACTTCTCGTGAAGCTAAAAACTGTTTTTCTGGTATTTGACATCTTCGATAATACGCGATTCAATATAGCATGAAAAGATGAAACCGAACAATATAACTTCGTACTTAACCTACTAAAGTGTAAATACGATTTTTCAGTTTATTAAGCATAACTTAGATAATACACGATTCAATATAGAAAAATACGAAGACTGCAAACAATAAAGCTTTTTGTTGAACATACGAAAATGCGTATACGATTTTTAGTTTTCTGACATAATTCACTTTTTAGGGTTCGACACTAGACAATATGCAAACATTGCATAATATGTCAATATTTTCACTTCCCGTGAAGCTAAAAACTGTTTTTCTGGTATTTGACATCTTCGATAATACGCGATTCAATATAGCATGAAAAGATGAAACCGAAGAATATAACGTCGTGCTTAACCTACGATAGTGTAAATACGATTTTTCAGTTTATTAAGCATAACTTAGATAATACACGATTCAATATAGAAAAAAACGACGACAGCAAACAATAAAACTTTTTGTTTATCATACGAAAATGCGGATACGATTTTTAGTTTTCTGACATAATTCACTTTTTTAGGTTCGACACTAGACAATATGCAAACATTGCATAATATGTGAACATTTTTACTTCTAGCGAAGCTATAAACTGTTATTCTCATATTTGGCAACTTCGATAATACACAATTCAATACAGCATGAAAAGATAAATCCGAACAATATTACCTCGTGCTTAACTTACGAAAGTGTAAATGATGCTAAAAACATTTATTCGCATATTTGATATTTTTGATAATACACGATTCAATATAGAAAAAAACGAAGACGGCAAACAAGAAAACTTTTTGTTTAACATACGAAAATCCGAATGCGATTTTTAGGTTTTTGACAAAATTCACTTTTTTAGGTTCGACACTAGACAATATGCAAACATTGCATAATATGTGAATATTTTCACTTCTCGTGAAGCTAAAAACTGTTTTTCTGGTATTTGACATCTTCGATAATACACAATTCAGTACAGCATGAAAACATAAATCCGATTAATATTACCTCGTGCTTAACCTACGAAAGTGTAAATACGATTTTGTAGTTTATTAAGCATGCACGTTTCAGGGATCCAAACTAAACATTACTCAAACTTTGCGTAGAATGTGAATAATTTTACTTCTATTGATGCTAAAAACAGTTATTTGCATATTTGATATTTTTGATAATACACTATTCAATATAGAAAAAAACGACGACAGCAAACAATAAAACTTTTTGTTTATCATACGAAAATGCGGATACGATTTTTAGGTTTTTGACAAAATTCACGGTTTTAGGTTCGACACTAGACAATATACAAACATTGCATTATATGTGAACATTTTTACTTCTCGCGAAGCTAAAAACTGTTATTCTCATATTTGGCATCTTCGATAATACACAATTCAATATAGCATGAAAAGGAGAAACCGAACAATATAACTTCGTGCTTAACCTACGAAAGTGTAAATACGATTTTTCAGTTTATTAAGCATAACTTAGATAATACACGATTCAATATACCATCAAAAGATGAAACAGAAAAATATAACTTCGTACTTAACCAACGAAAGTGTAAATACGATTTTTCTGTTTATTAAGCATAACTTCGATAATACACGATTCAATATAGAAAAAAACGAAGACAGCAAACAATAAAACTTTTTGTTGAACATACGAAAATGGGGATACGATTTTTAGTTTTCTGACATAATTCACTTTTTTAGGTTCGTCATTAGACAATATACAAACATTGCATTATATGTGAACATTTTTACTTCTCGCGAAGCTAAAAACTGTTATTCGCATATTTGATATTTTTGATAATACACGATTCAATATAGAAAAAAACGACGACAGCAAACAATAAAACTTTTTGTTGAACATACGAAAATGGGGATACGATTTTCAGTTTTCTGACATAATTCACTTTTTTAGGTTCGACACTAGACAATATACAAACATTGCATTATATGTGAACATTTTTACTTCTCGCGAAGCTAAAAACTGTTATTCTCATATTTGGCATCTTCGATAATACACAATTCAATATAGCATGAAAAGGAGAAACCGAACAATATAACTTCGTGCTTAACCTACGAAAGTGTAAATACGATTTTTCAGTTTATTAAGCATAACTTAGATAATACACGATTCAATATAGCATGAAAAGATGAAACAGAATAATATAACTTCGTACTTAACCAACGAAAGTGTAAATACGATTTTTCTGTTTATTAAGCATAACTTCGATAATACACGATTCAATATAGAAAAAAACGAAGACAGCAAACAAGAAAACTTTTTGTTTAACATACGAAAATGCGGATACGATTTTTAGTTTTCTGACATAATTCACTTCTTTAGGTTCGTCATTAGACAATATACAAACATTGCATTATATGTGAACATTTTTACTTCTCGCGAAGCTAAAAACTGTTATTCGCATATTTGATATTTTTGATAATACACGATTCAATATAGAAAAAAACGACGACAGCAAACAATAAAACTTTTTGTTGAACATACGAAAATGGGGATACGATTTTTAGTTTTCTGACATAATTCACTTTTTTAGGTTCGACACTAGACAATATACAAACATTGCATTATATGTGAACATTTTTACTTCTCGCGAAGCTAAAAACTGTTATTCTCATATTTGGCATCTTCGATAATACACAATTCAATATAGCATGAAAAGGAGATACCGAACAATATAACTTCGTGCTTAACCTACGAAAGTGTCAATACGATTTTTAAGTTTATTAAGCATGCACGTCTCAAGGTTCGAAACTAAACATTACTCAAACATTGCGTAGTATGTGAACATTTTTACTTCTCGTGATGCTTAAAACAGTTATTCGCATATTTGATATTTTTGATAATACACGATTCAATATAGATAAAAACGACGACAGCAAACAATAAAACTTTTTGTTTATCATACGAAAATGCGGATACGATTTTTAGTTTTCTGACATAATTCACTTTTTTAGGTTCGTCATTAGACAATATACAAACATTGCATTATATGTGAACATTTTTACTTCTCGCGAAGCTAAAAACTGTTATTCTCATATTTGGCAACTTAGATAATACACGATTCAATATAGCATGAAAAGATGAAACAGAAAAATATAACTTCGTACTTAGCCAACGAAAGTGTAAATACGATTTTTCTGTTTATTAAGCATAACTTCGATAATACACGATTCAATATAGAAAAAAACGAAGACAGCAAACAAGAAAACTTTTTGTTTAACATACGAAAATGCGGATACGATTTTTAGTTTTCTGACATAATTCACTTTTTAGGGTTCGACACTAGACAATATGCAAACATTGCATTATATGTGAATATTTTTACTCCTCGCGATGCTAATAACTGTTATTCTGGTATTTGACATCTTCGAAAATACACGATTCAATATTGCATGAAAAGATGAAACCGAACAATATAACTTCGTACTTAACCTATGAAAGTGTAAATACGATTTTTCAGTTTATTAAGCATAACTTAGATAATACACGATTCAATATAGAAAAAAACGACGACAGCAAACAATAAAACTTTTTGTTTAGCATACGAAAATGCGGATGCGATTTTTAGATTTTTGACTAAATTCACTTTTTTAGGTTCCACACTAGACAATATGCAAACATTGCATAATATGTGAATATTTTCACTTTTCGTGAAGCTAAAAACTGTTTTTCTGGTATTTGACATCTTCGATAATACACAATTCAATACAGCATGAAAAGTTAAATCCGAACAATATTACCTCGTCCTTAACCTACGAAAGTGTAAATACGATTTTTCAGTTTATTAAGCATGCACGTTTCAAGGTTCGAAACTAAACATTACTCAAACATTGCGTAGTATGTGAATAATCTTACTTCTCGCGATGCTAAAAACAGTTATTCGCATATTTGATATTTTTGATAATACAACATTCAATATAGATTGAAGATATGAAACCGAACAATATAACTTCGTACTAAACCTACGAAAGTGCAAATACGATTTTTCAGTTTATTAAGCATAACTTAGATAATACACGATTCAATATAGAAAAAGACGACGACAGCAAACAATAAACCTTTTTGTTGACCATACGAAAATGCAAATGCGATTTTTAGGTTTTTGACAAAATTGACTTTTTTAGGTTCGACACTAGACAATATGCAAACGTTGCATTATATGTGAATATTTTTACTCCTCGCGATGCTAATAACTGTTATTCTGGTATTTGACATCTACGAAAATACACAATTCAACATAGCATGAAAAGGAGAAACCGAACAATATAACTTCGTGCTTAACCTACGAAAGTGTAAATACGATTTTTAAGTTCATCAAGCATGCACGTTTCAAGGTCCGAAACTAAAGCTTACTCAAACATTGCGTAGTATGTGAACATTTTTACTTCTCGTGATGCTAAAAACAGTTATTCGCATATTTGATATTTTTGATAATACACGATTTAATATAGCATAAAAGGATGAAAGCGAGCAATAAAACATTTTGTTTAACATACGAAAATGCGGATACGATTTTTAGTTTTCTGACATAACTCACTTTTTAAGGTTCGACACTAGACAATATGCAAACATTGCATTATATGTGAACATTTTTACTTCTCTTGAAGCTAAAAACTGTTTTTCTGGTGTTTGACATCTTCTATAATACGCGATTCAATACAGCATGGAAAGATAAATCCGAACAATATTACCTCGTGCTTAACTTACGAAAGTGTAAATGATGCTAAAAAGATTTATTCGCATATTTGATATTTTTGATAATACACGATTCAATATAGAAAAAAACGAAGACGGCAAACAAGAAAACTTTTTGTTTAACATACGAAAATGCGGATACGATTTTTAGTTTTCTGACATAATTCACTTTTTAGGGTTCGACACTAGACAATATGCAAACATTGCATTATATGTGCATATTTTCACTACTCGTGAAGCTAAAACCTGTTTTTCTGATATTTGGCATCTTCGAAAATACGCGATTCAATACAGCATGAAAAGATAAATTCGAACAATATTACCTCGTGCTTAGCTTACGAAAGTGTAAATGATGCTAAAAAGATTTATTCGCATATTTGATATTTTTGATAATACACGATTCAATATAGAAAAAAACGAAGACGGCAAACAAGAAAACTTTTTGTTTAACATACGAAAATGCGGATACGATTTTTAGTTTTCTGACATAATTCACTTTTTAGGGTTCGACACTAGACAATATGCAAACATTGCATTATATGTGAATATTTTCACTTCTCGTGAACCTAAAAACTGTTATTCTGGTATTTGGCATCTTCGATAAGACGAAATTCAATATAGCATGAAAAGATAAAACCGAACAATATAACTTCGTACTTATCCTACGAAAGTGTAAATACGATTTTTCAGTTTATAAAGCATGCACGTTTCAAGGTTCGAAACTAAACATTACTCAAACATTGCGTAGTATGTGAATAATTTTACTTCTCGTGATGCTAAAAACAGTTATTTGCATATTTGATATTTTTGATAATACACGATTCAATATAGAAAAAACGACGACAGCAAACAATAAACCTTTGTGTTTATCATACGAAAATGTGGATACGATTTTCAGGTTTTTGACAAAATTCACTTTTTTATGTTCGACACTAGACAATATACAATTATTGCATAATATCTGAACATTTTTACTTCTGGCGAAGCTAAAACTGTTATTCTCATATTTGGCAACTTAGATAATACACGATTGAGTATAGCATGAAAAGATGAAACCGAAAAATATAACTTCGTGCTTAATCTACGAAAATGTAAATACGATTTTTCAGTTTATTAAGCATGCACGTCTCAAGGTTCGAAACTAAACATTACTCAAACATTGCGTAGTATGTGAACATTTTTACTTCTCGTGAGGCTTAAAACAGTTATTCCCATATTTGATATTTTTGATAATACACGATTCAATATAGATAAAAACGACGACAGCAAACAATAAAACTTTTTGTTTATCATACGAAAATGCGGATACGATTTTTAGTTTTCTGACATAATTCACTTTTTTAGGTTCGTCATTAGACAATATACAAACATTGCATTATATGTGAACATTTTTACTTCTCGCGAAGCTAAAAACTGTTATTCTCATATTTGGCAACTTAGATAATACACGATTCAATATAGCATGAAAAGATGAAACAGAAAAATATAACTTCGTACTTAGCCAACGAAAGTGTAAATACGATTTTTCTGTTTATTAAGCATAACTTCGATAATACACGATTCAATATAGAAAAAAACGACGACAGCAAACAATAAAACTTTTTGTTTATCATACGAAAATGCGGATACGATTTTTAGTTTTCTGACATAATTCACTTTTTAAGGTTCGACACTAGACAATATGCAAACATTGCATTACATGTGAACATTTTTACTTCTCGCGAAGCTAAAAACTGTTATTCTGGTATTTGACATCTTCGATAATACGCGATTCAATATAGCATGAAAAGATGGAACCGAACAATATAACGTCGTGCTTAAGCTACGAAAGTGTAAATACGATTTTTAAGTTTATTAAGCATGCACGTCTCAAGGTTCGAAACTAAACATTACTCAAACATTGCGTAGTATCTGATCATTTTTCTTCTCGTGATGCTAAAGAGAGTTATTCGCATATTGGATATTTTTGATAATACACGATTCAATATAGATAAAAACGAAGACGGCAAACAAGAAAACTTTTCGTTTAACATACGAAAATGCGGATACGATTTTTATTTTTCTGACATAATTCACTTTTTTAGGTTCGACACTAGACAATATGCAAACATTGCATTATATGTGAACATTTTTACTTCTAGCGAAGCTAAAAACTGTTATTCTCATATTTGGCAACTTCGATAATACACAATTCAATACAGCATGAAAAGATAAATCCGAACAATATTACCTCGTGCTTAACTTACGAAAGTGTAAATGATGCTAAAAAGATTTATTCGCATATTTGATATTTTTGATAATACACGATTCAATATAGAAAAAAACGAAGACGGCAAACAAGAAAACTTTTTGTTTAACATACGAAAATGCGGATACGATTTTTAGTTTTCTGACATAATTCACGTTTTTAGGTTCCACACTAGACAATATGCAAACATTACATAATATGTCAATATTTTCACTTCCCGTGAAGCTAAAAACTGTTTTTCTGGTATTTGACATCTTCGATAATACGCGATTCAATATAGCATGAAAAGATGAAACCGAACAATATAACGTCGTACTTAACCTACGATAGTGTAAATACGATTTTTCAGTTTATTAAGCATAACTTAGATAATACACGATTCAATATAGAAAAAAACGAAGACTGCAAGCAATAAAGCGTTTTGTTGAACATACGAAAATGCGTATACGATTTTTAGTTTTCTGACATTATTCACTTTTTAGGGTTCGACACTAGACAATATGCAAACATTGCATAATATGTGAATATTTTCACTTCTCGTGAAGCTAAAAACTGTTTTTCTGGTATTTGACATCTTCGATAATACGCGATTCAATATAGCATGAAAAGATGAAACCGAACAATATAACGTCGTGCTTAACCTACGATAGTGTAAATACGATTTTCAGTTTATTAAGCATAACTTAGATAATACACGATTCAATATAGAAAAAAACGACGACAGCAAACAATAAAACTTTTTGTTTATCATACGAAAATGCGGATACGATTTTTAGTTTTCTGACATAATTCACTTTTTTAGGTTCGACACTAGACAATATACAAACATTGCATTATATGTGAACATTTTTACTTCTCGCGAAGCTAAAAACTGTTATTCTCATATTTGGCATCTTCGATAATACACAATTCAATATAGCATGAAAATGAGAATCCGAACAATATAACTTCGTGCTTAACCTACGAAAGTGTAAATACGATTTTTAAGTTTATTAAGCATGCACGTCTCAAGGTTCGAAACTAAACATTACTCAAACATTGCGTAGTATCTGATCATTTTTCTTCTCGTGATGCTAAAGAGAGTTATTCGCATATTTGATATTTTTGATAATACACGATTCAATATAGAAAAAAACGAAGACGGCAAACAAGAAAACTTTTTGTTTAACATACGAAAATGCGAATGCGATTTTTAGGTTTTTGACAAAATTCACTTTTTTAGGTTCGACACTAGACAATATGCAAACATTGCATAATATGTGAATATTTTCACTTCTCGTGAAGCTAAAAACTGTTTTTCTGGTATTTGACATCTTCGATAATACACAATTCAATACAGCATGAAAAGTTAAATCCGAACAATATTACCTCGTGCTTAACCTACGAAAGTGTAAATACGATTTTTCAGTTTATTAAGCATGAACGTTTCAGGGATCCAAACTAAACATTACTCAAACTTTGCGTAGTATGTGAACATTTTTACATCTCGTGATGCTTAAAACAGTTATTCGCATATTTGATATTTTTGATAATACACGATTCAATATAGAAAAAAACGACGACAGCAAACAATAAAACTTTTTGTTTATCATACGAAAATGCGGATACGATTTTTAGTTTTCTGACATAATTCACTTTTTCAGGTTCGACACTAGACAATATGCAAACATTGCATTATATGTGAATATTTTTACTTCTCGCGAAGCTAAAAACTGTTATTCTCATATTTGGCATCTTCGATAATACACAATTCAATATAGCATGAAAAGGAGAAACCGAACAATATAACTTCGTGCTTAACCTACGAAAGTGTAAATACGATTTTTAAGTTTATTAAGCATGCACGTTTCAAGATCCGAAACTAAAGCTTACTCAAACATTGCGTAGTATGTGAACATTTTTACTTCTCGTGATGCTAAAAACAGTTATTCGCATATTTGATATTTTTGATAATACACGATTTAATATAGCATAAAAGGATGAAAGCGAGCAATAAAACATTTTGTTTAACATACGAAAATGCGGATACGATTTTTAGTTTTCTGACATAACTCACTTTTTAAGGTTCGACACTAGACAATATGCAAACATTGCATTATATGTGAATATTTTTACTTCTCTTGAAGCTAAAAACTGTTTTTCTGGTATTTGACATCTTCGATAATACGCGATTCAATACAGCATGAAAAGATAAATTCGAACAATATTACTCTCGTGCTTAGCTTACGAAAGTGTAAATGATGCTTAAAACAGTTATTCGCATATTTGATATTTTTGATAATACACGATTCAATATAGAAAAAAACGAAGACAGCAAACAAGAAAACTTTTTGTTTAACATTCGAAAATGCGGATACGATTTTTAGTTTTCTGACATAATTCACTTTTTAAGGTTCGACACTAGACAATATGCAAACATTGCATTATATGTGAATATTTTCACTTCTCGTGAAGCTAAAAACTGTTATTCTGGTATTTGACATCTTCGATAATACACGATTCAATATAGCATGAAAAGATGAAACCGAACAATATAACTTCGTACTTAACCTACGAAAGTGTAAATACGATTTTTCAGTTTATTAAGCATGCACGTTTCAAGGTTCGAAACTAAACATTACTCTAACATTGCGTAGTATGTGAATAATTTTACTTCTCGTGATGCTAAAAACAGTTATATGCATATTTGATATTTTTGATAATACACGATTCAATATAGAAAAAAACGACGACAGCAAACAATAAAACTTTTTGTTTATCATACGAAAATGCGGATACGATTTTCACGTTTTTGACAAAATTCACTTTTTTATGTTCGACACTAGACAATATACAATTATTGCATAATATCTGAACATTTTTACTTCTGGCGAAGCTAAAAACTGTTATTCTCATATTTGGCAACTTAGATAATACACGATTCAATATAGCATGAAAAGATGAAACAGAAAAATATAACTTCGTACTTAGCCAACGAAAGTGTAAATACGATTTTTCAGTTTATTAAGCATGCACGTCTCAAGGTTCGAAACTAAACATTACTCAAACATTGCGTAGTATGTGAACATTTTTACTTCTCGTGATGCTTAAAACAGTTATTCGCATATTTGATATTTTTGATAATACACGATTCAATATAGAAAAAAACGAAGACAGCAAACAATAAAACTTTTTGTTGAACATACGAAAATGCGGATACGATTTTTAGTTTTCTGACATAATTCACTTTTTTAGGTTCGTCATTAGACAATATACAAACATTGCATTATATGTGAACATTTTTACTTCTCGCGAAGCTAAAAACTGTTATTCTCATATTTGGCAACTTAGATAATACACGATTCAATATAGCATGAAAAGATGAAACAGAAAAATATAACTTCGTACTTAGCCAACGAAAGTGTAAATACGATTTTTCAGTTTATTAAGCATAACTTCGATAATACACGATTCAATATATAAAAACGACGACAGCAAACAATAAAACTTTTTGTTTATCATACGAAAATGCGGATACGATTTTTAGTTTTCTGACATAATTCACTTTTTAAGGTTCGACACTAGACAATATGCAAACATTGCATTACATGTGAACATTTTTACTTCTCGCGAAGCTAAAAACTGTTATTCTGGTATTTGACATCTTCGATAATACACGATTCAATATAGCATGAAAAGGAGAAACCGAACAATATAACGTCGTGCTTAAGCTACGAAAGTGTAAATACGATTTTTAAGTTTATTAAGCATGCACGTCTCAAGGTTCGAAACTAAACATTACTCAAACATTGCGTAGTATCTGATCATTTTTCTTCTCGTGATGCTAAAAACAGTTATTCGCATATTGGATATTTTTGATAATACACGAGTCAATATAGAAAAAAACGACGACAGCAAACAATAAAACTTTTTGTTTAACATACGAAAATGCGGATACGATTTTCAGGTTTTTGACAAAATTCACTTTTTTAGGTTCGACACTAGACAATATGCAAACATTGCATAATATGTGAACATTTTTACTTCTAGCGAAGCTAAAAACTGTTATTCTCATATTTGGCTACTTCGATAATACACAATTCAATACAGCATGAAAAGATAAATCCGAACAATATTACCTCGTGCTTAACTTACGAAAGTGTAAATGATGCTAAAAAGATTTATTCGCATATTTGATATTTTTGATAATACACGATTCAATATAGAAAAAAACGAAGACGGCAAACAAGAAAACTTTTTGTTTAACATACGAAAATGCGGATACGATTTTTAGTTTTCTGACATAATTCACTTTTTAGGGTTCGAAACTAGACAATATACAAACATTACATAATATGTCAATATTTTCACTTCCCGTGAAGCTAAAAACTGTTTTTCTGGTATTTGACATCTTCGATAATACGCGATTCAATATAGCATGAAAAGATGAAACCGAACAATATAACTTCGTACTTAACCTACGAAAGTGTAAATACGATTTTTCAGTTTATTAAGCATAACTTAGATAATACACGATTCAATATAGAAAAATACGAAGACTGCAAACAATAAAGCGTTTTGTTGAACATACGAAAATGCGTATACGATTTTTAGTTTTCAGACATAATTCACTTTTTAGGGTTCGACACTAGACAATATGCAAACATTGCATAATATGTGAATATTTTCACTTCTCGTGAAGCTAAAAACTGTTTTTCTGGTATTTGACATCTTCGATAATACGCGATTCAATATAGCATGAAAAGATGAAACCGAACAATATAACGTCGTGCTTAACCTACGATAGTGTAAATACGATTTTCAGTTTATTAAGCATAACTTAGATAATACACGATTCAATATAGAAAAAAACGACGACAGCAAACAATAAAACTTTTTGTTTATCATACGAAAATGCGGATACGATTTTTAGTTTTCTGACATAATTCACTTTTTTAGGTTCGACACTAGACAATATACAAACATTGCATTATATGTGAACATTTTTACTTCTCGCGAAGCTAAAAACTGTTATTCTCATATTTGGCATCTTCGATAATACACAATTCAATATAGCATGAAAAGGAGAAACCGAACAATATAACTTCGTGCTTAACCTACGAAAGTGTAAATACGATTTTTAAGTTTATTAAGCATGCACGTCTCAAGGTTCGAAACTAAACATTACTCAAACATTGCGTAGTATCTGATCATTTTTCTTCTCGTGATGCTAAAGAGAGTTATTCGCATATTTGATATTTTTGATAATACACGATTCAATATAGAAAAAAACGAAGACGGCAAACAAGAAAACTTTTTGTTTAACATACGAAAATCCGAATGCGATTTTTAGGTTTTTGACAAAATTCACTTTTTTAGGTTCGACACTAGACAATATGCAAACATTGCATAATATGTGAATATTTTCACTTCTCGTGAAGCTAAAAACTGTTTTTCTGGTATTTGACATCTTCGATAATACACAATTCAATACAGCATGAAAAGTTAAATCCGAACAATATTACCTCGTGCTTAACCTACGAAAGTGTAAATACGATTTTGTAGTTTATTAAGCATGCACGTTTCAGGGATCCAAACTAAACATTACTCAAACTTTTCTTAGTAGGTGAACATTTTTACTTCTCGCGAAGCTAAAAACAGTTATTCGCATATTTGATATTTTTGATAATACACGATTTAATATAGAAAAAAACGACGACAGCAAACAATAAAACTTTTTGTTGAACATACGAAAATGCGGATACGATTTTTAGTTTTCTGACAAAATTCACTTTTTTAGGTTCGACACTAGACAATATGCAAACATTGCATTATATGTGAACATTTTTACTTCTCGCGAAGCTAAAAACTGTTATTCTCATATTTGGCATCTTCGATAATACACAATTCAATATAGCATGAAAAGGAGAAACCGAACAATATAACTTCGTGCTTAACCTACGAAAGTGTAAATACGATTTTTAAGTTTATTAAGCATGCACGTTTCAAGGTCCGAAACTAAAGCTTACTCAAACATTGCGTAGTATGTGAACATTTTTACTTCTCGTGATGCTAAAAACAGTTATTCGCATATTTGATATTTTTGATAATACACGATTTAATATAGCATAAAAGGATGAAAGCGAGCAATAAAACATTTTGTTTAACATACGAAAATGCGGATACGATTTTTAGTTTTCTGACATAACTCACTTTTTAAGGTTCGACACTAGACAATATGCAAACATTGCATTATATGTGAACATTTTTACTTCTCGCGAAGCTAAAAACTGTTATTCTCATATTTGGCATCTACGATAATACACAATTCAATATAGCATGAAAAGGAGAAACCGAACAATATAACTTCGTGCTTAACCTACGAAAGTGTAAATACGATTTTTCAGTTTATTAAGAATAACTTAGATAATACACGATTCAATATACCATGAAAAGATGAAACCGAACAATATAACTTCGTACTTAACCTACGAAAGTGTAAATACGATTTTTCAGTTTATTAAGCATAACTTAGATAATACACCATTCAATACAGAAAAAAACGAAGACAGCAAACAATAAAACTTTTTTGTTGAACATACGAAAATGCGGATACGATTTTTAGTTTTCTGACATAACTCACTTTTTAAGGTTCGACACTAGACAATATGCAAACATTGCATTATATGTGAACATTTTTACTTCTCGCGATGCTAATAACTGTTATTCTGGTATTTGTCATCTTCGATAATACACGATTCAATATAGCATGAAAAGATGAAACCGAACAATATAACTTCGTACTTAACCTACGAAAGTGTAAATACGATTTTTAAGTTTATTAAGCATGCACGTCTCAAGGTTCGAAACTAAACATTACTCAAACATTGCGTAGTATGTGAACATTTTTACTTCTCGTGATGCTTAAAACAGTTATTCGTATATTTGATATTTTTGATAATACACGATTCAATATAGATTAAAACGACGACAGCAAACAATAAAACTTTTTGTTTATCATACGAAAATGCGGATACGATTTTTAGTTTTCTGACATAATTCACTTTTTAGGTTCGTCATTAGACAATATACAAACATTGCATTATATGTGAACATTTTTAATTCTCGAGAAGCTAAAAACTGTTATTCTCATATTTGGCAACTTAGATAATACACGATTCAATATAGCATGAAAAGATGAAACAGAAAAATATAACTTCGTACTTAGCCAACGAAAGTGTAAATACGATTTTTCTGTTTATTAAGCATAACTTCGATAATACACGATTCAATATAGAAAAAAACGAAGACAGCAAACAATAAAGCTTTTTGTTGAACATACGAAAATGCGGATACGATTTTTAGTTTTCTGACATAATTCACTTTTTAGGGTTCGACACTAGACAATATGCAAACATTGCATTATATGTGAATATTTTTACTCCTCGCGATGCTAATAACTGTTATTCTGGTATTTGACATCTTCGAAAATACACGATTCAATATTGCATGAAAAGATGAAACCGAACAATATAACTTCGTACTTAACCTATGAAAGTGTAAATACGATTTTTCAGTTTATTAAGCATAACTTAGATAATACACGATTCAATATAGAAAAAAACGACGACAGCAAACAATAAAACTTTTTGTTTAGCATACGAAAATGCGAATGCGATTTTTAGATTTTTGACAAAATTCACTTTTTTAGGTTCCACACTAGACAATATGCAAACATTACATAATATGTCAATATTTTCACTTCTCGCGAAGCTAAAAACTGTTATTCTCATATTTGGCATCATCGATAATACACAATTCAATATAGCATGAAAAGGAGAAACCGAACAATATAACTTCGTGCTTAACCGACGAAAGTGTAAAAAGGATTTTTCTGTTTATTAAGCATGCACGTTTCAGGGATCCAAACTAAACATTACTCAAACATTGCGTAGTATGTGAACATTTTTACTTTTCGTGATGCTAAAAACAGTTATTCGCATATTTGATATTTTTGATAATACAACATTCAATATAGAAAAAAACGACGACAGCAAACAATAAAACTTTTTGTTTATCATACGAAAATGCGGATACGATTTTTAGTTTTCTGACATAATTCACTTTTTTAGGTTCGACACTAGACAATATACAAACATTGCATTATATGTGAACATTTTTACTTCTCGCGAAGCTAAAAACTGTTATTCTCATATTTGGCATCTTCGATAATACACAATTCAATATAGCATGAAAAGATGAAACAGAAAAATATAACTTCGTACTTAGCCAACGAAAGCGTAAATACGATTTTTCAGTTCATTAAGCATGCACGTTTCAAGGTTCGAAAAGAAACATTACTCAAACATTGCGTAGTATGTGCATAATTTTACTTCTCGTGATGCTAAAAACAGTTATTCGCATATTTGATATTTTTGATAATACACGATTCAATATAGCATGAAAAGATGAAACCGAACAATATAACTTTGTACCTAACCTACTAAAGTTCAAATACGATTTTTCAGTTTATTAAGCATAAATTAGATAATACACGATTCAATATAGAAAAAAACGACGATAGCAAACAATAAAACATTTTGTTGAACATACGAAAATGCGAATACGATTTCTAGTTTTTTGACATAATTCACTTTTTTAGTTTCGACACTAGACAATATGCAAACATTGCATACTATGTGAACATTTTTACTTCTAGCGAAGCTATAAACAGTTATTCGCATATTGGATATTTTTGATAATACACGATTCAATATAGCATAAAAGGATGAAAGCGAGCAATAAAACTTATTGTTTAACATACGAAAATGCGGATACGATTTTTAGGTTTTTGACAAAATTCACTTTTTAGGGTTCGACACTAGACAATATGCAAACGTTGCATTATATGTGAATATTTTTACTCCTCGCGATGCTAAAAACTGTTATTCTCATATTTGGCATCTTCGATAATACACAATTCAATATAGCATGAAAAGATGAAACCGAACAATATAACGTCGTGCTTAACCTACGAAAGTGTGAATACGATTTTTCAGTTTATTAAGCATGCACGTTTCAAGGTCCGAAACTAAAGCTTACTCAAACATTGCGTAGTATGTGAACATTTTTACTTCTCGTGATGCTAAAAACAGTTATTCGCATATTTGATATTTTTGATAATACACGATTCAATATAGAAAAAAACGACGACAGCAAACCATAAAACTTTTTGTTTATCATACGAAAATGCGGATACGATTTTTAGTTTTCTGACATAATTCACTTTTTAAGGTTCGACACTAGACAATATGCAAACATTTCATAATATGTGAATATTTTCACTTCTCGTGAAGCTAAAAACTGTTTTTCTGGTATTTGACATCTTCGATAATACACAATTCAGTACAGCATGAAAACATAAATCCGATTAATATTACCTCGTGCTTAACCTACGAAAGTGTAAATACGATTTTTCAGTTTATCAAGCATGCACGTTTCAAAGTCCGAAACTAAAGCTTACTCAAACATTGCGTAGTATGTGAACATTTTTACTTCTCGTGATGCTAAAAACAGTTATACGCATATTTGATATTTTTGATAATACACGATTCAATATAGCATAAAAGGCTGAAAGCGAACAATAAAACTTTTTGTGTAACTTACGAAAATGCGGATTCGATTTTCAGGTTTTTTAAATAATTCACATTTTTTGGTTCGACACTAGACAATATGCAAACATTGCATAATATGTGAATATTTTCACTAACCGTGAAGCTAAAAACTGTTTTTCTGGTATTTGACATCTTCGATAATACACGATTCAATATAGCATGAAAAGATGAAACCGAACAATATAACGACGTGCTTAACCTACGAAAGTGTAAATACGATTTTTAAGTTTATTAAGTATGCACGTTTCAAGGTTCGAAACTAAACATTACTCAAACATTGCGTAGTATGTGAACATTTTTACTTCTCGTGATGCTAAAAACAGTTATTCGCATATTTGATATTTTTGATAATACACGATTCAATATAGCATAAAAGGATGAAACAGAACAATAAAACTTTTTGTTTAACATACGAAAATGCGAATGCGATTTTTAGGTTTTTGACAAAATTCACGGTTTTAGGTTCCACACTAGACAATATGCAAACATTGCATAATATGTCAATATTTTCACTTCCCGTGAAGCTAAAAACTGTTTTTCTGGTATTTGACATCTTCGATAATACACGATTCAATATAGAAAAATACGAAGACTGCAAACAATAAAGCTTTTTGTTGAACATACGAAAATGCGGATACGATTTTTAGTTTTCTGACATAACTCACTTTTTAAGGTTCGACACTAGACAATATGCAAACATTGCATTATATGTGAACATTTTTACTTCTCGCGATGCTAATAACTGTTATTCTGGTATTTGACATCTTCGAAAATACACGATTCAATATTGCATGAAAAGATGAAACCGAACAATATAACTTCGTACTTAGCCTTCGAAAGTGTAAATACGATTTTTCAGTTTATTAAGCATAACTTCGATAATACACGATTCAATATAGAAAAAAACGAAGACAGCAAACAATAAATATTTTGGTGGACATACGAAAATGCGGATACGATTTTTAGATTTCTGACATAATTTACTTTTTAAGGTTCGACACTAGACAATATGCAAACATTGCATTATATGTGAACATTTTTACTTCTCGCGATGCTAAAAACTGCTATTCTGGTATTTGACATCTTCGAAAATACACGATTCAATATTGCATGAAAAGATGAAACCGAACAATATAACGTCGTGCTTAACCTACGAAAGTGTGAATACGATTTTTCAGTTTATTAAGCATAACATAGATAATACACGATTCAATATAGCATAAAAGGATGAAAGCGAACAATAAAACTTTTTGTTGAACATACGAAAATGCGGATACGATTTTTAGTTTTCTGACATAATTCACTTTTTAAGGTTCGACACTAGACAATATGCAAACATTGCATTATATGTGAACATTTTTACTTCTCGCGAAGCTAAAAACTGTTATTCTGGTATTTGACATCTTCGATAATACACGATTCAATATAGCATGAAAAGATGAAACCGAACAATATAACTTCGTACTTAACCTACGAAAGTGTAAATACGTTTTTTCAGTTAATTAAGCATAACTTCGTTAATACACGATTCAATATAGAAAAAAACGAAGACAGCAAACAAGAAAACTTTTTGTTTAACATACGAAAATGCGAATGCGATTTTTAGGTTTTTGACAAAATTTACTTTTTTAGGTTCGACACTAGACAATATACAAACATTGCATTATATGTGAACATTTTTACTTCTCGCGAAGCTAAAAACTGTTATTCTCATATTTGGCATCTTCGATAATACACAATTCAATATAGCATGAAAAGATGAAACCGAACAATATAACGTCGTGCTTAACCTACGAAAGTGTAAATACGATTTTTCAGTTTATTAAGCATAACTTAGATAATACACGATTCAATATAGAAAAAAACGACGACAGCAAACAATAAAACTTTTTGTTTATCATACGAAAATGCGGATACGATTTTTAGTTTTCTGACATAATTTACTTTTTAAGGTTCGACACTAGACAATATGCAAACATTGCATTATATGTGAACATTTTTACTTCTCGCGATGCTAATAACTGTTATTCTGGTATTTGACATCTTCGAAAATACACGATTCAACATAGCATGAAAAGATGAAACCGAACAATATAACGTCGTGCTTAACCTACGAAAGTGTGAATACGATTTTTCAGTTTATTAAGAATAACTTATATAATACACGATTAAATATAGAAAAAAACGACGACAGCAAACAATAAAGCTTTTTGTTTATCATACGAAAATGCGGATACGATTTTTAGTTTTCTGACGTAATTCACTTTTTAAGGTTCGACACTAGACAATATGCAAACATTGCATTATATGTGAACATTTTTACTTCTCGCGAAGCTCCAAACTGTTATTCTGGTATTTGACATCTTCGAAAATACACGATTCAATATTGCATGAAAAGATGAAACCGAACAATATAACTTCGTACTTAACCTACGAAAGTGTAAATACGATTTTTCAGTTTATTAAGCATAACTTAGATAATACACGATTCAATATAGAAAAAAACGACGACAGCAAACAATAAAACTTTTTGTTTATCATACGAAAATGCGGATACGATTTTTAGTTTTCTGACATAATTCACTTTTTAAGGTTCGACACTAGACAATATGCAAACATTGCATTATATGTGAACATTTTTACTTCTCGCGAAGCTAAAAACTGTTATTCTGGTATTTGGCATCTTCGAAAATACACGATTCAATATTGCATGAAAAGATGAAACCGAACAATATAACTTCGTACTTATCATGCGAAAGTGTAAATACGATTTTTAAGTTTATTAAGCATGCAAGTTTCAAGGTTTGAAACTAAACATTACTCAAAGATTGCGTAGTATGTAATCATTTTTACTTCTCGTGATGCTAAAACCAGTTATTCGCATATTTGATATTTTTGATAATACACGATTCAATATAGAAAAAAACGACGACAGCAAACCATAAAAATTTTTGTTTATCATACGAAAATGCGGATAGGATTTTTAGTTTTCTGACATAATTCACTTTTTAACGTTCGACACTAGACAATATGCAAACATTGCATTATATGTGAACATTTTTACTTCTCGCTTCTCGCTCGTGTAAATACGATTTTTAAGTTTATCAAGCATGCACGTTTCAAGGTTTGAAACTAAACATTACGCAACATTGCGTAGTATGTGAACATTTTTACTTCTCGCGATGCTAATAACTGTTATTCTCGTATTTGACATCTTCGAAAATACACGATTTAATATAGCATAAAAGGATGAAAGCGAGCAATATAACGTCGTGCTTAACCTACGAAAGTGTAAATACCTTTTTCAGTTAATTAAGCATGCACGTTTCAAGGTTTGAAACTAAACATTACGCAAACATTGCGTAGTATGTGACCATTTTTACTTCTCGCGAAGCTAAAAACTGTTATTCTGGTATTTGACATCTTCGAAAATACACGATTCAATATTGCATGAAAAGATGAAACCGAACAATATAACTTCGTACTTAACCTGCGAAAGTGTAAATACGATTTTTAAGTTTATTAAGCATGCACGTATCAAGGTTTGAAACTAAACATTACGCAAATATTGCGTAGTATGTGAACATTTTTACTTCTCGTGATGCAAAAACCAGTTATTCGCATATTTGATATTTTTGATAATACACGATTCAATATAGAAAAAAACGACGACAGGAAACCATAAAAATTTTTGTTTATCATACGAAAATGCGGATAGGATTTTTAGTTTTCTGACATAATTCACTTTTTAACGTTCGACACGTTCGACATTATATGTGAACATTTTTACTTCTCGCGATGCTAATAACTGTTATTCTCGTATTTGACATCTTCGAAAATACACGATTCAATATTGCATGAAAAGGAGAAACCGAACAATATAACTTCGTGCTTAACCTACGAAAGTGTAAATACGATTTTTAAGTTTATCAAGCATGCACGTTTCAAGGTTTGAAACTAAACATTACGCAAACATTGCGTAGTATGTGAACATTTTTACTTCTCGCGATGCTAATAACTGTTATTCTCGTATTTGACATCTTCGAAAATACACGATTCAATATTGCATGAAAAGGAGAAACCGAACAATATAACTTCGTGCTTAACCTACGAAAGTGTAAATACGATTTTTAAGTTTATCAAGCATGCACGTTTCAAGGTCCGAAACTAAAGCTTACTCAAACATTGCGTTGTATGTAATCATTTTTACTTCTCGTGATGCTAAAACCAGTTATTCGCATATTTGATATTTTTGATAATACACGATTCAATATAGAAAAAAACGAAAACAGCAAACAAGAAAACTTTTTGTTTAACATACGAAAATGCGGATACGATTTTTAGTTTTCTGACATAATTCACTTTTTAAGGTTCGACACTAGACAATATGCAAACATTGCATTATATGTGAACATTTTTACTTCTCGCGATGCTAATAACTGTTATTCTGGTATTTGACATCTTCGAAAATACACGATTCAATATTGCATGAAAAGGAGAAACCGAACAATATAACTTCGTGCTTAACCTACGAAAGTGTAAATACGATTTTTAAGTTTATCAAGCATGCACGTTTCAAGGTTTGAAACTAAACATTACGCAAACATTGCGTAGTATGTGAACATTTTTACTTCTCGCGAAGCTAAAAACTGTTATTCTGGTATTTGACATCTTCGAAAATACACGATTCAATATTGCATGAAAAGATGAAACCGAACAATATAACGTCGTGCTTAACCTACGAAAGTGTAAATACCTTTTTCAGTTAATTAAGCATGCACGTTTCAAGGTTTGAAACTAAACATTACGCAAACATTGCGTAGTATGTGAACATTTTTACTTCTCGCGAAGCTAAAAACTGTTATTCTGGTATTTGACATCTTCGAAAATACACGATTCAATATTGCATGAAAAGATGAAACCGAACAATATAACTTCGTACTTAACCTGCGAAAGTGTAAATACGATTTTTAAGTTTATTAAGCATGCACGTATCAAGGTTTGAAACTAAACATTACGCAAATATTGCGTAGTATGTAATCATTTTTACTTCTCGTGATGCTAAAACCAGTTATTCGCATATTTGATATTTTTGATAATACACGATTCAATATAGAAAAAAACGACGACAGCAAACCATAAAAATTTTTGTTTATCATACGAAAATGCGGATAGGATTTTTAGTTTTCTGACATAATTCACTTTTTAACGTTCGACACGTTCGACATTATATGTGAACATTTTTACTTCTCGCGATGCTAATAACTGTTATTCTCGTATTTGACATCTTCGAAAATACACGATTCAATATTGCATGAAAAGTAGAAACCGAACAATATAACTTCGTGCTTAACCTACGAAAGTGTAAATACGATTTTTAAGTTTATCAAGCATGCACGTTTCAAGGTTTGAAACTAAACATTACGCAAACATTGCGTAGTATGTGAACATTTTTACTTCTCGCGATGCTAATAACTGTTATTCTCGTATTTGACATCTTCGAAAATACACGATTCAATATTGCATGAAAAGGAGAAACCGAACAATATAATTTCGTGCTTAACCTACGAAAGTGTAAATACGATTTTTAAGTTTATCAAGCATGCACGTTTCAAGGTTTGAAACTAAACATTACTCAAACATTGCGTTGTATCTGATCATTTTTACTTCTCGTGATGCTAAAAACAGTTATTCGCATATTGGATATTTTTGATAATACACGATTCAATATAGCAGAAAAGAATGAAAGCAAACAATAAATCTTTTTGTTTATCATACGAAAATGCGGATACGATTTTTAGTTTTCTGACATAATTCACTTTTTAAGGTTCGACACTAGACAATATGCAAACATTGCATTATATGTGAACATTTTTACTTCTCGCGATGCTAATAACTGTTATTCTCGTATTTGACATCTTCGAAAATACACGATTCAATATTGCATGAAAAGGAGAAACCGAAAAATATAACTTCGTGCTTAACCTACGAAAGTGAAAATACGATTTTTAAGTTTATCAAGCATGCACGTTTCAAGGTTTGAAACTAAACATTACGCAAACATTGCGTAGTATGTGAACATTGTTACTTCTCGCGAAGCTAAAAACTGCTATTCTGGTATTTGACATCTTCGAAAATACACGATTCAATATTGCATGAAAAGATGAAACCGAACAATATAACGTCGTGCTTAACCTACGAAAGTGTAAATACGATTTTTCAGTTTATTAAGCATAACATAGATAATACACGATTCAATATAGCATAAAAGGATGAAAGCGAACAATAAAACTTTTTGTTGAACATACGAAAATGCGGATACGATTTTTAGTTTTCTGACATAATTCACTTTTTAAGGTTCGACACTAGACAATATGCAAACATTGCATTATATGTGAACATTTTTACTTCTCGCGAAGCTAAAAACTGTTATTCTGGTATTTGACATCTTCGATAATACACGATTCAATATAGCATGAAAAGATGAAACCGAACAATATAACTTCGTACTTAACCTACGAAAGTGTAAATACGTTTTTTCAGTTAATTAAGCATAACTTCGTTAATACACGATTCAATATAGAAAAAAACGAAGACAGCAAACAAGAAAACTTTTTGTTTAACATACGAAAATGCGAATGCGATTTTTTAGTTTTCTGACATAATTTACTTTTTAAGGTTCGACACTAGACAATATGCAAACATTGCATTATATGTGAACATTTTTACTTCTCGCGATGCTAATAACTGTTATTCTCGTATTTGACATCTTCGAAAATACACAATTCAACATAGCATGAAAAGATGAAACCGAACAATATAACGTCGTGCTTAACCTACGAAAGTGTAAATACGATTTTTGAGTTCATTAAGCATAACTTAGATAATACACGATTCAATATAGAAAAAAACGACGACAGCAAACAATAAAACTTTTTGTTTATCATACGAAAATGCGGATACGATTTTTAGTTTTCTGACGTAATTTACTTTTTAAGGTTCGACACTAGACAATATGCAAACATTGCATTATATGTGAACATTTTTACTTCTCGCGAAGCTCCAAACTGTTATTCTGGTATTTGACATCTTCGAAAATACACGATTCAATATTGCATGAAAAGATGAAACCGAACAATATAACTTCGTACTTAACCTACGAATGTGTAAATACGATTTTTCAGTTTATTAAGCATAACTTAGATAATACACGATTCAATATAGAAAAAAACGACGACAGCAAACAATAAAGCTTTTTGTTTATCATACGAAAATGCGGATACGATTTTTAGTTTTCTGACGTAATTCACTTTTTAAGGTTCGACACTAGACAATATGCAAACATTGCATTATATGTGAACATTTTTACTTCTCGCGAAGCTCCAAACTGTTATTCTGGTATTTGACATCTTCGAAAATACACGATTCAATATTGCATGAAAAGATGAAACCGAACAATATAACTTCGTACTTAACCTACGAATGTGTAAATACGATTTTTTCAGTTTCTTAAGCATAACTTAGATAATACACGATTCAATATAGAAAAAAACGACGACAGCAAACAATAAAACATTTTTGTTTATCATACGAAAATGCGGATACGATTTTTAGTTTTTCTGACATAATTCACTTTTAAAGGTTCGACACTAGACAATATGCAAACATTGCATTATATGTGAACATTTTTACTTCTCGCGAAGCTAAAAACTGTTATTCTGGTATTTGACATCTTCGAAAATACACGATTCAATATTGCATGAAAAGATGAAACCGAACAATATAACTTCGTACTTAACCTACGAATGTGTAAATACGATTTTTAAGTTTATTAAGCATGCAAGTTTCAAGGTTTGAAACTAAACATTACTCAAAGATTGCGTAGTATGTAATCATTTTTACTTCTCGTGATGCTAAAACCAGTTATTCGCATATTTGATATTTTTGATAATACACGATTCAATATAGAAAAAAACGACGACAGCAAACCATAAAACTTTTTGTTTATCATACGAAAATGCGGATACGATTTTTAGTTTTCTGACATAATTTACTTTTTAAGGTTCGACACTAGACAATATGCAAACATTGCATTATATGTGAACATTTTTACTTCTCGCGATGCTAATAACTGTTATTCTCGTATTTGACATCTTCGAAAATACACGATTCAATATTGCATGAAAAGGAGAAACCGAACAATATAACTTCGTGCTTAACCTACGAAAGTGTAAATACGATTTTTAAGTTTATCAAGCATGCACGTTTCAAGGTTTGAAACTAAACATTACGCAAACATTGCGTAGTATGTGAACATTTTTACTTCTCGCGATGCTAATAACTGTTATTCTCGTATTTGACATCTTCGAAAATACACGATTCAATATTGCATGAAAAGGAGAAACCGAACAATATAACTTCGTGCTTAACCTACGAAAGTGTAAATACGATTTTTAAGTTTATCAAGCATGCACGTTTCAAGGTTTGAAACTAAACATTACGCAAACATTGCGTAGTATGTGAACATTTTTACTTCTCGCGAAGCTAAAAACTGTTATTCTGGTATTTGACATCTTCGAAAATACACGATTCAATATTGCATGAAAAGATGAAACCGAACAATATAACTTCGTACTTAACCTGCGAAAGTGTAAATACGATTTTTAAGTTTATTAAGCATGCACGTTTCAAGGTTTGAAACTAAACATTACTCAAAGATTGCGTAGTATGTAATCATTTTTACTTCTCGTGATGCTAAAACCAGTTATTCGCATATTTGATATTTTTGATAATACACGATTCAATATAGAAAAAAACGACGACAGCAAACCATAAAAATTTTTGTTTATCATACGAAAATGCGGATAGGATTTTTAGTTTTCTGACATAATTCACTTTTTAACGTTCGACACTAGACAATATGCAAACATTGCATTATATGTGAACATTTTTACTTCTCGCGATGCTAATAACTGTTATTCTCGTATTTGACATCTTCGAAAATACACGATTCAATATTGCATGAAAAGGAGAAACCGAACAATATAACTTCGTGCTTAACCTACGAAAGTGTAAATACGATTTTTAAGTTTATCAAGCATGCACGTTTCAAGGTTTGAAACTAAACATTACGCAAACATTGCGTAGTATGTGAACATTTTTACTTCTCGCGATGCTAATAACTGTTATTCTCGTATTTGACATCTTCGAAAATACACGATTCAATATTGCATGAAAAGGAGAAACCGAACAATATAACTTCGTGCTTAACCTACGAAAGTGTAAATACGATTTTTAAGTTTATCAAGCATGCACGTTTCAAGGTTTGAAACTAAACATTACGCAAACATTGCGTAGTATGTGAACATTTTTACTTCTCGCGAAGCTAAAAACTGTTATTCTGGTATTTGACATCTTCGAAAATACACGATTCAATATTGCATGAAAAGGAGAAACCGAACAATATAACTTCGTGCTTAACCTACGAAAGTGTAAATACGATTTTTAAGTTTATCAAGCATGCACGTTTCAAGGTTTGAAACTAAACATTACGCAAACATTGCGTAGTATGTGAACATTGTTACTTCTCGCGAAGCTAAAAACTGCTATTCTGGTATTTGACATCTTCGAAAATACACGATTCAATATTGCATGAAAAGATGAAACCGAACAATATAACGTCGTGCTTAACCTACGAAAGTGTAAATACGATTTTTCAGTTTACTAAGAATGCACGTTTCAAGGTTCGAAACTAAACATTACTCAAACATTGCTTATTATTTAATAATTTTTACTTCTCGTGATGCTAAAACCTGTTATTCGCATATTTGATATTTTTGATAATACACGATTAAATATAGAAAAAAACGACGACAGCAAACCATAAAAATTTTTGTTTATCATACGAAAATGCGGATAGGATTTTTAGTTTTCTGACATAATTCACTTTTAAAGGTTCGACACTAGACAATATGCAAACATTGCATTATATGTGAACATTTTTACTTCTCGCGAAGCTAAAAACTGTTATTCTGGTATTTGACATCTTCGAAAATACACGATTCAATATTGCATGAAAAGATGAAACCGAACAATATAACTTCGTACTTAACCTGCGAAAGTGTAAATACGATTTTTAAGTTTATTAAGCATGCAAATTTCAAGGTTTGAAACTAAACATTACTCAAACATTGCGTAGTATGTAATCATTTTTACTTCTCGTGATGCTAAAAACAGTTATTCGCATATTTAATATTTTTGATAATACACGATTCAATATAGCATAAAAGGATGAAACAGAACAATAAAACTTTTTGTTTAACATACGAAAATGCGGATTCGATTTTCAGGTTTTTTACATAATTCACATTTTTTGGTTCGACACTAGACAATATGCAAACATTGCATAATATGTGAATATTTTCACTAACCGTGAAGCTAAAAACTGTTATTCTGGTATTTGACATCTTCGATAATACACAATTCAATATAGCATGAAAAGGAGAAACCGAACAATATATCTTCGTGCTTAACCTACGAAAGTGTAAATACGATTTTTCAGTTTATCAAGCATGCACGTTTCAAGGATTGAAACTAAACATTACGCAAAAATTGCGTATTATGTGAACATTTTTACTTCTCGTGATACTAAAAACAGTTATTCGCATATTTGATATTTTTGATAATACACGATTCAATATAGCATAAAAGGATGAAACCGAACAATAAAACTTTTTGTTTAACATACGAAAATGCGGATACGATTTTTAGTTTTCTGACATAATTCACTTTTTTAGGTTCGACACTAGACAATATGCAAACATTGCATAATATGCGAACATTTTTACTTCTCGCGAAGCTAAAAACTGTTATTCTGGTATTTGATATTTTTGATAATACACAATTCAATACAGCATGAAAAGATAAATCCGAACAATATTACCTCGTTATTAACCTACGAAAGTGTAAATACGATTTTTCAGTTTATTAAGCATGCACGTTTCAAGGTTCGAAACTAAACATTACTCAAACATTGCGTAGTATGTGAACATTTTTACTTCTAGTGATGCTAAAAACAGTTATTCGCATATTTGATATTTTTGATAATACACGATTTAATATAGCATAAAAGGATGAAAGCGAACAATAAAACTTTTTGTTGAACATACGAAAATGCGGATACGATTTTTAGTTTTCTGACATAATTCACTTTTTAAGGTTCGACACTAGACAATATGCAAACATTGCATTATATGTGAACATTTTTACTTCTCGCGAAGCTAAAAACTGTTTTTCTGGTATTTGTCATCTTCGATAATACACGATTCAATATAGCATGAAAAGATGAAACCGAACAATATAACGTCGTGCTTAACCTACGAAAGTGTGAATACGATTTTTCAGTTTATTAAGCATGCACGTTTTAAGGTTCGAAACTAAACATTACTCAAACATTGCGTAGTATGTGAACATTTTTACTTCTCGTGATGCTAAAATAGTTATTCGCATATTTGATATTTTTGATAATACACGATTTAATATAGCATAAAAGGATGAAAGCGAGCAATAAAACATTTTGTTTAACATACGAAAATGCGGATACGATTTTTTGGGTTTTTGACAAAATTCACTTTTTTAGGTTCGACACTAGACAATATGCAAACATTGCATAATATGTGAACATTTTTACTTCTAGCGAAGCTAAAAACTGTTATTCTCATATTTGGCAACTTCGATAATACACAATTCAATACAGCATGAAAAGATAAATCCGAACAATATTACCTCGTTATTAACCTACGAAAGTGTAAATACGATTTTTCAGTTTATTAAGCATGCACGTTTCAGTGATCCAAACTAAACATTACTCAAACAGCGCGTAGTATGTGAACATTTTTACTTCTCGTGATGCTAAAAACAGTTATTCGCATATTTGATATTTTTGATAATACACGATTCACTTTTTAGGTTCGAAACTAGAAAATATACAATTATTGCATAATATCTGACCATTTTTACTTCTCGCGAAGCTAAAAACTGTTATTCTCATATTTGGCATCTTCGATAATACACAATTCAACATAGCATGAAAAGATGAAACAGAACAATATAACTTCGTACTTAGCCTACGAAAGTGTAAATACGATTTTTCAGTTTATTAAGCATAACTTCGATAATACACGATTCAATATAGAAAAAAACGAAGACAGCAAACAATAAAACTTTTTGTTGAACATACGAAAATGCGAATGCGATTTTTAGGTTTTTGACAAAATTCACTTTTTTAGGTTCGACACTAGACAATAACAAACATTGCATAATATGTGAATATTTTCACTTCTCGTGAAGCTAAAAACTGTTTTTCTGGTATTTGTCATCTTCGATAATACACGATTCAATATAGCATGAAAAGATGAAACCGAACAATATAACGTCGTGCTTAACCTACGAAAGTGTGAATACGATTTTTCAGTTTATTAAGCATGCACGTTTCAAGGTTCGAAACTAAACATTACTCAAACATTGCGTAGTATGTGAACATTTTTACTTCTCGTGATGCTAAAAACAGTTATTCGCATATTTGATATTTTTGATAATACACGATTTAATATAGCATAAAAGGATGAAAGCGAGCAATAAAACATTTTGTTTAACATACGAAAATGCGGATACGATTTTTTGGTTTTTGACAAAATTCTCTTTTTTAGGTTCGACACTTGACAATATACAATTATTGCATAATATCTGAACATTTTTACTTCTGGCGAAGCTAAAAACTGTTATTCTCATATTTGGCAATTTAGATAATACACAATTCAATATAGCATGAAAAGATGAAACAGGACAATATAACTTCGTACTTAGCCTACGAAAGTGTAAATACGATTTTTCAGTTTATTAAGCATAACTTCGATAATACACGATTCAATATAGAAAAAAACGAAGACAGCAAACAATAAAACTTTTTGTTGAACATACGAAAATGCGAATGCGATTTTTAGGTTTTTGACAAAATTCACTTTTTTAGGTTCGACACTAGACAATATGCAAACATTGCATAATATGTGAATATTTTCACTAACCATGAAGCTAAAAACTGTTATTCTCATATTTGGCAACTTCGATAATACACAATTCAATATAGCATGAAAAGATGAAACAGAACAATATAACTTCGTACTTAGCATACGAAAGTGTAAATACGATTTTTCAGTTTATTAAGCATAACGTCGATAATACAAGATTCAATATAGAAAAAAACGAAGACAGCAAACAATAAAACTTTTTGTTGAACATACGAAAATGCGGATACGATTTTTAGTTTTCTGACATAATTCACTTTTTAAGGTTCGACACTAGACAATATGCAAACATTGCATTATATGTGAACATTTTTACTTCTGGCGAAGCTAAAAACTGTTTTTCTGGTATTTGTCATCTTCGATAATACACGATTCAATATAGCATGAAAAGATGAAACCGAACAATATAACGTCGTGCTTAACCTACGAAAGTGTGAATACGATTTTTCAGTTTATTAAGCATAACTTCGATAATACACGATTCAATATAGAAAAAAACGAAGACAGCAAACAATAAAACTTTTTGTTGAACATACGAAAATGCGGATACGATTTTTAGTTTTCTGACATAATTCACATTTTTTTGTTCGACACTAGACAATATGCAAACATTGCATAATATGTGAATATTTTCACTAACCGTGAAGCTAAAAACTGTTTTTCTGGTATTTGACATCTTCGATAATACACGATTCAATATAGCATGAAAAGATGAAACCGAACAATATAACGACGTGCTTAACCTACGAAAGTGTAAATACGATTTTTAAGTTTATTAAGTATGCACGTTTCAAGGTTCGAAACTAAACATTACTCAAACATTGCGTAGTATGTGAACATTTTTACTTCTCGTGATGTTAAAAACAGTTATTCGCATATTTGATATTTTTGATAATACACGATTCAATATAGCATAAAAGGATGAAACCGAACAATAAAACTTTTTGTTTAACATACGAAAATGCGGATACGATTTTTAAGTTTTTGACAAAAGTCACTTTTTTAGGTTCCACACTAGACAATATGCAAACATTGCATAATATGTGAATATTTTCACTTCTCGTGAAGCTAAAAACTGTTTTTCTGGTATTTGACATCTTCGATAATACACGATTCAATATAGCATGAAAAGATGAAACCGAACAATATAACTTCTTACTTAACCTAAGAAAGTGTAAATACCATTTTTTATTACATTAAGCATACCTTATATAATACACGATTCAATATATAAAAAAACGACGACAGCAAACAATAAAACTTTTTGTTTAACATACGAAAATGCGGATTCGATTTTCAGGTTTTTTACATAATTCACATTTTTTGGTTCGACACTAGACAATATGCAAACATTGCATAATATGTGAATATTTTCACTAACCGTGAAGCTAAAAACTGTTTTTCTGGTATTTGACATCTTCGATAATACACAATTCAATATAGCATGAAAAGGAGAAACCGAACAATATAACTTCGTGCTTAACCTACGAAAGTGTAAATACGATTTTTCAGTTTATTAAGAATGCACGTTTCAAGGTTCGAAACTAAACATTACTCAAACATTGCATAATATGTGAATTTTTTCACTTCTCGTGAAGCTAAAAACTGTTATTTTCATATGTGGCTGCTTCGATAATACACAATTCAATATAGCATGAAAAGATGAAACAGAACAATATAACTTCGTACTTAGCCTACGAAAGTGTAAATACGATTTTTCATTTTATTAAGCATAACTTCGATAATACACGATTCAATATAAAAAAAAACGAAGACAGCAAACAATAAAACTTTTTGTTGAACATACGAAAATGCGGATACGATTTTTAGTTTTCTGACATAACTCACTTTTTAAGGTTCGACACTAGACAATATGCAAACATTGCATTATATGTGAACATTTTCACTAACTGTGAAGCTAAAAACTGTTATTCTGGTATTTGACATCTTCGATAATACACGATGCAATATAGCATGAAAAGATGAAACCGAACAATATAACGCCGTGCTTAACCTACGAAAGTGTAAATACGATTTTTCAGTTTATCAAGCATGCACGTTTCAAGGTCCGAAACTAAAGCTTACTCAAACATTGCGTAGTATGTGAACATTTTTACTTCTCGTGAAGCTAAAAACTGTTATTTTCATATTTGGCAACTTCGATAATACAAAATTAAATATAGCATGAAAAGATGAAACAGAACAATATAACTTCGTACTTAGCCTACGAAAGTGTAAATACGATTTTTCATTTTATTAAGCATAACTTCGATAATACACGATTCAATATAGAAAAAAACGAAGACAGCAAACAATAAAACTTTTTGTTGAACATACGAAAATGCGAATACGATTTTTAGGTTTTTGACAAAATTCACTTTTTTAGGTTCGACACTAGACAATATACAATTATTGCATAATATCTGAACATTTTTACTTCTGGCGAAGCTAAAAACTGTTATTCTCATATTTGGCAACTTAGATAATACACAATTCAATATAGCATGAAAAGATGAAACAGGACAATATAACTTCGTACTTAGCCTACGAAAGTGTAAATATGATTTTTCAGTTTATTACGCATAACGTCGATAATACACGATTCAATATAGAAAAAAACGAAGACAGCAAACAATAAAACTTTTTGTTGAACATACGAAAATGCGGTTACGATTTTTAGTTTTCTGACAAAATTCACTTTTTTAGGTTCGACACTAGACAATATGCAAACATTTCATAATATGTGAATATTTTCACTAACCGTGAAGCTAAAAACTGTTATTCTGGTATTTGACATCTTCGATAATACACGATTCAATATAGCATGAAAAGATGAAACCGAACAATATAACGACGTGCTTAACCTACGAAAGTGTAAATACGATTTTTCAGTTTATCAAGCATGCACGTTTCAAGGTCCGAAACTAAAGCTTACTCAAACATTGCGTAGTATGTGAACATTTTTACTTCTCGTGAAGCTAAAAACTGTTATTTTCATATGTGGCTGCTTCGATAATACACAATTCAATATAGCATGAAAAGATGAAACCGAACAATATAACGTCGTGCTTAACCTACGAAAGTGTGAATACGATTTTTCAGTTTATTAAGCATGCACGTTTCAAGGTTCGAAACTAAACATTACTCAAACATTGCATAATATGTGAATTTTTTCACTTCTCGTGAAGCTAAAAACTGTTATTTTCATATTTGGCAACTTCGATAATACACAATTCAACATAGCATGAAAAGATGAAACCGAACAATATAACTTCGTACGTAGCCTACGAAAGTGTGAATACGATTTTTCAGTTTATTAAGCATGCACGTTTCAAGGTCCGAAACTAAAGCTTACTCAAACATTGCGTAGTATGTGAACATTTTTACTTCTCGTGATGCTAAAAACAGTTATTCGCATATTTGATATTTTTGATAATACACGATTCAATATAGCATAAAAGGATGAAACCGAACAATAAAACTTTTTGTTTAACATACGAAAATGCGAATACGATTTTTAGGTTTTTGACAAAATTCACTTTTTTAGGTTCCACACTAGACAATATGCAAACATTGCATAATATGTGAATATTTTCACTTCTCGTGAAGCTAAAAACTGTTTTTCTGGTATTTGACATCTTCGAAAATACACGATTCAATATTGCATGAAAAGATGAAACCGAACAATATAACTTCGTACTTAACCTGCGAAAGTGTAAATACGATTTTTAAGTTTATCAAGCATGCACGTTTCAAGGTTTGAAACTAAACATTACGCAAACATTGCGTAGTATGTGAACATTTTTACTTCTCGCGAAGCTAAAAACTGTTATTCTGGTATTTGACATCTTCGATAATACACGATTCAATATAGCATGAAAAGATGAAACCGAACAATATAACGACGTGCTTAACCTACGAAAGTGTAAATACGATTTTTCAGTTTATCAAGCATGCACGTTTCAAGGTCCGAAACTAAAGCTTACTCAAACATTGCGTAGTATGTGAACATTTTTACTTCTCGTGATGCTAAAAACAGTTATACGCATATTTGATATTTTTGATAATACACGATTCAATATAGCATAAAAGGATGAAACAGAACAATAAAACTTTTTGTTTAACATACGAAAATGCGGATTCGATTTTCAGGTTTTTTACATAATTCACATTTTTTGGTTCGACACTAGACAATATGCAAACATTGCATAATATGTGAATATTTTCACTAACCGTGAAGCTAAAAACTGTTATTCTGGTATTTGACATCTTCGATAATACACAATTCAATATAGCATGAAAAGGAGAAACCGAACAATATATCTTCGTGCTTAACCTACGAAAGTGTAAATACGATTTTTCAGTTTATTAAGCATGCACGGCTCAAGGTTCGAAACTAAACATTACGCAAAAATTGCGTATTATGTGAACATTTTTACTTCTAGTGATACTAAAAACAGTTATTCGCATATTTGATATTTTTGATAATACACGATTTAATATAGCATAAAAGGATGAAAGCGAGCAATAAAACATTTTGTTTAACATACGAAAATGCGGATACGATTTTTAGTTTTCTGACATAATTCACTTTTTAAGGTTCGACACTAGACAATATGCAAACATTGCATTATATGTGAACATTTTTACTTCTCGCGAAGCTAAAAACTGTTATTCTGGTATTTGATATTTTTGATAATACACGATTCAATATAGAATTAAAAGATAAATCCGAACAATATCACCTCGTTATTAACCTACGAAAGTGTAAATACGATTTTTCTGTTTATTAAGCATGCACGTTTCAAGGTTCGAAACTACACATTACTGAAATATTGCGTAGTATGTGAACATTTTTCCTTCTTGTGAAGCTAATAACTGTTACTCGCATATTTGATATTTTTGATAATACACGATTCAATATAGCATAAAAGGATGAAACCGAACAATAAAACTTTTTGTTTAACATACGAAAATGCGAATACGATTTTTAGGTTTTTGACAAAATTCTCTTTTTTAGGTTCGACACTTGACAATATACAATTATTGCATAATATCTGAACATTTTTACTTCTGGCGAAGCTAAAAACTGTTATTCTCATATTTGGCAACTTAGATAATACACAATTCAATATAGCATGAAAAGATGAAACAGGACAATATAACTTCGTACTTAGCCTACGAAAGTGTAAATATGATTTTTCAGTTTATTACGCATAACGTCGATAATACACGATTCAATATAGAAAAAAACGAAGACAGCAAACAATAAAACTTTTTGTTGAACATACGAAAATGCGAATGCGATTTTTAGGTTTTTGACAAAATTCACTTTTTTAGGTTCGACACTAGACAATATGCAAACTTTGTATAATATGTGAATATTTTCACTAACCATGAAGCTAAAAACTGTTATTCTCATATTTGGCAATTTAGATAATACACAATTCAATATAGCATGAAAAGATGAAACAGGACAATATAACTTCGTACTTAGCCTACGAAAGTGTAAATATGATTTTTCAGTTTATTACGCATAACGTCGATAATACACGATTCAATATAGAAAAAAACGAAGACAGCAAACAATAAAACTTTTTGTTGAACATACGAAAATGCGGATACGATTTTTAGATTTCTGACATAATTCACTTTTTAAGGTTCGACACTAGACAATATGCAAACATTGCATTATATGTGAACATTTTTACTTCTGGCGAAGCTAAAAACTGTTTTTCTGGTATTTGTCATCTTCGATAATACACGATTCAATATAGCATGAAAAGATGAAACCGAACAATATAACGTCGTGCTTAACCTACGAAAGTGTGAATACGATTTTTCAGTTTATTAAGCATAACTTCGATAATACACGATTCAATATAGAAAAAAACGAAGACAGCAAACAATAAAACTTTTTGTTGAACATACGAAAATGCGGATACGATTTTTAGTTTTCTGACTTAATTCACTTTTTAAGGTTCGACACTAGACAATATGCAAACATTGCATAATATGTGAATATTTTCACTAACCGTGAAGCTAAAAACTGTTTTTCTGGTATTTGACATCTTCGATAATACACGATTCAATATAGCATGAAAAGATGAAACCGAACAATATAACGTCGTGCTTAACCTACGAAAGTGTAAATACGATTTTTCAGTTTATTAAGCATGCACGTTTCAAGGTTCGAAACTAAACATTACTCAAAGATTGCGTAGTATGTGAACATTTTTACTTCTCGAGAAGCTAAAAACAGTTATTGGCATATTTGATATTTTTGATAATACACGATTCAATATAGCATAAAAGGATGAAACCGAACAATAAAACTTTTCGTTTAACATACGAAAATGCGGATACGATTTTTAGGTTTTTGACAAAAGTCACTTTCTTAGGTTCCACACTAGACAATATGCAAACATTGCATAATATGTGAATTTTTTCACTTCTCGTGAAGCTAAAAACTGTTTTTCTGGTATTTGACATCTTCGAAAATACACGATTCAATATTGCATGAAAAGATGAAACCGAACAATATAACGTCGTGCTTAACCTACGAAAGTGTGAATACGATTTTTAAGTTTATTGAGCATAACATAGATAATACACGATTCAATATAGAAAAAAACGACGACAGCAAACAATAAAACTTTTTGTTTAACATACGAAAATGCGGATTCGATTTTCAGGTTTTTTACATAATTCACATTTTTTGGTTCGACACTAGACAATATGCAAACATTGCATAATATGTGAATATTTTCACTAACCGTGAAGCTAAAAACTGTTTTTCTGGTATTTGACATCTTCGATAATACACGATTCAATATAGCATGAAAAGGAGAAACCGAACAATATAACGTCGTGCTTAACCTACGAAAGTGTAAATACGATTTTTCAGTTTATTAAGAATGCACGTTTCAAGGTTCGAAACTAAACATTACTCAAACATTGCATAATATGTGAATTTTTTCACTTCTCGTGAAGCTAAAAACTGTTATTTTCATATGTGGCTGCTTCGATAATACACAATTCAATATAGCATGAAAAGATGAAACAGAACAATATAACTTCGTACTTAGCCTACGAAAGTGTAAATACGATTTTTCATTTTATTAAGCATAACTTCGATAATACACGATTCAATATAAAAAAAAACGAAGACAGCAAACAATAAAACTTTTTGTTGAACATACGAAAATGCGGATACGATTTTTAGTTTTCTGACATAACTCACTTTTTAAGGTTCGACACTAGACAATATGCAAACATTGCATAATATGTGAATATTTTCACTAACCGTGAAGCTAAAAACTGTTTTTCTGGTATTTGACATCTTCGATAATACACGATTCAATATAGCATGAAAAGATGAAACCGAACAATATAACGACGTGCTTAACCTACGAAAGTGTAAATACGATTTTTCAGTTTATCAAGCATGCACGTTTCAAGGTCCGAAACTAAAGCTTACTCAAACATTACGTAGTATGTGAATATTTTCACTTCTCGTGAAGCTAAAAACTGTTATTTTCATATTTGGCAACTTCGATAATACACAATTCAATATAGCATGAAAAGATGAAACAGAACAATATAACTTCGTACTTAGCCTACGAAAGTGTAAATACGATTTTTCATTTTATTAAGCATAACTTCGATAATACACGATTCAATATAAAAAAAAACGAAGACAGCAAACAATAAAACTTTTTGTTGAACATACGAAAATGCGGATACGATTTTTAGGTTTTTGACAAAATTCTCTTTTTTAGGTTCGACACTTGACAATATACAATTATTGCATAATATCTGAACATTTTTACTTCTGGCGAAGCTAAAAACTGTTATTCTCATATTTGGCAATTTAGATAATACACAATTCAATATAGCATGAAAAGATGAAACAGGACAATATAACTTCGTACTTAGCCTACGAAAGTGTAAATACTTTTTTTCAATTTATTAAGCATAACTTAGATAATACACGATTCAATATAGAAAAAAACGAAGACAGCAAACAATAAAACTTTTTGTTGAACATACGAAAATGCGGATACGATTTTTAGTTTTCTGACATAATTCACTTTTTAAGGTTCGACACTAGACAATATGCAAACATTGCATAATATGTGAATATTTTCACTAACCGTGAAGCTAAAAACTGTTATTCTGGTATTTGACATCTTCGATAATACACGATTCAATATAGCATGAAAAGATGAAACCGAACAATATAACGACGTGCTTAACCTACGAAAGTGTAAATACGATTTTTCAGTTTATCAAGCATGCACGTTTCAAAGTCCGAAACTAAAGCTTACTCAAACATTGCGTAGTATGTGAACATTTTTACTTCTCGTGAAGCTAAAAACTGTTATTTTCATATTTGAATGCTTCGATAATACACAATTCAATATAGCATGAAAAGATGAAACCGAACAATATAACGTCGTGCTTAACCTACGAAAGTGTAAATACGATTTTTCAGTTTACTAAGAATGCACGTTTCAAGGTTCGAAACTAAACATTACTCAAACATTGCATAATATGTGAATTTTTCACTTCTCGTGAAGCTAAAAACTGTTATTTTCATATGTGGCTGCTTCGATAATACACAATTCAATATAGCATGAAAAGATGAAACCGAACAATATAACGACGTGCTTAACCTACGAAAGTGTAAATACGATTTTTCAGTTTATCAAGCATGCACGTTTCAAGGTCCGAAACTAAAGCTTACTCAAACATTGCGTAGTATGTGAACATTTTTACTTCTCGTGATGCTAAAAACAGTTATTCGCATATTTGATATTTTTGATAATACACGATTCAATATAGCATAAAAGGATGAAACCGAACAATAAAACTTTTTGTTTAACATACGAAAATGCGAATGCGATTTTTAGGTTTTTGACAAAATTCACTTTTTTAGGTTCGACACTAGACAATATGCAAACATTTCATAATATGTGAATATTTTCACTTCTCGTGAAGCTAAAAACTGTTTTTATGGTATTTGACATCTTCGAAAATACACGATTCAATATTGCATGAAAAGATGAAAACGAACAATATAACTTCGTACTTAACCTGCGAAAGTGTAAATACGATTTTTAAGTTTATCAAGCATGCACGTTTCAAGGTTTGAAACTAAACATTACGCAAACATTGCGTAGTATGTGAACATTTTTACTTCTCGCGAAGCTAAAAACTGTTATTCTGGTATTTGACATCTTCGATAATACACGATTCAATATAGCATGAAAAGATGAAACCGAACAATATAACTTCGTACTTACCCTACGAAAGTGTAAATACGATTTTTCAGTTTATCAAGCATGCACGTTTCAAGGTCCGAAACTAAAGCTTACTCAAACATTGCGTAGTATGTGAACATTTTTCTTCTCGTGATGCTAAAAACAGTTATACGCATATTTGATATTTTTGATAATACACGATTCAATATAGCATAAAAGGATGAAACAGAACAATAAAACTTTTTGTTTAACATACGAAAATGCGGATTCGATTTTCAGGTTTTTTACATAATTCACATTTTTTGGTTCGACACTAGACAATATGCAAACATTGCATAATATGTGAATATTTTCACTAACCGTGAAGCTAAAAACTGTTATTCTGGTATTTGACATCTTCGATAATACACAATTCAATATAGCATGAAAAGGAGAAACCGAACAATATAACTTCGTGCTTAACCAACGAAAGTGTAAATACGATTTTTAAGTTTATCAAGCATGCACGTTTCAAGGTTTGAAACTAAACATTACGCAAAAATTGCGTATTATGTGAACATTTTTACTTCTCGTGATACTAAAAAAAGGTATTCGCATATTTGATATTTTTGATAATACGCGATTCAATATAGCATAAAAGGATGAAAGCGAACAATAAAACTTTTTGTTGAACATACGAAAATGCGGATACGATTTTTAGTTTTCTGACATAATTCACTTTTTAAGGTTCGACACTAGACAATATGCAAACATTTCATAATATGTGAACATTTTTACTTCTCGCGAAGCTAAAAACTGTTATTCTGGTATTTGATATTTTTGATAATACACGATTCAATATAGAATTAAAAGATAAATCCGAACAATATCACCTCGTTATTAACCTACGAAAGTGTAAATACGATTTTTCTGTTTATTAAGCATGCACGTTTCAAGGTTCGAAACTAAACATTACTCAAACATTGCCTAGTATGTGAACATTTTTACTTCTTGTGATTCTAAAAACAGTTATTCGCATATTTGATATTTTTGATAATACACGATTCAATATAGCATAAAAGGATGAAACCGAACAATAAAACTTTTTGTTTAACATACGAAAATGCGAATACGATTTTTAGGTTTTTGACAAAATTCTCTTTTTTAGGTTCGACACTTGACAATATACAATTATTGCATAATATCTGAACATTTTTACTTCTGGCGAAGCTAAAAACTGTTATTCTCATATTTGGCAATTTAGATAATACACAATTCAATATAGCATGAAAAGATGAAACAGGACAATATAACTTCGTACTTAGCCTACGAAAGTGAAAATATGATTTTTCAGTTTAATACGCATAACGTCGATAATACACGATTCAATATAGAAAAAAACGAAGACAGCAAACAATAAAACTTTTTGTTGAACATACGAAAATGCGGTTACGATTTTTAGTTTTCTGACAAAATTCACTTTTTTAGGTTCGACACTAGACAATATGCAAACATTGCATAATATGTGAATATTTTCACTAACCATGAAGCTAAAAACTGTTATTCTCATATTTGGCAATTTAGATAATACACAATTCAATATAGCATGAAAAGATGAAACAGGACAATATAACTTCGTACTTAGCCTACGAAAGTGTAAATACGTTTTTTCAGTTAATTAAGCATAACTTCGTTAATACACGATTCAATATAGCATAAAAGGATGAAAGCGAACAATAAAACTTTTTTTTAACTTACGAAAATGCGAATGCGATTTTTAGGTTTTTGACAAAATTCACTTTTTTAGGTTCGACACTAGACAATATGCAAACATTGCATTATATGTGAAAATTTTTACTTCTCGCCATGCTTATAACTGTTTTTATGGTATTTGACATCTTCGATAATACACGATTCAATATAGCATGAAAAGATGAAACCGAACAATATAACTTCGTACTTAACCTACGAAAGTGTAAATACGTTTTTTCAGTTAATTAAGCATAACTTCGTTAATACACGATTCAATATAGAAAAAAACGAAGACAGCAAACAATAAAACTTTTTGTTGAACATACGAAAATGCGAATGCGATTTTTAGGTTTTTGACAAAATTCACTTTTTTAGGTTCGACACTAGACAATATGCAAAAATTGCATTATATGTTAAAAATTTTACTTCTCGCGATGCTAATAAATGTTATTCTGGTATTTGACATCTTAGAAAATACACGATTCACTATTGCATGAAAACATGAAACCGAAGAATATAACTTCGTGCTTAACCTACGATAGTGTAAATACGATTTTTAAGTTGATTAAACATGCACGTTTCAAGGTTCGAACCTAAACATTACTCAAACATTGCGTAGTATGTGAACATTTTTACTTCTCGTGATTCTAAAAACAGTTATTCGCATATTTGATATTTTTGATAATACACGATTCAATATAGCATAAGATGATGAAAGCGAACAATAAAACTTTTTGTTGAACATACGAAAATGCGAATGCGATTTTTAGGTTTTTGACAAAATTCACTTTTTTAGGTTCGACACTAGACAATATGCAATCATTGCATAATATGTGAATATTTTCATTTCTCGTGAAGCTAAAAACCGTTATTCTGGTATTTGACATCTTCGACAATACACGATTCAATATAGCATGAAAAGATGAAACCGAACAATATAACGACGTGCTTAACCTACGAAAGTGTATATACGATTTTTCAGTTTATTAAGCATGCACGTTTCAAGGTTCGAAACTAAACATTACTCAAACATTGCATTATATGTGAACATTTTTACTTCTCGCGAAGCTAAAAACAGTTATTCGCATATTTGATATTTTTGATAATACACGATTCAATATAGAAAAAAACGACGACAGCAAACAATAAAACTTTTTGTTTATCATACGAAAATGCGGATACGATTTTTAGTTTTCTGACATAATTTACTTTTTAAGGTTCGACACTAGACAATATGCAAACATTGCATTATATGTGAACATTTTTACTTCTCGCGATGCTAATAACTGTTATTCTCGTATTTGACATCTTCGAAAATACACAATTCAACATAGCATGAAAAGATGAAACCGAACAATATAACGTCGTGCTTAACCTACGAAAGTGTGAATACGATTTTTCAGTTTATTAAGCATGCACGTTTCAAGGTTCGAAACTAAACATTACTCAAACATTGCTTAGTATGTGAACATTTTTACTTCTCGTGATGCTAAAAACAGTTATTCGCATATTTGATATTTTTGATAATACACGATTCAATATAGCATAAAATGATGATTTCATATTTGGCAACTTAGATAATACACAATTCAATATAGCATGAAAAGATGAAACCGAACAATATAACGACGTGCTTAACCTACGAAAGTGTAAATACTATTTTTCAGTTTATTAAACATGCACGTTTCATGGTTCGAAACTAAACATTACTCAAACATTGCTTAGTATGTGAACATTTTTACTTCTCGTGATGCTAAAAACAGTTATTCGCATATTTGATATTTTTGATAATACACGATTTAATATAGCATAAAAGGATGAAAGCGAGCAATAAAACATTTTGTTTAACATACGAAAATGCGGATACGATTTTTAGTTTTCTGACATAATTCACTTTTTAAGGTTCGACACTAGACAATATGCAAACATTTCATAATATGTGAATATTTTTACTTCTCGCGGAGCTAAAAACTGTTATTCTGGTATTTGATATTTTTGATAATACACGATTCAATATAGCATGAAAAGATAAATCCGAACAATATTACCTCGTTATTAACCTACGAAAGTGTAAATACGATTTTTCAGTTTATTAAGCATGCACGTTTCAAGGTTCGAAACTAAACATTACTCAAACATTGAGTAGTATGTGAACATTATTAAGTCTTGTGATTCTAAAAACAGTTATTCGCATATTTGATATTTTTGATAATACACGATTTAATATAGCATAAAAGGATGAAAGCGAGCAATAAAACATTTTGTTTAACATACGAAAATGCGGATACGATTTTTAGTTTTCTGACATAATTCACTTTTTAAGGTTCGACACTAGACAATATGCAAACATTGCATTATATGTGAACATTTTTACTTCTGGCGAAGCTAAAAACTGTTTTTCTGGTATTTGTCATCTTCGATAATACACGATTCAATATAGCATGAAAAGATGAAACCGAACAATATAACGTCGTGCTTAACCTACGAAAGTGTGAATACGATTTTTCAGTTTATTAAGCATGCACGTTTTAAGGTTCGAAACTAAACATTACTCAAACATTGCGTAGTATGTGAACATTTTTACTTCTCGTGATGCTAAAAACAGTTATTCGCATATTTGATATTTTTGATAATACACGATTTAATATAGCATAAAAGGATGAAAGCGAGCAATAAAACATTTTGTTTAACATACGAAAATGCGGATACGATTTTTTGGGTTTTTGACAAAATTCACTTTTTTAGGTTCGACACTAGACAATATGCAAACATTGCATAATATGTGAACATTTTTACTTCTAGCGAAGCTAAAAACTGTTATTCTCATATTTGGCAACTTCGATAATACACAATTCAATACAGCATGAAAAGATAAATCCGAACAATATTACCTCGTTATTAACCTACGAAAGTGTAAATACGATTTTTCAGTTTATTAAGCATGCACGTTTCAGTGATCCAAACTAAACATTACTCAAACAGCGCGTAGTATGTGAACATTTTTACTTCTCGTGATGCTAAAAACAGTTATTCGCATATTTGATATTTTTGATAATACACGATTCACTTTTTAGGTTCGAAACTAGAAAATATACAATTATTGCATAATATCTGACCATTTTTACTTCTCGCGAAGCTAAAAACTGTTATTCTCATATTTGGCATCTTCGATAATACACAATTCAACATAGCATGAAAAGATGAAACCGAACAATATAACGTCGTGCTTAACCTACGAAAGTGTAAATACGATTTTTGAGTTCATTAAGCATAACTTAGATAATACACGATTCAATATAGAAAAAAACGACGACAGCAAACAATAAAACTTTTTGTTTATCATACGAAAATGCGAATGCGATTTTTCGGTTTTTGAAAAAATTCACTTTTTTATGATCGACACTAGACAATAGACAAAGATTGGATAATATGTGAATATTTTCACTTCTCGTGAAGCTAAAAACTGTTTTTCTGGTATTTTACATCTTCGATAATACACGATTCAATATAGCATAAAAGGATGAAAGCGAGCAATAAAACATTTTGTTAACATACTAAAATGCGGATACGATTCTTATGTTTTTGACAAAATTCTCTTTTTTAGGTTCGACACTTGACAATATACAATTATTGCATAATATCTGAACATTTTTACTTCTGGCGAAGCTAAAAACTGTTATTCTCATATTTGGCAATTTAGATAATACACAATTCAATATAGCATGAAAAGATGAAACAGGACAATATAACTTCGTACTTAGCCTACGAAAGTGTAAATATGATTTTTCAGTTTATTACGCATAACGTCGATAATACACGATTCAATATAGAAAAAAACGAAGACAGCAAACAATAAAACTTTTTGTTGAACATACGAAAATGCGAATGCGATTTTTAGGTTTTTGACAAAATTCACTTTTTTAGGTTCGACACTAGACAATATGCAAACATTGCATAATATGTGAATATTTTCACTAACCATGAAGCTAAAAACTGTTATTCTCATATTTGGCAATTTAGATAATACACAATTCAATATAGCATGAAAAGATGAAACCGAACAATATAACTTCGTACTTAGCCTTCGAAAGTGTAAATACGATTTTTCAGTTTATTAAGCATAACTTCGTTAATACACGATTCAATATAGCATAAAAGGATGAAACTGAACAATAAAACTTTTTGTTTAACATACGAAAATGCGAATGCGATTTTTAGGTTTTTGACAAAATTCACTTTTTTAGGTTCGACACTAGACATTATGCAAACATTGCATTATATGTGAAAATTTTTACTTCTCGCCATGCTTATAACTGTTTTTATGGTATTTGACATCTTCGATAATACACGATTCAATATAGCATGAAAAGATGAAACCGAACAATATAACTTCGTACTTAACCTACGAAAGTGTAAATACGTTTTTTCAGTTAATTAAGCATAACTTCGTTAATACACGATTCAATATAGAAAAAAACGAAGACAGCAAACAATAAAACTTTTTGTTGAACATACGAACATGCGAATGCAATTTTTAGGTTTTTGACAAAATCCAATTTTTAGGTTCGACACTAGACAATATGCAAATATTGCATTATATGTGAACATTTTTACTTCTCGCGATGCTAATAACTGTTATTCTGGTATTTGACATCTTCGAAATTACACGATTCACTATTGCATGAAAACATGAAACCGAAGAATATAACTTCGTGCTTAACCTACGAAAGTGTAAATACGATTTTTAAGTTGATTAAGCATGCACGTTTCAACGTTCGAAACTAAACATTACTCAAACATTGCGTAGTATGTGAACATTTATACTTCTCGTGATGCTAAAAACAGTTATTCGCATATTGGATATTTTTGATAATACACGATTCAATATAGCATAAAAGGTTGAAGGCGAACAATAAAACTTTTTATTTAACATACGAAAATGCGAATGCGATTTTTAGGTTTTTGACAAAAATTCACTTTTTTAGGTTCGACACTAGACAATATGCAAACATTGCATAATATGTGAATATTTTCACTAACCATGAAGCTAAAAACTGTTATTCTGGTATTTGACATCTTCGATAATACACAATTCAATATAGCATGAAAAGATGAAACCGAACAATATAACGTCGTGCTTAACCTACGAAAGTGTAAATACGATTTTTCAGTTTATTAAGCATAACTTCGATAATACACGATTCAATATAGAAAAAAACGAAGACAGCAAACAAGAAAACTTTTTGTTTAACATACGAAAATGCGAATGCGATTTTTAGGTTTTTGACAAAATTCACGGTTTTAGGTTCCACACTAGACAATATGCAAACATTGCATAATATGTGAACATTTTTACTCCTCGCGAAGCTAAAAACTGTTATTCTGGTAATTGACATCTTCGATAATACACGATTCAATATAGCATGAAAAGATGAAACCGAACAATATAACTTCGTACTTAGCCTACGAAAGTGTAAATACGATTTTTAAGTTTATCAAGCATGCACGTTTCAAGGTTCGAAACTAGACATTACTCAAACATTGCGTAGTATGTGAACATTTTTACTTCTCGTGAAGCTAAAAACAGTTATTCGCATATTGGATATTTTTGATAATACACGATTCAATATAGCATGAAAAGATGAAAACGAACAATATAACTTCGTACTTAGCCTACGAAAGTGTAAATACGATTTTTAAGTTTATCAAGCATGCACGTTTCAAGGTTCGAAACTAGACATTACTCAAACATTGCGTAGTATGTGAACATTTTTACTTCTCGTGATGCTAAAAATAGTTATTCGCATATTTGATATTTTTGATAATACACGATTTAATATAGCATGAAAAGATGAAACAGAACAATATAACTTCGTACTTAGCCTACGAAAATGCCGATACGATTTTTAGGTTTTTGACAAATTTCACTTTTTTAGGTTCGACACTAGATAATATGCAAACATTGCATAATATGTGAACATTTTTACATCTCGCGAAGCTAAAAACTGTTATTCTGGTAATTGACATCTTCGATAATACACGATTCAATATAGCATGAAAAGATGAAACCGAACAATATAACTTCGTACTTAACCTACGAAAGTGTAAATACGATTTTTCAGTTTATTAAGCATGCACGTTTCAGGGATCCAAACTAAACATTACTCAAAAATTGCGTAGTATGTGAACATTTTTACTTCTCGTGATGCTAAAAACAGTTATTCGCATATTTGATATTTTTGATAATACACGATTTAATATAGCATAAAAGGATGAAAGCGAGCAATAAAACATTTTGTTTAACATACGAAAATGCGGATACGATTTTTTGGGTTTTTGACAAAATTCACTTTTTTAGGTTCAACACTAGACAATATGCAAACATTGCATAATATGTGAATATTTTCACTAACCGTGAAGCTAAAAACTGTTATTCTGGTATTTGACATCTTCGATAATACACGATTCAATATAGCATGAAAAGATGAAACCGAACAATATAACGACGTGCTTAACCTACGAAAGTGTAAATACGATTTTTCAGTTTATCAAGCATGCACGTTTAAGGGTTCGAAACGAAACATTACTTAAACATTGCGTAGTATGTGAACATTTTTACTTCTCGTGATGCTAAAGACAGTTATTCGCATATTTGATATTTTTGATAATACACGATTCAATATAGCATAAAAGGATGATATCATATTTGGCAACTTAGATAAAACACAATTCAATATAGCATGAAAAAATGAAACAGAACAATATAACTTCGTGCTTAACCTACGAAAGTATTATACGATTTTTAAGTTTATTAAGCATGCACGTTTCAAGGTTCGAAACTAAACATTACTCAAACATTGCGTAGTATGTGAACATTTTTACTTCTCGTGATGCTAAAAACAGTTATTCGCATATTTGATATTTTTGATAATACACGATTCAATATAGCATAAAAGAATGAAACCGAACAATAAAACTTTTTGTTTAACATACGAAAATGCGAATACGATTTTTAGTTTTCTGACATAATTCACTTTTTTAGGTTCGACACTAGACAATATGCAAACATTGCATAATATGTGAATATTTTCACTTCTCGTGAAGCTAAAAACTGTCATTCTGGTATTTGACATTTTCGAAAATACACGATTCAATATTGCATGAAAAAATGAAACCGAACAATATAACTTCATACTTAACCTACGAAAGTGTAAATACGATTTTTCAGTTTATTAAGCATAACATAGATAATACACGATTCAATATAGCATAAAAGGATGATATCATATTTGGCAACTTAGATAAAACACGATTCAATATAGCATGAAAAGATGAAACCGAACAATATTACTTAGTGATTAACCTACGAAAGTGTAAATACTATTTTTCATTTTATTAAGAATAACTTCGTTAATACACGATTCAATATTGAAAAAAACGACGACAGCAAACAATAAAACTTTTTGTTGAACATACGAAAATGCGAATGCGATTTTTAGGTTTTTGACAAAATTCACTTTTTTAGTTTCGAAACTAGACAATGTGATAATAACTTTTTTTTTTTTCTTAAATCACCTTCGGCATAAAAATTATTCTTTAATTAGCATAATTCAAAATTAATATTATACTAATTTGTTAAATTTTTTTTTAGGGCGCCAGATCTTTCGCGGATCAAGAATAATCAAGAAGCTAAATCAAATACATTTTGTGACGGATCTAAATTGAAAATTAATAACTAGCTCAGTCCCTATCTGGATAATGGAGAGGGGCTGGTTCTTTAAAAATAAGTAAATTTTATCGGATATATTAAATTAAATCCAATGAAAAGATTTTAATACTTTACAAATATTTATTTATTTTACAAGTTGTAGTTGTTCAATTTATGCAAATAGAAGCATAGCCTCATTGGTAATTTCACAATATAATATCTAACAATACTTTGTCACAAAAATTTACAATAAAACATGAAGGAGTTTCGATCTTAAAGTATTGATCTTTTCGTCTGGTATTTCCAAGACTAGACGAAATGGCCACAATGTATGGATCTAAATTTACTTTAATGGGTGATTCTCAATATTAAATCAAACTAATTTAGGGAACACTGGGATAATTCGGATCTTAATCTTTAATTCCAACTATTTTATTTTACACATTGATTAAATCAGGGAGAATCCAATTAAAAGAAAAAATTCAACTTCTGAATTTCTCACAGAAAAACCATACCTTATCAATTCTGCAATATCTCTTGTAGATCCTCAATCTTCACAGGAGAGACAATATTAAAAGATAACGTCTAATTGACACTTTAACTATTAATGTTTTTAATAATAAACTAGAGAAGACCTGCTTGCTCCGAAAGCTGCTGACGAAAAGATAGATATTCTTTCTTCTTCTTGATTCCGTTAACAACGAAGATCTTCATTTCTTTAAATAAAATATTGGATCAATGTTGCTATGGTTATTATTATTTTTTTTTTGAATTTTATTGATTAATCCATGAATGTAGCAAGAAAGGGTGCAGTTGTCCAATCAAATATTCTACTTCTGAATATAGTGATTTCAATGGTTCAACTAATTCGGTCCAATAGATGGTAGAAATCATTCTTCCTCTCCGTAGTATTTGCCAAACCACAAGCTGGCTATCCAGATTTCTGACAATTCGCAAAAGGGAATCTTGCAGAATTCTTTATCCAGACACACAGAAATGTTGACAGTAATACCAGGGCCGTAGCTATACAAATAACTCTGAGGTACAACCAGAAGGATGGGATTGGATTCACTGCAGTTTAGGTTGGACATAATGATTTGGGTACTCTTCCAAGTTTCTTCAAGTAACAAAAGGCGTCCCAAATGCTTACTAAAGTCTCTTGAAGTCTCTGAGTCTCAGTTGAATTTCATAAATAAACGGACAAAAATAGGCAAAATCAATTCTTAAATATAAAGGATCTTAATTAATAACCTAAGTCTTGGAAAACCGTGCAGCTTCCGGAGCTTATAAAACGCGAAATTACTAATATTCAAAATTGTAGTATCATAAGTTTTCTAAATTCCGAAATACCTTAACTTGTGACTTGCAAGGATTTTGCAACGTCACAACTGTCCTCCCCTAAGAAAGGACCGATGAGGTCTTATACCCAGGGTGATATTTAATTCAAATGTAATCATCTCGAGGCCAATAGATAGATTTTTATTCCGTAAATATGTTTACTACAGATAATTTAAAAATTTATTCCAGCAAATCATTGTGATAAAAATTGATTATCTTCGTAAAACTATGATTTAATAATTTCTTAAAACATGACGTTAGTAATTTCAACAGTATTACATAATACGGACTTATATCCATGAGATTGCAGAATTTAATACGTAATTCAGAATTTAGAAAACAAGAAAGATCTAATCAACAGGCAAGGTTTAATGTGAAAATCAGAAGGAAGCTAAACAACGTTACACGGAACTCCATGACTGAATCAAATAATAATTCGAACAAACAAAAAAAAATCATTTTTCTATAATATAATAAATCTTTATTAATAATATCATTAAATTTATTATAATCCATATCAACTAATTTATTTATTTATTTATTTTTTTTTTTTTTTTTAAATTCGATATTTGGGTGAACAAATATTGAAAGAAATTACCCAATTGAATATTTACAACGATAACTAAAAATTAATTGCTAGCAATCGAGGATCTCAAATTAACATCACTAAATTAACAATATTTATTTCCATAATAATCTACATTTCTTATTTCTGGTATCAACACTGAATCTAGCTAACAATCTAGTTTGTATATATTTTTTTTTATTTGGACAATCTGGACAAGTCAATTTAGTAACTCCGGGCTCACCACAATTGTAGCAAAAGATTTGGGTTTGATGCTCATCACAATCATTGAATTTATGAAGTGAACTGCCACACTTCCAACATCCTTGTCGTGCTGTTTCCTTGTACCATTTAATAGTTGATTCATCAATTTCTGTTGGGGCGTCAAATTTAATTTCAAATAATGATGGGATTTTTGATTCTTCTTTATTTTTATTTTTCTTAGACATAGGACGAGGATTAGCTTTAAAAATTGGATCTATATATAGGAGCATCTATAATTTCTATTGACTCAGAACTAGAGTACTGTGAAGAAGTTAAGTTGAGATCATTTTCAGGTGTCGATTCAAGGTTAAGAGCGCATGCAAGTTCTGGAACTTTTGGAACCTGATTTGATGTTATGGGGGAAGAGTTGGAAAATTCATATATTTCTGGCGAAGTTTGGATCTCAACACTAATTTTATCTAAGTTTCCAAATCCATTTGGGGTTTGAGTTGTAACATCAGATTCACAAATTTCTCTGACATTTTTAGCTTGTGCCATAATATTCCTAAACTCATCCTCTGCAACATGGGCTTCTCCTAATATCCTGATTAATTGTGGGTGTTGAATACTAATTTTTGTTAGTATTTGACTAAATGGCTTTATATATTCCCATCCGGGATATCGCGCTGCCTTGATCTTATCTTCTTGAGTCCACTCTGCTACAATTTCTTCAGGCTCGATTAATACATCATATTTATTCTTCAAAGATCGATAATCCTTTAATAATCTGATGTAGCTATTCCTGAGGTCTTGAAATACTTCAAACGGGATTGTTTCTTCGCCTTCCATTGATTAATAATTTTTTTTTTTTTTTTTATTATTATTATTATGTGGGATGAAGGATCTGGCAAAACTCAGGGATCTATAAAAAAAAATAATTTTTAAAGAAGTAAATTATTTCTATATCCTAATCGCTCGGGATAAAGGGTTTCAAATCTTTTATGTGAACTTTATTTATTTTATTTCCAATTAAATCTCCAATTTCATAAACTGTTGGGGAGAGAATATTAATAATTTTAAAAGGACCCACAAATTTAGGATTTAATTTAGCAGCAATATTTTTTACTTTAGATGATTGTATTCTATTTCTATTCAGAACTAAATCTCCTAATGAGAAATGAAATTGACGACGACGTAAATTATATTGCTTAGATTGTTTTTGATAAGCCTTATCGAAATTTCTAATGATCCAATCTCTCATGACTTGTATTTTCTTCATTCTTTCCTTCCAAAGCTCGGATGACTGGGGTTCAATTGCTAATTTAGATTCTTCAGTACGACGCAGAGAATTAATAGATTTAGGATCTCTACCATAATTTAAAAATGAAGGGGAAGTCTTTAAAGAAGAATGATAAGCAGTATTATATGCATAGCGAAATTCAGATATATGTATATCCCAAGTTCTGTGATCTTTATCAATAAAGGAAACTATCATGGTTTTGAGCACACGGTTTACACGTTCTACTGGATTGGCTTGTGGATGATAGGGAGGGATTGTTGATAAATGAATATTAAATTCCTCACTAAAAGATTGCATAATATGATTAACAAATTCCGAACCATTATCAGTATGAATGACCTGTGGAGTTCCCCAGCGATTGATAACTAAATCTCTAAAAGCGTCATTAATTTTCTTTCCAGTAGCTTTACGTAAAGGAACGCATTCAATCATTTTAGTAAACAAATCCTGAATAACTAAAACATATTGATAACCTGTTTTAATACGAGGAAGTGGTCCCATTATATCTGCTGCAACAATCATCCAAGGTTGTTCAACTATTCTTTCACCCATCATTCCAGCTGGAGCTTTTTGATCCACTTTACAAGTCTGACAAATTTCACATTTCTTAATATAATTTACTACATCTTAAAAACAACCTGGCCAAAAATAATCTATTGCAATACGCTTATAAGTTTTTTCTATTCCTAGATGACCTGCCTGGGGTACATCATGGGCTTCAGAAAGAATTTTACTTTTATCCTCATCACAATGAACTAATTTCCATTCATTTAAATCAGGTACTAAAGATGAAATATAGGATCGGGTCGGAAATTATATAATTTATTGTCTCTAATCTTCCAGTTTGGAAATCTTTCATGAAAGTTGGAAATAGCAATAAAACGTCGCAGATACCAAAAAAGAGGTTCTTCATTAGCTAAATTAATTCGTTCTTTAGGAGAATCGAACATGCGGGAAAGAGCATCTGGGACATGATGATAACTACCCTTTCGATGAATAATTTCGAAATCATATTCTGAAAGTGACAAAGCCCATCTGGCTAATCTTCCTGTAGGATTCTTAAGATTATGTAACCATCTTAAACAGTAAAGTGATAACCTTCAAGGTATGCTCTATACTTTTGTATTGCCCAAATGACAGCAAGACACTCTTGTTCTGTGGTTGAATAATTCTTTTCAGCGTCTGATAGGGATCTACTAGCATATGCTATAACATGTTCTAAACCATCAAGAGTTTGAGTAAGAACTGCACCTAGACCTGTACAACTGGCATCAGTTTGAAGAACAAAGTGTATACTAAAATTTGGACAAGACAGAATTGGAGCTTCAACCAAATAAAGTTTGATTTGTTCAAAAGCCAATCGCTGTTCATCAGACCAAAACCAACGTTGTTTCTTTTTCAACAGAAGATTTAAAGGAGCGGACAAAGTAGCAAAATCTTTTATGAATTTTCTATACCATGATGACATGCCTAAGAAGCGTCTAAGTTCTTTACCATTATTGGGAGCGGGATAATTTACAATAGGAGCAACTTTATCGGGATCTACAAGCAAACCATTCTCATTGACCAAGAAACCAAGATATTTTACTTGAGAACAACAGAATTCACATTTTGTAGTATTTAAAAATAAATTTGCATGTTTGATTTTCTGTAATACTTTTGTTAGCCATTCAATATGTTCTTTAAAAGTTTTAGTAAGAATTATAATATCATCCAAGTATGCAAAAACATGTGGTTCCATCTCAGGACCAATAAGAGAATCTACAAGTCGTTGGAATGTCGCCGGTGCGTTAGTTAAACCAAAGCGCATTCTTTTAAAATGAAATAATCCACGACCAGGAACCGAAAATGCCGTTTTCTCGCGACTATTCTTTTCCAAGGGAATATTTAAGAAGCCTTTTTGAATATGAAGGGTCGAAATATATTTTGCTTGACGTAATTGATCTAAAATAGAATCCATTTTAGGTAAAGGATAGGCATCTCGATTAGTTAATTGATTCAACTTTCTAAAATCTAGACAAAATCTATAACTACCATCAGGTTTTTTATCATTACTATTGGATTTGATCAACCACTACTAGAAGGTTCGACTGTGTCATCTGCCAACATTGCATTTAATTCAGCATTAATTGCTTCCTGTACTTTAGGAGAAACTGTATAGTGCCTTTGTTTAATAGGGGGGTGGTTTCCAACATCAATTTTATGTTCAATTAATGAGGTTAATCCGGGTTTGCCTTGATTATCGGCAATATTTTTAAGAATGAAGTCTTGAAGAGTTTCATATTGATCCACTGTCAATTCACTTAATCCACAACATAAATCTGAATTCCATTCTTTCAATTCAAAATTATGAATAGTAAAAGGATCATCTTTAAAAATCCAAGTTCTATCTTCAATATCAATTTTTATTCAAAAAGCTTTAAGGAAATCAAGTCCTATGGCAAAGGAAACAGGTAATGAAGGTAAAATTTTTATTTTCATTTGCCTGGCTTTATTTTTAAGTGAAATTGGAGTCAAAACTTCTTGAGAAACTAATTCAATATGACTATTGGCAACTTTGACCAAACCATTCTTATTATCAATTTTCAAACCTAATTTTTCAACTAAATCTAAGCCGTCTGGTCCTATAAACGATCTAGTAGCTCCTGTATCAACTAGAGCTTTAATGGGATTCCCAAGAATATATAAAGTGATATACATCAACGGTTCAGGTCCAGAAAAAGGTGTTGGTTGATAAGGTATATCAGATACTTTAAAAATTGAATATACTTTATCTTTATTATTATTGTCTAAATTATTTGAGGGATGGTTAGAATCTAAAGGAATACTGGGTTCTTGAAATGGATCGATTTTATTTAATGGATCTTGATTCGGTAAGGTATCAAAGTTGAGATCTCTATTCAATAAAGGGTTAGAAATAACTTGATTAATAGAATCGCCAAGAAATGGATTTAAATCAAAACTATGATCCAATAAATCATTCTGTGGGTTAATATATAAATCTTCCGTTTGAAATTCTAACTTATCCTTCCTAACATCTGAAAAATCAATTAGATTATCAACAAATTCAATATTATTGGTACTTGGAAAATTGATTAAACTTTTACCATTAATTTCTGAATTAAAAGTTGGGTCCAAATTTAATTTAGGAGGCATATTTGACCCATTGAATAGCTCCATACTTAGTTTCCCGAAGAATTTGAACAATTTGGACGAGTTACATCCTTCTTACCGCATTTGTAGCAAAAAATAGTTTTAGGTTCTTTACAATCACCATGTCTATGACCTTCTTTATTGCAATTCCAAAAAGTTAATTTTTTAAGAGTTCTGTCCCCTGACTTATTTTGGAAATGTATATTTGTCAAAAATGGATTATTAGATTGTTCATTAGGTATTAGATGATTTTGATTGAAATTTTTAGAGTTGTTATTTTGTTTAATTTTATTCTTTAATGACTGTGAATTTTGTGTGACTGGGGTAGGATCTTTAACCAAGAAAATTTCATCAAATGGATCTAGAACAGAAGTATTTCCAGAAATTTGATCATTCAACAAATTTATATTTTCACGACTTCTATTTTGAACCTTAAATTTATTATCTTTGTAGGCTAAATCTGGTAAAAGTGATCGTTCAGGAGGAGAAGGAGGTCTAAATAATTTTGCTACCCTGATACTCTTTTCTGACACTACAGATAACTGTTCTAGTTGAGCAAAATTAACAAAGTTATATCTTGGGATCAATAATTGTATACGAGGTAATAAATTTCTATGTGCAAAACTAACTTCTTCTGATTCTGGCAAACTAGGAATCACACGATCAAATAAGGCCATCATACAAGTTAAATAATCAGCTACTGATTCCAATTCTCCTTGTGTACGTCTATAAATTTCTTGTCTTAATTCAAATTGAAAATCTGCGTCACCGAATCTGGTCCTAAAAGCTATTGAGAATTCAATGAAATTTCTCCATTGGTGTCTACGGCTACGATCCCAATTAAGAGCTACACCATTTAAAAAAAAGGAAGTATTTGTAATAATAAAGAATCCTGTACTGGAACAATATTTCTTCCCTCAATAATTTTCATGAGAAAAGCTTCAGGATCCTCAGAGCGATTTCCAGAGAACTTTAAGTTCCATTTTCTCATTACATCGAAAGGTGAAGCCGAATTAGGAGAAAAATTACTTCGCGTATTAGAATTGACATATCCACATTGATCATTTCTTTGATAATCGTTTTGTGCATCAAAGCTGATATGTGGTCTGAAACCTCGCTTTCCAGGATCTTGATTATTAGAAAAATGATTTTGAGAGAAATTAGGATTTCTAGAAACCATTGGGTCATTATTTCCATATTGACTATTTAATGAAGGCAATTCAAATCTGTTTTCAGCTTGTCGAGAGAAGTTAGAATAATTTCCAAAATTGTTCGGATTTATTTCTCTAAATGGATTTTTGTGAAAGGGATCTGAATTTTGGAGTTGAGTGGGTAAATCTGAGAAATGACTTACTCGATAAGGATTTTTAGCATAATCTTGATTAAATAAATCATTTTGGCGTGTCACTTCACCATTTCTACTGACCGTTTCTGAAATTTCATGCTTTACCAATATTTCCTGACTCATAGGATTCCTAGAAGATCTATTAATATCTAAATTATAACCTAAGTTAAATTGACGATCGTTATTATAAGTCTGTCTTGAAGAAGGAAAAGGATTCCCAAATTTTGCGTTTTGTCTTATAGGGTTAGGATTGTCATTCGAGTTTTAATTTTTTCAATGAAACATGATTAGACATTATATCGTCTATTGTGGCAAATTCATAAGAAGATACTGGCGACTTATTATTACAAGCTGCTATTGAATTTTTGTCTTGATTTTCAGGGCTAATGACATGAACAGATTTACTAATATTATCATTATTAATATTGGGGTTAGGAATGGGATCTTCATCATTGGTGTTGGGAATCAAATTATCAATTACTTCTAATACAGAATCTATTACCATTGGAACACTCAGATTTTTAATCAATCTATTTCGCTTAGCGGTTATATTTCCTACCAGGGGAAGTCCACGATTCTGCAATTCTTTAGTCAATTCTTCTTTATTCAACTGATATATCCCATCAATATTTGGTTTGGAAGGAGAGTTTACAGCCATTATTTATTATTATTAGAATTTATTGTCCAGACTGTCAAATTACTATTCTTATAACCTCAAACAAAATTTACAGTAAAAATATTATTTTTATTTTTATTTTCGGCTGCCCCACGTTGGGCGCCAATTTGTGATAATAACCTTTTTTTTTTTTCTTAAATCACCTTCGGCACAAAAATTATTCTTTAATTAGCATAATTCAAAATTAATATTATACTAATTTGTTAAATTTTTTTTTTTAGGGCGCCAGATCTTTCGCGGATCAAGAATAATCAAGAAGCTAAATCAAATAAATTTTGTGACGGATCTAAATTGAAAATTAATAACTAGCTCAGTCCCTATCTGGATAATGGAGAGGGGCTGGTTCTTTAAAAATAAGTAAATTTTATCGGATATATTGAATTAAATCCAATGAAAAGATTTTAATACTTTACAAATATTTATTTATTTTACAAGTTGTAGTTGTTCAATTTATACAAATAGAAGCATAGCCTCATTGGTAATTTCACAATATAATATCTAACAATACTTTGTCACAAAAATTTACAATAAAACATGAAGGAGTTTCGATCTTAAAGTATTGATCTTTTCGTCTGGTATTTCCAAGACTAGACGAAATGGCCACAATGTATGGATCTAAATTTACTTTAATGGGTGATTCTCAATATTAAATCAAACTAATTTAGGGAACACTGGGATAATTCGGATCTTAATCTTTAATTCCAACTATTTTATTTTACACATTGATTAAATCAGGGAGAATCCAATTAAAAAAAAATTCAACTTCTGAATTTCTCACAGAAAAACCATACCTTATCAATTCTGCAATATCTCTTGTAGATCCTCAATCTTCACAGGAGAGACAATATTAAAAGATAACTTCTAATTGACACTTTAACTATTAATGTTTTTAATAATAAACTAGAGAAGACCTGCTTGCTCCGAAAGCTGCTGACGAAAAGATAGATATTCTTTCTTCTTGTTGATTCCGTTAACAACGAAGATCTTCATTTCTTTAAATAAAATATTGGATCAATGTTGCTATGGTTATTATTTTTTTTTTTTGAATTGTATTGATTAATCCATGAATGTAGCAAGAAAGGGTGCAGTTGTCCAATCAAATATTCTACTTCTGAATATAGTGATTTCAATGGTTCAACTAATTCGGTCCAATAGATGGTAGAAATCATTCTTCCTCTCCGTAGTATTTGCCAAACCACAAGCTGGCTATCCAGATTTCTGACAATTCGCAAAAGGGAATCTGGCAGAATTCTTTATCCAGACACACAGAAATGTTGACAGTAATACCAGGGCCGTAGCTATAGAGGTCCCACTCGGCATGCCGGGGAATTAACGATAAACCTTCTCAGATTTTACTTTATCTTGAATTTCTCACCAAGGAGAATAAGTTATTCAGGTAATACAGGGCCAAGAAAACGCAACAAGAATCCTGGTAGCATTTCAAGATGAACAAATAACTCTGAGGTACAACCAGAAGGATGGGATTGGATTTACTGCAGTTTAGGTTGGACATAATGATTTAGGTACTCTTCCAAGTTTCTTCAAGTAACAAAAGGCGTCCCAAATGCTTACTGAAGTCTCTTGAAGTCTCTGAGTCTCAGTCAAATTTCATAAATAAATGGACAAAAATTGGCAAAATCAATTCTTAAATTTAAAGGATCTTAATTAATAACGTAAGTCTTGGAAAACCGTGCAGCTTCCGGAGCTTATAAAACGCGAAATTACTAATATTCAAAATTGTAGTATCATAAGTTTTCTAAATTCCGAAATACCTTAACTTGAGACTTGCAAGGATTTTGCAAAGTCACAACAAGATGCAAACATTGCATTATATGTGAACATTTTTACTTCTCGCGATGCTAATAACTGCTATTCTGGTATTTGACATCTTCGAAAATACACGATTCAATATTGCATGAAAAGATGAAACCGAACAATATAACTTCGTACTTAGCCTTCGAAAGTGTAAATACGATTTTTCAGTTTATTAAGCATAACTTCGTTAATACACGATTCAATATAGCATAAAAGGATGAAACTGAACAATATAACGACGTGCTTAACCTACGAAAGTGTAAATACGATTTTTCAGTTTATTAAGCATGCACGTTTCAAGGTTCGAAACTAAACATTACTCAAACATTGCATAATATGTGAACATTTTTACTTCTCGTGATGCTAAAAACAGTAATTCGCATATTAGATATTTTTGATAATACACGATTCAATATAGCATAAAAGAATAAAAGCGAACAATAAAACTTTTGTTTAACTTACGAAAATGCGGATACGATTTTCAGGTTTTTTACATAATTCACTTTTTTAGGTTCGACACTAGACAATATGCAAACATTGCATAATATGTGAATATTTTCACTAACCGTGAAGCTGAAGACTGTTATTCTGGTATTTGACATCTTCGATAATACACGATTCAATATAGCATGAAAAGATGAAACCGAACAATATAAATTCGTACTTAACCTACGAAAGTGTAAATACGATTTTTCAGTTTATTAAGCATAAAAACGATAATACACGATTCAATATAAAAAAAAACAAATACAGAAAACAATAAAACTATATGTTGAACATACGAAAATGCGAATGCGATTTTTAGGTTTTTGACAAAATTCACTTTTTTAGGTTCGACACTAGAGAATATGCAAACATTGAATAATATGTGAACATTTTCACTAACCGTGATGCTAAAAACTGTTTTTCTGGTATTTGGCATCTTCGATAATACACAATTCAATATAGCATGAAAAGATGAAACCGAACAATATAACGTCGTGCTTAACCTACGAAAGTGTAAATACGATTTTTCAGTTTATTAAGCATAACTTCGTTAATACACGATTCAATATAGAAAAAAACGACGACAGCAAACAATAAAACTTTTTGTTGAACATACGAAAATGCGAATGCGATTTTTAGGTTTTTGACAAAATTCACTTTTTTAGGTTCGACACTAGACAATATGCAAACATGTGAACATTTTTACTTCTCGCGATGCTAATAACTGTTATTCTCATATTTGGCAACTACGATAATACACAATTCAATATAGCATGAAAAGATAAAACAGAACAGTATAACTTCGTACTTAGCCTACGAAAGTATAATACGATTTTTCAGTTTATTAAGCATGCACGTTTCAAGGTCCGAAACTAAAGCTTACTCAAACATTGCGTAGTATGTGAACATTTTTACTTCTCGTGATGCAAATAACAGTTATACGCATATTTGATATTTTTGATAATACACGATTCAATATAGCATAAAAGGATGAAAGCGAGCAATAAAACCTTTTGTTTAACATACGAGAATGCGGATACGATTTTTAGGTTTTTTACATCATTCACATTTTATGGTTCGACACTAGACAATATGCAAACATTGCATAATATGTGAATTTTTTCACTTCTCGTGAAGCTAAAAACTGTAATTTTCATATTTGGCAACTTCGATAATACACAATTCAATACAGTATGAAAAGATGAATCCGAACAATATAACATCGTGCTTAACCTACGAAAGTGTAAATACGATTTTTCAGTTTATTAAGCATGCACGTTTCAACGTTCGAAACTAAACATTACTCAAACATTGCGTAGTATGTGAACATTTTTACTTCTAGTGATGCTAAAAACAGTTATTCGCATATTTGATATTTTTGATAATACACGATTCAATATAGCATAAAAGGATGATCTCATATTTGGCAACTTAGATAATACACAATTCAATATAGCATGAAAAGATGAAACAGAACAATCTAATTAACCTACGAATGTATTATACGATTTTTAAGTTTATTAAGCATGCACGTTTCAAGGTTCGAAACTAAACATTACTCAAACATTGCGTAGTATGTGAACATTTTTATTTCTCGTGAAGCTAAAAACAGTTATTCGCATATTTGATATTTTTGATAATACACGATTCAATATAGCATAAAAGTATAAAAGCGAACAATAAAACTTTTTTGTTTAACTTACGAAAATGCGGATACGATTTTCAGGTTTATTACCTAATTCACTTTTTTAGGTTCGACACTAGACAATATGCAAACATTGCATTATATGTGAATATTTTCACTAACCGTGAAGATAAAAACTGTTATTCTGGTATTTGAAATCTTCGATAATACACGATTCAATATAGCATGAAAAGATGAAAGCGAGCAATTTTGTTTAACATACGAAAATGCGAATAGGATTTTTAGGTTTTTGACAAAATTCTCTTTTTTAGGTTCGACACTAGACAATATGCAAACATTGCATAATATGCGAACATTTTTACTTCTCGCGAAGCTAAAAACTGTTATTCTGGTATTTGACATCTTCGAAAATACACGATTCAATATTGCATGAAAAGATGAAAACGAACAATATAACTTCGTACTTATCCTGCGAAAGTGTAAATACGATTTTTAAGTTTATTAAGCATAACTAAGATAATACACTATACAATATACAAAAAAACGACGACAGCAAACAATAAACCTTTTTGTTGAACATACGAAAATGCGAATGCGATTTTTAGGTTTTTGACAAAATTCACTTGTTTAGGTTCGACACTAGACAATATGCAAACATTGCATAATATGTGAATATTTTCACTAACCGTGAAGCTAAAAACTGTTATTCTGGTATTTGATATCTTCGAAAATACACGATTCAATATTGCATGAAAAGGAGAAACCGAACAATATAACTTCGTGCTTAAACTACGAAAGTGTAAATACGATTTTTAAGTTTAACAAGCATGCACGTTTCAAGGTTTGAAACTAAACATTACTCAAACATTGCGTATAGTATGTGAACATTTTTACTTCTCGTGATGCTTAAAACAGTTATTCGCATATTTGATATTTTTGATAATACACGATTCAATATAGCATAAAAGAATAAAAGCGAACAATAAAACTTTTTGTTTAACTTACGAAAATGCGGATACGATTTTCAGGTTTATTACCTAATTCACTTTTTTAGGTTCGACACTAGACAATATGCAAACATTGCATTATATGTGAATATTTTCACTAACCGTGAAGATAAAAACTGTTATTCTGGTATTTGACATCTTCGAAAATACACGATTCAATATTGCATGAAAAGGAGAAACCGAACAATATAACTTCGTGCTTAACCTACGAAAGTGTAAATACGATTTTTAAGATTATTAAGCATGCACGTTTCAAGGTTCGAAACTAAACATTACTCAAACATTGCGTAGTATGTGAACATTTTTACTTCTCGTGATGCTAAAAACATTTATTCGCATATTGGATATTTTTGATAATAAACGATACAATATATAATAAAACGATGAAAGCTAGCAATAAAGCCTTTTGTTTAACATACGAAAATGCGGATACGATTTTAAGGTTTTTGACTAATTTCACTTTTTTAGGTTCGACACTAGACAATATGCAAACATTGCATAATATGTGAACATTTTCACTTCTCGTGAAGCTAAAAACTGTTATTCTGGTATTTGACATCTTCGAAAATACACGATTCAATATTGCATGAAAAGGAGAAACCGAACAATATAACTTCGTGCTTAACCTACGAAAGTGTAAATACGATTTTTCAGTTTATTAAGCATGCACGTTTCAAGGTTCGAATCTAAACATTACTCAAACATTGCGTAGTATGTGAACATTTTTACTTCTCGTGATGCTTAAATCAGTTATTCGCATATTGGATATTTTTGATAATACACGATTCAATATAGCATAAAAGGATGAAAGCGAGCAATAAAGCCTTTTGTTTAACATACGAAAATGCGGATACGATTTTAAGGTTTTTGACTAATTTCACTTTTTTAGGTTCGACACTAGACAATATGCAAACATTGCATAATATGTGAATATTTTCACTTCTCGTGAAGCTAAAAACTGTCATTCTGGTATTTGACATTTTCGAAAATACACGATTCAATATTACATGAAAAGGAGAAACCGAACAATATAACTTCGTGCTTAACCTACGAAAGTGTAAATACGATTTTTCAGTTTATTAAGCATGCACGTTTCAAGGTTCGAAACTAAACATTACTCAAACATTGCGTAGTATCTGATCATTTTTCTTCTCGTGATGCTAAAGAGAGTTATTCGCATATTGGATATTTTTGATAATACACGGTTCAATGTAGCATAAAAGGATGAAAGCGAACAATAAAACTTTTTTTTGACTTTCGAAAATGCGGATACGATTTCTAGGTTTTTGACAAAATTCACTTTTTTAGGTTCGACACTAGACTATATGCAAACATTGCATAATATGTGAATATTTTCACTAACCGTGAAGCTAAAAACTGTTATTCTGGTATTTGACATCTTCGATAATACGCAATTCAATATTGCATGAAAAGGAGAAACCGAACAATATAACTTCGTGCTTAACCTACGAAAGTGTAAATACGATTTTTAAGTTTATCAAGCATGCACGTTTCAAGGTTTGAAACTAAACATTACTCAAACATTGCGTAGTATGTGAACATTTTTAAATCTCGTGATGCTAAAATCACTTATTCGCATATTGGATATTTTTGATAATACACGATTCAATATAGCATAAAAGAATAAAAGCGAACAATAAAACTTTTTGTTTAACTTACGAAAATGCGGATACGATTTTCAGGTTTATTACCTAATTCACTTTTTTAGGTTCGACACTAGACAATATGCAAACATTGCATTATATGTGAATATTTTCACTAACCGTGAAGATAAAAACTGTTATTCTGGTATTTGATATCTTCGAAAATACACGATTCAATATTGCATGATAAGATGAAACCGAACAATATAACATCGTGCTTAACCTACGAAAGTGTAAATACGATTTTTCAGTTTATTAAGCATGCACGTTTCACGGTTCGAAACTAAACATTACTCAAACATTGCCTAGTATGTGAACATTTTTACTTCTCGTGATGCTAAAAACAGTTATTCGCATATTGGATATTTTTGATAATACACGATTCAATATAGCATAAAAGGATGAAAGCGAGCAATAAAGCCTTTTGTTTAACATACGAAAATGCGGATACGATTTTAAGGTTTTTGACTAATTTCACTTTTTTAGGTTCGACACTAGACAATATGCAAACATTGCGTAATATGTGAACATTTTTACTTCTCGTGAAGCTAAAAACTGTTATTCTGGTATTTGACATCTTCGATAATACACGATTCAATATAGCATGAAAAAATGAAACCGAACAATATAACTTCGTGCTTAACCTACGAAAGTGTAAATACGATTTTAAAGTTGATTAAACATGCACGTTTCAAGGTTCGAAACTAAACATTACTCAAACGTTGTGTAGTATGTGAACATGTTTACTTCTCGTGATGCTAAAAACAGTTATTCGCATATTGGATATTTTTGATAATACACGATTCAATATAGCATAAAAGGATGAAAGCGAGCAATAAAACCTTTTGTTCAACATACGAAAATGCGGATACGATTTTTAGGTTTTTGACAAATTTCACTTTTTTAGGTTCGACACTATATAATATGCAAACATTTCATAATATGTGAACATTTTTACTTCTAGCGAAGCTAAAAACTGTTATTCTCATATTTGGCATCATCGATAATACACGATTCAGTATAGCATGAAAAGATGAATCCGAACAATATTACTTCGTGCTTAACCTACGAATGTATTATACGATTTTTAAGTTTATTAAGCATGCACGTTTCAAGGTTCGAAACTAAACATTACTCAAACATAGCGTAGTATGTGAACATTTTTACTTCTCGTGATACTAAAAACAGTTATTCGCATATTGGATATTTTTGATAATACGCGATTCAATATAGCATAAAGGGATGAAAGCGAGCAATAAAACCTTTTGTTTAACATACGAAAATGCGGATACGATTTTTAGTTTTTTGGCAAAATTTACTTTTTTAGGTTCGACACTAGACAATATCCAAACATTGCATAATATGTGAACATTTTTCTTCTAGCGAAGCAAAAAACTATTATTCTCATATTTGGCAACTTCTATAATACACAATTCAATACAGCATGAAAAGATAAATCCGAACAATATTACCTCGAGCTTAACCTACGAAAGTGTGAATACGATTTTTCAGTTTATGAAGCATGCACGTTTCAGGGATCCAAACTAAACATTACTCAAACAGCTCGTAGTATGTGAACATTTTTACTTCTCGTGATGCTAAAAATAGTTATTCGCATATTTGATATTTTTGATAATACACGATTCACATTTTAGGTTCGAAACTAGACAATATACAATTATTGCATAATATCTTACCATTTTTACTTCCCGCAAAGCGAAAAACTGTTATTCTCATATTTGGCAACTTAGATAATACACAATTAAATAAAGCATGAAAAGATGAAACATAAAAAAATAACTTCGTACTTCCCAAACGAAATTTTAAATACGATTTTTCTGTTTATTAAGCATAAATTATATAATACACTATTCAATATAGAAAAAAACGACGACAGCAAACAATAAAACTTTTTGTTGAACATACGAAAATGCGAATGCGATTTTTAGGTTTTTGACAAAATTCACTTTTTTAGGTTCGACACTAGACAATAACAAACATTGCATAATATGTGAACATTTTTACTTCTCGCGAAGCTAAAAACTGTTATTCTGGTATTTGACATCTTCGAAAATGCACGATTCAATATTGCATGAAACGATGAAACCTAACAATATAACTTCTTACTTAACCTACTAATTTTTAAATACTATTTTTCTTTTTATTAAGCATAACTTATATAATACGCGATTCAATATAGAAAAAAACGACGACAGCAAACAATAAACCTTTTTGTTGAACATACGAAAATGCGAATGCGATTTTTAGGTTTTTGACAAAATTCACTTTTTTAGGTTCGACAATAGACAATATGCAAACATTGCATAATATGTGAATATTTTCACTTACCGTGAAGCTAAAAACTGTTATTCTCGTATTTGACATCTTCGAAAATACACGATTCAATATTGCATGAAAAGGAGAAACCGAACAATATAACTTCGTGCTTAACCTACGAAAGTGTAAATACGATTTTTAAGTTTATCAAGCATGCACGTTTCAAGGTTTGAAACTAAACATTACTCAAACATTGCGTAGTGTGTGAACATTTTTAAATCTCGTGATGCTAAAATCACTTATTCGCATATTGGATATTTTTGATAATACACGATTCAATATAGCATAAAAGGATGAAACAGAACAATAAAACTTTTTGTTTAACATACGAAAATGCGGATTCGATTTTCAGGTTTTTTACATAATTCACATTTTTTGGTTCGACACTAGACAATATGCAAACATTGCATAATATGTGAATATTTTCACTAACCGTGAAGCTAAAAACTGTTTTTCTGGTATTTGTCATCTTCGATAATACACGATTCAATATAGCATGAAAAGATGAAACCGAACAATATAACGTCGTGCTTAACCTACGAAAGTGTAAATACGATTTTTAAGATTATTAAGCATGCACGTTTCAAGGTTCGAATCTAAAAATTACTCAAACATTGCGTAGTATGTGAACATTTTTACTTCTCGTGATGCTAAAAACAGTTATTCGCATATTTGATATTTTTGATAATACACGATTTAATATAGCATAAAAGGATGAAAGCGAGCAATAAAACATTTTGTTTAACATACGAAAATGCGGAGACGATGTTTTGGTTTTTGAATAATTTCACTTTTTTAGGTTCAACACTAGACAATATGCAAACATTGCATAATATGTGAACATTTTTACTTCTCGCGAAGCTAAAAACTGTTATTCTGGTATTTGACATCTTCGATAATACACGATGCAATATAGCATGAAAAAATGAAACCGAACAATATAACTTCGTGCTTAACCTACGAAAGTGTAAATACGATTTTTAAGTTGATTAAACGTGCACGTTTCAGAGGTTCGAATCTAAACATTACTCAACCATTGCGTAGTATGTGAACATTTTTACTTCTCGTGATGCTAAAAACAGTTATTCGCATATTGGATATTTTTGATAATACACGATTCAATATAGCATAAAAGGATGGAAGCGAGCAATAAAACCTTTTGTTTAACATACGAAAATGCGGATACGATTTTTAGGTTTTTGACAAATTTCACTTTTTTAGGTTCGACACTAGACAATATGCAAAAACATTGCATAATATGTGAACATTTTTACTTCTCGCGAAGCTAAAAACTGTTATTCTAGTATTTGACATCTTCGATAATACACGATTCAATATAGCATGAAAAGAGGAATCCGAACAATATTACTTCGTGCTTAACCTACGAAAGTATTATACGATTTTTAAGTTTATTAAGCATGCACGTTTCAAGGTTCGAAACTAAACATTACTCAAACATTGCGTTGTATGTGAACATTTTTAATTCTCGTGATACTAAAATCAGTTATTCGCATATTGGATATTTTTGATAACACACGATTCAATATAGCATAAAGTGATGAAAGCGAGCAATAAAACCTTTTGTTTAACATACGAAAATGCGAATACGATTTTTAGGTTTTTGACAAAATTCTCTTTTTTAGGTTCGACACTAGACAATATGCAAACATTGCATTACATGTGAACATTTTTACTTCTCGCGAAGCTAAAAACTGTTATTCTGGTATTTGACATCTTCGATAATACACGATTCAATATAGCATGAAAAGATGAATCCGAACAATATTACTTCGTGCTTAACCTACGAAAGTATTATACGATTTTTAAGTTTATTAAGCATGCACGTTTCAAGGTTCGAAACTAAACATTACTCAAACATTGCGTAGTATGTGAACATTTTTATTTCTCGTGAATATAAAAACAGTTATTCGCATATTTGATATTTTTTATAATACACGATTCAATATAGCATAAAAGAATAAAAGCGAACAATAAAACTTTTTGTTTAACATACGAAAATGCGGATTCGATTTTCAGGTTTTTTACATAATTCACATTTTTTGGTTCGACACTAGACAATATGCAAACATTGCATAATATGTGAATATTTTCACTAACCGTGAAGCTAAGAACTGTTATTCTGGAATTTGTCATCTTCGATAATACACGATTCAATATAGCATGAAAAGATGAAACCGAACAATATAACGTCGTGCTTAACCTACGAAAGTGTAAATACGATTTTTCAGTTTACTAAGAATGCACGTTTCAAGGTTCGAAACTAAACATTACTCAAACATTGCATAATATGTGAATTTTTTCACTTCTCGTGAAGCTAAAAACAGTTATTCGCATATTGGATGTTTTTGATAATACACGATTCAATATAGCATAAAAGGATGAAAGCGAGCAATAAAACCTTTTGTTTAACATACGAAAATGCGGAAACGATTTTTAGGTTTTTGACAAATTTCACTTTTTTAGGTTCGACACTAGACAATATGCAAACATTGCATAATATGTGAATATTTTCACTAACCGTGAAGCTAAAAACTGTTATTCTGGTATTTGACATCTTCGATAATACACAATTCAATATAGCATGAAAAGGAGAAACCGAACAATATAACTTCGTGCTTAACCTACGAAAGTGTAAATACGATTTTTAAGTTGATTAAACATGCACGTTTCAAGGTTCGAAACTAAACATTACTCAAACATTGCGTAGTATCTGATCATTTTTACTTCTCGTGATGCTAAAAACAGTTATTCGCATATTGGATATTTTTGATAATACACGATTCAATATAGCAGAAAAGGATGAAAGCGAGCAATAAAACATTTTGTTTAACATACGAAAATGCGGATACGATTTTTAGGATTTTGACAAATTTCACTTTTTTAGGTTAGACAAAATACAATATGCAAACATTGCATAATAAGTGAACATTTTTACTTCTCGCGAAGCTAAAAACTGTTATTCTGGTATTTGACATCTTCGATAATACACCATTCAGTATAGCATGAAAAGATGAATCCGAACAATATTACTTCGTGCTTAACCTACGAATGTATTATACGATTTTTAAGTTTATTAAGCATGCACGTTTCAAGGTTCGAAACTAAACATTACTCAAACATTGCGTAGTATGTGAACATTTTTATTTCTCGTGATACTAAAATCAGTTATTCGCATATTGGATATTTTTGATAATACACGATTCAATATAGCATAAAGGGATGAAAGCGAGCAATAAAACCTTTTGTTTAACATACGAAAATGCGGATACGATTTTTAGGTTTTTGACAAAATTTACTTTTTTAGGTTCGACACTAGACAATACGCAAACATTGCATAATAAGTGAACATTTTTACTTCTAGCGAAGGTAAAAACTATTATACTCATATTTGGCAACTTCGATAATACACAATTCAATACAGCATGAAAAGATAAATCCGAACAATATTACCTCGTGCTTAACCTACGAAAGTGTAAATACGATTTTTCAGTTTATTCGGCATGCACGTTTCAGGTTTCCAAACTAAACATTACTCAAACAACGCGTAGTATGTGAACATTTTTACTTCTCGTGATGCTAAAAACAGTTATTCGCATATTTGATATTTTTGATAATACACGATTTATTTTTTTAGGTTCGACACTAGACAATATACAATTATTGCATAATATCTGACCATTTTTACTTCCCGCGAAGCTAAAAACTGTTATTCTCATATTTGGCAACTTAGATAATACACAATTAAATAAAGCATGAAAAGATGAAGCATAAAAATATAACTTCGTACTTAGCCAACGAAAGTGTAAATACGATTTTTCTGTTTATTAAGCATAACTTCGATAATACACGATTCAATATAGAAAAAAACGAAGACAGCAAACAAGAAAACTTTTTGTTTAACATACGAAAATGCGAATGCGATTTTTAGGTTTTTGACAAAATTCACTTTTTTAGGTTCGACACTAGACAATATACAAACATTGCATTATATGTGAACATTTTTACTTCTCGCGAAGCTAAAAACTGTTATTCTGGTATTTGACATCTTCGAAAATACACGATTCAATTCAGCATGAAAAGATGAAACCTAAAAATATAACTTCGTACTTAACCTACTAATGTTTAAATACGATTTTTATGTTTATTAAGCATAATTTAGATAATAGACGATTAAATATACAAAAAAACGACGACAGCAAACAATAAAACTTTTTGTTGAACATACGAAAATGCGAATGCGATTTTTAGGTTTTTGAGAAAATTCACTTTTTTAGGTTCGACACTAGACAATATTCAAACATTGCAAAATATGCGAATATTTTCACTTACCGTGAAGCTAAAAACTGTTATTCTCGTATTTGACATCTTCGAAAATACACGATTCAATATTGCATGAAAAGGAGAAACCGAACAATATAACTTCGTGCTTAACCTACGAAAGTGTAAATACGATTTTTAAGTTTAACAAGCATGCACGTTTCAAGGTTTGAAACTAAACATTACTCAAACATTGCGTAGTATGTGAACATTTTTAAATCTCGTGATGCTAAAATCACTTATTCGCATATTGGATATTTTTGATAATACACGATTCAATATAGCATAAAAGGATGAAAGCGAACAATAAAACTTTTTGTTTAACTTACGAAAATGCGGATACGATTTTCAGGTTTTTTACATAATTCACTATTTTAGGTTCGACACTAGACAATATGCAAACATTGCATAATATGTGAATATTTTCACTAACCGTGAAGCTAAAAACTGTTTTTCTGGTATTTGACATCTTCGATAATACACGATTCAATATAGCATGAAAAGATGAAACCGAACAATATAACTTTGTGCTTAACCTACGAAAGTGTAAATACGATTTTTAAGATTATTAAGCATGCACGTTTCAAGGTTCGAATCTAACAATTACTCAAACATTGCGTAGTATGTGAACATTTTTACTTCTCGTGATGCTAAAAACAGTTATTCGCATATTTGATATTTTTGATAATACACGATTCAATATAGCATAAAAGGATGAAAGCGAGCAATAAAACATTTTGTTTAACATACGAAAATGCGGATACGATTTTTAGGTTTTTGAATAATTTCACTTTTTTAGGTTCAACACTAGACAATATGCAAGCATTGCATAATATGTGAACATTTTTACTTCTCGCGAAGCTAAAAACTGTTATTCTGGTATTTGACATCTTCGATAATACACGATTCAATATAGCATGAAAAAATGAAACCGAACAATATAACTTCGTGCTTAACCTACGAAAGTGTAAATACGATTTTTAAGTTGATTAAACGTGCACGTTTCAGAGGTTCGAATCTAAACATTACTCAACCATTGCGTAGTATGTGAACATTTTTACTTCTCGTGATGCTAAAAACAGTTATTCGCATATTTGATATTTTTGATAATACACGATTTAATATAGCATAAAAGGATGAAAGCGAGCAATAAAACATTTTGTTTATAATACGAAAATGCGGATACGATTTTTAGTTTTCTGACAAATTTCACTTTTTTAGGTTCGACACTAGACAATATGCAAAAACATTGCATAATATGTGAACATTTTTACTTCTCGCGAAGCTAAAAACTGTTATTCTAGTATTTGACATCTTCGATAATACACGATTCAATATAGCATGAAAAGAGGAATCCGAACAATATTACTTCGTGCTTAACCTACGAAAGTATTATACGATTTTTAAGTTTATTAAGCATGCACGTTTCAAGGTTCGAAACTAAACATTACTCAAACATTGCGTTGTATGTGAACATTTTTACTTCTCGTGATACTAAAATCAGTTATTCGCATATTGGATATTTTTGATAACACACGATTCAATATAGCATAAAGTGATGAAAGCGAGCAATAAAACTTTTTGTTTAACATACGAAAATGCGAATACGATTTTTAGGTTTTTGACAAAATTCTCTTTTTTAGGTTCGACACTAGACAATATGCAAACATTGCATTATATGTGAACATTTTTACTTCTGGCGAAGCTAAAAACTGTTTTTCTGGTATTTGTCATCTTCGATAATACACGATTCAATATAGCATGAAAAGATAAATCCGAACAATATTACCTCGTGCTTAACCTACGAAAGAATAATGCGATTTTTAAGTTTATTAAGCATGCACGTTTTAAGGTTCGAAACTAAACATTACTCAAACATTGCGTAGTATGTGAACATTTTTACTTCTCGTGATGCTAAAAACAGTTATTCGCATATTTGATATTTTTGATAATACACGATTCAATATAGCATAAAAGGATGAAACAGAACAATAAAACTTTTTGTTTAACATACGAAAATGCGGATTCGATTTTCAGGTTTTTTACATAATTCACATTTTTTGGTTCGACACTAGACAATATGCAAACATTGCATAATATGTGAATATTTTCACTAACCGTGAAGCTAAAAACTGTTTTTCTGGTATTTGTCATCTTCGATAATACACGATTCAATATAGCATGAAAAGATGAAACCGAACAATATAACGTCGTGCTTAACCTACGAAAGTGTGAATACGATTTTTCAGTTTATTAAGCATGCACGTTTCAAGGTTCGAAACTAAACATTACTCAAACATTGCATAATATGTGAATTTTTTCACTTCTCGTGAAGCTAAAAACTGTTTTTCGCATATTTGATATTTTTGATAATACACGATTTAATATAGCATAAAAGGATGAAAGCGAGCAATAAAACATTTTGTTTAACATACGAAAATGCGGATACGATTTTTAGATTTCTGACTTAATTCACTTTTTAAGGTTCGACTCTAGACAATATGCAAACATTGCATTATATGTGAACATTTGCACTAACCGTGAAGCTAAAAACTGTTATTCTGGTATTTGACATCTTCGATAAGACACGATTCAATAGAGCATGAAAACATGACACCGAACAATATAACTTCGTACTTAACCTACGAAAGTGTAAATACTATTTTTCAGTTTATTAAACATGCACGTTTCATGGTTCGAAACTAAACATTACTCAAACATTGCTTAGTATGTGAACATTTTTACTTCTCGTGATGCTACAAACAGTTATTCGCATATTGGATATTTTTGATAATACACGATTCAGTATAGCATAAAAGGATGAAAGCGAGCAATAAAGCCTTTTGTTTAACATACGAAAATGCGGATACGATTTTTAGGTTTTTGACAAATTTCACTTTTTTAGGTTCGACACTAGACAATATCCAAAAATTGCAGAATATGTGAACATTTTTACTTCTCGCGAAGCTAAAATCTGTTATTCTGGTATTTGACATCTTCGATAATACACGATTCAATATAGCATGAAAAGAGGAATCCGAACAATATTACTTCGTGCTTAACCTACGAAAGTATTATACGATTTTTAAGTTTATTAAGCATGCACGTTTCAAGGTTCGAAACTAAACATTACTCAAACATTGCGTAGTATGTGAACATTTTTATTTCTCGTGAAGCTAAAAACAGTTATTCGCATATTTGATATTTTTGATAATACACGATTCAATATAGCATAAAAGCATGAAAGCGAACAATAAAACTTTTTGTTTAACATGCGAAAATGAGGATACGATTTTTAGTTTTCTGACATAATTCACTTTGTTAGGTTCGACACTTGACAAGATGCATACATTGCTTAATATGTGAATATTTTCACTTCTCGTGAAGCTAAAAACTGTCATTCTGGTATTTGACAACTTCGATAATACACGATTCAATATAGCATAAAACGATGAAACCGAACAATAAAACTTTTTGTTTAACATACGAAAATGCGAATACGATTTTTAGGTTTTTGACAAAATTCTCTTTTTTAGGTTCGACACTAGACAATATGCAAACATTGCATTATATGTGAACATTTTTACTTCTGGCGAAGCTAAAAACTGTTATTCTCATATTTGGCAACTTCGATAATACACAATTCAATACAGCATGAAAAGATAAATCCGAACAATATTACCTCGTTACTAACCTACGAAAGTGTAAATACGATTTTTCAGTTTATTCGGCATGCACGTTTCAGGTTTCCAAACTAAACATTACTCAAACAACGCGTAGTATGTGAACATTTTTACTTCTCGTGATGCTAAAAACATTTATTCTGGTATTTGACATCTTCGAAAATACACGATTCAATACAGCATGAAAAGATGAAACCGAACAATATAACTTCGTACTTAGCCTTCGAAAGTGTAAATACGATTTTTCAGTTTATTAAGCATAACTTCGATAATACACGATTCAATATAGAAAAAAACGAAGACAGCAAACAATAAAACTTTTTGTTGAACATACGAAAATGCGAATGCGATTTTTAGGTTTTTGACAAAATTCACTTCTTTAGGTTCGACAATAGACAATACGCAAACATTGCGTAGCATGTGAACATTTTTACTTCTCGCGAAGCTAAAAACTGTTATTCTGGTATTTGACATCTTCGAAAATACACGATTCATTATAGCATAAAAGGATATAACTTCGTACTTAGCCTTCGAAAGTGTAAATACGATTTTTCAGTTTATTAAGCATAACTTCGATAATACACGATTCAATATAGAAAAAAACGAAGACAGCAAACAATAAAACTTTTTGTTTAACATACGAAAATGCGAATGCGATTTTTAGGTTTTTGACAAAATTCACTTTTTTAGGTTCGACACTAGACAATATGCAAACAGTGCATAATAGGTGAATATTTTCACTACCGGTGAAGCTAAAAACTGTTATTCTGGTATTTGACATCTTCGATAATACACGATTCTATATAGCATGAAAAGATGAAACCGAACAATATAACGACGTGCTTAACCTACGAAAGTGTAAATACGATTTTTCAGTTTACTAAGAATGCACGTTTCAAGGTTCGAAACTAAACATTACTCAAACATTGCGTAGTGTGTGAACATTTTTAATTCTCGTGATGCTAAAAACAGTTATTCGCATATTTGATCTTTTTGATAATACACGATTCAATATAGCATAAAAGAATAAAAGCGAACAATAAAACTTTTTGTTTAACTTACGAAAATGCGGATACGATTTTCAGGTTTTTTACATAATTCACATTTTTTGGTTCGACACTAGACAATATGCAAACATTGCATAATATGTGAATATTTTCACTAACCGTGAAGCTAAAAACTGTTTTTCTGGTATTTGACATCTTCGATAATACACGATTCAATATAGCATGAAAAGATGAAACCGAACAATATAACGTCGTGCTTAACCTACGAAAGTGTAAATACGATTTTTCAGTTTATTAAGCATGCACGTTTTAAGGTTCGAAACTAAACATTACTCAAACATTGCGTAGTATGTGAACATTTTTACTTCTCGTGATGCTAAAAACAGTTATTCGCATATTTGATATTTTTATTTTTACTTCCCGCGAAGCTAAAAACTGTTATTCTCATATTTGGCAACTTAGATAATACACAATTAAATATAGCATGAAAAGATGAAACAGAAAAATATAACTTCGTACTTAGCCAACGAAAGTGTAAATACGATTTTTCTGTTTAGTAAGCATAACTTCGATAATACACGATTCAATATAGAAAAAAACGAAGACAGCAAACAAGAAAACTTTTTGTTTAACATACGAAAATGCGAATGCGATTTTTAGGTTTTTGACAAAATTCACTTTTTTAGGTTCGACACTAGACAATATACAAACATTGCATTATATGTGAACATATTTACTTCTCGCGAAGCTAAAAACTGTTATTCTGGTATTTGACATCTTCGAAAATACACGATTCAATATTGCATGAAACGATGAAACCGAACAAAATAACTTCGTACTTAACCTACGAAAGTGTAAATACGATTTTTTAGTTTATTAAGCATAACTTAGATAATACACCATTCAATATAGAAAAAAACGACGACAGCAAACAATAAAACTTTTCCTTGAACATTCGAAAATGCGAATGCGATTTTTATGTTTTTGACAAAATTCACTTTTTTAGGTTCGACATTAGATAATATGCAAACATTGCATAATATGCGAATATTTTCACTTACCGTGAAGCTAAAAACTGTTATTCTCGTATTTGACATCTTCGAAAATACACGATTCAATATTGCATGAAAAGGAGAAACCGAACAATATAACTTCGTGCTTAACCTACGAAAGTGTAAATACGATTTTTAAGTTCATCAAGCATGCACGTTTCAAGGTTTGAAACTAAACATTACTCAAACATTGCGTAGTATGTGAACATTTGTAATTCTCGCGAGCATAAAAACTGTTATTCGGGTAGTTGACAACTTCGAGAATACACGATTCAATATAACTTCGTACTTAACCTACAAAAGTGTAAATACGATTTTTAAGTATATTAAGCATAACTTAGATAATACACGATTCAATATAGAAAAAAAAGACGACAGCAAACAAAAAACCTTTTTGTTTAACATACGAAAATTCTAATGAGATTTTTAGGTTTTTGACAAAATTCACTTTTTTAGGTTCGACAATAGACAAAATGCTAACATTTCATAATATGTGAATATTTTCACTAACCGTGAAGCTAAAAACTGTTATTCTGGTATTTGATATCTTCGAAAATACACGATTCAATATTGCATGAAAAGGAGAAACCGAACAATATAACTTCGTGCTTAAACTACGAAAATGTAAATACGATTTTTAAGTTTATCAAGCATGCACGTTTCAAGGTTTGAAACTAAACATTACTCAAACATTGCGTAGTATGTGAACATTTTTAAATCTCGTGATGCTAAAATCACTTATTCGCATATTGGATATTTTTGATAATACACGATTCAATATAGCATAAAAGGATGAAAGCGAGCAATAAAACTTTTTTTTAACGTACGAAAATGCGGATACGATTTTTAGGTTTTTGACAAATTTCACTTTTTTAGGTTTGACACTAGACAATATGCAAACATTGCATAATATGTGAACTTTTTTACTTCTAGCGAAGCTAAAAACTGTTTTTATGGTATTTGACATCTTCGATAATACACGATTCAATATAGCATGAAAAGATGAAACCGAACAATATAACTTCGTACTTAGCCTTCGAAAGTGTAAATACGATTTTTCAGTTTATTAAGCATAACTTCGATAATACACGATTCAATATAGAAAAAAACGAATACAGCAAACAATAAAACTTTTTGTTTAACATTCGAAAATGCGAATGCGATTTTTAGGTTTTTGAGAAAATTCACTTTTAAAGGTTCGACACTAGACAATATGCAAACATTGCATAATATGCGAATATTTTCACTTACCGTGAAGCTAAAAACTGTTATTCTCGTATTTGACATCTTCGAAAATACACGATTCAATATTGCATGAAAAGGAGAAACCGAACAATATAACTTCGTGCTTAACCTACGAAAGTGTAAATACGATTTTTAAGTTCATCAAGCATGCACGTTTCAAGGTTTGAAACTAAACATTACTCAAACATTGCGTTGTATGTGAACATTTTTAAATCTCGTGATGCTAAAATCACTTATTCGCATATTGGATATTTTTGATAATACACGATTCAATATAGCATAAAAGGATGAAAGCGAACAATAAAACTTTTTTTTTAACTTACGAAAATGCGGATACGATTTTTAGGTTTTTGACAAAATTCACTTTTTTAGGTTCGACACTAGACAATATGCAAACATTGCATAATATGTGAATATTTTCACTAACCGTGAAGCTAAAAACTGTTATTCTGGTATTTGACATCTTCGATAATACACGATTCAATATAGCATGAAAAGATGAAACCGAACAATATAACGACGTGCTTAACCTACGAAAGTGTAAATACGATTTTTCAGTTTATCAAGCATGCACGTTTCAAGGTCCGAAACTAAACATTACTCAAACATTGCGTAGTATGTGAACATTTTTCTTCTCGTGATGCTAAAAACAGTTATACGCATATTTGATATTTTTGATAATACACGATTCAATATAGCATAAAAGGATGAAACAGAACAATAAAACTTTTTGTTTAACATACGAAAATGCGGATTCGATTTTCAGGTTTTTTACATAATTCACATTTTTTGGTTCGACACTAGACAATATGCAAACATTGCATAATATGTGAATATTTTCACTAACCGTGAAGCTAAAAACTGTTATTCTGGTATTTGACATCTTCGATAATACACGATTCAATATAGCATGAAAAGATGAAATCGAACAATATAACGTCGTGCTTAACCTACGAAAGTGTAAATACGATTTTTAAGTTTATTAAGCATGCACGTTTCAGTGATCCAAACTAAACATTACTCAAACAGCGCGTAGTATGTGAACATTTTTACTTCTCGTGATGCTAAAAACAGTTATTCGCATATTTGATATTTTTGATAATACACGATTTAATATAGCATAAAAGAATGAAAGCGAGCAATAAAACATTTTGTTTAACATACGAAAATGCGGATACGATTTTTAGGTTTTTGAATAATTTCACTTTTTAAGGTTCGACACTAGACAATATGCAAACATTGCATTATATGTGAACATTTTTACTTCTCGCGATGCTAATAACTGTTATTCTGGTATTTGTCATCTTCGATAATACACGATTCAATATAGCATGAAAAGATGAAACCGAACAATATAACGTCGTGCTTAACCTACGAAAGTGTGAATACGATTTTTCAGTTGATTAAACGTGCACGTTTCAGAGGTTCGAATCTAAACATTACTCAAACATTGCGTAGTATGTGAACATTTTTACTTCTCGTGATGCTAAAAACAGTTATTCGCATATTTGATATTTTTGATAATACACGATTTAATATAGCATAAAAGGATGAAAGCGAGCAATAAAACATTTTGTTTAACATACGAAAATGCGGATACGATTTTTTGGGTTTTTGACAAAATTCGCTTTTTTAGGTTCGACACTAGACAATATGCAAAAACATTGCATAATATGTGAACATTTTTACTTCTCGCGAAGCTAAAAACTGTTATTCTAGTATTAGACATCTTCTGATAATACACGATTCAATATAGCATGAAAAGAGGAATCCGAACAATATTACTTCGTGCTTAACCTACGAAAGTATTATACGATTTTTAAGTTTATTAAGCATGCACGTTTCAAGGTTCGAAACTAAACATTACTCAAACATTGCGTTGTATGTGAACATTTTTACTTCTCGTGATACTAAAATCAGTTATTCGCATATTGGATATTTTTGATAATACACGATTCAATATAGCATAAAGTGATGAAAGCGAGCAATAAAACCTTTTGTTTAACATACGAAAATGTGGATACGATTTTTAGGTTTTTGAACAATTTCACGATTTTAGGTTCGACACTAGACAATATGCAAACATTGCATAATATGTGAATATTTTCACTAACCGTGAAGCTAAAAACTGTTATTCTGGTATTTGACATCTTCGATAATACACCATTCAATATAGCATGAAAAGAGGAATCCGAACAATATTACTTCGTGCTTAACCTACGAAAGTATTATACGATTTTTAAGTTTATTAAGCATGCACGTTTCAAGGTTCGAAACTAAACATTACTCAAACATTGCGTAGTATGTGAACATTTTTATTTCTCGTGATACTAAAATCAGTTATTCGCATATTGGATATTTTTGATAATACACGATTTAATATAGCATAAAGGGATGAAAGCGAGCAATAAAACATTTTGTTTAACATACGAAAATGCGGATACGATTTTTAGTTTTCTGACATAACTCACTTTTTAAGGTTCGACACTAGACAATATGCAAACATTGCATACTATGTGAATATTTTTACTTCTAGCGAAGCTAAAAACTATTATACTCATATTTGGCAACTTCGATAATACACAATTCAATACAGCATGAAAAGATAAATCCGAACAATATTACCTCGTGCTTAACCTACGAAAGTGTAAATACGATTTTTCAGTTTATTCGGCATGCACGTTTCAGGTTTCCAAACTAAACATTACTCAAACAACGCGTAGTATGTGAACATTTTTACTTCTCGTGATGCTAAAAACAGTTATTCGCATATTTGATATTTTTGATAATACACGATTTATTTTTTTAGGTTCGACACTAGACAATATACAATTATTGCATAATATCTGACCATTTTTACTTCCCGCGAAGCTAAAAACTGTTATTCTCATATTTGGCAACTTAGATAATACACAATTAAATAAAGCATGAAAAGATGAAACAGAAAAATATAACTTCGTACTTAGCCAACGAAAGTGTAAATACGATTTTTCTGTTTAGTAAGCATAACTTCGATAATACACGATTCAATATAGAAAAAAACGAAGACAGCAAACAAGAAAACTTTTTGTTTAACATACGAAAATGCGAATGCGATTTTTAGGTTTTTGACAAAATTCACTTTTTTAGGTTCGACACTAGACAATATACAAACATTGCATTATATGTGAACATTTTTACTTCTCGCGAAGCTAAAAACTGTTATTCTGGTATTTGACATCTTCGCAAATACACGATTCAATACAGCATGAAAAGATAAATCCGAACAATATAACTTCGTACTTAGCCTACGAAAGTGTAAATACGATTTTTCAGTTTATTAAGCATAACTTCGATAATACACGATTCAATATAGAAAAAAACGAAGACAGCAAACAATAAAACTTTTTGTTTAACATACGAAAATGCGAATGCGATTTTTAGGTTTTTGACAATATTAACTTTTTTAGGTTCGACACTAGACAATATGCAAACATTGCATAATATGTGAATATTTTCACTAACCGTGAAGCTAAAAACTGTTATTCTGGTATTTGACATCTTCGATAATACACGATTCAATATAGCATGAAAAGATGAAACCGAACAATATAACGACGTGCTTAACCTACGAAAGTGTAAATACGATTTTTAAGTTTATTAAGTATGCACGTTTCAAGGTTCGAAACTAAACATTACTCAAACATTGCGTAGTATGTGAACATTTTTACTTCTCGTGATGCTAAAACAGTTATTCGCATATTTGATATTTTTGATAATACACGATTCAATATAGCATAAAAGGATGAAACAGAACAATAAAACTTTTTGTTTAACATACGAAAATGCGGATTCGATTTTCAGGTTTTTTACATAATTCACATTTTTTGGTTCGACACTAGACAATATGCAAACATTGCATAATATGTGAATATTTTCACTAACCGTGAAGCTAAAAACTGTTTTTCTGGTATTTGTCATCTTCGATAATACACGATTCAATATAGCATGAAAAGATGAAACCGAACAATATAACGTCGTGCTTAACCTACGAAAGTGTGAATACGATTTTTCAGTTTATTAAGCATGCACGTTTCAAGGTTCGAAACTAAACATTACTCAAACATTGCGTAGTATGTGAACATTTTCACTTCTCGTGAAGCTAAAAACAGTTATTCGCATATTGGATATTTTTGATAATACACGATTCAATATAGCATAAAAGGATGAAAGCGAGCAATAAAACCTTTTGTTTAACATACGAAAATGCGGAAACGATTTTTAGGTTTTTGACAAATTTCACTTTTTTAGGTTCGACACTAGATAATATGCAAACATTGCATTACATGTGAACATTTTTACTTCTCGCGAAGCTAAAAACTGTTATTCTGGTATTTGACATCTTCGATAATACACGATTCAATATAGCATGAAAAGATGAATCCGAACAATATTACTTCGTGCTTAACCTACGAAAGTATTATACGATTTTTAAGTTTATCAAGCATGCACGTTTCAAGGTTTGAAACTAAACATTACGCAAACTTTGCGTAGTATGTGAACATTTTCACTTCTCGTGAAGCTAAAAACAGTTATTCGCATATTGGATATTTTTGATAATACACGATTCAATATAGCATAAAAGGATGAAAGCGAGCAATAAAACCTTTTGTTTAACATACGAGAATGCGGATACGATTTTTAGGTTTTTTACATCATTCACATTTTATGGTTCGACACTAGACAATATGCAAACATTGCATAATATGTGAATATTTTCACTAACCGTGAAGCTAAAAACTGTTATTCTGGTATTTGATATCTTCGAAAATACACGATTCAATATTGCATGAAAAGGAGAAACCGAACAATATAACTTCGTGCTTAAACTACGAAAGTGTAAATACGATTTTTAAGTTTATCAAGCATGCACGTTTCAAGGTTTGAAACTAAACATTACTCAAACATTGCGTAGTATGTGAACATTTTTAAATCTCGTGATGCTAAAATCACTTATTCGCATATTGGATATTTTTGATAATACACGATTCAATATAGCATAAAAGGATGAAAGCGAGCAATAAAACTTTTTGTTTAACGTACGAAAATGCGGATACGATTTTTAGGTTTTTGACAAATTTCACTTTTTTAGGTTTGACACTAGACAATATGCAAACATTGCATAATATGTGAACATTTTTACTTCTCGCGAAGCTAAAAACTGTTATTCTGGTATTTGACATCTTCGAGAATACACGATTCAATATAACTTCGTACTTAACCTACAAAAGTGTAAATACGATTTTTTAGTTTATTAAGCATAACATAGATAATACACGATACAATATAGAAAAAAACAACGACAGCAAACAATAAAACTTTTTGTTGAACATTCGAAAATGCGAATGAGATTTTTAGGTTTTTGACAAAATTCACTTTTTTAGGTTCGACAATAGACAAAATGCTAACATTTCATAATATGTGAATATTTTCACTAACCGTGAAGCTAAAAACTGTTATTCTGGTATTTGATATCTTCGAAAATACACGATTCAATATTGCATGAAAAGGAGAAACCGAACAATATAACTTCGTGCTTAAACTACGAAAATGTAAATACGATTTTTAAGTTTATCAAGCATGCACGTTTCAAGGTTTGAAACTAAACATTACTCAAACATTGCATAGTATGTGAACATTTTTAAATCTCGTGATGCTAAAATCACTTATTCGCATATTGGATATTTTTGATAATACACGATTCAATATAGCATAAAAGGATGAAAGCGAGCAATAAAACTTTTTTTTTAACGTACGAAAATGCGGATACGATTTTTAGTTTTTTGACAAATTTCACTTTTTTAGGTTTGACACTAGACAATATGCAAACATTGCATAATATGTGAACATTTTTACTTCTCGTGAAGCTAAAAACTGTTTTTATGGTATTTGACATCTTCGATAATACACGATTCAATATAGCATGAAAAGATGAAACCGAACAATATAACTTCGTACTTAGCCTTCGAAAGTGTAAATACGATTTTTCAGTTTATTAAGCATAACTTCGATAATACACGAGTCAATACAGAAAAAAACAAAGACAGCAAACAATAAAACTTTTTGTTTAACATTCGAAAATGCGAATGCGATTTTTAGGTTTTTGACAGAATTCACTTTTTTAGGTTCGACACTAGACAATATGCAAACATTGCATAATATGTGAATATTTTCACTAACCGTGAAGCTAAAAACTGTTATTCTGGTATTTGATATCTTCGAAAATACACGATTCAATATTGCATGAAAAGGAGAAACCGAACAATATAACTTCGTGCTTAAACTACGAAAGTGTAAATACGATTTTTAAGTTTATCAAGCATGCACGTTTCAAGGTTTGAAACTAAACATTACTCAAACATTGCGTTGTATGTGAACATTTTTAAATCTCGTGATGCTAAAATCACTTATTCGCATATTGGATATTTTTGATAATACACGATTCAATATAGCATAATAGGATGAAAGCGAGCAATAAAACTTTTGTTTAACGTACGAAAATGCGGATACGATTTTTAGGTTTTTGACAAATTTCACTTTTTTAGGTTTGACACTAGACAATATGCAAACATTGCATAATATGTGAACATTTTTACTATCCGTGAAGCTAAAAACTGTTATTCTGGTATTTGACATCTTCGATAATACACGATTCAATATAGCATGAAAAGATGAAACCGAACAATATAACGACGTGCTTAACCTACGAAAGTGTAAATACGATTTTTCAGTTTATTAAGCATGCACGTTTCAAGGTTCGAAACTAAACATTACTCAAACATTGCGTAGTATGTGAACATTTTTACTTCTCGTGATGCTAAAAACAGTTATACGCATATTTGATATTTTTGATAATACACGATTCAATATAGCATAAAAGGATGAAACAGAACAATAAAACTTTTTGTTTAACATACGAAAATGCGGATTCGATTTTCAGGTTTTTTACATAATTCACATTTTTTGGTTCGACACTAGACAATATGCAAACATTGCATAATATGTGAATATTTTCACTAACCGTGAAGCTAAAAACTGTTTTTCTGGTATTTGACATCTTCGATAATACACGATTCAATATAGCATGAAAAGATGAAACCGAACAATATAACGTCGTGCTTAACCTACGAAAGTGTAAATACGATTTTTCAGTTTACTAAGAATGCACGTTTCAAGGTTCGAAACTAAACATTACTCAAACATTGCATAATATGTGAATTTTTCACTTCTCGTGAAGCTAAAAACTGTTATTCGCATATTGGATGTTTTTGATAATACACGATTTAATATAGCATAAAAGGATGAAAGCGAGCAATAAAACATTTTGTTTAACATACGAAAATGCGGATACGATTTTTTGGGTTTTTGACAAAATTCGCTTTTTTAGGTTCGACACTAGACAATATGCAAACAGCGCGTAGTATGTGAACATTTTTACTTCTCGTGATGCTAAAAACAGTTATTCTGGTATTTGACATCTTCGATAATACACGATTCAATATAGCATGAAAAGAGGAATCCGAACAATATTACTTCGTGCTTAACCTACGAAAGTATTATACGATTTTTAAGTTTATTAAGCATGCACGTTTCAAGGTTCGAAACTAAACATTACTCAAACATTGCGTAGTAAGTGAACATTTTTATTTCTCGTGAAGCTAAAAACAGTTATTCGCATATTTGATATTTTTGATAATACACGATTCAATATAGCATAAAAGGATGAAACCGAACAATAAAACTTTTTGTTTAACATACGAAAATGCGAATACGATTTTTAGGTTTTTGACAAAATTCTCTTTTTTAGGTTCGACACTTGACAAAATGCTAACATTTCATAATATGTGAATATTTTCACTAACCGTGAAGCTAAAAACTGTTATTCTGGTATTTGATATCTTCGAAAATACACGATTCAATATTGCATGAAAAGGAGAAACCGAACAATATAACTTCTTGCTTAACCTACGAAAGTGTAAATACGATTTTTAAGTTTATCAAGCATGCACGTTTCAAGGTTTGAAACTAAACATTACGCAAACTTTGCGTAGTATGTGAACATTTTTAAATCTCGTGATGCTAAAATCACTTATTCGCATATTGGATATTTTTGATAATACACGATTCAATATAGCATAAAAGGATGAAAGCGAACAATAAAACTTTTTTTTTAACTTACGAAAATGCGGATACGATTTTTAGGTTTTTGACAAATTTCACTTTTTTAGGTTTGACACTAGACAATATGCAAACATTGCATAATATGTGATCATTTTTTCTTATCGCGAAGCTAAAAACTGTTATTCTGGTATTTGACATCTTCGATAATACACGATTCAATATAGCATGAAAAGATGAAACCGAACAATATAACTTCGTACTTAGCCTTCGAAAGTGTAAATACGATTTTTCAGTTTATTAAGCATAACTTCGATAATACACGATTCAATATAGAAAAAAACAAAGACAGCAAACAATAAAACTTTTTGTTTAACATTCGAAAATGCGAATGCGATTTTTAGGTTTTTGACAGAATTCACTTTTTTAGGTTCGACACTAGACAATATGCAAACATTGCATAATATGTGAATATTTTCACTAACCGTGAAGCTAAAAACTGTTATTCTGGTATTTGACATCTTCGATAATACACGATTCAATATAGCATGAAAAGATGAATCCGAACAATATAACGACGTGCTTAACCTACGAAAGTGTAAATACGATTTTTGAGTTGATTAAACATGCACGTTTCAAGGTTCGAAAGTAAACATTACTCAAACATTGCGTAGTATGTGAACATTTTTACTTCTCGTGATACTAAAAACAGTAATTCGCATATTGGATATTTTTGATAATACACGATTCAATATAGCATAAAAGGATGAAAGCGAGCAATAAAACGTTTTGTTTAACATACGAAAATGCGGATACGATTTTTAGGTTTTTGACAAAGTTCACTTTTTTAGGTTCGACACTAGATAATATGCAAACATTGCATAATATGTGAACATTTTTACTTCTCGCGAAGCTAAAAACTGTTATTCTGGTATTTGACATCTTCGATAATACACGATTCAATATAGCATGAAAAAATGAAACCGAACAATATAACTTCGTGCTTAACCTACGAAAGTGTAAATACGATTTTTAAGTTGATTAAACATGCACGTTTCAAGGTTCGAAACTAAACATTACTCAAACATTGTGTAGGATGTGAACATTTTTACTTCTCGTGATGCTAAAAACAGTTATTCGCATATTGGATATTTTTGATAATACACGATTCAATATAGCATAAAAGGATGAAAGCGAGCAATAAAACTTTTTTTTTAACGTACGAAAATGCGGATACGATTTTTAGTTTTTTGACAAATTTCACTTTTTTAGGTTTGACACTAGACAATATGCAAACATTGCATAATATGTGAACATTTTTACTTCTCGTGAAGCTAAAAACTGTTTTTATGGTATTTGACATCTTCGATAATACACGATTCAATATAGCATGAAAAGATGAAACCGAACAATATAACTTCGTACTTAGCCTTCGAAAGTGTAAATACGATTTTTCAGTTTATTAAGCATAACTTCGATAATACACGATTCAATATAGGAAAAAACAAAGACAGCAAACAATAAAACTTTTTGTATAACATTCGAAAATGCGAATGCGATTTTTAGGTTTTTGACAGAATTCACTTTTTTAGGTTCGACACTAGACAATATGCAAACATTGCATAATATGTGAATATTTTCACTAACCGTGAAGCTAAAAACTGTTATTCTGGTATTTGATATCTTCGAAAATACACGATTCAATATTGCATGAAAAGGAGAAACCGAACAATATAACTTCGTGCTTAAACTACGAAAGTGTAAATACGATTTTTAAGTTTATCAAGCATGCACGTTTCAAGGTTTGAAACTAAACATTACTCAAACATTGCGTTGTATGTGAACATTTTTAAATCTCGTGATGCTAAAATCACTTATTCGCATATTGGATATTTTTGATAATACACGATTCAATATAGCATAATAGGATGAAAGCGAGCAATAAAACTTTTTGTTTAACGTACGAATATGCGGATACGATTTTTAGGTTTTTGACAAATTTCACTTTTTTAGGTTTGACACTAGACAATATGCAAACATTGCATAATATGTGAACATTTTTACTATCCGTGAAGCTAAAAACTGTTATTCTGGTATTTGACATCTTCGATAATACACGATTCAATATAGAAAAAAACGAAGACAGCAAACAATAAAACTTTTTGTTTAACATACGAAAATGCGAATGCGATTTTTAGGTTTTTGACAAAATTCACTTTTTTAGGTTCGACACTAGACAATATGCAAACATTGCATAATATGTGAATATTTTCACTAACCGTGAAGCTAAAAACTGTTATTCTGGTATTTGACATCTTCGATAATACACGATTCAATATAGCATGAAAAGATGAAACCGAACAATATAACGACGTGCTTAACCTACGAAAGTGTAAATACGATTTTTCAGTTTATTAAGCATGCACGTTTCAAGGTTCGAAACTAAACATTACTCAAACATTGCGTAGTGTGTGAACATTTTTAATTCTCGTGATGCTAAAACAGTTATTCGCATAGTTGATCTTTTTGATAATACGCGATTCAGTATAGCATAAAAGAATAAAAGCGAACAATAAAACTTTTTGTTAAACTTACGAAAATGCGCATACGATTTTCAGGTTTTTTACATAATTCACATTTTTAGGTTCGACACTAGACAATATGCAAACATTGCATAATATGTGAATATTTTCACTAACCGTGAAGCTAAAAACTGTTTTTCTGGTATTTGTCATCTTCGATAATACACGATTCAATATAGCATGAAAAGATGAAACCGAACAATATAACGTCGTGCTTAACCTACGAAAGTGTGAATACGATTTTTCAGTTTATTAAGCATGCACGTTTCAAGGTTCGAAACTAAACATTACTCAAACATTGCGTAGTATGTGAACATTTTTACTTCTCGTGATGCTAAAAACAGTTATTCGCATATTTGATATTTTTGATAATACACGATTTAATATAGCATAAAAGGATGAAAGCGAGCAATAAAACATTTTGTTTAACATACGAAAATGCGGATACGATTTTTTGGGTTTTTGACAAAATTCACTTTTTTAGGTTCGACACTAGACAATATGCAAACATTGCATAATATGTGAATATTTTCACTTACCGTGAAGCTAAAAACTGTTATTCTCGTATTTGACATCTTCGAAAATACACGATTCAATATTGCATGAAAAGGAGAAACCGAACAATATAACTTCGTGCTTAACCTACGAAAGTGTAAATACGATTTTTAAGTTTATCAAGCGTGCACGTTTCAAGGTTTGAAACTAAACATTACTCAAACATTGCGTTGTATGTGAACATTTTTAAATCTCGTGATGCTAAAATCACTTATTCGCATATTGGATATTTTTGATAATACACGATTCAATATAGCATAATAGGATGAAAGCGAGCAATAAAACTTTTTGTTTAACGTACGAATATGCGGATACGATTTTTAGGTTTTTGACAAATTTCACTTTTTTAGGTTTGACACTAGACAATATGCAAACATTGCTTAGTATGTGATCATTTTTACTTCTCGTGATGCTAATAACTGTTATTCTGGTATTTGACATCTTCGATAATACACGATTCAATATAGAAAAAAACGAAGACAGCAAACAATAAAACTTTTTGTTTAACATACGAAAATGCGAATACGATTTTTAGTTTTCTGACATAATTCACTTTTTTAGGTTCGACACTAGACAATATGCAAACATTGCATAATATGTGAATATTTTCACTAACCGTGAAGCTAAAAACTGTTATTCTGGTATTTGACATCTTCGATAATACACGATTCAATATAGCATGAAAAGATGAAACCGAACAATATAACGACGTGCTTAACCTACGAAAGTGTAAATACGATTTTTCAGTTTATTAAGTATGCACGTTTCAAGGTTCGAAACTAAACATTACTCAAACATTGCGTAGTGTGTGAACATTTTTAATTCTCGTGATGCTAAAACAGTTATTCGCATATTTGATCTTTTTGATAATACACGATTCAATATAGCATAAAAGAATAAAAGCGAACAATAAAACTTTTTGTTTAACATACGAAAATGCGGATTCGATTTTCAGGTTTTTTACATAATTCACATTTTTTGGTTCGACACTAGACAATATGCAAACATTGCATAATATGTGAATATTTTCACTAACCGTGAAGCTAAAAACTGTTTTTCTGGTATTTGTCATCTTCGATAATACACGATTCAATATAGCATGAAAAGATGAAACCGAACAATATAACGTCGTGCTTAACCTACGAAAGTGTGAATACGATTTTTCAGTTTATTAAGCATGCACGTTTCAAGGTCCGAAACTAAAGCTTACTCAAACATTGCGTAGTATGTGAACATTTTTACTTCTCGTGATGCTAAAAACAGTTATTCGCATATTTGATATTTTTGATAATACACGATTTAATATAGCATAAAAGGATGAAAGCGAGCAATAAAACATTTTGTTTAACATACGAAAATGCGGATACGATTTTTTGGGTTTTTGACAAAATTCACTTTTTTAGGTTCGACACTAGACAATATGCAAACATTGCATAATATGTGAATATTTTCACTAACCGTGAAGCTAAAAACTGTTATTCTGGTATTTGACATCTTCGAAAATACACGATTCAATATTGCATGAAAAGGAGAAACCGAACAATATAACTTCGTGCTTAACCTACGAAAGTGTAAATACGATTTTTAAGTTTATCAAGCATGCACGTTTCAAGATCCGAAACTAAAGCTTACTCAAACATTGCGTAGTATGTGAACATTTTTACTTCTCGTGATGCTAAAAACAGTTATTCGCATATTTGATATTTTTGATAATACACGATTCAATATAGCATAAAAGGATGAAAGCGAGCAATAAAACTTTTTGTTTAACGTACGAAAATGCGGATACGATTTTTAGGTTTTTGACAAATTTCACTTTTTTAGGTTTGACACTAGACAATATGCAAACATTGCATAATATGTGAACATTTTTACTTCTCGCGAAGCTAAAAACTGTTATTCTGGTATTTGACATCTTCGAGAATACACGATTCAATATAACTTCGTACTTAACCTACAAAAGTGTAAATACGATTTTTTAGTTTATTAAGCATAACATAGATAATACACGATACAATATAGAAAAAAACAACGACAGCAAACAATAAAACTTTTTGTTGAACATTCGAAAATGCGAATGAGATTTTTAGGTTTTTGACAAAATTCACTTTTTTAGGTTCGACAATAGACAAAATGCTAACATTTCATAATATGTGAATATTTTCACTAACCGTGAAGCTAAAAACTGTTATTCTGGTATTTGATATCTTCGAAAATACACGATTCAATATTGCATGAAAAGGAGAAACCGAACAATATAACTTCGTGCTTAAACTACGAAAATGTAAATACGATTTTTAAGTTTATCAAGCATGCACGTTTCAAGGTTTGAAACTAAACATTACTCAAACATTGCGTAGTATGTGAACATTTTTAAATCTCGTGATGCTAAAATCACTTATTCGCATATTGGATATTTTTGATAATACACGATTCAATATAGCATAAAAGGATGAAAGCGAGCAATAAAACTTTTTTTTTAACGTACGAAAATGCGGATACGATTTTTAGTTTTTTGACAAATTTCACTTTTTTAGGTTTGACACTAGACAATATGCAAACATTGCATAATATGTGAACATTTTTACTTCTCGCGAAGCTAAAAACTGTTATTCTGGTATTTGACATCTTCGAGAATACACGATTCAATATAGCATGAAAAGATGAAACCGAACAATATAACTTCGTACTTAGCCTACGAAAGTGTAAATACGATTTTTCAGTTTATTAAGCATAACTTCGATAATACACGAGTCAATACAGAAAAAAACAAAGACAGCAAACAATAAAACTTTTTGTTTAACATTCGAAAATGCGAATGCGATTTTTAGGTTTTTGAGAAAATTCACTTTTAAAGGTTCGACACTAGACAATATGCAAACATTGCATAATATGCGAATATTTTCACTTACCGTGAAGCTAAAAACTGTTATTCTCGTATTTGACATCTTCGAAAATACACGATTCAATATTGCATGAAAAGGAGAAACCGAACAATATAACTTCGTGCTTAACCTACGAAAGTGTAAATACGATTTTTAAGTTTATCAAGCATGCACGTTTCAAGGTTTGAAACTAAACATTACTCAAACATTGCGTTGTATGTGAACATTTTTAAATCTCGTGATGCTAAAATCACTTATTCGCATATTGGATATTTTTGATAATACACGATTCAATATAGCATAATAGGATGAAAGCGAGCAATAAAACTTTTGTTTAACGTACGAAAATGCGGATACGATTTTTAGGTTTTTGACAAATTTCACTTTTTTAGGTTTGACACTAGACACTACGCAAACATTGCTTATTATGTGAATATTTTTACTACCCGTGAAGCTAAAAACTGTTATTCTGGTATTTGACATCTTCGATAATACACGATTCAATATAGCATGAAAAGATGAAACCGAACAATATAACGACGTGCTTAACCTACGAAAGTGTAAATACGATTTTTCAGTTTATCAAGCATGCACGTTTCAAATTCCGAAACTAAACATTACTCAAACATTGCGTAGTATGTGAACATTTATACTTCTCGTGATGCTAAAAACAGTTATTCGCATATTTGATATTTTTCATAATACACGATTCAATATAGCATAAAAGAATAAAAGCGAACAATAAAACTTTTTGTTTAACATACGAAAATGCGGATTCGATTTTCAGGTTTTTTACATAATTCACATTTTTTGGTTCGACACTAGACAATATGCAAACATTGCATAATATGTGAATATTTTCACTAACCGTGAAGCTAAAAACTGTTTTTCTGGTATTTGACATCTTCGATAATACACGATTCAATATAGCATGAAAAGATGAAACCGAACAATATAACGTCGTGCTTAACCTACGAAAGTGTAAATACGATTTTTCAGTTTATTAAGAATGCACGTTTCAAGGTTCGAAACTAAACATTACTCAAACATTGCATAATATGTGAATTTTTTCACTTCTCGTGAAGCTAAAAACTGTTATTCGCATATTGGATGTTTTTGATAATACACGATTCAATATAGCATAAAAGGATGAAAGCGAGCAATAAAACATTTTGTTTAACATACGAAAATGCGGATACGATTTTTAGTTTTTTGACATAATTCACTTTTTAAGGTTCGACACTAGACAATATGCAAACATTGCATTATATGTGAACATTTTTACTTCTCGCGAAGCTAAAAACTGTTATTCTGGTATTTGACATCTTCGATAATACACGATTCAATATAGCATGAAAAGATGAATCCGAACAATATTACTTCGTGCTTAACCTACGAAAGTATTATACGATTTTTAAGTTTATTAAGCATGCACGTTTCAAGGTTCGAAACTAAACATTACTCAAACATTGCGTAGTATGTGAACATTTTTATTTCTCGTGAAGCTAAAAACAGTTATTCGCATATTTGATATTTTTGATAATACACGATTCAATATAGCATAAAACGATGAAACCGAACAATAAAACTTTTTGTTTAACATACGAAAATGCGAATACGATTTTTAGGTTTTTGACAAAATTCTCTTTTTTAGGTTCGACACTAGACAATATGCAAACATTTCATAATATGTGAATATTTTCACTAACCGTGAAGCTAAAAACTGTTATTCTGGTATTTGATATCTTCGAAAATACACGATTCAATATTGCATGAAAAGGAGAAACCGAACAATATAACTTCGTGCTTAAACTACGAAAGTGTAAATACGATTTTTAAGTTTATCAAGCATGCACGTTTCAAGGTTTGAAACTAAACATTACTCAAACATTGCGTAGTATGTGAACATTTTTAAATCTCGTGATGCTAAAATCACTTATTCGCATATTGGATATTTTTGATAATACACGATTCAATATAGCATAAAAGGATGAAAGCGAGCAATAAAACTTTTTGTTTAACGTACGAAAATGCGGATACGATTTTTAGGTTTTTGACAAATTTCACTTTTTTAGGTTTGACACTAGACAATATGCAAACATTGCATAATATGTGAACATTTTTACTTCTCGCGAAGCTAAAAACTGTTTTTATGGTATTTGACATCTACGATAATACACGATTCAATATAGCATGAAAAGATGAAACCGAACAATATAACTTCGTACTTAGCCTTCGAAAGTGTAAATACGATTTTTCAGTTTATTAAGCATAACTTCGATAATACACGAGTCAATACAGAAAAAAACAAAGACAGCAAACAATAAAACTTTTTGTTTAACATTCGAAAATGCGAATGCGATTTTTAGGTTTTTGACAGAATTCACTTTTTTAGGTTCGACACTAGACAATATGCAAACATTGCATAATATGTGAATATTTTCACTAACCGTGAAGCTAAAAACTGTTATTCTGGTATTTGATATCTTCGATAATACACGATTCAATATAGCATGAAAAGATGAATCCGAACAATATAACGACGTGCTTAACCTACGAAAGTGTAAGTACGATTTTTGAGTTGATTAAACATGCACGTTTCAAGGTTCGAAAGTAAACATTACTCAAACATTGCGTAGTATGTGAACATTTTTACTTCTCGTGATACTAAAAACAGTAATTCGCATATTGGATATTTTTGATAATACACGATTCAATATAGCATAAAAGGATGAAAGCGAGCAATAAAACGTTTTGTTTAACATACGAAAATGCGGATACGATTTTTAGGTTTTTGACAAAGTTCACTTTTTTAGGTTCGACACTAGATAATATGCAAACATTGCATAATATGTGAACATTTTTACATCTCGCGAAGCTAAAAACTGTTATTCTGGTAATTGACATCTTCGATAATACACGATTCAATATAGCATGAAAAAATGAAACCGAACAATATAACTTCGTGCTTAACCTACGAAAGTGTAAATACGATTTTTAAGTTGATTAAACATGCACGTTTCAAGGTTCGAAACTAAACATTACTCAAACATTGTGTAGGATGTGAACATTTTTACTTCTCGTGATGCTAAAAACAGTTATTCGCATATTGGATATTTTTGATAATACACGATTCAATATAGCATAAAAGGATGAAAGCGAGCAATAAAACTTTTTTTTTAACGTACGAAAATGCGGATACGATTTTTAGTTTTTTGACAAATTTCACTTTTTTAGGTTTGACACTAGACAATATGCAAACATTGCATAATATGTGAACATTTTTACTTCTCGCGAAGCTAAAGACTGTTATTCTGGTATTTGACATCTTCGAGAATACACGATTCAATATAGCATGAAAAGATGAAACCGAACAATATAACTTCGTACTTAGCCTACGAAAGTGTAAATACGATTTTTCAGTTTATTAAGCATAACTTCGATAATACACGAGTCAATACAGAAAAAAACAAAGACAGCAAACAATAAAACTTTTTGTTTAACATTCGAAAATGCGAATGCGATTTTTAGGTTTTTGACAGAATTCACTTTTTTAGGTTCGACACTAGACAATATGCAAACATTGCATAATATGCGAATATTTTCACTTCTCGTGAAGCTAAAAACTGTTATTCTGGTATTTGACATCTTCGAAAATACACGATTCAATATTGCATGAAAAGGAGAAACCGAACAATATAACTTCGTGCTTAACCTACGAAAGTGTAAATACGATTTTTAAGTTTATCAAGCATGCACGTTTCAAGGTTTGAAACTAAACATTACGCAAACATTGCGTAGTATGTGAACATTTTTAAATCTCGTGATGCTAAAATCACTTATTCGCATATTGGATATTTTTGATAATACACGATTCAATATAGCATAATAGGATGAAAGCGAGCAATAAAACTTTTTGTTTAACGTACGAATATGCGGATACGATTTTTAGGTTTTTGACAAATTTCACTTTTTTAGGTTTGACACTAGACAATATGCAAACATTGCATAATATGTGAACATTTTTACTATCCGTGAAGCTAAAAACTGTTATTCTGGTATTTGACATCTTCGATAATACACGATTCAATATAGCATGAAAAGATGAAACCGAACAATATAACGACGTGCTTAACCTACGAAAGTGTAAATACGATTTTTCAGTTTATTAAGCATGCACGTTTCAAGGTTCGAAACTAAACATTACTCAAACATTGCGTAGTATGTGAACATTTTTACTTCTCGTGATGCTAAAAACAGTTATACGCATATTTGATATTTTTGATAATACACGATTCAATATAGCATAAAAGGATGAAACAGAACAATAAAACTTTTTGTTTAACATACGAAAATGCGGATTCGATTTTCAGGTTTTTTACATAATTCACATTTTTTGGTTCGACACTAGACAATATGCAAACATTGCATAATATGTGAATATTTTCACTAACCGTGAAGCTAAAAACTGTTTTTCTGGTATTTGACATCTTCGATAATACACGATTCAATATAGCATGAAAAGATGAAACCGAACAATATAACGTCGTGCTTAACCTACGAAAGTGTGAATACGATTTTTCAGTTTATTAAGCATGCACGTTTCAAGATCCGAAACTAAAGCTTACTCAAACATTGCGTAGTATGTGAACATTTTTACTTCTCGTGATGCTAAAAACAGTTATTCGCATATTTGATATTTTTGATAATACACGATTTAATATAGCATAAAAGGATGAAAGCGAGCAATAAAACATTTTGTTTAACATACGAAAATGCGGATACGATTTTTTGGGTTTTTGACAAAATTCACTTTTTTAGGTTCGACACTAGACAATATGCAAACATTGCATTATATGTGAACATTTTTACTTCTCGCGAAGCTAAAAACTGTTATTCTGGTATTTGACATCTTCGATAATACACGATTCAATATAGCATGAAAAGAGGAATCCGAACAATATTACTTCGTGCTTAACCTACGAAAGTATTATACGATTTTTAAGTTTATTAAGCATGCACGTTTCAAGGTTCGAAACTAAACATTACTCAAACATTGCGTAGTATGTGAACATTTTTATTTCTCGTGAAGCTAAAAACAGTTATTCGCATATTTGATATTTTTGATAATACACGATTCAATATAGCATAAAACGATGAAACCGAACAATAAAACTTTTTGTTTAACATACGAAAATGCGAATACGATTTTTAGGTTTTTGACAAAATTCTCTTTTTTAGGTTCGACACTAGACAATATGCAAACATTTCATAATATGTGAATATTTTCACTAACCGTGAAGCTAAAAACTGTTATTCTCATATTTGGCATCTTCGATAATACACAATTCAATATTGCATGAAAAGGAGAAACCGAAAAATTTAACTTCGTGCTTAACCTACGAAAGTGTAAATACGATTTTTGAGTTTATCAAGCATGCACGTTTCAAGGTTTGAAACTAAACATTACGCAAACATTGCGTAGTATGTGAACATTGTTACTTCTCGTGATGCTAAAATCACTTATTCGCATATTGGATATTTTTGATAATACACGATTCAATATAGCATAAAAGGATGAAAGCGAACAATAAAACTTTTTTTTTAACTTACGAAAATGCGGATACGATTTTTAGGTTTTTGACAAATTTCACTTTTTTAGGTTTGACACTAGACAATATGCAAACATTGCATAATATGTGAACATTTTTACTTCTCGCGAAGCTAAAAACTGTTATTCTGGTATTTGACATCTTCGATAATACACGGTTCAACATAGCATGAAAAGATGAAAGAGAACAATATAACTTCGTACGTAGCCTACGACAGTGTAAATACGATTTTTCAGTTTATCAAGCATAACTTCGATAATACACGAGTCAATACAGAAAAAAACAAAGACAGAAAACAATAAAACTTTTTCTTTAACATTCGAAAATGCGAATGCGTTTTTTATGTTTTTGACAAAATTCACTTTTTTAGGTTCGACACTAGACAATATGCAAACATTGCATAATATGTGAATATTTTCACTAACCGTGAAGCTAAAAACTGTTATTCTGGTATTTGACATCTTCGATAATACACGATTCAATATAGCATGAAAAGATGAATCCGAACAATATAACGACGTGCTTAACCTACGAAAGTGTAAATACGATTTTTGAGTTGATTAAACATGCACGTTTCAAGGTTCGAAAGTAAACATTACTCAAACATTGCGTAGTATGTGAACATTTTTACTTCTCGTGATACTAAAAACAGTTATTCGCATATTGGATATTTTTGATAATACACGATTCAATATAGCATAAAAGGATGAAAGCGAGCAATAAAACGTTTTGTTTAACATACGAAAATGCGGATACGATTTTTAGGTTTTTGACAAAGTTCACTTTTTTAGGTTCGACACTAGATAATATGCAAACATTGCATAATATGTGAACATTTTTACTTCTCGCGAAGCTAAAAACTGTTATTCTGGTATTTGACATCTTCGATAATACACGATTCAATATAGCATGAAAAAATGAAACCGAACAATATAACTTCGTGCTTAACCTACGAAAGTGTAAATACGATTTTTAAGTTGATTAAACATGCACGTTTCAAGGTTCGAAACTAAACATTACTCAAACATTGTGTAGGATGTGAACATTTTTACTTCTCGTGATGCTAAAAACAGTTATTCGCATATTGGATATTTTTGATAATACACGATTCATTTTTTTAGGTTCGACACTAGACAATATACAATTATTGCATAATATCTGACAATTTTTACTTCCCGCGAAGCTAAAAACTGTTATTCTCATATTTGGCAACTTAGATAATACACAATTAAATAAAGCATGAAAAGATGAAACATAAAAATATCACTTCGTACTTAGCCAACGAAAGTGTAAATACGATTTTTCTGTTTATTAAGCATAACTTCGATAATACGCGATTCAATATAGAAAAAAACGAAGACAGCAAACAACAAAACTTTTTGTTGAACATACGAAAATGCGAATTCGATTTTTAGGTTTTTGACAAAATTCACTTTTTTAGGTTCGACACTAGACAATATACAAACATTATTCGCATATTTGATATTTTTGATAATACACGATTCAATATAGCATAAAAGAATAAAAGCGAACAATAAAACTTTTTGTTTAACTTACGAAAATGCGGATACGATTTTCAGGTTTTTTACATAATTCACTTTTTTAGGTTCGACACTAGACAATATGCAAACATTGCATAATATGTGAATATTTTCACTAACCGTGAAGCTAAGAACTGTTATTCTGTTATTTGACACCTTCGATAATACACGATTCAATATAGCATGAAAAGATGAAACCGAACAATATAACGTCGTGCTTAATCCACGAAAGTGTAAATACGATTTTTCAGTTTATTAAGCATGCACGTTTCAAGGTTCGAATCTAAACATTACTCAAACATTGCGTAGTATGTGAACATTTTTACTTCTCGTGATGCTAAAAACAGTTATTCGCATATTAGATATTTTTGATAATACACGATTCAATATAGCATAAAGGGATGAAAGCGAGCAATAAAACCTTTTGTTTAACATACGAAAATGCGGACACGATTTTTAGGTTTTTGACAAAATTTACTTTTTTAGGTTCGACACTAGACAATATGCAAACATTTCATAATATGTGAACATTTTTACTTCTCGCGAAGCTAAAAACTGTTATTCTGGTATTTGACATCTTCGATAATACACGGTTCAATATAGCATGAAAAGATGAATCCGAACAATATTACTTCGTGCTTAACCTACGAATGTATTATACGATTCTTAAGTTTATTAAGCATGCACGTTTCAAGGTTCGAAACTAAACATTACTCAAACATTGCGTAGTATGTGAACATTTTTACTTCTCGTGATACTAAAAACAGTTATTCGCATATTAGATATTTTTGATAATACACGATTTAATATAGCATAAAAGGATGAAAGCGAGCAATAAAACCTTTTGTTTAACATACGAGAATGCGGATACGATTTTTAGGTTTTTGACAAAATTTACTTTTTTAGGTTCGACACTAGACAATATGCAAACATTGCATAATATGTGAACATTTTTACTTCTCGCGAAGCTAAAAACTGTTATTCTGGTATTTGACATCATCGATAATACACGATTCAATATAGCATGAAAAGAGGAATCCGAACAATATTACTTCGTGCTTAACCTACGAAAGTATTATACGATTTTTAAGTTTATTAAGCATGCACGTTTCAAGGTTCGAAACTAAACATTACTCAAACATTGCGTAGTATGTGAACATTTTTATTTCTCGTGATACTAAAATCAGTTATTCGCATATTAGATATTTTTGATAATACACGATTCAATATAGCATAAAAGAATAAAAGCGAACAATAAAACTTTTTGTTTAACTTACGAAAATGCGGTTACGATTTTCAGGTGTTTTACATAATTCACTTTTTTAGGTTCGACACTAGACAATATGCAAACATTGCATAATATGTGAATATTTTCACTAACCGTGAAGCTAAGAACTGTTATTCTGTTATTTGACACCTTCGATAATACACGATTCAATATAGCATGAAAAGATGAAACCGAACAATAGAACTCCGTGCTCACTCCACGAAAGTGTAAATACGATTTTTCAGTTTATTAAGCATGCACGTTTCAAGGTTCGAAACTAAACATTACTCAAACATTGCGTAGTATGTGAACATTTTTACTTCTCGTGATGCTAAAAACAGTTATTCGCATATTTGATATTTTTGATAATACACGATTTAATATAGCATAAAAGGATGAAAGCGAGCAATAAAACATATTGTTTAACATACGAAAATGCGGATACGATTTTTTGGGTTTTTGACAAAATTCACTTTTTTATGTTCGACACTAGACAATATGCAAACATTGCATAATATGTGAACATTTTTACTTCTAGCGAAGCTAAAAACTGTTATTCTCATATTTGGCAACTTCGATAATACACAATTCAATACAGCATGAAAAGATAAATCCGAACAATATAACTTCGTACTTAGCCTTCGAAAGTGTAATTACGATTTTTCAGTTTATTAAGCATGCACGTTTCAACGTTCGAAACTAGACATTACTCAAACATTGCGTAGTATGTGAACATTTTTACTTCTCGTGAAGCTAAAAACAGTTATTCGCATATTGGATATTTTTGATAATACACGATTCAATATAGCATAAAAGGATGAAAGCGAGCAATAAAACCTTTTGTTTAACATACGAGAATGCGGATACGATTTTTAGGTTTTTTACATCATTCACATTTTATGGTTCGACACTAGACAATATGCAAACATTGCATAATATGTGAACTTTTTCACTTCTCGTGAAGCTAAAAACTGTAATTTTCATATTTGGCAACTTCGATAATACACAATTCAATACAGTATGAAAAGATAAATCCGAACAATATAACATCGTGCTTAACCTACGAAAGTGTAAATACGATTTTTCAGTTTATTAAGCATGCACGTTTCAACGTTCGAAACTAAACATTACTCAAACATTGCGTAGTATGTGAACATTTTTACTTCTAGTGATGCTAAAAACAGTTATTCGCATATTAGATATTTTTGATAATACAAGATTCAATATAGCATAAAGGGATGAAAGCGAGCAATAAAACCTTTTGTTTAACATACGAAAATGCGGACACGATTTTTAGGTTTTTGACAAAATTTACTTTTTTAGGTTCGAAACTAGACAATATGCAAACACTGCATAATATGTGAACATTTTTACTTCTCGCGAAGCTAAAATCTTTTTTTCTTGTATTTGTAATCTTCGATAATAAACGATTGTATATAGAATGAAAAGATTAAACAGAACAATTTAACTTCGTACTTAGCCTACGAAAGTGTAAATACGATTTTTCAGTTTATTAAGCATGCACGTTTCAGGTATCCAAACTAAACATTACTCAATCAGCGCGTAGTATGTGAACATTTTTACTTCTCGTGATGGTAAAAACGGTTATTCGCATATTGGATATTTTTGATAATACACGATTCAATATAGCATAAAAGGATGAAAGCGAGCAATAAAACTTTTTGTTTAATGTACGAAAATGCGGATACGATTTTTAGGTTTTTGACAAATTTCACTTTTTTAGGTTTGACACTAGACAATATGCAAACATTGCATAATATGTGAACATTTTTCTTCTCGCGAAGCTAAAATCTGTTATTCTGGTATTTGACATCTTCGATAATACACGATTCAATATAGCATGAAAAGAGGAATCCGAACAATATTACTTCGTGCTTAACCTACGAAAGTATTATACGATTTTTAAGTTTATTAAGCATGCACGTTTCAAGGTTCGAAACTAAACATTACTCAAACATTGCGTAGTATGTGAACATTTTTATTTCTCGTGAAGCTAAAAACAGTTATTCGCATATTTGATATTTTTGATAATACACGATTCAATATAGCATAAAAGGCTAAAAGCGAACAATAAAACTTTTTGTATAACATACGAAAATGCGGATTCGATTTTCAGGTTTTTTACATAATTCACATTTTTTGGTTCGACACTAGACAATATGCAAACATTGCATAATATGTGAATATTTTCACTAACCGTGAAGCTAAAAACTGTTATTCTGGTATTTGACATCTTCGATAATACACAATTCAATATAGCATGAAAAGGAGAAACCGAACAATATAACGTCGTGCTTAACCTACGAAAGTGTAAATTCGATTTTTCAGTTTATTAAGCATGCACGTTTCAAGGTTCGAATCTAAACATTACTCAAACTTTGCGTAGTATGTGATCATTTTTACTTCTCGTGATGCTAAAAACAGTTTTTCGCATATTTGATATATTTGATAATACACCATTCAATATAGCATAAAAGGATGAAAGCAAACAATAAATCTTTTTGTTTATCATACGAAAATGCGGATAGGATTTTTAGGTTTTTGACAAATTTCACTTTTTTAGGTTGGACACTAGACAATATGCAAACATTGCATAATATGTGAACATTTTTACTTCTCGCGAAGCTAAAAACTGTTATTCTGGTATTTGACATCTTCGAGAATACACGATTCAATATAGCATGAAAAGATGAAACCGAACAATATAACTTCGTACTTAGCCTACGAAAGTGTAAATACGATTTTTCAGTTTATTAAGCATGCACGTTTCAAGGTTCGAAACTAAACATTACTCAAACATTGCGTAGTATGTGAACATTTTTACTTCTCGTGATGCTAAAAACAGTTATTCGCATATTTGATATTTTTGATAATACACGATTTAATATAGCATAAAAGGATGAAAGCGAGCAATAAAACATTTTCTTTAACATACGAAAATGCGGATACGATTTTTAGGTTTTTGACAAATTTCACTTTTTTAGGTTCGACACTAGACAATATGCAAACATTGCATAATATGTGAACATTTTTACTTCTCGCGAAGCTAAAAACTGTTATTCTGGTATTTGACATCTTCGATAATACACGATTCAATATAGCATGAAAAGAGGAATCCGAACAATATTACTTCGTGCTTAACCTACGAAAGTATTATACGATTTTTAAGTTTATTAAGCATGCACGTTTCAAGGTTCGAAACTAAACATTACTCAAACATTGCGTAGTATGTGAACATTTTTATTTCTCGTGAAGCTAAAAACAGTTATTGGCATATTTGATATTTTTGATAATACACGATTCAATATAGCATAAAAGGATGAAAGCGAGCAATAAAACTTTTTTTTTATCATACGAAAATGCGGATACGATTTTTAGGTTTTTGACAAATTTCACTTTTTTAGGTTCGTCATTAGACAATATACAAACTTTGCATTATATGTGAACATTTTTACTTCTCGCGAAGCTAAAACCTGTTTTTCTGGTATTTGACATCTTCGATAATACACGATTCAATATAGCATGAAAAGATGAAACCGAACAATATAACTTCGTACTTAACCTACGAAAGTGTAAATACGATTTTTCAGTTTATTAAGCATGCACGTTTCAAGGTTCGAAACTAAACATTACTCAAACATTGCGTAGTATGTGAACATTTATACTTCTCGTGATGCTAAAAACAGTTATTCGCATATTGGATATTTTTGATAATACACGATTCAATATAGCATAAAAGGATGAAAGCGAGCAATAAAACCTTTTGTTTAACATACGAAAATGCCGATACGATTTTTAGGTTTTTGACAAATTTCACTTTTTTAGGTTCGACACTAGATAATATGCAAACATTGCATAATATGTGAACATTTTTACATCTCGCGAAGCTAAAAACTGTTATCCTGGTAATTGACATCTTCGATAATACACGATTCAATATAGCATGAAAAGATGAAACCGAACAATATAACTTCGTACTTAACCTGCGAAAGTGTAAATACGATTTTTAAGTTGATTAAACATGCACGTTTCAAGGTTCGAAAGTAAACATTACGCAAAAATTGCGTAGTATGTGAACATTTTTACTTCTCGTGATACTAAAAACAGTTATTCGCATATTTGATATTTTTGATAATACACGATTCAATATAGCATAAAAGGATGAAAGCGAGCAATAAAACATTTTGTTTAACATACGAAAATTCTGATACTATTTTTAGCATTTTGACAAAATTTACTTTATTAGGTTCGACACTAGACAATATTCAAACATTGCATTATATGTGAACATTTTTACTTCTCGCGAAGCTAAAAACTGTTATTCTAATATTTGACATATTCGATAATACACAATTCAATATAGCATGAAAAGATGAAACCGAACAATATAACGACGTGCTTAACCTACGAAAGTGTAAATACGATTTTTCAGTTTATCAAGCATGCACGTTTCAAGGTTAGAAACTAAACATTACTCAAACATTGCGTAGTATGTGAACATTTTTAAATCTCGTGATGCAAAAATCAGTTATAAGAATATAAGATATGTTTGATAATACACGATTCAATATAGCATAAAAGGATGAAAGCGAACAATAAAACTTTTTTTTTAACTTACGAAAATGCGGATACGATTTTTAGGTTTTTGACAAATTTCACTTTTTTAGGTTCGACACTAGACAATATGCAAACATTGCATTATATGTGAACATTTTTACTTCTCGCGAAGCTAATAACTGTTATTCTGGTATTTGACATCTTCGAAAATACACGATTCAATATTGCATGAAAAGATGAAACCGAACAATATAACTTCGTACTTAGCCTACGAAAGTGTAAATACGATTTTTCAGTTTATCAAGCATGCACGTTTCAAGGTTTGAAACTAAACATTACGCAAAAATTGCGTATTATGTGAACATTTTTACTTCTCGTGATACTAAAAAAAGGTATTCGCATATTTGATATTTTTGATAATACGCGATTCTATATAGCAGAAAAGGATGAAACCGAACAATAAAACTTTTTGTTTAACATACGAAAATGCGAATGCGATTTTTAGGTTTTTGACAAAATTCACTTTTTTAGGTTCGACACTAGACAATATACAAACATTGCATTATATGTTAACATTTTTACTTCTCGCGAAGCTAAAAACTGTTATTCTCATATTTGGCATCTTCGATAATACACAATTCAATATAGCATGAAAAGATGAAACCGAACAATATAACGACGTGCTTAACCTACGAAAGTGTAAATACGATTTTTCAGTTTATCAAGCATGCACGTTTCAAGGTTTGAAACTAAACATTACGCAAAAATTGCGTATTATGTGAACATTTTTACTTCTAGTGATACTAAAAACAGTTATTCGCATATTTGATATTTTTGATAATACACGATTCAATATAGCATAAAAGGATGAAAGCGAGCAATAAAACCTTTTGTTTAACATACGAAAATGCGGATACGATTTTTAGGTTTTTGACTAATTTCACTTTTTAGGTTCGACACTAGACAATATGCAAACATTGCATAATATGTGAACATTTTTACATCTCGCGAAGCTAAAAACTGTTATTCTGGTATTTGACATCTTCGATAATACACGATTCAATATAGCATGAAAAAATGAAACCGAACAATATAACTTCGTGCTTAAACTACGAAAGTGTAAATACGATTTTTAAGTTGATTAAACATGCACGTTTCAAGTTTCGAAACTAAACATTACTCAAACATTGCGTAGTATGTGAACATTTTTACTTCTCGTGATACTAAAAACAGTTATTCGCATATTGGATATTTTTGATAATACACGATTCAATATAGCATAAAAGGATGAAAGCGAGCAATAAAACCTTTTGTTTAACATACGAAAATGCGGATACGATTTTTAGGTTTTTGACTAATTTCACTTTTTAGGTTCGACACTAGACAATATGCAAACATTGCATAATATGTGAACATTTTTACATCTCGCGAAGCTAAAAGCTGTTATTCTGGTATTTGACATCTTCGATAATACACGATTCAATATAGCATGAAAAAATGAAACCGAACAATATAACTTCGTGCTTAACCTACGAAAGTGTAAATACGATTTTTAAGTTGATTAAACATGCACGTTTCAAGGTTCGAAAGTAAACATTACTCAAACATTGCGTAGTATGTGAACATTTTTACTTCTCGTGATGCTAAAAACAGTTATTCGCATATTTGATATTTTTGATAATACACGATTTAATATAGCATAAAAGGATGAAAGCGAGCAATAAAACTTTTTGTTTAACATACGAAAATGCGAATGCGATTTTTAGGTTTTTGACAAAATTTACTTTTTTAGGTTCGACACTAGACAATATACAAACATTGCATTATATGTGAACATTTTTACTTCTCGCGAAGCTAAAAACTGTTATTCTGGTATTTGACATCTTCGATAATACACGATTCAATATAGCATGAAAAGATGAAACCGAACAATATAACGACGTGCTTAACCTACGAAAGTGTAAATACGATTTTTCAGTTTATCAAGCATGCACGTTTCAATGTACGAAACTAAACATTACTCAAAAATTGCGTATTATGTGAACATTTTTAAATCTCGTGATGCTAAAATCACTTATTCGCATATTGGATATTTTTGATAATACATGATTCAATATAGCATAAAAGGATGAAAGCGAGCAATAAAACTTTTTGTTTAACGTACGAAAATGCGGATACGATTTTTAGGTTTTTGACAAATTTCACTTTTTTAGGTTTGACACTAGACAATATGCAAACATTGCGTAGTATGTGAACATTTTTACTTCTCGCGAAGCTAAAAACTGTTATTCTGGTATTTGACATCTTCGATAATACACGATTCAATATAGCATGAAAAGATGAAACCGAACAATATAACGACGTGCTTAACCTACGAAAGTGTAAATACGATTTTTCAGTTTATCAAGCATGCACGTTTCAAGGTTTGAAACTAAACATTACGCAAAAATTGCGTATTATGTGAACATTTTTACTTCTCGTGATACTAAAAACAGTTATTCGCATATTGGATATTTTTGATAATACACGATTCATTATAGCATAAAAGGATGAAAGCGAGCAATAAAACCTTTTGTTTAACATACGAAAATGCGGATACGATTTTTAGGTTTTTGACAAAATTCACATTTTAGGTTCGACACTAGACAATATGCAAACATTGCATAATATGTGAACATTTTTACATCTCGCGAAGCTAAAAACTGTTATTCTGGTATTTGACATCTTCGATAATAAACGATTCAATATAGCATGAAAACATGAAACCGAACAATATAAATTCGTACTTAAACTACGAAAGTGTAAATACTATTTTTCAGTTTATTAAAAATGCACTTTTCAAGGTTTGAAACTAAACATTACGCAAAAATTGCGTATTATGTGAACATTTTTACTTCTCGTGATACTAAAAAAAGGTATTCGCATATTTGATATTTTTGATAATACGCGATTCAATATAGCAGAAAAGGATGAAACCGAACAATAAAACTTTTTGTTTAACATACGAAAATGCGAATGCGATTTTTAGGTTTTTGACAAAATTCACTTTTTAGGTTCGACACTAGACAATATGCAAACATTGCATAATATGTGAACATTTTTACATCTCGCGAAGCTAAAAGCTGTTATTCTGGTATTTGACATCTTCGATAATACACGATTCAATATAGCATGAAAAAATGAAACCGAACAATATAACTTCGTGCTTAACCTACGAAAGTGTAAATACGATTTTTAAGTTGATTAAACATGCACGTTTCAAGGTTCGAAACTAAACATTACGCAAAAATTGCGTATTATGTGAACATTTTTACTTCTAGTGATACTAAAAACAGTTATTCGCATATTTGATATTTTTGATAATACACGATTCAATATAGCATAAAAGGATGAAACCGAACAATAAAACTTTTTGTTTAACATACGAAAATGCGAATGCGATTTTTAGGTTTTTGACAAAATTTACTTTTTTAGGTTCGACACTAGACAATATACAAACATTGCATTATATGTGAACATTTTTACTTCTCGCGAAGCTAAAAACTGTTATTCTGGTATTTGACATCTTCGATAATACACGATTCAATATAGCATGAAAAGATGAAACCGAACAATATAACGACGTGCTTAACCTACGAAAGTGTAAATACGATTTTTCAGTTTATCAAGCATGCACGTTTCAAGGTTTGAAACTAAACATTACGCAAAAATTGCGTATTATGTGAACATTTTTAAATCTCGTGATGCTAAAATCACTTATTCGCATATTGGATATTTTTGATAATACATGATTCAATATAGCATAAAAGGATGAAACCGAACAATAAAACTTTTTGTTTAACATACGAAAATGCGAATGCGATTTTTAGGTTTTTGACAAATTTCACTTTTTTAGGTTCGACACTAGACAATATGCAAACATTGCATAATATGTGAACATTTTTACTTCTCGCGAAGCTAAAAACTGTTATTCTGGTATTTGGCATCTTCGAGAATACACGATTCAATATAGCATGAAAAGATGAAACCGAACAATATACCTTCGTACTTAGCCTACGAAAGTGTAAATACGATTTTTCAGTTTATCAAGCATGCACGTTTCAAGGATTGAAACTAAACATTACGCAAAAATTGCGTATTATGTGAACATTTTTACTTCTCGTGATACTAAAAACAGTTATTCGCATATTTGATATTTTTGATAATACACGATTCTATATAGCATAAAAGGATGGAAGCGAGCAATGAAACGTTTTGTTTAAAATACGAAAATGCGGATACGATTTTTAGGTTTTTGACAAAATTTACTTTTTTAGGTTCGACACTAGACAATATACAAACATTGCATTATATGTGAATATTTTTACTTCTCGCGAAGCTAAAAACTGTTATTCTGGTATTTGACATCTTCGAGAATACACGATTCAGTATAGCATGAAAAGAGGAATCCGAACAATATTACTTCGTGCTTAACCTACGAAAGTATTATACGATTTTTAAGTTTATTAAGCATGCACGTTTCAAGGTTCGAAACTAAACATTACTCAAACATTGCGTAGTATGTGAACATTTTTACTTCTCGTGATGCTAAAAACAGTTATTCGCATATTTGATATTTTTGATAATACGAGATTCAATATAGCATAAAAGAATGAAAGCGAAGAATAAAACTTTTTGTTTAACTTACGAAAATGCGGATACGATTTTCAGGTTTTTTACATAATTCACTTTTTTAGGTTCGACACTAGACAATATGCAAACATTGCATTATATGTGAACATTTTTACTTCTCGCGAACCTAAAAACTCTAATAATGAAAGTTGACATCTTAGATAATAAACGTTTCAATATAGCATGAAAAGATGAATCCGAACAATATTACTTCGTGCTTCACCTACGAAAGTATAATGCGATTTTTAAGTTTATTAAGCATGCACGTTTCAAGGTTCGAAACTAAACATTACTCAAACATTGCGTAGTGTGGGAACATTTTTACTTCAGGTGATGCTAAAAACAGTTATTCGCATATTTGATATTTTTGATAATACACGATTCAATATAGCATAAAAGAATAAAAGCGAACAATAAAACTTTTTGTTTAACTTACGAAAAAGCGGATACGATTTTCAGGTTTCTTACATAATTCACTTTTTTAGGTTCGACACTAGACAATATGCAAACATTGCATTATATGTGAACATTTTTACTTCTGGCGAAGCTAAATACTGTTTTTCTGTTATTTGTAATCTTCGATAATTCACGATTCAATATAGCATGAAAAGATGAAACCGAACAATATAACGTCTTGCTTAATCCACGAAAGTGTAAATACGATTTTTCAGTTTATTAAGCATGCGCGTTTCAAGGTTCGAATCTAAACATTACTCAAACATTGCGTAGTATGTGAACATTTTTACTTCTCGTGATGCTAAAAACAGTTATTTGCATTTTGGATATTTTTGTTAATACACGATTCAATATAGCATAAAACGACGAAAGCTAACAATAAACCCTTTTGTTTAACATACGAAAATGCGTATACGATTTTTAGGTTTTTGACAAAATTCACATTTTTAGTTTCGACACTAGACAATATGCAAACGTTGCATAATATGTGAACATTTTTACTTCTAGCGAAGCTAAAATCTATTATTCTCATATTTGGCAACTTCGATAATACACAATTCAATACAACATGAAAAGATAAATCCGAACAATGTTACTTCGTGCTTAACCTACGAAAGTATAATGCGATTTTTAAGTTTATTAAGCCTGCACGTTTCAAGGTTCGAAACTAGACATTACTCAAACATTGCGTAGTATGTGAACATTTTTACTTCTCGTGAAGCAAAAAACAGTTATTCGCATATTGGATATTTTTGATAATACACGATTCAATATAGCATAAAAGGATGAAAGCGAGCAATAAAACCTTTTGTTTAACATACGAAAATGCGGATACGATTTTTAGGTTTATGACAAAATTTACTTTTTTAGGTTCAACACTAGACAATATGCAAACATTGCATAATATGTGAACATTTTTACTTCTCGCGAAGCTAAAAACTGTTATTCTGGTATTTGACATCATCGATAATACACGATTCAGTATAGCATGAAAAGATGAATCCGAACAATGTTACTTCGTGCTTAACCTACGAAAGTATAATGCGATTTTTAAGTTTATTAAGCATGCGCGTTTCAAGGTTCGAATCTAAACATTACTCAAACATTGCGTAGTATGTGAACATTTTTACTTCCCGTGATGCTAATAACAGTTATTCGCATATTGGATATTTTTGATAATACACGATTCAATATAGCATAAAACGATGAAAGCGAACAATAAAACGTTTTGTTGAACATACGAAAATGCGGATACGATTTTTAGGTTTTTGACAAATTTCACTTTTTTAGGTTCGACACTAGACAATATGCAAACATTGCATAATATGTGAACATTTTTACTTCTCGCGAAGCTAAAAACTGTTATTCTGGTATTTGACATCTTCGATAATACACGGTTCAATATAGCATTAAAAGATGAATCCGAACAATATTACTTCGTGCTTCACCTACGAAAGTATAATGCGATTTTTAAGTTTATTAAGCATGCACGGTTCAAGGTTCGAAACTAAACATTACTCAAACATTGCGTAGTATGTGAACATTTTTACTTCTCGTGATACTAAAATCAGTTATTCGCATATTAGATATTTTTGATAATACACGATTCAATATAGCATAAAGGGATGAAAGCGAGCAATAAAACCTTTTGTTTAACATACGAAAATGCGGACACGATTTTTAGGTTTATGACAAAATTTACTTTTTTAGGTTCAACACTAGACAATATGCAAACATTGCATAATATGTGAACATTTTTACTTCTCGCGAAGCTAAAAACTGTTATTCTGGTATTTGACATCATCGATAATACACGATTCAGTATAGCATGAAAAGATGAATCCGAACAATGTTACTTCGTGCTTAACCTACGAAAGTATTATACGATTTTTAAGTTTATTAAGCATGCACGTTTCAAGGTTCGAAACTAAACATTACTCAAACATTGCGTAGTAAGTGAACATTTTTATTTCTCGTGAAGCTAAAAACAGTTATTCGCATATTGGATATTTTTGATAATACACGATTCAATATAGCATAAAAGGATGAAAGCGAGCAATAAAACCTTTTGTTTAACATACGAGAATGCGGATACGATTTTTAGGTTTTTGACAAAATTTACATTTTTAGTTTCGACACTAGACAATATGCAAACGTTGCATAATATGTGAACATTTTTACTTCTAGCGAAGCTAAAATCTATTATTCTCATATTTGGCAACTTCGATAATACACAATTCAATACAACATGAAAAGATAAATCCGAACAATATTACCTCGTGCTTAAGCTACGAAAGTGTAAATACGATTTTTCAGTTTATTAGGCATGCGCGTTTCAGGTATCCAAACTAAACATTACTCAATCAGCGCGTAGTAGGTGAACATTTTTATTTCTCGTGATGCTAAAAACGGTTATTCGCATATTGGATATTTTTGATAATACACGATTCAATATAGCATAAAAGGATGAAAGCGAACAATAAAACTTTTTTTTTAACTTACGAAAATGCGGATACGATTTTTAGGTTTTTGACAAATTTCACTTTTTTAGGTTTGACACTAGACAATATGCAAACATTGCATAATATGTGAACATTTTTACTTCTCGCGAAGCTACAAACTGTTATTCTGGTATTTGACATCTTCGAGAATACACGATTCAGTATAGCATGAAAAGATGAATCCGAACAATATTATTTCGTGCTTAACCTACGAAAGTATAATGCGATTTTTAAGTTTATTAAGCATGCACGTTTCAAGGTTCGAAACTAAACATTACTCAAACATTGCGTAGTATGTGAACATTTTTACTTCTCGTGATACTAAAAACGGTTATTCGCAGATTGGATATTTTTGATAATACACGATTCAATATAGCATAAAAGGATGAAAGCGAGCAATAAAACCTTTTGTTTAACATACGAAAATGCGGATACGATTTTTAGGTTTTTGACAAATTTCACTTTTTTAGGTTCGACACTATATAATATGCAAACGTTGCATAATATGTGAACATTTTTACTTCTAGCGAAGCTAAAATCTATTATTCTCATATTTGGCAACTTCGATAATACACAATTCAATACAGCATGAAAAGATAAATCCGAACAATATTACCTCGAGCTTAACCTACGAAACTGTAAATACGATTTTTCAGTTTATTAAGCATGCACGTTTCAGGCATCCAAACTAAACATTACTCAATCCACGCGTAGTATGTGAACATTTTTACTTCTCGTGATGTTAAAAACGGTTATTCGCATATTGGATATTTTTGATAATACACGATTCATTATAGCATAAAAGGATGAAAGCGAGCAATGAAACCTTTTGTTTAACATACGAAAATGCGGATACGATTTTTAGGTTTTTGACTAATTTCACTTTTTAGGTTCGACACTAGACAATATACAAACATTGCATTATATGTGAACATTTTTACTTCTCGCGAAGCTAAAAACTGTTATTCTGGTATTTTACATCTTCGATAATACACGATTCAATATAGCATGAAAAGATGAAACCGAACAATATAACGACGTGCTTAACCTACGAAAGTGAAAATACGATTTTTAAGTTTATCAAGCATGCACGTTTCAAGGTTTGAAACTAAAGATTACTCAAAAATTTCTAAGTATGTGAAGATTTTTAAATCTCGTGATGCTAAAATCACTTATTCGCATATTGGATATTTTTGATAATACACGATTCAATATAGCATAAAAGGATGAAAGCGAACAATAAAACTTTTTTTTTAACTTACGAAAATGCGGATACGATTTTTAGGTTTTTGACAAATTTCACTTTTTTAGGTTCCACACTAGACAATATGCAAACATTGCATAATATGTGAACATTTTTACTTCTCGCGGAGCTAAAAACTGTTATTCTGGTATATGACATCTTCGATAATACACGATTCAATATGGCATGAAAAGGAGAAACCGAACAATAAACTTCGTTCTTAACCTACGAAAGTGTAAATACGATTTTTCAGTTTATTAAGCATACCTTAGATAATACACGATTCAATATAGTTAAAAACAAAGACAGCAAACAATAAAACTTTTTGTTTAACAGACGAAAATGCGGATACGATTTTAAGGATTTTGACAAAATTCACTTTTTTAGATTCGACACTAGACAATATGCAAACATTGCATAATATGTGAATATTTTCACTAACCGTGAAGCTAAAAACTGTTATTCTGGTATTTGACATCTTCGATAATACACGATTCAATATAGCATGAAAAGATGAAACCGAACAATATAACGACGTGCTTAACCTATGAAAGTGTAAATACGATTTTTCAGTTTATTAAGCATGCACGTTTCAAGGTTCGAAACTAAACATTACTCAAACATTGCGTAGTGTGTGAACATTTTTACTTCTCGTGATGCTAAAAACAGTTATTCGCATATTTGATATTTTTGATAATACACGATTCAATATAGCATAAAAGAATAAAAGCGAACAATAAAACTTTTTGTTTAACATACGAAAATGCGGATTCGATTTTCAGGTTTTTTACATTATTCACATTTTTTGGTTCGACACTAGACAATATGCAAACAATGCATAATATGTGAATATTTTCACTAACCGTGAAGCTAAGAACTGTTATTCTGGTATTTGACATCTTCGATAATACACGATTGAATATAGCATGAAAAGATGAACTCCGAACAATATAACGTCGTGCTTAACCTACGAAAGTGTACATACGATTTTTCAGTTTATTAAGCATGCACGTTCCAAGGTTCGAATCTAAACATTACTCAAACATTGCGTAGTATGTGAACATTTTTATTTCTCGTGTAGCTAAAAACAGTTATTCGCATATTTGATATTTTTGATAATACACGATTCAATATAGCATAAAAGGATGAAAGCGAGCAATAAAACCTTTTGTTTAACATACGAAAATGCGGATACGATTTTTAGGTTTTTGACAAATTTCACTTTTTTAGGTTCGACACTATATAATATGCAAACATTGCATAATATGTGAACATTTTTACTTCTCGTGATGCTAAAAACAGTTATTCTGGTATTTGACATCTTCTATAATACACGATTCAATATATCATGAAAAGAGGAATCCGAACAATATTACTTCGTGCTTAACCTACGAAAGTATTATACGATTTTTAAGTTTATTAAGCATGCACGTTTCAAGGTTCGAAACTAAACATTACTCAAACATTGCGTAGTATGTGAACATTTTTATTTCTCGTGAAGCTAAAAACAGTTATTCGCATATTTGATATTTTTGATAATACACGATTCAATATAGCATAAAGGGATGAAAGCGAGCAATAAAACTTTTTGTTTAACATACGAAAATGCGAATACGATTTTTAGGTTTTTGACAAAATTCTCTTTTTTAGGTTCGACACTAGACAATATGCAAACATTGCATTATATGTGAACATTTTTACTTCTGGCGAAGCTAAAAACTGTTTTTCTGGTATTTGTCATCTTCGATAATACACGATTCAATATAGCATGAAAAGATGAAACCGAACAATATAACGTCGTGCTTAACCTACGAAAGTGTGAATACGATTTTTAAGTTTATTAAGCATGCACGTTTCAAGGTTCGAAACTAAACATTACTCAAACATTGTGTAGTATGTGAACATTTTTACTTCTCTTGATGCTAAAAACAGTTATTCGCATATTTGATATTTTTGATAATACACGATTTAATATGGCATAAAAGGATGAAAGCGAGCAATAAAACATTTTGTTTGACATACGAAAATGCGGATACGATTTTTACGTTTTTGACAAATTTCACTTTTTAAGGTTCGACACTAGACAATATGCAAACATTGCATTACATGTGAACATTTTTACTTCTCGCGAAGCTAAAAACTGTTATTATGGTATTTGACAACATCGATAATACACGATTCAATATAGAATGAAAAGATGAATCCGAACAATATTACTTCGTGCTGAACCTACGAAAGTATTATAAGATTTTTAAGTTTATTAAGCATGCACGTTTCAAGGTTCGAAACTAAACATTACTCACACAGTGCGTAGTATGTGAACATTTTTACTTCTCGTGATGCTAAAAACAGTTATTGGCATTTTTGATATTTTTGATAATACACGATTCAATATAGTATAAAAGGATGAAAGCGAGCAATAAAACTTTTTGTTTAACGTACGAAAATGCGGATACGATTTTTAGGTTTTTGACAAATTTCACTTTTTTAGGTTTGACACTAGACAATATGCAAACATTGCATAATATGTGAACATTTTTCTTCTCGCGAAAATAAAAACTGTTATTCTGGTATTTGACATCTTCGAGAATACACGATTCAATATAGCATGAAAAGATGAAACCGAACAATATAACTTCGTACTTAGCCTACGAAAGTGTAAATACGATTCTTCAGTTAATTAAGCATGCACGTTTCAAGGTTCGAAACTAAACATTACTCAAACATTGCATAGTATGTTATCATTTTTACTTCTCGTGATACTAAAAACAGTTATTCGCATATTGGATATTTTTGATAATACGCGATTCAATATAGCATGAAAGGATGAATGCCAGCAATAAAACCTTTTGTTTAACATACGAAAGTGCGGATACGATTTTTAGGTTTTTGACAAAATTTACTTTTTAGGTTCGACACTAGACAATATGCAAACGTTGCATAATATGTGAACATTTTTACTTCTAGCGAAGCTACAATCTATTATTCTCATATTTGGAAACTTCGATAATACACAATTCAATACAGCATGAAAAGATAAATCCGAACAATATTACCTCGTGCTTAACCTACGAAAGTGTAAAAACGATTTTTCAGTTTATTAGGCATGCACGTTTCAGGTATCCAAACTGAACATTACTCAATCAGCGCGTAGTATGTGAACATTTTTACTTCTCGTGATGCTAAAAACGGTTATTCGCATATTGGATATTTTTAATAATACACGATTCAATATAGCATAAAAGGATGAAAGCGAGCAATAAAACTTTTTGTTTAACGTACGAAAATGCGAATACGATTTTTAGGTTTTTGACAAATTTCACTTTTTTAGGTTTGACACTAGACAATATGCAAACATTGCATAATATGTGAATATTTTTACTTCTCGCGAAGCTAAAAACTGTTATTCTGGTATTTGACATCTTCGATAATACACGATTCAATATAGCATGAAAAGAGGAATCCGAACAATATTACTTCGTGCTTAACCTACGAAAGTATTATACGATTTTTAAGTTTATTAAGCATGCACGTTTCAAGGTTCGAAACTAAACATTACTCAAACATTGCGTAGTATGTGAACATTTTTACTTCTCGTGATGCTAAAAACAGTTATTCGCATATTAGATATTTTTGATAATACACGATTCAATATGGCATAAAAGGCTGAAAGCGAACAATAAAACTTTTTGTTTAACTTACGAAAATGCGGAGTCGATTTTCAGGTTTTTTACATAATTCACATTTTTTGGTTCGACACTAGACAATATGCAAACATTGCATTATATGTGAACATTTTTACTTCTCGCGAAGCTAAAAACTGTTATTCTGGTATTTGACATCTTCGATAATACACGGTTCAATATAGCATGAAAAGATGAATCCGAACAATATTACTTCGTGCTTAACCTACGAATGTAAATACGATTTTTAAATTGATTAAACATGCACGTTTCAAGGTTCGAAACTAAACATTACTCAAACATTGGGTAGTATGTGAACATTTTTATTTCTCGTGAAGCTAAAAACAGTTATTGGCATATTTGATATTTTTGATAATACACGATTCAATATAGCATAAAAGGATGAAAGCGAGCAATAAAACATTTTGTTTAACATACGAAAATGCGGATACGATTTTTAGGTTTTTGACAAAATTCACTTTTTTAGGTTCGACACTAGACAATATGCAAACATTGCATAATATGTGAATATTTTCACTAACCGTGAAGCTAAAAACTGTTATTCTGGTATTTGACATCTTCGATAATACACGATTCAATATAGCATGAAAAGATGTAACCGAACTATATAACGAGGTGCTTAACCTATGAAAGTGTAAATACGATTTTTCTGTTCATTAAGCATGCACGTTTCAAGGTTCGAAACTAAACATTACTGAAATATTGCGTAGTATGTGAACATTTTTCCTTCTTGTGAAGCTAATAACTGTTATTCGCATATTTGATATTTTTGATAATACACGATTCAATATAGCATAAAAGGATGAAAGCGAACAATAAAACTTTTTGTTTAACATACGAAAATGCGGATTCGATTTTCAGGTTTTTTACATAATTCACTTTTTTAGGTTCGACACTAGACAATATGCAAACATTGCATAATATGTGAATATTTTCTCTAACCGTGATGCTAATAACTGTTATTCTCGTATTTGTCATCTTCGATAATACACGATTCGATATAGCATGAAAAGATGAAACCGAACAATATAACGTCGTGCTTAACCTACGAAAGTGTGAATACGATTTTTCAGTTTATTAAGCATGCACGTTTCAAGGTTCGAAACTAAACATTACTCAAACATTGCGTAGTATGTGAACATTTTTACTTCTCGTGATGCTAAAAACAGTTATTCGCATATTTGATATTTTTGATAATACACGATTCAATATAGCATAAAAGGATGAAAGCGAGCAATAAAACATATTGTTTAACATACGAAAATGCGGATACGATTTTTTGGGTTTTTGACAAATTTCACTTTTTTAGGTTTGACACTAGACAATATGCAAACATTGCATTATATGTGAACATTTTTACTTCTCGCGAAGCTAAAATCTGTTATTCTGGTATTTGACATCTTCGATAATACACGATTCAATATAGCATGAAAAGATGAATCCGAACAATATTACTTCGTGCTTAACCTACGAAAGTATTATACGATTTTTAAGTTTATTAAGCATGCACGTTTCAAGGTTCGAAACTAAACATTACTCAAACATTGCGTAGTATGTGAACATTTTTATTTCTCGTGAAGCTAAAAACAGTTATTCGCATATTTGATATTTTTGATAATACGCGATTCAATATAGCATAAAAGAATGAAAGCGAAGAATAAAACTTTTTGTTTAACTTACGAAAATGCGGATACGATTTTCAGGTTTTTTACATAATTCACTTTTTTAGGTTCGACACTAGACAATATCCAAACATTGCATTATATGTGAACATTTTTACTTCTCGCGAAGCTAAAAACTGTTATTCTGGTATTTGACATCTTCGATAATACATGATTCAATATAGCATGAAAAAATGAAACCGAACAATATAACTTCGTGCTTAACCTACGAAAGTGTAAATACGATTTTTAAATTGATTAAACATGCATGTTTCAAGGTTCGAAACTAGACATTACTCAAACATTGCGTAGTATGTGAACATTTTTACTTCTCGTGAAGCAAAAAACAGTTATTCGCATATTGGATATTTTTGATAATACACGATTCAATATAGCATAAAAGGATGAAAGCGAGCAATAAAACCTTTTGTTTAACATACGAAAATGCGGATACGATTTTTAGGTTTTTGACAAATTTCACTTTTTTAGGTTCGACACTAGACAATATGCAAACATTGCATAATATGTGAATATTTTCACTAACCGTGAAGCTAAAAACTGTTATTCTGGTATTTGACATCTTCGATAATACACGATTCAATATAGCATGAAAAGATGAAATCGAACAATATAACGACGTGCTTAACTTACGAAAATGTAAATACGATTTTTCTGTTCATTAAGCATGCACGTTTCAAGGTTCGAAACTAAACATTACTGAAATATTGCGTAGTATGTGAACATTTTTCCTTCTTGTGAAGCTAATAACTGTTACTCGCATATTTGATATGTTTGATAATACACGATTCAATATAGCAAAAAACGAAAAAAGCAAACAATAAAACTTTTTGTATAAAAAACGAAAATGCGGATACGATTTTCAGGTTTTTTACATAATTCACTTTTTTAGGTTCGACACTAGACAATATGCAAACATTGCATAATATGTGAATATTTTCTCTAACCGTGAAGCTAAGAACTGTTATTCTCGTATTTGTCATCTTCGATAATACACGATTCGATATAGCATGAAAAGATGAAACCGAACAATATAACGTCGTGCTTAACCTACGAAAGTGTAAATACGATTTTTCAGTTTATTAAGCATGCACGTTTCAACGTTCGAAACTAAACATTACTCAAACATTGCGTAGTATGTGAACATTTTTACTTCTCGTGAAGCTAAAAACAGTTATTCGCATATTGGATATTTTTGATAATACACGATTCAATATAGCATAAAAGGATGAAAGCGAGCAATAAAACCTTTTGTTTAACATACGAAAATGCGGATACGATTTTTAGGTTTTTGACAAATTTCACTTTTTTAGGTTCGACACTATATAATATGCAAACATTGCATAATATGTGAACATTTTTACTTCTAGCGAAGCTAAAAACTGTTATTCTGGTATTTGACATCTTCGATAATACACGATACAATATAGCATGAAAAGAGGAATCCGAACAATATTACTTCGTGCTTAACCTACGAAAGTATTATACGATTTTTAAGTTTATTAAGCATGCACGTTTCAAGGTTCGAAACTAAACATTACTCAAACATTGCGTAGTATGTGAACATTTTTATTTCTCGTGAAGCTAAAATCAGTTATTCGCATATTGGATATTTTTGATAATACACGATTCAATATAGCATAAAGGGATGAAAGCGAGCAATAAAACCTTTTGTTTAACATACGAAAATGCGGACACGATTTTTAGGTTTTTGACAAAATTCTCTTTTTTAGGTTCGACACTAGACAATATGCAAACATTGCATTATATGTGAACATTTTTACTTCTGGCGAAGCTAAAAACTGTTTTTCTGGTATTTGTCATCTTCGATAATACACGATTCAATATAGCATGAAAAGATGAAACCGAACAATATAACTTCGTACTAAACCTACGAAAGTGTAAATACGATTTTTAAGATGATTAGACATGCACGTTTCAAGGTTCGAAACTAAACATTACTCAAACATTGTGTAGTATGTGAACATTTTTACTTCTCTTGATGCTAAAAACAGTTATTCGCATATTGGATATTTTTGATAATACACGATTCAATATAGCATAAAAGGATGAAAGCGAGCAATAAAACCTTTTGTTTAACGTACGAATATGCGGATACGATTTTTAGGTTTTTGACAAATTTCACTTTTTTAGGTTTGACACTAGACAATATGCAAACATTGCATAATATGTGAACATTTTTACTTCTCGCGAAAATAAAAACTGTTATTCTGGTATTTGACATCTTCGAGAATACACGATTCAATATAGCATGAAAAGATGAAACCGAACAATATAACTTCGTACTTAGCCTACGAAAGTGTAAATACGATTTTTCAGTTTATTAAGCATTCATGTTTCAAGGTTCGAAACTAAACATTGCTCAAACATTGCGTAGTATGTAAAAAATTTTACTTCTCGTGATTCTAAAAAAAGTTATTCGCTAATATTATATTTTTTATAATACACGATTCAATATAGCATGAAAGGATGAATGCGAGCAATAAAACCTTTTGTTTAACATACGAAAGTGCGGATACGATTTTTAGGTTTTTGACAAAATTTACTTTTTTAGGTTCGACACTAGACAATATGCAAACGTTGCATAATATGTGAACATTTTTACTTCTAGCGAAGCTACAATCTATTATTCTCATATTTGGCAACTTCGATAATACACAATTCAATACAGCATGAAAAGATAAATCCGAACAATATTACCTCGAGCTTAACCTACGAAACTGTAAATACGATTTTTCAGTTTATTAAGAATGCACGTTTCAGGCATCCAAACTAAACATTACTCAAAAATTGCGTAGTTTGTGAACATTTTTACTTCTCGTGATGCTAAAAACAGTTATTCGCATATTTTATATTTTTGATATTACACGATTCAATATAGCATAACAGGATGAAAGCGAGCAATAAAACCTTCTGTTTAACATACGAAAATGCGGATACGATTTTTAGGTTTTTGACTAATTTCACTTTTTAAGGTTCGACACTAGACAATATGCAAACATTGCATTATATGTGAACATTTTTACTTCTCGCGATGCTAATAACTGTTATTCTGGTATTTGTCATCTTCGATAATACACGATTCAATATAGCATGAAAAGATGAAACCGAACAATATAACGTCGTGCTTAACCTACGAAAGTGTGAATACGATTTTTAAGTTGATTAAACATGCATGTTTCAAGGTTCGAATCTAAACATTACTCAAACATTGCGTAGTATGTGAACATTTTTACTTCTCGTGATGCTAAAAACAGTTATTCGCATATTTGATATTTTTGATAATACACGATTTAATATAGCATAAAAGGATGAAAGCGAGCAATAAAACATTTTGTTTAACATACGAAAATGCGGATACGATTTTTAGTTTTCTGACATAACTCACTTTTTAAGGTTCGACACTAGACAATATGCAAACAGTGCATTATATGTGAACATTTTTACTTCTCGCGAAACTAAAAACTGTTATTCTGGTATTTGACATCTTCGAGAATACACGATTCAATATAGCATGAAAAGATGAAACCGAACAATATAACTTCGTGCTTAACCTACGAAGGTGTAAATACGATTTTTAAGATGATTAGACATGCACGTTTCAAGGTTCGAAACTAAACATTACTCAAACATTGTGTAGTATGTGAACATTTTTACTTCTCTTGATGCTAAAAACAGTTATTCGCATATTGGATATTTTTGATAATACACGATTCAATATAGCATAACAGGATGAAAGCGAGCAATAAAACCTTCTGTTTAACATACGAAAATGCGGATACGATTTTTAGGTTTTTGACTAATTTCACTTTTTAGGTTCGACACTAGACAATATGCAAACATTGCATAATATGTGAATATTTTTACATCTCGCGAAGCTAAAAACTGTTATTCTGGTATTTGACATCTTCGATAATACACGATTCAATATAGCATGAAAAAATGAAACCGAACAATATAACTTCGTGCTTAACCTACGAAAGTGTAAATACGATTTTTAAGTTGATTAAACATGCATGTTTCAAGGTTCGAATCTAAACATTACTCAAACATTGCGTAGTATGTGAACATTTTTACTTCTCGTGATACTAAAAACAGTTATTCGCATATTGGATATTTTTGAAAATACACGATTCAACATAGCATAACAGGATGAAAGCGAGCAATAAAACCTTTTGTTTAACATACGAAAATGCGGATACGATTTTTAGGTTTTTGACTAATTTCACTTTTTAGGTTCGACACTAGACAATATGCAAACATTGCATAATATGTGAACATTTTTACATCTCGCGAAGCTAAAAACTGTTATTCTGGTATTTGACATCTTCGATAATACACGATTCAATATAGCATGAAAAAATGCAACCGAACAATATAACTTCGTGCTTAACCTACGAAAGTGTAAATACGATTTTTAAGTTGATTAAACATGCACGTTTCAAGGTTCGAAAGTAAACATTACTCAAACATTGCGTAGTATGTGAACATTTTTACTTCTCGTGATACTAAAAACAGTTATTCGCATATTGGATATTTTTGATAATACACGATTCAATATAGCATAAAAGGATGAAAGCGAGCAATAAAACGCTTTGTTTAACATACGAAAATGCGAATGCGATTTTTAGGTTTTTGACAAAATTTACTTTTTTAGGTTCGACACTAGACAATATACAAACATTGCATTATATGTGAACATTTTTACTTCTCGCGAAGCTAAAAACTGTTATTCTGGTATTTGACATCTTCGATAATACACGGTTCAATATAGCATGAAAAGATGAATCCGAACAATATTACTTCTTGCTTAACCTACGAAAGTATAATGCGATTTTTAAGTTTATTAAGCATGCACGTTTCAAGGTTCGAAACTAGACATTACTCAAACATTGCGTAGTATGTGAACATTTTTACTTCTCGTGAAGCTAAAAACAGTTATTCGCATATTGGATATTTTTGATAATACACGATTCAATATAGCATAAAAGGATGAAAGCGAGCAATAAAACCTTTTGTTTAACATACGAGAATGCGGATACGATTTTTAGGTTTTTGACAAATTTCACTTTTTTTAGGTTCGACACTAGACAATATGCAAACATTGCATAATATGTGAATTTTTTCACTTCTCGTGAAGCTAAAAACTGTAATTTTCATATTTGGCAACTTCGATAATACACAATTCAATACAGTATGAAAAGATAAATCCGAACAATATAACATCGTGCTTAACCTACGAAAGTGTAAATACGATTTTTCAGTTTATTAAGCATGCACGTTTCAGGGATCCAAACTAAACATTACTCAATCAGCGCGTAGTATGTGAACATTTTTACTTCTCGTGATGCTAAAAACGGTTATTCGCATATTGGATATTTTTGATAATACACGATTCAATATAGCATGAAAGGATGAATGCGAGCAATAAGACCTTTTGTTTAACATACGAAAATGCGGATACGATTTTTAGGTTTTTGACAAAATTTACTTTTTTAGGTTCGACACTAGACAATATGCAAACGGTGCATAATATGTGAACATTTTTACTTCTAGCGAAGCTAAAATCTATTATTCTCATATCTGGCAACTTCGATAATACACAATTCAATACAGCATGAAAAGATAAATCCGAACAATATTATCTCGTGCTTAACCTACGAAAGTGTAAATACGATTTTTCAGTTTATTAGGCATTCACGTTTCAGGTATACAAACTAAACATTACTCAATCAGCGCGTAGTATGTGAACATTTTTACTTCTCGTGATGCTAAAAACAGTTATTCGCATATTGGATATTTTTGATAATACACGATTCATTATAGCATAAAAGGATGAAAGCGAGCAATAAAAATTTTTGTTTAACGTACGAAAATACGAATACGATTTTTAGGTTTTTGACAAATTTAACCTTTTTAGGTTTGACACTAGACAATATGCAAACATTGCATAATATGTGAACATTTTTACTTCTCGCGAAGCTAAAAACTGTTATTCTGGTATTTGACATCTTCGAGAATACACGATTCAGTATAGCATGAAAAGATGAATCCGAACAATAATATTTCGTGCTTAACCTACGAAAGTATAAAGCGATTTTTAAGTTTATTAAGCATGCAATTTTCAATGTTCGAAACTAAACATTACTCAAACATTGCGTAGTATGTGAACATTTTTACTTCTCGTGATGCTAAAAACAGTTATTCGCATATTTGATATTTTTGATAATACAAGATTAAATATAGCATAAAAGAATGAAAGCGAACAATAAAACTTTTTGTTTAACTTACGAAAATGCGGAGTCGATTTTCAGGTTTTTTACATAATTCACTTTTTAAGGTTCGACACTAGACAATATGCAAACATTGCATTATATGTGAACATTTTTACTTCTCGCGAAGCTAAAAACTGTTATTCTGGTATTTGACATCTTCGATAATACACGGTTCAATATAGCATGAAAAGATGAATCCGAACAATATTACTTCGTGCTTAACCTACGACAGTGTAAATACGATTTGTAAGTTGATTAAACATGCACGTTTCAAGGTTCGAAACTAAACATTACTCAAACATTGCGTAGTATGTGAACATTTTTACTTCTCGTGATACTAAAAACAGTTATTCGCATATTGGATGTTTTTGAAAATACACGATTCATTATAGCATAAAAGGATGAAAGCGAGCAATAAAACCTTTTGTTTAACATACGAAAATGCGGATACGATTTTTAGGTTTTTGACTAATTTCACTTTTTTAGGTACGACACTAGACAATATGCAAACATTGCATAATATGTGAACATTTTTATATCTCGCGAAGCTAAAAACTGTTATTCTGGTATTTGACATCTTCGATAATACACGATTCAATATAGCATGAAAAAATGAAACCGAACAATATAACTTCGTGCTTAACCTACGAAAGTGTAAATACGATTTTTAAGTTGATTAAACATGCATGTTTCAAGGTTCGAATCTAAACATTACTCAAAAATTGCGTAGTATGTGAACATTTTTACTTCTCGTGATACTAAAAACAGTTATTCGCATATTGGATGTTTTTGAAAATACACGATTCAATATAGCATAACAGGATGAAAGCAAACAATAAAACCTTTTGTTTAACATACGAAAATGCGGATACGATTTTTAGATTTTTGACAAAATTTACTTTTTTAGGTTCGACACTAGACAATATACAAACATTGCATAATATGTGAACATTTTTATTTCTAGCGAAGCTAAAAACTGTTATTCTCATATTTGGCAACTTCGATAATACAGAATTCAATACAGCATGAAAAAATAAGACCGAACAATATAACTTCGTGCTTAACCTACGAAAGTGTAAATACGATTTTTAAGTTGATTAAACATGCACGTTTCAAGGTTCGAAACTAAACATTACTCAATCAGCGCGTAGTATGTGAACATTTTTACTTCTCGTGATACTAAAAACAGTTATTCGCATATTGGATATTTTTGATAATACACGATTCAATATAGCATAAAAGGATGAAAGCGAGCAATAAAACCTTTTGTTTAACATACTAAAATGCGGATACGATTTTTAGGTTTTTGACTAATTTCACTTTTTTAGGTTCGACACTAGACAATATGCAAACATTGCATAATATGTGAACATTTTTACATCTCGCGAAGCTAAAAACTGTTATTCTGGTATTTGACATCTTCGATAATACACGATTCAATATAGCATGAAAAAATGAAACCGAACAATATAACTTCGTGCTTAACCTACGAAAGTGTAAATACGATTTTTAAGTTGATTAAACATGCATGTTTCAAGGTTCGAATCTAAACATTACTCAAACATTGCGTAGTATGTGAACATTTTTACTTCTCGTGATACTAAAAACAGTTATTCGCATATTGGATGTTTTTGAAAATACACGATTCATTATAGCATAAAAGGATGAAAGCGAGCAATAAAACCTTTTGTTTAACATACGAAAATGCGGATACGATTTTTATGTTTTTGACTATTTTCACTTTTTTAGGTTCGACACTAGACAATATGCAAACAGTGCATTATATGTGAACATTTTTACTTCTCGCGATGCTAATAACTGTAATTCTGGTAATTGTCATATTCGATAATACTCGATTCGAGATACCATGTACAGATGAAACCGAACAATATAACGTCGTGCTTTACCTACGAAAGTGTAAATACGATTTCTAAGTTGATTAAACATGCACGTTTCAAGGTTCGAAATTAAACATTACTCAAACATTGCGTAGTATGTGAACATTTTTACTTCTCGTGATGCTAAAAACAGTTATTCGCATATTTGATATTTTTGATAATACACGATTTAATATAGCATAAAAGGATGAAAGCGAGCAATAAAACATTTTGTTTAACATACGAAAATGCGGATACGATTTTTTGGGTTTTTGACAAAATTCACTTTTTTAGGTTCGACACTAGACAATATGCAAACATTGCATAATATGTGAACATTTTTACTTCTAGCGAAGCTAAAAACTGTTATTCTCATATTTGGCAACTTCGATAATACACAATTCAATACAGCATGAAAAGATACTTCCGAACAATATTACCTCGTTATTAACCTACGAAAGTGTAAATACGATTTTTCAGTTTATTAAGCATGCACGTTTCAGGGATCCAAACTAAACATTACTCAAACAGCGCGTAGTATGTGAACATTTTTACTTCTCGCGATGCTAAAAACACTTATTCGCATATTGGATTTTCTTGATAATACACGATTCAATATAGCATAAAAGCATGAAAGCGAGCAATAAAACCTTTTGTTTAACATACGAAAATGCGGATACGATTTTAGGTTTTTGACTAATTTCACTTTTTTAGGTTCGAAACTACACAATACGCAAACATTGCTTAGTATGTGAATATTTTTACTTCTCGCGAAGCTAAAAACTGTTATTCTGGTATTTGACATATTCGATAATACACGATTCAATATAGCATGAAAAAATGAAACCGAACAATATAACTTCGTGCTTAACCTACGAAAGTGTAAATACGATTTTTAAGTTGATTAAACATGCACGTTTTAAGGTTCGAAACTAAACATTACTCAAACATTGCGTAGTATGTGAACATTTTTACTTCTCGTGATACTAAAAACAGTTATTCGCATATTGGATATTTTTGATAATACACGATTCAATATAGCATAAAAGGACGAAAGCGAGCAATAAAACCTTTTGTTTAACATACTAAAATGCGGATACGATTTTTAGGTTTTTGACAAAATTTACTTTTTTAGGTCCGACACTAGACAATATGCAAACGTTGCATAATATGTGAACATTTTTACTTCTAGCGAAGCTAAAATCTATTATTCTCATATTTGGCAACTTCGATAATACACAATTCAATACAGCATGAAAAGATAAATCCGAACAATATTACCTCGTGCTTAACCTACGAAAGTGTAAATACGATTTTTCAGTTTATTAGGCATGCATGTTTCAGGTATCCAAACTAAACATTACTCAATCAGCGCGTAGTATGTGAACATTTTTACTTCTCGTGATGCTAAAAACAGTTATTCGCATATTGGATATTTTTGATAATACACGATTCATTATAGCATAAAAGGATGAAAGCGAGCAATAAAACCTTTTGTTTAACATACGAAAATGCGGATACGATTTTTAGGTTTTTGACTAATTTCACTTTTTTAGGTTCGACACTAGACAATATGCAAACATTGCATAATATGTGAACATTTTTACATCTCGCGAAGCTAAAAACTGTTATTCTGGTATTTGACATCTTCGATAATACGCGATTCAATATAGCATGAAAAAATGAAACCGAACAATATAAATTCGTGCTTAACCTACGAAAGTGTAAATACGATTTTTAAGTTGATTAAACATGCACGTTTCAAGGTTCGAAAGTAAACATTACTCAAACATTGCGTAGTATGTGAACATTTTTACTTCTCGTGATACTAAAATCACTTATTCGCATATTGGATATTTTTGATAATACACGATTCAATATAGCATAAGAGGATGATCTCATATTTGGCAACTTAGATAATACACAATTCATTATAGCATGAATAGATGAAACAGAACAATATAATTAGCCTACGAAAGTATAATACGATTTTTCAGTTTATCAAGCATGCACTTTTCAAGGTTTGAAACTAAACATTACGCAAAAATTGCGTATTATGTGAACATTTTTACTTCTCGTGATACTAAAAAAAGGTATTCGCATATTTGATATTTTTGATAATACGCGATTCAATATAGCAGAAAAGGATGATCTCATATTTGGCATATTAGATAATACACAATTCAATATAGCATGAAAAGATGAAACAGAACAATATAATTAGCCAAAGAAAGTATAATACGATTTTTAAGTTTATTAAGCATGCACGTGTCAAGGTTCGAAACTAAACATTACTCAAACATTGCGTAGTATGTGAACATTTATTCTTCTCGTGATGCTAAAAATAGTTATTCGCATATTTGATATTTTTGATAATACACGATTTAATATAGCATGAAAAGATGAAACCGAACAATATAACTTCGTGCTTAACCTACGAAAATGCCGATACGATTTTTAGGTTTTTGACAAATTTCACTTTTTTAGGTTCGACACTAGATAATATGCAAACATTGCATAATATGTGAACATTTTTACATCTCGCGAAGCTAAAGACTGTTATTCTGGTAATTGACATCTTCGATAATAAACGATTCAATATACCATGAAAAGATGAAACCGAACAATATAACTTCGAACTTAACCAACGAAAGTGTAAATACGATTTTTCAGTTTATTAAGCATGCACGTTTCAGGGATCCAAACTAAACAATACTCAAAAATTGCGTAGTATGTGAACATTTTTACTTCTCGTGATGCTAAGAACAGTTATTCGCATACTTGATATTTTTGACAATACACGATTCAATATAGAAAAAAACGAAGACAGCAAACAATAAACCTTTTTGTTGAACATACGAAAATGCGAATGCGATTTTTAGGTTTTTGACAAAATTCACTTTTTTAGGTTCGACACTAGACAATATGCAATCATTGCATAATATGTGAATTTTTTCACTTCTCGTGAAGCTAAAAACTGTTATTTTCATATTTGGCAACTTCGATAATACACAATTCAATATAGCATGAAAAGATGAAACAGAACAATATAACTTCGTACTTAGCATACGAAAGTGTAAATACGATTTTTAAGTTTATCAAGCATGCACGTTTCAAGGTTCGAAACTAAACATTACTCAAACATTGCGTAGTATGTGAACATTTTTACTTCTCGTGATGCTAAAAACAGTTATTCGCATATTTGATATTTTTGATAATACACGATTCAATATAGAAAAAGACGACGACAGCAAACAATAAACCTTTTTGTTGAACATACGAAAATGCGAATGCGATTTTTAGGTTTTTGACAAAATTCACTTTTTTAGGTTCGACACTAGACAATATGCAAACATTGCATAATATGTGAATATTTTCACTTCTCGTGAAGCTAAAAACTGTTATTCTGGTATTTGACATCTTCGATAATACACGATTCAATATAGCATGAAAAGATGAAACCGAACAATATAACTTCGTACTTAACCTACGAAAGTGTAAATACGATTTTTCAGTTTATTAAGCATGCACGTTTCAGGGATCCAAACTAAACATTACTCAAAAATTGCGTAGTATGTGAACATTTTTACTTCTCGTGATGCTGAGAACAGTTATTCGCATATTTGATATTTTTGATAATACACGATTCAATATAGAAAAAAACGAAGACAGCAAACAATAAAACTTTTTGTTGAACATACGAAAATGCGAATGCGATTTTTAGGTTTTTGACAAAATTCACTTTTTTAGGTTCGACACTAGACAATATGCAAACATTGCATAATATGTGAATTTTTTCACTTCTCGTGAAGCTAAAAACTGTAATTTTCATATTTGGCAAATTCGATAATACACAATTCAATATAGCATGAAAAGATGAAACAGAACAATATAACTTCGTACTTAGCCTACGAAAGTGTAAATACGATTTTTAAGTTTATCAAGCGTGCACGTTTCAAGGTTCGAAACTAAACATTACTCAAACATTGCGTAGTATGTGAACATTTATACTTCTCGTGATGCTAAAAATAGTTATTCGCATATTTGATATTTTTGATAATACACGATTTAATATAGCATGAAAAGATGAAACAGAACAATATAACTTCGTACTTAGCCTACGAAAATGCCGATACGATTTTTAGGTTTTTGACAAATTTCACTTTTTTAGGTTCGACACTAGATAATATGCAAACATTGCATAATATGTGAACATTTTTACATCTCGCGAAGCTAAAAACTGTTATTCTGGTAATTGACATCTTCGATAATACACAATTCAATATAGCATGAAAAGATGAAACAGAACAATATAACTTCGTGCTTAACCTACGAAAGTGTAAATATGATTTTTAAGTTTATCAAGCATGCACGTTTCAAGGTTCGAAACTAGACATTACTCAAACATTGCGTAGTATGTGAACATTTTTACTTCTCGTGAAGCTAAAAACAGTTATTCGCATATTGGATATTTTTGATAATACACGATTCAATATAGCATAAAAGGATGAAACAGAACAATATAACTTCGTACTTAGCCTACGAAAGTGTAAATACGATTTTTAAGTTTATTAAGCATGCACGTTTCATGGTTCGAAACTAAACATTACTCAAACATTGCGTAGTATGTGAACATTTTTACTTCTCGTGATGCTAAAAACAGTTATTCGCATATTTGATATTTTTGATAATACACGATTTAATATAGCATGAAAAGATGAAACCGAACAATATAACTTCGTGCTTAACCTACGAAAGTGTAAATACGATTTTTCAGTTTATTAAGCATGCACGTTTCACGAATCGAAACTAAACAGTACTCAAAAATTGCGTAGTTTGTGAACATTTTTACTTCTCGTGATGCTAAAAACAGTTATTCGCATATTTGATATTTTTGATAATACACGATTCAATATAGAAAAAAACGAAGACAGCAAACAATAAAACTTTTTGTTGAACATACGAAAATGCGAATGCGATTTTTAGGTTTTTGACAAAATTCACATTTTTTGGTTCGCCACTAGACAATATGCAAACATTGCATAATATGTGAATTTTTTCACTTCTCGTGAAGCTAAAAACTGTTATTTTCATATTTGGCAACTTCGATAATACACAATTCAACATAGCATGAAAAGATGAAACAGAACAATATAACTTCGTACTTAGCCTACGAAAGTGTAAATACGATTTTTCAGTTTATTAAGCATGCACGTTTCAAGGTTCGAAACTAAACATTACTCAAACATTGCGTAGTATGTGAACATTTTTACTTCTCGTGATGCTAAAAACAGTTATTCGCATATTTGATATTTTTGATAATACACGATTCAATATAGAAAAAAACGACGACAGCAAACAATAAACCTTTTTGTTGAACATACGAAAATGCGAATGCGATTTTTAGGTTTTTGACAAAATTCACTTTTTTAGGTTCGACACTAGACAATATGCAAACATTGCATAATATGTGAATATTTTCACTTCTCGTGAAGCTAAAAACTGTTATTCTGGTATTTGACATCTTCGATAATACACGATTCAATATAGCATGAAAAGATGAAACCGAACAATATAACTTCGTACTTAACCTACGAAAGTGTAAATACGATTTTTCAGTTTATTAAGCATGCACGTTTCAGGGATCCAAACTAAACATTACTCAAAAATTGCGTAGTATGTGAACATTTTTACTTCTCGTGATGCTAAAAACAGTTATTCGCATATTTGATATTTTTGATAATACACGATTCAATATAGAAAAATACGAAGACAGCAAACAATAAAACTTTTTGTTGAACATACGAAAATGCGAATGCGATTTTTAGGTTTTTGACAAAATTCACTTTTTTAGGTTCGACACTAGACAATATGCAAACATTGCATAATATGTGAATTTTTTCACTTCTCGTGAAGCTAAAAACTGTAATTTTCATATTTGGCAACTTTGATAATACACAATTCAATATAGCATGAAAAGATGAAACAGAACAATATAACTTCGTACTTAGCCTACGAAAGTGTAAATACGATTTTTAAGTTTATCAAGCGTGCACGTTTCAAGGTTCGAAACTAAACATTACTCAAACATTGCGTAGTATGTGAACATTTATTCTTCTCGTGATGCTAAAAATAGTTATTCGCATATTTGATATTTTTGATAATACACGATTTAATATAGCATGAAAAGATGAAACCGAACAATATAACTTCGTGCTTAACCTACGAAAATGCGAATACGATTTTTAGGCTTTTGACAAATTTCTCTTTTTGAGGTTCGACACTAGATAATATGCAAACATTGCATAATATGTGAACATTTTCACATCTCGCGAAGCTAAAAACTGTTATTCTGGTATTTGATATTTTTGATAATACACGATTTAATATAGCATGAAAAGATGAAACCGAACAATATAACTTCGTGCTTAACCTACGAAAGTGTAAATACGATTTTTAATTTTATCAAGTATGCACGTTTCAAGGTTCGAAACTAGACATTACTCAAACATTGCGTAGTATGTGAACATTTTTACTTCTCGTGAAGCAAAAAACAGTTATTCGCATATTGGATATTTTTGATAATACACGATTCAATATAGCATAAAAGGATGAAACAGAATAATATAACATCGTGCTTAGCCTACGAAAGTGTAAATACGATTTTTAAGTTTATCAAGCATGCACGTTTCAAGATCCGAAACTAAACATTACTCAAACATTGCGTAGTATGTGAACATTTTTACTTCTCGTGATGCTAAAAACAGTTATTCGCATATTTGATATTTTTGATAATACACGATTTAATATAGCATGAAAAGATGAAACAGAACAATATAACTTCGTACTTAGCCTACGAAAATGCCGATACGATTTTTAGGTTTTTGACAAATTTCACTTTTTTAGGTTCGACACTAGATAATATGCAATCATTGCATAATATGTGAATATTTTCACTTCTCGTGAAACTAAAAACTGTTTTTCTGGTATTTGACATCTTCTATAATAAACGATTCAATACAGCATGAAAAGATAAATCCGAACAAAATTATCTCGTGCTTAACCTACGAAAGTGTAAATACGATTTTTCAGTTTATTAAGCATGCACGTTTCAGTGATCCAAACTAAACATTACTCAAACAGCGCGTAGTATGTGAACATTTTTACTTCTCGTGATGCTAAAAACAGTTATTCGCATATTTGATATTTTTGATAATACACGATTTAATATGGCATAAAAGGATGAAAGCGAGCAATAAAACATTTTGTTTGACATACGAAAATGCGGATACGATTTTTAGGTTTTTGACTATTTTCACTTTTTTAGGTTCGACACTAGACAATATGCAAACATTGCATAATATGTGAACATTTTTACATCTCGCGAAGCTAAAAACTGTTATTCTGGTATTTGACATCTTCGATAATACGCGATTCAATATAGCATGAAAAAATGAAACCGAACAATATAACTTCGTGCTTAACCTACGAAAGTGTAAATACGATTTTTAAGTTGATTAAACATGCACGTTTCAAGGTTCGAAAGTAAACATTACTTAAACATTGCGTAGTATGTGAACATTTTTACTTCTCGTGATACTAAAAACAGTTATTCGCATATTGGATATTTTTGATAATACACGATTCAATATAGCATAAAAGGATGAAAGCGAGCAATAAAACCTTTTGTTTAACATACGAAAATGCGGATACGATTTTTAGGTTTTTGACAAAATTCACTTTTTTATGTTCGACACTAGACAATATGCAAACATTGCATAATATGTGAACATTTTTACTTCTAGCGAAGCTAAAAACTGTTATTCTCATATTTGGCAACTTCGATAATACACAATTCAATACAGCATGAAAAGATAAATACGAACAATATTACCTCGTGCTTAATCTGCGAAAGTGTAAATACGATTTTTCAGTTTATTAGGCATGCACGTTTCAGGTATCCAAACTAAACATTACTCAATCAGCGCGTAGTATGTGAACATTTTTACTTCTCGTGATGCTAAAAACAGTTATTCGCATATTTGATATTTTTGATAATACAGGATTCATTTTTTTAGGTTCGACACTAGAAAATATACAATTATTGCATAATATCTGACCATTTTTACTTCTCGCGAAGCTAAAAACTGTTATTCTCATATTTGGCATCTTCGATAATACACAATTCAACATAGCATGAAAAGATGAAACCGAACAATATAATTAGCCTACGAAAGTATAATACGATTTTTAAGTTGATTAAGCATGCACGTTTCACGGTTTGAACCTAAACATTACTCAAAGATTGCGTTGTATGTTAAAATTTTTCTTCTCGTGATGCTAAAAACAGTTATTCGCATATTTGATATTTTTGATAATACACGATTCAATATAGCATAAAAGGATGATCTCATATTTGGCATATTAGATAATACACAATTCAATATAGCATGAAAAGATGAAACAGAACAATATAATTAGCCTACGAAAGTATTATACGATTTTTAAGTTTATTAAGCATGCACGTTTCAAGGTTCGAAACTAAACATTACTCAAACATTGCGTAGTATGTGAACATTTTTATTTCTCGTGAAGCTAAAAACAGTTATTCGCATATTTGATATTTTTGATAATACACGATTCAATATAGCATAAAAGGATGAAAGCGAACAATAAAACTTTTTGTTTAACTTACGAAAATGCGGAGTCGATTTTCAGGTTTTTTACATAATTCACTTTTTAAGGTTCGACACTAGACAATATGCAAACATTGCATTATATGTGAACATTTTTACTTCTCGCGAAGCTAAAAACTGTTATTCTGGTATTTGACATCTTCGATAATACACGGTTCAATATAGCATGAAAAGATGAATCCGAACAATATTACTTCGTGCTTAACCTACGAAAGTGTAAATACGATTTTTAAGTTGATTAAACATGCACGTTTCAAGGATCGAAACTACACATTACTCAAACATTGCGTAGTATGTGAACATTTTTAAATCTCGTGATGCTAAAAACAGTTATTCGCATATATGATATTTTTGAAAATACACGATTCAATATAGCAAAAAAGGATGATCTCATATTTGGCAACTTCGATAATACACAATTCATTATAGCATGAATAGATGAAACAGAACAATATAATTAGCCTACGAAAGTATAATAAGATTTTTAAGTTTATTAAGCATGCACGTTTCAAGGTTTGAAACTAAACATTACTCAAAAAATTGCGTAGTATGTGAACATTTTTACTTCTCGTGATGCTAAAAACAGTTATTCGCATATTTGATATTTTTGATAATACACGATTCAATATAGCATAAAAGGATGATCTCATATTTGGCATATTAGATAATACACAATTCAATATAGCATTAAAAGATGAAACAGAACAATATAATTAGCCAAAGAAAGTATAATACGATTTTTAAGTTTATTAAGCATGCACGTTTCAAGGTTCGAATCTAAACATTCCTCAAACATTGCGTAGTATGTGAACATTTTTACTTCTCGTGATGCTAAAAACACTTATTCGCATATTGGATATTCTTGATAATACACGATTCAATATAGCATAAAAGCATGAAAGCGAGCAATAAAACGTTTTGTTTAACATACGAAAATGCGGATACGATTTTAGGTTTTTGACTAATTTCACTTTTTTAGGTTCGACACTATACAATATGCAAACATTGCATAATATGTGAACATTTTTACTTCTCGCGAAGCTAAAAACTGTTATTCTGGTATTTGACTTATTCGATAATACACGATTCAATATAGCATGAAAAAATGAAACCGAACAATATAACTTCGTGCTTAACCTACGAAAGTGTAAATACGATTTTTAAGTTGATTAAACATGCACGTTTTAAGGTTCGAAACTAAACATTACTCAAACATTGCGTAGTATGTGAACATTTTTACTTCTCGTGATACTAAAAACAGTTATTCGCATATTGGATATTTTTTATAATACACGATTCAATATAGCATAAAAGGATGAAAGCGAGCAATAAAACCTTTTGTTTAACATACTAAAATGCGGATACGATTTTTAGGTTTTTGACAAAATTTACTTTTTTAGGTTCGACACTAGACAATATGCAAACGTTGCATAATATGTGAACATTTTTACTTCTAGCGAAGCTAAAATCTATTATTCTCATATTTGGCAACTTCGATAATACACAATTCAATACAGCATGAAAAGATAAATCCGAACAATATTACCTCGAGCTTAACCTACGAAACTGTAAATACGATTTTTCAGTTTATTAAGCATGCACGTTTCAGGCATCCAAACTAAACATTACTCAATCAGCGCGTAGTATGTGAACATTTTTACTTCTCGTGATGCTAAAAACAGTTATTCGCATATTGGATATTTTTGATAATACACGATTCATTATAGCATAAAAGGATGAAAGCGAGCAATAAAACCTTTTGTTTAACATACGAAAATGCGGATACGATTTTTAGGTTTTTGACTAATTTCACTTTTTTAGGTACGACACTAGAAAAAATACAAATATAAAATAATATGTGAAAATTTTTACAACTCGCGAAGCTAAAAACTGTTATTCTGGTATTTGACATCTTCGATAATACGCGATTCAATATAGCATGAAAAAATGAAACCGAACAATATAAATTCGTGCTTAACCTACGAAAGTGTAAATACGATTTTTAAGTTGATTAAACATGCACGTTTCAAGGTTCGAAAGTAAACATTACTCAAACATTGCGTAGTATGTGAACATTTTTACTTCTCGTGATACTAAAATCACTTATTCGCATATTGGATATTTTTGATAATACACGATTCAATATAGCATAAGAGGATGATCTCATATTTGGCAACTTAGATAATACACAATTCATTATAGCATGAATAGATGAAACAGAACAATATAATTAGCCTACGAAAGTGTAAATACGATTTTTCAGTTTATCAAGCATGCACGTTTCAAGGTTTGAAACTAAACATTACGCAAAAATTGCGTATTATGTGAACATTTTTACTTCTCGTGATACTAAAAAAAGGTATTCGCATATTTGATATTTTTGATAATACGCGATTCAATATAGCAGAAAAGGATGATCTCATATTTGGCATATTAGATAATACACAATTCAATATAGCATGAAAAGATGAAACAGAACAATATAATTAGCCAAAGAAAGTATAATACGATTTTTCAGTTTATTAAGCATGCACGTTTCAACGTTCGAAACTAAACATTACTCAAACATTGCGTAGTATGTGAACATTTTTACTTCTCGTGATGCTAAAAATAGTTATTCGCATATTTGATATTTTTGATAATACACGATTTAATATAGCATGAAAAGATGAAACAGAACAATATAACTTCGTACTTAGCCTACGAAAATGCCGATACGATTTTTAGGTTTTTGACAAATTTCACTTTTTTAGGTTCGACACTAGATAATATGCAAACATTGCATAATATGTGAACATTTTTACATCTCGCGAAGCTAAAAACTGTTATTCTGGTAATTGACATCTTCGATAATACACGATTCAATATAGCATGAAAAGATGAAACCGAACAATATAACTTCGTACTTAACCTACGAAAGTGTTAATACGATTTTTCAGATTATTAAGCATGCACGTTTCAGGGATCCAAACTAAACATTACTCAAAAATTGCGTAGTATGTGAACATTTTTACTTCTCGTGATGCTGAGAACAGTTATTCGCATATTTGATATTTTTGATAATACACGATTCAATATAGAAAAAAACGAAGACAGCAAACAATAAAACTTTTTGTTGAACATACGAAAATGCGAATGCGATTTTTAGGTTTTTGACAAAATTCACTTTTTTAGGTTCGACACTAGACAATATGCAAACATTGCATAATATGTGAATTTTTTCACTTCTCGTGAAGCTAAAAACTGTAATTTTCATATTTGGCAACTTCGATAATACACAATTCAATACAGTATGAAAAGATAAATCCGAACAATATAACTTCGTACTTAGCCTACGAAAGTGTAAATACGATTTTTAAGTTTATCAAGCATGCACGTTTCAAGGTTCGAAACTAAACATTACTCAAACATTGCGTAGTATGTGAACATTTTTACTTCTCGTGATGCTAAAAACAGTTATTCGCATATTTGATATTTTTGATAATACACGATTCAATATAGAAAAAAACGAAGACAGCAAACAATAAAACTTTTTGTTGAACATACGAAAATGCGAATGCGATTTTTAGGTTTTTGACAAAATTCACTTTTTTAGGTTCGACACTAGACAATATGCAAACGTTGCATAATATGTGAATATTTTCACTTCTCGTGAAGCTAAAAACTGTTATTCTGGTATTTGACATCTTCGATAATACACGATTCAATATAGCATGAAAAGATGAAACCGAACAATATAACTTCGTACTTAACCTACGAAAGTGTAAATACGATTTTTCAGTTTATTAAGCATGCACGTTTCAGGCATCCAAACTAAACATTACTCAAAAATTGCGTAGTTTGTGAACATTTTTACTTCTCGTGATGCTAAAAACAGTTATTCGCATATTTGATATTTTTGATAATACACGATTTAATATAGCATGAAAAGATGAAACCGAACAATATAACTTCGTACTTAGCCTACGAAAATGCCGATACGATTTTTAGCTTTTTGACAAATTTCACTTTTTTAGGTTCGACACTAAATGATATGCAAACATTGCATAATATGTGAACATTTTTACATCTCGCGAAGCTAAAAACTGTTATTCTGGTAGTTGACATCTTCGATAATACACGATTCAATACAGCATGAAAAGATGAAACCGAACAATATAACTTCGTACTTAACCTGCAAAAGTGTAAATACGATTTTTCAGATTATTAAGCATGCACGTTTCAGGGATCCAAACTAAACATTACTCAAAAATTGCGTAGTATGTGAACATTTTTACTTCTCGTGATGCTGAGAACAGTTATTCGCATATTTGATATTTTTGATAATACACGATTCAATATAGAAAAAAACGAAGACAGCAAACAATAAAACTTTTTGTTGAACATACGTAAATGCGAATGCGATTTTTAGGTTTTTGAAAAATTCACTTTTTTAGGTTCGACACTAGACAATATGCAAACATTGCATAATATGTGAATTTTTTCACTTCTCGTGAAGCTAAAAACTGTAATTTTCATATTTGGCAACTTTGATAATACACAATTCAATATAGCATGAAAAGATGAAACAGAACAATATAACTTCGTACTTAGCCTACGAAAGTGTAAATACGATTTTTAAGTTTATCAAGCATGCACGTTTCAAGGTTCGAAACTAGACATTACTCAAACATTGCGTAGTATGTGAACATTTTTACTTCTCGTGATGCTAAAAATAGTTATTCGCATATTTGATATTTTTGATAATACACGATTTAATATAGCATGAAAAGATGAAACAGAACAATATAACTTCGTACTTAGCCTACGAAAATGCCGATACGATTTTTAGGTTTTTGACAAATTTCACTTTTTTAGGTTCGACACTAGATAATATGCAAACATTGCATAATATGTGAACATTTTCACATCTCGCGAAGCTAAAAACTGTTATTCTGGTAATTGACATCTTCGATAATACACGATTCAATATAGCATGAAAAGATGAAACCGAACAATATAACTTCGTACTTAGCCTACGAAAGTGTAAATACGATTTTTAAGTTTATCAAGCATGCACGTTTCAAGGTTCGAAACTAAACATTACTCAAACATTGCGTAGTATGTGACCATTTTTACTTCTCGTGATGCTAAAAACAGTTATTCGCATATTTGATATTTTTGATAATACACAATTCAATATAGCATGAAAAGATGAAACCGAACAATATAACTTCGTACTTAACCTACGAAAGTGTAAATACGATTTTTCAGATTATTAAGCATGCACGTTTCAGGCATCCAAACTAAACATTACTCAAAAATTGCGTAGTTTGTGAACATTTTTACTTCTCGTGATGCTAAAAAGAGTTATTCGCATATTTGATATTTTTGATAATACACGATTTAATATAGCATGAAAAGATGAAACAGAACAATATAACTTCGTACTTAGCCTACGAAAATGCCGATACGATTTTTAGGTTTTTGACAAATTTCACTTTTTTAGGTTCGACACTACCTAATATGCAACCATTGCATAATATGTGAACATTTTTACATCTCGCGAAGCTAAAAACTGTTATTCTGGTAGTTGACATCTTCGATAATACACGATTCAATATAGCATGAAAAGATGAAACCGAACAATATAACTTCGTACTTAACCTACGAAAGTATAAATACGATTTTTCAGTTTATTAAGCATGCACGTTTCATGGATCCAACCTAAACATTACTAAAAACTTGAGTAGTATGTGAAAATTTTTACTTCTCGTGTTTCTGAGAAAAGTTATTCGCATATGTGATAATTTTGATAATACACGATTCAATATAGAAAAAAACGAAGACAGCAAACAATAAAACTTTTTGTTGAACATACGTAAATGCGAATGCGTTTTTTAGGTTTTTGACAAAATTCACTTTTTTAGGTTCGACACTAGACAATATGCAAACATTGCATAATATGTGAATTTTTTCACTTCTCGTGAAGCTAAAAACTGTAATTTTCATATTTGGCAACTTTGATAATACACAATTCAATATAGCATGAAAAGATGAAACAGAACAATATAACTTCGTACTTAGCCTACGAAAGTGTAAATACGATTTTTAAGTTTATCAAGCATGCACGTTTCAAGGTTCGAAACTAAACATTACTCAAACATTGCGTAGTATGTGAACATTTTTACTTCTCGTGATGCTAAAAATAGTTATTCGCATATTTGATATTTTTGATAATACACGATTTAATATAGCATGAAAAGATGAAACAGAACAATATAACTTCGTACTTAGCCTACGAAAATGCCGATACGATTTTTAGGTTTTTGACAAATTTCACTTTTTTAGGTTCGACACTAGATAATATGCAAACATTGCATAATATGTGAACATTTTTACATCTCGCGAAGCTAAAAACTGTTATTCTGGTAATTGACATCTTCGATAATACACGATTCAATATAGCATGAAAAGATGAAACCGAACAATATAACTTCGTACTTAGCCTACGAAAGTGTAAATACGATTTTTAAGTTTATCAAGCATGCACGTTTCAAGGTTCGAAACTAAACATTACTCAAACATTGCGTAGTATGTGAACATTTTTACTTCTCGTGAAGCTAAAAACAGTTATTCACATATTGGATATTTTTGATAATACACTATTCAATATAGCATGAAAAGATGAAACCGAACAATATAACATCGTACTTAGCCTACGAAAGTGTAAATACGATTTTTAAGTTTATCAAGCATGCACGTTTCAAGGTTCGAAACTAAACATTACTCAAAAATTGCGTAGTATGTGAACATTTTTACTTCTCGTGATGCTAAGAACAGTTATTCGCATATTTGATATTTTTGATAATACACGATTTAATATAGCATGAAAAGATGAAACAGAACAATATAACTTCGTCCTTAGCCTACGAAATTGCCGATGCGATTTTTAGGTTTTTGACAAATTTCACTTTTTTAGGTTCGACACTATATAATATGCAATCATTGCATAATATGTGAACATTTTCACATCTCGCGAAGCTAAAAACTGTTATTCTGGTAATTGACATCTTCGATAATACACGATTCAATATAGCATGAAAAGATGAAACCGAACAATATAACTTCGTACTTAGCCTACGAAAGTGTAAATACGATTTTTAAGTTTATCAAGCATGCACGTTTCAAGGTTCGAAACTAAACATTACTCAAAAATTGCGTAGTATGTGAACATTTTTACTTCTCGTGATGCTAAGAACAGTTATTCGCATATTTGATATTTTTGATAATACACGATTCAATATAGAAAAAAACGAAGACAGCAAACAATAAAACTTTTTGTTGAACATACGAAAATGCGAATGCGATTTTTAGGTTTTTGACAAAATTCACTTTTTTAGGTTCGACACTAGACAATATGCAAACATTGCATAATATGTGAATATTTTCACTTCTCGTGAAGCTAAAAACTGTAATTTTCATATTTGGCAAATTTGATAATACACAATTCAATATAGCACGAAAAGATGAAACAGAACAATATAACTTCGTACTTAGCCTACGAAAGTGTAAATACGATTTTTAAGCTTATCAAGCATGCACGTTTCAAGGTTCGAAACTAGACATTACTCAAACATTGCGTAGTATGTGAACATTTTTACTTCTCGTGAAGCTAAAAACAGTTATTCGCATATTGGATATTTTTGATAATACACGATTCAATATAGCATAAAAGGATGAAAGCGAGCAATAAAACTTTTTGATTAACGTACGAAAATGCGGATACGATTTTTAGGTTTTTGACAAATTTCACTTTTTTAGGTTTGACACTAGACAATATGCAAACATTGCATAATATGTGAAAATTTTTACTTCCCGCGAAGCTAAAAACTGTTATTCTGGTATTTGACATCTTCGAGAATACACGATTCAATATATCATGAAAAGATGAAACCGAACAATATAACTTCGTACTTAGCCTACGAAAGTGTAAATACGATTTTTCAGTTTATTAGGCATGCGCGTTTCAGGTATCCAAACTAAACATTACTCAATCAGCGCGTAGTATGTGAACATTTTTACTTCTCGTGATGCTAAAAACGGTTATTCGCATATTGGATATTTTTGATAATACACGATTCAATATAGCATAAAAGGATGAAAGCGAGCAATAAAACTTTTTGTTTAACGTACGAAAATGCGGATACGATTTTTAGGTTTTTGACAAATTTCACTTTTTTAGGTTTGACACTAGACAATATGCAAACATTGCATTATATGTGAACATTTTTACTTCTCGCGAAGCTAAAAACTGTTATTCTGGTATTTGACATCTTCGATAATACACGGTTCAATATAGCATGAAAAGAGGAATCCGAACAATATTACTTCGTGCTTAACCTACGAAAGTATTATACGATTTTTAAGTTTATTAAGCATGCACGTTTCAAGGTTCGAAACTAAACATTACTCAAACATTGCGTAGTATGTGAACATTTTTATTTCTCGTGAAGCTAAAAACAGTTATTCGCATATTGGATATTTTTGATAATACACGATTCAATATAGCATAAAAGGATGAAAGCGAGCAATAAAACCTTTTGTTTAACATACGAAAATGCGGATACGATTTTTAGGTTTTTGACAAATTTCACTTTTTTAGGTTCGACACTATATAATATGCAAACATTGCATAATATGTGAACATTTTTACTTCTAGCGAAGCTAAAAACTGTTATTCTCATATTTGGCAACTTCGATAATACACAATTCAATACAGCATGAAAAGATAAATCCGAACAATATTACCTCGAGCTTAACCTACGAAACTGTAAATACGATTTTTCAGTTTATTAAGCATGCACGTTTCAGGCATCCAAACTAAACATTACTCAATCAGCGCGTAGTATGTGAACATTTTTACTTCTCGTGATGTTAAAAACGGTTATTCGCATATTGGATATTTTTGATAATACACGATTCATTATAGCATAAAAGGATGAAAACGAGCAATAAAACCTTTTGTTTAACATACGAAAATGCGGATACAATTTTTAGGTTTTTTGACTAATTTCACTTTTTAGGTTCGACACTAGACAATAATCAAACATTGCATTATATGTGAAAATTTTTACTTCTCGAGAAGCTAAAAACTGTTATTCTGGTATTTGACATCTTCGATAATACACGATTCAATATAGCATGAAAAGATGAATCCGAACAATATTACTTCGTACTTAGCCTACGAAAGTGTAAATACGATTTTTCAGTTTATTAAGCATGAACGTTTCAAGGTTCGAAACTGAACATTACTCAAAAATTGCGTAGTATGTGAACATTTTTACTTCTCGTGATGCTAAAAACGGTTATTCGCATATTGGATATTTTTGATAATACACGATTCATTATAGCATAAAAGGATGAAAGCGAGCAATAAAACCTTTTGTTTAACATACGAAAATGCGGATACGATTTTTAGGTTTTTGACTAATTTCACTTTTTAGGTTCGACACTAGACAATATGCAAACATTGCATAATATTTGAACATTTTTACTTCTAGCGAAGCTAAAAACTGTTATTCTCATATTTGGCAACTTCGATAATACACAATTCAATACAGCATGAAAAGATAAATCCGAACAATATTACCTCGAGCTTAACCTACGAAACTGTAAATACGATTTTTCAGTTTATTAAGCATGCACGTTTCAGGCATCCAAACTAAACATTACTCAATCAGCGCGTAGTATGTGAACATTTTTACTTCTCGTGATGCTAAAAACAGTTATTCGCATATTGGATATTTTTGATAATACACGATTCATTAGAGCATAAAAGGATGAAAGCGAACAATAAAACGTATTGTTTAACATACGAAAAAGCGGATAAGTTATTTAGGTATTTGACCACTTTCACTTTTATAGGTTCGAAACTAGACAATATGCAAACATTGAATAATATGTGAACAATTTTACATCTCGCGAAGCTAAAAACTGTTATTCTGGTATTTGACATCTTCGATAATACGCGATTCAATATAGCATGAAAAAATGAAACCGAACAATATAAATTCGTGCTTAACCTACGAAAGTGTAAATACGATTTTTAAGTTGATTAAACATGCACGTTTCAAGGTTCGAAAGTAAACATTACTCAAACATTGCGTAGTATGTGAACATTTTTACTTCTCGTGATACTAAAATCACTTATTCGCATATTGGATATTTTTGATAATACACGATTCAATATAGCATAAGAGGATGATCTTATATTTGGCAACTTAGATAATACACAATTCATTATAGCATGAATAGATGAAACAGAACAATATAATTAGCCTACGAAAGTATAATACGATTTTTAATTTTATTAAGAATGCACGTTTCAAGGTTTTAAACTAAACATTACTCAATCATTGCGTTTTATTTGAACATTTTTACTTCTCGTGATGCTAAAAACAGTTATTCGCATATTTGATATTTTTGATAATACACGATTCAATATAGCATAAAAGGATGATCTCATCTTTGGCATATTAGATAATACACAATTCAATATAGCATGAAAAGATGAAACAGAACAATATAATTAGCCAAAGAAAGTATAATACGATTTTTAAGTTTATTAAGCATGCACGTGTCAAGGTTCGAAACTAAACATTACTCAAACATTGCGTAGTATGTGAACATTTATACTTCTCGTGATGCTAAAAATAGTTATTCGCATATTTGATATTTTTGATAATACACGATTTAATATAGCATGAAAAGATGAAACAGAACAATATAACTTCGTACTTAGCCTACGAAAATGCCGATACGATTTTTAGGTTTTTGACAAATTTCACTTTTTTAGGTTCGACACTAGATAATATGCAAACATTGCATAATATGTGAACATTTTTACATCTCGCGAAGCTAAAAACTGTTATTCTGTTAATTGACATCTTCGATAATACACGATTCAATATAGCATGAAAAGATGAAACCGAACAATATAACATCGTGCTTAGCCTACGAAAGTGTAAATACGATTTTTAAGTTTATCAAGCATGCACGTTTCAAGGTTCGAAACTAAACATTACTCAAACATTGCGTAGTATGTGAACATTGTTACTTCTCGTGATGCTAAAAACAGTTATTCGCATATTTGATATTTTTGATAATACACGATTCAATATAGCATGAAAACATGAAACCGAACAATATAACTTCGTACTTAACCTACGAAAGTGTAAATACTATTTTTCAGTTTATCAAGCATGCACGTTTCAACGTTCGAAACTAAACATTACTCAAAAATTGCGTAGTATGTGAACATTTTTACTTCTCGTGATGCTAAGAACAGTTATTCGCATATTTGATATTTTTGATAATACACGATTTAATATAGCATGAAAAGATGAAACAGAACAATATAACTTCGTCCTTAGCCTACGAAATTGCCGATACGATTTTTAGGTTTTTGACAAATTTCACTTTTTTAGGTTCGACACTATATAATATGCAATCATTGCATAATATGTGAATATTTTCACTTCTCGTGAAACTAAAAACTGTTATTCTGGTAATTGACATCTTCGATAATACACGATTCAATATAGCATGAAAAGATGAAACCGAACAATATAACTTCGTACTTAGCCTACGAAAGTGTAAATACGATTTTTAAGTTTATCAAGCATGCACGTTTCAAGGTTCGAAACTAAACATTACTCAAAAATTGCGTAGTATGTGAACATTTTTACTTCTCGTGATGCTAAGAACAGTTATTCGCATATTTGATATTTTTGATAATACACGATTCAATATAGAAAAAAACGAAGACAGCAAACAATAAAACTTTTTGTTGAACATACGAAAATGCGAATGCGATTTTTAGGTTTTTGACAAAATTCACTTTTTTTTTTCCACACTAGACAATATGCAATCATTGCATAATACGTGAATTTTTTCACTTCTCGTGGATCTAAAAACTGTAATTTTCATATTTGGCAACTTCGATAATACACAATTCAATATAGCATGAAAAGATGAAACAGAACAATATAACTTCGTACTTAGCCTACGAAAGTGTAAATACGATTTTTAAGCTTATCAAGCATGCACGTTTCAAGGTTCGAAACTAAACGTTACTCAAACATTGCGTAGTATGTGAACATTTTTACTTCTCGTGATACTAAAAACAGTTATTCGCATATTGGATATTTTTGATAATACACGATTCAATATAGCATAAAAGGATGAAAGCGAGCAATAAAACTTTTTGATTAACGTACGAAAATGCGGATACGATTTTTAGGTTTTTGACAAATTTCACTTTTTTAGGTTTGACACTAGACAATATGCAAACATTGCATAATATGTGAAAATTTTTACTTCCCGCGAAGCTAAAAACTGTTATTCTGGTATTTGACATCTTCGAGAATACACGATTCAATATATCATGAAAAGATGAAACCGAACAATATAACTTCGTACTTAGCCTACGAAAGTGTAAATACGATTTTTCAGTTTATTAGGCATGCGCGTTTCAGTGATCCAAACTAAACATTACTCAAACAGCGCGTAGTATGTGAACATTTTTACTTCTCGTGATGCTAAAAACAGTTATTCGCATATTTGATATTTTTGATAATACACGATTTAATATAGCATAAAAGGATGAAAGCGAGCAATAAAACTTTTTGTTTAACGTACGAAAATGCGGATACGATTTTGAGGTTTTTGACAAATTTCACTTTTTTAGGTTTGACACTAGACAATATGCAAACATTGCATAATATGTGAACATTTTTACTTCTCGCGAAGCTAAAAACTGTTATTCTGGTATTTGACATCTTCAAGAATACACGATTCAATATAGCATGAAAAGAGGAATCCGAACAATATTACTTCGTGCTTAACCTACGAAAGTATTATACGATTTTTAAGTTTATTAAGCATGCACGTTTCAAGGTTCGAAACTAAACATTACTCAAACATTGCGTAGTAAGTGAACATTTTTATTTCTCGTGAAGCTAAAAACAGTTAATCGCATATTGGATATTTTTGATAATACACGATTCAATATAGCATAAAAGGATGAAAGCGAGCAATAAAACCTTTTGTTTAACATACGAAAATGCGGATACGATTTTTAGGTTTTTGACAAAATTTACTTTTTTAGGTTCGACACTAGACAATATGCAAACGTTGCATAATATGTGAACACTTTTACTTCTAGCTTAGATAAAATCTGTTATTCTCTTATTTGTCAAATTAGATTTTACTCTAGTAAATACATCATGAAAAGATAAATCCGAACAATATTACCTCGTTATTAAACTACGTTAGTTTAAATACTATTTTTCAGTTTATTAGGCATGCACGTTTCAGGTATCCAAACTAAACATTACTCAATCAGCGCGTAGTATGTGAACATTTTTACTTCTCGTGATGTTAAAAACGGTTATTCGCATATTGGATATTTTTGATAATACACGATTCATTATAGCATAAAAGGATGAAAACGAGCAATAAAACCTTTTGTTTAACATACGAAAATGCGGATACAATTTTTAGGTTTTTGACTAATTTCACTTTTTAGGTTCGACTTTAGACAATATGCAAACATTGCATTATATGTGAACATTTTTACTTCTCGCGAAGCTAAAAACTGTTATTCTGGTATTTGACATCTTCGAAAATACACGATTCAATATAGCATGAAAAGATGAAACCGAACAATATAACTTCGTACTTAGCCTTCGAAAGTGTAAATACGATTTTTCAGTTTATTAAGCATGCACGTTTCAAGGTTCGAAACTAAACATTACTCAAACATTGCGTAGTATGTGAACATTTTTACTTCTCGTGATACTAAAAACAGTTATTCGCATATTGGATATTTTTGATAATACACGATTCTATATAGCATAAAAGGATGAAAGCGAGCAATAAAACGTTTTGTTTAACATACGAAAATGCGGATACGATTTTTAGGTTTTTGACAAAATTTATTTTTTAGGTTCGACACTAGACAATATGCAAACGTTGCATAATATGTGGACATTTTTACTTCTAGCGAAGCTAAAATCTATTATTCTCATATTTGGCAACTTCGATAATACACAATTCATTATAGCATGAATAGATGAAACAGAACAATATAATTAGCCTACGAAAGTATAATACGATTTTTAAGTTTATTAAGCATGCACGTTTCAAGGTTTGAAACTAAACATTACTCAAAAATTGCGTAGTATGTGAACATTTTTACTTCTCGTGATGCTAAAAACAGTTATTCGCATATTTGATATTTTTGATAATACACGATTCAATATAGCATAAAAGGATGATCTCATATTTGGCATATTAGATAATACACAATTCAATACAGCATGAAAAGATAAATCCGAACAATATTACATCGTGCTTAACCTACGAAAGTGTAAATACGATTTTTCAGTTTATTAGGCATGCACGTTTCAGGTATCCAAACTAAACATTACTCAATCAGCGCGTAGTATGTGAACATTTTTACTTCTCGTGATGTTAAAAACGGTTATTCGCATATTGGATATTTTTGATAATACACGATTCAATATAGCATAAAAGGATGAAAGCGAGCAATAAAACGTTTTGTTTAACATACGAAAATGCGGATACGATTTTTAGGTTTTTGACCAAATTTACTTTTTTAGGTTCGACACTAGACAATATACAAACATTGCATTATATGTGAACATTTTTACATCTCGCGAAGCTAAAAACTGTTATTCTGGTATTTGACATCTTCGATAATACACGATTCAATATAGCATGAAAAAATGAAACCGAACAATATAACTTCGTGCTTAACCTACGAAAGTGTAAATACGATTTTTAAGTTGATTAAACATGCACCTTTCAAGGTTCGAAAGTAAACATTACTCAAACATTCCGTAGTATGTGAACATTTTTACTTCTCGTGATACTAAAAACAGTTATTCGCATATTGGATATTTTTGATAATACACGATTCTATATAGCATAAAAGGATGAAAGCGAACAATAAAATGTTTTGTTTAACATACGAAAATGCGGATACGATTTTTAGGTTTTTGACAAAATTTACTTTTTTAGGTTCGACACTAGACAATATGCAAACGTTGCATAATATGTGGACATTTTTACTTCTCGCGAAGCTAAAAACTGTTATTCTGGTATTTGACATCTTCGATAATACACGATTCAATATAGCATGAAAAGATGAAACCGAACAATATAACGACGTGCTTAACCTACGAAAGTGTAAATACGATTTTTCAGTTTATCAAGCATGCACGTTTCAAGGTTCGAAACTGAACATTACTCAAAAATTGCGTAGTATGTGAACATTTTTACTTCTCGTGATGCTAAAAACGGTTATTCGCATATTGGATATTTTTGATAATACACGATTCATTATAGCATAAAAGGATGAAAGCGAGCAATAAAACCTTTTGTTTAACATACGAAAATGCGGATACGATTTTTAGGTTTTTGACTAATTTCACTTTTTAGGTTCGACACTAGACAATATGCAAACATTGCATAATATGTGAACATTTTTACTTCTAGCGAAGCTAAAATCTATTATTCTCATATTTGGCAACTTCGATAATACACAATTCAATACAGCATGAAAAGATAAATCCGAACAATATTACCTCGAGCTTAACCTACGAAACTGTAAATACGATTTTTCAGTTTATTAAGAATGCACGTTTCAGGCATCCAAACTAAACATTACTCAATCAGCGCGTAGTATGTGAACATTTTTACTTCTCGTGATACTAAAATCACTTATTCGCATATTGGATATTTTTGATAATACACGATTCAATATAGCATAAGAGGATGATCTCATATTTGGCAACTTAGATAATACACAATTCATTATAGCATGAATAGATGAAACAGAACAATATAATTAGCCTACGAAAGTATAATACGATTTTTCAGTTTATTAAGCATGCACGTTTCAAGCTTTGAAACTAAACATTACTCAATCATTGCGTAGTATGTGAACATTTTTACTTGTCGTGATGCTAAAAACAGTTATTCGCATATTTGATATTTTTGATAATACACGATTCAATATAGCATAAAAGGATGATCTCATCTTTGGCATATTAGATAATACACAATTCAATATAGCATGAAAAGATGAAACAGAACAATATAATTAGCCAAAGAAAGTATAATACGATTTTTAAGTTTATCAAGCATGCACGTGTCAAGGTTCGAAACTAGACATTACTCAAACATTGCGTAGTATGTGAACATTTTTACTTCTCGTGATGCTAAAAATAGTTATTCGCATATTTGATATTTTTGATAATACACGATTTAATATAGCATGAAAAGATGAAACAGAACAATATAACTTCGTACTTAGCCTACGAAAATGCCGATACGATTTTTAGTTTTTTGACAAATTTCACTTTTTTAGGTTCGACACTAGATAATATGCAAACATTGCATAATATGTGAACATTTTTACATCTCGCGAAGCTAAAAACTGTTATTCTGGTAATTGACATCTTCGATAATACACGATTCAATATAGCATGAAAAGATGAAACCGAACAATATAACTTCGTACTTAACATGCAAAAGTGTAAATACGATTTTTCAGATTATTAAGCATGCACGTTTCAGGGATCCAAACTAAACATTACTCAAAAATTGCGTAGTATGTGAACATTTTTACTTCTCGTGATGCTGAGAACAGTTATTCGCATATTTGATATTTTTGATAATACACGATTCAATATAGAAAAAAACGAAGACAGCAAACAATAAAACTTTTTGTTGAACATACGAAAATGCGAATGCGATTTTTAGGTTTTTGACAAAATTCACTTTTTTAGGTTCGACACTAGACAATATGCAAACATTGCATAATATGTGAATTTTTTCACTTCTCGTGAAGCTAAAAACTGTAATTTTCATATTTGGCAAATTCGATAATACACAATTCAATATAGCATGAAAAGATGAAACAGAACAATATAACTTCGTACTTAGCCTACGAAAGTGTAAATACGATTTTTAAGTTTATCAAGCATGCACGTTTCAAGGTTCGAAACTAAACATTACTCAAACATTGCGTAGTATGTGAACATTTTTACTTCTCGTGATGCTAAAAACAGTTATTCGCATATTTGATATTTTTGATAATACACGATTCAATATAGAAAAAAACGAAGACAGCAAACAATAAAACTTTTTGTTGAACATACGAAAATGCGAATGCGATTTTTAGGTTTTTGACAAAATTCACTTTTTTAGGTTCGACACTAGACAATATGCAAACGTTGCATAATATGTGAATATTTTCACTTCTCGTGAAGCTAAAAACTGTTATTCTGGTATTTGACATCTTCGATAATACACGATTCAATATAGCATGAAAAGATGAAACCGAACAATATAACTTCGTACTTAACCTACGAAAGTGTAAATACGATTTTTCAGTTTATTAAGCATGCACGTTTCAGGCATCCAAACTAAACATTACTCAAAAATTGCGTAGTTTGTGAACATTTTTACTTCTCGTGATGCTAAAAACAGTTATTCGCATATTTGATATTTTTGATAATACACGATTTAATATAGCATGAAAAGATGAAACAGAACAATATAACTTCGTACTTAGCCTACGAAAATGCCGATACGATTTTTAGGTTTTTGACAAATTTCACTTTTTTAGGTTCGACACTAGATAATATGCAAACATTGCATAATATGTGAACATTTTTACATCTCGCGAAGCTAAAAACTGTTATTCTGGTAATTGACATCTTCGATAATACACGATTCAATATAGCATGAAAAGATGAAACCGAACAATATAACTTCGTACTTAACCTACGAAAGTGTAAATACGATTTTTCAGATTATTAAGCATGCACGTTTCAGGGATCCAAACTAAACATTACTCAAAAATTGCGTAGTATGTGAACATTTTTACTTCTCGTGATGCTGAGAACAGTTATTCGCATATTTGATATTTTTGATAATACACGATTCAATATAGAAAAAAACGAAGACAGCAAACAATAAAACTTTTTGTTGAACATACGAAAATGCGAATGCGTTTTTTAGGTTTTTGACAAAATTCACTTTTTTAGGTTCGACACTAGACAATATGCAAACATTGCATAATATGTGAATTTTTTCACTTCTCGTGAAGCTAAAAACTGTAATTTTCATATTTGGCAACTTTGATAATACACAATTCAATATAGCATGAAAAGATGAAACAGAACAATATAACTTCGTACTTAGCCTACGAAAGTGTAAATACGATTTTTAAGTTTATCAAGCGTGCACGTTTCAAGGTTCGAAACTAAACATTACTCAAACATTGCGTAGTATGTGAACATTTTTACTTCTCGTGATGCTAAAAATAGTTATTCGCATATTTGATATTTTTGATAATACACGATTTAATATAGCATGAAAAGATGAAACAGAACAATATAACTTCGTACTTAGCCTACGAAAATGCCGATACGATTTTTAGGTTTTTGACAAATTTCACTTTTTTAGGTTCGACACTAGATAATATGCAAACATTGCATAATATGTGAACATTTTTACATCTCGCGAAGCTAAAAACTGTTATTCTGGTAATTGACATCTTCGATAATACACGATTCAATATAGCATGAAAAGATGAAACCGAACAATATAACTTCGTACTTAGCCTACGAAAGTGTAAATACGATTTTTAAGTTTATCAAGCATGCACGTTTCAAGGTTCGAAACTAGACATTACTCAAACATTGCGTAGTATGTGAACATTTTTACTTCTCGTGAAGCTAAAAACAGTTATTCACATATTGGATATTTTTGATAATACACGATTCAATATAGCATGAAAAGATGAAACAGAACAATATAACTTCGTACTTAGCCTACGAAAGTGTAAATACGATTTTTAAGTTTATCAAGCATGCACGTTTCATGGTTCGAAACTAAACATTACTCAAACATTGCGTAGTATGTGAACATTTTTACTTCTCGTGATGCTAAAAACAGTTATTCGCATATTTGATATTTTTTATAATACACGATTTAATATAGCATGAAAAGATGAAACAGAAAAATATAACTTCGTCCTTAGCCTACGAAAATGCCGATACGATTTTTAGGTTTTTGACAAATTTCACTTTTTTAGGTTCGACACTAGATAATATGCAATGTTTGCATAATATGTGAACTTTTTCTCATCTCGCGAAGCTAAAAACTGTTATTCTGGTAATTGACATCTTCGATAATACACGATTCAATATAGCATGAAAAGATGAAACCGAACAATATAACTTCGTACTTAGCCTACGAAAGTGTAAATACGATTTTTAAGTTTATCAAGCATGCACGTTTCAAGGTTCGAAACTAAACATTACTCAAAAATTGCGTAGTTTGTGAACATTTTTACTTCTCGTGATGCTAAAAACAGTTATTCGCATATTTGATATTTTTGATAATACGCGATTCAATATAAAAAAAACGAAGACAGCAAACAATAAAACTTTTTGTTGAACATACGAAAATGCGAATGCGATTTTTAGGATTTTGACAAAATTCACTTTTTTTTTTCCACACTAGACAATATGCAATCATTGCATAATATGTGAATTTTTTCACTTCTCGTGAAGCTAAAAACTGTAATTTTCATATTTGGCAAATTCGATAATACACAATTCAATATAGCACGAAAAGATGAAACAGAACAATATAACTTCGTGCTTAACCTACGAAAGTGTAAATATGATTTTTAAGTTTATCAAGCATGCACGTTTCAAGGTTCGAAACTAAACATTACTCAAACATTGCGTAGTATGTGAACATTTTTACTTCTCGTGATGCTAAAAATAGTTATTCGCATATTAGATATTTTTGATAATACACGATTCAATATAGCATAAAGGGATGAATGCGAGCAATAAAACCTTTTGTTTAACATACGAAAATGCGGACACGATTTTTAGGTTTTTGACAAAATTTACTTTTTTATGTTCGACACTAGACAATATGCAAACATTGCATTATATGTGAACATTTTTACTTCTCGCGAAGCTAAAAACTGTTATTCTGGTATTTGACATCTTCGATAATACACGGTTCAATATAGCATGAAAAGATGAATCCGAACAATATTACTTCGTGCTTACCTACGAAAGTATAATGCGATTTTTAAGTTTATCAAGCATGCACGTTTCAAGGTTCGAAACTAGACATTACTCAAACATTGCGTAGTATGTGAACATTTTTACTTCTCGTGAAGCTAAAAACAGTTATTCGCATATTGGATATTTTTGATAATACACGATTCAATATAGCATAAAAGGATGAAAGCGAGCAATAAAACCTTTTGTTTAACATACGAGAATGCGGATACGATTTTTAGGTTTTTTACATCATTCACATTTTATGGTTCGACACTAGACAATATGCAAACATTGCATAATATGTGAACATTTTTACTTCTAGCGAAGCTAAAAACTGTTATTCTCATATTTGGCAACTTCGATAATACACAATTCAATACAGCATGAAAAGATAAATCCGAACAATATAACATCGTGCTTAACCTACGAAAGTGTAAATACGATTTTTCAGTTTATTAGGCATGCGCGTTTCAGTGATCCAAACTAAACATTACTCAAACAGCGCGTAGTATGTGAACATTTTTACTTCTCGTGATGCTAAAAACAGTTATTCGCATATTTGATATTTTTGATAATACACGATTTAATATAGCATAAAAGGATGAAAGCGAGCAATAAAACATTTTGTTTATAATACGAAAATGCGGATACGATTTTTAGGTTTTTGACAAAATTCACTTTTTAAGGTTCGACACTAGACAATATGCAAACATTGCATTATATGTGAACATTTTTACTTCTCGCGAAGCTAAAATCTGTTATTCTGGTATTTGACATCTTCGATAATACACGATTCAATATAGCATGAAAAGAGGAATCCGAACAATATTACTTCGTGCTTAACCTACGAAAGTATTATACGATTTTTAAGTTTATTAAGCATGCACGTTTCAAGGTTCGAAACTAGACATTACTCAAACATTGCGTAGTATGTGAACATTTTTACTTCTCGTGAAGCAAAAAACAGTTATTCGCATATTGGATATTTTTGATAATACACGATTCAATATAGCATAAAAGGATGAAAGCGAGCAATAAAACCTTTTGTTTAACATACGAAAATGCGGATACGATTTTTAGGTTTTTGACAAATTTCACTTTTTTAGGTTCGACACTATATAATATGCAAACATTGCATAATATGTGAACATTTTTACTTCTAGCGAAGCTAAAAACTGTTATTCTCATATTTGGCAACTTCGATAATACACAATTCAATACAGCATGAAAAGATAAATCCGAACAATATTACCTCGAGCTTAACCTACGAAACTGTAAATACGATTTTTCAGTTTATTAAGCATGCACGTTTCAGGCATCCAAACTAAACATTACTCAATCAGCGCGTAGTATGTGAACATTTTTACTTCTCGTGATGTTAAAAACGGTTATTCGCATATTGGATATTTTTGATAATACTCGATTCATTATAGCATAAAAGGATGAAAACGAGCAATAAAACCTTTTGTTTAACATACGAAAATGCGGATACGATTTTTAGGTTTTTGACTAATTTCACTTTTTAGGTTCGACACTAGACAATATGCAAACATTGCATTATATGTGAACATTTTTACTTCTCGCGAAGCTAAAAACTGTTATTCTGGTATTTGACATCTTCTGTAATACACGATTCAATATAGCATGAAAAGATGAAACCGAACAATATAACTTCGTACTTAACCTACGAAAGTGTAAATACGATTTTTCAGTTTATTAAGCATGCACGTTTCAAGGTTCGAAACTAAACATTACTCAAACATTGCGTAGTATGTGAACATTTTTACTTCTCGTGATACTAAAAACAGTTATTCGCATATTGGATATTTTTGATAATACACGATTCTATATAGCATAAAAGGATGAAAGCGAGCAATAAAACGTTTTGTTTAACATACGAAAATGCGGATACGATTTTTAGGTTTTTGACAAAATTTATTTTTTAGGTTCGACACTAGACAATATGCAAACGTTGCATAATATGTGAACATTTTTACATCTCGCGAAGCTAAAAACTGTTATTCTGGTATTTGACATCTTCGATAATACGCGATTCAATATAGCATGAAAAAATGAAACCGAACAATATAAATTCGTGCTTAACCTACGAAAGTGTAAATACGATTTTTAAGTTGATTAAACATGCACGTTTCAAGGTTCGAAAGTAAACATTACTCAAACATTGCGTAGTATGTGAACATTTTTACTTCTCGTGATACTAAAATCACTTATTCGCATATTGGATATTTTTGATAATACACGATTCAATATAGCATAAGAGGATGATCTCATATTTGGCAACTTAGATAATACACAATTCATTATAGCATGAATAGATGAAACAGAACAATATAATTAGCCTACGAAAGTATAATACGATTTTTCAGTTTATTAAGCATGCACGTTTCAAGGTTTGAAACTAAACATTACTCAAACATTGCGTAGTATGTGAAAATTTTTCTTCTCGTGATGCTAAAAACAGTTATTCGCATATTTGATATTTTTGATAATACACGATTCAATATAGCATAAAAGGATGATCTCATATTTGGCATATTAGATAATACACAATTCAATATAGCATGAAAAGATGAAACAGAACAATATAATTAGCCAAAGAAAGTATAATACGATTTTTAAGTTTATAAAGAATGCACGTGTCAAGGTTCGAAACTAAACATTACTCAAACTTTGCGTAGTATGTTAACATTTTTACTTCTCGTGATGCTAAAAACAGTTTTTCGCATATTTGATATTTTTGATAATACACGATTTAATATAGCATGAAAAGATGAAACAGAACAATATAACTTCGTACTTAGCCTACGAAAATGCCGATACGATTTTTAGGTTTTTGACAAATTTCACTTTTTTAGGTTCGACACTAGATAATATGCAAACATTGCATAATACGTGAACATTTTCACATCTCGCGAAGCTAAAAACTGTTATTCTGGTAATTGACATCTTCGATAATACACGATTCAATATAGCATGAAAAGATGAAACCAAACAATATAACTTCGTACTTAACCAACGAAAGTGTAAATACGATTTTTCAGATTATTAAGCATGCACGTTTCAGGGATCCAAACTAAACATTACTCAAAAATTGCGTAGTATGTGAACATTTTTACTTCTCGTGATGCTGAGAACAGTTATTCGCATATTTGATATTTTTGATAATACACGATTCAATATAGAAAAAAACGAAGACACAAACAATAAAACTTTTTGTTGAACATACGAAAATGCGAATGCGATTTTTACGTTTTTGACAAAATTCACTTTTTTAGGTTCGACACTAGACAATATGCAAACATTGCATAATATGTGAATATTTTCACTTCTCGTGAAGCTAAAAACTGTTATTTTCATATTTGGCAACTTCGATAATACACAATTCAATATAGCATGAAAAGATGAAACAGAACAATATAACTTCGTACTTAGCCTACGAAAGTGTAAATACGATTTTTCAGTTTATCAAGCATGCACGTTTCAACGTTCGAAACTAAACATTACTCAAACATTGCGAAGTATGTGAACATTTTTACTTCTCGTGATGCTAAAAACTGTTATTCTGGTAATTGACATCTTCGATAATACACGATTCAGTATAGCATGAAAAGATGAAACAGAACAATATAACTTCGTACTTAGCCTACGAAATTGCCGATACGATTTTTAGGTTTTTGACAAATTTCACTTTTTTAGGTTCGACACTAGATAATATGCAAACATTGCATAATATGTGAACATTTTTACATCTCGCGAAGCTAAAAACTGTTATTCTGGTAATTGACATCTTCGATAATACACAATTCAATATAGCACGAAAAGATGAAACAGAACAATATAACTTCGTGCTTAACCTACGAAAGTGTAAATATGATTTTTAAGTTTATCAAGCATGCACGTTTCAAGGTTCGAAACTAGACATTACTCAAACATTGCGTAGTATGTGAACATTTTTACTTCTCGTGATGCTAAAAACAGTTATTCGCATATTTGATATTTTTGATAATACGCGATTCAATAAAAAAAAACGAAGACAGCAAACAATAAAACTTTTTGTTGAACATACGAAAATGCGAATGCGATTTTTAGGATTTTGACAAAATTCACTTTTTTTTTTCCACACTAGACAATATGCAGTCATTGCATAATATGTGAATATTTTCACTTCTCGTGAAACTAAAAACTGTAATTTTCATATTTGGCAAATTCGATAATACACAATTCAATATAGCACGAAAAGATGAAACAGAACAATATAACTTCGTGCTTAACCTACGAAAGTATTATACGATTTTTCAGTTTATTAAGCATTCACGTTTCAAGGTTCCAAACTAAACATTACTCAAACATTGCGTAGTATGTGAACATTTTTACTTCTCGCGAAGCTAAAAACTGTTATTCTGGTATTTGACATCTTCGATAATACACAATTCAATAAAGCATGAAAAGATGAAACCGAACAATATAACTTCGTACTTAACCTACGAAAGTGTAAATACGATTTTTCAGTTTATTAAGCATGCACGTTTCAAGGTTCGAAACTAAACATTACTCAAACATTGCGTAGTATGTGAACATTTTTACTTCTCGTGAAGCTAAAAACAGTTATTCGCATATTGGATATTTTTGATAATACACGATTCAATATAGCATAAAAGGATGAAAGCGAGCAATAAAACCTTTTGTTTAACATACGAGAATGCGGATACGATTTTTAGGTTTTTTACATCATTCACATTTTATGGTTCGACACTAGACAATATGCAAACATTGCATAATATGTGAACATTTTTACTTCTAGCGAAGCTAAAAACTGTTATTCTCATATTTGGCAACTTCGATAATACACAATTCAATACAGCATGAAAAGATAAATCCGAACAATATTACCTCGAGCTTAACCTACGAAACTGTAAATACGATTTTTCAGTTTATTAGGCATGCGCGTTTCAGGTATCCAAACTAAACATTACTCAATCAGCGCGTAGTATGTGAACATTTTTACTTCTCGTGATGCTAAAAACGGTTATTCGCATATTGGATATTTTTGATAATACACGATTCAATATAGCATAAAAGGATGAAAGCGAGCAATAAAACTTCTTGTTTAACGTACGAAAATGCGGATACGATTTTTAGGTTTTTGACAAATTTCACTTTTTTAGGTTTGACACTAGACAATATGCAAACATTGCATAATATGTGAAAATTTTTACTTCTCGCGAAGCTAAAAACTGTTATTCTGGTATTTGATATCTTCGAGAATACACGATTCAGTATAGCATGAAAAGATGAATCCGAACAATATTACTTCGTGCTTAACCTACGAAAGTGTAAATACGATTTTTAAGCTTATCAAGCATGCACGTTTCAAGGTTCGAAACTAAACGTTACTCAAACATTGCGTAGTATGTGAACATTTTTACTTCTCGTGATGCTAAAAATAGTTATTCGCATATTAGATATTTTTGATAATACACGATTCAATATAGCATAAAGGGATGAAAGCGAGCAATAAAACCTTTTGTTTAACATACGAAAATGCGGACACGATTTTTAGGTTTTTGACAAAATTTACTTTTTTCGGTTCGACACTAGACATCATGCAAACATTGCATAATATGTGAACATTTTTACTTCTCGCGAATCTAAAAACTGTTATTCTGGTATTTGACATCATCGATAATACACGATTCAGTACAGCATGAAAAGATGAATCCGAACAATATTACTTCGTGCTTAACCTACGAAAGTATAATGCGATTTTTAAGTTTATTAAGCATGCATGTTTCAAGGTTCGAAACTAAACATTACTCAAACATTGCGTAGTATGTGAACATTTTTACTTCTCTTGATACTAAAAACAGTTATTCGCATATTGGATATTTTTGATAATACACGATTCAATATAGCATAAAAGGATGAAAGCGAGCAATAAAACTTTTTGTTTAACGTACGAAAATGCGGATACGATTTTTAGGTTTTTGACAAATTTCACTTTTTTAGGTTTGACACTAGACAATATGCAAACATTGCATAATATGTGAACATTTTTACTTCTCGCGAAGCTAAAAACTGTTATTCTGGTATTTGACATCTTCGAGAATACACGATTCAATATATCATGAAAAGATGAAACCGAACAATATAACTTCGTACTTAGCCTACGAAAGTGTAAATACGATTTTTCAGTTTATTAAGCATGCACGTTTCAAGGTTCGCAACTAAACATTACTCAAACATTGCGTAGTATGTGAACATTTTTACTTCTCGTGATACTAAAAACAGTTATTCGCATATTGGATATTTTTGATAATACACGATTCAATATAGCATAAAAGGATGAAAGCGAGCAAGAAAACCTTTTGTTTAACATACGAAAATGCGGATACGATTTTTAGGTTTTTGACAAAATTTACATTTTTAGGTTCGACACTAGACAATATGCAAACGTTGCATAATATGTGAACATTTTTACTTCTAGCGAAGCTAAAATCTATTATTCTCATATTTGGCAACTTCGATAATACACAATTCAATACAGCATGAAAAGATAAATCCGAACAATATTACCTCGTGCTTAACCTACGAAAGTGTAAATACGATTTTTCAGTTTATTAGGCATGCGCGTTTCAGGTATCCAAACTAAACATTACTCAATCAGCGCGTAGTATGTGAACATTTTTACTTCTCGTGATGCTAAAAACGGTTATTCGCATATTGGCTATTTTTGATAATACACGATTCAATATAGCATAAAAGGATGAAAGCGAGCAATAAAACTTCTTGTTTAACGTACGAAAATGCGGATACGATTTTTAGTTTTCTGACATAACTCACTTTTTAAGGTTCGACACTAGACAATATGCAAACATTGCATTATATGTGAACATTTTTACTTCTCGCGAAGCTAAAAACTGTTATTCTGGTATTTGACATCTTCGATAATACACGGTTCAATATAGCATGAAAAGATGAATCCGAACAATATTACTTCGTGCTTAACCTACGAATGTATTATACGATTTTTAAGTTTATTAAGCATGCACGTTTCAAGGTTCGAAACTAAACATTACTCAAACATTGCGTAGTATGTGAACATTTTTATTTCTCGTGAAGCTAAAAACAGTTATTGGCATTTTTGATATTTTTGATAATACACGATTCAATATAGTATAAAAGGATGAAACCGAACAATAAAACTTTTCGTTTAACATACGAAAATGCGGATACGATTTTTAGGTTTTTGACATAATTCACTTTTATAGGATCGACACTAGACAATATGCAAACATTGCATTATATGTGAACATTTTTACTTCTGGCGAAGCTAAAAACTGTTTTTCTGGTATTTGTCATCTTCGATAATACACGATTCAATATAGCATGAAAAGATGAATCCGAACAATATTACTTCGTGCTTAACCTACGAAAGTATAATACGATTTTTCAGTTTATTAAGCATGCACGTTTCAAGGTTCGAAACTAAACATTACTCAAACATTGCGTAGTATGTGAACATTTTTACTTCTCGTGATGCTAAAAACAGTTATTCGCATATTTGATATTTTTGATAATACACGATTTAATATAGCATAAAAGGATGAAAGCGAGCAATAAAACATTTTGTTTAACATACGAAAATGCGGATACGATTTTTTGGGTTTTTGACAAATTTCACTTTTTTAGGTTTGACACTAGACAATATGCAAACATTGCATAATATGTGAACATTTTTACTTCTCGCGAAGCTAAAAACTGTTATTCTGGTATTTGAAATCTTCGAGAATACACTATTCAAAATATCATGAAAAGATGAAAACGAAAAATATAACGTCGTGCTTAAACTACTAAAGTGTGAATACGATTTTTCAGTTTATTAATCATGCAAGTTTCAGGGATCCAAACTAAACATTACTCAAACAGCTCGTAGTATGTGAACATTTTTACTTCTCGTGATACTAAAAACAGTTATTCGCATATTGGATATTTTTGATAATACACGATTCAATATAGCATAAAAGGATGAAAGCGAGCAATAAAACCTTTTGTTTAACATACGAAAATGCGGATACGATTTTTAGGTTTTTGACAAATTTCACTTTTTTAGGTTCGACACTATATAATATGCAAACATTGCATAATATGTGAACATTTTTACTTCTCGCGAAGCTAAAAACTGTTATTCTCATATTTGACATCTTCGATAATACACAATTCAATACAGCATGAAAAGATAAATCCGAACAATATTACCTCGAGCTTAACCTACGAAACTGTAAATACGATTTTTCAGTTTATTAAGCATGCACGTTTCAGGCATCCAAACTAAACATTACTCAAAAATTGCGTAGTTTGTGAACATTTTTACTTCTCGTGATGCTAAAAACGGTTATTCGCATATTGGATATTTTTGATAATACACGATTCATTATAGCATAAAAGGATGAAACCGAGCAATAAAACCTTTTGTTTAACATACGAAAATGCGGATACGATTTTTAGGTTTTGGACCAAATTCACTTTGTTAGGTTCGACACTAGACAATATGCTAACATAGCAAAATATGTGAATATTTTCACATCTCTTGAAGCTAAAAACTGTTATTCTGGTATTTGACATCTTCTATAATACACGATTCAATATAGCATGAAAAGATGAAACCGAACAATATAACTTCGTGCTTAACCTACGAAAGTGTAAATACGATTTTTCAGTTTATTAAGCATGCACGTTTCAAGGTTCGAAACTAAACATTACTCAAACATTGCGTAGTATGTGAACATTTTTACTTCTCGTGATACTAAAAAAAGGTATTCGCATATTTGATATTTTTGATAATACACGATTCTATATAGCATAAAAGGATGAAAGCGAGCAATAAAACGTTTTGTTTAACATACGAAAATGCGGATACGATTTTTAGGTTTTTGACAAAATTTACTTTTTTAGGTTCGACACTAGACAATATGCAAACGTTGCATAATATGTGGACATTTTTACTTCTAGCGAAGCTAAAATCTATTATTCTCATATTTGGCAACTTCGATAATACACAATTCAATACAGCATGAAAAGATAAATCCGAACAATATTACCTCGAGCTTAACCTACGAAACTGTAAATACGATTTTTCAGTTTATTAAGCATGCACGTTTCAGGCATCCAAACTAAACATTACTCAAAAATTGCGTAGTTTGTGAACATTTTTACTTCTCGTGATGTTAAAAACGGTTATTCGCATATTGGATATTTTTGATAATACACGATTCATTATAGCATAAAAGGATGAAAGCGAGCAATAAAATCTTTTGTTTAACATACGAAAATGCGGATACGATTTTTAGGTTTTTGACTAATTTCACTTTTTAAGGTTCGACACTAGACAATATGCAAACATTGCATTATATGTGAACATTTTTACTTCTCGCGAAGCTAAAAACTGTTATTCTGGTATTTGACATCTTCGATAATACACGGTTCAACATAGCATGAAAAGATGAAAGAGAACAATATAACTTCGTACGTAGCCTACGACAGTGTAAATACGATTTTTAAGTTGATTAAACATGCATGTTTCAAGGTTCGAATCTAAACATTACTCAAACATTGCGTAGTATGTGAACATTTTTACTTCTCGTGATACTAAAAACAGTTATTCGCATATTGGATATTTTTGAAAATACACGATTCAATATAGCATAACAGGATGAAAGCGAGCAATAAAACCTTTTGTTTAACATACGAAAATGCGGATACGATTTTTAGGTTTTTGACTAATTTCACTTTTTAGGTTCGACACTAGACAATATGCAAACATTGCATAATATGTGAACATTTTTACATCTCGCGAAGCTAAAAACTGTTATTCTGGTATTTGACATCATCGATAATACACGATTCAGTATAGCATGAAAAGATGAATCCGAGCAATATTACTTCGTGCTTAACCTACGAATGTATTATACGATTTTTAAGTTTATTAAGCATGCACGTTTCAAGGTTCGAAACTAAACATTACTCAAACATTGCGTAGTATGTGAACATTTTTATTTCTCGTGAAGCTAAAAACAGTTATTCGCATATTGGATATTTTTGAAAATACACGATTCAATATAGCATAACAGGATGAAAGCGAGCAATAAAACGTTTTGTTTAACATACGAAAATGCGGATACGATTTTTAGGTTTTTGACCAAATTTACTTTTTTAGGTTCGACACTAGACAATATACAAACATTGCGTAGTATGTGAATATTTTTACTTCTCGCGAAGCTAAAAACTGTTATTCTGGTATCTGACATCTTCGATAATACACGATTCAATATAGCATGAAAAGATGAAACCGAACAATATAACGTCATGCTTAACCTACGAAAGTGTGAATACGATTTTTCAGTTTATTAAGCATGCACGTTTCAAGGTTCGAAACTAAACATTACTCAAACATTGCGTATTATGTGAACATTTTTAAATCTCGTGATGCTAAAATCACTTATTCGCATATTGGATATTTTTGAAAATACACGATTCAATATAGCATAACAGGATGAAAGCGAGCAATAAAACCTTTTGTTTAACATACGAAAATGCGGATACGATTTTTAGGTTTTTGACTAATTTCACTTTTTTAGGTTCGACACTAGATAATATGCAAACATTGCATAATATGTGAACATTTTTACATCTCGCGAAGCTAAAAACTGTTATTCTGGTAATTGACATCTTCGATAATACACAATTCAATATAGCACGAAAAGATGAAACAGAACAATATAACTTCGTGCTTAACCTACGAAAGTGTAAATATGATTTTTAAGTTTATTAAACATGCACGTTTCAAGGTTCGAAAGTAAACATTACACAAACATTGCGTAGTATGTGAACATTTTTACTTCTCGTGATGCTAAAAACAGTTATTCGCATATTTGATATTTTTGATAATACACGATTTAATATAGCATAAAAGGATGAAAGCGAGCAATAAAACATTTTGTTTAACATACGAAAATGCGGATACGATTTTTTGGGTTTTTGACAAAATTCACTTTTTTAGGTTCGACACTAGACAATATGCAAACATTGCATAATATGTGAATATTTTTACTTCTCGCGAAGCTAAAAACTGTTATTCTGGTATCTGACATCTTCGATAATACACGATTCAATATAGCATGAAAAGATGAAACCGAACAATATAACGTCATGCTTAACCTACGAAAGTGTGAATACGATTTTTCAGTTTATTAAGCATGCACGTTTCAAGGTTCGAAACTAAACATTACTCAAACATTGCGTAGTATGTGAACATTTTTAAATCTCGTGATGCTAAAATCACTTATTCGCATATTGGATATTTTTGAAAATACACGATTCAATATAGCATAACAGGATGAAAGCGAGCAATAAAACCTTTTGTTTAACATACGAAAATGCGGATACGATTTTTAGGTTTTTGACTAATTTCACTTTTTAGGTTCGACACCTGACAATATGCAAACATTGCATTATATGTGAACATTTTTACTTCTCGCGAAGCTAAAAACTGTTATTCTGGTATTTGACATCTTCGATAATACACGATTCAATATAGCATGAAAAGATGAAACCGAACAATATAACTTCGTACTTAGCCTACGAAAGTGTAAATACGATTTTTCAGTTTATTAAGCATGCACGTTTCAAGGTTCGAAACTAAACATTACTCAAACATTACGTAGTATGTGAACATTTTTACTTCTCGTGATGCTAAAAACAGTTATACGCATATTTGATATTTTTGATAATACACGATTCAATATAGCATAAAAGGATGAAACAGAACAATAAAACTTTTTGTTTAACATACGAAAATGCGGATTCGATTTTCAGGTTTTTTACATAATTCACATTTTTTGGTTCGACACTAGACAATATGCAAACATTGCATAATATGTGAATATTTTCACTAACCGTGAAGCTAAAAACTGTTTTTCTGGTATTTGACATCTTCGATAATACACGATTCAATATAGCATGAAAAGATGAAACCGAACAATATAACGTCGTGCTTAACCTACGAAAGTGTGAATACGATTTTTCAGTTTATTAAGCATGCACGTTTTAAGGTTCGAAACTAAACATTACTCAAACATTGCGTAGTATGTGAACATTTTTACTTCTCGTGATGCTAAAAACAGTTATTCGCATATTTGATATTTTTGATAATACACGATTCAATATAGCATAAAAGGATGAAACAGAACAATAAAACTTTTTGTTTAACATACGAAAATGCGGATTCGATTTTCAGGTTTTTTACATAATTCACATTTTTTGGTTCGACACTAGACAATATGCAAACATTGCATAATATGTGAATATTTTCACTAACCGTGAAGCTAAAAACTGTTTTTCTGGTATTTGTCATCTTCGATAATACACGATTCAATATAGCATGAAAAGATGAAACCGAACAATATAACGTCGTGCTTAACCTACGAAAGTGTAAATACGATTTTTCAGTTTATTAAGCATGCACGTTTTAAGGTTCGAAACTATACATTACTCAAACATTGCGTAGTATGTGAACATTTTTACTTCTCGTGATGCTAAAAACAGTTATTCGCATATTTGATATTTTTGATAATACACGATTCAATATAGCATAAAAGGATGAAACCGAACAATAAAACTTTTTGTTTAACATACGAAAATGCGGATACGATTCTTAGGTTTTTGACATAATTCACTTTTATAGGTTCGACACTAGACAATATGCAAACATTGCATAATATGTGAATATTTTCACTAACCGTGAAGCTAAAAACTGTTTTTCTGGTATTTGACATCTTCGATAATACACGATTCAATATAGCATGAAAAGATGAAACCGAACAATATAACGTCGTGCTTAACCTACGAAAGTGTAAATACGATTTTTCAGTTTATTAAGCATGCACGTTTCAACGTTCGAAACTAGACATTACTCAAACATTGCGTAGTATGTGAACATTTTTACTTCTCGTGAAGCTAAAAACAGTTATTCGCATATTGGATATTTTTGATAATACACGATTCAATATAGCATAAAAGGATGAAAGCGAGCAATAAAACCTTTTGTTTAACATACTAAAATGCGAATGCGATTTTTAGGTTTTTGACAGAATTCACTTTTTTAGGTTCGACACTAGACAATATGCAAACATTGCATAATATGTGAATATTTTCACTAACCGTGAAGCTAAGAACTGTTATTCTGGTATTTGACATCTTCGATAATACACGAGTCAATATAGAAAAAAACAAAGACAGCAAAGAATAAAACTTTTTGTTTAACATACGAAAATGCGAATACGATTTCTAGGTTTTTGACAAAATTCACTTTTTTAGGTTCGACACTAGACAATATGCAAACATTGCATAATATGTGAATATTTTCACTAACCGTGAAGCTAAAAACTGTTATTCTGGTATTTGACATCTTCGATAATACGCAATTCAATATAGCATGAAAAGATGAAACCGAACAATATAACGTCGTGCTTAACCTACGAAAGTGTAAATACGATTTTTCAGTTTATTAAGCATGCACGTTTCAAGGTTCGAAACTAAACATTACTCAAACATTGCGTAGTATGTGAACATTTTTACTTCTCGTGATGCTAAAAACAGTTATTCGCATATTTGATATTTTTGATAATACACGATTCAATATAGCATAAAAGGATGAAACAGAACAATAAAACTTTTTGTTTAACATACGAAAATGCGGATTCGATTTTCAGGTTTTTTACATAATTCACATTTTTTGGTTCGACACTAGACAATATGCAAACATTGCATAATATGTGAATATTTTCACTAACCGTGAAGCTAAAAACTGTTTTTCTGGTATTTGACATCTTCGATAATACACGATTCAATATAGCATGAAAAGATGAAACCGAACAATATAACGTCGTGCTTAACCTACGAAAGTGTGAATACGATTTTTCAGTTTATTAAGCATGCACGTTTCAAGGTTCGAAACTAAACATTACTCAAACATTGCGTAGTATGTGAACATTTTTACTTCTCGTGATGCTAAAAACAGTTATTCGCATATTGGATATTTTTGATAATACACGATTCAATATAGCATAAAAGGATGAAAGCGAGCAATAAAACTTTTTGTTTAACATACGAAAATGCGGATACGATTTTTAGGTTTTTGACAAAATTCACTTTTTTAGGTTCGACACTAGACAATATGCAAACATTGCATTATATGTGAACATTTTTACTTCTCGCGATGCTAATAACTGTTATTCTGGTATTTGTCATCTTCGATAATACACGATTCAATATAGCATGAAAAGATGAAACCGAACAATATAACTTCGTACTTAGCCTACGAAAGTGTAAATACGATTTTTCAGTTTATTAAGCATGCACGTTTCAACGTTCGAAACTAAACATTACTCAAACATTGCGTAGTATGTGAACATTTTTACTTCTCGTGATGCTAAAAACAGTTATTCGCATATTGGATATTTTTGATAATACACGATTCAATATAGCAGAAAAGAATGAATGCGAGCAATAAAACCTTTTGTTTAACATACGAAAATGCGGATACGATTTTTAGGTTTTTGACAAAATTTACTTTTTTAGGTTCGACACTAGACAATATACAAACGTTGCATAATATGTGAACATTTTTACTTCTAGCGAAGCTGCAATCTATTATTCTCATATTTGGCAACTTCGATAATACACAATTCAATACAGCATGAAAAAGATAAATCCGAACAATATTACCTCGTGCTTAACCTACGAAAGTGTAAATACGATTTTTAAGTTGATTAAACATGCATGTTTCAAGGTTCGAATCTAAACATTACTCAAACATTGCGTAGTATGTGAACATTTTTACTTCTCGTGATACTAAAAACAGTTATTCGCATATTGGATATTTTTGAAAATACACGATTCAATATAGCATAACAGGATGAAAGCGAGCAATAAAACCTTTTGTTTGACATACGAAAATGCGGATACGATTTTTAGGTTTTTGACAAATTTCACTTATTTAGGTTCGACACTAGACAATATGCAAACCTTGCATAATATGTGAACATTTTTACTTCTCGCGAAGCTAAAAACTGTTATTCTGGTATTTGACATCATCGATAATACACGATTCAGTATAGCATGAAAAGATGAATCCGAACAATATTACTTTGTGCTTAACGTACGAAAGTATAATGCGATTTTTAAGTTTATTAAGCATTCACGTTTCAAGGTTCCAAACTAAACATTACTCAAACATTGCGTAGTATGTGAACATTTTTACTTCTCGCGAAGCTAAAAACTGTTATTCTGGTATTTGACATCTTCGATAATACACAATTCAATAAAGCATGAAAAGATGAAACCGAACAATATAACTTCGTACTTAACCTACGAAAGTGTAAATACGATTTTTAAGTTGATTAAACATTCACGTTTCAAGGTTCGAAACTAAACATTACTCAAACATTGTGTAGTATGTGAACATTTTTACTTCTCGTGATGCTAAAAACAGTTATTCGCATATTTGATATTTTTGATAATACACGATTTAATATGGCATAAAAGGATGAAAGCGAGCAATAAAACATTTTGTTTGACATACGAAAATGCGGATACGATTTTTAGATTTCTGACATAATTCACTTATTTAGGTTCGACACTAGACAATATGCAAACCTTGCATAATATGTGAACATTTTTACTTCTCGCGAAGCTAAAAACTGTTATTCTGGTATTTGACATCATCGATAATACACGATTCAGTATAGCATGAAAAGATGAATCCGAACAATATTACTTTGTGCTTAACGTACGAAAGTATAATGCGATTTTTAAGTTTATTAAGCATGCACGTTTCAAGGTTCGAAACTAATCATTACTCAAACATTGCGTAGTATGTGAACATTTTTACTTCTCGTGATACTAAAAACAGTTATTCGCATATTGGATATTTTTGATAATACACGATTCAATACAGCATAACAGGATGAAAGCGAGCAATAAAACCTTTTGTTTAACGTACGAAAATGCGGATACGATTTTTAGGTTTTTGACAAATTTCACTTTTTTAGGTTCGACACTAGACAATATGCAAACGTTGCATAATATGTGAACATTTCTACTTCTAGCGAAGCTAAAATTTTATTATTCTCATATTTGGCAACTTCGATAATACACAATTCAATACAGCATGAAAAGATAAATCCGAACAATATTACCTCGAGCTTAACCTACGAAACTGTAAATACGATTTTTCAGTTTATTAAGCATGCACGTTTCAGGCATCCAAACTAAACATTACTCAATCAGCGCGTAGTATGTGAACATTTTTACTTCTCGTGATGCTAAAAACGGTTATTCGCATATTGGATATTTTTGATAATACACGATTCAATATAGCATAAAAGGATGAAAGCGAGCAATAAAACTTTTTGTTTAACGTACGAAAATGCGAATACGATTTTTAGGTTTTTGACAAATTTCACTTTTTTAGGTTTGACACTAGACAATATGCAAACATTGCATTATATGTGAACATTTTTACTTCTCGCGAAGCTAAAAACTGTTATTCTGGTATTTGACATCTTCGATAATACACGGTTCAACATAGCATGAAAAGATGAAAGAGAACAATATAACTTCGTACGTAGCCTACGACAGTGTAAATACGATTTTTAAGTTGATTAAACAAGCATGTTTCAAGGTTCGTATCTAAACATTACTCAAACATTGCGTAGTATGTGAACATTTTTACTTCTCGTGATACTAAAAACAGTTATTCGCATATTGGATATTTTTGAAAATACACGATTCAATACAGCATAACAGGATGAAAGCGAGCAATAAAACCTTTTGTTTAACATACGAAAATGCGGATACGATTTTTAGATTTTTGACAAAATTCACTTTTTTAGGTTCGACACTAGACAATATGCAAACATTGCATAATATGTGAACATATTTACTTCTAGCGAAGCTATAAACTGTTATTCACATATTTGGCAACTTCGATAATACACAATTCAATACAGCATGAAAAGATAAATCCGATTAATATTACCTCGTGCTTAACCTACGAAAGTGTAAATACGATTTTTCAGTTTATTAAGCATGCACGTTTCAGGGATCCAAACTAAACATTACTCAAACAGCGCGTAGTATGTGAACATTTTTACTTCTCGCGATGCTAATAACTGTTATTCTCGTATTTGACATCTTCGAAAATACACGATTCAATATTGCATGAAAAGATGAAACCGAACAATATAACTTCGTGCTTAACCTACGAAAGTGTAAATACGATTTTTAAGTTGATTAAACATGCACGTTTCAAGGTTCGAAACTAAACATTACTCAAACATTGTGTAGTATGTGAACATTTTTACTTCTCGTGATGCTAAAACCAGTTATTCGCATATTGGATATTTTTAATAATACACGATTCAATATAGCATAAAAGGATGAAAGCGAGCAATAAAACCTTTTGTTTGACATACGAAAATGCGGATACGATTTTTAGGTTTTTGACAAATTTCACTTTTTTAGGTTCGACAATAGACAATATGCAAACGTTGCATAATATGTGAACATTTTTACTTCTAGCGAAGCTAAAATCTATTATTCTCATATTTGGCAACTTCGATAATACACAATTCAATACAGCATGAAAAGATAAATCCGAACAATATTACCTCGAGCTTAACCTACGAAACTGTAAATACGATTTTTCAGTTTATTAAGCATGCACGTTTCAGGCATCCAAACTAAACATTACTCAATCAGCGCGTAGTATGTGAACATTTTTACTTCTCGTGATGCTAAAAACGGTTATTCGCATATTGGATATTTTTGATAATACACGATTCAATATAGCATAAAAGGATGAAAGCGAGCAATAAAACTTTTTGTTTAACGTACGAAAATGCGAATACGATTTTTAGGTTTTTGACAAATTTCACTTTTTTAGGTTTGACACTAGACAATATGCAAACATTGCATAATATGTGAACATTTTTACTTCTCGCGAAGCTAAAATCTGTTATTCTGGTATTTGACATCTTCGATAATACACGATTCAATATAGCATGAAAAGAGGAATCCGAACAATATTACTTCGTGCTTAACCTACGAAAGTATTATACGATTTTTAAGTTTATTAAGCATGCACGCTTCAAGGTTCGAAACTAAACATTACTCAAACATTGCGTAGTATATGAGCATTTTTACTTCTCGTGATGCTAAAAACAGTTATTCGCATATTTGATATTTTTGATAATACACGATTCAATATAGCATAAAAGAATGAACGCGAAGAATAAAACTTTTTGTTTAACTTACGAAAATGCGGATACGATTTTTAGGTTTTTTACATAATTCACTTTTTAAGGTTCGACACTAGACAATATGCAAACATTGCATTACATGTGAACATTTTTACTTCTCGCGAAGCTAAAAACTGTTATTCTGGTATTTGACATCTTCGATAATACACGATTCAATATAGCATGAAAAGATGAATCCGAACAATATTACTTCGTGCTTAACCTACGAAAGTGTAAATACGATTTTTAAGTTGATTAAACAAGCATGTTTCAAGGTTCGAATCTAAACATTACTCAAACATTGCGTAGTATGTGAACATTTTTACTTCTTGTGATACTAAAAACAGTTATTCGCATATTGGATATTTTTGAAAATACACGATTCAATATAGCATAACAGGATGAAAGCGAGCAATAAAACCTTTTGTTTAACATACGAAAATGCGGATACGATTTTTAGGTTTTTTACATAATTCACTTTTTTAGGTTCGACACTAGACAATATGCAAACATTGCATAATATGTGAATATTTTTACTTCTAGCGAAGCTAAAAACTGTTATTCTCATATTTGGCAACTTCGATAATACACAATTCAATACAGCATGAAAAGATAAATCCGAACAATATTACCTCGTTATTAACCTACGAAAGTGTAAATACGATTTTTCAGATTATTAAGCATGCACGTTTCAGGGATCCAAACGCAACAGTACTCAAAAAGTGCGTAGTATGTGAACATTTTTACTTCTCGTGATGCTGAGATCAGTTATGCGCATATTTGATATTTTTGTTAATACACGATTCAATATAGTATAAAAGAATAAAAGCGAACAATAAAACTTTTTGTTAAACTTACGAAAATGCGGATATGATTTTCAGGTTTTTTACATAATTAACTTTTTTAGGTTCGACACTAGACAATATGCAAACATTGCATAATATGTGAACATTTTTCCTTCTCGGGAAGCTAAAAACTGTTATTCTGGTATTTGACATCTTCGATAATACACGATTCAATATAGCATGAAAAAATAAAACCGAACAATATAACTTCGTGCTTAACCTACGAAAGTGTAAATACGATTTGTAAGTTGATTAAACATGCACGTTTCAAGGTTCGAAACTAGACATTACTCAAACATTGCGTAGTATGTGAACATTTTTACTTCTCGTGAAGCTAAAAACAGTTATTCGCATATTGGATATTTTTGATAATACACGATTCAATATAGCATAAAAGGATGAAAGCGAGCAATAAAACCTTTTGTTTAACATACGAAAATGCGGATACCATTTTTAGGTTTTTGACAAAATTTACTTTTTTAGGTTCGACACTAGACAAGATGCAAACGTTGCATAATATGTGAACATTTTTACTTCTAGCGAAGCTAAAAACTGTTATTCTCATATTTGGCAACTTCGATAATACACAATTCAATACAGCATGAAAAGATAAATCCGAACAATATTACCTCGTGCTTAACCTACGAAAGTGTAAATACGATTTTTCAGTTTATTAAGCATGCACGTTTCAGGTATCCAAACTAAACATTACTCAATCAGCGCGTAGTATGTGATCATTTTTACTTCTCGTGATACTAAAAACAGTTATTCGCATATTGGATATTTTTGAAAATACACGATTCAATATAGCATAACAGGATGAAAGCTAGCAATAAAACCTTTTGTTTAACATACGAAAATGCGGATACGATTTTTTGATTTTTGACAAAATTTACTTTTTTAGGTTCGACACTAGACAATATGCAAACATTGCATAATATGTGAACATTTTTACATCTCGCGAAGCTAAAAACTGTTATTCGGGTATTTGACCTCTTCGTTAATACACGATTCAATATAGCATGAAAACATGAAACCGAACAATATCACTTCGTACTGAACCTACGAAAGTGTAAATACTATTTTTCAGTTTAGTCAACATGCACGTTTCAAGGTTCGAAAGTAAACATTACTCAAATATTGCGTAGTATGTGAACATTTTTACTTCTCGTGAAGCAAAAAACAGTTATTCGCATATTGGATATTTTTGATAATACACGATTCAATATAGCATAAAAGGATGAAAGCGAGCAATAAAACCTTTTGTTTAACATACGAGAATGCGGATACGATTTTTAGGTTTTTGACAAATTTTACTTTTTTAGGTTCGACACTAGACAATATGCAAACATTGCATAATATGTGAACATTTTTACTTCTAGCGAAGCTAAAATCTATTATTCTCATATTTGGCAACTTCGATAACACACAATTCAATACAGCATGAAAAGATAAATACGAACAATATTACCTCGTGCTTAACCTACGAAAGTGTAAATACGATTTTTCAGTTTATTAGGCATGCACGTTTCAGGTATCCAAACTAAACATTACTCAATCAGCGCGTAGTATGTGATCATTTTTACTTCTCGTGATGCTAAAAACAGTTATTCGCATATTTGATATTTTTGATAATACACGATTCAATATAGCATAAAAGGATGATCTCATATTTTGCAACTTAGATAATGGACAATTCAATATAGCATGAATAGATGAAACAGAACAATATAATTAGCCTACGAAAGTATAATACGATTTTTAAGTTTATTAAGCATGCACGTTTCAAGGTTTGAAACTAAACATTACTCAAACATTGAGTAGTATGTGAACATTTTTACTTCTCGTGATGCTACAAACAGTTATTCGCATATTTGATATTTTTGATAATACACGATTCAATATAGCATAAAAGGATGATCTCATATTTGGCATATTAGATAATACACAATTCAATATAGCATGAAAAGATGAAACAGAACAATATAATTAGCCTACGAAAGTATAATACGATTTTTAAGTTTATTAAGCATGCACGTTTCAAGGTTCGAAACTAAACATTACTCAAACATTGCGTAGTATGTTAACATTTTTACTTCTCGTGATGCTAAAAACAGTTATTCGAATATTTGATATTTTTGATAATACACGATTCAATATAGCATATAAGAATGAAACCGAACAATAAAACTTTTTGTTTAACTTACGAAAATGCGGATACGATTTTCAGGTTTTTTACATAATTCACTTTTTTAGGTTCGACACTAGACAATATGCAAACATTGCATTATATGTGAACATTTTTACTTCTCGCGGAGCTAAAAACTGTTATTCTGGTATTTGACATCTTCGATAATAAACGATTCAATATAGCATGAAAAAATAAAACCGAAAAATATAAGTTCGTGCTTAACCTACGAAAGTGTAAATACGATTTTTAAGTTGATTAAACATGCATGTTTCAAGGTTCGAATCTAAACATTACTCAAACATTGCGTAGTATGTGAACATTTTTACTTCTCGTGATACTAAAAACAGTTATTCGCATATTGGATATTTTTGAAAATACACGATTCAATATAGCATAACAGGATGAAAGCTAGCAATAAAACCTTTTGTTTAACATACGAAAATGCGGATACGATTTTTTGATTTTTGACAAAATTTACTTTTTTAGGTTCGACACTAGACAATATGCAAACATTGCATAATATGTGAACATTTTTATTTCTAGGGAAGCTAAAAACTGTTATTCTCATATTTGGCAACTTCGATAATGCACAATTCAATACAGCATGAAAAGATAAATCCGAACAATATTACCTCGAGCTTAACCTACGAAAGTGTAAATACGATTTTTCAGTTTATTAAGCATGCACGTTTCAGGGATCCAAACTAAACATTACTCAAACATTGCGTAGTATGTGAACATTTTTACTTCTCGTGATGCTAAAAACAGTTATTCGCATATTTGATATTTTTGATAATACACGATTCAATATAGCATAAAAGAATAAAAGCGAACAATAAAACTTTTTGTATAACATACGAAAATGCGGATTCGATTTTCAGGTTTTTTACATAATTCACATTTTTTGGTTCGACACTAGACAATATGCAAACATTGCATAATATGTGAACATTTTTACTTCTGGCGAAGCTAAAAACTATTATTCTCATATTTGGCAACTTCGATAACACACAATTCAATACAGCATGAAAAGATAAATACGAACAATATTACCTCGTGCTTAACCTACGAAAGTGTAAATACGATTTTTCAGTTTATTAGGCATGCACGTTTCAGGTATCCAAACTAAACATTACTCAATCAGCGCGTAGTATGTGATCATTTTTACTTCTCGTGATGCTAAAAACAGTTATTCGCATATTTGATATTTTTGATAATACACGATTCAATATAGCATAAAAGGATGATCTCATATTTTGCAACTTAGATAATGGACAATTCAATATAGCATGAATAGATGAAACAGAACAATATAATTAGCCTACGAAAGTATAATACGATTTTTAAGTTTATTAAGCATGCACGTTTCAAGGTTTGAAACTAAACATTACTCAAAAATTGCGTAGTATGTGAACATTTTTACTTCTCGTGATGCTACAAACAGTTATTCGCATATTTGATATTTTTGATAATACACGATTCAATATAGCATAAAAGGATGATCTCATATTTGGCATATTAGATAATACACAATTCAATATAGCATGAAAAGATGAAACAGAACAATATAATTAGCCTACGAAAGTATAATACGATTTTTAAGTTTATTAAGCATGCACGTTTCAAGGTTCGAAACTAAACATTACTCAAACATTGCGTAGTATGTGAACATTTTTACTTCTCGTGATGCTAAAAACAGTTATTCGAATATTTGATATTTTTGATAATACACGATTCAATATAGCATAAAAGAATGAAAGCGAAGAATAAAACTTTTTGTTTAACTTACGAAAATGCGGATACGATTTTCAGGTTTTTTACATAATTCACTTTTTTAGGTTCGACACTAGACAATATGCAAACATTGCATTATATGTGAACATTTTTACTTCTCGCGGAGCTAAAAACTGTTATTCTGGTATTTGACATCTTCGATAATACACGATTCAATATAGCATGAAAAAATAAAACCGAAAAATATAAGTTCGTGCTTAACCTACGAAAGTGTAAATACGATTTTTAAGTTGATTAAACATGCATGTTTCAAGGTTCGAATCTAAACATTACTCAAACATTGCGTAGTATGTGAACATTTTTACTTCTCGTGATACTAAAAACAGTTATTCGCATATTGGATATTTTTGAAAATACACGATTCAATATAGCATAACAGGATGAAAGCTAGCAATAAAACCTTTTGTTTAACATACGAAAATGCGGATACGATTTTTTGATTTTTGACAAAATTTACTTTTTTAGGTTCGACACTAGACAATATGCAAACATTGCATAATATGTGAACATTTTTATTTCTAGGGAAGCTAAAAACTGTTATTCTCATATTTGGCAACTTCGATAATACACAATTCAATACAGCATGAAAAGATAAATCCGAACAATATTACCTCGTGCTTAACCTACGAAAGTGTAAATACGATTTTTCAGTTTATTAAGCATGCACGTTTCAGGGATCCAAACTAAACATTACTCAAACATTGCGTAGTATGTGAACATTTTTACTTCTCGTGATGCTAAAAACAGTTATTCGCATATTTGATATTTTTGATAATACACGATTCAATATAGCATAAAAGGCTGAAAGCGAACAATAAAACTTTTTGTTTAACTTACGAAAATGCGGATACGATTTTTAGGTTTTTGACAAAATTCACTATTTTAGGTTCGACACTAGACAATATGCAAACATTGCATAATATGTGAATATTTTCACTAACCGTGAAGCTAAAAACTGTTATTCTGGTATTTGACATCTTCGATAATACACGATTCAATATAGCATGAAAAGATGAAACCGAACAATATAACGACGTGCTTAACCTACGAAAGTGTAAATACGATTTTTCAGTTTATTAAGCATGCACGTTTCACGTTTCGAAACTAAACATTACTCAAACATTGCCTAGTATGTGAACATTTTTACTTCTCTTGATGCTAAAGACACTTATTCGCATATTGGATATTCTTGATAATACACGATTCAATGTAGCATAAAAGGATGAAAGCAAGCAATAAAACCTTTTGTTTAACATAGGAAAATGCGGATACGATTTTTAGGTTTTTGACTAATTTCACTTTTTTAGGTTCGACACTAGACAATATGCAAACATTGCATAATATGTGAACATTTTTACATCTCGCGAAGCTAAAAACTGTTATTCTGGTAATTGACATCTTCGATAATACACGATTCAATATAGCATGAAAAGATGAAACCGAACAATATAACTTCGTGCTTAACCTACGAAAGTGTAAATACGATTTTTAAGTTGATTAAACATGCACGTTTCAAGGTTCGAAACTAGACATTACTCAAACATTGCGTAGTATGTGAACATTTTTACTTCTCGTGAAGCTAAAAACAGTTATTCGCATATTGGATATTTTTGATAATACACGATTCAATATAGCATAAAAGGATGAAAGCGAGCAATAAAACCTTTTGTTTAACATACTAAAATGCGAATGCGATTTTTAGGTTTTTGACAGAATTCACTTTTTTAGGTTCGACACTAGACAATATGCAAACATTGCATAATATGTGAATATTTTCACTAACCGTGAAGCTAAGAACTGTTATTCTGGTATTTGACATCTTCGATAATACACGAGTCAATATAAAAAAACGACGACAGCAAACAATAAAACTTTTTGTTTAACATACGAAAATGCGAATGCGATTTCTAGGTTTTTGACAAAATTCACTTTTTTAGGTTCGACACTAGACTATATGCAAACATTGCATAATATGTGAATATTTTCACTAACCGTGAAGCTAAAAACTGTTATTCTGGTATTTGACATCTTCGATAATACACAATTCAATATAGCATGAAAAGATGAAACCGAACAATATAACGTCGTGCTTAACCTACGAAAGTGTAAATACGATTTTTCAGTTTATTAAGCATGCACGTTTTAAGGTTCGAAACTAAACATTACTCAAACATTGCGTAGTATGTGAACATTTTTACTTCTCGTGATGCTAAAAACAGTTATTCGCATATTTGATATTTTTGATAATACACGATTCAATATAGCATAAAAGGCTGAAAGCGAACAATAAAACTTTTTGTATAACATACGAAAATGCGGATTCGATTTTCAGGTTTTTTACATAATTCACATTTTTTGGTTCGACACTAGACAATATGCAAACATTGCATAATATGTGAATATTTTCACTAACCGTGAAGCTAAAAACTGTTTTTCTGGTATTTGTCATCTTCGATAATACACGATTCAATATAGCATGAAAAGATGAAACCGAACAATATAACGTCGTGCTTAACCTACGAAAGTGTGAATACGATTTTTCAGTTTATTAAGCATGCACGTTTCAAGGTTCGAAACTAGACATTACTCAAACATTGCGTAGTATGTGAACATTTTTACTTCTCGTGAAGCTAAAAACAGTTATTCGCATATTGGATATTTTTGATAATACACGATTCAATATAGCATAAAAGGATGAAAGCGAGCAATAAAACATTTTGTTTAACATACGAAAATGCGGATACGATTTTTAGGTTTTTGACAAATATCACTTTTTTAGGTTCGACACTAGACAATATGCAAACATTGCATAATATGTGAACATTTTAACTACTCGCGAAGCTAAAAACTGTTATTCTGGTATCTGACATCTTCGATAATACACGATTCAATATAGAATGAAAAGATGAAACCGAACAATATAACTTCGTACTTAACCTACGAAAGTGTAAATACGATTTTTCAGTTTATTAAGCATGCACGTTTCAACGTTCGAAACTAAACATTACTCAAACATTGCGTAGTATGTGAACATTTTTACTTCTCGTGATGCTAAAAACAGTTATTCGCATATTGGATATTTTTGATAATACACGATTCAATATAGCATGAAAGGATGAATGCGAGCAATAAAACCTTTTGTTTAACATACGAAAATGCGGATACGATTTTTAGGTTTTTGACAAAATTTACTTTTTTAGGTTCGACACTAGACAATATACAAACGTTGCATAATATGTGAACATTTTTACTTCTAGCGAAGCTGCAATCTATTATTCTCATATTTGGCAACTTCGATAATACACAATTCAATACAGCATGAAAAGATAAATCCGAACAATATTACCTCGTGCTTAACCTACGAAAGTGTAAATACGATTTTTAAGTTGATTAAACATGCATGTTTCAAGGTTCGAATCTAAACATTACTCAAACATTGCGTAGTATGTGAACATTTTTACTTCTCGTGATACTAAAAACAGTTATTCGCATATTGGATATTTTTGAAAATACACGATTCAATATAGCATAACAGGATGAAAGCGAGCAATAAAACCTTTTGTTTGACATACGAAAATGCGGATACGATTTTTAGGTTTTTGACAAATTTCACTTATTTAGGTTCGACACTAGACAATATGCAAACCTTGCATAATATGTGAACATTTTTACTTCTCGCGAAGCTAAAAACTGTTATTCTGGTATTTGACATCATCGATAATACACGATTCAGTATAGCATGAAAAGATGAATCCGAACAATATTACTTTGTGCTTAACGTACGAAAGTATAATGCGATTTTTAAGTTTATTAAGCATTCACGTTTCAAGGTTCCAAACTAAACATTACTCAAACATTGCGTAGTATGTGAACATTTTTACTTCTCGCGAAGCTAAAAACTGTTATTCTGGTATTTGACATCTTCGATAATACACAATTCAATAAAGCATGAAAAGATGAAACCGAACAATATAACTTCGTGCTTAACCTACGAAAGTGTAAATACGATTTTTAAGTTGATTAAACATTCACGTTTCAAGGTTCGAAACTAAACATTACTCAAACATTGTGTAGTATTTGAACATTTTTACTTCTCGTGATGCTAAAAACAGTTATTCGCATATTTGATATTTTTGATAATACACGATTTAATATAGCATAAAAGGATGAAAGCGAGCAATAAAACATTTTGTTTAACATACGAAAATGCGGATACGATTTTTAGGTTTTTGACAAATTTCACTTATTTAGGTTCGACACTAGACAATATGCAAACCTTGCATAATATGTGAACATTTTTACTTCTCGCGAAGCTAAAAACTGTTATTCTGGTATTTGACATCATCGATAATACACGATTCAGTATAGCATGAAAAGATGAATCCGAACAATATTACTTTGTGCTTAACGTACGAAAGTATAATGCGATTTTTAAGTTTATTAAGCATGCACGTTTCAAGGTTCGAAACTAATCATTACTCAAACATTGCGTAGTATGTGAACATTTTTACTTCTCGTGATACTAAAAACAGTTATTCGCATATTGGATATTTTTGATAATACACGATTCAATACAGCATAACAGGATGAAAGCGAGCAATAAAACCTTTTGTTTAACGTACGAAAATGCGGATACGATTTTTAGGTTTTTGACAAATTTCACTTTTTTAGGTTCGACACTAGACAATATGCAAACGTTGCATAATATGTGAACATTTTTACTTCTAGCGAAGCTAAAATTTTATTATTCTCATATTTGGCAACTTCGATAATACACAATTCAATACAGCATGAAAAGATAAATCCGAACAATATTACCTCGTGCTTAACCTACGAAAGTGTAAATACGATTTTTCAGTTTATTAGGCATGCACGTTTCAGGTATCCAAACTAAACATTACTCAATCAGCGCGTAGTATGTGAACATTTTTACTTCTCGTGATGCTAAAAACGGTTATTCGCATATTGGATATTTTTGATAATACACGATTCAATATAGCATAAAAGGATGAAAGCGAGCAATAAAACTTTTTGTTTAACGTACGAAAATGCGAATACGATTTTTAGGTTTTTGACAAATTTCACTTTTTTAGGTTTGACACTAGACAATATGCAAACATTGCATAATATGTGAACATTTTTACTTCTCGCGAAGCTAAAAACTGTTATTCTGGTATTTGACATCTTCGATAATACACAATTCAATAAAGCATGAAAATATGAAACCGAACAATATAACTTCGTACTAAACCTACGAAAGTGTAAATACGATTTTTAAGTTGATTAAACAAGCATGTTTCAAGGTTCGTATCTAAACATTACTCAAACATTGCGTAGTATGTGAACATTTTTACTTCTCGTGATACTAAAAACAGTTATTCGCATATTGGATATTTTTGAAAATACACGATTCAATACAGCATAACAGGATGAAAGCGAGCAATAAAACCTTTTGTTTAACATACGAAAATGCGGATACGATTTTTAGATTTTTGACAAAATTTACTTTTTTAGGTTCGACACTAGACAATATGCAAACATTGCATAATATGTGAACATATTTACTTCTAGCGAAGCTATAAACTGTTATTCTCATATTTGGCAACTTCGATAATACACAATTCAATACAGCATGAAAAGATAAATCCGATTAATATTACCTCGTGCTTAACATACGAAAGTGTAAATACGATTTTTCAGTTTATTAAGCATGCACGTTTCAGGGATCCAAACTAAACATTACTCAAACAGCGCGTAGTATGTGAACATTTTTACTTCTCGCGAAGCTAAAAACTGTTATTCTGGTATTTGACATCTTCGATAATACACGATTCAATATAGCATGAAAAGATGAAACCGAACAATATAACTTCGTGCTTAACCTACGAAAGTGTAAATACGATGTTTCAGTTGATTAAACATGCACGTTTCAAGGTTCGAAACTAAACATTACTCAAACATTGTGTAGTATGTGAACATTTTTACTTCTCGTGATGCTAAAACCAGTTATTCGCATATTGGATATTTTTAATAATACACGATTCAATATAGCATAAAAGGATGAAAGCGAGCAATAAAACCTTTTGTTTGACATACGAAAATGCGGATACGATTTTTAGGTTTTTGACAAATTTCACTTTTTTAGGTTCGACAATAGACAATATGCAAACGTTGCATAATATGTGAACATTTTTACTTCTAGCGAAGCTAAAATCTATTATTCTCATATTTGGCAACTTCGATAATACACAATTCAATACAGCATGAAAAGATAAATCCGAACAATATTACCTCGTGCTTAACCTACGAAAGTGTAAATACGATTTTTCAGTTTATTAGGCATGCACGTTTCAGTGATCCAAACTAAACATTACTCAAACAGCGCGTAGTATGTGAACATTTTTACTTCTCGTGATGCTAAAAACAGTTATTCGCATATTTGATATTTTTGATAATACACGATTTAATATAGCATAAAAGGATGAAAGCGAGCAATAAAACTTTTTGTTTAACGTACGAAAATGCGAATACGATTTTTAGGTTTTTGACAAATTTCACTTTTTTAGGTTTGACACTAGACAATATGCAAACATTGCATAATATGTGAACATTTTTACTTCTCGCGAAGCTAAAATCTGTTATTCTGGTATTTGACATCTTCGATAATACACGATTCAATATAGCATGAAAAGAGGAATCCGAACAATATTACTTCGTGCTTAACCTACGAAAGTATTATACGATTTTTAAGTTTATTAAGCATGCACGCTTCAAGGTTCGAAACTAAACATTACTCAAACATTGCGTAGTATATGAGCATTTTTACTTCTCGTGATGCTAAAAACAGTTATTCGCATATTTGATATTTTTGATAATACACGATTCAATATAGCATAAAAGAATGAACGCGAAGAATAAAACTTTTTGTTTAACTTACGAAAATGCGGAGTCGATTTTCAGGTTTTTTACATAATTCACATTTTTTGGTTCGACACTAGACAATATGCAAACATTGCATTATATGTGAACATTTTTACTTCTCGCGAAGCTAAAAACTGTTATTCTGGTATTTGACATCTTCGATAATACACGATTCAATATAGCATGAAAAGATGAATCCGAACAATATTACTTCGTGCTTAACCTACGACAGTGTAAATACGATTTTTAAGTTGATTAAACAAGCATGTTTCAAGGTTCGAATCTAAACATTACTCAAACATTGCGTAGTATGTGAACATTTTTACTTCTTGTGATACTAAAAACAGTTATTCGCATATTGGATATTTTTGAAAATACACGATTCAATATAGCATAACAGGATGAAAGCGAGCAATAAAACCTTTTGTTTAACATACGAAAATGCGGATACGATTTTTAGGTTTTTGACATAATTCACTTTTATAGGATCGACACTAGACAATATGCAAACATTGCATTATATGTGAACACTTTTACTTCTAGCGAAGCTAAAAACTGTTATTCTCATATTTGGCAACTTCGATAATACACAATTCAATACAGCATGAAAAGATAAATCCGAACAATATTACCTCGAGCTTAACCTACGAAACTGTAAATACGATTTTTCAGTTTATTAAGAATGCACGTTTCAGGCATCCAAACTAAACATTACTCAAAAATTGCGTAGTTTGTGAACATTTTTACTTCTCGTGATGCTAAAAACAGTTATTCGCATATTTGATATTTTTGATAATACACGATTTAATATAGCATGAAAAGAATAAAAGCGAACAATAAAACTTTTTGTTAAACTTACGAAAATGCGGATTCGATTTTCAGGTTTTTTACATAATTCACATTTTTTGGTTCGACACTAGACAATATGCAAACATTGCATAATATGTGAACATTTTTTCTTCTGGCGAAGCTAAAAACTGTTTTTCTGGTATTTGTCATCTTCGATAATACACGATTCAATATAGCATGAAAAAATAAAACCGAACAATATAACTTCGTGCTTAACCTACGAAAGTGTAAATACGATTTGTAAGTTGATTAAACATGCACGTTTCAAGGTTCGAAACTAGACATTACTCAAACATTGCGTAGTATGTGAACATTTTTACTTCTCGTGAAGCAAAAAACAGTTATTCGCATATTGGATATTTTTGATAATACACGATTCAATATAGCATAAAAGGATGAAAGCGAGCAATAAAACCTTTTGTTTAACATACGAAAATGCGGATACCATTTTTAGGTTTTTGACAAAATTTACTTTTTTAGGTTCGACACTAGACAAGATGCAAACGTTGCATAATATGTGAACATTTTTACTTCTAGCGAAGCTAAAAACTGTTATTCTCATATTTGGCAACTTCGATAATACACAATTCAATACAGCATGAAAAGATAAATCCGAACAATATTACCTCGTGCTTAACCTACGAAAGTGTAAATACGATTTTTCAGTTTATTAGGCATGCACGTTTCAGGTATCCAAACTAAACATTACTCAATCAGCGCGTAGTATGTGATCATTTTTACTTCTCGTGATACTAAAAACAGTTATTCGCATATTGGATATTTTTGAAAATACACGATTCAATATAGCATAACAGGATGAAAGCTAGCAATAAAACTTTTTGTTGAACATACGAAAATGCGAATGCGATTTTTTGATTTTTGACAAAATTCACTTTTTTAGGTTCGACACTAGACAATATGCAAACGTTGCATAATATGTGAACATTTTTACATCTCGCGAAGCTAAAAACTGTTATTCTGGTATTTGACATCTTCGATAATACACGATTCAATATAGCATGAAAAAATGAAACCGAACAATATAACTTCGTGCTTAACCTACGAAAGTGTAAATACGATTTTTAAGTTGATTAAACATGCACGTTTCAAGGTTCGAAAGTAAACATTACTCAAATATTGCGTAGTATGTGAACATTTTTACTTCTCGTGATACTAAAAACAGTTATTCGCATATTGGATATTTTTGATAATACACGATTCAATATAGCATAAAAGGATGAAAGCGAGCAATAAAACCTTTTGTTTAACATACGAAAATGCGGATACGATTTTTAGGTTTTTGACAAATTTTACTTTTTTAGGTTCGACACTAGACAATATGCAAACATTGCATAATATGTGAACATTTTTACTTCTAGCGAAGCTAAAATCTATTATTCTCATATTTGGCAACTTCGATAACACACAATTCAATACAGCATGAAAAGATAAATACGAACAATATTACCTCGTGCTTAACCTACGAAAGTGTAAATACGATTTTTCAGTTTATTAGGCATGCACGTTTCAGGTATCCAAACTAAACATTACTCAATCAGCGCGTAGTATGTGATCATTTTTACTTCTCGTGATGCTAAAAACAGTTATTCGCATATTTGATATTTTTGATAATACACGATTCAATATAGCATAAAAGGATGATCTCATATTTTGCAACTTAGATAATGGACAATTCAATATAGCATGAATAGATGAAACAGAACAATATAATTAGCCTACGAAAGTATAATACGATTTTTAAGTTTATTAAGCATGCACGTTTCAAGGTTTGAAACTAAACATTACTCAAAAATTGCGTAGTATGTGAACATTTTTACTTCTCGTGATGCTACAAACAGTTATTCGCATATTTGATATTTTTGATAATACACGATTCAATATAGCATAAAAGGATGATCTCATATTTGGCATATTAGATAATACACAATTCAATATAGCATGAAAAGATGAAACAGAACAATATAATTAGCCTACGAAAGTATAATACGATTTTTAAGTTTATTAAGCATGCACGTTTCAAGGTTCGAAACTAAACATTACTCAAACATTGCGTAGTATGTGAACATTTTTACTTCTCGTGATGCTAAAAACAGTTATTCGAATATTTGATATTTTTGATAATACACGATTCAATATAGCATAAAAGAATGAAAGCGAAGAATAAAACTTTTTGTTTAACTTACGAAAATGCGGATACGATTTTCAGGTTTTTTACATAATTCACTTTTTTAGGTTCGACACTAGACAATATGCAAACATTGCATTATATGTGAACATTTTTACTTCTCGCGGAGCTAAAAACTGTTATTCTGGTATTTGACATCTTCGATAATAAACGATTCAATATAGCATGAAAAAATAAAACCGAAAAATATAAGTTCGTGCTTAACCTACGAAAGTGTAAATACGATTTTTAAGTTGATTAAACATGCATGTTTCAAGGTTCGAATCTAAACATTACTCAAACATTGCGTAGTATGTGAACATTTTTACTTCTCGTGATACTAAAAACAGTTATTCGCATATTGGATATTTTTGAAAATACACGATTCAATATAGCATAACAGGATGAAAGCTAGCAATAAAACCTTTTGTTTAACATACGAAAATGCGGATACGATTTTTTGATTTTTGACAAAATTTACTTTTTTAGGTTCGACACTAGACAATATGCAAACATTGCATAATATGTGAACATTTTTATTTCTAGGGAAGCTAAAAACTGTTATTCTCATATTTGGCAACTTCGATAATGCACAATGCAATACAGCATGAAAAGATAAATCCGAACAATATTACCTCGTGCTTAACCTACGAAAGTGTGAATACGATTTTTCAGTTTATGAAGCATGCACGTTTCAGGGATCCAAACTAAACATTACTCAAACAGCTCGTAGTATGTGAACATTTTTACTTCTCGTGATGCTAAAAATAGTTATTCGCATATTTGATATTTTTGATAATACACGATTCAATATAGCATAAAAGAATAAAAGCGAACAATAAAACTTTTTGTATAACATACGAAAATGCGGATTCGATTTTCAGGTTTTTTACATAATTCACATTTTTTGGTTCGACACTAGACAATATGCAAACATTGCATAATATGTGAACATTTTTACTTCTGGCGAAGCTAAAAACTATTATTCTCATATTTGGCAACTTCGATAACACACAATTCAATACAGCATGAAAAGATAAATACGAACAATATTACCTCGTGCTTAACCTACGAAAGTGTAAATACGATTTTTCAGTTTATTAGGCATGCACGTTTCAGGTATCCAAACTAAACATTACTCAATCAGCGCGTAGTATGTGATCATTTTGAGGTCTCGTGATGGTACAAAGTGTTATTCGGATATTTGTTCTTTTTGATAATACACGATTCAATATAGCATAAAAGGATGATCTCATATTTTGCAACTTAGATAATGGACAATTCAATATAGCATGAATAGATGAAACAGAACAATATAATTAGCCTACGAAAGTATAATACGATTTTTAAGTTTATTAAGCATGCACGTTTCAAGGTTTGAAACTAAACATTACTCAAAAATTGCGTAGTATGTGAACATTTTTACTTCTCGTGATGCTACAAACAGTTATTCGCATATTTGATATTTTTGATAATACACGATTCAATATAGCATAAAAGGATGATCTCATATTTGGCATATTAGATAATACACAATTCAATATAGCATGAAAAGATGAAACAGAACAATATAATTAGCCTACGAAAGTATAATACGATTTTTAAGTTTATTAAGCATGCACGTTTCAAGGTTCGAAACTAAACATTACTCAAACATTGCGTAGTATGTGAACATTTTTACTTCTCGTGATGCTAAAAACAGTTATTCGAATATTTGATATTTTTGATAATACACGATTCAATATAGCATAAAAGAATGAAAGCGAAGAATAAAACTTTTTGTTTAACTTACGAAAATGCGGATACGATTTTCAGGTTTTTTACATAATTCACTTTTTTAGGTTCGACACTAGACAATATGCAAACATTGCATTATATGTGAACATTTTTACTTCTCGCGGAGCTAAAAACTGTTATTCTGGTATTTGACATCTTCGATAATACACGATTCAATATAGCATGAAAAAATAAAACCGAAAAATATAAGTTCGTGCTTAACCTACGAAAGTGTAAATACGATTTTTAAGTTGATTAAACATGCATGTTTCAAGGTTCGAATCTAAACATTACTCAAACATTGCGTAGTATGTGAACATTTTTACTTCTCGTGATACTAAAAACAGTTATTCGCATATTGGATATTTTTGAAAATACACGATTCAATATAGCATAACAGGATGAAAGCTAGCAATAAAACCTTTTGTTTAACATACGAAAATGCGGATACGATTTTTTGATTTTTGACAAAATTTACTTTTTTAGGTTCGACACTAGACAATATGCAAACATTGCATAATATGTGAACATTTTTATTTCTAGGGAAGCTAAAAACTGTTATTCTCATATTTGGCAACTTCGATAATGCACAATTCAATACAGCATGAAAAGATAAATCCGAACAATATTACCTCGAGCTTAACCTACGAAAGTGTAAATACGATTTTTCAGTTTATTAAGCATGCACGTTTCAGGGATCCAAACTAAACATTACTCAAACATTGCGTAGTATGTGAACATTTTTACTTCTCGTGATGCTAAAAACAGTTATTCGCATATTTGATATTTTTGATAATACACGATTCAATATAGCATAAAAGGATGAAACAGAACAATAAAACTTTTTGTTTAACATACGAAAATGCGGATTCGATTTTCAGGTTTTTGACAAAATTCACTTTTTTAGGTTCGACACTAGACAATATGCAAACATTGCATAATATGTGAATATTTTCACTAACCGTGAAGCTAAAAACTGTTATTCTGGTATTTGACATCTTCGATAATACACGATTCAATATAGCATGAAAAGATGAAACCGAACAATATAACATCGTGCTTAACCTACGAAAGTGTAAATACGATTTTTCAGTTTATTAAGCATGCACGTTTCACGGTTCGAAACTAAACATTACTCAAACATTGTGTAGTATGTGAACATTTTTACTTCTCTTGATGCTAAAGACACTTATTCGCATATTGGATATTCTTGATAATACACGATTCAATGTAGCATAAAAGGATGAAAGCAAGCAATAAAACCTTTTGTTGAACATACGAAAATGCGAATGCGATTTTTTGATTTTTGACAAAATTCACTTTTTTAGGTTCGACACTAGACAATATGCAAACGTTGCATAATATGTGAACATTTTTACATCTCGCGAAGCTAAAAACTGTTATTCTGGTAATTGACATCTTCGATAATACACGATTCAATATAGCATGAAAAGATGAAACCGAACAATATAACATCGTGCTTAACCTACGAAAGTGTAAATACGATTTTTCAGTTTATTAAGCATGCACGTTTCAACGTTCGAAACTAAACATTACTCAAACATTGCGTAGTATGTGAACATTTTTACTTCTCGTGATGCTAAAAACAGTTATTCGCATATTGGATATTTTTGATAATACACGATTCAATATAGCATAAAAGGATGAAAGCGAGCAATAAATCCTTTTGTTTAACATACGAAAATGCGGATATGATTTTTAGGTTTTTGACAAAATTTACTTTTTTAGGTTCGACACTAGACAATATGCAAACGTTGCATAATATGTGAACATTTTTACTTCTAGCGAAGCTAAAATCTATTATTCTCATATTTGGCAACTTCGATAATACACAATTCAATACAGCATGAAAAGATAACTCCGAACAATATTACCTCGTGCTTAACCTACGAAAGTGTAAATACGATTTTTCAGTTTATTAGGCATGCACGTTTCAGGTATCCAAACTAAACATTACTCAAACAGCGCGTAGTATGTGAACATTTTTACTTCTCGTGATGCTAAAAACAGTTATTCGCTTATTTGATATTTTTGATAATACACGATTTAATATAGCATAAAAGGATGAAAGCGAGCAATAAAACCTTTTGTTTAACATACGAAAATGCGGATACGATTTTTAGGTTTTTGACTAATTTCACTTTTTTAGGTTCGACACTAGACAATATGCAAACATTGCATAATATGTGAACATTTTTACATCTCGCGAAGCTAAAAACTGTTATTCTGGTATTTGACATCTTCGATAATACACGATTCAATATAGCATGAAAAAATGAAACCGAACAATATAACTTCGTGCTTAACCTACGAAAGTGTAAATACGATTTTTAAGTTGATTAGACATGCACGTTTCAAGGTTCGAAACTAAACATTACTCAAACATTGCGTAGTATCTGAACATTTTTACTTCTCGTGATACTAAAAACAGTTATTCGCATATTGGATATTTTTGATAATACACGATTCAATATAGCATAAAAGGATGAAAGCGAGCAATAAAACCTTTTTGTTTAACATACGAAAATGCGGATACGATTTTTAGGTTTTTGACTAATTTCACTTTTTTAGGTTCGACACTGGACAATATGCAAACATTGCATAATATGTGAACATTTTTACATCTCGCAAAGCTAAAAACTGTTATTCTGGTATTTGACATCTTCGATAATACACGATTCAATATAGCATGAAAAAATGAAACCGAACAATATAACTTCGTGCTTAACCTACGAAAGTGTAAATACGATTTTTAAGTTGATTAAACATGCATGTTTCAAGGTTCGAATCTAAACATTACTCAAACATTGCGTAGTATGTGAACATTTTTAAATCTCGTGATGCTAAAATCACTTATTCGCATATTGGATATTTTTGATAATACACGATTCAATATAGCATAAAAGGATGATCTCATATTTGGCAACTTAGATAATACACAATTCATTATAGCATGAATAGATGAAACAGAACAATATAATTAGCCTACGAAAGTATAATACGATTTTTAAGTTTATTAAGCATGCACGTTTCAAGGTTTGAAACTAAACATTACTCAAAAATTGCGTAGTATGTGAACATTTTTACTTCTCGTGATGCTAAAAACAGTTATTCGCATATTTGATATTTTTGATAATACATGATTCAATATAGCATAAAAGGATGATCTCATATTTGGCATATTAGATAATACACAATTCAATATAGCATGAAAAGATGAAACAGAACAATATAATTAGCCAAAGAAAGTATAATACTATTTTTCAGTTTATTAAGCATGCACGTTTCAAGGTTCAAAACTAAACATTACTCAAACATTGCTTAGTATGTGATCATTTTTACTTCTCGTGATGCTAAAAACTGTTATTCTGGTATTTGACATCTTCGATAATACACGATTCAATATAGCATGAAAACATGAAACCGAACAATATAACTTCGTACTTAACCTACGAAAGTGTAAATACTATTTTTCAGTTTATTAAACATGCACGTTTCATGGTTCGAAACTAAACATTACTCAAACATTGCTTAGTATGTGAACATTTTTACTTCTCGTGATGCTAAAAACAGTTATTCGCATATTTGATATTTTTGATAATACACGATTCAATATAGCATAAAAGGATGATCTCATATTTGGCATATTAGATAATACACAATTCAATATAGCATGAAAAGATGAAACAGAACAATATAATTAGCCAAAGAAAGTATAATACGATTTTTCAGTTTATTAAGCATGCACGTTTCATGGTTCGAAACTAAACATTACTCAAACATTGCTTAGTATGTGATCATTTTTACTTCTCGTGATGCTAAAAACTGTTATTCTGGTATTTGACATCTTCGATAATACACGATTCAATATAGCATGAAAACATGAAACCGAACAATATAACTTCGTACTTAACCTACGAAAGTGTAAATACTATTTTTGAGTTGATTAAACATGCATGTTTCAAGGTTCGAATCTAAACATTACTCAAACATTGCGTAGTATGTGAACATTTTTAAATCTCGTGATGCTAAAATCACTTATTCGCATATTGGATATTTTTGATAATACACGATTCAATATAGCATAAGAGGATGATCTCATATTTGGCAACTTAGATAATACACAATTCATTATAGCATGAATAGATGAAACAGAACAATATAATTAGCCTACGAAAGTATAATACGATTTTTAAGTTTATTAAGCATGCACGTTTCAAGGTTTGAAACTAAACATTACTGAAAAATTGCGTAGTATGTGAACATTTTTAATTCTCGTGATGCTAAAAACACTTATTCGCATATTGGATATTCTTGATAATACACGATTCAATATAGCATAAAAGCATGAAAGCGAGCAATAAAACCTTTTGTTTAACATACGAAAATGCGGATACGATTTTAGGTTTTTGACTAATTTCACTTTTTTAGGTTCGACACTAGACAATATGCAAACATTGCATAATATGTGAACATTTTTACTTCTCGCGAAGCTAAAAACTGTTATTCTGGTATTTGACATCTTCGATAATACACGATTCAATATAGCATGAAAAAATGAAACCGAACAATATAACTTCGTGCTTAACCTACGAAAGTGTAAATACGATTTTTAAGTTGATTAAACATGCACGTTTCAAGGTTCGAAACTAAACATTACTCAAACATTGCGTAGTATGTGAACATTTTTACTTCTCGTGATACTAAAAACAGTTATTCGCATATTGGATATTTTTCATAATACACGATTCAATATAGCATAAAAGGATGAAAGCGAGCAATAAAACCTTTTGTTTAACATACTAAAATGCGGATACGATTTTTAGGTTTTTGACAAAGTTTACTTTTTTAGGTTCGACACTAGAAAATATGCAAACGTTGCATAATATGTGAACATTTTTACTTCTAGCGAAGCTAAAATCTATTATTCTCATATTTGGCAACTTCGATAATACACAATTCAATACAGCATGAAAAGATAAATCCGAACAATATTACCTCGTGCTTAACCTACGAAAGTGTAAATACGATTTTTCAGTTTATTAGGCATGCACGTTTCAGGTATCCAAACTAAACATTACTCAATCAGCGCGTAGTATGTGAACATTTTTACTTCTCGTGAAGCAAAAAACAGTTATTCGCATATTGGATATTTTTGATAATACACGATTCAATATAGCATAAAAGGATGAAAGCGAGCAATAAAACCTTTTGTTTAACATACGAAAATGCGGATACGATTTTTAGGTTTTTGACAAATTTCACTTTTTTAGGTTCGACACTATATAATATGCAAACATTGCATAATATGTGAACATTTTTACTTCTAGCGAAGCTAAAAACTGTTATTCTCATATTTGGCAACTTCGATAATACACAATTCAATACAGCATGAAAAGATAAATCCGAACAATATTACCTCGAGCTTAACCTACGAAACTGTAAATACGATTTTTCAGTTTATTAAGCATGCACGTTTCAGGCATCCAAACTAAACATTACTCAAAAATTGCGTAGTTTGTGAACATTTTTACTTCTCGTGATGCTAAAAACAGTTATTCGCATATTTGATATTTTTGATAATACACGATTTAATATAGCATAAAAGAATAAAAGCGAACAATAAAACTTTTTGTTTAACATGCGAAAATGAGGATACGATTTTTAGGTTTTTGACATAATTCACTTTTTTAGGTTCGACACTAGACAATATGCAAACATTGCATAATATGTGAACATTTTCACTTCTCGTGAAGCTAAAAACTGTTATTCTGGTTTTTAAAATCTTCGATAATACACGATTCAATATAGCATGAAAGGATGCAAACGAACAATATAACTTCGTGCTTAACCTACGAAAGTGTAAATACGATTTTTCAGTTTATTAAGCATGCACGTTTCAAGGTTCGAATCTAAGCATTCCTCAAACATTGCGTAGTATGTGAACATTTTTACTTCTCGTGATGCTAAAGACACTTATTCGCATATTGGATATTCTTGATAATACACGATTCAATGTAGCATAAAAGGATGAAAGCAAGCAATAAAACCTTTTGTTTAACATACGAAAATGCGGATACGATTTTTAGGTTTTTGACTAATTTCACTTTTTTAGGTTCGACACTAGACAATATGCAAACATTGCATAATATGTGAACATTTTTACATCTCGCGAAGCTAAAAACTGTTATTCTGGTATTTGACATCTTCGATAATACACGATTCAATATAGCATGAAAAAATGAAACCGAACAATATAACTTCGTGCTTAACCTACGAAAGTGTAAATACGATTTTTAAGTTGATTAAACATGCATGTTTCAAGGTTCGAATCTAAACATTACTCAAACATTGCGTAGTATGTGAACATTTTTACTTCTCGTGATACTAAAAACAGTTATTCGCATATTTGATATTTTTGATAATACACGATTCAATATAGCATAAAAGGATGATCTCATATTTGGCATATTAGATAATACACAATTCAATATAGCATGAAAAGATGAAACAGAACAATATAATTAGCCAAAGAAAGTATAATACGATTTTTCAGTTTATTAAGCATGCACGTTTCAAGGTTCAAAACTAAACATTACTCAAACATTGCATAGTATGTGATCATTTTTACTTCTCGTGATGCTAAAATTCTGGTATATGACATCTTCGATAATACACGATTCAATATGGCATGAAAAGGAGAAACCGAACAATAAACTTCGTTCTTAACCTACGAAAGTGTAAATACGATTTTTCAGTTGATTAAACATGCATGTTTCAAGGTTCGAATCTAAACATTACTCAAACATTGCGTAGTATGTGAACATTTTTAAATCTCGTGATGCTAAAATCACTTATTCGCATATTGGATATTTTTGATAATACACGATTCAATATAGCATAAGAGGATGATCTCATATTTGGCAACTTAGATAATACACAATTCATTACAGCATGAATAGATGAAACAGAACAATATAATTAGCCTACGAAAGTATAATACGATTTTTAAGTTTATTAAGCATGCACGTTTCAAGGTTTGAAACTAAACATTACTGAAAAATTGCGTAGTATGTGAACATTTTTAAATCTCGTGATGCTAAAATCACTTATTCGCATATTGGATATTCTTGATAATACACGATTCAATATAGCATAAAAGCATGAAAGCGAGCAATAAAACCTTTTGTTTAACATACGAAAATGCGGATACGATTTTAGGTTTTTGACTAATTTCACTTTTTTAGGTTCGACACTAGACAATATGCAAACATTGCATAATATGTGAACATTTTTACTTCTCGCGATGCTAAAAACTGTTATTCTGGTATTTGACATCATCGATAATACACGATTCAATATAGCATGAAAAAATTAAACCGAACAATATAACTTCGTACTTAAACTACGAAAGAGTAAATAAGATTTTTAAGTTGATTAAACATGCACGTTTCAAGGTTCGAAACTAAACATTACTCAAACATTGCGTAGTATGTGAACATTTTTACTTCTCGTGATACTAAAAACAGTTATTCGCATATTGGATATTTTTCATAATACACGATTCAATATAGCATAAAAGGATGAAAGCGAGCAATAAAACCTTTTGTTTAACATACTAAAATGCGGATACGATTTTTAGGTTTTTGACAAAGTTTACTTTTTTAGATTCGACACTAGAAAATATGCAAACGTTGCATAATATGTGAACATTTTTACTTCTAGCGAAGCTAAAATCTATTATTCTCATATTTGGCAACTTCGATAATACACAATTCAATACAGCATGAAAAGATAAATCGGAACAATATTACCTCGTGCTTAACCTACGAAAGTGTAAATACGATTTTTCAGTTTATTAGGCATGCACGTTTCAGGTATCCAAACTAAACATTACTCAATCAGCGCGTAGTATGTGAACATTTTTACTTCTCGTGATGCTAAAAACAGTTATTCGCATATTGGATATTTTTGATAATACACGATTCATTATAGCATAAAAGGATGAAAGCGAGCAATAAAACCTTTTGTTTAACATACGAAAATGCCGATACGATTTTTAGGTTTTTGACAAATTTCACTTTTTTAGGTTCGACACTAGATAATATGCAAACATTGCATAATATGTGAACATTTTTACATCTCGCGAAGCTAAAAACTGTTATTCTGGTAATTGACATCTTCGATAATACACGATTCAATATAGCATGAAAAGATGAAACCGAACAATATAACATCGTGCTTAACCTACGAAAGTGTAAATACGATTTTTAAGTTTATTAGACATGCACGTTTCAACGTTCGAAACTAAACATTACTCAAACATTGCGTAGTATGTGAACATTTATACTTCTCGTGATGCTAAAAACAGTTATTCGCATATTGGATATTTTTGATAATACACGATTCAATATAGCATAAAAGGATGAAAGCGAGCAATAAAACCTTTTGTTTAACATACGAAAATGCCGATACGATTTTTAGGTTTTTGACAAATTTCACTTTTTTAGGTTCGACACTAGATAATATGCAAACATTGCATAATATGTGAACATTTTTACATCTCGCAAAGCTAAAAACTGTTATTCTCATATTTGATATTTTTAATAATACACGATTCAATATAGCATCAATGGTTGAAACCGAACAATATAACTTCGTGCTTAACCTACGAAAGTGTAAATACGATTTTTAAGTTGATTAAACATGCATGTTTCAAGGTTCGAATCTAAACATTACTCAAACATTGCGTAGTATGTGAACATTTTTAAATCTCGTGATGCTAAAATCACTTATTCGCATATTGGATATTTTTGATAATACACGATTCAATATAGCATAAAAGGATGATCTCATATTTGGCAACTTAGATAATACACAATTCATTATAGCATGAATAGATGAAACAGAACAATATAATTAGCCTACGAAAGTATAATACGATTTTTAAGTTTATTAAGCATGCACGTTTCAAGGTTTGAAACTAAACATTACTCAAAAATTGCGTAGTATGTGAACATTTTTACTTCTCGTGATGCTAAAAACAGTTATTCGCATATTTGATATTTTTGATAATACATGATTCAATATAGCATAAAAGGATGATCTCATATTTGGCATATTAGATAATACACAATTCAATATAGCATGAAAAGATGAAACAGAACAATATAATTAGCCAAAGAAAGTATAATACGATTTTTAAGATTATTAAGCATGCACGTGTCAAGGTTCGAAACTAAACATTACTCAAACATTGCGTAGTATGTGAACATTGTTACTTCTCGTGATGCTAAAAACAGTTATTCGAATATTTGATATTTTTGATAATACACGATTCAATATAGCATAAAAGAATGAAAGCGAAGAATAAAACTTTTTGTTTAACTTACGAAAATGCGGATACGATTTTCAGGTTTTTTACATAATTCACTTTTTAAGGTTCGACACTAGACAATATGCAAACATTGCATTACATGTGAACATTTTTACTTCTCGCGAAGCTAAAAACTGTTATTCTGGTATTTGACATCTTCGATAATACACGATTCAATATAGCATGAAAAGATGAATCCGAACAATATAACTTCGTACTTAACCTACGAAAGTGTAAATACTATTTTTCAGTTTATTAAACATGCACGTTTCATGGTTCGAAACTAAACATTACTCAAACATTGCTTAGTATGTGATCATTTTTACTTCTCGTGATGCTAAAAACTGTTATTCTGGTATTTGACATCTTCGATAATACACGATTCAATATAGCATGAAAACATGAAACCGAACAATATAACTTCGTACTTAACCTACGAAAGTGTAAATACTATTTTTCAGTTTATTAAACATGCACGTTTCAAGGTTCAAAACTAAACATTACTCAAACATTGCGTAGTATGTGAACATTTTTACTTCTCGTGATGCTAAAAACAGTTATTCGCATATTTGATATTTTTTATAATACACGATTCAATATAGCATAAAAGGATGATCTCATATTTGGCATATTAGATAATACACAATTCAATATAGCATGAAAAGATGAAACAGAACAATATAATTAGCCAAAGAAAGTATAATACGATTTTTCAGTTTATTAAGCATGCACGTTTCATGGTTCGAAACTAAACATTACTCAAACATTGCTTAGTATGTGATCATTTTTACTTCTCGTGATGCTAAAAACTGTTATTCTGGTATTTGACATCTTCGATAATACACGATTCAATATAGCATGAAAACATGAAACCGAACAATATAACTTCGTACTTAACCTACGAAAGTGTAAATACTATTTTTCAGTTTATTAAACATGCACGTTTCATGGTTCGAAACTAAACATTACTCAAACATTGCTTAGTATGTGAACATTTTTACTTCTCGTGATGCTACAAACAGTTATTCGCATATTGGATATTTTTGATAATACACGATTCAATATAGCATAAGAGGATGATCTCATATTTGGCAACTTAGATAATACACAATTCATTATAGCATGAATAGATGAAACAGAACAATATAATTAGCCTACGAAAGTATAATACGATTTTTAAGTTTATTAAGCATGCACGTTTCAAGGTTTGAAACTAAACATTACTGAAAAATTGCGTAGTATGTGAACATTTTTACTTCTCGTGATGCTAAAAACACATATTCGCATGTTGGATATTCTTGATAATACACGATTCAATATAGCATAAAAGCATGAAAGCGAGCAATAAAACCTTTTGTTTAACATACGAAAATGCGGATACGATTTTAGGTTTTTGACTAATTTCACTTTTTTAGGTTCGACACTAGACAATATGCAAACATTGCATAATATGTGAACATTTTTACTTCTCGCGAAGCTAAAAACTGTTATTCTGGTATTTGACATCTTCGATAATACACGATTCATTATAGCATAAAAAGATGAAACCGAACAATATAACTTCGTGCTTAACCTACGAAAGTGTAAATACGATTTTTAAGTTGATTAAACATGCACGTTTCAAGGTTCGAAACTAAACATTACTCAAACATTGCGTAGTATGTGAACATTTTTACTTCTCGTGAATCAAAAAACAGTTATTCGCATATTGGATATTTTTGATAATACACGATTCAATATAGCATAAAAGGATGAAAGCGAGCAATAAAACCTTTTGTTTAACATACTAAAATGCGGATACGATTTTTAGGTTTTTGACAAAGTTTACTTTTTTAGGTTCGACACTAGACAATATGCAAACGTTGCATAATATGTGAACATTTTTACTTCTAGCGAAGCTAAAATCTATTATTCTAATATTTGGCAACTTCGATAATACACAATTCAATACAGCATGAAAAGATAAATCCGAACAATATTACCTCGAGCTTAACCTACGAAACTGTAAATACGATTTTTCAGTTTATTAAGCATGCACGTTTCAGGCATCCAAACTAAACATTACTCAATCAGCGCGTAGTATGTGAACATTTTTACTTCTCGTGATGCTAAAAACAGTTATTCGCATATTGGATATTTTTGATAATACACGATTCATTATAGCATAAAAGGATGAAAGCGAGCAATAAAACCTTTTGTTTAACATACGAAAATGCGGATATGATTTTTAGGTTTTTGACTAATTTCACTTTTTTAGGTTCGACACTAGACAATATGCAAACATTGCATAATATGTGAACATTTTTACATCTCGCGAAGCTAAAAACTGTTATTCTGGTATTTGACATCTTCGATAATACGCGATTAAATATAGCATGAAAAAATGAAACCGAACAATATAACTTCGTGCTTAACCTACCAAAGTGTAAATACGATTTCTAAGTTGATTAAACATGCACGTTTCAAGGTTCGAAAGTAAACATTACTCAAACATTGCGTAGTATGTGAACATTTTTACTTCTCGTGATACTAAAAACAGTTATTCCCATATTGGATATTTTTGATAATACACGATTCAATATAGCATAAAAGGATGAAAGCGAGCAATAAAACCTTTTGTTTAACATACGAGAATGCGGATACGATTTTTAGGTTTTTTACATCATTCACATTTTTTGGTTCGACACTAGACAATATGCAAACATTGCATTATATGTGAACATTGTTACTTCTAGCGAAGCTAAAAACTGTTATTCTCATATTTGGCAACTTCGATAATACACAATTCAATACAGCATGAAAAGATAAATACGAACAATATTACCTCGTTATTAACCTACGAAAGTGTAAATACGATTTTTCAGTTTATTAGGCATGCACGTTTCAGTGATCCAAACTAAACATTACTCAAACAGCGCGTAGTATGTGAACATTTTTACTTCTCGTGATGCTAAAAACAGTTATTCGCATATTTGATATTTTTGATAATACACGATTTAATATAGCATAAAAGGATGAAAGCGAGCAATAAAACATTTTGTTTAACATACGAAAATGCGGATACGATTTTTAGTTTTTTGACTAATTTCACTTTTTTAGGTTCGACACTAGACAATATGCAAACATTGCATAATATGTGAACATTTTTACATCTCGCGAAGCTAAAAACTGTTATTCTGGTATTTGACATCTTCGATAATACGCGATTAAATATAGCATGAAAAAATGAAACCGAACAATATAACTTCGTGCTTAACCTACGAAAGTGTAAATACGATTTTTAAGTTGATTAAACATGCACGTTTCAAGGTTCGAAAGTAAACATTACTCAAACATTGCGTAGTATGTGAACATTTTTACTTCTCGTGAAGCAAAAAACAGTTATTCGCATATAGGATATTTTTGATAATACACGATTCAATATAGCATAAAAGGATGAAAGCGAGCAATAAAACCTTTTGTTTAACATACGAAAATGCGGATACGATTTTTAGTTTTATTAAATAATTCAAATTTTTAGGTTCGACACTAGACAATATGCAAACATTGCATAATATGTGAACATTTTTACTTCTAGCGAAGCTAAAAACTGTTATTCTCATATTTGGCAACTTCGATAATACACAATTCAATACAGCATGAAAAGATAAATACGAACAATATAACGTCGTGCTTAACCTACGAAAGTGTGAATACGATTTTTCAGTTTATTAAGCATGCACGTTTCAGGGATCCAAACTAAACATTACTCAAACAGCTCGTAGTATGTGAACATTTTTACTTCTCGTGATGCTAAAAACAGTTATTCGCATATTTGATATTTTTGATAATACACGATTCACATTTTAGGTTCGAAACTAGACAATATAAAATTATTGCATAATATCTGACCATTTTTACTTCTCGCGAAGCTAAAAACTGTTATTCTCATATTTGGCATCTTCGATAATACACAATTCAATATAGCATGAAAAGATGAAACCGAACAATATAATTAGCCTACGAAAGTATAATACGATTTTTAAGTTTATTAAGCATGCACGTTTCAAGTTTTGAAACTAAACATTACTCAAAAATTGCGTAGTATGTGAACATTTATACTTCTCGTGATGCTAAAAATAGTTATTCGCATATTTGATATTTTTGATAATACACGATTTAATATAGCATGAAAAGATGAAACCGAACAATATAACTTCGTGCTTAACCTACGAAAGTGTAAATACGATTTTTAATTTTATCAAGTATGCACGTTTCAAGGTTCGAAACTAAACATTACTCAAAAATTGCGTAGTATGTGAACATTTTTACTTCTCGTGATACTAAAAACAGTTATTCGCATATTGGATATTTTTGATAATACACGATTCAATATAGCATAAAAGGATGAAAGCGAGCAATAAAACCTTCTGTTTAACATACTAAAATGCGGATACGATTTTTAGGTTTTTGACAAAGTTTACTTTTTTAGGTTCGACACTAGACAATATGCAAACGTTGCATAATATGTGAACATTTTTACTGCTAGCGAAGCTAAAAACTGTTATTCTCATATTTGGCAACTTCGATAATACACAATTCAATACAGCATGAAAAGATAAATCCGAACAATATTACCTCGAGCTTAACCTACGAAACTGTAAATACGATTTTTCAGTTTATTAAGAATGCACGTTTCAGGCATCCAAACTAAACATTACTCAATCAGCGCGTAGTATGTGAACATTTTTACTTCTCGTGATGCTAAAAACAGTTATTCGCATATTGGATATTTTTGATAATACACGATTCATTATAGCATAAAAGGATGAAAGCGAGCAATAAAACCTTTTGTTTAACATACGAAAATGCGGATATGATTTTTAGGTTTTTGACTAATTTCACTTTTTTAGGTTCGACACTAGACAATATGCAAACATTGCATAATATGTGAACATTTTTACATCTCGCGAAGCTAAAAACTGTTATTCTGGTATTTGACATCTTCGATAATACGCGATTAAATATAGCATGAAAAAATGAAACCGAACAATATAACTTCGTTCTTAACCTACGAAAGTGTAAATACGATTTTTAAGTTGATTAAACATGCACGTTTCAAGGTTCGTAAGTAAACATTACTCAAACATTGCGTAGTATGTGAACATTTTTACTTCTCGTGATACTAAAAACAGTTATTCGCATATTGGATATTTTTGATAATACACGATTCAATATAGCATAAAAGGATGAAAGCGAGCAATAAAACCTTTTGTTTAACATACGAAAATGCGGATACGATTTTTAGGTTTTTGACAAAGTTTACTTTTTTAGGTTCGACACTAGAAAATATGCAAACGTTGCATAATATGTGAACATTTTTACTTCTAGCGAAGCTAAAATCTATTATTCTCATATTTGGCAACTTCGATAATACACAATTCAATACAGCATGAAAAGATAAATCCGAACAATATTACCTCGAGCTTAACCTACGAAACTGTAAATACGATTTTTCAGTTTATTAAGCATGCACGTTTCAGGCATCCAAACTAAACATTACTCAATCAGCGCGTAGTATGTGAACATTTTTACTTCTCGTGATGCTAAAAACAGTTATTCGCATATTGGATATTTTTGATAATACACGATTCAATATAGCATAAAAGGATGAAAGCGAGCAATAAAACCTTTTGTTTAACATACGAAAATGCGGATACGATTTTTAGGTTTTTGACAAATTTCACTTTTTTAGGTTCGACACTAGATAATATGCAAACATTGCATAATATGTGAACATTTTTACATCTCGCGAAGCTAAAAACTGTTATTCTGGTATTTGACATCTTGGATAATACACGATTCAATATAGCATGAAAAAATGAAACCGAACAATATAACTTCGTGCTTAACCTACGAAAGTGTAAATACGATTTTTAAGTTGATTAGACATGCACGTTTCAAGGTTCGAAACTAAACATTACTCAAACATTGCGTAGTATGTGAACATTTTTACTTCTCGTGATACTAAAAACAGTTATTCGCATATTGGATATTTTTGATAATACACGATTCAATATAGCATAAAAGGATGAAAGCGAGCAATAAAACCTTTTGTTTAACATACGAAAATGCGGATACGATTTTTAGGTTTTTGACTAATTTCACTTTTTTAGGTTCGACACTAGACAATATGCAAACATTGTATAATATGTGAACATTTTTACATCTCGCAAAGCTAAAAACTGTTATTCTGGTATTTGACATCTTCGATAATACACGATTCAATATAGCATGAAAAAATGAAACCGAACAATATAACTTCGTGCTTAACCTACGAAAGTGTAAATACGATTTTTAAGTTGATTAAACATGCATGTTTCAAGGTTCGAATCTAAACATTACTCAAACATTGCGTAGTATGTGAACATTTTTAAATCTCGTGATGCTAAAATCACTTATTCGCATATTGGATATTTTTGATAATACACGATTCAATATAGCATAAAAGGATGATCTCATATTTGGCAACTTAGATAATACACAATTCATTATAGCATGAATAGATGAAACAGAACAATATAATTAGCCTACGAAAGTATAATACGATTTTTAAGTTTATTAAGCATGCACGTTTCAAGGTTTGAAACTAAACATTACTCAAAAATTGCGTAGTATGTGAACATTTTTACTTCTCGTGATGCTAAAAACAGTTATTCGCATATTTGATATTTTTGATAATACATGATTCAATATAGCATAAAAGGATGATCTCATATTTGGCATATTAGATAATACACAATTCAATATAGCATGAAAATATGAAACAGAACAATATAATTAGCCAAAGAAAGTATAATACGATTTTTAAGTTTATTAAGCATGCACGTTTCAAGGTTCGAAACTAAATATTACTCAAACATTGCTTAATATGTGAACATTTTTACTTCTCGCGAAGTTAAAATCTGTTATTCTAATGTTTGGCAACTTCGATAATACACAATTAAATATAGCACGATAAGATAAATCCGAACAATATTACCTCGTGCTTAACCTACGAAAGTGTAAATACGATTTTTCAGTTTATTAGGCATGCACGTTTCAGGTATCCAAACTAAACATTACTCAATCAGCGCGTAGTATGTGAACATTTTTACTTCTCGTGATGCTAAAAACAGTTATTCGCATATTGGATATTTTTGATAATACACGATTCATTATAGCATAAAAGGATGAAAGCGAGCAATAAAACCTTTTGTTTAACATACGAAAATGCGGATATGATTTTTAGGTTTTTGACTAATTTCACTTTTTTAGGTTCGACACTAGACAATATGCAAACATTGCATAATATGTGAACATTTTTACATCTCGCGAAGCTAAAAACTGTTATTCTGGTATTTGACATCTTCGATAATACGCGATTAAATATAGCATGAAAAAATGAAACCGAACAATATAACTTCGTTCTTAACCTACGAAAGTGTAAATACGATTTTTAAGTTGATTAAACATGCACGTTTCAAGGTTCGTAAGTAAACATTACTCAAACATTGCGTAGTATGTGAACATTTTTACTTCTCGTGAATCAAAAAACAGTTATTCGCATATTGGATATTTTTGATAATACACGATTCAATATAGCATAAAAGGATGAAAGCGAGCAATAAAACCTTTTGTTTAACATACGAAAATGCGGATACGATTTTTAGGTTTTTGACAAATTTCACTTTTTTAGGTTCGACACTATATAATATGCAAACGTTGCATAATATGTGAACATTTTTACTTCTAGCGAAGCTAAAATCTATTATTCTCATATTTGGCAACTTCGATAATACACAATTCAATACAGCATGAAAAGATAAATCCGAACAATATTACCTCGAGCTTAACCTACGAAACTGTAAATACGATTTTTCAGTTTATTAAGAATGCACGTTTCAGGCATCCAAACTAAACATTACTCAATCAGCGCGTAGTATGTGAACATTTTTACTTCTCGTGATGCTAAAAACAGTTATTCGCATATTGGATATTTTTGATAATACACGATTCAATATAGCATAAAAGGATGAAAGCGAGCAATAAAACCTTTTGTTTAACATACGAAAATGCGGATACGATTTTTAGGTTTTTGACAAATTTCACTTTTTTAGGTTCGACACTATATAATATGCAATCATTGCATAATATGTGAATATTTTCACTTCTCGTGAAACTAAAAACTGTTTTTCTGGTATTTGACATCTTCTATAATAAACGATTCACTATAGCATGAAAAGATGAAACCGAACAATATAACTTCGTGCTTAACCTACGAAAGTGTAAATACGATTTTTAAGTTGATTAGACATGCACGTTTCAAGGTTCGAAACTAAACATTACTCAAACATTGCGTAGTATGTGAACATTTTTACTTCTCGTGATACTAAAAACAGTTATTCGCATATTGGATATTTTTGATAATACACGATTCAATATAGCATAAAAGGATGAAAGCGAGCAATAAAACCTTTTGTTTAACATACGAGAATGCGGATACGATTTTTAGGTTTTTGACTAATTTCACTTTTTTAGGTTCGACACTAGACAATATGCAAACATTGTATAATATGTGAACATTTTTACATCTCGCAAAGCTAAAAACTGTTATTCTGGTATTTGACATCTTCGATAATACACGATTCAATATAGCATGAAAAAATGAAACCGAACAATATAACTTCGTGCTTAACCTACGAAAGTGTAAATACGATTTTTAAGTTGATTAAACATGCATGTTTCAAGGTTCGAATCTAAACATTACTCAAACATTGCGTAGTATGTGAACATTTTTAAATCTCGTGATGCTAAAATCACTTATTCGCATATTGGATATTTTTGATAATACACGATTCAATATAGCATAAAAGGATGATCTCATATTTGGCAACTTAGATAATACACAATTCATTATAGCATGAATAGATGAAACAGAACAATATAATTAGCCTACGAAAGTATAATACGATTTTTAAGTTTATTAAGCATGCACGTTTCAAGGTTTGAAACTAAACATTACTCAAAAATTGCGTAGTATGTGAACATTTTTACTTCTCGTGATGCTAAAAAGAGTTATTCGCATATTTGATATTTTTGATAATACATGATTCAATATAGCATAAAAGGATGATCTCATATTTGGCATATTAGATAATACACAATTCAATATAGCATGAAAATATGAAACAGAACAATATAATTAGCCAAAGAAAGTATAATACGATTTTTAAGTTTATTAAGCATGAACATCTCAAGGTTAGATACTAAACATTACTCAAACATTGCGTAGTATGTGAACATTTTTACTTCTCGTGATGATAAAAACAGTTATTCTAATATTTGATATTATTTATAATACACGATTCAATATAGCATAAAAGAATGAAAGCGAAGAATAAAACTTTTTGTTTAACTTACGAAAATGCGGATACGATTTTCAGGTTTTTTACATAATACACTTTTTTAGGTTCGACACTAGACAATATGCAAACATTGCATTATATGTAAACATTTTTACTTCTCGCGGAGCTAAAAACTGTTATTCTGGTATTTGACATCTTCGATAATACACGATTCAATATAGCATGAAAAAATAAAACCGAACAATATAACTTCGTGCTTAACCTACGAAAGTGTAAATACGATTTTTAAGTTGATTAAACATGCATGTTTCAAGGTTCGTATCTAAACATTACTCAAACATTGCGTAGTATGTGAACATTTTTACTTCTCGTGATTCTAAAAACAGTTATTCGTATATTTGATATTTTTGATAATTCACGATTCAATATAGCATAAAAGGATGATCTCATATTTGGCATATTAGATAATACACAATTCAATATAGCATGAAAAGATGAAACAGAACAATATAATTAGCCAAAGAAAGTATAATACGATTTTTAAGTTTATTAAGCATGCACGTTTCATGGTTCGAAACTAAACATTACTCAAACATTGCTTAGTATGTGATCATTTTTACTTCTCGTGATGCTAAAAACTGTTATTCTGGTATTTGACATCTTCGATAATACACGATTCAATATAGCATGAAAACATGAAACCGAACAATATAACTTCGTACTTAACCTACGAAAGTGTAAATACTATTTTTCAGTTTATTAAACATGCACGTTTCATGGTTCGAAACTAAACATTACTCAAACATTGCGTAGTATGTGAACATTTTTAAATCTCGTGATGCTAAAATCACTTATTCGCATATTGGATATTTTTGATAATACACGATTCAATATAGCATAAGAGGATGATCTCATATTTGGCAACTTAGATAATACACAATTCATTATAGCATGAATAGATGAAACAGAACAATATAATTAGCCTACGAAAGTATAATACGATTTTTAAGTTTATTAAGCATGCACGTTTCAAGGTTTGAAACTAAACATTACTGAAAAATTGCGTAGTATGTGAACATTTTTACTTCTCGTGATGCTAAAAACACTTATTCGCATATTGGATACTCTTGATAATACACGATTCAATATAGCATAAAAGCATGAAAGCGAGCAATAAAACCTTTTGTTTAACATACGAAAATGCGGATACGATTTTAGGTTTTTGACTAATTTCACTTTTTTAGGTTCGACACTAGACAATATGCAAACATTGCATAATATGTGAACATTTTTACTTCTCGCGAAGCTAAAAACTGTTATTCTGGTATTTGACATCTTCGATAATACACGATTCAATATAGCATGAAAACATGAAACCGAACAATATAACTTCGTACTTAACCTACGAAAGTGTAAATACTATTTTTCAGTTTATTCAACATGCACGTTTCAAGGTTCGACACCAGACATTACTCAAACATTGCGTAGTATGTGAACATTTTTACTTCTCGTGAAGCAAAAAACAGTTATTCGCATATAGGATATTTTTGATAATACACGATTCAATATAGCATAAAAGGATGAAAGCGAGCAATAAAACCTTTTGTTTAACATACGAAAATGCGGATACGATTTTTAGGTTTTTGACAAAGTTTACTTTTTAGGTTCGACACTAGACAATATGCAAACGTTGCATAATATGTGAACATTTTTACTTCTAGCGAAGCTAAAAACTGTTATTCTCATATTTGGCAACTTCGATAATACACAATTCAATACAGCATGAAAAGATAAATCCGAACAATATTACCTCGAGCTTAACCTACGAAACTGTAAATACGATTTTTCAGTTTATTAAGAATGCACGTTTCAGGCATCCAAACTAAACATTACTCAAAAATTGCGTAGTTTGTGAACATTTTTACTTCTCGTGATGCTAAAAACAGTTATTCGCATATTTGATATTTTTGATAATACACGATTCATTATAGCATAAAAGGATGAAAGCGAGCAATAAAACCTTTTGTTTAACATACGAAAATGCGGATATGATTTTTAGGTTTTTGACTAATTTCACTTTTTTAGGTTCGACACTAGACAATATGCAAACATTGCATAATATGTGAACATTTTTACATCTCGCGAAGCTAAAAACTGTTATTCTGGTATTTGACATCTTCGATAATACGCGATTAAATATAGCATGAAAAAATGAAACCGAACAATATAACTTCGTGCTTAACCTACGAAAGTGTAAATACGATTTTTAAGTTGATTAAACATGCACGTTTCAAGGTTCGAAAGTAAACATTACTCAAACATTGCGTTGTATGTGAACATTTTTACTTCTCGTGATACTAAAAACAGTTATTCGCATATTGGATATTTTTGATAATACACGATTCAATATAGCATAAAAGGATGAGAGCGAGCAATAAAACCTTTTGTTTAACATACGAAAATGCGGATACGATTTTTAGGTTTTTGACAAAATTTACTTTTTTAGGTTCGACACTAGACAATATGCAAACATTGCATAATATGTGAACATTTTTACTTCTAGCGAAGCTAAAATCTATTATTCTCATATTTGGCAACTTCGATAATACACAATTCAATACAGCATGAAAAGATAAATACGAACAATATTACCTCGTGCTTAACCTACGAAAGTGTAAATACGATTTTTCAGTTTATTAGGCATGCACGTTTCAGGTATCCAAACTAAACATTACTCAATCAGCCCGTAGTATGTGAACATTTTTACTTCTCGTGATGCTAAAAACAGTTATTCGCATATTGGATATTTTTGATAATACACGATTCATTATAGCATAAAAGGATGAAAGCGAGCAATAAAACCTTTTGTTTAACATACGAAAATGCGGATACGATTTTTAGGTTTTTGACTAATTTCACTTTTTTAGGTTCGACACTAGACAATATGCAAACATTGCATAATATGTGAACATTTTTACATCTCGCGAAGCTAAAAACTGTTATTCTGGTATTTGACATCTTCGATAATACGCGATTAAATATAGCATGAAAAAATGAAACCGAACAATATAACTTCGTGCTTAACCTACGAAAGTGTAAATACGATTTTTAAGTTGATTAAACATGCACGTTTCAAGGTTCGAAAGTAAACATTACGCAAACATTTCGTAGTATGTGAACATTTTTACTTCTCGTGAAGCAAAATACAGTTATTCGCATATAGGATATTTTTGATAATACACGATTCAATATAGCATAAAAGGATGAAAGCGAGCAATAAAACATTTTGTTTAACATACGAAAATGCGGATACGATTTTTTGGGTTTTTGACAAAATTCACTTTTTTATGTTCGACACTAGACAATATGCAAACATTGCATAATATGTGAACATTTTTACTTCTAGCGAAGCTAAAAACTGTTATTCTCATATTTGGCAACTTCGATAATACACAATTCAATACAGCATGAAAAGATAAATACGAACAATATTACCTCGAGCTTAACCTACGAAAGTGTAAATACGATTTTTCAGTTTATTAAGCATGCACGTTTCAGTGATCCAAACTAAACATTACTCAAACAGCGCGTAGTATGTGAACATTTTTACTTCTCGTGATGCTAAAAACAGTTATTCGCATATTTGATATTTTTGATAATACAGGATTCATTTTTTTAGGTTCGACACTAGAAAATATACAATTATTGCATAATATCTGACCATTTTTACTTCTCGCGAAGCTAAAAACTGTTATTCTCATATTTGGCATCTTCGATAATACACAATTCAACATAGCATGAAAAGATGAAACCGAACAATATAATTAGCCTACGAAAGTATAATACGATTTTTAAGTTTATTAAGCATGCACGTTTCAAGTTTTGAAACTAAACATTACTCAAAAATTGCGTAGTATGTGAACATTTTTACTTCTCGTGATGCTAAAAACAGTTATTCGCATATTTGATATTTCTGATAATACACGATTCAATATAGCATAAAAGGATGATCTCATATTTGGCAACTTAGATAATACACAATTCAATATAGCATGAATAGATGAAACAGAACAATATAATTAGCCTACGAAAGTATAATACGATTTTTAAGTTTATTAAGCATGCACGTTTCAAGTTTTGAAACTAAACATTACTCAAAAATTGCGTAGTATGTGAACATTTTTACTTCTCGTGATGCTAAAAACACTTATTCGCATATTGGATATTCTTGATAATACACGATTCAATATAGCATGAAAGCATGAAAGCGAGCAATAAAACCTTTTGTTTAACATACTAAAATGCGGATACGATTTTTAGGTTTTTGACAAAGTTTACTTTTTTAGGTTCGACACTAGACAATATGCAAACGTTGCATAATATGTGAATATTTTTACTTCTAGCGAAGCTAAAAACTGTTATTCTCATATTTGGCAACTTCGATAATACACAATTCAATGCAGCATGAAAAGATAAATCCGAACAATATTACCTCGTTATTAACCTACGAAAGTGTAAATACGATTTTTAAGTTTATCAAGCGTGCACGTTTCAAGGTTTGAAACTAAACATTACGCAAACATTGCGTAGGATGTGAATATTTTTACTTCTCGCGAAGCTAAAAACTGTTATTCGCATATTGGATATTTTTGATAATACACGATTCAATATAGCATAAAAGGATGAAAGCGAGCAATAAAACCTTTTGTTTAACATACTAAAATGCGGATACGATTTTTAGGTTTTTGACAAAGTTTACTTTTTTAGGTTCGACACTAGACAATATGCAAACGTTGCATAATATGTGAACATTTTTACTTCTAGCGAAGCTAAAATCTATTATTCTAATATTTGGCAACTTCGATAATACACAATTCAATACAGCATGAAAAGATAAATCCGAACAATATTACCTCGAGCTTAACCTACGAAACTGTAAATACGATTTTTCAGTTTATTAAGAATGCACGTTTCAGGCATCCAAACTAAACATTACTCAATCAGCGCGTAGTATGTGAACATTTTTACTTCTCGTGATGCTAAAAACAGTTATTCGCATATTGGATATTTTTGATAATACACGATTCATTATAGCATAAAAGGATGAAAGCGAGCAATAAAACCTTTTGTTTAACATACGAAAATGCGGATATGATTTTTAGGTTTTTGACTAATTTCACTTTTTTAGGTTCGACACTAGACAATATGCAAACATTGCATAATATGTGAACATTTTTACATCTCGCGAAGCTAAAAACTGTTATTCTGGTATTTGACATCTTCGATAATACGCGATTAAATATAGCATGAAAAAATGAAACCGAACAATATAACTTCGTGCTTAACCTACGAAAGTGTAAATACGATTTTTAAGTTGATTAAACATGCACGTTTCAAGGTTCGAAATTAAACATTACTCAAACATTGCGTAGTATGTGAACATTTTTACTTCTCGTGATGCTAAAAACAGTTATTCGCATATTTGATATTTTTGATAATACACGATTTAATATAGCATAAAAGGATGAAAGCGAGCAATAAAACATTTTGTTTAACATACGAAAATGCGGATACGATTTTTAGGTTTTTGACAAAATTTACTTTTTTAGGTTCGACACTAGACAATATGCAAACATTGCATAATATGTGAACATTTTTACTTCTAGCGAAGCTAAAATCTATTATTCTCATATTTGGCAACTTCGATAATACACAATTCAATACAGCATGAAAAGATAAATACGAACAATATTACCTCGTGCTTAACCTACGAAAGTGTAAATACGATTTTTCAGTTTATTAGGCATGCACATTTCAGGTATCCAAACTAACCATTACTCAATCAGCGCGTAGTATGTGAACATTTTTACTTCTCGTGATGCTAAAAACAGTTATTCGCATATTTGATATATTTGATAATACACGATTCAATATAGCATGAAAAGAGGAAAGCGAGCAATAAAACCTTTTGTTTAACATACGAAAATGCGGATATGATTTTTAGGTTTTTGACTAATTTCACTTTTTTAGGTTCGACACTAGACAATATGCAAACATTGCATAATATGTGAACATTTTTACATCTCGCGAAGCTAAAAACTGTTATTCTGGTATTTGACATCTTCGATAATACGCGATTAAATATAGCATGAAAAAATGAAACCGAACAATATAACTTCGTGCTTAACCTACGAAAGTGTAAATACGATTTTTAAGTTGATTAAACATGCACGTTTCAAGGTTCGAAAATTAACATCACTCAAACATTGCGTTGTATGTGAACATTTTTACTTCTCGTGATGCTAAAAACAGTTATTCGCATATTGGATATTTTTGATAATACACGATTCAATATAGCATAAAAGGATGAAAGCGAGCAATAAAACCTTTTGTTTAACATACGAGAATGCGGATACGATTTTTAGGTTTTTTACATCATTCACATTTTTTGGTTCGACACTAGACAATATGCAAACATTGCATAATATGTGAACATTTTTACTTCTAGCGAAGCTAAAATCTATTATTCTCATATTTGGCAACTTCGATAATACACAATTCAATACAGCATGAAAAGATAAATACGAACAATATTACCTCGTGCTTAACCTACGAAAGTGTAAATACGATTTTTCAGTTTATTAGGCATGCACGTTTCAGGTATCCAAACTAAACATTACTCAATCAGCCCGTAGTATGTGAACATTTTTACTTCTCGTGATGCTAAAAACAGTTATTCGCATATTGGATATTTTTGATAATACAGATTCATTATAGCATAAAAGGATGAAAGCGAGCAATAAAACCTTTTGTTTAACATACGAAAATGCGGATACGATTTTTAGGTTTTTGACTAATTTCACTTTTTTAGGTTCGACACTAGACAATATGCAAACATTGCATAATATGTGAACATTTTTACATCTCGCGAAGCTAAAAACTGTTATTCTGGTATTTGACATCTTCGATAATACGCGATTAAATATAGCATGAAAAAATGAAACCGAACAATATAACTTCGTGCTTAACCTACGAAAGTGTAAATACGATTTTTAAGTTGATTAAACATGCACGTTTCAAGGTTCGAAAGTAAACATTACTCAAACATTGCGTAGTATGTGAACATTTTTACTTCTCGTGAAGCAAAAAACAGTTATTCGCATATTGGATATTTTTGATAATACACGATTCAATATAGCATAAAAGGATGAAAGCGAGCAATAAAACCTTTTGTTTAACATACGAAAATGCGGATACGATTTTTTGGGTTTTTGACAAAATTCACTTTTTTATGTTCGACACTAGACAATATGCAAACATTGCATAATATGTGAACATTTTTACTTCTAGCGAAGCTAAAAACTGTTATTCTCATATTTGGCAACTTCGATAATACACAATTCAATACAGCATGAAAAGATAAATACGAACAATATAACGTCGTGCTTAACCTACGAAAGTGTAAATACGATTTTTCAGTTTATTAAGCATGCACGTTTCAGTGATCCAAACTAAACATTACTCAAACAGCGCGTAGTATGTGAACATTTTTACTTCTCGTGATGCTAAAAACAGTTATTCGCATATTAGATATTTTTGATAATACAGGATTCATTTTTTTAGGTTCGAAACTAGACAATATAAAATTATTGCATAATATCTGACCATTTTTACTTCTCGCGAAGCTAAAAACTGTTATTCTCATATTTGGCATCTTCGATAATACACAATTCAATATAGCATGAAAAGATGAAACCGAACAATATAATTAGCCTACGAAAGTATAATACGATTTTTAAGTTTATTAAGCATGCACGTTTCAAGTTTTGAAACTAAACATTACTCAAAAATTGCGTAGTATGTGAACATTTTTACTTCTCGTGATGCTAAAAACAGTTATTCGCATATTTGATATTTCTGATAATACACGATTCAATATAGCATAAAAGGATGATCTCATATTTGGCAACTTAGATAATACACAATTCAATATAGCATGAATAGATGAAACAGAACAATATAATTAGCCTACGAAAGTATAATACGATTTTTAAGTTTATTAAGCATGCACGTTTCAAGTTTTGAAACTAAACATTACTCAAAAATTGCGTAGTATGTGAACATTTTTACTTCTCGTGATGCTAAAAACACTTATTCGCATATTGGATATTCTTGATAATACACGATTCAATATAGCATAAAAGCATGAAAGCGAGCAATAAAACCTTTTGTTTAACATACGCAAATGCGGATACGATTTTAGGTTTTTGACTAATTTCACTTTTTAGGTTCGACACTAGACAATATGCAAACATTGCATAATATGTGAACATTTTTACTTCTCGCGAAGCTAAAAACTGTTATTCTGGTATTTGACATCTTCGATAATACACGATTCAATATAGCATGAAAAAATGAAACCGAACAATATAACTTCGTGCTTAACCTGCGAAAGTGTAAATACGATTTTTAAGTTGATTAAACATGCACGTTTCAAGGTTCGAAACTAAACATTACTCAAACATTGCGTAGTATGTGAACATTTTTACTTCTCGTGATACTAAAAACAGTTATTCGCATATTGGATATTTTTGATAATACACGATTCAATATAGCATAAAAGGATGAAAGCGAGCAATAAAACCTTTTGTTTAACATACTAAAATGCGGATACGATTTTTAGGTTTTTGACAAAGTTTACTTTTTTAGGTTCGACACTAGACAATATGCAAACGTTGCATAATATGTGAACATTTTTACTTCTAGCGAAGCTAAAATCTATTATTCTAATATTTGGCAACTTCGATAATACACAATTCAATACAGCATGAAAAGATAAATCCGAACAATATTACCTCGTGCTTAACCTACGAAAGTGTAAATACGATTTTTCAGTTTATTAGGCATGCACGTTTCAGGTATCCAAACTAAACATTACTCAATCAGCGCGTAGTATGTGAACATTTTTACTTCTCGTGAAGCTAAAAACAGTTATTCGCATATTGGATATTTTTGATAATACACGATTCAATATAGCATAAAAGGATGAAAGCGAGCAATAAAACCTTTTGTTTAACATACGAAAATGCGGATACGATTTTTAGGTTTTTGACAAATTTCACTTTTTTAGGTTCGACACTAGACAATATGCAAACATTGCATAATATGTGAACATTTTTACATCTCGCGAAGCTAAAAACTGTTATTCTGGTATTTGACATCTTCGATAATACGCGATTAAATATAGCATGAAAAGGAGAAACCGAACAATATAACTTCGTGCTTAACCAACGAAAGTGTAAATACGATTTTTAAGTTTATTAAGCATGCACGTTTCAAGGTTCGAAACTAAACATTACTCAAACATTGCATAATATGTGAATTTTTTCACTTCTCGTGAAGCTAAAAACTGTTATTTTCATATTTGGCAACTTCGATAATACACAATTCAATATAGCATGAAAAGATGAAACAGAACAATATAACTTCGTACTTAACCTACGAAAGTGTAAATACGATTTTTAAGTTTATCAAGCATGCACGTTTCAAGGTTCGAAACTAAACATTACTCAAACATTGCGTAGTATGTGAACATTTTTACTTCTCGTGATGCTAAAAACAGTTATTCGCATATTTGATATTTTTGATAATACACGATTCAATATAGAAAAAAACGAAGACAGCAAACAATAAAACTTTTTGTTGAACATACGAAAATGCGAATGCGATTTTTAGGTTTTTGACAAAATTCACTTTTTTAGGTTCGACACTAGACAATATGCAAACATTGCATAATATGTGAATATTTTCACTTCTCGTGAAGCTAAAAACTGTTATTCTGGTATTTGACATCTTCGATAATACACGATTCAATATAGCATGAAAAGATGAAACCGAACAATATAACTTCGTACTTAACCTACGAAAGTGTAAATACGATTTTTCAGTTTATTAAGCATGCACGTTTCAAGGTTCGAAACTAAACATTACTCAAACATTGCGTAGTATGTGAACATTTTTACTTCTCGTGATGCTAAAAACAGTTATTCGCATATTTGATATTTTTGATAATACACGATTCAATATAGAAAAAAACGAAGACAGCAAACAATAAAACTTTTTGTTGAACATACGAAAATGCGAATGCGATTTTTAGGTTTTTGACAAAATTCACTTTTTTAGGTTCGACACTAGACAATATGCAAACTTTGCATAATATGTGAATATTTTCACTTCTCGTGAAGCTAAAAACTGTAATTTTCATATTTGGCAAATTCGATAATACACAATTCAATATAGCACGAAAAGATGAAACAGAACAATATAACTTCGTGCTTAACCTACGAAAGTGTAAATACGATTTTTAAGTTTATCAAGCGTGCACGTTTCAAGGTTCGAAACTAAACATTACTCAAACATTGCGTAGTATGTGAACATTTATACTTCTCGTGATGCTAAAAATAGTTATTCGCATATTTGATATTTTTGATAATACACGATTTAATATAGCATGAAAAGATGAAACAGAACAATATAACTTCGTACTTAGCCTACGAAAATGCCGATACGATTTTTAGGTTTTTGACAAATTTCACTTTTTTAGGTTCGACACTAGATAATATGCAAACATTGCATAATATGTGAACATTTTTACATCTCGCGAAGCTAAAAACTGTTATTCTGGTAATTGACATCTTCGATAATACACGATTCAATATAGCATGAAAAGATGAAACCGAACAATATAACTTCGTACTTAGCCTACGAAAGTGTAAATACGATTTTTAAGTTTATCAAGCATGCACGTTTCAAGGTTCGAAACTAGACATTACTCAAACATTGCGTAGTATGTGAACATTTTTACTTCTCGTGAAGCTAAAAACAGTTATTCGCATATTGGATATTTTTGATAATACACGATTCAATATAGCATGAAAAGATGAAACAGAACAATATAACTTCGTACTTAGCCTACGAAAGTGTAAATACGATTTTTAAGTTTATCAAGCATGCACGTTTCACGGTTCGAAGCTAAACATTACTCAAACATTGCCTAGTATGTGAACATTTTTACTTCTCGTGATGCTAAAAACAGTTATTCGCATATTTGATATTTTTGATAATACACGATTTAATATAGCATGAAAAGATGAAACAGAACAATATAACGTCGTCCTTAGCCTACGAAATTGCGGATACGATTTTTAGGTTTTTGACAAATGTCACTTTTTTAGGTTCGACACTAGATAATATGCCAACATTGCATAATATGTGAACATTTTCACATCTCGCGAAGCTAAAAACTGTTATTCTGGTAATTGACATCTTCGATAATACACGATTCAATATAGCATGAAACGATGAAACCGAACAATATAACTTTGTACTTAGCCTACGAAAGTGTAAATACGATTTTTACGTTTATCAAGCATGCACGTTTCAGGGTTCGAAACTAAACATTACTCAAAAATTGCGTAGTATGTGAACATTTTTACTTCTCGTGATGCTAAAAATAGTTATTCGCATATTTGATATTTTTGATAATACACGATTCAATATAGAAAAAAACGAAGACAGCAAACAATAAAACTTTTTGTTTAACATACGAAAATGCGAATAGGATTTTTAGGTTTTTGACAAAATTCTCTTTTTTAGGTTCGACACTAGACAATATGCAAACATTGCATTATATGTGAACATTTTTACTTCTGGCGAAGCTAAAAACTGTTTTTCTGGTATTTGTCATCTTCGATAATACACGATTCAATATAGCATGAAAAGATGAAACCGAACAATATAACGTCGTGCTTAACCTACGAAAGTGTGAATACGATTTTTAAGTTGATTAAACATGCATGTTTCAAGGTTCGAATCTAAACATTACTCAAACATTGCGTAGTATGTGAACATTTTTAAATCTCGTGATGCTAAAATCACTTATTCGCATATTGGATATTTTTGATAATAAACGATTCAATATAGCATAAGAGGATGATCTCATATTTGGCAACTTAGATAATACACAATTCATTATAGCATGAATAGATGAAACAGAACAATATAATTAGCCTACGAAAGTATAATACGATTTTAAAGTTTATTAAGCATGCACGTTTCAAGGTTTGAAAATAAACATTACTCAAAAATTGCGTAGTATGTGAACATTTTTACTTCTCGTGATGCTAAAAACAGTTACTCGCATATTTGATATTTTTGATAATACACGATTCAATATAGCATAAAAGGATGATCTCATATTTGGCATATTAGATGATACACAATTCAATATAGCATGAAAAGATGAAACAGAACAATATAATTAGCCAAAGAAAGTATAATACGATTTTTAAGTTTATTAAGCATGCACGTGTCAAGGTTCGAAACTAAACATTACTCAAACATTGCGTAGTATGTGAACATTTTTACTCTTCGTGATGCTAAAAATAGTTATTCGCATATTTGATATTTTTGATAATACACGATTTAATATAGCATGAAAAGATGAAACAGAACAATATAACGTCGTCCTTAGCCTACGAAATTGCCGATACGATTTTTAGGTTTTTGACAAATGTCACTTTTTTAGGTTCGACACTAGATAATATGCAAACATTGCATAATATGTGAACATTTTCACATCTCGCGAAGCTAAAAACTGTTATTCTGGTAATTGACATCTTCGATAATACACGATTCAATATAGCATGAAAAGATGAAACCGAACAATATAACTTTGTACTTAGCCTACGAAAGTGTAAATACGATTTTTACGTTTATCAAGCATGCACGTTTCAGGGTTCGAAACTAAACATTACTCAACAATTGCGTAGTATGTGAACATTTTTACTTCTCGTGATGCTAAAAACAGTTATTCGCATATTTGATATTTTTGATAATACACGATTCAATATAGAAAAAAACGAAGACAGCAAACAATAAAACTTTTTGTTGAACATACGAAAATGCGAATGCGATTTTTAGGTTTTTGACAAATTTCACTTTTTTAGGTTCGACACTAGACAATATGCAAACATTGCATAATATGTGAACATTTTTACTTCTCGCGAAGCTAAAAAGTGTTTTTCTGGTATTTGATATCTTCGATAATACACGATTCAATATAGCATGAAAAAATGAAACCGAACAATATAACTTCGTGCTTAACCTACGAAAGTGTAAATACGATTTTTAAGTTGATTAAACATGCATGTTTCAAGGTTCGAATCTAAACATTACTCAAACATTGCGTAGTATGTGAACATTTTTAAATCTCGTGATGCTAAAATCACTTATTCGCATATTGGATATTTTTGATAATAAACGATTCAATATAGCATAAGAGGATGATCTCATATTTGGCAACTTAGATAATACACAATTCATTATAGCATGAATAGATGAAACAGAACAATATAATTAGCCTACGAAAGTATAATACGATTTTAAAGTTTATTAAGCATGCACGTTTCAAGGTTTGAAAATAAACATTACTAAAAAATTGCGTAGTATGTGAACATTTTTACTTCTCGTGATGCTAAAAACAGTTATTCGCATATTTGATATTTTTGATAATACACGATTCAATATAGCATAAAAGGATGATCTCATATTTGGCATATTAGATGATACACAATTCAATATAGCATGAAAAGATGAAACAGAACAATATAATTAGCCAAAGAAAGTATAATACGATTTTTAAGTTTATTAAGCATGCACGTGTCAAGGTTCGAAACTAAACATTACTCAAACATTGCGTAGTATGTGAACATTTTTACTCTTCGTGATGCTAAAAATAGTTATTCGCATATTTGATATTTTTGATAATACACGATTTAATATAGCATGAAAAGATGAAACAGAACAATATAACTTCGTACTTAGCCTACGAAAATGCCGATACGATTTTTAGGTTTTTGACAAATTTCACTTTTTTAGGTTCGACACTAGATAATATGCAAACATTGCATAATATGAGAACATTTTTACTTCTAGCGAAGCTAAAAACTGTTATTCTGGTAATTGACATCTTCGATAATACACGATTCAATATAGCATGAAAAGATGAAACCGAACAATATAACTTCGTACTTAGCCTACGAAAGTGTAAATACGATTTTTCAGATTATTAAGCATGCACGTTTCAGGGATCCAAACTAAACATTACTCAAAAATTGCGTAGTATGTGAACATTTTTACTTCTCGTGATGCTGAGAACAGTTATTCGCATATTTGATATTTTTGATAATACACGATTCAATATAGAAAAAAACGAAGACAGCAAACAATAAAACTTTTTGTTGAACATACGAAAATGCGAATGCGATTTTGAGGTTTTTGACAAAATTCACATTTTTTGGTTCGCCACTAGACAATATGCAAACATTGCATAATATGTGAACTTTTTTACTTCTAGCGAAGCTAAAAACTAATTTTCATATTTGGCAATTTCGATAATACACGATTCAATATAGCATGAAAAGATGAAACCGAACAATATAACTTCGTACTTAGCCTACGAAAGTGTAAATACGATTTTTAAGTTTATCAAGCATGCACGTTTCAAGGTTCGAAACTAGACATTACTCAAACATTGCGTAGTATGTGAACATTTTTACTTCTCGTGATGCTAAAAATAGTTATTCGCATATTTGATATTTTTGATAATACACGATTTAATATAGCATGAAAAGATGAAACAGAACAATATAACTTCGTACTTAGCCTACGAAAATGCCGATACGATTTTTAGGTTTTTGTCCAATTTCACTTTTTTAGGTTCGAAACTAGATAATATGCAAACATTGCATAATATATGAACATTTTCACATCTCGCGAAGCTAAAAACTGTTATTCTGGTAATTGACATCTTCGATAATACACGATTCAATATAGCATGAAAAGATGAAACCGAACTATATAACTGCGTACTTAGCCTACGAAAGTGTGAATACGATTTTTACGTTTATCAAGCATGCACGTTTCAAGTTTCGAAACTAAACATTACTCAAAAATTGCGTAGTATGTGAACATTTTTACTTCTCGTGATGCTAAAAATAGTTATTCGCATATTTGATATTTTTGATAATACACGATTTAATATAGCATGAAAAGATGAAACAGAACAATATAACTTCGTACTTAGCCTACGAAAATGCCGATACGATTTTTAGGTTTTTGACAAATTTCACTTTTTTAGGTTCGACACTAGATAATATGCAAACATTGCATAATATGTGAACATTTTTACATCTCGCGAAGCTAAAAACTGTTATTCTGGTAATTGACATCTTCGATAATACACGATTCAATATAGCATGAAAAGATGAAACCGAACAATATAACTTCGTGCTTAACCTACGAAAGTGTAAATATGATTTTTAAGTTTATCAAGCATGCACGTGTCAAGGTTCGAAACTAGACATTACTCAAACATTGCGTAGTATGTGAACATTTTTACTTCTCGTGAAGCTAAAAACAGTTATTCGCATATTGGATATTTTTGATAATACACGATTCAATATAGCATGAAAAGATGAAACAGAACAATATAACTTCGTACTTAGCCTACGAAAGTGTAAATACGATTTTTAAGTTTATCAAGCATGCACGTTTCAAGGTTCGAAACTAAACATTACTCAAACATTGCGTAGTATGTGAACATTTTTACTTCTCGTGATGCTAAAAATAGTTATTCGCATATTTGATATTTTTGATAATACACGATTTAATATAGCATGAAAAGATGAAACAGAACAATATAACTTCGTACTTAGCCTACGAAAATGCCGATACGATTTTTAGGTTTTTGACAAATTTCACTTTTTTAGGTTCGACACTAGATAATATGCAAACATTGCATAATATGTGAACATTTTTACATCTCGCGAAGCTAAAAACTGTTATTCTGGTAATTGACATCTTCGATAATACACGATTCAATATAGCATGAAAAGATGAAACCGAACAATATAACTTCGTGCTTAACCTACGAAAGTGTAAATATGATTTTTAAGTTTATCAAGCATGCACGTTTCAAGGTTCGAAACTAGACATTACTCAAACATTGCGTAGTATGTGAACATTTTTACTTCTCGTGAGGGTAAAAACAGTTACTCGCATATTTGATATTATTGATAATACACGATTCAATATAGCATGAAAAGATTAAACCGAGCAATATAACTTCGTACTTAGCCTACGAAAGTGTAAATACGATTTTTCAGTTTATTAAGCATGCACGTTTCACGGTTCGAAACTAAACATTACTCAAACATTGCCTAGTATGTGAACATTTTTACTTCTCGTGATGCTAAAAACAGTTATTCGCATATTTGATATTTTTGATAATACACGATTTAATATAGCATGAAAAGATGAAACAGAACAATATAACTTCGTCCTTAGCCTACGAAATTGCCGATACGATTTTTAGGTTTTTGACAAATTTCACTTTTTTAGGTTCGACACTAGATAATATGCAAACATTGCATAATATGTGAACATTTTCACATCTCGCGAAGCTAAAAACTGTTATTCTGGTAATTGACATCTTCGATAATACACGATTCAATATAGCATGAAAAGATGAAACCGAACAATATACCTTCGTACTTAGCCTACGAAAGTGTAAATACGATTTTTAAGTTTATTAAGCATGCACGTTTCAGGGTTCGAAACTAAACATTACTCAAAAATTGCGTAGTATGTGAACATTTTTACTTCTAGTGATGCTAAAAACAGTTATTCGCATATTTGATATTTTTTGATAATACACGATTCAATATAGAAAAAGACGACGACAACAAACAATAAACCTTTTTGTTTTGCATACGAAAATGCGAATGCGATTTTTAGGTTTTTGACAAAATTCACTTTTTTAGGTTCGACACTAGACAATATGCAAACATTGCATAATATGTGAATATTTTCATTTCTCGTGGATCTAAGAACTGTAATTTTCATATTTGGCAACTTTGATAATACACAATTCAATATAGCATGAAAAGATGAAACAGAACAATATAACTTCGTACTTAGCCTACGAAAGTGTAAATACGATTTTTAAGTTTATCAAGCATGCACGTTTCAAGGTTCGAAACTAAAGCTTACTCAAACATTGCGTAGTATGTGAACATTTTTACTTCTCGTGATGCTAAAAATAGTTATTCGCATATTTGATATTTTTGATAATACACGATTTAATATAGCATGAAAAGATGAAACAGAACAATATAACTTCGTACTTAGCCTACGAAAATGCCGATACGATTTTTAGGTTTTTGACAAATTTCACTTTTTTAGGTTCGACACTAGATAATATGCAAACATTGCATAATATGTGAACATTTTTACATCTCGCGAAGCTAAAAACTGTTATTCTGGTAATTGACATCTTCGATAATACACGATTCAATATAGCATGAAAAGATGAAACCGAACAATATAACTTCGTACTTAACCTACGAAAGTGTAAATACGATTTTTCAGATTATTAAGCATGCACGTTTCAGGGATCCAAACTAAACATTACTCAAAAATTGCGTAGTATGTGAACATTTTTACTTCTCGTGATGCTAAAAACAGTTATTCGCATATTTGATATTTTTGATAATACACGGTTCAACATAGCATGAAAAGATGAAAGAGAACAATATAACATCGTGCTTAGCCTACGAAAGTGTAAATACGATTTTTAAGTTTATCAAGCATGCACGTTTCAAGGTTCGAAACTAAACATTACTCAAACATTGCGTAGTATGTGAACATTTTTACTTCTCGTGATGCTAAAAATAGTTATTCGCATATTTGATATTTTTGATAATACACGATTTAATATAGCATGAAAAGATGAAACAGAACAATATAACGTCGTCCTTAGCCTACGAAATTGCGGATACGATTTTTAGGTTTTTGACAAATGTCACTTTTTTAGGTTCGACACTAGATAATTTTCAAACATTGCATAATATGTGAACATTTTTACTTCTCGCGAAGGTAAAAACTGTTATTCTGGTATTTGACATCTTCGATAATACACGATTCAATATAGCATGAAAAAATGAAACCGAACAATATAACTTCGTGCTTAACCTACGAAAGTGTAAATACGATTTTTAAGTTGATTAAACATGCATGTTTCAAGGTTCGAATCTAAACATTACTCAAACATTGCGTAGTATGTGAACATTTTTAAATCTCGTGATGCTAAAATCACTTATTCGCATATTGGATATTTTTGATAATAAACGATTCAATATAGCATAAGAGGATGATCTCATATTTGGCAACTTAGATAATACACAATTCATTATAGCATGAATAGATGAAACAGAACAATATAATTAGCCTACGAAAGTATAATACGATTTTTCAGTTTATTAAGCATGCACGTTTCAAGGTTTGAAAATAAACATTACTCATAAATTGCGTAGTATGTGAACATTTTTACTTCTCGTGATGCTAAAAACAGTTATTCGCATATTTGATATTTTTGAAAATACACGATTCAATATAGCATAAAAGGATGATCTCATATTTGGCATATTAGATGATACACAATTCAATATAGCATGAAAAGATGAAACAGAACAATATAATTAGCCAAAGAAAGTATAATACGATTTTTAAGTTTATTAAGCATGCACGTGTCAAGGTTCGAAACTAAACATTACTCAAAAATTGCGTAGTATGTGAACATTTTTACTCTTCGTGATGCTAAAAATAGTTATTCGCATATTTGATATTTTTGATAATACACGATTTAATATAGCATGAAAAGATGAAACAGAACAATATAACTTCGTACTTAGCCTACGAAAATGCCGATACGATTTTTAGGTTTTTGGCAAATTTCACTTTTTTAGGATCGACACTAGATAATATGCAAACATTGCATAATATGTGAACATTTTTACATCTCGCGAAGCTAAAAACTGTTATTCTGGTAATTGACATCTTCGATAATACACGATTCAATATAGCATGAAAAGATGAAACCGAACAATATAACTTCGTACTTAGCCTACGAAAGTGTAAATACGATTTTTACGTTTATCAAGCATGCACGTTTCAGGGTTCGAAACTAAACATTACTCAAAAATTGCGTAGTATGTGAATATTTTTACTTCTCGTGATGCTAAAAACAGTTATTCGCATATTTGATATTTTTGATAATACACGATTCAATATAGAAAAAAACGAAGACAGCAAACAATAAAACTTTTTGTTGAACATACGAAAATGCGAATGCGATTTTTAGGTTTTTGACAAAATTCACTTTTTTAGGTTCGACACTAGACAATATGCAAACATTGCATAATATGTGAACATTTTTACTTCTCGCGAAGCTAAAAACTGTTATTCTGGTAATTGACATCTTCGATAATACACGATTCAATATAGCATGAAAAGATGAAACCGAACAATATAACTTCGTGCTTAACCTACGAAAGTGTAAATATGATTTTTAAGTTTATCAAGCATGCACGTGTCAAGGTTCGAAACTAAACATTACTCAAACATTGCGTAGTATGTGAACATTTTTACTTCTAGTGATGCTAAAAACAGTTATTCGCATATTTGATATTTTTGATAATACACGATTCAATATAGAAAAAAACGAAGACAGCAAACAATAAAACTTTTTGTTTAGCATACGAAAATGCGAATGCGATTTTTAGGTTTTTGACAAAATTCACTTTTTTAGGTTCGACACTAGACAATATGCAAACATTGCATAATATGTGAATTTTTTCACTTCTCGTGGATCTAAGAACTGTAATTTTCATATTTGGCAACTTCGATAATACACAATTCAACATAGCATGAAAAGATGAAAGAGAACAATATAACTTCGTACGTAGCCTACGAAAGTGTAAATACGATTTTTCAGTTTATCAAGCATGCACGTTTCAAGGTTCGAAACTAGACATTACTCAAACATTGCGTAGTATGTGAACATTTTTACTTCTCGTGATGCTAAAAATAGTTATTCGCATATTTGATATTTTTGATAATACACGATTTAATATAGCATGAAAAGATGAAACAGAACAATATAACTTCGTACTTAGCCTACGAAAATGCCGATACGATTTTTAGGTTTTTGACAAATTTCACTTTTTTAGGTTCGACACTAGATAATATGCAAACATTGCATAATATGTGAACATTTTTACATCTCGCGAAGCTAAAAACTGTTATTCTGGTAATTGACATCTTCGATAATACACGATTCAATATAGCATGAAAAGATGAAACCGAACAATATAACTTCGTACTTAACCTACGAAAGTGTAAATACGATTTTTCAGATTATTAAGCATGCACGTTTCAGGGATCCAAACTAAACATTACTCAAAAATTGCGTAGTATGTGAACATTTTTACTTCTCGTGATGCTAAAAACAGTTATTCGCATATTGGATATTTTTGATAATACACGGTTCAACATAGCATGAAATGATGAAAGAGAACAATATAACTTCGTACGTAGCCTACGAAAGTGTAAATACGATTTTTAAGTTTATCAAGCATGCACGTTTCAAGGTTCGAAACTAAACATTACTCAAACATTGCGTAGTATGTGAACATTTTTACTTCTCGTGATGCTAAAAATAGTTATTCGCATATTTGATATTTTTTATAATACACGATTTAATATAGCATGAAAAGATGAAACAGAACAATATAACTTCGTCCTTAGCCTACGAAATTGCCGATACCATTTTTAGGTTTTTGACAAATGTCACTTTTTTAGGTTCGACACTAGATAATTTTCAAACATTGCATAATATGTGAACATTTTTACTTCTCGCGAAGGTAAAAACTGTTATTCTGGTATTTGACATCTTCGATAATACACGATTCAATATAGCATGAAAAAATGAAACCGAACAATATAACTTCGTGCTTAACCTACGAAAGTGTAAATACGATTTTTAAGTTGATTAAACATGCATGTTTCAAGGTTCGAATCTAAACATTACTCAAACATTGCGTAGTATGTGAACATTTTTAAATCTCGTGATGCTAAAATCACTTATTCGCATATTGGATATTTTTGATAATAAACGATTCAATATAGCATAAGAGGATGATCTCATATTTGGCAACTTAGATAATACACAATTCATTATAGCATGAATAGATGAAACAGAACAATATAATTAGCCTACGAAAGTATAATACGATTTTTAAGTTTATTAAGCATGCACGTTTCAAGGTTTGAAAATAAACATTACTCAAAAATTGCGTAGTATGTGAACATTTTTACTTCTCGTGATGCTAAAAACAGTTATTCGCATATTTGATATTTTTGATAATACACGATTCAATATAGCATAAAAGGATGATCTCATATTTGGCATATTAGATGATACACAATTCAATATAGCATGAAAAGATGAAACAGAACAATATAATTAGCCAAAGAAAGTATAATACGATTTTTAAGTTTATTAAGCATGCACGTGTCAAGGTTCGAAACTAAACATTACTCAAAAATTGCGTAGTATGTGAACATTTTTACTCTTCGTGATGCTAAAAATAGTTATTCGCATATTTGATATTTTTGATAATACACGATTTAATATAGCATGAAAAGATGAAACAGAACAAGATAACTTCGTACTTAGCCTACGAAAATGCCGATACGATTTTTAGGTTTTTGACAAATTTCACTTTTTTAGGTTCGACACTAGATAATATGCCAACATTGCATAATATGTGAACATTTTCACATCTCGCGAAGCTAAAAACTGTTATTCTGGTAATTGACATCTTCGATAATACACAATTCAATATAGCATGAAAAGATGAAACAGAACAATATAACTTCGTACTTATCCTATGAAAGTGTAATTACGATTTTTACGTTTATCAAGCATGCACGTTTCAGGGTTCGAAACTAAACATTACTCAAAAATTGCGTAGTATGTGACCATTTTTACTTCTCGTGATGCTAAAAACAGTTATTCGCATATTTGATATTTTTGATAATACACGATTCAATATAGAAAAAAACGAAGACAGCAAACAATAAAACTTTTTGTTGAACATACGAAAATGCGAATGCGATTTTTAGGTTTTTGACAAAATTCACTTTTTTAGGTTCGACACTAGACAATATGCAAACATTGCATAATATGTGAACATTTTTACTTCTCGCGAAGCTAAAAACTGTTATTCTGGTAATTGACATCTTCGATAATACACGATTCAATATAGCATGAAAAGATGAAAACGAACAATATAACTTCGTACTTAGCCTACGAAAGTGTAAATACGATTTTTAAGTTGATTAAACATGCATGTTTCAAGGTTCGAATCTAAACATTACTCAAACATTGCGTAGTATGTGAACATTTTTAAATCTCGTGATGCTAAAATCACTTATTCGCATATTGGATATTTTTGATAATAAACGATTCAATATAGCATAAGAGGATGATCTCATATTTGGCAACTTAGATAATACACAATTCATTATAGCATGAATAGATGAAACAGAACAATATAATTAGCCTACGAAAGTATAATACGATTTTAAAGTTTATTAAGCATGCACGTTTCAAGGTTCGAAAATAAACATTACTCATAAATTGCGTAGTATGTGAACATTTTTACTTCTCGTGATGCTAATAACAGTTATTCGCATTTTTGATATTTTTGAAAATACACGATTCAATATAGCAACAAAGGATGATCTCATATTTGGCATATTAGATGATACACAATTCAATATAGCATGAAAAGATGAAACAGAACAATATAATTAGCCAAAGAAAGTATAATACGATTTTTAAGTTTATTAAGCATGCACGTGTCAAGGTTCGAAACTAAACATTACTCAAACATTGCGTAGTATGTGAACATTTTTACTCTTCGTGATGCTAAAAATAGTTATTCGCATATTTGATATTTTTGATAATACACGATTTAATATAGCATGAAAAGATGAAACAGAACAATATAACTTCGTACTTAGCCTACGAAAATGCCGATACGATTTTTAGGTTTTTGACAAATTTCACTTTTTTAGGTTCGACACTAGATAATATGCAAACATTGCATAATATGTGAACATTTTTACATCTCGCGAAGCTAAAAACTGTTATTCTGGTAATTGACATCTTCGATAATACACGATTCAATATAGCATGAAAAGATGAAACCGAACAATATAACTTCGTACTTAACCTACGAAAGTGTAAATACGATTTTTCAGTTTATTAAGCATGCACGTTTCAGGGATCCAAACTAAACATTACTCAAAAATTGCGTAGTATGTGAACATTTTTACTTCTCGTGATGCTGAGAACAGTTATTCGCATATTTGATATTTTTGATAATACACGATTCAATATAGAAAAAAACGACGACAGCAAACAATAAAACTTTTTGTTGAACATACGAAAATGCGAATGCGATTTTTAGGTTTTTGACAAAATTCACTTTTTTAGGTTCGACACTAGACAATATGCAAACATTGCATAATATGTGAATTTTTACTTCTCGTGAAGCTAAAAACTAATTTTCATATTTGGCAATTTCGATAATACACAATTCAATATAGCATGAAAAGATGAAACAGAACAATATAACTTCGTACTTAGCCTACGAAAGTGTAAATACGATTTTTAAGTTTATCGAGCATGCACGTTTCAAGGTTCGAAACTAAACATTACTCAAACATTGCGTAGTATGTGAACATTTATTCTTCTCGTGATGCTAAAAATAGTTATTCGCATATTTGATATTTTTGATAATACACGATTTAATATAGCATGAAAAGATGAAACAGAACAATATAACTTCGTACTTAGCCTACGAAAATGCCGATACGATTTTTAGGTTTTTGACAAATTTCACTTTTTTAGGTTCGAAACTAGATAATATGCAAACATTGCATAATATATGAACATTTTCACATCTCGCGAAGCTAAAAACTGTTATTCTGGTAATTGACATCTTCGATAATACACGATTCAATATAGCATGAAAAGATGAAACCGAACAATATAACTGCGTACTTAGCCTACGAAAGTGTGAATACGATTTTTACGTTTATCAAGCATGCACGTTTCAATGTTCGAAACTAAACATTACTCAAAAATTGCGTAGTATGTGAACATTTTTACTTCTCGTGATGCTAAAAATAGTTATTCGCATATTTGACATTTTTGATAATACACGATTTAATATAGCATGAAAAGATGAAACAGAACAATATAACTTCGTACTTAGCCTACGAAAATGCCGATACGATTTTTAGGTTTTTGACAAATTTCACTTTTTTAGGTTCGACACTAGATAATATGCAAACATTGCATAATATGTGAACATTTTTACATCTCGCGAAGCTAAAAACTGTTATTCTGGTAATTGACATCTTCGATAATACACGATTCAATATAGCATGAAAAGATGAAACCGAACAATATAACTTCGTACTTAGCCTACGAAAGTGTAAATACGATTTTTAAGTTTATCAAGCATGCACGTTTCAAGGTTCGAAACTAGACATTACTCAAACATTGCGTAGTATGTGAACATTTTTACTTCTCGTGATGCTAAAAACAGTTATTCGCATATTTGATATTTTTGATAATACACGATTCAATATAGAAAAATACGAAGACAGCAAACAATAAAACTTTTTGTTGAACATACGAAAATGCGAATGCGATTTTTAGGTTTTTGACAAAATTCACTTTTTTAGGTTCGACACTAGACAATATGCAAACGTTGCATAATATGTGAATATTTTCACTTCTCGTGAAGCTAAAATCTGTAATTTTCATATTTGGCAAATTCGATAATACACAATTCAATATAGCACGAAAAGATGAAACAGACAAATATAACTTCGTACTTAGCCTACGAAAGTGTAAATACGATTTTTAAGTTTATCAAGCGTGCACGTTTCAAGGTTCGAAACTAAACATTACTCAAACATTGCGTAGTATGTGAACATTTATACTTCTCGTGATGCTAAAAATAGTTATTCGCATATTTGATATTTTTGATAATACACGATTTAATATAGCATGAAAAGATGAAACAGAACAATATAACTTCGTACTTAGCCTACGAAAATGCCGATACGATTTTTAGGTTTTTGACAAATTTCACTTTTTTAGGTTCGAAACTAGATAATATGCAAACGTTGCATAATATGAGAACATTTTTACATCTCGCGAAGCTAAAAACTGTTATTCTGGTAATTGACATCTTCGATAATACACGATTCAATATAGCATGAAAAGATGAAACCGAACAATATAACTTCGTACTTAGCCTACGAAAGTGTAAATACGATTTTTAAGTTTATCAAGCATGCACGTTTCAATGTTCGAAACTAAACATTACTCAAAAATTGCGTAGTATGTGAACATTTTTACTTCTCGTGATGCTAAAAATAGTTATTCGCATATTTGATATTTTTGATAATACACGATTTAATATAGCATGAAAAGATGAAACAGAACAATATAACTTCGTACTTAGCCTACGAAAATGCCGATACGATTTTTAGGTTTTTGACAAATTTCACTTTTTTAGGTTCGACACTAGATAATATGCAAACATTGCATAATATGTGAACATTTTTACATCTCGCGAAGCTAAAAACTGTTATTCTGGTAATTGACATCTTCGATAATACACGATTCAATATAGCATGAAAAGATGAAACCGAACAATATAACTTCGTACTTAACCTACGAAAGTGTAAATACGATTTTTAAGTTTATCAAGCATGCACGTTTCAAGGTTCGAAACTAGACATTACTCAAACATTGCGTAGTATGTGAACATTTTTACTTCTCGTGAAGCAAAAAACAGTTATTCGCATATTGGATATTTTTGATAATACACGATTCAATATAGCATGAAAAGATGAAACAGAACAATATAACTTCGTACTTAGCCTACGAAAGTGTAAATACGATTTTTAAGTTTATCAAGCATGCACGTTTCACGGTTCGAAACTAAACATTACTCAAACATTGCGTAGTATGTGAACATTTTTACTTCTCGTGATGCTAAAAATAGTTATTCGCATATTTGATATTTTTGATAATACACGATTTAATATAGCATGAAAAGATGAAACAGAACAATATAACTTCGTACTTAGCCTACGAAAATGCCGATACGATTTTTAGGTTTTTGACAAATTTCACTTTTTTAGGTTCGACACTAGATAATATGCAAACATTGCATAATATGTGAACATTTTTACATCTCGCGAAGCTAAAAACTGTTATCCTGGTAATTGACATCTTCGATAATACACGATTCAATATAGCATGAAAAGATGAAACCGAACAATATAACTTCGTACTTAACCTGCGAAAGTGTAAATACGATTTTTCAGATTATTAAGCATGCACGTTTCAGGCATCCAAACTAAACATTACTCAAAAATTGCGTAGTTTGTGAACATTTTTACTTCTCGTGATGCTAAAAACAGTTATTCGCATATTTGATATTTTTGATAATACGCGATTCAATAAAAAAAAACGAAGACAGCAAACAATAAAACTTTTTGTTGAACATACGAAAATGCGAATGCGATTTTTAGGTTTTTGACAAAATTCACTTTTTTAGGTTCGACACTAGACAATATGCAAACATTGCATAATATGTGAATTTTTTCACTTCTCGTGGATCTAAGAACTGTAATTTTCATATTTGGCAACTTCGATAATACACAATTCAACATAGCATGAAAAGATGAAAGAGAACAATATAACTTCGTACGTAGCCTACGAAAGTGTAAATACGATTTTTAAGTTTATCAAGCATGCACGTTTCAAAGTCCGAAACTAAAGCTTACTCAAACATTACGTAGTATGTGAACATTTATACTTCTCGTGATGCTAAAAATAGTTATTCGCATATTTGATATTTTTGATAATACACGATTTAATATAGCATGAAAAGATGAAACCGAACAATATAACTTCGTGCTTAGCCTACGAAAATGCCGATACGATTTTTAGGTTTTTGACAAATTTCACTTTTTTATGTTCGACACTAGATAATATGAAAACATTGCATAATATGTGAACATTTTTACATCTCGCGAAGCTAAAAACTTGTCTTCTGGTAATTGACATCTTCGATAATACACGATTCAATATAGCATGAAAAGATGAAACCGAACAATATAACTTCGTACTTAACCTACGAAAGTGTAAATATGATTTTTAAGTTTATCAAGCATGCACGTTTCAAGGATCGAAACTAGACATTACTCAAAAATTGCGTAGTATGTGAACATTTTTACTTCTCGTGATGCTAAAAATAATTATTGGCATATTTGATATTTTTGATAATACACGATTCAATATAGCATGAAAAGATGAAACAGAACAATATAACTTCGTACTTAGCCTACGAAAGTGTAAATACGATTTTTAAGTTTATCAAGCGTGCACGTTTCACGGTTCGAAACTAAACATTACTCAAACATTGCGTAGTATGTGAACATTTTTACTTCTCGTGATGCTAAAAATAGTTATTCGCATATTTGATATTTTTGATAATACACGATTTAATATAGCATGAAAAGATGAAACAGAACAATATAACGTCGTCCTTAGCCTACGAAATTGCCGATACGATTTTTAGGTTTTTGACAAATGTCACTTTTTTAGGTTCGACACTAGATAATTTTCAAACATTGCATAATATGTGAACATTTTTACTTCTCGCGAAGGTAAAAACTGTTATTCTGGTATTTGACATCTTCGATAATACACGATTCAATATAGCATGAAAAAATGAAACCGAACAATATAACTTCGTGCTTAACCTACGAAAGTGTAAATACGATTTTTAAGTTGATTAAACATGCATGTTTCAAGGTTCGAATCTAAACATTACTCAAACATTGCGTAGTATGTGAACATTTTTAAATCTCGTGATGCTAAAATCACTTATTCGCATATTGGATATTTTTGATAATAAACGATTCAATATAGCATAAGAGGATGATCTCATATTTGGCAACTTAGATAATACACAATTCATTATAGCATGAATAGATGAAACAGAACAATATAATTAGCCTACGAAAGTATAATACGATTTTTCAGTTTATTAAGCATGCACGTTTCAAGGTTTGAAAAATAACATCACTAAAAAATTGCGTAGTATGTGAACATTTTTACTTCTCGTGATGCTAAAAACAGTTATTCGCATATTTGATATTTTTGATAGTACACGATTCAATATAGCAACAAAGGATGATCTCATATTTGGCATATTAGATGATACACAATTCAATATAGCATGAAAAGATGATACAGAACAATATAATTAGCCAAAGAAAGTATAATACGATTTTTAAGTTTATTAAGCATGCACGTGTCAAGGTTCGAAACTAAACATTACTCAAAAATTGCGTAGTATGTGAACATTTTTACTCTTCGTGATGCTAAAAATAGTTATTCGCATATTTGATATTTTTGATAATACACGATTTAATATAGCATGAAAAGATGAAACAGAACAATATAACTTCGTACTTAGCCTACGAAAATGCCGATACGATTTTTAGGTTTTTGGCAAATTTCACTTTTTTAGGATCGACACTAGACAATATGCAAACGTTGCATAATATGTGAACATTTTTACATCTCGCGAAGCTAAAAACTGTTATTCTGGTAATTGACATCTTCGATAATACACGATTCAATATAGCATGAAAAGATGAAACCGAACAATATAATTTCGTACTTAGCCTATGAAAGTGTAATTACGATTTTTACGTTTATCAAGCATGCACGTTTCAGGGTTGAAAACTAAACATTACTCAAAAATTGCGTAGTATGTGAACATTTTTACTTCTCGTGATGCTAAAAACAGTTATTCGCATATTTGATATTTTTGATAATACACGATTCAATATAGAAAAAAACGAAGACAGCAAACAATAAAACTTTTTGTTGAACATACGAAAATGCGAATGCGATTTTTAGGTTTTTGAAAAATTCACTTTTTTAGGTTCGACACTAGACAATATGCAAACATTGCATAATATGTGAACATTTTTACTTCTCGCGAAGCTAAAAACCGTTATTCTGGTTGTTTAGAACTTCGATCAAAGAAATCGATAAAGAAATATATAAATTAAGATTTTTTGGTATGAGTTATAAGCTGGTTTGTAAAGGCCTGAATCCTTATGTGTCTACGTTGGCCTGGTCATTTTTTCTAATATGTACCTTTCTCAAAGCTTTGCATTCACAACTTGGGAAAGTTTCCATAGTCCTAGGTTTGGAGTTTTTACGGTATATGATTCTACGTTTACTTCGAAATAACTCTAAACTTGGAAGATTCGTTATAGCATTGTTCTAGTAATCCTCTGTACTATAGGCAGGGGCACGTTCCTACCTCCAAGAGGCTCACCCTCATAAACCCCTTCGAGGCAACTATCCTCAAGATGCTGTCCAAATGTGGTTGCCGGGTGCCTTACGGTATAGGTTATTGACCATTTTTGTGCGATGTTGCCAGCACTTGTAATCTTGTTAATAACACCACAACTCTACGAATTTTCCTGGCAACATAGGAAAGGATGAACGCTACCCTTGCACTGGGGGCAAGGGAAGAGTCAGTCGAATCAGAGACATGCTACGGACAATGTGATCTTTTCGAAACAAGACTCTTGATCTCGGCCACTTTAATCTCACTCATGTATGAATAGTTTCTATGTCAATTTACATCTCTTGTACTCATAGTAATAAATATTTATGTGATTGGAACTTGGACTTTATTAACGAACATTAAATCTACCGAACAAACTCAAAACACGCGGAGTAACTTTGGCTGCGTGTTTAACCATTGGTCCTTCGAGCCGGATTTGTTATGCTAATTAACTAGCCAACTATCAGTAACTGAACTTCAAGTGCAAAGTGACTTTAGAAACTGAAAACGGTGTAAAGTGTGACGACACATTGATTGGAACTTGAACCTTTGCCAGTGACTTTGTGTAAAGTGATTAGGTGGATGTGAGACTTGGACAGTGTATTAAGAATTGTGGATAAACTTGGACTATGGATTTGTGAATTCTTTATTACACAACAGATTGAACATTTTTCCTTTTTCCTGAGGATTTGGACAGCCTTTTTTGGATCTTGGTGACGCATTTCTAAACAATAGAAATTGGAACTGGAATAGTTGAAATTCCATCATCACGGTGAGTCCCTAAAAATCCCTTCATTTTTTTTTTTTTTTTTCCTTCTATTCAGACAAATAACTTGCGTAAGATGACAGAATTTGAAACTTGGAAAAGTAAACGAACGCCAATCAAGGCAGCGTTAACGCGATTTAAGAAAACCTTTAACGAGCACGATAGAACTTCGGGAGCAGGGTCGTTACCGTCGCGATTACCGTATTTCGAAAAACTTTACGAAAGGTTCGATGAGATACAAAGCAAATTAGAAATGTGGGTAGAGGGAGATGAGGAGGCATTCCAAACTCAATGTAAAGAACGAGAAGATTTTGAAAGGTTGTACTTTGATCTGCTTACCGCAGTTAAGAAGTATTTAGAACAATGTGCAGATAATAATTCAGTCAGAAATCAAACTGCTCACGGCTCCTCCTCATCTCGTGCTATCACTCCTGACAGGGCTGAAGGATCTCCTGCAGCCGAAGCAGTTGGTGTGAAACTTCCGACTATTACATTACCGAGATTTGATGGAACCTTTAAAGATTGGCTACCCTTTCGCGATACGTTCAAGTCTTTGATTCACGAAAACAATAGACTTTCTAATATTCAGAAGTTTCACTACCTCAGTTCAGCGCTGACAGGGGATGCAGCTCGCGTTATTCAATCGTTGGGCGTTTCTGATTTAAATTACACAATAGCGTGGAATAGCATTAACGAGCGTTATGAGGATTCGGTATCATTGATTCATTATCACACGAAATGCCTATTCGAAATATCCCCTCTTACAAAGACGTCCCACGCTTCGCTGCGACAGTTAGTGGACGATGTCAATAACCATCTATTAGCACTTAAATCGTTAGGCGAGGAAACTGACAAATGGGACACAATGACAGTGTATTTAATAACCTCAAAACTCGATCAGTCAACTAGGCGCGAGTGGGAAAGGTATTCGTCTTCTTCGATTTCTACAAAGGTTTCGTTGAAGGACATTACAGGGTTTTTAGAGAATCATTGCAAGTATCTATTGCGTACTGTTAGCGAGAAACCTGAAACTAGTACTAATACCTTTAATAAAAGGGTTGCAGGTGCGACGGGTACTAAATCAAAACCACCTGAACGACTCGCATCACACGCGACGACACAAAGGGCATGTCCTCTTTGCAGCGAGTCTCACGCGCTTTTCAATTGTCCGAAACTTCAGAACCTTCCAGTTCAGGATAGAGTCAAAGAGGTGATACGTCTTCGTGTTTGCTTCAACTGTCTTTCTCCGGGACATCGGAATAAACAGTGTACCTTTGGATCGTGTAAAAAATGTTCGAGGAGACACAACACATTGCTTCATGACGATACTAAAAATTCTGAGCAGAAACAGAAGGATGAATTAGTAGCATCACCCCCAGCCACTCAATCGATCTTAATTACGAATTCTAAGGGGAATGAACACATTTTGTTCGGAACTGCCATCGTATGGGTGAAAGATAAGGATGGAAAACTTCATGAATGTCGAGCACTCCTGGACTCGTGCTCGCAAGTACATCTTATGACGCATCAATTTTGCCAACGTCTTCAACTACCACTTTCAGATTCAGATACGCTCATTTCTGGAGTTGGTAAAACCACATATGAACCGCAACACCGTGTTGCAATTACGTTCCAATCTCGATGCACGTCCTTTTCAGCGAACATTATTTGCCTGGTCACATCTGAGATCACAGATGACATGCCGAATGTACCGCTACAACGGAAAGACTTCACTATCCCGGAAGGAATCACTCTAGCTGACCCGAACTTTGCAGATACTCGACCGGTTGATCTTTTAATTAGTGCAGGCCTATTCTGGAAACTTCTTTGTGTAGGTCAAATCCAATTACGTGACGATCAACCAATTGTTCAAAAGACGAAATTGGGTTGGATTATTGCTGGGCCGCTAGAACTTCCGCCTACGAAATATAGACCCAAATTATCCTGCAACCTTATCACGAACCAACAACTTCATGAAGAAATTGCACGGTTTTGGGAAATTGAACATGTTTCAAGGCCTGCTTATCTGGACCTTGACCCACGTGACGTATGCGAACAAAATTTCTTAGCAACTACAAAGCGTGACATGGAGGGAAGATTCGTTGTCACTCTTCCACTCAAGAACGAAGCAACTGAACTGGGTGAATCCTTTGAGATGGCACGGAAACGTCTCTTATCAGTGGAACGGAAACTCAGCAAGCAACCAGCACTGAAGGATAAATACATGGAATTCATGGCCGATTACGAAGCACAAGGCCACATGGTAAAAATTCAGCCTGAGGAACTACGATTAAACGGACTTCATTCTTATCTACCGCACCACGCAGTTTTCAAGGAAGGTAGTACTACCACCAAGGTAAGGGTCGTGTTTGATGCCTCGGCAAAGACTTCTTCAGGACTCTCATTCAATGACATCCAGCATGTGGGACCTGTGATTCAAAGTGACCTTGTTTCTATTGCCTTGCGGTTTCGACAGCATAAGATTGTGTTATCTGCTGACATTGCTCAAATGTATCGACAGATCAAGGTTACTCATTGTCAACAGGATCTGCAACGAATCTTATGGAGAATGAATCCATCAGAATCAATACAACACTTCCGACTCACAACGATCACCTACGGTACAGCCTCAGCACCTTTTATGGCAACTCGAGCATTACGTCAAATCGGTGAAGAAAACAAGGAGAAATTCCCGATTACTCATGAAGTTATCATAAGAGACTTTTATGTAGATGATCTGTTAACAGGAGCCAGTACCATTCAAGAGGCACAGCAAATTAAAGACGAACTAGATCAACTTCTCGGATCTGCCGGTCTTACATTACGTAAATGGGCTTCAAATGATTCGCGAGTCTTTAAAGAAGGTAATCACGATTGCGGTAATAAGCCAATTTCCGCTGATAAGGATCCCAAAACACTTGGACTGTTATGGAACCCTCAATCAGATGAATTAAAATATTCTGTCAAGGAAACTCCCCACGGGAAGGTAACTAAAAGAACAATATTATCAAAAATTGCTGAAATATTCGATCCTTTGGGATTAGTAGGACCTGCTATAATCAAAGCAAAAATCCTACTTCAGAAATTATGGCAATTACAAATTGACTGGGATGAATCATTACCCCAAGATCTACATACTGCATGGAAGGAGTTCAGTACTCAATTAACAGCACTCAACTTGATCTCCGTGAAACGAGGGGTCGTCATCGAAAATCCAGTCAACATCCAACTTCACGGCTTCAGCGACGCCTCAGAACGTGCATACGGTGCCTGTATTTATTTAAGAACTTCTGACCAGCTTGGGAATCACTCAGTGCGACTCTTGTGTGCGAAATCACGAGTAGCACCCTTAAAAAATCTCTCGTTACCACGGCTTGAATTGCAAGCTGCTCTACTTCTCGCACAACTAGCTGATTCCGTAAATACGGCTCTCACCTTGAAAGTTAATGACAAATATTTTTGGTCCGATTCAACAATAACGTTGCAGTGGATTCTAGCGCCAACTAGCCGTTGGAAAACGTACATCGCAAATCGCACCAGCGAGATTCAAAATCTAACCAATGAAAATTGGTACCACGTACAATCACAGGACAATCCAGCCGATATCATCTCCAGAGGGGTCAATCCAGAGGATTTAGTTCACTGCGAACTGTGGTGGAAAGGACCTGCTTGGCTTTCACAGGACATGGGGGTGTGGCCAGTTCGACAGACTCCAGAGGTGGGAGAGATGCCAGAAGAACGTAAGTGCGAACGTGCACTTCTCACTACTACTGAACTGGATTTTTCATTACTCAAACGTTTCTCCTCATTAATTCGGGCTATTAGAGTGACAGCATATTGCTTGCGTTTTTTTCAAAACTTAAAAAGGGGTAATAATTCAAGAAAACAAGGGAATCTTGATACTCAGGAACTATCTCTTGCGCGTACGAGTCTGTTGAAGCTTGCTCAGTCTCAGGATTTTTCAAAAGAACTCAGTGATCTAAAGGTGACTAAGCAAGTTTCAAAGAAAAGTAAATTATTATCATTGAATCCATTTCTCGACACAGAGGGCGTGCTAAGGGTGGGCGGTCGCCTCGCGAATGCTCCCATATCGTTTAATCAAAAACATCCTATCATTCTAGCACCGAATAACCCGTTAACGCTACTCATAATTAAACACGAACATGTAAGACTTTTACATGCTGGATGCCAAACTACCATGACAGCCGTGAGAAGTCAGTACTGGCCACTAGCGTGTAAAAACACGGTAAAGGGCGTGTTAAGAAAATGCATAAAATGCTTTCGAGCAAAGCCAATCGGAACGGAATATCTTATGGCAAATTTACCATCGTCACGGGTCACTCCAGGAAAGCCGTTTAGCACAGTGGGGGTGGATTACGCCGGACCGTTCTATATTAAAGAAAAATCGCGTAGTCGTACTACAATAAAGGCGTACCTGTGCGCCTTCGTATGCTTCACAACAAAGGCAGTGCATCTGGAATTGGCTCGTGACATTTCGACCGATGCATTCTTACATTGTCTACAAAGATTTGTATCTCGTCGAGGTCTGTGTAGGAACATTTACTCGGATAATGGTACAAACTTTGTTGGGGCGCGTAATGAACTTCAAGATTTGCATTCGTTATTAATGAACGGTGAATTTCAACAAGATGTACATGATTTTCTTGCAAATCAACAAATATCGTGGCACATGATCCCTCCAAACGCCCCTCACTTCGGAGGGCTTTGGGAAAGCGCAGTAAAATCTGCTAAAAAACATTTATATCGTGTGGTAGGAGATACGCGTCTCACCTACGAAGAACTTTATACGATTCTTACGCAAGTTGAATCTTGTCTAAATTCCCGTCCTTTAAACCCACTATCAAATGATCCTAATGACCTCAGACCTTTAACTCCGGGGCATTTCTTAACCGGGGACTCACTTACTGCCCTACCACAGCCAGATCTTCGCAATATTCCACAAAATCGATTAGGCCGCTATCAGCATCTGCAGCAAATGCTGCAACACTTTTGGCAGCGTTGGCAAAGAGAGTACCTGAGCCAGCTACAAGAACGTCGAAAATGGACCCAATCGGTCGCCAATCGTCTCGTACCTGGAACCATGGTTATAGTACGAGACGATGATCTCCCGCCATTGAAATGGCGACTTGGAAGAATTACAGAGTGTCATCCTGGGCAGGATGGTACTGTGCGAGTAGTGTCCATTCAAATGGGCCACTCCATTCTTAAACGTCCAGTCTCGAAAATCTGCATTCTACCTGTCGACGAAGGGAGCCTGCAAGATCCTATTAAAGCTATTACCAAGGGTCATTGACCTAAGATTTTATTTTGTATTCTATTCGTATCCTCTATGTATATCCAATATTAACGTTACTTTGTATTACTTTCAAAACTCATGTACATATTTGAATCGTCATATCCGTATATTAATCATCCATAATTATCAATTGTATTTTCTTCCTAAAAGGTTAAATTTTACTTTGTTAATGTATAGAGTCACTTTGCATTTACATAATTATATACTTTATTATTTAACCATAATAATTTGAATCAATTGAAAGACATTCTTTCAAGGTGGCCGGGATGTTTAGAACTTCGATCAAAGAAATCGATAAAGAAATATATAAATTAAGATTTTTTGGTATGAGTTATAAGCTGGTTTGTAAAGGCCTGAATCCTTATGTGTCTACGTTGGCCTGGTCATTTTTTCTAATATGTACCTTTCTCAAAGCTTTGCATTCACAACTTGGGAAAGTTTCCATAGTCCTAGGTTTGGAGTTTTTACGGTATATGATTCTACGTTTACTTCGAAATAACTCTAAACTTGGAAGATTCGTTATAGCATTGTTCTAGTAATCCTCTGTACTATAGGCAGGGGCACGTTCCTACCTCCAAGAGGCTCACCCTCATAAACCCCTTCGAGGCAACTATCCTCAAGATGCTGTCCAAATGTGGTTGCCGGGTGCCTTACGGTATAGGTTATTGACCATTTTTGTGCGATGTTGCCAGCACTTGTAATCTTGTTAATAACACCACAACTCTACGAATTTTCCTGGCAACATAGGAAAGGATGAACGCTACCCTTGCACTGGGGGCAAGGGAAGAGTCAGTCGAATCAGAGACATGCTACGGACAATGTGATCTTTTCGAAACAAGACTCTTGATCTCGGCCACTTTAATCTCACTCATGTATGAATAGTTTCTATGTCAATTTACATCTCTTGTACTCATAGTAATAAATATTTATGTGATTGGAACTTGGACTTTATTAACGAACATTAAATCTACCGAACAAACTCAAAACACGCGGAGTAACTTTGGCTGCGTGTTTAACCACTGGTATTTGACATCTTCGATAATACACGATTCAATATAGCATGAAAAAATGAAACCGAACAATATAACTTCGTGCTTAACCTACGAAAGTGTAAATACGATTTTTAAGTTGATTAAACATGCATGTTTCAAGGTTCGAATCTAAACATTACTCAAACATTGCGTAGTATGTGAACATTTTTAAATCTCGTGATGCTAAAATCACTTATTCGCATATTGGATATTTTTGATAATAAACGATTCAATATAGCATAAGAGGATGATCTCATATTTGGCAACTTAGATAATACACAATTCATTATAGCATGAATAGATGAAACAGAACAATATAATTAGCCTACGAAAGTATAATACGATTTTAAAAGTTTATTAAGCATGCACGTTTCAAGGTTTGAAAATAAACATTACTCAAAAATTGCGTAGTATGTGAACATTTTTACTTCTCGTGATGCTAAAAACAGTTATTCGCATATTTGATATTTTTGATAATACACGATTCAATATAGCATAAAAGGATGATCTCATATTTGGCATATTAGATGATACACAATTCAATATAGCATGAAAAGATGAAACAGAACAATATAATTAGCCAAAGAAAGTATAATACGATTTTTAAGTTTATTAAGCATGCACGTGTCAAGGTTCGAAACTAAACATTACTCAAACATTGCGTAGTATGTGAACATTTTTACTCTTCGTGATGCTAAAAATAGTTATTCGCATATTTGATATTTTTGATAATACACGATTTAATATAGCATGAAAAGATGAAACAGAACAATATAACTTCGTACTTAGCCTACGAAAATGCCGATACGATTTTTAGGTTTTTGACAAATTTCACTTTTTTAGGTTCGACACTAGATAATTCGCAAACATTGCATAATATGTGAACATTTTTACATCTCGCGAAGCTAAAAACTGTTATTCTGGTAATTGACATCTTCGATAATACACGATTCAATATAGCATGAAAAGATGAAACCGAACAATATAACTTCGTACTTAACCTACGAAAGTGTAAATACGATTTTTCAGTTTATTAAGCATGCACGTTTCAGGGATCCAAACTAAACATTACGCAAAAATTGCGTAGTATGTTAACATTTTTACTTCTCGTGATGCTGAGAACAGTTATTCGCATATTTGATATTTTTGATAATACACCATTCAATATAGAAAAAAACGACGACAGCAAACAATAAAACTTTTTCTTGAACATACGAAAATGCGAATGCGATTTTTATGTTTTTGACAAAATTCACTTTTTTAGGTTCGACACTAGACAATATGCAAACATTGCATAATATGTGAATATTTTCACTTCTCGTGAAACTAAAAACTTAATTTTCATATTTGGCAATTTCTGATAATACACAATTCAATATAGCATGAAAAGATGAAACAGAACAATATAACTTCGTACTTAGCCTACGAAAGTGTAAATACGATTTTTAAGTTTATCGAGCATGCACGTTTCAAGGTTCGAAACTAAACATTACTCAAACATTGCGTAGTATGTGAACATTTTTACTTCTCGTGATGCTAAAAAAAGTTATTCGCATATTTGAAATTTTTGATAATACACGATTTAATATAGCATGAAAAGATGGAACAGAACAATATAACTTCGTACTTAGCCTACGAAAATGCCGATACGATTTTTAGGTTTTTGACAAATTTCACTTTTTTAGGTTCGAAACTAGATAATATGCAAACATTGCATAATATGTGAACATTTTCACATCTCGCGAAGCTAAAAACTGTTATTCTGGTAATTGACATCTTCGATAATACACGATTCAATATAGCATGAAAAGATGAAACCGAACAATATAACTTCGTACTTAGCCTACGAAAGTGTAAATACGATTTTTAAGTTTATCAAGCATGCACGTTTCAATGTTCGAAACTAAACATTACTCAAAAATTGCGTAGTATGTGAACATTTTTACTTCTCGTGATGCTAAAAATAGTTCTTCGCATATTTGACATTTTTGATAATACACGATTTAATATAGCATGAAAAGATGAAACAGAACAATATAACTTCGTACTTAGCCTACGAAAATGCCGATACGATTTTTAGGTTTTTGGCAAATTTCACTTTTTTAGGATCGACACTAGATAATATGCAAACATTGCATAATATGTGAACATTTTCACATCTCGCGAAGCTAAAAACTGTTATCCTGGTAATTGACATCTTCGATAATACACGATTCAATATAGCATGAAAAGATGAAACCGAACAATATAACTTCGTACTTAACCTACGAAAGTGTTAATACGATTTTTCAGATTATTAAGCATGCACGTTTCAGGGATCCAAACTAAACATTACTCAAAAATTGCGTAGTATGTGAACATTTTTACTTCTCGTGATGCTAAAAATAGTTATTGGCATATTTGATATTTTTGATAATACACGGTTTAATATAGCATGAAAAGATGAAACAGAACAATATAACTTCGTACTTAGCCTACGAAAGTGTAAATACGATTTTTAAAGTTTATCAAGCATGCACGTTTCAAGGTTCGAAACTAAACGTTACTCAAACATTGCGTAGTATGTGAACATTTTTACTTCTCGTGATGCTAAAAATAGTTATTCGCATATTTGATATTTTTGATAATACACGATTTAATATAGCATGAAAAGATGAAACAGAACAATATAACGTCGTCCTTAGCCTACGAAATTGCCGATACGATTTTTAGGTTTTTGACAAATGTCACTTTTTTAGGTTCGACACTAGATAATTTTCAAACATTGCATAATATGTGAACATTTTTACTTCTCGCGAAGGTAAAAACTGTTATTCTGGTATTTGACATCTTCGATAATACACGATTCAATATAGCATGAAAAAAATGAAACCGAACAATATAACTTCGTGCTTAACCTACGAAAGTGTAAATACGATTTTTAAGTTGATTAAACATGCATGTTTCAAGGTTCGAATCTAAACATTACTCAAACATTGCGTAGTATGTGAACATTTTTAAATCTCGTGATGCTAAAATCACTTATTCGCATATTGGATATTTTTGATAATAAACGATTCAATATAGCATAAGAGGATGATCTCATATTTGGCAACTTAGATAATACACAATTCATTATAGCATGAATAGATGAAACAGAACAATATAATTAGCCTACGAAAGTATAATACGATTTTTAAGTTTATTAAGCATGCACGTTTCAAGGTTTGAAAAATAACATCACTAAAAAATTGCGTAGTATGTGAACATTTTTACTTCTCGTGATGCTAAAAACAGTTATTCGCATATTTGATATTTTTGATAGTACACGATTCAATATAGCATAAAAGGATGATCTCATATTTGGCATATTAGATGATACACAATTCAATATAGCATGAAAAGATGAAACAGAACAATATAATTAGCCAAAGAAAGTATAATACGATTTTTAAGTTTATTAAGCATGCACGTGTCAAGGTTCGAAACTAAACATTACTCAAAAATTGCGTAGTATGTGAACATTTTTACTCTTCGTGATGCTAAAAATAGTTATTCGCATATTTGATATTTTTGATAATACACGATTTAATATAGCATGAAAAGATGAAACAGAACAATATAACTTCGTACTTAGCCTACGAAAATGCCGATACGATTTTTAGGTTTTTGGCAAATTTCACTTTTTTAGGATCGACACTAGATAATATGCAAACATTGCATAATATGTGAACATTTTCACATCTCGCGAAGCTAAAAACTGTTATTCTGGTAATTGACATCTTCGATAATACACGATTCAATATAGCATGAAAAGATGAAACCGAACAATATAACTTCGTACTTATCCTATGAAAGTGTAATTACGATTTTTACGTTTATCAAGCATGCACGTTTCAGGGTTCGAAACTAAACATTACTCAAAAAATTGCGTAGTATGTGAACATTTTTACTTCTCGTGATGCTAAAAACAGTTATTCGCATATTTGATATTTTTTGATAATACACGATTCAATATAGAAAAAAACGAAGACAGCAAACAATAAAACTTTTTGTTGAACATACGAAAATGCGAATGCGATTTTTAGGTTTTTGACAAAATTCACTTTTTTAGGTTCGACACTAGACAATATGCAAACATTGCATAATATGTGAACATTTTTACTTCTCGCGAAGCTAAAAACTGTTATTCTGGTATTTGACATCTTCGATAATACACGATTCAATATAGCATGAAAAAATGAAACCGAACAATATAACTTCGTGCTTAACCTACGAAAGTGTAAATACGATTTTTAAGTTGATTAAACATGCATGTTTCAAGGTTCGAATCTAAACATTACTCAAACATTGCGTAGTATGTGAACATTTTTAAATCTCGTGATGCTAAAATCACTTATTCGCATATTGGATATTTTTGATAATAAACGATTCAATATAGCATAAGAGGATGATCTCATATTTGGCAACTTAGATAATACACAATTCATTATAGCATGAATAGATGAAACAGAACAATATAATTAGCCTACGAAAGTATAATACGATTTTAAAGTTTATTAAGCATGCACGTTTCAAGGTTTGAAAAATAACATCACTAAAAAATTGCGTAGTATGTGAACATTTTTACTTCTCGTGATGCTAAAAACAGTTATTCGCATATTTGATATTTTTGATAGTACACGATTCAATATAGCATAAAAGGATGATCTCATATTTGGCATATTAGATGATACACAATTCAATATAGCATGAAAAGATGAAACAGAACAATATAATTAGCCAAAGAAAGTATAATACGATTTTTAAGTTTATTAAGCATGCACGTGTCAAGGTTCGAAACTAAACATTACTCAAACATTGCGTAGTATGTGAACATTTTTACTCTTCGTGATGCTAAAAATAGTTATTCGCATATTTGATATTTTTGATAATACACGATTTAATATAGCATGAAAAGATGAAACAGAACAATATAACTTCGTACTTAGCCTACGAAAATGCCGATACGATTTTTAGGTTTTTGACAAATTTCACTTTTTTAGGTTCGACACTAGATAATATGCAAACATTGCATAATATGTGAACATTTTTACATCTCGCGAAGCTAAAAACTGTTATTCTGGTAATTGACATCTTCGATAATACACGATTCAATATAGCATGAAAAGATGAAACCGAACAATATAACTTCGTACTTAACCTACGAAAGTGTAAATACGATTTTTCAGATTATTAAGCATGCACGTTTCAGGGATCCAAACTAAACATTACTCAAAAATTGCGTAGTATGTGAACATTTTTACTTCTCGTGATGCTGAGAACAGTTATTCGCATATTTGATATTTTTGATAATACACGATTCAATATAGAAAAAAACGAAGACAGCAAACAATAAAACTTTTTGTTGAACATACGAAAATGCGAATGCGATTTAGAGGTTTTTGACAAAATTCACATTTTTTGGTTCGCCACTAGACAATATGCAAACATTGCATAATATGTGAATTTTTTCACTTCTCGTGAAACTAAAAACTAATTTTCATATTTGGCAATTTCGATAATACACAATTCAATATAGCATGAAAAGATGAAACAGAACAATATAACTTCGTACTTAGCCTACGAAAGTGTAAATACGATTTTTAAGTTTATCGAGCATGCACGTTTCAAGGTTCGAAACTAAACATTACTCAAACATTGCCTAGTATGTGAACATTTTTACTTCTCGTGATGCTAAAAACAGTTATTCGCATATTTGATATTTTTGATAATACACGATTTAATATAGCATGAAAAGATGAAACAGAACAATATAACTTCGTACTTAGCCTACGAAAATGCCGATACGATTTTTAGGTTTTTGACAAATTTCACTTTTTTAGGTTCGAAACTAGATAATATGCAAACATTGCATAATATGTGAACATTTTCACATATCGCGAAGCTAAAAACTGTTATTCTGGTAATTGACATCTTCGATAATACACGATTCAATATAGCATGAAAAGATGAAACCGAACAATATAACTTCGTACTTAGTCTACGAAAGTGTAAATACGATTTTTAAGTTTATCAAGCATGCACGTTTCAATGTTCGAAACTAAACATTACTCAAAAATTGCGTAGTATGTGAACATTTTTACTTCTCGTGATGCTAAAAATAGTTATTCGCATATTTGACATTTTTGATAATACACGATTTAATATAGCATGAAAAGATGAAACAGAACAATATAACTTCGTACTTAGCCTACGAAAATGCCGATACGATTTTTAGGTTTTTGACAAATTTCACTTTTTTAGGTTCGACACTAGATAATATGCAAACATTGCATAATATGTGAACATTTTTACATCTCGCGAAGCTAAAAACTGTTATTCTGGTAATTGACATCTTCGATAATACACGATTCAATATAGCATGAAAAGATGAAACCGAACAATATAACTTCGTGCTTAACCTACGAAAGTGTAAATATGATTTTTAAGTTTATCAAGCATGCACGTTTCAAGGTTCGAAACTAGACATTACTCAAACATTGCGTAGTATGTGAACATTTTTACTTCTCGTGAAGCTAAAAACAGTTATTCGCATATTGGATATTTTTGATAATACACGATTCAATATAGCATGAAAAGATGAAACCGAACAATATAACTTCGTACTTAGCCTACGAAAGTGTAAATACGATTTTTAAGTTTATCAAGCATGCACGTTTCAAGGTTCGAAACTAGACATTACTCAAACATTGCGTAGTATGTGAACATTTTTACTTCTCGTGATGCTAAAAATAGTTATTCGCATATTTGATATTTTTGATAATACACGATTTAATATAGCATGAAAAGATGAAACAGAACAATATAACTTCGTACTTAGCCTACGAAAATGCCGATACGATTTTTAGGTTTTTGACAAATTTCACTTTTTTAGGTTCGACACTAGATAATATGCAAACATTGCATAATATGTGAACATTTTTACATCTCGCGAAGCTAAAAACTGTTATTCTGGTAATTGACATCTTCGATAATACACGATTCAATATAGCATGAAAAGATGAAACCGAACAATATAACTTCGTACTTAACCTACGAAAGTGTAAATACGATTTTTCAGATTATTAAGCATGCACGTTTCAGGGATCCAAACTAAACATTACTCAAAAATTGCGTAGTATGTGAACATTTTTACTTCTCGTGATGCTAAAAACAGTTATTCGCATATTTGATATTTTTGATAATACACGATTCAATATAGAAAAAAACGAAGACAGCAAACAATAAAACTTTTTGTTGAACATACGAAAATGCGAATGCGATTTTTAGGTTTTTGACAAAATTCACATTTTTTGGTTCGCCACTAGACAATATGCAAACATTGCATAATATGTGAATTTTTTCACTTCTCGTGAAGCTAAAAACTGTAATTTTCATATTTGGCAAATTCGATAATACACAATTCAATATAGCACGAAAAGATGAAACAGAACAATATAACTTCGTGCTTAACCTACGAAAGTGTAAATATGATTTTTAAGTTTATCAAGCATGCACGTTTCAAGGTTCGAAACTAGACATTACTCAAACATTGCGTAGTATGTGAACATTTTTACTTCTCGTGATGCTAAAAATAGTTATTCGCATATTTGATATTTTTGATAATACACGATTTAATATAGCATGAAAAGATGAAACAGAACAATATAACTTCGTACTTAGCCTACGAAAATGCCGATACGATTTTTAGGTTTTTGACAAATTTCACTTTTTTAGGTTCGACACTAGATAATATGCAAACATTGCATAATATGTGAACATTTTTACATCTCGCGAAGCTAAAAACTGTTATTCTGGTAATTGACATCTTCGATAATACACAATTCAATATAGCATGAAAAGATGAAACCGAACAATATAACTTCGTACTTAACCTACGAAAGTGTAAATACGATTTTTCAGTTTATTAAGCATGCACGTTCAGGGATCCAAACTAAACATTACTCAAAAATTGCGTAGTATGTGAACATTTTTACTTCTCGTGATGCTAAAAATAGTTATTGGCATATTTGATATTTTTGATAATACACGGTTTAATATAGCATGAAAAGATGAAAGAGAACAATATAACTTCGTACTTAGCCTACGAAAGTGTAAATACGATTTTTAAGTTTATCAAGCATGCACGTTTCAAGGTTCGAAACTAGACATTACTCAAACATTGCGTAGTATGTGAACATTTTTACTTCTCGTGATGCTAAAAATAGTTATTCGCATATTTGATATTTTTGATAATACACGATTTAATATAGCATGAAAAGATGAAACAGAACAATATAACGTCGTCCTTAGCCTACGAAATTGCCGATACGATTTTTAGGTTTTTGACAAATGTCACTTTTTTAGGTTCGACACTAGATAATATGCAAACATTGCATAATATGTGAACATTTTTACTTCTCGCGAAGGTAAAAACTGTTATTCTGGTATTTGACATCTTCGATAATACACGATTCAATATAGCATGAAAAAATGAAACCGAACAATATAACTTCGTGCTTAACCTACGAAAGTGTAAATACGATTTTTAAGTTGATTAAACATGCATGTTTCAAGGTTAGAATCTAAACATTACTCAAACATTGCGTAGTATGTGAACATTTTTAAATCTCGTGATGCTAAAATCACTTATTCGCATATTGGATATTTTTGATAATAAACGATTCAATATAGCATAAGAGGATGATCTCATATTTGGCAACTTAGATAATACACAATTCATTATAGCATGAATAGATGAAACAGAACAATATAATTAGCCTACGAAAGTATAATACGATTTTTAAGTTTATTAAGCATGCACGTTTCAAGGTTTGAAAATAAACATTACTCAAAAATTGCGTAGTATGTGAACATTTTTACTTCTCGTGATGCTAAAAACAGTTATTCGCATATTTGATATTTTTGATAATACACGATTCAATATAGCATAAAAGGATGATCTCATATTTGGCATATTAGATGATACACAATTCAATATAGCATGAAAAGATGAAACAGAACAATATAATTAGCCAAAGAAAGTATAATACGATTTTTAAGTTTATTAAGCATGCACGTGTCAAGGTTCGAAACTAAACATTACTCAAAAATTGCGTAGTATGTGAACATTTTTACTCTTCGTGATGCTAAAAATAGTTATTCGCATATTTGATATTTTTGATAATACACGATTTAATATAGCATGAAAAGATGAAACAGAACAATATAACTTCGTACTTAGCCTACGAAAATGCCGATACGATTTTTAGGTTTTTGGCAAATTTCACTTTTTTAGGATCGACACTAGATAATATGCAAACATTGCATAATATGTGAACATTTTTACATCTCGCGAAGCTAAAAACTGTTATTCTGGTAATTGACATCTTCGATAATACACGATTCAATATAGCATGAAAAGATGAAACCGAACAATATAACTTCGTACTTAACCTACGAAAGTGTAAATACGATTTTTCAGATTATTAAGCATGCACGTTTCAGGGATCCAAACTAAACATTACGCAAAAATTGCGTAGTATGTGAACATTTTTACTTCTCGTGATGCTAAGAACAGTTATTCGCATACTTGATATTTTTTGATAATACACGATTCAATATAGAAAAAAACGACGACAGCAAACAATAAAACTTTTTGTTGAACATACGAAAATGCGAATGCGATTTTTAGGTTTTTGACAAAATTCACTTTTTTAGGTTCGACACTAGACAATATGCAAACATTGCATAATATGTGAATTTTTTCACTTCTCGTGAAGCTAAAAACTGTAATTTTCATATTTGGCAAATTCGATAATACACAATTCAATATAGCATGAAAAGATGAAACAGAACAATATAACTTCGTACTTAGCCTACGAAAGTGTAAATACGATTTTTAAGTTTATCAAGCATGCACGTTTCAAGGTTCGAAACTAAACATTACTCAAACATTGCGTAGTATGTGAACATTTTTACTTCTCGTGATGCTAAAAATAGTTATTCGCATATTTGATATTTTTGATAATACACGATTTAATATAGCATGAAAAGATGAAACAGAACAATATAACTTCGTACTTAGCCTACGAAAATGCCGATACGATTTTTAGGTTTTTGACAAATTTCACTTTTTTAGGTTCGACACTAGATAATATGCAAACATTGCATAATATGTGAACATTTTCACATCTCGCGAAGCTAAAAACTGTTATTCTGGTAATTGACATCTTCGATAATACACGATTCAATATAGCATGAAAAGATGAAACCGAACAATATAACTGCGTACTTAGCCTACGAAAGTGTAAATACGATTTTTAAGTTTATCAAGCATGCACGTTTCAATGTTCGAAACTAAACATTACTCAAAAATTGCGTAGTATGTGAACATTTTTACTTCTCGTGATGCTAAAAATAGTTATTCGCATATTTGACATTTTTGATAATACACGATTTAATATAGCATGAAAAGATGAAACAGAACAATATAACTTCGTACTTAGCCTACGAAAATGCCGATACGATTTTTAGGTTTTTGACAAATTTCACTTTTTTAGGTTCGACACTAGATAATATGCAAACATTGCATAATATGTGAACATTTTTACATCTCGCGAAGCTAAAAACTGTTATTCTGGTAATTGACATCTTCGATAATACACGATTCAATATAGCATGAAAAGATGAAACCGAACAATATAACTTCGTACTTAGCCTACGAAAGTGTAAATACGATTTTTAAGTTTATCAAGCATGCACGTTTCAATGTTCGAAACTAAACATTACTCAAAAATTGCGTAGTATGTGAACATTTTTACTTCTCGTGATGCTAAAAATAGTTATTCGCATATTTGACATTTTTGATAATACACGGTTTAATATAGCATGAAAAGATGAAACCGAACAATATAACTTCGTACTTAGTCTACGAAAGTGTAAATACGATTTTTAAGTTTATCAAGCATGCACGTTTCACGGTTCGAAACTAAACATTACTCAAACATTGCGTAGTATGTGAACATTTTTACTTCTCGTGATGCTAAAAACAGTTATTCGCATATTTGATATTTTTGATAATACACGATTTAATATAGCATGAAAAGATGAAACAGAACAATATAACGTCGTCCTTAGCCTACGAAATTGCGGATACGATTTTTAGGTTTTTGACAAATTTCACTTTTTTAGGTTCGACACTAGATAATATGCAAACATTGCATAATATGTGAACATTTTTACTTCTCGCGAAGGTAAAAACTGTTATTCTGGTATTTGACATCTTCGATAATACACGATTCAATATAGCATGAAAAAATGAAACCGAACAATATAACTTCGTGCTTAACCTACGAAAGTGTAAATACGATTTTTAAGTTGATTAAACATGCATGTTTCAAGGTTCGAATCTAAACATTACTCAAACATTGCGTAGTATGTGAACATTTTTAAATCTCGTGATGCTAAAATCACTTATTCGCATATTGGATATTTTTGATAATAAACGATTCAATATAGCATAAGAGGATGATCTCATATTTGGCAACTTAGATAATACACAATTCATTATAGCATGAATAGATGAAACAGAACAATATAATTAGCCTACGAAAGTATAATACGATTTTTTAAGTTTATTAAGCATGCACGTTTCAAGGTTTGAAAATAAACATTACTCAAAAATTGCGTAGTATGTGAACATTTTTACTTCTCGTGATGCTAAAAACAGTTATTCGCATATTTGATATTTTTGATAATACACGATTCAATATAGCATAAAAGGATGATCTCATATTTGGCATATTAGAAGATACACAATTCAATATAGCATGAAAAGATGAAACAGAACAATATAATTAGCCAAAGAAAGTATAATACGATTTTACAGTTTATTAAGCATGCACGTTTCAAGGTTCGAAACTAAACATTACTCAAACATTGCGTAGTATGTGATCATTTTTACTTCTCGTGATGCTAAAAACTGTTATTCTGGTATTTGACATCTTCGATAATACACGATTCAATATAGCATGAAAACATGAAACCGAACAATATAACTTCGTACTTAACCTACGAAAGTGTAAATACTATTTTTCAGTTTATTCAACATGCACGTTTCAGGGATCCAAACTAAACATTACGCAAAAATTGCGTAGTATGTGAACATTTTTACTTCTCGTGATGCTAAGAACAGTTATTCGCATACTTGATATTTTTGATAATACACAATTCAATATAGAAAAAAACGACGACAGCAAAAAATAAAACTTTTTCTTGAACATACGAAAATGCGAATGCGATTTTTATGTTTTTGACAAAATTCACTTTTTTAGGTTCGACACTAGACAATATGCAAACATTGCATAATATGTGAATATTTTCACTTCTCGTGAAGCTAAAAACTAATTTTCATATTTGGCAATTTCGATAATACAAAATTCAATATAGCATGAAAAGATGAAAAAGAACAATATAACTTCGTACTTAGCCTACGAAAGTGTAAATACGATTTTTAAGTTTATCAAGGATGCACGTTTCAAGGTTCGAAACTAAACATTACTCAAACATTGCGTAGTATGTGAACATTTTTACTTCTCGTGATGCTAAAAATAGTTATTCGCATATTTGATATTTTTGATAATACACGATTTAATATAGCATGAAAAGATGAAACAGAACAATATAACTTCGTACTTAGCCTACGAAAATGCCGATACGATTTTTAGGTTTTTGACAAATTTCACTTTTTTAGGTTCGACACTAGATAATATGCAAACATTGCATAATATATGAACATTTTCACATCTCGCGAAGCTAAAAACTGTTATTCTGGTAATTGACATCTTCGATAATACACGATTCAATATAGCATGAAAAGATGAAACCGAACAATATAACTGCGTACTTAGCCTACGAAAGTGTGAATACGATTTTTACGTTTATCAAGCATGCACGTTTCAAGGTTCGAAACTAAACATTACTCAAAAATTGCGTAGTTTGTGAACATTTTTACTTCTCGTGATGCTAAAAATAGTTATTCGCATAGTTGATATTTTTGATAATACACGATTTAATATAGCATGATAAGATGAAACCGAACAATATAACATCGTGCTTAACCTACGAAAGTGTAAATACGATTTTTTAAGTTTATCAAGCATGCACGTTTCAAGGTTCGAAACTAGACATTACTCAAACATTGCGTAGTATGTGAACATTTTTACTTCTCGTGATGCTAAAAACAGTTATTCGCATATTTGATATTTTTGATAATACACGATTTAATATAGCATGAAAAGATGAAACAGAACAATATAACGTCGTCCTTAGCCTACGAAATTGCGGATACGATTTTTAGGTTTTTGACAAATTTCACTTTTTTAGGTTCGACACTAGATAATATGCAAACATTGCATAATATGTGAACATTTTTACATCTCGCGAAGCTAAAAACTGTTATTCTGGTATTTGACATCTTCGAAAATACACGATTCAACATAGCATGAAAAGATGAAACCGAACAATATAACGTCGTGCTTAACCTACGAAAGTGTGAATACGATTTTTCAGTTTATGAAGCATGCACGTTTCAGGGATCCAAACTAAACATTACTCAAAAATTGCGTAGTATGTGAACATTTTTACTTCTCGTGATGCTGAGAACAGTTATTCGCATATTTGATATTTTTGATAATACACGATTCAATATAGAAAAAAACGAAGACAGCAAACAATAAAACTTTTTGTTGAACATACGAAAATGCGAATGCGATTTTGAGGTTTTTGACAAAATTCACATTTTTTGGTTCGCCACTAGACAATATGCAAACATTGCATAATATGTGAATTTTTTCACTTCTCGAGAAGCTAAAAACTAATTTTCATATTTGGCAATTTCGATAATACAAAATTCAATATAGCATGAAAAGATGAAACCGAACAATATAACTTCGTACTTAGCCTACGAAAGTGTAAATACGATTTTTAAGTTTATCAAGCATGCACGTTTCAAGGTTCGAAACTAAACATTACTCAAACATTGCGTAGTATGTGAACATTTTTACTTCTCGTGATGCTAAAAATAGTTATTCGCATATTTGATATTTTTGATAATACACGATTTAATATAGCATGAAAAGATGAAACAGAACAATATAACTTCGTACTTAGCCTACGAAAATGCCGATACGATTTTTAGGTTTTTGACAAATTTCACTTTTTTAGGTTCGACACTAGATAATATGCAAACATTGCATAATATGTGAACATTTTTACATCTCGCGAAGCTAAAAACTGTTATTCTGGTAATTGACATCTTCGATAATACACGATTCAATATAGCATGAAAAGATGAAACCGAACAATATAACTTCGTACTTAACCTACGAAAGTGTAAATACGATTTTTCAGTTTATTAAGCATGCACGTTCAGGGATCCAAACTAAACATTACTCAAAAATTGCGTAGTATGTGAACATTTTTACTTCTCGTGATGCTAAAAATAGTTATTGGCATATTTGATATTTTTGTTAATAGACGTTTTAATATAGCATGAAAAGATGAAAGAGAACAATATAACTTCGTACTTAGCCTACGAAAGTGTAAATACGATTTTTAAGTTTATCAAGCATGCACGTTTCAAGGTTCGAAACTAGACATTACTCAAACATTGCGTAGTATGTGAACATTTTTACTTCTCGTGATGCTAAAAATAGTTATTCGCATATTTGATATTTTTGATAATACACGATTTAATATAGCATGAAAAGATGAAACAGAACAATATAACGTCGTCCTTAGCCTACGAAATTGCCGATACGATTTTTAGGTTTTTGACAAATGTCACTTTTTTAGGTTCGACACTAGATAATATGCAAACATTGCATAATATGTGAACATTTTTACTTCTCGCGAAGGTAAAAACTGTTATTCTGGTATTTGACATCTTCGATAATACACGATTCAATATAGCATGAAAAAATGAAACCGAACAATATAACTTCGTGCTTAACCTACGAAAGTGTAAATACGATTTTTAAGTTGATTAAACATGCATGTTTCAAGGTTAGAATCTAAACATTACTCAAACATTGCGTAGTATGTGAACATTTTTAAATCTCGTGATGCTAAAATCACTTATTCGCATATTGGATATTTTTGATAATAAACGATTCAATATAGCATAAGAGGATGATCTCATATTTGGCAACTTAGATAATACACAATTCATTATAGCATGAATAGATGAAACAGAACAATATAATTAGCCTACGAAAGTATAATACGATTTTTAAGTTTATCAAGCATGCACGTTTCAAGGTTTGAAAATAAACATTACGCAAAAATTGCGTATTATGTGAACATTTTTACTTCTCGTGATACTAAAAAAAGGTATTCGCATATTTGATATTTTTGATAATACGCGATTCAATATAGCATAAAAGGATGATCTCATATTTGGCATATTAGATGATACACAATTCAATATAGCATGAAAAGATGAAACAGAACAATATAATTAGCCAAAGAAAGTATAATACGATTTTTAAGTTTATTAAGCATGCACGTGTCAAGGTTCGAAACTAAACATTACTCAAAAATTGCGTAGTATGTGAACATTTTTACTCTTCGTGATGCTAAAAATAGTTATTCGCATATTTGATATTTTTGATAATACACGATTTAATATAGCATGAAAAGATGAAACAGAACAATATAACTTCGTACTTAGCCTACGAAAATGCCGATACGATTTTTAGGTTTTTGGCAAATTTCACTTTTTTAGGATCGACACTAGATAATATGCAAACATTGCATAATATGTGAACATTTTTACATCTCGCGAAGCTAAAAACTGTTATCCTGGTAATTGACATCTTCGATAATACACGATTCAATATAGCATGAAAAGATGAAACCGAACAATATAACTTCGTACTTAACCTGCGAAAGTGTAAATACGATTTTTCAGATTATTAAGCATGCACGTTTCAGGCATCCAAACTAAACATTACTCAAAAATTGCGTAGTATGTGAACATTTTTACTTCTCGTGATGCTGAGAACAGTTATTCGCATATTTGATATTTTTGATAATACACGATTCAATATAGAAAAAAACGAAGACAGCAAACAATAAAACTTTTTGTTGAACATACGAAAATGCGAATGCGATTTTTAGGTTTTTGACAAAATTCACATTTTTTGGTTCGACACTAGACAATATGCAAACATTGCATAATATGTGAATTTTTTCACTTCTCGTGAAACTAAAAACTAATTTTCATATTTGGCAAATTCGATAATACACAATTCAATATAGCATGAAAAGATGAAACAGAACAATATAACTTCGTACTTAGCCTACGAAAGTGTAAATACGATTTTTAAGTTTATCAAGCATGCACGTTTCAAGGTTCGAAACTAAACATTACTCAAACATTGCGTAGTATGTGAACATTTTTACTTCTCGTGATGCTAAAAATAGTTATTCGCATATTTGATATTTTTGATAATACACGATTTAATATAGCATGAAAAGATGAAACAGAACAATATAACTTCGTACTTAGCCTACGAAAATGCCGATACGATTTTTAGGTTTTTGACAAATTTCACTTTTTTAGGTTCGACACTAGATAATATGCAAACATTGCATAATATGTGAACATTTTCACATCTCGCGAAGCTAAAAACTGTTATTCTGGTAATTGACATCTTCGATAATACACGATTCAATATAGCATGAAAAGATGAAACCGAACAATATAACTTCGTACTTAGCCTACGAAAGTGTAAATACGATTTTTAAGTTTATCAAGCATGCACGTTTCAATGTTCGAAACTAAACATTACTCAAAAATTGCGTAGTATGTGAACATTTTTACTTCTCGTGATGCTAAAAATAGTTATTCGCATATTTGACATTTTTGATAATACACGATTTAATATAGCATGAAAAGATGAAACAGAACAATATAACTTCGTACTTAGCCTACGAAAATGCCGATACGATTTTTAGGTTTTTGACAAATTTCACTTTTTTAGGTTCGACACTAGATAATATGCAAACATTGCATAATATGTGAACATTTTTACATCTCGCGAAGCTAAAAACTGTTATTCTGGTAATTGACATCTTCGATAATACACGATTCAATATAGCATGAAAAGATGAAACCGAACAATATAACTTCGTACTTAGCCTACGAAAGTGTAAATACGATTTTTAAGTTTATCAAGCATGCACGTTTCAATGTTCGAAACTAAACATTACTCAAAAATTGCGTAGTATGTGAACATTTTTACTTCTCGTGATGCTAAAAATAGTTATTCGCATATTTGACATTTTTGATAATACACGGTTTAATATAGCATGAAAAGATGAAACAGAACAATATAACTTCGTACTTAACCTACGAAAGTGTAAATACGATTTTTCAGTTTATTAAGCATGCACGTTTCACGGTTCGAAACTAAACATTACTCAAACATTGCCTAGTATGTGAACATTTTTACTTCTCGTGATGCTAAAAACAGTTATTCGCATATTTGATATTTTTGATAATACACGATTTAATATAGCATGAAAAGATGAAACAGAACAATATAACTTCGTCCTTAGCCTACGAAATTGCCGATACGATTTTTAGGTTTTTGACAAATTTCACTTTTTTAGGTTCGACACTAGATAATATGCAAACATTGCATAATATGTGAACATTTTTACTTCTCGCGAAGGTAAAAACTGTTATTCTGGTATTTGACATCTTCGATAATACACGATTCAATATAGCATGAAAAAATGAAACCGAACAATATAACTTCGTGCTTAACCTACGAAAGTGTAAATACGATTTTTAAGTTGATTAAACATGCATGTTTCAAGGTTCGAATCTAAACATTACTCAAACATTGCGTAGTATGTGAACATTTTTAAATCTCGTGATGCTAAAATCACTTATTCGCATATTGGATATTTTTGATAATAAACGATTCAATATAGCATAAGAGGATGATCTCATATTTGGCAACTTAGATAATACACAATTCATTATAGCATGAATAGATGAAACAGAACAATATAATTAGCCTACGAAAGTGTAAATACGATTTTTCAGTTTATTAAGCATGCACGTTTCAAGGTTCGAAAATAAACATTACTCATAAATTGCGTAGTATGTGAACATTTTTACTTCTCGTGATGCTAATAACAGTTATTCGCATTTTTGATATTTTTGAAAATACACGATTCAATATAGCATAAAAGGATGATCTCATATTTGGCATATTAGAAGATACACAATTCAATATAGCATGAAAAGATGAAACAGAACAATATAATTAGCCAAAGAAAGTATAATACGATGTTTCAGTTTATTAAGCATGCACGTTTCAAGGTTCGAAACTAAACATTACTCAAATATTGCATAGTATGTGATCATTTTTACTTCTCGTGATGCTAAAAACTGTTATTCTGGTATTTGACATCTTCGATAATACACGATTCAATATAGCATGAAAACATGAAACCGAACAATATAACTTCGTACTTAACCTACGAAAGTGTAAATACTATTTTTCAGTTTATTAAACATGCACGTTTCAGGGATCCAAACTAAACATTACGCAAAAATTGCGTAGTATGTGAACATTTTTACTTCTCGTGATGCTAAGAACAGTTATTCGCATACTTGATATTTTTGATAATACACCATTCAATATAGAAAAAAACGAAGACAGCAAACAATAAAACTTTTTGTTGAACATACGAAAATGCGAATGCGATTTTTAGGTTTTTGACAAAATTCACTTTTTTAGGTTCGACACTAGACAATATGCAAACATTGCATAATATGTGAATTTTTTCACTTCTCGTGAAGCTAAAAACTAATTTTCATATTTGGCAATTTCGATAATACAAAATTCAATATAGCATGAAAAGATGAAACCGAACAATATAACTTCGTACTTAGCCTACGAAAGTGTAAATACGATTTTTAAGTTTATCAAGCATGCACGTTTCAAGGTTCGAAACTAAACATTACTCAAACATTGCGTAGTATGTGAACATTTTTACTTCTCGTGATGCTAAAAATAGTTATTCGCATATTTGATATTTTTGATAATACACGATTTAATATAGCATGAAAAGATGAAACAGAACAATATAACTTCGTACTTAGCCTACGAAAATGCCGATACGATTTTTAGGTTTTTGACAAATTTCACTTTTTTAGGTTCGACACTAGATAATATGCAAACATTGCATAATATATGAACATTTTCACATCTCGCGAAGCTAAAAACTGTTATTCTGGTAATTGACATCTTCGATAATACACGATTCAATATAGCATGAAAAGATGAAACCGAACAATATAACTGCGTACTTAGCCTACGAAAGTGTGAATACGATTTTTACGTTTATCAAGCATGCACGTTTCAAGGTTCGAAACTAAACATTACTCAAAAATTGCGTAGTATGTGAACATTTTTACTTCTCGTGATGCTAAAAATAGTTATTGGCATATTTGATATTTTTGATAATACACGGTTTAATATAGCATGAAAAGATGAAACAGAACAATATAACGTCGTCCTTAGCCTACGAAAATGCGAATGCGATTTTTTGATTTTTGACAAAATTCACTTTTTTAGGTTCGACACTAGATAATATGCAAACATTGCATAATATGTGAACATTTTTACATCTCGCGAAGCTAAAAACTGTTATTCTGGTAATTGACATCTTCGATAATACACAATTCAATATAGCATGAAAAGATGAAACCGAACAATATAACTTCGTACTTAACCTACGAAAGTGTAAATACGATTTTTCAGTTTATTAAGCATGCACGTTTCAGGGATCCAAACTAAACATTACTCAAAAATTGCGTAGTATGTGAACATTTTTACTTCTCGTGATGCTAAAAATAGTTATTGGCATATTTGATATTTTTGATAATACACGATTTAATATAGCATGAAAAGATGAAACAGAACAATATAACGTCGTCCTTAGCCTACGAAATTGCGGATACGATTTTTAGGTTTTTGACAAATTTCACTTTTTTAGGTTCGACACTAGATAATATGCAAACATTGCATAATATGTGAACATTTTTACATCTCGCGAAGCTAAAAACTGTTATTCTGGTAATTGACATCTTCGATAATACACGATTCAATATAGCATGAAAAGATGAAACCGAACAATATAACTTCGTACTTAGCCTACGAAAGTGTAAATACGATTTTTAAGTTTATCAAGCATGCACGTTTCAAGGTTCGAAACTAAACATTACTCAAAAATTGCGTAGTATGTGAACATTTTTACTTCTCGTGATGCTAAAAATAGTTATTCGCATATTTGATATTTTTGATAATACACGATTCAATATAGAAAAAAACGAAGACAGCAAACAATAAAACTTTTTGTTGAACATACGAAAATGCGAATGCGATTTTTAGGTTTTTGACAAATTTCACTTTTTTAGGTTCGACACTAGACAATATGCAAACATTGCATAATATGTGAACATTTTCACTTCTCGTGAACCAAAAAACTGTTATTCTGGTATTTGATATCTTCGATAATACACGATTCAATATAGCATGAAAAGATGAAACCGAACAATATAACATCGTGCTTAACCTACGAAAGTTTAAATACGATTTTTAAGTTGATTAAACATGCATGTTTCAAGGTTCGAATCTAAACATTACTCAAACATTGCGTAGTATGTGAACATTTTTAAATCTCGTGATGCTAAAATCACTTATTCGCATATTGGATATTTTTGATAATAAACGATTCAATATAGCATAAGAGGATGATCTCATATTTGGCAACTTAGATAATACACAATTCATTATAGCATGAATAGATGAAACAGAACAATATAATTAGCCTACGAAAGTATAATACGATTTTTCAGTTTATTAAGCATGCACGTTTCAAGGTTTGAAAAATAATATCACTAAAATATTGCGTAGTATGTGAACATTTTTACTTCTCGTGATGCTAAAAACAGTTATTCGCATATTTGATATTTTTGATAATACACGATTCAATATAGCATAAACGGATGATCTCATATTTGGCATATTAGATGATACACAATTCAATATAGCATGAAAAGATGAAACAGAACAATATAATTAGCCAAAGAAAGTATAATACGATTTTTAAGTTTATTAAGCATGCACGTGTCAAGGTTCGAAACTAAACATTACTCAAAAATTGCGTAGTATGTGAACATTTTTACTCTTCGTGATGCTAAAAATAGTTATTCGCATATTTGATATTTTTGATAATACACGATTTAATATAGCATGAAAAGATGAAACAGAACAATATAACTTCGTACTTAGCCTACGAAAATGCCGATACGATTTTTAGGTTTTTGACAAATTTCACTTTTTTAGGTTCGACACTAGATAATATGCAAACATTGCATAATATGTGAATTTTTTCACTTCTCGTGAAGCTAAAAGCTAATTTTCATATTTGGCAACTTCGATAATACACAATTCAATATAGCATGAAAAGATGAAACAGAACAATATAACTTCGTACTTAGCCTACGAAAGTGTAAATACGATTTTTAAGTTTATCAAGCATGCACGTTTCAAGGTTCGAAACTAAACATTACTCAAACATTGCGTAGTATGTGAACATTTTTACTTCTCGTGATGCTAAAAATAGTTATTCGCATATTTGATATTTTTGATAATACACGATTTAATATAGCATGAAAAGATGAAACAGAACAATATAACTTCGTACTTAGCCTACGAAAATGCCGATACGATTTTTAGGTTTTTGACAAATTTCACTTTTTTAGGTTCGACACTAGATAATATGCAAACATTGCATAATATGTGAACATTTTCACATCTCGCGAAGCTAAAAACTGTTATTCTGGTAATTGACATCTTCGATAATACACGATTCAATATAGCATGAAAAGATGAAACCGAACAATATAACTTCGTACTTAGCCTACGAAAGTGTAAATACGATTTTTAAGTTTATCAAGCATGCACGTTTCAATGTTCGAAACTAAACATTACTCAAAAATTGCGTAGTATGTGAACATTTTTACTTCTCGTGATGCTAAAAATAGTTATTCGCATATTTGACATTTTTGATAATACACGATTTAATATAGCATGAAAAGATGAAACAGAACAATATAACTTCGTACTTAGCCTACGAAAATGCCGATACGATTTTTAGGTTTTTGACAAATTTCACTTTTTTAGGTTCGACACTAGATAATATGCAAACATTGCATAATATGTGAACATTTTTACATCTCGCGAAGCTAAAAACTGTTATTCTGGTAATTGACATCTTCGATAATACACAATTCAATATAGCATGAAAAGATGAAACCGAACAATATAACTTCGTACTTAACCTACGAAAGTGTAAATACGATTTTTCAGTTTATTAAGCATGCACGTTTCAGGCATCCAAACTAAACATTACTCAAAAATTGCGTAGTTTGTGAACATTTTTACTTCTCGTGATGCTAAAAACAGTTATTCGCATAGTTGATATTTTTGATAATACACGATTTAATATAGCATGAAAAGATGAAACCGAACAATATAACATCGTGCTTAACCTACGAAAGTGTAAATACGATTTTTCAGTTTATTAAGCATGCACGTTTCACGGTTCGAAACTAAACATTACTCAAACATTGCCTAGTATGTGAACATTTTTACTTCTCGTGATGCTAAAAACAGTTATTCGCATATTTGATATTTTTGATAATACACGATTTAATATAGCATGAAAAGATGAAACAGAACAATATAACTTCGTCCTTAGCCTACGAAATTGCCGATACGATTTTTAGGTTTTTGACAAATTTCACTTTTTTAGGTTCGACACTAGATAATATGCAAACATTGCATAATATGTGAACATTTTCACATCTCGCGAAGCTAAAAACTGTTATTCTGGTAATTGAAATCTTCGATAATACACGATTCAATATAGCATGAAAAGATGAAACCGAACAATATAACTTCGTGCTTAACCTACGAAAGTGTAAATACGATTTTTAATTTTATCAAGTATGCACGTTTCAAGGTTCGAAACTAGACATTACTCAAACATTGCGTAGTATGTGAACATTTTTACTTCTCGTGAAGCTAAAAACAGTTATTCGCATAGTTGATATTTTTGATAATACACGATTTAATATAGCATGATAAGATGAAACCGAACAATATAACATCGTGCTTAACCTACGAAAGTGTAAATACGATTTTTCAGTTTATTAAGCATGCACGTTTCACGGTTCGAAACTAAACATTACTCAAACATTGCCTAGTATGTGAACATTTTTACTTCTCGTGATGCTAAAAACAGTTATTCGCATATTTGATATTTTTGATAATACACGATTTAATATAGCATGAAAAGATGAAACAGAACAATATAACTTCGTCCTTAGCCTACGAAATTGCCGATACCATTTTTAGGTTTTTGACAAATTTCACTTTTTTAGGTTCGACACTAGATAATATGCAAACATTGCATAATATGTGAACATTTTCACATCTCGCGAAGCTAAAAACTGTTATTCTGGTAATTGACATCTTCGATAATACACGATTCAATATAGCATGAAAAGATGAAACCGAACAATATAACTTCGTACTTAGCCTACGAAAGTGTAAATACGATTTTTAAGTTTATCAAGCATGCACGTTTCAATGTTCGAAACTAAACATTACTCAAAAATTGCGTAGTATGTGAACATTTTTACTTCTCGTGATGCTAAAAACAGTTATTCGCATATTTGATATTTTTGATAATACACGATTCAATATAGAAAAAAGCGACGACAGCAAACAATAAACCTTTTTGTTGAACATACGAAAATGCGAATGCGATTTTTAGGTTTTTGACAAAATTCACTTTTTTAGGTTCTACACTAGATAATATGCAAACATGGCATAATATGTGAATATTTTCACTTCTCGTGGATCTAAGAACTGTAATTTTCATATTTGGCAACTTCGATAATACACAATTCAACATAGCATGAAAAGATGAAAGAGAACAATATAACTTCGTACGTAGCCTACGAAAGTGTAAATACGATTTTTCAGTTTATCAAGCATGCACGTTTCAAAGTCCGAAACTAAACATTACTCAAACATTGCCTAGTATGTGAACATTTTTACTTCTCGTGATGCTAAAAACAGTTATTCGCATATTTGATATTTTTGATAATACACGATTTAATATAGCATGAAAAGATGAAACAGAACAATATAACTTCGTCCTTAGCCTACGAAATTGCCGATACGATTTTTAGGTTTTTGACAAATTTCACTTTTTTAGGTTCGACACTAGATAATATGCAAACATTGCATAATATGTGAACATTTTCACATCTCGCGAAGCTAAAAACTGTTATTCTGGTAATTGACATCTTCGATAATACACGATTCAATATAGCATGAAAAGATGAAACCGAACAATATACCTTCGTACTTAGCCTACGAAAGTGTAAATACGATTTTTAAGTTTATTAAGCATGCACGTTTCAGGGATCCAAACTCAACATTACTCAAACATTGCGTAGTATGTGAACATTTTTACTTCTCGTGAAGCTAATAACTGTTATTCGCATACTTGATATTTTTGATAATACACGATTCAATAGAGAACAAAACGAAGACAGCAAACAATAAAACTTTTTGTTGAACATACGAAAATGCGAATGCGATTTTTAGGTTTTTGACAAAATTCACTTTTTTAGGTTCGACACTAGACAATATGCAAACATTGCATAATATGTGAATTTTTTCACTTCTCGTGAAGCTAAAAACTGTAATTTTCATATTTGGCAACTTCGATAATACACAATTCAACATAGCATGAAAAGATGAAAGAGAACAATATAACTTCGTACGTAGCCTACGAAAGTGTAAATACGATTTTTCAGTTTATCAAGCATGCACGTTTCAAAGTCCGAAACTAAAGCTTACTCAAACATTACGTAGTATGTGAACATTTTTCTTCTCGTGATGCTAAAAACAGTTATACGCATATTTGATATTTTTGATAATACACGATTTAATATAGCATGAAAAGATGAAACAGAACAATATAACTTCGTACTTAGCCTACGAAAATGCCGATACGATTTTTAGGTTTTTGACAAATTTCACTTTTTTAGGTTCGACACTAGATAATATGCAAACATTGCATAATATATGAACATTTTCACATCTCGCGAAGCTAAAAACTGTTATTCTGGTAATTGACATCTTCGATAATACACGATTCAATATAGCATGAAAAGATGAAACCGAACAATATAACTGCGTACTTAGCCTACGAAAGTGTGAATACGATTTTTACGTTTATCAAGCATGCACGTTTCAAGGTTCGAAACTAAACATTACTCAAAAATTGCGTAGTATGTGAACATTTTTTACTTCTCGTGATGCTAAAAATAGTTATTCGCATATTTGATATTTTTGATAATACACGATTTAATATAGCATGAAAAGATGAAACAGAACAATATAACTTCGTACTTAGCCTACGAAAATGCCGATACGATTTTTAGGTTTTTGACAAATTTCACTTTTTTAGGTTCGACACTAGATAATATGCAAACATTGCATAATATATGAACATTTTCACATCTCGCGAAGCTAAAAACTGTTATTCTGGTAATTGACATCTTCGATAATACACGATTCAATATAGCATGAAAAGATGAAACCGAATAATATAACTGCGTACTTAGCCTACGAAAGTGTGAATACGATTTTTTACGTTTATCAAGCATGCACGTTTCAAGGTTCGAAACTAAACATTACTCAAAAAATTGCGTAGTATGTGAACATTTTTACTTCTCGTGATGCTAAAAATAGTTATTCGCATATTTGATATTTTTGATAATACACGATTTAATATAGCATGAAAAGATGAAACAGAACAATATAACTTCGTACTTAGCCTACGAAAATGCCGATACGATTTTTTAGGTTTTTGACAAATTTCACTTTTTTAGGTTCGACACTAGATAATATGCAAACATTGCATAATATGTGAACATTTTCACATCTCGCGAAGCTAAAAACTGTTATTCTGGTAATTGACATCTTCGATAATACACGATTCAATATAGCATGAAAAGATGAAACCGAACAATATAACTTCGTACTTAACCTACGAAACTGTAAATACGATTTTTCAGTTTATTAAGCATGCACGTTTCAGGCATCCAAACTAAACATTACTCAAAAATTGCGTAGTTTGTGAACATTTTTACTTCTCGTGATGCTAAAAACAGTTATTCGCATAGTTGATATTTTTGATAATACTCGATTTAATATAGCATGATAAGATGAAACCGAACTATTTAACTTCGTGCTTAACCTACGAAAGTGTAAATACGATTTTTCAGTTTATTAAGCATGCACGTTTCACGGTTCGAAACTAAACATTACTCAAACATTGCCTAGTATGTGAACATTTTTACTTCTCGTGATGCTAAAAACAGTTATTCGCATATTTGATATTTTTGATAATACACGATTTAATATAGCATGAAAAGATGAAACAGAACAATATAACTTCGTCCTTAGCCTACGAAATTGCCGATACCATTTTTAGGTTTTTGACAAATTTCACTTTTTTAGGTTCGACACTAGATAATATGCAAACATTGCATAATATGTGAACATTTTCACATCTCGCGAAGCTAAAAACTGTTATTCTGGTAATTGACATCTTCGATAATACACGATTCAATATAGCATGAAAAGATGAAACCGAACAATATAACTTCGTACTTAGCCTACGAAAGTGTAAATACGATTTTTAAGTTTATCAAGCATGCACGTTTCAATGTTCGAAACTAAACATTACTCAAAAATTGCGTAGTATGTGAACATTTTTACTTCTCGTGATGCTAAAAACAGTTATTCGCATATTGGATATTTTTGATAATACACAATTCAATATAGCATGAAAAGATGAAACAGAACAATATAACTTCGTACTTAGCCTACGAAAGTGTAAATACGATTTTTAAGTTTATCAAGCATGCACGTTTCAAGGTTCGAAACTAAACATTACTCAAACATTGCGTAGTATGTGAACATTTTTACTTCTCGTGATGCTAAAAACAGTTATTCGCATATTTGATATTTTTGATAATACACGATTTAATATAGCATGAAAAGATGAAACAGAACAATATAACTTCGTCCTTAGCCTACGAAATTGCCGATACGATTTTTAGGTTTTTTACAAATTTCACTTTTTTAGGTTCGACACTAGATAATATGCAAACATTGCATAATATGAGAACATTTTTATTTCTAGCGAAGCTAAAAACTGTTATTCTGGTAATTGACATCTTCGATAATACACGATTCAATATAGCATGAAAAGATGAAACCGAACAATATAACTTCGTGCTTAACCTACGAAAGTGTAAATACGATTTTTAATTTTATCAAGTAAGCACGTTTCAAGGTTCGAAACTAGACATTACTCAAACATTGCGTAGTATGTGAACATTTTTACTTCTCGTGAAGCAAAAAACAGTTATTCGCATATTGGATATTTTTGATAATACACGATTCAATATAGCATGAAAAGATGAAACAGAACAATATAACTTCGTACTTAGCCTAGGAAAGTGTAAATACGATTTTTAAGTTTATCAAGCATGCACGTTTCACGGTTCGAAACTAAACATTACTCAAACATTGCGTAGTATGTGAACATTGTTACATCTCGTGATGCTAAAAACAGTTATTCGCATATTTGATATTTTTGATAATACACGATTTAATATAGCATGAAAAGATGAAACAGAACAATATAACGTCGTCCTTAGCCTACGAAATTGCCGATACGATTTTTAGGTTTTTGACAAATTTCACTTTTTTAGGTTCGACATTAGGTAATATGCAAACGTTGCATAATATGTGAACATTTTTACATCTCGCGAAGCTAAAAACTGTTATTCTGGTAATTGACATCTTCGATAATACACGATTCAATATAGCATGAAAAGATGAAACCGAACAATATAATTTCGTACTTAGCCTACGAAAGTGTAAATACGATTTTTAAGTTTATCAAGCATGCACGTTTCAAGGTTCGAACCTAAACATTACTCAAAAATTGCGTAGTATGTGAACATTTTTACTTCTCGTGATGCTAAAAATAGTTATTCGCATATTTGATATTTTTGATAATACACGATTCAATATAGAAAAAAACGAAGACAGCAAACAATAAAACTTTTTGTTGAACATACGAAAATGCGAATGCGATTTTTAGGTTTTTGAAAAATTCACTTTTTTAGGTTCGACACTAGACAATATGCAAACATTGCATAATATGTGAATTTTTTCACTTCTCGTGAAGCTAAAAACTGTAATTTTCATATTTGGCAACTTTGATAATACACAATTCAATATAGCATGAAAAGATGAAACAGAACAATATAACTTCGTACTTAGCCTACGAAAGTGTAAATACGATTTTTAAGTTTATCAAGCATGCACGTTTCAAGGTTCGAAACTAAACATTACTCAAACATTGCGTAGTATGTGAACATTTTTACTTCTCGTGATGCTAAAAATAGTTATTCGCATATTTGATATTTTTGATAATACACGATTTAATATAGCATGAAAAGATGAAACAGAACAATATAACTTCGTACTTAGCCTACGAAAATGCCGATACGATTTTTAGGTTTTTGACAAATTTCACTTTTTTAGGTTCGACACTAGATAATATGCAAACATTGCATAATATGTGAACATTTTCACATCTCGCGAAGCTAAAAACTGTTATTCTGGTAATTGACATCTTCGATAATAAACGATTCAATATACCATGAAAAGATGAAACCGAACAATATAACTTCGTACTTAACCTACGAAAGTGTAAATACGATTTTTCAGTTTATCAAGCATGCACGTTTCAGCCATCCAAACTAAACATTACTCAAAAATTGACTAGTTTGTGAACATTTTTACTTCTCGTGATGCTAAAAACAGTTATTCGCATAGTTGATATTTTTGATAATACACGAATTAATATAGCATGAAAAGATGAAGCAGAACAATATAACTTCGTCCTTAGCCTACGAAATTGCCGATACCATTTTTAGGTTTTTGACAAATTTCACTTTTTTAGGTTCGACACTAGATAATATGCAAACATTGCATAATATGTGAACATTTTCACATCTCGCGAAGCTAAAAACTTTTATTCTGGTAATTGACATCTTCGATAATACACGATTCAATATAGCATGAAAAGATGAAACCGAACAATATAACTTCGTACTTAGCCTACGAAAGTGTAAATACGATTTTTAAGTTTATCAAGCATGCACGTTTCAATGTTCGAAACTAAACATTACTCAAACATTGCGTAGTATGTGAACATTCTTACTTCTGGTGAAGCTAAAAACAGTTATTCCCATATTGGATATTTTTGATAATACACGATTCAATATAGCATGAAAAGATGAAACAGAACAATATAACTTCGTACTTAGCCTACGAAAGTGTAAATACGATTTTTAAGTTTATCGAGCATGCACGTTTCACGGTTCGAAACTAAACATTACTCAAACATTGCCTAGTATGTGAACATTTTTACTTCTCGTGATGCTAAAAACAGTTATTCGCATATTTGATATTTTTGATAATACACGATTTAATATAGCATGAAAAGATGAAACAGAACAATATAACTTCGTCCTTAGCCTACGAAATTGCCGATACGATTTTTAGGTTTTTGACAAATTTCACTTTTTTAGGTTCGACACTAGATAATATGCAAACATTGCATAATATGTGAACATTTTCACATCTCGCGAAGCTAAAAACTGTTATTCTGGTAATTGACATCTTCGATAATACACGATTCAATATAGCATGAAAAGATGAAACCGAACAATATAACTTCGTACTTAGCCTACGAAAGTGTAAATACGATTTTTAAGTTTATCAAGCATGCACGTTTCAAGGTTCGAAACTAAACATTACTCAAAAATTGCGTAGTATGTGAACATTTTTACTTCTCGTGATGCTAAAAATAGTTATTCGCATATTTGATATTTTTGATAATACACGATTCAATATAGAAAAAAACGAAGACAGCAAACAATAAAACTTTTTGTTGAACATACGAAAATGCGAATGCGATTTTTAGGTTTTTGACAAAATTCACTTTTTTAGGTTCGACACTAGACAATATGCAAACATTGCATAATATGTGAATTTTTTCACTTCTCGTGAAGCTAAAAACTGTAATTTTCATATTTGGCAACTTTGATAATACACAATTCAATATAGCATGAAAAGATGAAACAGAACAATATAATTTCGTACTTAGCCTACGAAAGTGTAAATACGATTTTTAAGTTTATCAAGCATGCACGTTTCAAGGTTCGAAACTAGACATTACTCAAACATTGCGTAGTATGTGAACATTTTTACTTCTCGTGATGCTAAAAATAGTTCTTCGCATATTTGACATTTTTGATAATACACGATTTAATATAGCATCAAAAGATGAAACAGAACAATATAACTTCGTACTTAGCCTACGAAAATGCCGATACGATTTTTTAACCGAACAATAAAACTTTTTATTTAACATACGAAAATGCGGATACGATTTTTAGGTTTTTGACATAATTCACTTTTTTAGGTTCGACACTAGACAATATGCAAACATTGCATAATATGTGAACATTTTCACTTCGAGTGAAGCTAAAAACTGTTATTCGGGTATTTGACATCTTCGATAATACACGATTCAATATAGCATAAAAGGATGAAACCGAACAATAAAACTTTTTCTTGAACATACGAAAATGCGGATACGATTTTTAGGTTTTTGACAAAATTCACTTTTTTAGGTTCCACACTAGACAATATGCAAACGTTGCATAATATGTGAATATTCTCACTTCTCGTGAAGCTAAAAACTGTTATTCTGGTATTTGAAATCTTCGATAATACACGATTCAATATAGCATGAGAGGATGAAACCGAACAATGTAACTTCGTGCTTAACCTACGAAAGTGTAAATACGATTTTTCAGTTTATTAAGCATGCACGTTTCAAGGTTCGAAACTAAACATTACTAGAACGTTGCGTAGTATTTGAACATTTTTACTTCTCGTGACGCTAAAAACTGTTATTCGCATACTTGATATTTTTGATAATACACGATTCAATATAGCATAAAAGCATGAAAGCGAACAATAAAACTTTTTGTTTAACATGCGAAAATGAGGATACGATTTTTAGGTTTTTGACATAATTCACTTTTTTAGGTTCGACACTAGACAATATGCAAACATTGCATAATATGTGAACATTTTCACTTCTCGTGAAGCTAAAAACTGTTATTCTGGTATTTGACATCTTCGATAATACACGATTCAATAAATCATAAAAGGATGAAACCGAACAATAAAACTTTTTGTTTAACATACGAACATGCGGATACGATTTTTAGGATTTTAACATAATTCACTTTTTTTAGGTTCGACACTAAACAATATGCAAACATTGCATAATATGTGAACATTTTCACTTTCGAGTGAAGCTAAAAACTGTATTTCTGGTATTTGACATCTTTGATAATACACGATTCAATATAGCATGAAAAGATGAAACCGAACAATATAACATCGTGCTTAACCTACGAAAGTGTAAATACGATTTTTCAGTTTATTAAGCATGCACGTTTCAAGGTTCGAAACTAAACATTACTAAAACGTTGCGTAGTATTTGAACATTTTTACTTCTCGTGACGCTAAAAACTGTTATTCTGGTATTTGACATCTTCGATAATACACGATTCAATACAGCATAAAAGGATGAAAAGCGAACAATAAAACTTTTTGTTTAACGTGCGAAAATGAGGATACGATTTTTAGGTTTTTCACATAATTCACTTTTTTAGGTTCGACACTAGACAATATGCAAACATTGCATAATATGTGAACATTTTCACTTCTCGTGAAGCTAAAAACTGTTATTCTGGTATTTGAAATCTTCGATAATACACGATTCAATATAGCATGAAAGGATGAAACCGAACAATAAAACTTTTTGTTTAACGTGCGAAAATGAGGATACGATTTTTAGGTTTTTCACATAATTCACTTTTTTAGGTTCGACACTAGACAATATGCAAACATTGCATAATATGTGAATATTTCTACTTCACATGAAGCTTAAAACTGTTATTCTGGTATTTGACATCTTCGATAATACACGATTCAATATAGCATAAAAGGATGAAACCGAACAATAAAACTTTTTGTTTAACGTGCGAAAATGAGGATACGATTTTTAGGTTTTTCACATAATTCACTTTTTTAGGTTCGACACTAGACAATATGCAAACATTGCATAATATGTGAATATTTTCACTTCTCGTGTAGCTAAAAACTGTTATTCTGGTATTTGAAATCTTCGATAATACACGATTCAATATAGCATGAAAGGATGAAACCGAACAATATAACTTCGTGCTTAACCTACGAAAGTGTAAATACGATTTTTCAGTTTATTAAGCATGCACGTTTCAAGGTTCGAAACTAAACATTACTAAAACGTTGCGTAGTATTTGAACATTTTTACTTCTCGTGACGCTAAAAACTGTTATTCTGGTATTTGACATCTTCGATAATACACGATTCAATACAGCATAAAAGGATGAAAGCAAACAATAAAACTTTTTGTTGAACATACGTAAATGCGAATGCGATTTTTAGGTTTTTGACAAAATTCACTCTGTTAGGTTCGACACTAGACAACATGCAAACATTGCATAATATGTAAACATTTTCACTTCTCGTGAAGCTAAAAATTGTTATTCTGGTATTTGGCATATTCGATAATACACGATTCAATATAGCATAAAAGGATGAAAGCGAACAATAAAACTTTTTGTTTAACATACGAAAATGCGGATACGATTTTTAGGTTTTAGACAAAATTCACTTTTTTGGGTTCGACAGTAGACAATAGCAAACATTGCATAATATGTGAATATTTTCACTTCTCGTGTAGCTAAAAACTGTTATTCTGGTATTTGAAATCTTCGATAATACACGATTCAATATAGCATGAAAGGATGAAACCGAACAATATAACTTCGTGCTTAACCTACGAAAATGTAAATACGATTTTTCTGTTTATTAAGCATGCACGTTTCAAGGTTCGAAACTACACATTACTAAGACATTGCGTAGTATGTGAACCTTTTTACTTCTCGTGACGCTAAAAACTGTCATTCTGGTATTTGACATCTTCGATAATACACGATTCAATATAGCATAAAAGGATGAAAGCGAACAATAAAACTTTTTGTTTAACGTGCGAAAATGAGGATACGATTTTTAGGTTTTTCACATAATTCACTTTTTTAGGTTCGACACTAGACAATATGCAAACATTGCATAATATGTGAACATTTTCACTTCTCGCGAAGCTAAAAACTGTTATTCTGGTATTTGACATCTTCGATAATACACGATTCAATATAGCATAAAAGGATGAAACCGAACAATAAAACTTTTTGTTTAACATACGAAAATGCGATTACGAATTTTAGGTTTTTGACAAAATTCTCTTTTTTAGGTTCGACACTTGACAATATACAATTATTGCATAATATGTGAATATTTTCACTTCTCGTGAAGCTAAAAACTGTCATTCTAGTATTTGAAATCTTCTAAAATACACGATTCAATATAGCATGAAAGGATGAAAGCGAACAATAAAACTTCTTGTTTAACATACGAAAATGCGAATACGATTTTTAGGTTTTTGACAAAATTCACTTTTTCAGGTTCGACACTAGACAATATACAAACATTGCATAATATGTGAACATTTTCACTTCTGGTGACGCTAAAACCTGTTATTCTGGTATTTGACATTTTCGATAATACACGATTCAATAAATCATAAAAGGATGAAACCGAACAATAAAACTTTTTGTTTAACATACGAACATGCGGATACGATTTTTAGGATTTTGACATAATTCACTTTTTTAGGTTCGACACTAGACAATATGCAAACATTGCATAATATGTGAACATTTTCACTTCGAGTGAAGCTAAAAACTGTTATTCTGGTATTTGACATCTTCGATAATACACGAATCAATATAGCATGAAAAGCTAAAACCGAATAATATAACTTCGTGCTGAACCTACGAAAATGTAAATACGATTTTTCTGTTTATTAAGCATGCACGTTTCAAGGTTCGAAACTACACATTACTAAGACATTGCGTAGTATGTGAACCTTTTTACTTCTCGTGACGCTAAAAACTGTCATTCTGGTATTTGACATCTTCGATAATACACGATTCAATATAGCATAAAAGGATGAAAGCGAACAATAAAACTTCTTGTTTAACGTGCGAAAATGAGGATACGATTTTTAGGTTTTTCACATAATTCACTTTTTTAGGTTCGACACTAGACAATATGCAAACATTGCATAATATGTGAACATTTTCACTTCTCGTGAAGCTAAAAACTGTTATTCTGGTATTTGACTTCTTCGAAAATACACGATTCAATATAGCATAAAAGGATGAAACCGAACAATAAAACTTTTTGTTTAACATACGAAAATGCGAATACGATTTTTAGGTTTTTGACAAAATTCACTTTTTTAGGTTCGACACTAGACAATATGCAAACATTGCATAATATGTGAATATTTTCACTTCTCGTGAAGCTAAACACGATTCAATATAGCATAAAAGGATGAAAGCGAACAATAAAACTTTTTGATTAACATACGAAAATGCGGATACGATTTTTAGGTTTTTGACAAAATTCACTTTTTTAGGTTCGACACTAGACAATATTCAAACATTGCATAATATGTCAATATTTTCACTTCCCGTGAAGCTAAAAACTGTTATTCTGGTATTTGAAATCTTCGATAATACACGATTCAATAAATCATAAAAGGATGAAACCGAACAATAAAACTTTTTGTTTAACATACGAACATGCGGATACGATTTTTAGGATTTTGACATAATTCACTTTTTTAGGTTCGACACTAGACAATATGCAAACATTGCATAATATGTGAACATTTTCACTTCGAGTGAAGCTAAAAACTGTTATTCTGGTATTTGACATCTTTGATAATACACGATTCAATATAGCATGAAAAGATGAAACCGAACAATATAACATCGTGCTTAACCTACGAAAGTGTAAATACGATTTTTCAGTTTATTAAGCATGCACGTTTCAACGTTCGAAACTAGACATTACTAAAACATTGCGTAGTATTTGAACATTTTTACTTCTCGTGACGCTAAAAACTGTTATTCTGGTATTTGACATCTTCGATAATACACGATTCAATACAGCATAAAAGGATGAAAGCGAACAATAAAACTTTTTGTTTAACGTGCGAAAATGCGTATACGATTTTTAGGTTTTTGAAATATTTCACTTTTTTAGGTTCGACACTAGAAAATATGCAAACATTGCATAATATGTGAATATTTTCACTTCTAGTGAAGCTAAAAACTGTTATTCTGGTATTTGAGATCTTCGATAATACACGATTCAATATAGCATAAAAGGTTGAAAGCGAACAATAAAAGCTTTTTGTTTAACATACGAGAATGCGGATACGATTTTTAGGTTTTTTACATCATTCACATTTTATGGTTCGACACTAGACAATATGCAAACATTGCATAATATGTGAATTTTTTCACTTCTCGTGAAGCTAAAAACTGTCATTCTAGTATTTGAAATCTTCTAAAATACACGATTCAATATAGCATGAAAGGATGAAAGCGAACAATAAAACTTTTTGTTTAACATACGAAAATGCGGATACGATTTTTAGGTTTTTGACAAAATTCACTTTTTTAGGTTCGACACTAGACAATATTCAAACATTGCATAATATGTGAATATTTTTCACTTCTCGTGAAGCTAAAAACTGTTATTCTGGTATTTGAAATCTTCGATAATACACGATTCAATATAGCATGAAAGGATGAAACCGAACAATATAACTTCGTGCTTAACCTACGAAAGTGTAAATATGATTTTTAGGTTTTTCACATAATTCACTTTTTTAGGTTCAACACTAGACAATATGCAAACATTGCATAATATGTGAATATTTCTACTTCACATGAAGCTTAAAACTGTTATTCTGGTATTTGACATCTTCGATAATACACGATTCAATATAGCATAAAAGGATGAAACCGAACAATAAAACTTTTTGTTTAACATACGAAAAATGCGGATACGATTTTTAGGTTTTTGACAAAATTCACTTTTTTAGGTTCGACACTAGACAATATGCAAACATTGCATAATATGTGAATATTTCTACTTCACATGAAGCTTAAAACTGTTATTCTCATATTTGGCAACTTCGATAATACACGATTCAATATAGCATGATAAGATGAAACCGAACAATATAACTTCGTACTTAACCTACGAAAGTGTAAATACGATTTTTCAGTTTATTAAGCATAACCTAGATAATACACGATTCAGTATAGAAAAAAACGGTGACAGCAAACAATAAAACTTTTTGTTGAACATACGTAAATGCGAATGCGATTTTTAGGTTTTTGACAAAATTCACTCTTTTAGGTTCGACACTAGACAACATGCAAACATTGCATAATATGTAAACATTTTCACTTCTCGTGAAGCTAAAAATTGTTATTCTGGTATTTAGCATATTCGATAATACACGATTCAATATAGCATAAAAGGATGAAAGCGAACAATAAAACTTTTTGTTTAACATACGAAAAATGCGGATACGATTTTTAGGTTTTTGACAAAATTCACTTTTTTAGGTTCGACACTAGACAATATGCAAACATTGCATAATATGTGAATATTTCTACTTCACATGAAGCTTAAAACTGTTATTCTCATATTTGGCAACTTCGATAATACACGATTCAATATAGCATGATAAGATGAAACCGAACAATATAACTTCGTACTTAACCTACGAAAGTGTAAATACGATTTTTCAGTTTATTAAGCATAACCTAGATAATACACGATTCAGTATAGAAAAAAACGATGACAGCAAACAATAAAACTTTTTGTTGAACATACGTAAATGCGAATGCGATTTTTAGGTTTTTGACAAAAATTCACTCTTTTAGGTTCGACACTAGACAACATGCAAACATTGCATAATATGTAAACATTTTCACTTCTCGTGAAGCTAAAAATTGTTATTCTGGTATTTGGCATATTCGATAATACACGATTCAATATAGCATAAAAGGATGAAAGCGAACAATAAAACTTTTTGTTTAACATACGAAAATGCGGATACGATTTTTAGGTTTTTGACAAAATTCACTTTTTTAGGTTCGACACTAGACAATATGAAATACTTGCATAATATGTGAATATTTCTACTTCACATGAAGCTTAAAACTGTTATTCTGGTATTTGACATCTTCGATAATACACGATTCAATATAGCATGACAGGATGAAACCGAACAATATAACTTCGTGCTTAACCTACGAAAGTGTAAATACGATTTTTCAGTTTATTAAGCATGCACGTTTCAAGGTTCGAAACTAAACATTACTAAAACGTTGCGTAGTATTTGAGCATTTTTACTTCTCGTGACGCTAAAAACTGTTATTCTGGTATTTGACATCTTCGATAATACACGATTCAATACAGCATAAAAGGATGAAAGCGAACAATAAAACTTTTTGTTTAACGTGCGAAAATGAGGATACGATTTTTAGGTTTTTCACATAATTCACTTTTTTAGGTTCGACACTAGACAATATGCAAACATTGCATAATATGTGAACATTTTCACTTCTCGTGAAGCTAAAAACTGTTATTCTGGTATTTGACATCTTCGATAATACACGATTCAATATAGCATAAAAGGATGAAACCGAACAATAAAACTTTTTGTTTAACATACGAAAATGCGGATACGATTTTTAGGTTTTTGACAAAATTCACTTTTTTAGGTTCGACACTAGACAATATGCAAACATTGCATAATATGTGAATATTTTCACTTTTCGTGAAGCTAAAAACTGTCATTCTAGTATTTGAAATCTTCTAAAATACACGATTCAATATAGCATGACAGGATGAAAGCGAACAATAAAACTTTTTGTTTAACATACGAAAATGCGGATACGATTTTTAGGTTTTTGACAAAATTCACTTTTTTAGGTTCGACACTAGACAATATTCAAACATTGCATAATATGTGAATATTTTCACTTCTCGTGAAGCTAAAAACTGTTATTCTGGTATTTGAAATCTTCGATAATACACGATTCAATATAGCATGAAATGATAAAACCGAATAATATAACTTCGTGCTTAACTTACGAAAATGTAAATACGATTTTTCTGTTTATTAAGCATGCACGTTTCAAGGTTCGAAACTAAACATTACTCAAACATTGCGTAGTATGTGAACATTTTTACTTCTCGCGATGCTAGAAACAGTTATTCGCATACTTGATATTTTTGATAATACACGATTCAATATAGCATAAAAGCATGAAAGCGAACAATAAAACTTTTTGTTTAACATGCGAAAATGAGGATACGATTTTTAGGTTTTTGACATAATTCACTTTTTTAGGTTCGACACTAGACAATATGCAAACATTGCATAATATGTGAACATTTTCACTTCTCGTGAAGATAAAAACTGTTATTCTGGTATTTGACATCTTCGATAATACACGATTCAATATAGCATAAAAGCATGAAACCGAACAATAAAACTTTTTGTTTAACATACGAACATGCGGATACGATTGTTAGGATTTTGACATAATTCACTTTTTTAGATTCGACACTAGACAATATGCAAACATTGCATAATATGTGAACATTTTCACTTCTCGTGAAGATAAAAACTGTTATTCTGGTATTTGACATCTTTGATAATACACGATTCAATATAGCATGAAAGGATGAAACCGAACAATATAACTTCGTGCTTAACCTACGAAAGTGTAAATACGATTTTTCAGTTTATTAAGCATGCACGTTTCAAGGTTCGAAACTAAACATTACTAAAACGTTGCGTAGTATTTGAACATTTTTCCTTCTCGTGACGTTAAAAACTGTTATTCTGATATTTGACATCTTCGATAATACGCGATTCAATACAGCATAAAAGGATGAAAGCGAACAATAAAACTTTTTGTTTAACGTGCGAAAATGAGGATACGATTTTTAGGTTTTTCACATAATTCACTTTTTTAGGTTCGACACTAGACAATATGCAAACATTGCATAATATGTGAATATTTCTACTTCACATGAAGCTTAAAACTGTTATTCTGGTATTTGACATCTTCGATAATACACGATTCAATATAGCATAAAAGGATGAAACCGAACAATAAAACTTTTTGTTTAACGTGCGAAAATGAGGATACGATTTTTAGGTTTTTCACATAATTCACTTTTTTAGGTTCAACACTAGACAATATGCAAACATTGCATAATATGTGAATATTTCTACTTCACATGAAGCTTAAAACTGTTATTCTGGTATTTGACATCTTCGATAATACACGATTCAATATAGCATAAAAGGATGAAACCGAACAATAAAACTTTTTGTTTAACATACGAAAATGCGGATACGATTTTTAGGTTTTTGACAAAATTCACTTTTTTAGGTTCGACACTAGACAATATGCAAACATTGCATAATATGTGAATATTTCTACTTCACATGAAGCTTAAAACTGTTATTCTCTTATTTGGCATCTTCGATAATACACGATTCAATATAGCATGAAAAGATGAAACCTAACAATATAACTTCGTACTTGACCTACGAAAGTGTAAATACGATTTTTCAGTTTATTAAGCATAACCTAGATAATACACGATCCAATATAGAAAAAAACGATGACAGCAAACAATAAAACTTTTTGTTGAACATACGTAAATGCGAATGCGATTTTTAGGTTTTTGACAAAAATTCACTCTTTTAGGTTCGACACTAGACAACATGCAAACATTGCATAATATGTAAACATTTTCACTTCTCGTGAAGCTAAAAATTGTTATTCTGGTATTTGGCATATTCGATAATACACGATTCAATATAGCATAAAAGGATGAAAGCGAACAATAAAACTTTTTGTTTAACATACGAAAATGCGGATACGATTTTTAGGTTTTTCACATAATTCACTTTTTTAGGTTCGACACTAGACAATATGCAAACATTGCGTAATATGTGAATATTTCTACTTCACATGAAGCTTAAAACTGTTATTCTGGTATTTGATATTTTTGATAATACACGATTCAATATAGCATAAAAGGATGAAACCGAACAATAAAACTTTTTGTTTAACTTACGAAAATGCGGATACGATTTTTAAGTTTTTGACAAAATTCACTTTTTAGGTTCCACACTAGACAATATGCAAACATTGCATAATATGTGAATATTTCTACTTCACATGAAGCTTAAAACTGTTATTCTCATATTTGGCAACTTCGATAATACACGATTCAATATAGCATGATAAGATGAAACCGAACAATATAACTTCGTACTTAACCTACGAAAGTGTAAATACGATTTTTCAGTTTATTAAGCATAACCTAGATAATACACGATTCAGTATAGAAAAAAACGATGACAGCAAACAATAAAACTTTTTGTTGAACATACGTAAATGCGAATGCGATTTTTAGGTTTTTTGACAAAATTCACTCTTTTTTAGGTTCGACACTAGACAACATGCAAACATTGCATAATATGTAAACATTTTCACTTCTCGTGAAGCTAAAAATTGTTATTCTGGTATTTGGCATATTCGATAATACACGATTCAATATAGCATAAAAGGATGAAAGCGAACAATAAAACTTTTGTTTAACATACGAAAATGCGGATACGATTTTTAGGTTTTTGACAAAATTCACTTTTTTTAGGTTCGACAGTAGACAATATGCAAACCTTGCATAATATGTGAATATTTCTACTTCACATGAAGCTTAAAACTGTTATTCTGGTATTTGACATCTTCGATAATACACGATTCAGTATAGCATGAAAGGATGAAACCGAACAATATAACTTCGTGCTTAACCTACGAAAGTGTAAATACGATTTTTCAGTTTATTAAGCATGCACGTTTCAAGGTTCGAAACTAAACATTACTAAAACGTTGCGTAGTATTTGAGCATTTTTACTTCTCGTGACGCTAAAAACTGTTATTCTGGTATTTGACATCTTCGATAATACACGATTCAATACAGCATAAAAGGATGAAAGCGAACAATAAAACTTTTTGTTTAACGTGCGAAAATGAGGATACGATTTTTAGGTTTTTCACATAATTCACTTTTTTAGGTTCGACACTAGACAATATGCAAACATTGCATAATATGTGAACATTTTCACTTCTCGTGAAGCTAAAAACTGTTATTCTGGTATTTGACATCTTCGATAATACACGATTCAATATAGCATAAAAGGATGAAACCGAACAATAAAACTTTTTTGTTTAACATACGAAAATGCGGATACGATTTTTAGGTTTTTGACAAAATTCACTTTTTTAGGTTCGACACTAGACAATATGCAAACATTGCATAATATGTGAATATTTTCACTTTTCGTGAAGCTAAAAACTGTCATTCTAGTATTTGAAATCTTCTAAAATACACGATTCAATATAGCATAAAAGGATGAAAGCGAACAATAAAACTTCTTGTTTAACATACGAAAATGCGAACACGATTTTTAGGTTTTTGACAAAATTCACTTTTTCAGGTTCGACACTAGACAATATACAAACATTGCATAATATGTGAACATTTTCACTTCTGGTGACGCTAAAACCTGTTATTCTGGTATTTGACATCTTCGATAATACACGAATCAATATAGCATGAAAAGCTAAAACCGAATAATATAACTTCGTGCTGAACCTACGAAAATGTAAATACGATTTTTCTGTTTATTAAGCATGCACGTTTCAAGGTTCGAAACTACACATTACTAAGACATTGCGTAGTATGTGAACCTTTTTAATTCTCGTGATGCTAAAAACAGTTACTCGCATATTTGATATGTTTGATAAAACACGATTTAATATAGCATAAAAGGATGAAAGCGAACAATAAAACTTCATGCTTAACATGCGAAAATGAGGATACGATTTTTAGGTTTTTGACATAATTCACTTTTTTAGGTTCGACACTAGACAATATGCAAACATTGCATAATATGTGAACATTTTCACTTCTCGTGAAGATAAAAACTGTTATTCTGGTATTTGACATCTTCGATAATACACGATTCAATATAGCATAAAAGCATGAAACCGAACAATAAAACTTTTTGTTTAACATACGAACATGCGGATACGATTGTTAGGATTTTGACATAATTCACTTTTTTAGATTCGACACTAGACAATATGCAAACATTGCATAATATGTGAATTTTTTCACTTCTCGTAAAGCAAAAAACTGTTTTTCTGGTATTTGACATCTTTGATAATACACGATTCAATATAGCATGAAAAGATGAAACCGAACAATATAACATCGTGCTTAACCTACGAAAGTGTAAATACGATTTTTCAGTTTATTAAGCATGCACGTTTCAAGGTTCGAAACTAAACATTACTAAAACGTTGCGTAGTATTTGAACATTTTTCCTTCTCGTGACGTTAAAAACTGTTATTCTGATATTTGACATCTTCGATAATACGCGATTCAATACAGCATAAAAGGATGAAAGCGAACAATAAAACTTTTTGTTTAACGTGCGAAAATGAGGATACGATTTTTAGGTTTTTCACATAATTCACTTTTTTAGGTTCGACACTAGACAATATGCAAACATTGCATAATATGTGAATATTTCTACTTCACATGAAGCTTAAAACTGTTATTCTGGTATTTGACATCTTCGATAATACACGATTCAATATAGCATAAAAGGATGAAACCGAACAATAAAACTTTTTGTTTAACGTGCGAAAATGAGGATACGATTTTTAGGTTTTTCACATAATTCACTTTTTTAGGTTCAACACTAGACAATATGCAAACATTGCATAATATGTGAATATTTCTACTTCACATGAAGCTTAAAACTGTTATTCTGGTATTTGACTTCTTCGAAAATACACGATTCAATATAGCATAAAAGGATGAAACCGAACAATAAAACTTTTTGTTTAACATACGAAAATGCGAATACGATTTTTAGGTTTTTGACAAAATTCTCTTTTTTAGGTTCGACACTTGACAATATGCAAACATTGCATAATATGTGAATATTTCTACTTCACATGAAGCTTAAAACTGTTATTCTCTTATTTGTCAACTTCGATAATACACGATTCAATATAGCATGAAAAGATGAAACCGAACAATATAACTTCGTACTTAACCTACGAAAGTGTAAATACGATTTTTCAGTTTATTAAGCATAACCTAGATAATACACGATCCAATATAGAAAAAAACGATTACAGCAAACAATAAAACTTTTTTGTTGAACATACGTAAATGCGAATGCGATTTTTAGGTTTTTGACAAAATTCACTCTTTTAGGTTCGACACTAGACAACATGCAAACATTGCATAATATGTAAACATTTTCACTTCTCGTGAAGCTAAAAATTGTTATTCTGGTATTTGGCATATTCGATAATACACGATTCAATATAGCATAAAAGGATGAAAGCGAACAATAAAACTTTTTGTTTAACATACGAAAATGCGGATACGATTTTTAGGTTTTTCACATAATTCACTTTTTTAGGTTCGACACTAGACAATATGCAAACATTGCGTAATATGTGAATATTTCTACTTCACATGAAGCTTAAAACTGTTATTCTGGTATTTGACATCTTCGATAATACACGATTCAATATAGCATGAAACGATGAAACCGAACAATAAAACTTTTTGTTTAACATACGAAAATGCGAATACGATTTTTAGGTTTTTGACAAAATTCTCTTTTTTAGGTTCGACACTAGACAATATGCAAACATTGCATAATATGTGAATATTTCTACTTCTCGTGAAGTTAAAAACTGTTATTCTCATATTTGGCAACTTCGATAATACACGATTCTATATAGCATGAACAGATGAAATTGAACAATATAACTTCGTACTTAACCTACGAAAGTGTAAATACGATTTTTCTGTTTATTAAGAATGCACGTTTCAAGGTTCGAAACTAAACATTACTCAAACATTGCATAGTACGTGATGATTTTTACTTCTCGTGACGCTAAAAACTGTTATTCTGGTATTTGACATCTTCGATAATACACGATTCAATACAGCATAAAAGGATGAAAGCGAACAATAAAACTTTTTGTTTAACGTGCGAAAATGAGGATACGATTTTTAGGTTTTTCACATAATTCACTTTTTTAGGTTCGACACTATAAAATATGCAAACATTGCATAATATGTGAATATTTTCACTTCTAGTGAAGCTAAAAACTGTTATTCTGGTATTTGAGATCTTCGATAATACACGATTCAATATAGCATAAAAGGATGAAACCGAACAATAAAACTTTTTGTTTAACATACGAAAATGCGGATACGATTTTTAGGTTTTTGACAAAATTCACTTTTTTAGGTTCGACACTAGACAATATGCAAACATTGCATAATATGTGAATATTTTCACTTCTCGTGAAGCTAAAAACTGTCATTCTAGTATTTGAAATCTTCTAAAATACACGATTCAATATAGCATGAAAGGATGAAAGCAAGCAATAAAACTTTTCGTTTAACATACGAAAATGCGAATACGATTTTTAGGTTTTTGACAAAATTCACTTTATTAGGTTCGACACTAGACAATATTCAAACATAGCATAATATGCGAAAATATTAACTTCTCGTGAGGCTAAAAACTGTTATTCTGGTATTTGAAATCTTCGATAATACACGATTCAATATAGCATGAAAGGATGAAACCGAACAATATAACTTCGTGCTTAACCTACGAAAGTGTAAATATGATTTTTAGGTTTTTCACATAATTCACTTTTTTAGGTTCAACACTAGACAATATGCAAACATTGCATAATATGTGAATATTTCTACTTCACATGAAGCTTAAAACTGTTATTCTGGTATTTGACATCTTCGATAATACACGATTCAATATAGCATAAAACGATGAAACCGAACAATAAAACTTTTTGTTTAACATACGAAAATGCGAATACGATTTTTAGGTTTTTGACAAAATTCTCTTTTTTAGGTTCGACACTAGAAAATATGCAAACATTGCGTAGTATGTGAAGATTTCTACTTCACATGAAGCTTAAAACTGTTATTCTCATATTTGGCAACTTCGATAATACACGATTCAATATAGCATGATAAGATGAAACCGAACAATATAACTTCGTACTTAACCTACGAAAGTGTAAATACGATTTTTCAGTTTATTAAGCATAACCTAGATAATACACGATTCAGTATAGAAAAAAACGGTGACAGCAAACAATAAAACTTTTTGTTGAACATACGTAAATGCGAATGCGATTTTTAGGTTTTTGACAAAATTCACTCTTTTAGGTTCGACACTAGACAACATGCAAACATTGCATAATATGTAAACATTTTCACTTCTCGTGAAGCTAAAAATTGTTATTCTGGTATTTAGCATATTCGATAATACACGATTCAATATAGCATAAAAGGATGAAAGCGAACAATAAAACTTTTTTTTTAACTTACGAAAATGCGGATACGATTTTTAGGTTTTTGACAAAATTCACTTTTTTAGGTTCCACACTAGACAATATGCAAACATTGCATAATATGTGAATATTTCTACTTCACATGAAGCTTAAAACTGTTATTCTCATATTTGGCAACTTCGATAATACACGATTCAATATAGCATGAAAAGATGAAACCGAACAATATAACTTCGTACTTAACCTACGAAAGTGTAAATACGATTTTTCAGTTTATTAAGCATAACCTAGATAATACACGATCCAATATAGAAAAAAACGATTACAGCAAACAATAAAACTTTTTGTTTAACATACGAAAATGCGAATACGATTTTTAGTTTTCTGACAAAATTCACTCTTTTAGGTTCGACACTAGACAACATGCAAACATTGCATAATATGTAAACATTTTCACTTCTCGTGAAGCTAAAAATTGTTATTCTGGTATTTGGCATATTCGATAATACACGATTCAATATAGCATAAAAGGACGAAAGCGAACAATAAAACTTTTTTTTTAACTTACGAAAATGCGGATACGATTTTTAGGTTTTTGACAAAATTCACTATTTTAGGTTCGACACTAGACAATATGCAAACATTGCATAATATGTGAATATTTCTACTTCACATGAAGCTTAAAACTGTTATTCTGGTATTTGACATCTTCGATAATACACGATTCAATATAGCATGACAGGATGAAACCGAACAATATAACTTCGTGCTTAACCTACGAAAGTGTAAATACGATTTTTCAGTTTATTAAGCATGCACGTTTCAAGGTTCGAAACTAAACATTACTAAAACGTTGCGTAGTATTTGAGCATTTTTACTTCTCGTGACGCTAAAAACTGTTATTCTGGTATTTGACATCTTCGATAATACACGATTCAATACAGCATAAAAGGATGAAAGCGAACAATAAAACTTTTTGTTTAACGTGCGAAAATGAGGATACGATTTTTAGGTTTTTCACATAATTCACTTTTTTAGGTTCGACACTAGACAATATGCAAACATTGCATAATATGTGAACATTTTCACTTCTCGTGAAGCTAAAAACTGTTATTCTGGTATTTGACATCTTCGATAATACACGATTCAATATAGCATAAAAGGATGAAACCGAACAATAAAACTTTTTGTTTAACATACGAAAATGCGGATACGATTTTGAGGTTTTTGACAAAATTCACTTTTTTAGGTTCGACACTAGACAATATGCAAACATTGCATAATATGTGAATATTTTCACTTGTCGTGAAGCTAAAAACTGTCATTCTAGTATTTGAAATCTTCTAAAATACACGATTCAATATAGCATGACAGGATGAAAGCGAACAATAAAACTTTTTGTTTAACATACGAAAATGCGGATACGATTTTTAGGTTTTTGACATAATTCACTTTTTTAGGTTCGACACTGGACAATATGCAAAAATTGCATAATATGTGAATATTTTCACTTCTCGTTAAGCTAAAAACTGTTTTTCTGGTATTTGACATCTTCGATAATACGCGATTCAATATAGCATGAAAAGATGAAACCGAACAATATAACGTCGTGCTTAAGCTACGAAAGTGTAAATACGATTTTTCTATTTATTAAGCATGCACGTTTCAAGGTTCGAAACTAAACATTACTCAAACATTGCGTAGTATGTGAACATTTTTACTTCTCGCGATGCTAGAAACAGTTATTCGCATACTTGATATTTTTGATAATACACGATTCAATATAGCATAAAAGCATGAAAGCGAACAATAAAACTTTTTGTTTAACATGCGAAAATGAGGATACGATTTTTAGGTTTTTGACATAATTCACTTTTTTAGGTTCGACACTAGACAATATGCAAACATTGCATAATATGTGAACATTTTCACTTCTCGTGAAGATAAAAACTGTTATTCTGGTATTTGACATCTTCGATAATACACGATTCAATATAGCATAAAAGCATGAAACCGAACAATAAAACTTTTTGTTTAACATACGAACATGCGGATACGATTGTTAGGATTTTGACATAATTCACTTTTTTAGATTCGACACTAGACAATATGCAAACATTGCATAATATGTGAACATTTTCACTTCTCGTGAAGATAAAAACTGTTATTCTGGTATTTGACATCTTTGATAATACACGATTCAATATAGCATGAAAGGATGAAACCGAACAATATAACTTCGTGCTTAACCTACGAAAGTGTAAATACGATTTTTCAGTTTATTAAGCATGCACGTTTCAAGGTTCGAAACTAAACATTACTAAAACGTTGCGTAGTATTTGAACATTTTTCCTTCTCGTGACGTTAAAAACTGTTATTCTGATATTTGACATCTTCGATAATACGCGATTCAATACAGCATAAAAGGATGAAAGCGAACAATAAAACTTTTTGTTTAACGTGCGAAAATGAGGATACGATTTTTAGGTTTTTCACATAATTCACTTTTTTAGGTTCGACACTAGACAATATGCAAACATTGCATAATATGTGAATATTTCTACTTCACATGAAGCTTAAAACTGTTATTCTGGTATTTGACATCTTCGATAATACACGATTCAATATAGCATAAAAGGATGAAACCGAACAATAAAACTTTTTGTTTAACGTGCGAAAATGAGGATACGATTTTTAGGTTTTTCACATAATTCACTTTTTTAGGTTCAACACTAGACAATATGCAAACATTGCATAATATGTGAATATTTCTACTTCACATGAAGCTTAAAACTGTTATTCTGGTATTTGACATCTTCGATAATACACGATTCAATATAGCATAAAAGGATGAAACCGAACAATAAAACTTTTTGTTTAACATACGAAAATGCGGATACGATTTTTAGGTTTTTGACAAAATTCACTTTTTTAGGTTCGACACTAGACAATATGCAAACATTGCATAATATGTGAATATTTCTACTTCACATGAAGCTTAAAACTGTTATTCTCTTATTTGGCAACTTCGATAATACACGATTCAATATAGCATGAAAAGATGAAACCTAACAATATAACTTCGTACTTGACCTACGAAAGTGTAAATACGATTTTTCAGTTTATTAAGCATAACCTAGATAATACACGATCCAATATAGAAAAAAACGATTACAGCAAACAATAAAACTTTTTGTTGAACATACGTAAATGCGAATGCGATTTTTAGGTTTTTGACAAAATTCACTCTTTTAGGTTCGACACTAGACAACATGCAAACATTGCATAATATGTAAACATTTTCACTTCTCGTGAAGCTAAAAATTGTTATTCTGGTATTTGGCATATTCGATAATACACGATTCAATATAGCATAAAAGGATGAAAGCGAACAATAAAACTTTTTGTTTAACATACGAAAATGCGGATACGATTTTTAGGTTTTTCACATAATTCACTTTTTTAGGTTCGACACTAGACAATATGCAAACATTGCGTAATATGTGAATATTTCTACTTCACATGAAGCTTAAAACTGTTATTCTGGTATTTGACATCTTCGAAAATACACGATTCAATATAGCATAAAAGGATGAAACCGAACAATAAAACTTTTTGTTTAACATACGAAAATGCGAATACGATTTTTAGGTTTTTGACAAAATTCTCTTTTTTAGGTTCGACACTTGACAATATACAATTATTGCATAATATGTGAATATTTCTACTTCACATGAAGCTTAAAACTGTTATTCTCATATTTGGCAACTTCGATAATACACGATTCAATATAGCATGAACAGATGAAACCGAACAATATAAGTTCGTACTTAACCTACGAAAGTGTAAATACGATTTTTCAGTATATGAAGCATAACTTAGATAATACACGATTCAATATAGAAAAAAACGACGACAGCAAACAATAAACCTTTTTGTTGAACATACGTAAATGCGAATGCGATTTTTAGGTTTTTGACAAAATTCACTCTTTTTTAGGTTCGACACTAGACAACATGCAAACATTGCATAATATGTAAACATTTTCACTTCTCGTGAAGCTAAAAATTGTTATTCTGGTATTTGGCATATTCGATAATACACGATTCAATATAGCATAAAAGGATGAAAGCGAACAATAAAACTTTTTTTTTAACTTACGAAAATGCGGATACGATTTTTAGGTTTTTGACAAAATTCACTTTTTTAGGTTCCACACTAGACAATATGCAAACCTTGCATAATATGTGAATATTTCTACTTCACATGAAGCTTAAAACTGTTATTCTGGTATTTGACATCTTCGATAATACACGATTCAGTATAGCATGAAAGGATGAAACCGAACAATATAACTTCGTGCTTAACCTACGAAAGTGTAAATACGATTTTTCAGTTTATTAAGCATGCACGTTTCAAGGTTCGAAACTAAACATTACTAAAACGTTGCGTAGTATTTGAGCATTTTTACTTCTCGTGACGCTAAAAACTGTTATTCTGGTATTTGACATCTTCGATAATACACGATTCAATACAGCATAAAAGGATGAAAGCGAACAATAAAACTTTTTGTTTAACGTGCGAAAATGAGGATACGATTTTTAGGTTTTTCACATAATTCACTTTTTTAGGTTCGACACTAGACAATATGCAAACATTGCATAATATGTGAACATTTTCACTTCTCGTGAAGCTAAAAACTGTTATTCTGGTATTTGACATCTTCGATAATACACGATTCAATATAGCATAAAAGGATGAAACCGAACAATAAAACTTTTTGTTTAACATACGAAAATGCGGATACGATTTTAAGGTTTTTGACATAATTCACTTTTTTAGGATCGAAAGTAGACAATATTCAGACATTGCATAATATGTAAATATTTTCACTTCTCGTGAAGCTAAAATTCTGGTATTTGACATCTTCGATAATAGACGATTCAATATAGCATAACAGGATGAAAGCGAACAATAAAACTTTTTGTTTAACATACGAAAATGCGGATACGATTTTTAGGTTTTTGACAAAATTCACTTTTTTAGGTTCGACACTAGATAATATACAATTATTGCATAATATGTGAATATTTTCACTTCTCGTGAAGCTAAAAACTGTTATTCTGGTATTTGAAATCTTCGATTATACACGATTCAATATAGCATGAAAAGCTAAAACCGAATAATATAACTTCGTGCTGAACCTACGAAAATGTAAATACGATTTTTCTGTTTATTAAGCATGCACGTTTCAAGGTTCGAAACTACACATTACTAAGACATTGCGTAGTATGTGAACCTTTTTAATTCTCGTGATGCTAGAAACAGTTATTCGCATACTTGATAATTTTTGATAATACACGATTCAATATAGCATAAAAGCATGAAAGCGAACAATAAAACTTTTTGCTTAACATGCGAAAATGAGGATACGATTTTTAGGTTTTTGACATAATTCACTTTTTTAGGTTCGACAGTAGACAATATGCAAACCTTGCATAATATGTGAATATTTCTACTTCACATGAAGCTTAAAACTGTTATTCTGGTATTTGACATCTTCGATAATACACGATTCAGTATAGCATGAAAGGATGAAACCGAACAATATAACTTCGTGCTTAACCTACGAAAGTGTAAATACGATTTTTCAGTTTATTAAGCATGCACGTTTCAAGGTTCGAAACTAAACATTACTAAAACGTTGCGTAGTATTTGAACATTTTTCCTTCTCGTGACGTTAAAAACTGTTATTCTGATATTTGACATCTTCGATAATACGCGATTCAATACAGCATAAAAGGATGAAAGCGAACAATAAAACTTTTTGTTTAACGTGCGAAAATGAGGATACGATTTTTAGGTTTTTCACATAATTCACTTTTTTAGGTTCGACACTAGACAATATGCAAACATTGCATAATATGTGAATATTTCTACTTCACATGAAGCTTAAAACTGTTATTCTGGTATTTGACATCTTCGATAATACACGATTCAATATAGCATAAAAGGATGAAACCGAACAATAAAACTTTTTGTTTAACGTGCGAAAATGAGGATACGATTTTTAGGTTTTTCACATAATTCACTTTTTTAGGTTCAACACTAGACAATATGCAAACATTGCATAATATGTGAATATTTCTACTTCACATGAAGCTTAAAACTGTTATTCTGGTATTTGACATCTTCGATAATACACGATTCAATATAGCATAAAAGGATGAAACCGAACAATAAAACTTTTTGTTTAACATACGAAAATGCGGATACGATTTTTAGGTTTTTGACAAAATTCACTTTTTTAGGTTCGACACTAGACAATATGCAAACATTGCATAATATGTGAATATTTCTACTTCACATGAAGCTTAAAACTGTTATTCTCTTATTTGGCAACTTCGATAATACACGATTCAATATAGCATGATAAGATGAAACCGAACAATATAACTTCGTACTTAACCTACGAAAGTGTAAATACGATTTTTCAGTTTATTAAGCATAACCTAGATAATACACGATTCAGTATAGAAAAAAACGATGACAGCAAACAATAAAACTTTTTGTTGAACATACGTAAATGCGAATGCGATTTTTAGGTTTTTGACAAAATTCACTCTTTTAGGTTCGACACTAGACAACATGCAAACATTGCATAATATGTAAACATTTTCACTTCTCGTGAAGCTAAAAATTGTTATTCTGGTATTTGGCATATTCGATAATACACGATTCAATATAGCATAAAAGGATGAAAGCGAACAATAAAACTTTTTGTTTAACATACGAAAATGCGGATACGATTTTTAGGTTTTTCACATAATTCACTTTTTTAGGTTCGACACTAGACAATATGCAAACATTGCGTAATATGTGAATATTTCTACTTCACATGAAGCTTAAAACTGTTATTCTGGTATTTGACATCTTCGATAATACACGATTCAATATAGCATAAAAGGATGAAACCGAACAATAAAACTTTTTGTTTAACATACGAAAATGCGATTACGAATTTTAGGTTTTTGACAAAATTCTCTTTTTTAGGTTCGACACTAGACAATATGCAAACATTGCATAATATGTGAATATTTCTACTTCACATGAAGCTTAAAACTGTTATTCTCATATTTGGCAACTTCGATAATACACGATTCAATATAGCATGAAAAGATGAAACCTAACAATATAACTTCGTACTTGACCTACGAAAGTGTAAATACGATTTTTCAGTTTATTAAGCATAACCTAGATAATACACGATCCAATATAGAAAAAAACGATTACAGCAAACAATAAATTTTTTGTTGAACATACGTAAATGCGAATGCGATTTTTAGGTTTTTGACAAAATTCACACTTTTTTAGGTTCGACACTAGACAACATGCAAACATTGCATAATATGTAAACATTTTCACTTCTCGTGAAGCTAAAAATTGTTATTCTGGTATTTGGCATATTCGATAATACACGATTCAATATAGCATAAAAGGATGAAAGCGAACAATAAAACTTTTTGTTTAACATACGAAAATGCGGATACGATTTTTAGGTTTTTCACATAATTCACTTTTTAGGTTCGACACTAGACAATATGCAAACATTGCATAATATGTGAACATTTTCACTTCTCGTGAAGCTAAAAACTGTTATTCTGGTATTTGACATCTTCGATAATACACGATTCAATATAGCATAAAAGGATGAAACCGAACAATAAAACTTTTTGTTTAACATACGAAAATGCGGATACGATTTTTAGGTTTTTGACAAAATTCACTTTTTTAGGTTCGACACTAGACAATATGCAAACATTGCATAATATGTGAATATTTCTACTTCACATGAAGCTTAAAACTGTTATTCTGGTATTTGAAATCTTCGATAATACACGATTTAATATAGCATGATAAGATGAAACCGAACAATATAACTTCGTGCTTAACCTACGAAAGTGTAAATACGATTTTTCTGTTTATTAAGCATGCACGTTTCAAGGTTCGAAACTAAACATTACTCAAACATTGCGTAGTATGTGAACCTTTTTACTTCTCGTGATGCTAGAAACAGTTATTCGCATACTTGATATTTTTGATAATACACGATTCAATATAGCATAAAAACATGAAAGCGAACAATAAAACTTTTTGTTTAACATGCGAAAATGAGGATACGATTTTTAGGTTTTTGACATAATTCACTTTTTTAGGTTCGACACTAGACAATATGCAAACATTGCATAATATGTGAACATTTTCACTTCTCGTGAAGATAAAAACTGTTATTCTGGTATTTGACATCTTCGATAATACACGATTCAATATAGCATAAAAGGATGAAAGCGAACAATAAAACTTCTTGTTTAACATACGAAAATGCGAACACGATTTTTAGGTTTTTGACAAAATTCACTTTTTTAGGTTCGACACTAGACAATATACAAACATTGCATAATATGTGAATATTTTCACTTCTCGTGAAGCTAAAAACTGTTATTCTGGTATTTGACATCTTCGATAATACACGATTCAATATAGCATGAAAGGATGAAACCGAATAATATAACTTCGTGCTGAACCTACGAAAATGTAAATACGATTTTTCTGTTTATTAAGCATGCACGTTTCAAGGTTCGAAACTACACATTACTAAGACATTGCGTAGTATGTGAACCTTTTTAATTCTCGTGATGCTAAAAACAGTTACTCGCATATTTGATATGTTTGATAAAACACGATTCAATATAGCATAAAAGGATGAAAGCGAACAATAAAACTTTTTGTTTAACATGCGAAAATGAGGATACGATTTTTAGGTTTTTGACATAATTCACTTTTTTAGGTTCGACACTAGACAATATGCAAACATTGCATAATATGTGAACATTTTCACTTCTCGTGAAGATAAAAACTGTTATTCTGGTATTTGACATCTTCGATAATACACGATTCAATATAGCATAAAAGCATGAAACCGAACAATAAAACTTTGTGTTTAACATACGAACATGCGGATACGATTGTTAGGAGTTTGACATAATTCACTTTTTTAGATTCGACACTAGACAATATGCAAACATTGCATAATATGTGAACATTTTCACTTCTCGTGAAGATAAAAACTGTTATTCTGGTATTTGACATCTTTGATAATACACGATTCAATATAGCATGAAAGGATGAAACCGAACAATATAACTTCGTACTTAACCTACGAAAGTGTAAATACGATTTTTCAGTTTATTAAGCATGCGCGTTTCAAGGTTCGAAACTAAACATTACTAAAACGTTGCGTAGTATTTGAACATTTTTACTTCTCGTGACGCTAAAAACTGTTATTCTGATATTTGACATCTTCGATAATACGCGATTCAATACAGCATAAAAGGATGAAAGCGAACAATAAAACTTTTTGTTTAACGTGCGAAAATGAGGATACGATTTTTAGGTTTTTCACATAATTCACTTTTTTAGGTTCGACACTAGACAATATGCAAACATTGCATAATATGTGAATATTTCTACTTCACATGAAGCTTAAAACTGTTATTCTCTTATTTGGCAACTTCGATAATACACGATTCAATATAGCATGATAAGATGAAACCGAACAATATAACTTCGTACTTAACCTACGAAAGTGTAAATACGATTTTTCAGTTTATTAAGCATAACCTAGATAATACACGATTCAGTATAGAAAAAAACGATGACAGCAAACAATAAAACTTTTTGTTGAACATACGTAAATGCGAATGCGATTTTTAGGTTTTTGACAAAATTCACTCTTTTTTAGGTTCGACACTAGACAACATGCAAACATTGCATAATATGTAAACATTTTCACTTCTCGTGAAGCTAAAAATTGTTATTCTGGTATTTGGCATATTCGATAATACACGATTCAATATAGCATAAAAGGATAAAAGCGAACTGTTAAACTTTTTGTTTTTCATACGAAAATGCGGATACGATTTTTAGGTTTTTGACAAAATTCACTTTTTTATGTTCGACACTAGACAATATGCAAACCTTGCATAATATGTGAATATTTCTACTTCACATGAAGCTTAAAACTGTTATTCTGGTATTTGACATCTTCGATAATACACGATTCAATATAGCATAAAAGGATGAATCCGAACAATAAAACTTTTTGTTTAACATACAAAAATGCGGATACGATTTTTAGGTTTTTGACAAAATTCTCTTTTTTAGGTTCGACACTAGACAATAGCAAACATTGCATAATATGTGAATATTTTCACTTCTCGTGTAGCTAAAAACTGTTATTCTGGTATTTGACATCTTCGATAGTACACGATTCAATATAGCATGAAAAGATGAAACCGAACAATATAACTTCGTGCTTAACCTACGAATGTGTAAATACGATTTTTCAGTTTACTAAGCATGCACGTTTCAAGGTTCGAAACTAAACATTAATAAAACATAGCGTAGTATGTGAACATTTTTACTTCTCGTGACGCTAAAAACTGTTATTCTGGTATTTGACATCTTCGATAATACACGATTCAATACAGCATAAAAGGATGAAAGCGAACAATAAAACTTTTTGTTTAACGTGCGAAAATGAGGATACGATTTTTAGGTTTTTCACATAATTCACTTTTTTAGGTTCGACACTAGACAATATGCAAACATTCCATAATATGTGAATATTTCTACTTCACATGAAGCTTAAAACTGTTATTCTGGTATTTGACATCTTCGATAATACACGATTCAATATAGCATAAAAGGATGAAACCAAACAATAAAACTTTTTGTTTAACATACGAACATGCGGATACGATTGTTAGGATTTTGACATAATTCACTTTTTTAGATTCGACACTAGACAATATGCAAACATTGCATAATATGTGAACATTTTCACTTCTCGTGAAGATAAAAACTGTTATTCTGGTATTTGACATCTTTGATAATACACGATTCAATATAGCATGAAAGGATGAAGCCGAACAATATAACTTCGTGCTTAACCTACGAAAGTGTAAATACGATTTTTCAGTTTATTAAGCATGCGCGTTTCAAGGTTCGAAACTAAACATTACTAAAACGTTGCGTAGTATTTGAACATTTTTACTTCTCGTGACGCTAAAAACTGTTATTCTGATATTTGACATCTTCGATAATACGCGATTCAATACAGCATAAAAGGATGAAAGCGAACAATAAAACTTTTTGTTTAACGTGCGAAAATGAGGATACGATTTTTAGGTTTTTCACATAATTCACTTTTTTAGGTTCGACACTAGACAATATGCAAACATTGCATAATATGTGAATATTTCTACTTCACATGAAGCTTAAAACTGTTATTCTGGTATTTGACATCTTCGAAAATACACGATTCAATATAGCATAAAAGGATGAAACCGAACAATAAAACTTTTTGTTTAACATACGAAAATGCGAATACGATTTTTAGGTTTTTGACAAAATTCTCTTTTTTAGGTTCGACACTTGACAATATACAATTATTGCATAATATCTGAACATTTCTACTTCACATGAAGCTTAAAACTGTTATTCTCTTATTTGGCAACTTCGATAATACACGATTCAATATAGCATGATAAGATGAAACCGAACAATATAACTTCGTACTTAACCTACGAAAGTGTAAATACGATTTTTCAGTTTATTAAGAATAACTTATATAATACCCGATTCATTCTACAAAAAAACGACGACAGCAAACCATAAAACTTTTTGTTGAACATACGTAAATGCGAATGCGATTTTTAGGTTTTTGACAAAATTCACTCTTTTTTAGGTTCGACACTAGACAACATGCAAACATTGCATAATATGTAAACATTTTCACTTCTCGTGAAGGTAAAAATTGTTATTCTGGTATTTGGCATATTCGATAATACACGATTCAATATAGCATAAAAGGATGAAAGCGAACAATAAAACTTTTTGTTTAACATACGAAAATGCGGATACGATTTTTAGGTTTTTGACAAAATTCACTTTTTTAGGTTCGACAGTAGACAATATGCAAACCTTGCATAATATGTGAATATTTCTACTTCACATGAAGCTTAAAACTGTTATTCTGGTATTTGACATCTTCGATAATACACGATTCAATATAGCATAAAAGGATGAAACCAAACAATAAAACTTTTTGTTTAACATACGAACATGCGGATACGATTTTTAGGATTTAGACATAATTCACATTTAAAGATTCGACACTAGACAAAATGCAAACAAACAATAAAATGAGAATATTTCCACTACTCGTGAAGATAAAAACTGTTATTCTGTTATTTGACATCTTTGATAATACACGATTCAATATAGCATGAAAGGAGAAACCGAACAATATAACTTCGTGCTTAACCTACGAAAGTGTAAATACGATTTTTCAGTTTACTAAGCATGCACGTTTCAAGGTTCGAAACTAAACATTACTCAAACATTGCGTAGTATGTGAACATTTTTACTTCTCGTGATGCTAAAAACAGTTATTCGCATACTTGATATTTTTGATAATACACGATTCAATATAGCATAAAAGCATGAAAGCGAACAATAAAACTTTTTGTTTAACATGCGAAAATGAGGATACGATTTTTAGGTTTTTGACATAATTCACTTTTTTAGGTTCGACACTAGACAATATGCAAAGATTGCATAATATGTGAACATTTTCACTTCTCGTGAAGATAAAAACTGTTATTCTGGTATCTGACATCTTCGATAATACACGATTCAATATAGCATAAAAGCATGAAACCAAACAATAAAACTTTTTGTTTAACATACGAACATGCGGATACGATTGTTAGGATTTTGACATAATTCACTTTTTTAGATTCGACACTAGACAATATGCAAACATTGCATAATATGTGAACATTTTCACTTCTCGTGAAGATAAAAACTGTTATTCTGGTATTTGACATCTTTGATAATACACGATTCAATATAGCATGAAAGGATGAAACCGAACAATATAACTTCGTGCTTAACCTACGAAAGTGTAAATACGATTTTTCAGTTTATTAAGCATGCGCGTTTCAAGGTTCGAAACTAAACATTACTAAAACGTTGCGTAGTATTTGAACATTTTTACTTCTCGTGACGCTAAAAACTGTTATTCTGATATTTGACATCTTCGATAATACGCGATTCAATACAGCATAAAAGGATGAAAGCGAACAATAAAACTTTTTGTTTAACGTGCGAAAATGAGGATACGATTTTTAGGTTTTTCACATAATTCACTTTTTTAGGTTCGACACTAGACAATATGCAAACATTCCATAATATGTGAATATTTCTACTTCACATGAAGCTTAAAACTGTTATTCTGGTATTTGACATCTTCGATAATACACGATTCAATATAGCATAAAAGGATGAAACCGAACAATAAAACTTTTTGTTTAACATACGAAAATGCGGATACGATTTTTAGGTTTTTGACAAAATTCACTTTTTTAGGTTCGACACTAGACAATATGCAAACATTGCATAATATGTGAATATTTCTACTTCACATGAAGCTTAAAACTGTTATTCTCTTATTTGGCAACTTCGATAATACACGATTCAATATAGCATGAAAAGATGAAACCTAACAATATAACTTCGTACTTGACCTACGAAAGTGTAAATACGATTTTTCAGTTTATTAAGCATAACCTAGATAATACACGATCCAATATAGAAAAAAACGATTACAGCAAACAATAAATTTTTTGTTGAACATACGTAAATGCGAATGCGATTTTTAGGTTTTTGACAAAATTCACTCTTTTAGGTTCGACACTAGACAACATGCAAACATTGCATAATATGTAAACATTTTCACTTCTCGTGAAGCTAAAAATTGTTATTCTGGTATTTGGCATATTCGATAATACACGATTCAATATAGCATAAAAGGATGAAAGCGAACAATAAAACTTTTTGTTTAACATACGAAAATGCGGATACGATTTTTAGGTTTTTCACATAATTCACTTTTTTAGGTTCGACACTAGACAATATGCAAACATTGCGTAATATGTGAATATTTGTACTTCACATGAAGCTTAAAACTGTTATTCTGGTATTTGACATCTTCGATAATACACGATTCAATATAGCATAAAAGAATGAAACCGAACAATAAAACTTTTTGTTTAACATACGAAAATGCGAATACGATTTTTAGTTTTCTGACATAATTCACTTTTTTAGGTTCGACACTAGACAATATGCAAACATTGCATAATATGTGAATATTTTCACTTCACATGAAGCTTAAAACTGTTATTCTCATATTTGGCAACTTCGATAATACACGATTCAATATAGCATGATAAGATGAAACCGAACAATATAACTTCGTACTTAACCTACGAAAGTGTAAATACGATTTTTCAGTTTATTAAGCATAACCTAGATAATACACGATTCAGTATAGAAAAAAACGATGACAGCAAACAATAAAACTTTTTGTTGAACATACGTAAATGCGAATGCGATTTTTAGGTTTTTGACAAAATTCACTCTTTTTTAGGTTCGACACTAGACAACATGCAAACATTGCATAATATGTAAACATTTTCACTTCTCGTGAAGCTAAAAATTGTTATTCTGGTATTTGGCATATTCGATAATACACGGTTCAATATAGCATAAAAGGATGAAAGCGAACAATAAAACTTTTTTTTGACTTTCGAAAATGCGGATACGATTTCTAGGTTTTTGACAAAATTCACTTTTTTAGGTTCGACACTAGACAATATGCAAACATTGCATAATATGTGAATATTTCAACTTCACATGAAGCTTAAAACTGTTATTCTGGTATTTGACATCTTCGATAATACACGATTCAATATAGGATAAAAGGATGAATCCGAACAATAAAACTTTTTGTTTAACATACAAAAATGCGGATACGATTTTTAGGTTTTTGACAAAATTCTCTTTTTTAGGTTCGACACTAGACAATAGCAAACATTGCATAATATGTGAATATTTTCACTTCTCGTGTAGCTAAAAACTGTTATTCTGGTATTTGAAATCTTCGATAATACACGATTCAATATAGCATGAAAGGATGAAACCGAACAATATAACTTCGTGCTTAACCTACGAAAGTGTAAATACGATTTTTCTGTTTATTAAGCATGCACGTTTCAAGGTTCGAAACTACACATTACTAAGACATTGCGTAGTATGTGAACCTTTTTACTTCTCGTGACGCTAAAAACTGTCATTCTGGTATTTGACATCTTCGATAGTACACGATTCAATATAGCATAAAAGGATGAAAGCGAACAATAAAACTTTTTGTTTAACGTGCGAAAATGAGGATACGATTTTTAGGTTTTTCACATAATTCACTTTTTTAGGTTCGACACTAGACAATATGCAAACATTGCATAATATGTGAATATTTTCACTTCTCGTGAAGCAAAAAACTGTTATTCTGGTATTTGACATCTTCGATAATACACGATTCAATATAGCATAAAAGGATGAAAGCGAGCAATAAAACATTTTGTTTAACATACGAAAATGCGGATACGATTTTTTGGGTTTTTGACAAAATTCACTTTTTTAGGTTCGACACTAGACAATATGCAAACATTGCATAATATGTGAATATTTTTACTTCTAGCGAAGCTAAAAACTGCACGATTCAATATAGCATAAAAGGATGAAAGCGAACAATAAAACTTTTTGTTTAACATACGAAAATGCGGATACGATTTTTAGGTTTTTGACAAAATTCACTTTTTTAGGTTCGACACTTGACAATATTCAAACTTTGCATAATATGTGAATATTTTCACTTCTCGTGAAGCAAAAAACTGTTATTCTGGTATTTGAAATCTTCGATAATACACGATTCAATATAGCATGAAAAGATGAAACCGAACAATATAACGTCGTGCTTAACCTACGAAAGTGTAAAAAGGATTTTTCTGTTTATTAAGCATGCACGTTTCAAGGTTCGAAACTAAAAATTACTCAAACATTGCGTAGCATGTGAACATTTTTACTTCTCGTGATGCTAGAAACAGTTATTCGCATACTTAATATTTTTGATAATACACGATTCAATATAGCATAAAAGCATGAAAGCGAACAATAAAACTTTTTGTTTAACATGCAAAAATGAGGATACGATTTTTAGGTTTTTGACATAATTCACTTTTTTAGGTTCGACACTAGACAATATGCAAACATTGCATAATATGTGAACATTTTTACTTCTCGTGAAGATAAAAACTGTTATTCTGGTATTTGACATCTTCGTAATAAACGATACAATATAGCATAAAAGGATGAAACCGAACAATAAAACTTTTTGTTTAACATACGAAAATGCGAATACGATTTTTAGGTTTTTGACAAAATTCTCTTTTTTAGGTTCGACACTAGACAATATGCAAACATTGCATTATATGTGAACATTTTTACTTCTGGCGAAGCTAAAAACTGTCATTCTAGTATTTGAAATCTTCTAAAATACACGATTCAATATAGCATGAAAGGATGAAAGCGAACAATAAAACTTTTTGTTTAACATACGAAAATGCGGATACGATTTTTAGGTTTTTGACAAAATTCACTTTTTTAGGTTCGACACTAGACAATATTCAAACATTGCATAATATGTGAATATTTTCACTTCTCGTGAAGCTAAAAACTGTTATTCTGGTATTTGAAATCTTCGATAATACACGATTCAATATAGCATGAAAGGATGAAACCGAACAATATAACTTCGTGCTTAACCTACGAAAGTGCAAATATGATTTTTCTGTTTATTAAGCATGCACGTTTCAAGGTTCGAAACTAAACATTACTCAAACATTGCGTAGTATGTGAACATTTTTACTTCTCGTGATGCTAGAAACAGTTATTCGCATACTTGATATTTTTGATAATACACGATTCAATATAGCATAAAAGCATGAAAGCGAACAATAAAACTTTTTGTTTAACATGCGAAAATGAGGATACGATTTTTAGGTTTTTGACATAATTCACTTTTTTAGGTTCGACACTAGACAATATGCAAACATTGCATAATATGTGAACATTTTCACTTCTCGTGAGGATAAAAACTGTTATTCTGGTATTTGACATCTTCGATAATACACGATTCAATATAGCATAAAAGCATGAAACCGAACAATAAAACTTTTTGTTTAACATACGAACATGCGGATACGATTGTTAGGATTTTGACATAATTCACTTTTTTAGATTCGACACTAGACAATATGCAAACATTGCATAATATGTGAACATTTTCACTTCTCGTGAAGATAAAAACTGTTATTCTGGTATTTGACATCTTTGATAATACACGATTCAATATAGCATGAAAGGATGAAACCGAACAATATAACTTCGTGCTTAACCTACGAAAGTGTAAATACGATTTTTCAGTTTATTAAGCATGCACGTTTCAAGTTTCGAAACTACACATTACTAAGACATTGCGTAGTATGTGAACCTTTTTACTTCTCGTGACGCTAAAAACTGTCATTCTGGTATTTGACATCTTCGATAATACACGATTCAATAAAGCATAATAGGTAGTAAGCGAACAATAAAACTTTTTGTTTAACATAGGAAAAAGCGGATAAGATTTTTATTATTTTGACAAAATTCACTTTTTTAGGTTCGACAGTAGACAATATGCAAACCTTGCATAATATGTGAATATTTCTACTTCACATGAAGCATAAAACTGTTATTCTGGTATTTGACATCTTCGATAATACACGATTCAATATAGCATAAAAGGATGAATCCGAACAATAAAACTTTTTGTTTAACATACGAAAATGCGGATACGATTTTTAGGTTTTTGACAAAATTCTCTTTTTTAGGTTCGACACTAGACAATAGCAAACATTGCATAATATGTGATTATTTTCACTTCTAGTGTAGCTAATAACTGTTATTCTGGTATTTGAAATCTTCGATAATACACGACTCAATATAGCATGAAAAGATGAAACCGAACACTATAACTTCGTTCTTAACCTCCGACTGGTTAAATAAGTTTTTTCAGTCTTTTAAGCATGCACGTTTCAAGGATCGAAACTAAACATTACTAAAACGTTGCGTAGTATTTGAACATTTTTACTTCTCGTGACGCTAAAAACTGTTATTCTGGTATTTGACATCTTCGATAATACACGATTGAATACAACATAAAAGGATGAAAGCGAACAATAAAACTTTTTGTTTAACGTGCGAAAATGAGGATACGATTTTTAGGTTTTTCACATAATTCACTTTTTTAGGTTCGACACTAGACAATATGCAAACATTGCATAATATGTGAACATTTTCACTTCTCGTGAAGCTAAAAACTGTTATTCTGGTATTTGACATCTTCGATAATACACGATTCAATATAGCATAAAAGGATGAAACCGAACAATAAAACTATTTGTTTAACATACGTAAATGCGGATACGATTTTTAGGTTTTTGACAAAATTCACTTTTTTAGGTTCGACACTAGACAATATGCAAACATTGCATAATATGTGAACATTTTCACTTCTCGTGAAGCTAAAAACTGTCATTCTAGTATTTGAAATCTTCTAAAATACACGATTCAATATAGCATGAAAGGATGAAACCGAACAATATAACTTCGTGCTTAACCTACGAAAGTGCAAATATGATTTTTCTGTTTATTAAGCATGCACGTTTCAAGGTTCGAAACTAAACATTACTCAAACATTGCGTAGTATGTGAACATTTTTACTTCTCGTGATGCTAGAAACAGTTATTCGCATACTTGATATTTTTGATAATACACGATTCAATATAGCATAAAAGCATGAAAGCGAACAATAAAACTTTTTGTTTAACATGCGAAAATGAGGATACGATTTTTAGGTTTTTGACATAATTCACTTTTTTAGGTTCGACACTAGACAATATGCAAACATTGCATAATATGTGAACATTTTCACTTCTCGTGAGGATAAAAACTGTTATTCTGGTATTTGACATCTTCGATAATACACGATTCAATATAGCATAAAAGCATGAAACCGAACAATAAAACTTTTTGTTTAACATACGAACATGCGGATACGATTGTTAGGATTTTGACATAATTCACTTTTTTAGGTTCGACACTAGACAATATGCAAACATTGCATAATATGTGAACATTTTCACTTCGAGTGAAGCTAAAAACTGTTATTCTGGTATTTGACATCTTTGATAATACACGATTCAATATAGCATGAAAGGATGAAACCGAACAATATAACTTCGTGCTTAACCTACGAAAGTGTAAATACGATTTTTCAGTTTATTAAGCATGCACGTTTCAAGGTTCGAAACTAAACATTACTAAAACGTTGCGTAGTATTTGAACATTTTTACTTCTCGTGACGCTAAAAACTGTTATTCTGATATTTGACATCTTCGATAATACGCGATTCAATACAGCATAAAAGGATGAAAGCGAACAATAAAACTTTTTGTTTAACATACGAAAATGCGGATACGATTTTTAGGTTTTTGACAAAATTCACTTTTTTAGGTTCGACACTAGACAATATGCAAACATTGCATAATATGTGAATATTTCTACTTCACATGAAGCTTAAAACTGTTATTCTCATATTTGGCAACTTCGATAATACACGATTCAATATAGCATGATAAGATGAAACCGAACAATATAACTTCGTACTTAACCTACGAAAGTGTAAATACGATTTTTCAGTTTATTAAGCATAACCTAGATAATACACGATTCAGTATAGAAAAAAACGATGACAGCAAACAATAAAACTTTTTGTTGAACATACGTAAATGCGAATGCGATTTTTAGGTTTTTGACAAAATTCACTCTTTTAGGTTCGACACTAGACAACATGCAAACATTGCATAATATGTAAACATTTTCACTTCTCGTGAAGCTAAAAATTGTTATTCTGGTATTTGGCATATTCGATAATACACGATTCAATATAGCATAAAAGGATGAAAGCGAACAATAAAACTTTTTGTTTAACATACGAAAATGCGGATACGATTTTTAGGTTTTTCACATAATTCACTTTTTTAGGTTCGACACTAGACAATATGCAAACATTGCGTAATATGTGAATATTTCTACTTCACATGAAGCTTAAAACTGTTATTCTGGTATTTGACATCTTCGATAATACACGATTCAATATAGCATAAAAGGATGAAACCGAACAATAAAACTTTTTGTTTAACATACGAAAATGCGGATACGATTTTTAGGTTTTTGACAAAATTCACTTTTTTAGGTTCGACACTAGACAATATGCAAACATTGCATAATATGTGAATATTTCTACGTCACATGAAGCTTAAAACTGTTATTCTCATATTTGACATCTTCGATAATACACGATTCAATATAGCATGAAAAGATGAAACCTAACAATATAACTTCGTACTTGACCTACGAAAGTGTAAATACGATTTTTCAGTTTATTAAGCATAACCTAGATAATACACGATCCAATATAGAAAAAAACGATGACAGCAAACAATAAAACTTTTTGTTGAACATACGTAAATGCGAATGCGATTTTTAGGTTTTTGACAAAATTCACTCTTTTAGGTTCGACACTAGACAACATGCAAACATTGCATAATATGTAAACATTTTCACTTCTCGTGAAGCTAAAAATTGTTATTCTGGTATTTGGCATATTCGATAATACACGATTCAATATAGCATAAAAGGATGAAAGCGAACAATAAAACTTTTTGTTTAACATACGATAATGCGGATACGATTTTTAGGTTTTTCACATAATTCACTTTTTTAGGTTCGACACTAGACAATATGCAAACATTTCGTAATATGTGAATATTTCTACTTCACATGAAGCTTAAAACTGTTATTCTGGTATTTGACATCTTCGATAATACACGATTCAATATAGCATAAAAGGATGAAACCGAACAATAAAACTTTTTGTTTAACATACGAAAATGCGGATACGATTTTTAGGTTTTTGACAAAATTCACTTTTTTAGGTTCGACACTAGACAATATGCAAACATTGCATAATATGTGAATATTTCTACTTCACATGAAGCTTAAAACTGTTATTCTCATATTTGGCAACTTCGATAATACACGATTCAATATAGCATGATAAGATGAAACCGAACAATATAACTTCGTACTTAACCTACGAAAGTGTAAATACGATTTTTCAGTTTATTAAGCATAACCTAGATAATACACGATTCAGTATAGAAAAAAACGATGACAGCAAACAATAAAACTTTTTGTTGAACATACGTAAATGCGAATGCGATTTTTAGGTTTTTGACAAAATTCACTCTTTTAGGTTCGACACTAGACAACATGCAAACATTGCATAATATGTAAACATTTTCACTTCTCGTGAAGCTAAAAATTGTTATTCTGGTATTTGGCATATTCGATAATACACGATTCAATATAGCATAAAAGGATGAAAGCGAACAATAAAACTTTTTGTTTAACATACGAAAATGCGGATACGATTTTTAGGTTTTTGACAAAATTCACTTTTTTAGGTTCGACAGTAGACAATATGCAAACCTTGCATAATATGTGAATATTTCTACTTCACATGAAGCTTAAAACTGTTATTCTGGTATTTGACATCTTCGATAATACACGATTCAATATAGCATAAAAGGATGAATCCGAACAATAAAACTTTTTGTTTAACATACGCAAATGCGGATACGATTTTTAGGTTTTTGACAAAATTCTCTTTTTTAGGTTCGACACTAGACAATAGCAAACATTGCATAATATGTGAATATTTTCACTTCTCGTGTAGCTAAAAACTGTTATTCTGGTATTTGAAATCTTCGATAATACACGATTCAATATAGCATGAAAGGATGAAACCGAACAATATAACTTCGTGCTTAACCTACGAAAGTGTAAATACGATTTTTCAGTTTATTAAGCATGCACGTTTCAAGGTTCGAAACTAAACATTACTAAAACGTTGCGTAGTATTTGAACATTTTTACTTCTCGTGACGCGAAAAACTGTTATTCTGGTATTTGACATCTTCGATAATACACGATTCAATACAGCATAAAAGGATGAAAGCGAACAATAAAACTTTTTGTTTAACGTGCGAAAATGAGGATACGATTTTTAGGTTTTTCACATAATTCACTTTTTTAGGTTCGACACTAGACAATATGCAAACATTGCATAATATGTGAACATTTTCACTTCTCGTGAAGCTAAAAACTGTTATTCTGGTATTTGACATCTTCGATAATACACGATTCAATATAGCATAAAAGGATGAAACCGAACAATAAAACTTTTTGTTTAACATACGAAAATGCGGATACGATTTTTAGGTTTTTGACAAAATTCACTTTTTGAGGTTCGACACTAGACAATATGCAAACATTGCATAATATGTGAATATTTTCACTTCTCGTGAAGCTAAAAACTGTCATTCTAGTATTTGAAATCTTCTAAAATACACGATTCAATATAGCATGAAAGGATGAAAGCGAACAATAAAACTTTTTGTTTAACATACGAAAATGCGGATACGATTTTCAGGTTTTTGAAAAAATTCACTTTTTCAGGTTCGACACTAGACAATATTCAAACATTGCATAATATGTGAATATTTTCACTTCTCGTGAAGTTAAAAACTGTTATTCTGGTATCTGACATCTTCGATAATACACGATTCAATATAGCATGAAAGGATGAAACCAAACAATATAACTTCGTGCTTAACCTACGAAAGTGCAAATATGATTTTTCTGTTTATTAAGCATGCACGTTTCAAGGTTCGAAACTAAACATTACTCAAACATTGCGTAGTATGTGAACATTTTTACTTCTCGTGATGCTAGAAACAGTTATTCGCATACTTGATATTTTTGATAATACACGATTCAATATAGCATAAAAGCATGAAAGCGAACAATAAAACTTTTTGTTTAACATGCGAAAATGAGGATACGATTTTTAGGTTTTTGACATAATTCACTTTTTTAGGTTCGACACTAGACAATATGCAAAAATTGCATAATATGTGAAAATTTTAACTTCTCGTGAAGATAAAAACTGTTATTCTGGTATTTGACATCTTCGATAATACACGATTCAATATAGCATAAAAGCATGAAACCGAACAATAAAACTTTTTGTTTAACATACGAACATGCGGATACGATTGTTAGGATTTTGACATAATTCACTTTTTTAGGTTCGACACTAGACAATATGCAAACATTGCATAATATGTGAACATTTTCACTTCGAGTGAAGCTAAAAACTGTTATTCTGGTATTTGACATCTTTGATAATACACGATTCAATATAGCATGAAAGGATGAAACCGAACAATATAACTTCGTGCTTAAACTAAGAAAGTGTAAATACGATTTTTCAGTTTATTATGCATGCACGTTTCAAGGTTCGAAACTAAACATTACTAAAACGTTGCGTAGTATTTGAACATTTTTACTTCTCGTGACGCTAAAAACTGTTATTCTGATATTTGACATCTTCGATAATACACGATTCAATATAGCATAAAAGCATGAAAGCGAACAATAAAACTTTTTGTTTAACATGCGAAAATGAGGATACGATTTTTAGGTTTTTGACATAATTCACTTTTTTAGGTTCGACACTAGACAATATGCAAACATTGCATAATATGTGAACATTTTCACTTCTCGTGAAGATAAAAACTGTTATTCTGGTATTTGAAAAATTCGATAATACACGATTCAATATAGCATGAAAGGATGAAACCGAACAATATAACTTCGTGCTTAACCTACGAAAGTGCAAATATGATTTTTCTGTTTATTAAGCATGCACGTTTCAAGGTTCGAAACCAAACATTACTCAAACATTGCGTAGTATGTGAACATTTTTACTTCTCGTGATGCTAGAAACAGTTATTCGCATACTTGATATTTTTGATAATACACGATTCAATATAGCATAAAAGCATGAAAGCGAACAATAAAACTTTTTGTTTAACATGCGAAAATGAGGATACGATTTTTAGGTTTTTGACATAATTCACTTTTTTAGGTTCGACACTAGACAATATGCAAACATTGCATAATATGTGAACATTTTCACTTCTCGTGAGGATAAAAACTGTTATTCTGGTATTTGACATCTTCGATAATACACGATTCAATATAGCATAAAAGCATGAAACCGAACAATAAAACTTTTTGTTTAACATACGAACATGCGGATACGATTGTTACGATTTTGACATAATTCACTTTTTTAGGTTCGACACTAGACAATATGCAAACATTGCATAATATGTGAACATTTTCACTTCGAGTGAAGCTAAAAACTGTTATTCTGGTATTTGACATCTTTGATAATACACGATTCAAAATAGCATGAAAGGATGAAACCGAACAATATAACTTCGTGCTTAATCTACGAAAGTGTAAATACGATTTTTCAGTTTATTAAGCATGCACGTTTCAAGGTTCGAAACTAAACATTACTAAAACGTTGCGTAGTACTTGAACATTTTTACTTCTCGTGACGCTAAAAACTGTTATTCTGATATTTGACATCTTCGATAATACGCGATTCAATACAGCATAAAAGGATGAAAGCGAGCAATAAAACATTTTGTTTAACATACGAAAATGCGGATACGATTTTTTGGGTTTTTGACAAAATTCGCTTTTTTAGGTTCGACACTAGACAATATGCAAACATTTCGTAATATGTGAATATTTCTACTTCACATGAAGCTTAAAACTGTTATTCTGGTATTTGACATCTTCGATAATACACGATTCAATATAGCATAAAAGGATGAAACCGAACAATAAAACTTTTTGTTTAACATACGAAAATGCGAATACGATTTTTAGGTTTTTGACAAAATTCTCTTTTTTAGGTTCGACACTAGACAATATGCAAACATTGCATAATATGTGAATATTTCTACTTCACATGAAGCTTAAAACTGTTATTATCATATTTGGCAACTTCGATAATACACGATTCAATATAGCATGATAAGATGAAACCGAACAATATAACTTCGTACTTAACCTACGAAAGTGTAAATACGATTTTTCAGTTTATTAAGCATAACCTAGATAATACACGATTCAGTATAGAAAAAAACGATGACAGCAAACAATAAAACTTTTTGTTGAACATACGTAAATGCGAATGCGATTTTTAGGTTTTTGACAAAATTCACTCTTTTAGGTTCGACACTAGACAACATGCAAACATTGCATAATATGTAAACATTTTCACTTCTCGTGAAGCTAAAAATTGTTATTCTGGTATTTGGCATATTCGATAATACACGATTCAATATAGCATAAAAGGATGAAAGCGAACAATAAAACTTTTTGTTTAACATACGAAAATGCGGATACGATTTTTAGGTTTTTGACAAAATTCACTTTTTTAGGTTCGACAGTAGACAATATGCAAACCTTGCATAATATGTGAATATTTCTACTTCACATGAAGCTTAAAACTGTTATTCTGGTATTTGACATCTTCGATAATACACGATTCAATATAGCATAAAAGGATGAATCCGAACAATAAAACTTTTTGTTTAACATACGAAAATGCGGATACGATTTTTAGGTTTTTGACAAAATTCTCTTTTTTAGGTTCGACACTAGACAATAGCAAACATTGCATAATATGTGAATATTTTCACTTCTCGTGTAGCTAAAAACTGTTATTCTGGTATTTGAAATCTTCGATAATACACGATTCAATATAGCATGAAAGGATGAAACCGAACAATATAACTTCGTGCTTAACCTACGAAAGTGTAAATACGATTTTTCAGTTTATTAAGCATGCACGTTTCAAGGTTCGAAACTAAACATTACTAAAACGTTGCGTAGTATTTGAACATTTTTACTTCTCGTGACGCTAAAAACTGTTATTCTGGTATTTGACATCTTCGATAATACACGATTCAATACAGCATAAAAGGATGAAAGCGAACAATAAAACTTTTTGTTTAACGTGCGAAAATGAGGATACGATTTTTAGGTTTTTCACATAATTCACTTTTTTAGGTTCGACACTAGACAATATGCAAACATTGCATAATATGTGAACATTTTCACTTCTCGTGAAGCTAAAAACTGTTATTCTGGTATTTGACATCTTCGATAATACACGATTCAATATAGCATAAAAGGATGAAACCGAACAATAAAACTTTTTGTTTAACATACGAAAATGCGGATACGATTTTTAGGTTTTTGACAAAATTCACTTTTTTAGGTTCGACACTAGACAATATGCAAACATTGCATAATATGTGAATATTTTCACTTCTCGTGAAGCTAAAAACTGTCATTCTAGTATTTGAAATCTTCTAAAATACACGATTCAATATAGCATGAAAGGATGAAAGCGAACAATAAAACTTTTTGTTTAACATACGAAAATGCGGATACGATTTTTAGGTTTTTGAAAAAATTCACTTTTTTAGGTTCGACACTAGACAATATTCAAACATTGCATAATATGTGAATATTTTCACTTCTCGTGAAGCTAAAAACTGTTATTCTGGTATTTGAAATCTTCGATAATACACGATTCAATATAGCATGAAAGGATGAAACCGAACAATATAACTTCGTGCTTAACCTACGAAAGTGCAAATATGATTTTTCTGTTTATTAAGCATGCACGTTTCAAGGTTCGAAACTAAACATTATGCAAACATTGCGTAGTATGTGAACATTTTTACTTCTCGTGATGCTAGAAACTGTCATTCTAGTATTTGAAATTTTTGATAATACACGATTCAATATAGCATAAAAGCATGAAAGCGAACAATAAAACTTTTTGTTTAACATACGAAAATGCGGATACGATTTTTAGGTTTTTGACATAATTCACTTTTTTAGGTTCGACACTAGACAATATGCAAACATTGCATAATATGTGAACATTTTCACTTCTCGTGAAGCTAAAAACTGTTATTCTAGTATTTGACTTCTTCGATAATACACGATTCAATATAGCATAAAAGGTTGAAAGCGAACAATAAAACTTTTTGTTTAACATACGAAAATGTGGATACGGTTTTTAGGTTTTTGACATATTTCACTTTTTTAGGTTCGACGCTAGACAATATGCAAACATTGCATAATATGTGAATATATTCATTTCTCGTGAAGCTAAAAACTGTTATTCTGGTATTTGAAATCTTCGATAATACACGATTCAATATAGCATGAAAGGATGAAACCGAACAATATAACTTCGTGCTTAACCTACGAAAGTGCAAATATGATTTTTCTGTTTATTAAGCATGCACGTTTCAAGGTTCGAAACTACACATTACTAAGACATTGCGTAGTATGTGAACCTTTTTAATTCTCGTGCTGCTAGAAACAGTTATTCGCATACTTGATATTTTTGATAATACACGATTCAATATAGCATAAAAGCATGAAAGCGAACAATAAAACTTTTTGTTTAACATGCGAAAATGAGGATACGATTTTTAGGTTTTTGACATAATTCACTTTTTTAGGTTCGACACTAGACAATATGCAAACATTGCATAATATGTGAACATTTTCACTTCTCGTGAGGATAAAAACTGTTATTCTGGTATTTGACATCTTCGATAATACACGATTCAATATAGCATAAAAGCATGAAACCGAACAATAAAACTTTTTGTTTAACATACGAACATGCGGATACGATTGTTAGGATTTTGACATAATTCACTTTTTTAGGTTCGACACTAGACAATATGCAAACATTGCATAATATGTGAACATTTTCACTTCGAGTGAAGCTAAAAACTGTTATTCTGGTATTTGACATCTTTGATAATACACGATTCAATATAGCATGAAAGGATGAAACCGAACAATATAACTTCGTGCTTAACCTACGAAAGTGTAAATACGATTTTTCAGTTTATTAAGCATGCACGTTTCAAGGTTCGAAACTAAACATTACTAAAACGTTGCGTAGTATTTGAACATTTTTACTTCTCGTGACGCTAAAAACTGTTATTCTGATATTTGACATCTTCGATAATACGCGATTCAATACAGCATAAAAGGATGAAAGCGAACAATAAAACTTTTTTTTTAACTTACGAAAATGCGGATACGATTTTTAGGTTTTTGACAAAATTCACTTTTTTAGGTTCGACACTAGACAATATGCAAACATTGCATAATATGTGAATATTTCTACTTCACATGAAGCTTAAAACTGTTATTCTCATATTTGGCAACTTCGATAATACACGATTCAATATAGCATGATAAGATGAAACCGAACAATATAACTTCGTACTTAACCTACGAAAGTGTAAATACGATTTTTCAGTTTATTAAGCATAACCTAGATAATACACGATTCAGTATAGAAAAAAACGATGACAGCAAACAATAAAACTTTTTGTTGAACATACGTAAATGCGAATGCGATTTTTAGGTTTTTGACAAAATTCACTCTTTTAGGTTCGACACTAGACAACATGCAAACATTGCATAATATGTAAACATTTTCACTTCTCGTGAAGCTAAAAATTGTTATTCTGGTATTTGGCATATTCGATAATACACGATTCAATATAGCATAAAAGGATGAAAGCGAACAATAAAACTTTTTTTTTAACTTACGAAAATGCGGATTCGATTTTTAGGTTTTTTACATAATTCACTTTTTTTGGTTCGACACTAGACAATATGCAAACATTGCGTAATATGTGAATATTTCTACTTCACATGAAGCTTAAAACTGTTATTCTGGTATTTGACTTCTTCGATAATACACGATTCAATATAGCATAAAAGGATGAAACCGAACAATAAAACTTTTTGTTTAACATACGAAAATGCGATTACGATTTTTAGGTTTTTGACAAAATTCTCTTTTTTAGGTTCGACACTTGACAATATGCAAACATTGCATAATATGTGAATATTTCTACGTCACATGAAGCTTAAAACTGTTATTCTCATATTTGGCAACTTCGATAATACACGATTCAATATAGCATGAAAAGATGAAACCTAACAATATAACTTCGTACTTGACCTACGAAAGTGTAAATACGATTTTTCAGTTTATTAAGCATAACCTAGATAATACACGATCCAATATAGAAAAAAACGATTACAGCAAACAATAAATTTTTGTTGAACATACGTAAATGCGAATGCGATTTTTAGGTTTTTGACAAAATTCACTCTTTTAGGTTCGACACTAGACAACATGCAAACATTGCATAATATGTAAACATTTTCACTTCTCGTGAAGCTAAAAATTGTTATTCTGGTATTTGGCATATTCGATAATACACGATTCAATATAGCATAAAAGGATGAAAGCGAACAATAAAACTTTTTGTTTAACATACGAAAATGCGGATACGATTTTTAGGTTTTTCACATAATTCACTTTTTTAGGTTCGACACTAGACAATATGCAAACATTTCGTAATATGTGAATATTTCTACTTCACATGAAGCTTAAAACTGTTATTCTGGTATTTGACATCTTCGATAATACACGATTCAATATAGCATAAAAGGATGAAACCGAACAATAAAACTTTTTGTTTAACATACGAAAATGCGAATACGATTTTTAGGTTTTTGACAAAATTCTCTTTTTTAGGTTCGACACTTGACAATATACAATTATTGCATAATATGTGAATATTTCTACTTCACATGAAGCTTAAAACTGTTATTCTCATATTTGGCAACTTCGATAATACACGATTCAATATAGCATGATAAGATGAAACCGAACAATATAACTTCGTACTTAACCTACGAAAGTGTAAATACGATTTTTCAGTTTATTAAGCATAACCTAGATAATACACGATTCAGTATAGAAAAAAACGATGACAGCAAACAATAAAACTTTTTGTTGAACATACGTAAATGCGAATGCGATTTTTAGGTTTTTGACAAAATTCACTCTTTTAGGTTCGACACTAGACAACATGCAAACATTGCATAATATGTAAACATTTTCACTTCTCGTGAAGCTAAAAATTGTTATTCTGGTATTTGGCATATTCGATAATACACGATTCAATATAGCATAAAAGGATGAAAGCGAACAATAAAACTTTTTGTTTAACATACGAAAATGCGGATACGATTTTTAGGTTTTTGACAAAATTCACTTTTTTAGGTTCGACAGTAGACAATATGCAAACCTTGCATAATATGTGAATATTTCTACTTCACATGAAGCTTAAAACTGTTATTCTGGTATTTGACATATTCGATAATACACGATTCAATATAGCATAAAAGGATGAATCCGAACAATAAAACTTTTTGTTTAACATACGCAAATGCGGATACGATTTTTAGGTTTTTGACAAAATTCTCTTTTTTAGGTTCGACACTAGACAATAGCAAACATTGCATAATATGTGAATATTTTCACTTCTCGTGTAGCTAAAAACTGTTATTCTGGTATTTGAAATCTTCGATAATACACGATTCAATATAGCATGAAAGGATGAAACCGAACAATATAACTTCGTGCTTAACCTACGAAAGTGTAAATACGATTTTTCAGTTTATTAAGCATGCACGTTTCAAGGTTCGAAACTAAACATTACTAAAACGTTGCGTAGTATTTGAACATTTTTACTTCTCGTGACGCGAAAAACTGTTATTCTGGTATTTGACATCTTCGATAATACACGATTCAATACAGCATAAAAGGATGAAAGCGAACAATAAAACTTTTTGTTTAACGTGCGAAAATGAGGATACGATTTTTAGGTTTTTCACATAATTCACTTTTTTAGGTTCGACACTAGACAATATGCAAACATTGCATAATATGTGAACATTTTCACTTCTCGTGAAGCTAAAAACTGTTATTCTGGTATTTTACTTATTCGAAAATACACGATTCAATATATAATAAAAGGATGAAACCGAACAATAAAACTTTTTGTTTAACATACGAAAATGCGAATACGATTTTTAGGTTTTTGACAAAATTCTCTTTTTTAGGTTCGACACTTGACAATATGCAAACATTGCATAATATGTGAATATTTCCACTTGTCGTGAAGCTAAAAACTGTCATTCTAGTATTTGAAATCTTCTAAAATACACGATTCAATATAGCATGAAAGGATGAAAGCGAACAATAAAACTTTTTGTTTAACATACGAAAATGCGAATGCAATTTTTAGGTTTTTGAAAAAATTCACATTTTAGGTTCGACACTAGACAATATGCAAACATTGCATAATATGTTAATATTTTCACTTCTCGTGAACCTAAAAACTGTTATTCTGGTATTTGGCATCTTCGATAATACACGATTCAATATAGCATGAAAGGATGAAACCAAACAATATAACTTCGTGCTTAACCTACGAAAGTGCAAATATGATTTTTCTGTTTATTAAGCATGCACGTTTCAAGGTTCGAAACTAAACATTACTCAAACATTGCGTAGTATGTGAACATTTTTACTTCTCGTGATGCTAGAAACAGTTATTCGCATACTTGATATTTTTGATAATACACGATTCAATATAGCATAAAAGCATGAAAGCGAACAATAAAACTTTTTGTTTAACATGCGAAAATGAGGATACGATTTTTAGGTTTTTGACATAATTCACTTTTTTAGGTTCGACACTAGACAATATGCAAACATTGCATAATATGTGAACATTTTCACTTCTCGTGAAGATAAAAACTGTTATTCTGGTATTTGACATCTTCGATAATACACGATTCAATATAGCATAAAAGCATGAAACCGAACAATAAAACTTTTTGTTTAACATACGAACATGCGGATACGATTGTTAGGATTTTGACATAATTCACTTTTTTAGGTTCGACACTAGACAATATGCAAACATTGCATAATATGTGAACATTTTCACTTCGAGTGAAGCTAAAAACTGTTATTCTGGTATTTGACATCTTTGATAATACACGATTCAATATAGCATGAAAGGATGAAACCGAACAATATAACTTCGTGCTTAACCTAAGAAAGTGTAAATACGATTTTTCAGTTTATTATGCATGCACGTTTCAAGGTTCGAAACTAAACATTACTAAAACGTTGCGTAGTATTTGAACATTTTTACTTCTCGTGACGCTAAAAACTGTTATTCTGATATTTGACATCTTCGATAATACACGATTCAATATAGCATAAAAGCATGAAAGCGAACAATAAAACTTTTTGTTTAACATGCGAAAATGAGGATACGATTTTTAGGTTTTTGACATAATTCACTTTTTTAGGTTCGACACTAGACAATATGCAAACATTGCATAATATGTGAACATTTTCACTTCTCGTGAAGATAAAAACTGTCATTCTGGTATTTGATATTTTTGATAATACACGATTCAATATAGCATGAAATGATAAAACCGAATAATATAACTTCGTGCTTAACTTACGAAAATGTAAATACGATTTTTCTGTTCATTAAGCATGCACGTTTCAAGGTTCGAAACTAAACATTACTGAAATATTGCGTAGTATGTGAACATTTTTCCTTCTTGTGAAGCTAGAAACAGTTATTCGCATACTTGATATTTTTGATAATACACGATTCAATATAGCATAAAAGCATGAAAGCGAACAATAAAACTTTTTGTTTAACATGCGAAAATGAGGATACGATTTTTAGGTTTTTGACATAATTCACTTTTTTAGGTTCGACACTAGACAATATGCAAACATTGCATAATATGTGAACATTTTCACTTCTCGTGAAGATAAAAACTGTTATTCTGGTATTTGACATCTTCGATAATACACGATTCAATATAGCATAAAAGCATGAAACCGAACAATAAAACTTTTTGTTTAACATACGAACATGCGGATACGATTGTTACGATTTTGACATAATTCACTTTTTTAGGTTCGACACTAGACAATATGCAAACATTGCATAATATGTGAACATTTTCACTTCGAGTGAAGCTAAAAACTGTTATTCTGGTATTTGACATCTTTGATAATACACGATTCAATATAGCATGAAAGGATGAAACCGAACAATATAACTTCGTGCTTAATCTACGAAAGTGTAAATACGATTTTTCAGTTTATTAAGCATGCACGTTTCAAGGTTCGAAACTAAACATTACTAAAACGTTGCGTAGTACTTGAACATTTTTACTTCTCGTGACGCTAAAAACTGTTATTCTGATATTTGACATCTTCGATAATACGCGATTCAATACAGCATAAAAGGATGAAAGCGAACAATAAAACTTTTTGTTTAACATACGAAAATGCGGATACGATTTTTAGGTTTTTGACAAAATTCACTTTTTTAGGTTCGACACTAGACAATATGCAAACATTTCGTAATATGTGAATATTTCTACTTCACATGAAGCTTAAAACTGTTATTCTGGTATTTGACATCTTCGATAATACACGATTCAATATAGCATAAAAGGATGAAACCGAACAATAAAACTTTTTGTTTAACATACGAAAATGCGATTACGAATTTTAGGTTTTTGACAAAATTCTCTTTTTTAGGTTCGACACTAGACAATATGCAAACATTGCATAATATGTGAATATTTCTACTTCACATGAAGCTTAAAACTGTTATTATCATATTTGGCAACTTCGATAATACACGATTCAATATAGCATGATAAGATGAAACCGAACAATATAACTTCGTACTTAACCTACGAAAGTGTAAATACGATTTTTCAGTTTATTAAGCATAACCTAGATAATACACGATTCAGTATAGAAAAAAACGATGACAGCAAACAATAAAACTTTTTGTTGAACATACGTAAATGCGAATGCGATTTTTAGGTTTTTGACAAAATTCACTCTTTTAGGTTCGACACTAGACAACATGCAAACATTGCATAATATGTAAACATTTTCACTTCTCGTGAAGCTAAAAATTGTTATTCTGGTATTTGGCATATTCGATAATACACGATTCAATATAGCATAAAAGGATGAAAGCGAACAATAAAACTTTTTTTTTAACTTACGAAAATGCGGATACGATTTTTAGGTTTTTGACAAAATTCACTTTTTTAGGTTCCACACTAGACAATATGCAAACCTTGCATAATATGTGAATATTTCTACTTCACATGAAGCTTAAAACTGTTATTCTGGTATTTGACATCTTCGATAATACACGATTCAATATAGCATAAAAGGATGAATCCGAACAATAAAACTTTTTGTTTAACATACGCAAATGCGGATACGATTTTTAGGTTTTTGACAAAATTCTCTTTTTTTAGGTTCGACACTAGACAACAGCAAACATTGCATAATATGTGAATATTTTCACTTCTCGTGTGGCTAAAAACTGTTATTCTGGTATTTGAAATCTTCGATAATACACGATTCAATATAGCATGAAAGGATGAAACCGAACAATATAACTTCGTGCTTAACCTACGAAAGTGTAAATACGATTTTTCAGTTTATTAAGCATGCACGTTTCAAGGTTCGAAACTAAACATTACTAAAACGTTGCGTAGTATTTGAACATTTTTACTTCTCGTGACGCTAAAAACTGTTATTCTGGTATTTGGCATCTTCGATAATACACGATTCAATACAGCATAAAAGGATGAAAGCGAACAATAAAACTTTTTGTTTAACGTGCGAAAATGAGGATACGATTTTTAGGTTTTTCACATAATTCACTTTTTTAGGTTCGACACTAGACAATATGCAAACATTGCATAATATGTGAACATTTTCACTTCTCGTGAAGCTAAATTGAAATCTTCGATAATACACGATTCAATATAGCATGAAAGTATTTGACATCTTCGATAATACACGATTCAATATAGCATAAAACGATGAAACCGAACAATAAAACTTTTTGTTTAACATACGAAAATGCGGATACGATTTTTAGGTTTTTGACAAAATTCTCTTTTTTAGGTTCGACACTAGACAATATGCAAACATTGCATAATATGTGAATATTTCTACGTCACATGAAGCTTAAAACTGTTATTCTCATATTTGGCAACTTCGATAATACACGATTCAATATAGCATGAAAAGATGAAACCTAACAATATAACTTCGTACTTGACCTACGAAAGTGTAAATACGATTTTTCAGTTTATTAAGCATAACCTAGATAATACACGATCCAATATAGAAAAAAACGATTACAGCAAACAATAAAACTTTTTGTTGAACATACGTAAATGCGAATGCGATTTTTAGGTTTTTGACAAAATTCACTCTTTTAGGTTCGACACTAGACAACATGCAAACATTGCATAATATGTAAACATTTTCACTTCTCGTGAAGCTAAAAATTGTTATTCTGGTATTTGGCATATTCGATAATACACGATTCAATATAGCATAAAAGGATGAAAGCGAACAATAAAACTTTTTGTTTAACATACGAAAATGCGGATACGATTTTTAGGTTTTTCACATAATTCACTTTTTTAGGTTCGACACTAGACAATATGCAAACATTTCGTAATATGTGAATATTTCTACTTCACATGAAGCTTAAAACTGTTATTCTGGTATTTGACATCTTCGATAATACACGATTCAATATAGCATAAAAGGATGAAACCGAACAATAAAACTTTTTGTTTAACATACGAAAATGCGGATACGATTTTTAGGTTTTTGACAAAATTCACTTTTTTAGGTTCGACACTAGACAATATGCAAACATTGCATAATATGTGAATATTTCTACTTCACATGAAGCTTAAAACTGTTATTCTCATATTTGGCAACTTCGATAATACACGATTCAATATAGCATGATAAGATGAAACCGAACAATATAACTTCGTACTTAACCTACGAAAGTGTAAATACGATTTTTCAGTTTATTAAGCATAACCTAGATAATACACGATTCAGTATAGAAAAAAACGATGACAGCAAACAATAAAACTTTTTGTTGAACATACGTAAATGCGAATGCGATTTTTAGGTTTTTGACAAAATTCACTCTTTTAGGTTCGACACTAGACAACATGCAAACATTGCATAATATGTAAACATTTTCACTTCTCGTGAAGCTAAAAATTGTTATTCTGGTATTTGGCATATTCGATAATACACGATTCAATATAGCATAAAAGGATGAAAGCGAAGAATAAAACTTTTTGTTTAACATACGAAAATGCGGATACGATTTTTAGGTTTTTGACAAAATTCACTTTTTTAGGTTCGACAGTAGACAATATGCAAACCTTGCATAATATGTGAATATTTCTACTTCACATGAAGCTTAAAACTGTTATTCTGGTATTTGACATCTTCGATAATACACGATTCAATATAGCATAAAAGGATGAATCCGAACAATAAAACTTTTTGTTTAACATACGCAAATGCGGATACGATTTTTAGGTTTTTGACAAAATCCGAACAATAAAACTTTTTAGGTTCGACACTACGCAAATAGCAAACATTTTAGTGAATATTTTGACAAAATTCTCTTTTATTCTGGTATTTGAAACTTCGATAATACACGATTCAATATAGCATGAATATGTGAATATTTTCCGAACAATATAACTTCGTGTAGCTAAAAACTGTTATTCTGGTATTTGAAATCTTCGATAATACACGATTCAATATAGCATGAAAGGATGAAACCGAACAATATAACTTCGTGCTTAACCTACGAAAGTGTAAATACGATTTTTCAGTTTATTAAGCATGCACGTTTCAAGGTTCGAAACTAAACATTACTAAAACGTTGCGTAGTATTTGAACATTTTTACTTCTCGTGACGCTAAAAACTGTTATTCGCATACTTGATATTTTTGATAATACACGATTCAATATAGCATAAAAGCATGAAAGCGAACAATAAAACTTTTTGTTTAACATGCGAAAATGAGGATACGATTTTTAGGTTTTTGACATAATTCACTTTTTTTAGGTTCGACACTAGACAATATGCAAACATTGCATAATATGTGAACATTTTCACTTCTCGTGAAGATAAAAACTGTCATTCTAGTATTTGAAATCTTCGATAATACACGATTCAATATAGCATGAAAGGATGAAACCGAACAATATAACTTCGTGCTTAACCTACGAAAGTGTAAATACGATTTTTCAGTTTATTAAGCATGCACGTTTCAAGGTTCGAAACTAAACATTACTCAAACATTGCGTAGTATGTGAACATTTTTACTTCTCGTGATGCTAGAAACAGTTATTCGCATACTTGATATTTTTGATAATACACGATTCAATATAGCATAAAAGCATGAAAGCGAACAATAAAACTTTTTGTTTAACATGCGAAAATGAGGATACGATTTTTAGGTTTTTGACATAATTCACTTTTTTAGGTTTGACACTAGACAATATGCAAACATTGCATAATATGTGAACATTTTCACTTCTCGTGAAGATAAAAACTGTTATTCTGGTATTTGACATCTTCGATAATACACGATTCAATATAGCATAAAAGCATGAAACCGAATAATAAAACTTTTTGTTTAACATACGAACATGCGGATACGATTTTTAGGATTTTGACATAATTCACTTTTTTAGATTCGACACTAGACAATATGCAAACATTGCATAATATGTGAACATTTTCACTTCGAGTGAAGCTAAAAACTGTTATTCTGGTATTTGACATCTTTGATAATACACGATTCAATATAGCATGAAAGGATGAAACCGAACAATATAACTTCGTGCTTAACCTACGAAAGTGTAAATACGATTTTTCAGTTTATTAAGCATGCAGGTTTCAAGGTTCGAAACTAAACATTACTCAAACATTGCGTAGTATGTGAACATTTTTAGCTCTCGTGATGCTAAAAACTGTTATTCTCATATTTGGCAACTTCGATAATACAAGATTCAATATAGCATGATAAGATGAAACCGAACAATATAACTTCGTACTTAACATTCGAAAGTGTAAATACGATTTTTCAGTTTATTAAGCATAACTTAGATAATACACGATTCTGAATAGAACAAAACGACGACAGCAAACAATAAAACTTTTTGTTGAACATACGAAAATGCGAATGCGATTTTTAGGTTTTTGACAAAATTCACTCTTTTAGGTTCGACACTAGACAACATGCAAACATTGCATAATATGTAAACATTTTCACTTCTCGTGAAGCTAAAAACTGTTATTCTGGTATTTGACATCTTCGATAATACACGATTCAATATAGCATAAAAGCATGAAACCGAACAATAAAACTTTTTGTTGAACATACGAAAATGCGAATGCGATTTTTAGGTTTTTGACAAAATTCACTCTTTTAGGTTCGACACTAGACAACATGCAAACATTGCATAATATGTAAACATTTTCACTTCTCGTGAAGCTAAAAACTGTTATTCTGGTATTTGACATCTTCGATAATACACGATTCAATATAGCATAAAAGGATGGAAGCGAACAATAAAACTTTTTGTTTAACATAAGAATATGCGGATACGATTTTTAAGTTTTTGACAAAATTCACTTTTTTAGGTTCGACACTAGACAATATGCAAACATTGCATAATATGTGAATATTTTCACTTCTCGTGAAGCTAAAAACTGTTAGTCAGGTATTTGAAATATTCTATAATACACGATTCAATATAGCATGAAATGATAAAACCGAATAATATAACTTCGTGCTTAACTTACGAAAATGTAAATACGATTTTTCTGTTCATTAAGCATGCACGTTTCAAGGTTCGAAACTAAACATTACTGAAATATTGCGTAGTATGTGAACATTTTTAATTCTCGTGATGCTAAAAACAGTTACTCGCATACTTGATATTTTTGATAATACACGATTCAATATAGCATAAAAAAATGAAAGCGAACAATAAAACTTTTTGTTTAACATGCGAAAATGAGGATACCATTTTTAGGTTTTTGACATAATTCACTTTTTTACGTTCGACACTAGACAATATGCAAACATTGCATAATATGTGAATATTTCTACTTCACATGAAGCTTAAAACTATTATTCTGGTAGTTGACATCTTCGATAATACACGATTCAATATAGCATAAAAGGATGAAAGCGAACAATAAAACTTTTTGTTTAACATACGAAAATGCGGATACCATTTTTAGGTTTTTGACAAAATTCAATATCTTAGGTTCGACACTAGACAATATGCAAACATTGCATAATATGTGAACATTTCTACTTCACATGAAGCTGAAAACTGTTATTCTGTTATTTGACATCTCCGATAATACACGATTCAATATAGCATGAAGAGATGAAGCCGAACAATATAACTTCCTACTTAACCTACGAAAGTGTAAATACGATTTTTCAGTTTATTAAGCATGCACGTTTCAAGGTTCGAAACTAAACATTACTAAAAATTTGCGTAGTATGTGAACCTTTTTACTTCTCGTGACGCAAAAAACTGTTAGTCTGATATTTGACATCTTCGATAATACACGATTCAATACAGCATAAAAGGATGAAAGCGAACAATAAAACTTTTTGTTTAACGTGCGAAAATGAGGATACGATTTTTAGGTTTTTCACATAATTCACTTTTTTAGGTTCGACACTAGACAATATGCAAACATTGCATAATATGTGAACATTTTCACTTCTCGTGAAGCTAAAAACTGTTATTCTGGTATTTGACATCTTCGATAATACACGATTCAATATAGCATAAAAGGATGAAACCGAACAATAAAACTTTTTGTTTAACGTGCGAAAATGAGGATACGATTTTTAGGTTTTTCACATAATTCACTTTTTTAGGTTCGACACTAGACAATATGCAAACATTGCATAATATGTGAATATTTCTACTTCACATGAAGCTTAAAACTGTTATTCCGGTATTTGACATCTTCGATAATACACGATTCAATATAGCATAAAAGGATGAAACCGAACAATAAAACTTTTTGTTTAACATACGAAAATGCGGATACGATTTTTAGGTTTTTGACAAAATTCACTTTTTTAGGTTCGACACTAGACAATATGCAAACATTGCATAATATGTGAATATTTCTACTTCACATGAAGCTTAAAACTGTTATTCTCATATTTGGCATCTTCGATAATACACAATTCAACATAGCATGAAAAGATGAAACCGAACAATAAAACTTCTTGCTTAACATACGAAAGTGTGAATACGATTTTTCAGTTTATTAAGCATAACCTAGATAATACACGATTCAGTATAGAAAAAAACGATGACAGCAAACAATAAACCTTTTTGTAGAACATGCGAAAATGCGAATGCGATTTTTAGGTTTTTGACAAAATTTACTCTTTTAGGTTCGACACTAGACAACATGAAAACATTGCATAATATGTAAACATTTTCACTTCTCGTGAAGCTAAAAACTGTTATTCTGGTATTTGACATCTTCGATAATACACGATTCAATATAGCATAAAAGGATGAAACCGAACAATAAAACTTTTTGTTTAACGTGCGAAAATGAGGATACGATTTTTAGGTTTTTCACATAATTCACTTTTTTAGGTTCGACACTAGACAATATGCAAACATTGCATAATATGTGAACATTTTCACTTCTCGTGAAGCTAAAAACTGTTACTCTGGTATTTGACATCTTCGATAATACACCATTCAACATAGCATTAAAAGATGAAACCGAACAATAAAACTTTTTGTTTAACATACGAAAATGCGAATACGATTTTTAGGTTTTTGACAAAATTCTCTTTTCTGGTTCGACACTAGAAAATATGCAAACATTGCATAATATGTGAATATTTCCACTTCTCGTGAAGGTAAAAACTGTTATTCTGGTATTTGACATCTCCGATAATACACAATTCAATATAGCATGAAAAGGAGAAACCGAACAATATTACTTCGTGCTTAACCTACGAAAGTTTAAATACGATTTTTCAGTTTATTAAGCATGCACGTTTCAAGTTTCGAAACTAAACATTACTAAAACGATCCGTAGTATTTGAACATTTTTACTTCTCGTGACGCTAAAAACTGTTATTCTGGTATTTGACATCTTCGATAATACACGTTTCAATACAGCATAAAAGGATGAAAGCGAACAATAAAACTTTTTGTTTAACGTGCGAAAATGAGGATACGATTTTTAGGTTTTTCACATAATTCACTTTTTTGGGTTCGACACTAGACAATATGCAAACATTGCATAATATGTGAATATTTCTACTTCACATGAAGCTTTAAACTGTTATTCTGGTATTTGACATCTTCGATAATACACGATTCAGTATAGCATGAAAATATGAAACCGAACAATATAATTTCGTACTTAACCTACGAAAGTGTAAATACGATTTTTCAGTTTATTAAGGATGCACGTTTCAAGGTTTGAAACTAAACATTACTCAAACATTGCATAGTATGTGATCATTTTTACTTCTCGTGATGCTAAAAACAGTTATTCTCATATTTGGCAACTTCGATAATACACAATTCAATATAGCATGAAAAGGAGAAACCGAACAATATAACTTCGTACTTAACCTACGAAAGTGTAAATACGATTTTTCAGTTTATTAAGCATAACTTAGATAATACACGATTCAATATAGAAAAAAACGATTACAGCAAACAATAAATTTTTTGTTGAACATACGAAAATGCGAATGCAATTTTTAGGTTTTTGACAAAATTCACTCTTTTAGGTTCGACACTAGACAACATGCAAACATTGCATAATATGTAAACATTTTCACTTCTCGTGAAGCAAAAAATTGTTATTCTGGTATTTGACATATTCGATAATACACGATTCAATATAGCATAAAAGGATGAAAGCGAACAATAAAACTTTTTGTTTAACATACGAAAATGCGGATACGATTTTTAGGTTTTTGACAAAATTCACTTTTTTAGGTTCGACACTAGACAATATGCAAACATTGCATAATATGTGAATATTTCTACTTCACATGAAGCTTAAAACTGTTCTTCTGGTATTTGACATCTTCGATATTACACGATTCAATATAGCATAATAGGATGAAACCGAACAATAAAACTTTTTGTTTAACATACGAAAATGCGGATACGATTTTTAGGTTTTTGACAAAATTCACTTTTTTAGGTTCGACACTAGACAATATGCAAACATTGCATAATATGTGAATATTTCTACTTCACATGAAGCTTAAAACTGTTATTCTCATATTTGGCAACTTCGATAATACACGATTCAATATAGCATGAACAGATGAAACCGAACAATATAAGTTCGTACTTAACCTACGAAAGTGTAAATACGATTTTTCAGTATATGAAGCATAACTTAGATAATACACGATTCAATATAGAAAAAAACGATGACAGCAATCAATGAAACTTTTTGTAGAACATACGAAAATGCGAATGCGATTTTTAGGTTTTTGACAAAATTCACTCTTTTAGGTTCGACACTAGACAACATGCAAACATTGCATAATATGTAAACATTTTCACTTCTCGTGAAGCTAAAAATTGTTATTCTGGTATTTGACATATTCGTTAATACACGATTCAATATAGCATAAAAGGATGAAAGCGAACAATAAAACTTTTTGTTTAACATACGAAAATGCGGATACGATTTTTAGGTTTTTGACAAAATTCACTTCTTTAGGTTCGACACTAGACAATATGCAAACATTGCATAATATGTGAATATTTCTACTTCACATGAAGCTTAAAACTGTTATTCTGGTATTTGACTTCTTCGAAAATACACGATTCAATATAGCATAAAATGATGAAACCTAACAATAAAACTTTTTGTTTAACATACGAAAATGCGAATACGATTTTTAGGTTTTTGACAAAATTCTCTTTTTTAGGTTCGACACTTGACAATATGCATACATTGCATAATATGAGAATATTTCTACTTCACATGAAGCTTAAAACTGTTATTCTCATATTTGGCAACTTCGATAATACACGATTTAATATAGCATGATAAGATGAAACCGAACAATATAACATCGTGCTTAACCTACGAAAGTGTAAATACGATTTTTCAGTTTATTAAGCATGCACGTTTCACGGTTCGAAACTAAACATTACTCAAACGTTCCGTAGTATTTGAACATTTTTACTTCTCTTGACGCTAAAAACTGTTATTCTGGTATTTGACATCTTCGATAATACACGTTTCAATACAGCATAAAAGGATGAAAGCGAACAATAAAACTTTTTGTTTAACGTGCGAAAATGAGGATACGATTTTTAGGTTTTTCACATAATTCACTTTTTTAGGTTCGACACTAGATAATATGCAAAAATTGCATAATATGTGAACATTTTCACTTCTCGTGAAGCTAAAAACTGTTATTCTGGTATTTGACATCTTCGATAATACACGATTCAATATAGCATAAAAGGATGAAACGGAACAATAAAACTTTTTGTTTAACGTGCGAAAATGAGGATACGATTTTTAGGTTTTTCACATAATTCACTTTTTTAGGTTCGACACTAGATAATATGCAAAAATTGCATAATATGTGAACATTTTCACTTCTCGTGAAGCTAAAAACTGTTATTCTGGTATTTGACATCTTCGATAATACACGATTCAATATAGCATAAAAGGATGAAACCGAACAATAAAACTTTTTGTTTAACGTGCGAAAATGAGGATACGATTTTTAGGTTTTTCACATAATTCACTTTTTTAGGTTCGACACTAGACAATATGCAAACATTGCATAATATGTGAATATTTCTACTTCACATGAAGCTTAAAACTGTTATTCTGGTATTTGACATCTTCGATAATACACGATTCAATATAGCATAAAAGGATGAAACAGAACAATAAAACTTTTTGTTTAACATACGAAAATGCGGATACGATTTGTAGGTTTTTGACAAAATTCTCTTTTTTAGGTTCGACACTAGACAATATGCAAACATTGCATAATATGTGAATATTTTCACTTCTCGTGAAGCTAAAAACTGTTATTCTGGTATTTGAAATCTTCGATAATACACGATTCAATATAGCATGAAAGGATGAAACCGAACAATATAACTTCGTGCTTAACCTACGAAAGTGTAAATACGATTTTTCAGTTTATTAAGCATGCACGTTTCAAGGTTCGAAACTAAACATTACTAAAACGTTGCGTAGTATTTGAACATTTTTACTTCTCGTGGCGCTAAAAACTGTTATTCTGGTATTTGACATCTTCGATAATACACGATTCAATATAGCATAAAAGGATGAAACCGAACAATAAAACTTTTTGTTTAACGTGCGAAAATGAGGATACGATTTTTAGGTTTTTCACATAATTCACTCTTTTAGGTTCGACACTAGACAACATGCAAACATTGCATAATATGTGAACATTTTCACTTCTCGTGAAGCTAAAAACTGTTATTCTGGTATTTGACATCTTCGATAATACACGATTCAATATAGCATAAACGGATGAAACCGAACAATAAAACTTTTTGTTTAACATGCGAAAATGCGGATACGATTTTTAGGTTTTTGACATAACTCACTTTTTTAGGTTCGACACTAGACATTACTCAAACATTGCTTATTATGTGAATAATTTCACTTCTCGTGAATCCAAAAACTGTTATTCTGTTATTTGACATCTTCGATAATACACGATTCAATATAGCATAAAAGGATGGAAGCGAACAATAAAACTTTTTGTTTAACATACGAAAATGCGGATACGATTTTTAGGTTTTTGACCAAATTCACTTTGTTAGGTTCGACACTAGACAATATGCTATCATAGCAAAATATGTGTATATTTTCACATCTCGTGAAGCTAAAAAATGTTATTCTGGTATATGACATCTTCGATAATACACGATTCAATATAGCATGAAAAGATGAAACCGAACAATATAACTTTGTACTTATCCTACGAAAGTGTGATTACGATTTTAAAGTTTATTAAGCATGCACCTTTCAAGGTTCGAAACTAAACATTACTCAAACATTGCGTAGTATGTGAACATTTTTACTTCTCGTGATGCTAGAAACAGTTATTCACATACTTTATATTTTTGATAATACACGATTCAATATAGCATAAAAGCATGAAAGCGAACAATAAAACTTTTTGTTTAACATGCGAAAAAGAGGATACGATTTTTAGGTTTTTGACATAATTCACTTTTTTAGGTTCGACACTGGACAATATGCAAACATTGCATAATATGTGAATAATTTCACTTCTCGTGAAGCTAAAAACTGTTATTCTCGTATTTGACATCTTCGATAATACACGATTCAATATAGCATAAAAGGATGGAAGCGAACAGTAAAACTTTTTGTTTAACATACGAAAATGCGGATACGATTTTTAGGTTTTTGACCAAATTCACTTTGTTAGGTTCGGCACTAGACAATATGCTATCATAGCAAAATATGTGTATATTTTCACATCTCGTGAAGCTAAAAAATGTTATTCTGGTATATGACATCTTCGATAATACACGATTCAATATAGCATGAATAGATGAAACCGAACAATATAACTTTGTACTTATCCTACGAAAGTGTGATTACGATTTTAAAGTTTATTAAGCTTGCACGTTTCAAAGGTTCGAAAGTAAACATTACTGAAACATTGCGTAGTATGTGGACATTTTTACTTTTCGTGATGCTAAAAACAATTATTCGCATATTTGATATTTTTGATAATACACGATTCAATATAGCATAGAAGGATGAAAGCGAACAATAAAACTTTTTGTTTAACATGCGAAAATGAGGATACGATTTTTAGGTTTTTGACATAATTCACTTTTTTAGGTTCGACACTAGTTCACATCTCGTGAAGCTAAAAACTGTTATTCTGGTATTTGACATCTTCGATAATACACTATTCAATATAGCATAAAAGGATGAAACCGAACAATAAAACTTTTTGTTTAACATACGAAAATGCGGATACGAGTTTTAGGATTTTGACATAATTCACTTTTTTAGGTTCGACACTAGACAATATGCAAACATTGCATAATATGTGAATATTTTCACTTCTCGTGAAGCTAAAAACTGTCATTCTAGTATTTGAAATCTTCGATAATACACGATTCAATATAGCATGAAAGGATGAAAGCGAACAATACAACTTTTTGTTTTACATACGAAAATGAGGATACGATTTTTAGGTTTTTGACAAAATTCACTTTTTTAGATTCGACACTAGACAATATGCAAACATTGCATAATATGTGAATATTTTCACTTCTCGTGAAGCTAAAAACTATTATTCTGGTATTTGAAATCTTCGATAATACACGATTCAATATAGCATGAAAGGATGAAAACGAACAATATAACTTCGTGCTTAACCTACGAAAGTGTAAATACGATTTTTCAGTTTATTAAGCATGCACGTTTCAAGGTTCGTAACTAAACATTACTCAAACATTGCGTAGTATGTGAACATTTTTACTTCTCGTGATGCTAGAAACACTTATTCGCATACTTGATATTTTTGATAATACACGATTCAATATAGCATAAAAGCATGAAAGGTAACAATAAAACTTTATGTTTAACATGCGAAAATCAGGATACGATTTTTAGGTTTTTGACATAATTCACTTTTTTAGGTTCGACACTAGACAATATGCAAACATTGCATAATATGTGAACATTTTCACTTCTCGTGAAGCTAAAAACTGTTATTCTGGTATTTGAAATCTTCGATAATACACGATTCAATATAGCATGAAAGGATGAAAACGAACAATATAACTTCGTGCTTAACCTACGAAAGTGTAAATACGATTTTTCAGTTTATTAAGCATGCACGTTTCAAGGTCCGAAACTAAACATTACTCAAACATTGCGTAGTATGTGGACATTTTTACTTCTCGTGATGCTAAAAACAGTTATTCGCATACTTGATATTTTTGATAATACACGATTCAATATAGCATAAAAGCATGAAAGCGAACAATAAAAATTTTTGTTTAACATGCGAAAATGAGGATACGATTTTTAGGTTTTTGACATAATTCACTTATTTAGGTTCGACTATAGACAATATTCAAACATTGCATAATATGTGAACATTTTCACTTCGAGTGAAGCTAAAAACTGTTATTCTGGTATTTGACATCTTTGATAATACACGATTCATTATAGCATGAAAGGATGAAACCGAACAATAAAACTATTTGTTTAACATGCGAAAATGAGGATACGATTTTTAGGTTTTTCACATAATTCACTTTTTTAGGTTCGACACTAGACAATATGCAAACTTTGCATAATATGTGAACATTTTCACTTCTCGTGAAGCTAAAAACTGTTATTCTGGTATTTGACAACTTCGATAATACACGATTCAATATAGCATAAAAGGATGGAAGCGAACAATAAAACTTTTTGTTTAACATACGAAAATGCGGATACGATTTTTAGGTTTTTGACCAAATTCACTTTGTTAGGTTCGACACTAGACAATATGCTAACATAACAAAATATGTGAATATTTTCACATCTCGTGAAGCTAAAAACTGTTATTCTGGTATATGACATCTTCGATAATACACGATTCAATATAGCATAAAAGGATGAAACCGAACAATAAAACTTTTTGTTTAACATACGAACATGCGGATACGATTTTTAGGATTTTGACATAATTCACTTTTTTAGGTTCGACACTAGACAATATGCAAACATTGCATAATATGTGAACATTTTCACTTCGAGTGAAGCTAAAAACTGTTATTCTGGTATATGACATCTTTGATAATACACGATTCATTATAGCATGAAAGGATGAAACCGTACAATAAAACTTTTTTGTTTAACATGCGAAAATGAGGATACGATTTTTAGGTTTTTCACATAATTCACTTTTTTAGGTTCGACACTAGACAATATGCAAACATTGCATAATATGTGAACATTTTCACTTCTCGTGAATCTAAAAACTGTTATTCTGGTATTTGACATCTTCGATAATACACGATTCAATATAGCATAAAAAGGATGAAACCGAACAATAAAACTTTTTGTTTAACATACGAAATTGCTGATACGATTTTTAGGATTTTGACATAATTCACTTTTTTAGTTTCGACACTAGACAATTTGCAAACATTGCATAATATGTGAACATTTTCACTTCTCGTGAAGCTAAAAACTGTTATTCTGGTAATTGACATCTTCGATAATACACGATTCAATATAGCATGAATGGATGAAACCGAACAATATAACTTCGTGCTTAACCTAAGAAAGTTTAAATACGATTTTTCACTTTATTAAGCATGCACGTTTCAAGGTTCGAAACTAAACATTACTCAAACATTGCGTAGTATGTGAACATTTTTACATCTCTTGATGATAAAAACAGTTATTCGCATATTTGATATTTTTGATAATACACGATTCAATATAGCATAAAAGGATGAAAGCGAACAACAAAACTTTTTGTTTAACATGCGAAAATGCGGATACGATTTTTAGGTTTTTGACATAACTCACATTTTTAGGTTCGACACTAGACAATATGCAAACATTGCATAATATGTGAATAATTTCACTTCTCGTGAAGCTGAAAACTGTTATTCTGGTTTTTGACATCTTCGATAATACACCATTCAATATAGCATGAAAAGATGAAACCGAACAATATAACTTTTTGTTTAACATACGAAAATGCGGATACGATTTTGAGGTTTTTGACATAATTCACTTTTTCAGGTTCGACACTAGATAATATGCAAACATTGCATAATATGTGAATATTTTCACTTCTCGTGAAGCTAAAAACTGTTATTCTGGTATTTGACATCTTCGATAATACACGATTCAATATAGCAAAAAACGAAGAAATCAAACAATAAAACTTTTTGTTTAACATGCGAAAATGCGGATACGATTTTTAGGTTTTTCACATAATTCACTTTTTTAGGTTCGACACTAGACAATATGCAAACATTGCATAATATGTGAACATTTTCACTTCTCGTGAAGCTAAAAACTGTTATTCTGGTATTTGACATCTTCGATAATACACGATTCAATATAGCAAAAAACGAAGAAATCAAACAATAAAACTTTTTGTTTAACATGCGAAAATGCGGATACGATTTTTAGGTTTTTCACATAATTCACTTTTTTAGGTTCGACACTAGACAATATGCAAACATTGCATAATATGTGAACATTTTCACTTCTCGTGAAGCTAAAAACTGTTATTCTGGTAATTGACATCTTCGATAATACACGATTTAATATAGCATGAAAGGATGAAACCGAACAATATAACTTCGTACTTATCCTACGAAAGTGTAATTACGATTTTTAAGTTTATTAAGCTTGCATGTTTCAAGGTTCGAAACTAAACATTACTCAAACATTGCGTAGTATGTGGACATTTTTACTTTTCGTGATGCTAAAAACAATTATTCGCATATTTGATATTTTTGATAATACACGATTCAATATAGCATAGAAGGATGAAAGCGAACAATAAAACTTTTTTTTAACATGCGAAAATGAGGATACGATTTTTAGGTTTTTGACATAATTCACTTTTTTAGGTTCGACACTAGTTCACATCTCGTGAAGCTAAAAACTGTTATTCTGGTATTTGACATCTTCGATAATACACTATTCAATATAGCATAAAAGGATGAAACCGAACAATAAAACTTTTTGTTTAACATACGAAAATGCGAATACGATTTTTAGTTTTCTGACATAATTCACTTTTTTAGGTTCGACACTAGACAATATGCAAACATTGCATAATATGTGAATATTTTCACTTCTCGTGAAGCTAAAAACTGTCATTCTGGTATTTGAAATCTTCGATAATACACGATTCAATATACCATGAATAGATGAAAGCAAACAATAAAACTTTTTGTTTTGCATACGAAATTGCGGATACGATTTTTAGGTTTTTGACAAAAGTCACTTTTTTAGGTTCGACACTAGACAATATGCAAACATTGCATAATATGTGAATATTTTCACTTCTCGTGAAGCTAAAAACATTTATTCTCATATTTGATATTTTTGATAATACACGATTCAATATAGCTTAAAAGGATGAAAGCGAACAATATAACTTCGTGCTTAACCTACGAAAGTGTAAATACGATTTTTCAGTTTATTAAGCATGCACGTTTCAAGGTCCGAAACTAAACATTACTCAAACATTGCGTAGTATGTGGACATTTTTACTTCTCGTGATGCTAAAAACAGTTATTCGCATACTTGATATTTTTGATAATACACGATTCAATATAGCATAAAAGCATGAAAGCGAACAATAAAAATTTTTGTTTAACATGCGAAAATGAGGATACGATTTTTAGGTTTTTGACATAATTCACTTATTTAGGTTCGACTCTAGACAATATTCAAACATTGCATAATATGTGAACATTTTCACTTCTCGTGAAGCTAAAAACTGTCATTCTAGTATTTGAAATCTTCGATAATACACGATTCAATATAGCATGAAAGGATGAAAGCGAACAATACAACTTCGTACTTATCCTACGAAAGTGTAATTACGATTTTTTAAGTTTATTAAGCTTGCATGTTTCAAGGTTCGAAACTAAACATTACTCAAACATTGCGTAGTATGTGGACATTTTTACTTTTCGTGATGCTAAAAACAATTATTCGCATATTTGATATTTTTGATAAAACACGATTCAATATATAATAAAAGGAAGAAAGCTTACAATAAAACTTTTTTTTTAGCATTCTAAAATTACGATACGATATATAGGTTTTTGAAATAATTCACTTTTTTAGGTTCGACACTAGTTCACATCTCGTGAAGCTAAAAACTGTTATTCTGGTATTTGACATCTTCGATAATACACTATTCAATATAGCATAAAAGGATGAAACCGAACAATAAAACTTTTTGTTTAACATACGAAAATGCGAATACGATTTTTAGTTTTCTGACATAATTCACTTTTTTAGGTTCGACACTAGACAATATGCAAACATTGCATAATATGTGAATATTTTCACTTCTCGTGAAGCTAAAAACTGTCATTCTGGTATTTGAAATCTTCGATAATACACGATTCAATATAGCATGAAAGGATGAAAGCGAACAATACAACTTTTTGTTTTACATACGAAAATGCGGATACGATTTTTAGGTTTTTGACAAAATTCACTTTTTTAGGTTCGACACTAGACAATATGCAAACATTGCATAATATGTGAATATTTTCACTTCTCGTGAAGCTAAAAACTATTATTCTGGTATTTGAAATCTTCGATAATACACGATTCAATATAGCATGAAAGGATGAAAACGAACAATATAACTTCGTGCTTAACCTACGAAAGTGTAAATACGATTTTTCAGTTTATTAAGCATGCACGTTTCAAGGTCCGAAACTAAACATTACTCAAACATTGCGTAGTATGTGGACATTTTTACTTCTCGTGATGCTAAAAACAGTTATTCGCATACTTGATATTTTTGATAATACACGATTCAATATAGCATAAAAGCATGAAAGCGAACAATAAAAATTTTTGTTTAACATGCGAAAATGAGGATACGATTTTTAGGTTTTTGACATAATTCACTTATTTAGGTTCGACTCTAGACAATATTCAAACATTGCATAATATGTGAACATTTTCACTTCTCGTGAAGCTAAAAACTGACATCTTCGATAATACACGATTCAATATAGCATGAATAGATGAAAGCGAACAGTAAAAGTTTTTGTTTTGCATACGAAAATGCGGATACGATTTTTAGGTTTTTGACATAATTCAATTTTTGAGGTTCGACACTAGACAATATGCAAACATTGCATAATATATGAACATTTTTACTTCTCGCGATGCTAAAAACTATTATTCTGGTATTTGAAATCTTCGATAATACACAATTCAATATAGCATGAATAGATGAAACCGAACAATATAACTTCGTGCTTAACCTACGTAAGTGTAAATACGATTTTTCAGTTTATTAAGCATGCACGTTTCAAGGTTCGTAACTAAACATTACTCAAACATTGCATAGTATGTTATCATTTTTACTTCTCGTGATGCTAAAAACATTTATTGGCATATTTGATATTTTTGATAATACGCGATTCAATATAGCATAAAAGGATGAAAGGTAACAATAAAACTTTTTGTTTAACATGCGAAAATCAGGATACGATTTTTAGGTTTTTGACATAATTCACTTTTTTAGGTTCGACACTAGACAATATGCAAACATTGCATAATATGTGAACATTTTCACTTCTCGTGAAGCTAAAAACTGTTATTCTGGTATTTGAAATCTTCGATAATACACGATTCAATATAGCATGAAAGGATGAAAACGAACAATATAACTTCGTGCTTAACCTACGAAAGTGTAAATACGATTTTTCAGTTTATTAAGCATGCACGTTTCAAGGTCCGAAACTAAACATTACTCAAACATTGCGTAGTATGTGGACATTTTTACTTCTCGTGATGCTAAAAACAGTTATTCGCATACTTGATATTTTTGATAATACACGATTCAATATAGCAGAAAAGCATGAAAGCGAACAATAAAAATTTTTGTTTAACATGCGAAAATGAGGATACGATTTTTAGGTTTTTGACATAATTCACTTATTTAGGTTCGACTCTAGACAATATTCAAACATTGCATAATATGTGAACATTTTCACTTCGAGTGAAGCTAAAAACTGTTATTCTGGTATTTGACATCTTTGATAATACACGATTCATTATAGCATGAAAGGATGAAACCGAACAATAAAACTATTTGTTTAACATGCGAAAATGAGGATACGATTTTTAGGTTTTTCACATAATTCACTTTTTTAGGTTCGACACTAGACAATATGCAAACTTTGCATAATATGTGAACATTTTCACTTCTCGTGAAGCTAAAAACTGTTATTCTGGTATTTGACAACTTCGATAATACACGATTCAATATAGCATAAAAGGATGGAAGCGAACAATAAAACTTTTTGTTTAACATACGAAAATGCGGATACGATTTTTAGGTTTTTGACCAAATTCACTTTGTTAGGTTCGACACTAGACAATATGCTAACATAGCAAAATATGTGAATATTTTCACATCTCGTGAAGCTAAAAACTGTTATTCTGGTATTTGACATCTTTGATAATACACGATTCATTATAGCATGAAAGGATGAAACCGAACGATAAAACTATTTGTTTAACATGCGAAAATGAGGATACGCTTTTTAGGTTTTTCACATAATTCACTTTTTTAGGTTCGACACTAGACAATATGCAAACATTGCATAATATGTGAACATTTTCACTTCTCGTGAAGCTAAAAACTGTTATTCTGGTTTTTGACAACTTCGATAATACACGATTCAATATAGCATAAAAGGATGGAAGCGAACAATAAAACTTTTTGTTTAACATACGAAAATGCGGATACGATTTTTAGGTTTTTGACCAAATTCACTTTGTTAGGTTCGACACTAGACAATATGCTAACATAGCAAAATATGTGAATATTTTCACATCTCGTGAAGCTAAAAACTGTTATTCTGGTATATGACATCTTCGATAATACACGATTCAATATAGCATGAAAAGATGAAACCGAACAATATAACTTCGTACTTATCCTACGAAAGTGTAATTACGATTTTTAAGTTTATTAAGCTTGCACGTTTCAAGGTTCGAAACTAAACATTACACAAACAGTGCGTAGTATGTGGAATTTTTACTTCTCGTGATGCTAGAAACACTTATTCGCATACTTGATATTTTTGATAATACACGATTCAATATAGCATAAAAGCATGAAAGGGAACAATAAAACTTTTTGTTTAACATGCGAAAATGAGGATACGATTTTTAGTTTTTTGAGATAATTCACTTTTTTAGGTTCGACCCTAGACAATATGCAAACATTGCATAATAGATGAATATTTTCATTTTTCGTAAAGTTAAAAACTGTTATTCTGGTATTTGACATCTTCGATAATACACGATTCAATATTGCATGAAAAGATGAATCCGAACAATAAAACTTTTTGTTTAACATACGAAATTGCTGATACGATTTTTAGGATTTTGACATAATTCACTTTTTTAGGTTCGACACTAGACAATATGCAAACATTGCATAATATGTGAATATTTTCACATCTCGTGAAGCTAAAAACTGTTATTCTGGTATATGACATCTTCGATAATACACGATTCAATATAGCATAAAAGGATGAAACCGAACAATAAAACTTTTTGTTTAACATACGAACATGCGGATACGATTTTTAGGATTTTGACATAATTCACTTTTTTAGGTTCGCCACTAGACAATATGCAAACATTGCATAATATGTGAACATTTTCACTTCTCGTGAAGCTAAAAACTGTTTTCTGGTATTTGACATCTTCGATAATACACGATTCAATATAGCATAAAAGGATGAAACCGAACAATAAAACTTTTTGTTTAACATACGAAATTGCTGATACTATTTTTCGGTTTTTGACATAATTCACTTTTTAAGGTTCGACACTAGACTATATGCAAGCATTGCATAATATGTGAATATTTCCACTTCTCGTGAAGGTAAAAACTGTTATTCTGGTATTTGACATCTCCGATAATACACAATTCAATATAGCATGAAAAGGAGAAACCGAACAATATTACTTCGTGCTTAACCTACGAAAGTTTAAATACGATTTTTCAGTTTATTAAGCATGCACGTTTCAAGGTTCGAAACTAAACATTACTCAAACATTGCGTAGTATGTGAACATTTTTACTTCTCGTGATGCTAAAAACAGTTATTCGCATAATTGATATTTTTGATAATACACGATTCAATATACCATGAATAGATGAAAGCGAACAACAAACCTTTTTGTTTAACATACGAAAATGCGGATACGATTTTTAGGTTTTTGACATAACTCACATTTTTAGGTTCGACACTAGACAATATGCAAACATTGCATAATATGTGAATAATTTCACTTCTCGTGAAGCTGAAAACTGTTATTCTGGTTTTTGATATTTTTGATAATACACCATTCAATATAGCATGAAAAGATGAAACCGAACAATATAACTTTTTGTTTAACATACGAAAATGCGGATACGATTTTGAGGTTTTTGACATAATTCACTTTTTCAGGTTCGACACTAGATAATATGCAAACATTGCATAATATGTGAATATTTCCACTTGTCGTGAAGCTAAAAACTGTCATTCTGGTATTTGACATCTTCGATAATACACGATTCAATATAGCATAAAAGGATGAAACCGAACAATAAAACTTTTTGTTTAACATGCGAAAATGCGGATACGATTTTTAGGTTTTTCACATAATTCACTTTTGTAGGTTCGACACTAGAAAATATGCAAACATTGCATAATATGTGAATATTTTCACTTCTAGTGAAGCTAAAAACTGTTATTCTGGTATTTGACATCTTCGATAATACACGATTCAATATAGCATAAAAGGTTGAAAGCGAACAATATAACTTCGTACTTAACCAACGAAAGTGTAAATACGATTTTTAAGTTTATTAAGCTTGCATGTTTCAAGGTTCGAAACTAAACATTACTCAAACATTGCGTAGTATGTGGACATTTTTACTTTTCGTGATGCTAAAAACAATTATTCGCATATTTGATATTTTTGATAATACACGATTCAATATAGCATAGAAGGATGAAAGCGAACAATAAAACTTTTTGTTTAACATGCGAAAATGAGGATACGATTTTTAGGTTTTTGACATAATTCACTTTTTTAGGTTCGACACTAGTTCACTTCTCGTGAAGCTAAAAACTGTTATTCTGGTATTTGACATCTTCGATAATACACTATTCAATATAGCATAAAAGAATGAAACCGAACAATAAAACTAATTGTTTAACATACGAAAATGTTGATACGATTTTTAGGATTTTGACATAATTCACTTTTTTAGGTTCTACACTAGATAATATGCAAACATTGCATAATATGTGAATATATTCATTTCTCGTGAAGCTAGAAATTATTATTCTGTTATTTGTCATCTTCGATAATACACTATTCAATATAGCATGAAAGGATGAAAACGAACAATATAACTTCGTGCTTAACCTACGAAAGTGTAAATACGATTTTTCAGTTTATTAAGCATGCACGTTTCAAGGTTCGTAACTAAACATTACTCAAACTTTGCGTAGTATGTGAACATCTTTACTTCTCGTGATGCTAGAAACACTTATTCGCATACTTGATATTTTTGATAATACACGATTCAATATAGCATAAAAGCATGAAAGGGAACAATAAAACTTTTTGTTTAACATGCGAAAATGAGGATACGATTTTTAGGTTTTTGACATAATTCACTTTTTTAGGTTCGACACTAGACAATATGCAAACATTGCATAATATGTGAACATTTTCACTTCTCGTGAAGCTAAAAACTGTTATTCTGGTATTTGAAATCTTCGATAATACACGATTCAATATAGCATGAAAGGATGAAAACGAACAATATAACTTCGTGCTTAACCTACGAAAGTGTAAATACGATTTTTCAGTTTATTAAGCATGCACGTTTCAAGGTCCGAAACTAAACATTACTCAAACATTGCGTAGTATGTGGACATTTTTACTTCTCGTGATGCTAAAAACAGTTAGTCGCATACTTGATATTTTTGATAATACACGATTCAATATAGCATAAAAGCATGAAAGCGAACGATAAAACTTTTTGTTTAACATGCGAAAATGAGGATACGATTTTTAGGTTTTTGACATAATTCACTTTTTTAGGTTCGACACTAGACAATATGCTAACATTGCATAATATGTGAACATTTTCACTTCTCGTGAAGCTAAAAACTGTTATTCTGGTATTTGACATCTTCGATAATACACGATTCAATATAGCATAAAAGGATGAAACCGAACAATAAAACTTTTTGTTTAACATACGAACATGCGGATACGATTTTTAGGATTTTGACATAATTCACTTTTTTAGGTTCGACACTAGACAATATGCAAACATTGCATAATATGTGAACATTTTCACTTCTCGTGAAGCTAAAAACTGTTATTCTGGTATTTGAACTCTTCGATAATACACGATTCAATATAGCATGAAAGGATGAAAACGAACAATATAACTTCGTGCTTAACCTACGAAAGTGTAAATACGATTTTTCAGTTTATTAAGCATGCACGTTTCAAGGTTCGAAACTAAACATTACCCAAACTTTTCGTAGTATGTGAAAATTTTTATTTCTCGTGATGCTAGAAACAGTTATTCGCATACTTGATATTTTTGATAATACACGATTCAATATAGCATACAAGCATGAAAGGGAACAATAAAACTTTTTGTTTAACATGCGAAAATGAGGATACGATTTTTAGGTTTTTGACATAATTCACTTTTTTAGGTTCGACACTAGACAATATGCAAACATTGCATAATATGTGAACATTTTCACTTCTCGTGAAGCTAAAAACTGTTATTCTGGTATTTGAAATCTTCGATAATACACGATTCAATATAGCATGAAAGGATGAAAGCGAACAATACAACTTTTTGTTTAACATACGAAAATGCTGATACGATTTTTAGGTTTTTGACAAAATTCACTTTTTTAGGTTCGACACTAGACAATATGCAAACATTGCATAATATGTGAATATTTTCACTTCTCGTGAAGCTAAAAACTATTATTCTGGTATTTGAAATCTTCGATAATACACGATTCAATATAGCATGAAAGGATGAAAACGAACAATATAACTTCGTGCTTAACCTACGAAAGTGTAAATACGATTTTTCAGTTTATTAAGCATGCACGTTTCAAGGTTCGTAACTAAACATTACTTAAACATTGCGTAGTATGTGAACATTTTTACTTCTCGTGATGCTAGAAACACTTATTCGCATACTTGATATTTTTGATAATCCACGATTCAATATAGCATAAAAGCATGAAAGGGAACAATAAAACTTTTTGTTTAACATGCGAAAATGAGGATACGATTTTTAGGTTTTTGACATAATTCACTTTTTTAGGTTCGACACTAGACAATATGCAAACATTGCATAATATGTGAACATTTTCACTTCTCGTGAAGCTAAAAACTGTTATTCTGGTATTTGAAATCTTCGATAATACACGATTCAATATAGCATGAAAGGATGAAAACGAACAATATAACTTCGTGCTTAACCTACGAAAGTGTAAATACGATTTTTCAGTTTATTAAGCATGCACGTTTCAAGGTTCGAAACTAAACATTACTCAAACATTGCGTAGTATGTGGACATTATTACTTCTCGTGATGCTAAAAACAGTTATTCGCATACTTGATATTTTTGATAATACACGATTCAATATAGCATGAAAGCATGAAAGCGAACAATAAAACTTTTTGTTTAACATGCGAAAATGAGGATACGATTTTTAGGTTTTTGACATAATTCACTTTTTTATGTTCGACACTAGACAATATGCTAACATTGCATAATATGTGAACATTTTCACTTCTCGTGAAGCTAAAAACTGTTATTCTGGTATTTGACATCTTCGATAATACACGATTCAATATAGCATAAAAGGATGAAACCGAACAATAAAACTTTTTGTTTAACATACGAACATGCGGATACGATTTTTAGGATTTTGACATAATTCACTTTTTTAGGTTCGACACTAGACAATATGCAAACATTGCATAATATGTGAACATTTTCACTTCTCGTGAAGCTAAAAACTGTTATTCTGGTATTTGAAATCTTCGATAATACACGATTCAATATAGCATGAAAAGATGAAACCGAAAAATATAACTTCGTACTTAACATAGGAAAGTGTAAATACGATTTTTCCGTCTAATAAGAATGCACGTTTCAAGGATAGAAACTAAACATTACTCAAACATTGCGTACTATGTGAACATTTTTATTTCTCGTGATGCTAGAAACAGTTATTCGCATACTTGATATTTTTGATAATACACGATTCAATATAGCATAAAAGCATGAAAGGGAACAATAAAACTTTTTGTTTAACTTGCGAAAATGAGGATACGATTTTTAGGTTTTTGACATAATTCACTTTTTAGGTTCGACACTAGACAATATGCAAACATTGCATAATATGTGAACATTTTCACTTCTCGTGAAGCTAAAAACTGTTATTCTGGTATTTGACATCTTCGATAATACACGATTCAATATAGCATAAAAGGATGAAACCGAACAATAAAACTTTTTTTTAACATGCGAAAATGCGGATACGATTTTTAGGTTTTTGACATAACTCACTTTTTTAGGTTCGACACTAGACAATATGCAAACATTGCATAATATGTGAACATTTTCACTTCGAGTGAAGCTAAAAACTGTTATTCTGGTATTTGACATCTTTGATAATACACGATTCAATATAGCATGAAAAGATGAAACCGAACAATATAACTTCGTGCTTAACCTACGAATGTGTAAATACGATTTTTCAGTTTACTAAGCATGCACGTTTCAAGGTTCGAAACTAAACATTACTCAAACATAGCGTAGTATGTGATGATTTTTACTTCTCGTGATGCTAGAAACACTTATTCGCATACTTGATATTTTTGATAATACACGATTCAATATAGCATAAAAGCATGAAAGGGAACAATAAAACTTTTTGTTTAACATGCGAAAATGAGGATACGATTTTTAGGTTTTTGACATAATTCACTTTTTTAGGTTCGACACTAGACAATATGCTAACATTGCATAAAATGTGAACATTTTCACTTCTCGTGAAGCTAAAAACTGTTATTCTGGTATTTAACATCTTCGATAATACACGATTCAATATAGCATAAAAGGATGAAACCGAACAATAAAACTTTTTGTTTAACATACGAACATGCGGATACGATTTTTAGGATTTTGCCATAATTCACTTTTTTAGGTTCGACACTAGACAATATGCAAACATTGCATAATATGTGAACATTTTCACTTCTCGTGAAGCTAAAAACTGTTATTCTGGTATTTGAAATCTTCGATAATACACGATTCAATATAGCATGAAAGGATGAAAGCGAACAATTAAACTTTTTTTTTAACATGCGACAATGCGGATACGATTTTTAGGTTTTTGACATAACTCACTTTTTTAGGTTCGACACTAGACAATATGCAAGCATTGCATAATATGTAAACATTTTCATTTCTCGCGAAGCTAAAAACTGTTATTCTGGTATTTGACATCTTCGATAATACACGATTCAATAAAGCATGAAAAGATGAAACCGAACAATATAACTTCGTACTGAACCTACGAAAGTGTAAATACGATTTTTCAATTTATTAAGCATGCACGTTTCAAGGTTCGAAACTAAAGATTACTCAAACATTGCGTAGTATGTGAATATTTTTACTTCTCGTGATGCTAAAAACTGTTCTTCTCATATTTGGCAACTCCGATAATACACGATTCAATATAGCATGATAAGATGAAACCGAACAATATAACTTCGTACTTAACCTTCGAAAGTGTAAATACGATTTTTCAGTTTATTAAGCATAACTTAGATAATACACGATTCTGTATAGAACAAAACGACGACAGCAAACAATAAAACTTTTTGTTGATCATACGAAAATGCGAATGCGATTTTTAGGTTTTTGACAAAATTCACTCTTTTAGGTTCGACACTAAACAATATACAAACATTGCATAATATGTGAACATTTTTACTTCTCGCGAAGTTAAAAACTGTTATTCTCATATTTGACATCTTCGATAATACACGATTCAATATAGCATAAAAGGATGAAAGCGAACAATAAAACTTTTTGTTTAACATGCGAAAATGCGGATACGATTTTTAGGTTTTTGACATAATTCACTTTTTTAGGTTCGACACTAGACAATATGAAAACATAGCAAAACAAGTAAACATTTTCACTTCTCGTGAAGCTAAAAACTGTTATTCTGGTATTGGACATCTTCGATAATACACGATTCAATATAGCATAAAAGGATGAAAGCGAACAATAAAACTTTTTGTTTATCATGCGAAAATGCGGATACGATTTTTAGGTTTTTGACATAATTCACTTTTTTAGGTTCGACACTAGACAATATGCAAAGATTGCATAATATGTAAACATTTTCACTTCTCGTGAAGCTAAAAACTGTTATTCTGGTATTTGACATCTTCGATAATACACGATTCCATATAGTATGAGAAGATGAAACCGAACAATATAACTTCGTGCTTATCCTACGAAAGTGTAAATACGATTTTTCAGTTTATTAAGCATGCACGTTTCACGGTTCGAAACTAAACATTACTCGAACATTGCGTAGTATGTGAATATTTTTACTTCTCGTGATGCTAAAAACTGTTATTCTCATATTTGGCAACTTCGATAATACACGATTCAATATAGCATGATAAGCTGAAACCGAACATTATAACTTCGTACTTAACCTTCGAAAGTGTAAATACGATTTTTCAGTTTATTAAGCATAACTTAGATAATACACGATTCTGTATAGAACAAAACGACGACAGCAAACAATAAAACTTTTTGTTGAACATACGAAAATGCGAATGCGATTTTTAGGTTTTTGACAAAATTCACTCTTTTAGGTTCGACACTAGACGACATGCAAACATTGCATAATATGTAAACATTTTCACTTCTCGTGAAGCTAAAAACTGTTATTCTGGTATTTGACATCTTCGATAATACACGATTCAATATAGCATAAAAGGATGGAAGCGAACAATAAAACTTTTTGTTTAACATACGAAAATGCGGATATGATTTTTAGGTTTTTGACCAAATTCACTTTGTTAGGTTCGACACTAGACAATATGCTAATATAGCAAAATATGTGAATATTTTCACATCTCGTGAAGATAAAAACTGTTATTTTGGTATATGACATCTTCGATAATACACGATTCAATATAGCATGAAAAGATGAAACCGAACAATATAACATCGTACTTAACCTTCGAAAGTGTAATTACGATTTTTAAGTTTATTAAGCATGCACGTTTCAAGGTTCGAAACTAAACATTACTCAAACATTGCGTAGTATGTGAACATTTTTACTTCTCGTGATGCTAAAAACTGTTATTCTCATATTTGGCAACTTCGATACTACACGATTCAATATAGCATGATAAGATGAAACCGAACAATATAACTTCGTACTTAACCTACGAAAGTGTAATTACGATTTTTAAGTTTATTAAGCATGCACGTTTCAAGGTTCGAAACTAAACATTACTCAAACATTGCGTAGTATGTGGACATTTGTACTTCTCGTGATGCTAAAAACAGTTATTCGCATACTTGATATTTTTGATCATACACGATTCAATATAGCATAAAAGCATGAAAGCGAACAATAAAACTTTTTGTTTAACATGCAAAAATGAGGATACGATTTTTAGGTTTTTGACATAATTCACTTTTTTAGGTTCGACACTAGACAATATGCTAACATTGCATAATATGTGAACATTTTCACTTCTCGTGAAGCTAAAAACTGTTATTCTGGTATTTGACATCTTCGATAATACACGATTCAATATAGCATAAAAGGATGAAACCGAACAATAAAACTTCGTGCTTAACCTACGAAAGTGTAAATACGGTTTTTCAGTTTATTAAGCATGCAGGTTTCAAGGTTCGAAACTAAACATTACTCAAACATTGCGTAGTATGTGAACATTTTTACTTCTCGTGATGCTAAAAACAGTTATTCGCATACTTGATATTTTTGATAATACACGATTCAATATAGCATAAAAGGATGAAAGCGAACAATAAAACTTTTTGTTTAACATGCGAAAATGAGGATCCGATTTTTAGGTTTTTCACATAACTCACTTTTTTAGGTTCGACACTAGACAATATGCAAACATTGCATAATATGAGAATAATTTCACTTCTCATGAAGCTAAAAACTGTTATTCTGGTATTTGACATCTTCGAGAATACACGATTTAATATAGCAAAAAAGGATGAAACCGAACAATAAAGCTTTTTGTTTAACATACGAAAATGCGGATACGATTTTTAGGTTTTTGACAAAATTCACTTTTTTAGGTTCGACACTAGACAATATGCAAACATTGCATAATATGTGAATATTTTCACTTCTCGTGAAGCTAAAAACTGTCATTCTAGTATTTGAAATCTTCGATAATACACGATTCAATATAGCACGAAAGGATGAAAGCGAACAATAAAACTTTTTGTTTAACATACGAAAATGCGGATATGATTTTTAGGTTTTTGACAAAATTCACCTTTTTAGGTTCGACACTAGACAATATGCAAACATTGCATAATATGTGAATATTTTCACTTCTCGTGAAGCTAAAAACTGTTATTCTGGTATCTGAAATCTTCGATAATACACGATTCAATATAGCATAAAAGATGAAACCGAACAATATAACTTCGTGCTTAACCTACGAAAGTGTAAATACGATTTTTCAGTTTATTAATCATGCACGTTTCAAGGTTCGAAAAATAACATCACTAAAACATTGCGTAGTATGTGAACATTTTTACTTCTCGGGATGCTAGAAACAGTTATTCGCATACTTGATATTTTTGATAATACACGATTCAATATAGCATAAAAAGATGAAAGCGAACAATAAAACTTTTTGTTTAACATGCCAAAATGAGGATCCGATTTTTAGGTTTTTCACATAACTCACTTTTTTAGGTTCGACACTAGACAATATGCAAACATTGCATAATATGACAATAATTTCACTTCTCATGAAGCTAAAAACTGTTATTCTGGTATTTGACATCTTCGATAATACACGATTCAATATAGCATAAAAGGATGGAAGCGAACAATAAAACGTTTTTTTTAACATACGAAAATGCGGATACGATTTTTAGGTTTTTGACCAAATTCACTTTGTTAGGTTCGACACTAGACAATATGCTAACATAGCAAAATATGTGAATATTTTCACATCTCGTGAAGCTAAAAACTGTTATTCTGGTATATGACATCTTCGATAATACACGATTCAATATAGCATGAAAAGATGAAACCGAACAATATAACTTCGTACTTATCCTACGCAAGTGTAATTACGACTTTTATGTTTATTAAGCTTGCACGTTTCAAGGTTCGAAACTAAACATTATTCAAACATTGCGTAGTATGTGGACATTTTTACTTTTCGTGATGCTAAAAACAATTATTCGCATATTTGATATTTTTGATAATACACGATTCAATATAGCATAAAAGCATGAAAGCGAACAATAAAACTTTTTGTTTAACATGCGAAAATGAGGATACGATTTTTAGGTTTTTGACATAATTCACTTTTTTAGGTTCGACGCTAGTTCACTTCTCGTGAAGCTAAAAACTGTTATTCTGGTATATGACATCTTCGATAATACACGATTCAATATAGCATGAAAAGATGAAACCGAACAATATAACTTCGTACTTATCCTACGCAAGTGTAATTACGACTTTTATGTTTATTAAGCTTGCACGTTTCAAGGTTCGAAACTAAACATTATTCAAACATTGCGTAGTATGTGGACATTTTTACTTTTCGTGATGCTAAAAACAATTATTCGCATATTTGATATTTTTGATAATACACGATTCAATATAGCATAAAAGCATGAAAGCGAACAATAAAACTTTTTGTTTAACATACGAACATGCGGATACGATTTTTAGGATTTTGACATAATTCACTTTTTTAGGTTCGACACTAGACAATATGCAAACATTGCATAATATGTGAACATTTTCACTTCTCGTGAAGCTAAAAACTGTTATTCTGGTATTTGAAATCTTCGATAATACACGATTCAATATAGCATGAAAGGATGAAAACGAACAATATAACTTCGTGCTTAACCTACGAAAGTGTAAATACGATTTTTCAGTTTATTAAGCATGCACGTTTCAAGGTTCGTAACTAAACATTACTCAAACATTGCGTAGTATGTGAACATTTTTACTTCTCGTGATGCTAGAAACACTTATTCGCATACTTGATATTTTTGATAATACACGATTCAATATAGCATAAAAGCATGAAAGGGAACAATAAAACTTTTTGTTTAACATGCGAAAATGAGGATACGATTTTTAGGTTTTTGACATAATTCACTTTTTTAGGTTCGACACTAGACAATATGCAAACATTGCATAATATGTGAACATTTTCACTTCTCGTGAAACTAAAAACTGTTATTCTGGTATTTGACATCTTCGATAATACACGATTCAATATAGCATAAAAGGATGAAACCGAACAATAAAACTTTTTGTTTAACATACGAACATGCGGATACGATTTTTAGGATTTTGACATAATTCACTTTTTTAGGTTCGACACTAGACAATATGCAAACATTGCATAATATGTGAACATTTTCACTTCTCGTAAAGCTAAAAACTGTTATTCTGGTATTTGAAATCTTCGATAATACACGATTCAATATAGCATGAAAGGATGAAAACGAACAATATAACTTCGTGCTTAACCTACGAAAATGTAAATACGATTTTTCAGTTTATTAAGCATGCACGTTTCAAGGTTCGAAACTAAACATTACTCAAACATTTCGTAGTATGTGAACATTTTTATTTCTCGTGATGCTAGAAACAGTTATTCGCATACTTGATATTTTTGATAATACACGATTCAATATAGCATAAAAGCATGAAAGGGAACAATAAAACTTTTTGTTTAACATGCGAAAATGAGGATACGATTTTTAGGTTTTTGACATAATTCACTTTTTTAGGTTCGACACTAGACAATATGCAAACATTGCATAATATGTGAACATTTTCACTTCTCGTGAAGCTAAAAACTGTTATTCTGGTATTTGAAATCTTCGATAATACACGATTCAATATAGCATGAAAGGATGAAAACGAACAATATAACTTCGTGCTTAACCTACGAAAGTGTAAATACGATTTTTCAGTTTATTAAGCATGCACGTTTCAAGGTTCGAAACTAAACATTACTCAAACATTGCGTAGTATGTGGACATTTTTACTTCTCGTGATGCTAAAAACAGTTATTCGCATGCTTGATATATTTGAAAATACAAGATTCAATATAGCAAAAAAACTTTAAAGCGAACAATAAAACTTTTTGTTTAACATGCGAAAATGAGGATACGATTTTTAGGTTTTTGACATAATTCACTTTTTTAGGTTCGACACTAGACAATATGAAAACATTGCACAATATGTGAACATTTTCAATTCTCTTGAAGCTAAAAACTGTTATTTTTATATTTGATATTTTTGATAATACACCATTCAATATAGCATAAAATGATGAAAGCGAACAATAAAACTTTTTGTTTAACAGACTAAAATGCGGATACGATTTTTCAGTTTATTAAGCATGCACGTTTCAAGGTTCGAAACTAAAAATTACTCAAACATTGCATAATATGTGAACATTTTTACTTCTCGTGATGCTAGAAACAGTTATTCGCATACTTGATATTTTTTGATAATACACGATTCAATATAGCATAAAAAGATGAAAGCGAACAATAAAACTTTTTGTTTAACATGCCAAAATGAGGATCCGATTTTTAGGTTTTTCACATAACTCACTTTTTTAGGTTCGACACTAGACAATATGCAAACATTGCATAATATGACAATAATTTCACTTCTCATGAAGCTAAAAACTGTTATTCTGGTATTTGACATCTTCGATAATACACGATTCAATATAGCATAAAAGGATGGAAGCGAACAATAAAACGTTTTTTTTTAACATACGAAAATGCGGATACGATTTTTAGGTTTTTGACCAAATTCACTTTGTTAGGTTCGACACTAGACAATATGCTAACATAGCAAAATATGTGAATATTTTCACATCTCGTGAAGCTAAAAACTGTTATTCTGGTATATGACATCTTCGATAATACACGATTCAATATAGCATGAAAAGATGAAACCGAACAATATAACTTCGTACTTATCCTACGCAAGTGTAATTACGACTTTTATGTTTATTAAGCTTGCACGTTTCAAGGTTCGAAACTAAACATTATTCAAACATTGCGTAGTATGTGGACATTTTTACTTTTCGTTGATGCTAAAAACAATTATTCGCATATTTGATATTTTTGATAATACACGATTCAATATAGCATAAAAGCATGAAAGCGAACAATAAAACTTTTTGTTTAACATGCGAAAATGAGGATACGATTTTTAGGATTTTGACATAATTCACTTTTTTAGGTTCGACACTAGACAATATGCAAACATTGCATAATATGTGAACATTTTCACTTCTCGTGAAGCTAAAAACTGTTATTCTGGTATTTGAAATCTTCGATAATACACGATTCAATATAGCATGAAAGGATGAAAACGAACAATATAACTTCGTGCTTAACCTACGAAAGTGTAAATACGATTTTTCAGTTTATTAAGCATGCACGTTTCAAGGTTCGTAACTAAACATTACTCAAACATTGCGTAGTATGTGAACATTTTTACTTCTCGTGATGCTAGAAACACTTATTCGCATACTTGATATTTTTGATAATACACGATTCAATATAGCATAAAAGCATGAAAGGGAACAATAAAACTTTTTGTTTAACATGCGAAAATGAGGATACGATTTTTAGGTTTTTGACAAAATTCACATTTTTTGGTTCGCCACTAGACAATATGCAAACATTGCATAATATGTGAATTTTTTCACTTCTCGTGAAACTAAAAACTGTTTTTCTGGTATTTGATATCTTCGATAATACACGATTCAATATAGCATGAAAAGATGAAACCGAACAATATAACTTCGTACTTAGCCTACGCAAGTGTAATTACGACTTTTATGTTTATTAAGCTTGCACGTTTCAAGGTTCGAAACTAAACATTATTCAAACATTGCGTAGTATGTGGACATTTTTACTTTTCGTGATGCTAAAAACAATTATTCGCATATTTGATATTTTTGATAATACACGATTCAATATAGCATAAAAGCATGAAAGCGAACAATAAAACTTTTTGTTTAACATGCGAAAATGAGGATACGATTTTTAGGTTTTTGACATAATTCACTTTTTTAGGTTCGACACTAGTTCACTTCTCGTGAAGCTAAAAACTGTTATTCTGGTATATGACATCTTCGATAATACACGATTCAATATAGCATGAAAAGATGAAACCGAACAATATAACTTCGTACTTATCCTACGCAAGTGTAATTACGACTTTTATGTTTATTAAGCTTGCACGTTTCAAGGTTCGAAACTAAACATTATTCAAACATTGCGTAGTATGTGGACATTTTTACTTTTCGTGATGCTAAAAACAATTATTCGCATATTTGATATTTTTGATAATACACGATTCAATATAGCATAAAAGCATGAAAGCGAACAATAAAACTTTTTGTTTAACATACGAACATGCGGATACGATTTTTAGGATTTTGACATAATTCACTTTTTTAGGTTCGACACTAGACAATATGCAAACATTGCATAATATGTGAACATTTTCACTTCTCGTGAAGCTAAAAACTGTTATTCTGGTATTTGAAATCTTCGATAATACACGATTCAATATAGCATGAAAGGATGAAAACGAACAATATAACTTCGTGCTTAACCTACGAAAGTGTAAATACGATTTTTCAGTTTATTAAGCATGCACGTTTCAAGGTTCGTAACTAAACATTACTCAAACATTGCGTAGTATGTGAACATTTTTACTTCTCGTGATGCTAGAAACACTTATTCGCATACTTGATATTTTTGATAATACACGATTCAATATAGCATAAAAGCATGAAAGGGAACAATAAAACTTTTTGTTTAACATACGAAAATGCGGATACGATTTTTAGGTTTTTGACATAATTCACTTTTTAAGGTTCGACACTAGACAATATGCAAACATTGCATTATGTGTGAATATTTTCACTTCTCGTGAAACTAAAAACTGTTATTCTGGTATTTGACATCTTCGATAATACACAATTCAATATAGCATGAAAAGGAGAAACCGAACAATAAAACTTTTTGTTTAACATACGAACATGCGGATACGATTTTTAGGATTTTGACATAATTCACTTTTTTAGGTTCGACACTAGACAATATGCAAACATTGCATAATATGTGAACATTTTCACTTCTCGTGAAGCTAAAAACTGTTATTCTGGTATTTGAAATCTTCGATAATACACGATTCAATATAGCATGAAAGGATGAAAACGAACAATATAACTTCGTGCTTAACCTACGAAAGTGTAAATACGATTTTGAAGATGATTAAGCATGCACGTTTCAAGGTTCGAAACTAAAGATTACTCAAACATTTCGTAGTATGTGAACATTTTTATTTCTCGTGATGCTAAAAACAGTTATTCGCATATTTGATATTTTTGATAATACACCATTCAATATAGCATAAAAGCATGAAAGGGAACAATAAAACTTTTTGTTTAACATGCGAAAATGAGGATACGATTTTTAGGTTTTTGACAAAATTCACTTTTTCAGGTTCGACACTAGACAATATGCAAACATTGCATTATATGTGAACATTTTCACTTCTCGTGAAGCTAAAAACTGTTATTCTGGTATTTGAAAAGTTCGATAATAAACGATTCAATATAGCATGAAAGGATGAAAACGAACAATATAACTTCGTGCTTAACCTACGAAAGTGTAAATACGATTTTTCAGTTTATTAAGCATGCACGTTTCAAGGGTTCGAAACTAAACATTACTCAAACATTGCGTAGTATGTGGACATTTTTACTTCTCGTGATGCTAAAAACAGTTATTCGCATGCTTGATATTTTTGATAATACACGATTCAATATAGCATAAAAGCATGAAAGCGAACAATAAAACTTTTTGTTTAACATGCGAAAATGAGGATACGATTTTTAGGTTTTTGACATAATTCACTTTTTAGGTTCGACACTAGACAATATGAAAACATTGCACAATATGTGAACATTTTCAATTCTCTTGAAGCTAAAAACTGTTATTCTGGTATTTGAAATCTTCGATAATACACGATTCAATATAGCATGAAAGGATGAAAGCGAACAATACAACTTTTTGTTTAACATACGAAAATGCGGATACGATTTTTAGGTTTTTGACAAAATTCACTTTTTTAGGTTCGACACTAGACAATATGCAAACATTGCATAATATGTGAATATTTTCAATTCTCGTGAAGCTAAAAATTATTATTCTGGTATTTGTCATCTTCGATAATACACGATTCAATATAGCATGAAAGGATGAAAACGAACAATATAACTTCGTGCTTAACCTACGAAAGTGTAAATACGATTTTTCAGTTTATTAAGCATGCACGTTTCAAGGTTCGTAACTAAACATTACTCAAACATTGCGTAGTATGTGAACATTTTTACTTCTCGTGATGCTAGAAACACTTATTCGCATTCTTGATATTTTTGATAATACACGATTCAATATAGCATAAAAGCATGAAAGGGAACAATAAAACTTTTTGTTTAACATGCGAAAATGAGGATACGATTTTTAGGTTTTTGACATAATTCACTTTTTTAGGTTCGACACTAGACAATATGCAAACATTGCATAATATGTGAACATTTTCACTTCTCGTGAAGCTAAAAACTGTTATTCTGGTATTTGAAATCTTCGATAATACACTATTCAATATAGCATGAAAGGATGAAAAAGAACAATATAACTTCGTGCTTAACCTACGAAAGTGTAAATACGATTTTTCAGTTTATTAAGCATGCACGTTTCAAGGTTCGAAACTAAACATTACTCAAACATTGCGTAGTATGTGAACATTTTTACTTCTCGTGATGCTAAAAACTGTTATTCTCATATTTGGCAACTTCGATACTACACGATTCAATATAGCATGATAAGATGAAACCGAACAATATAACTTCGTACTTAACCTACGAAAGTGTAATTACGATTTTTAAGTTTATTGAGCATGCACGTTTCAAGGTTCAAAACTAAACATTACTCAAACATTGCGTAGTATGTGAACATTTTTACTTCTCGTGATGCTAAAAACAGTTATTCGCATATTTGATATTTTTGATAATACACGATTCAATATAGCATAAGATGATGAAACCGAACAATAAAACTTTTTGTTTAACATACGAACATGCGGATACTATTTTTAGGATTTTGACATAATTCACTTTTTTAGGTTCGACACTAGACAATATGCAAACATTGCATAATATGTGAACATTTTCACTTCTCGTGAAGATAAAAACTGTTATTTTGGTATATGACATCTTCGATAATACACGATTCAATATAGCATGAAAAGATGAAACCGAACAATATAACTTCGTACTTAACCTACGAAAGTGTAATTACGATTTTTAAGATTATTAAGCATGCACGTTTCAAAGGTTCGAAACTAAACATTACTCTAACATTGCGTAGTATGTGAACATTTTTACTTCTCGTGATGCTAAAAACTGTTATTCTCATATTTGGCAACTTCGATACTACACGATTCAATATGGCATGAAAGGATGAAAACGAACAATATAACTTCGTGCTTAACCTACGAAAGTGTAAATACGATTTTTCAGTTTATTAAGCATGCACGTTTCAAGGTTCGTAACTAAACATTACTCAAACATTGCGTAGTATGTGAACATTTTTACTTCTCGTGATGCTAGAAACACTTATTCGCATACTTGATATTTTTGATAATACACGATTCAATATAGCATAAAAGCATGAAAGGAAACAATAAACCTTTTTGTTTAACATGCGAAAATGAGGATACGATTTTTAGGTTTTTGACATAATTCACTTTTTTAGGTTCGACACTAGACAATATGCAAACATTGCATAATATGTGAACATTTTCACTTCTCGCGAAGCTAAAAACTGTTATTCTGGTATTTGAAATCTTCGATAATACACGATTCAATATAGCATGAAAAGATGAAACCGAACAATATAACTTCGTACTTAACCTACGAAAGTGTAAATACGATTTTTCAGTTTATTAAGCATGCACGTTTCAAGGATCGAAACTAAACATTACTCAAACATTGCGTAGTATGTGAACATTTTTAATTCTCGTTATGCGAAAAACAGTTATTCGCATATATGATATTTTTGAAAATACACGATTCAATATAGCAAAAAAGGAAGAAAGCGAACAATAAAACTTTTTGTTTAACATACGAAAACGTGGATACGATTTTTAGGTTTTTGACATAATTCACTTTTTTAGGTTCTACACAAGATAATATGCAAACATTGCATAATATGTGAACATTTTCACTTCTCGTGAAACTAAAAACTGTTATTCTGGTATTTGACATCTTCGATAATACACGATTCAATATAGCATAAAAGGATGAAACCGAACAATAAAACTTTTTGTTTAACATACGAACATGCGGATACGATTTTTAGGATTTTGACATAATTCACTTTTTTAGGTTCGACACTAGACAATATGCAAACATTGCATAATATGTGAACATTTTCACTTCTCGTGAAGCTAAAAACTGTTATTCTGGTATTTGAAATCTTCGATAATACACGATTCAATATAGCATGAAAGGATGAAAACGAACAATATAACTTCGTGCTTAACCTACGAAAGTGTAAATACGATTTTTCAGTTTATTAAGCATGCACGTTTCAAGGTTCGAAACTAAACATTACTCAAACATTTCGTAGTATGTGAACATTTTTATTTCTCGTGATGCTAGAAACAGTTATTCGCATACTTGATATTTTTGATAATACACGATTCAATATAGCATAAAAGCATGAAAGGGAACAATAAAACTTTTTGTTTAACATGCGAAAATGAGGATACGATTTTTAGGTTTTTGACATAATTCACTTTTTTAGGTTCGACACTAGACAATATGCAAACATTGCATAATATGTGAACATTTTCACTTCTCGTGAAGCTAAAAACTGTTATTCTGGTATTTGAAATCTTCGATAATACACGATTCAATATAGCATGAAAGGATGAAAACGAACAATATAACTTCGTGCTTAACCTACGAAAGTGTAAATACGATTTTTCAGTTTATTAAGCATGCACGTTTCAAGGTTCGTAACTAAACATTACTCAAACATTGCGTAGTATGTGAACATTTTTACTTCTCGTGATGCTAGAAACACTTATTCGCATACTTGATATTTTTGATAATACACGATTCAATATAGCATAAAAGCATGAAAGGGAACAATAAAACTTTTTGTTTAACATGCGAAAATGAGGATACGATTTTTAGGTTTTTGACATAATTCACTTTTTTAGGTTCGACACTAGACAATATGCAAACATTGCATAATATGTGAACATTTTCACTTCTCGTGAAGCTAAAAACTGTTATTCTGGTATTTGAAATCTTCGATAATACACGATTCAATATAGCATGAAAGGATGAAAACGAACAATATAACTTCGTGCTCAACCTACGAAAGTGTAAATACGATTTTTCAGTTTATTAAGCATGCACGTTTCAAGGTTCGAAACTAAACATTACTCAAACATTGCGTAGTATGTGGACATTTGTACTTCTCGTGATGCTAAAAACAGTTATTCGCATACTTGATATTTTTGATAATACACGATTCAATATAGCATAAAAGCATGAAAGCGAACAATAAAACTTTTTGTTTAACATGCGAAAATGAGGATACGATTTTTAGGTTTTTGACATAATTCACTTTTTTAGGTTCGACACTAGACAATATGCTAACATTGCATAATATGTGAACATTTTCACTTCTCGTGAAACTAAAAACTGTTATTCTGGTATTTGACATCTTCGATAATACACGATTCAATATAGCATAAAAGGATGAAACCGAACAATAAAACTTTTTGTTTAACATACGAACATGCGGATACGATTTTTAGGATTTTGACATAATTCACTTTTTTAGGTTCGACACTAGACAATATGCAAACATTGCATAATATGTGAACATTTTCACTTCTCGTGAAGCTAAAAACTGTTATTCTGGTATTTGAAATCTTCGATAATACACGATTCAATATAGCATGAAAGGATGAAAACGAACAATATAACTTCGTGCTTAACCTACGAAAGTGTAAATACGATTTTTCAGTTTATTAAGCATGCACGTTTCAAGGTTCGAAACTAAACATTACTCAAACATTTCGTAGTATGTGAACATTTTTATTTCTCGTGATGCTAGAAACAGTTATTCGCATACTTGATATTTTTGATAATACACGATTCAATATAGCATAAAAGCATGAAAGGGAACAATAAAACTTTTTTGTTTAACATGCGAAAATGAGGATACGATTTTTAGGTTTTTGACATAATTCACTTTTTTAGGTTCGACACTAGACAATATGCAAACATTGCATAATATGTGAACATTTTCACTTCTCGTGAAGCTAAAAACTGTTATTCTGGTATTTGAAATCTTCGATAATACACGATTCAATATAGCATGAAAGGATGAAAACGAACAATATAACTTCGTGCTTAACCTACGAAAGTGTAAATACGATTTTTCAGTTTATTAAGCATGCACGTTTCAAGGTTCGAAACTAAACATTACTCAAACATTGCGTAGTATGTGGACATTTTTACTTCTCGTGATGCTAAAAACAGTTATTCGCATGCTTGATATTTTTGATAATACACGATTCAATATAGCATAAAAGCATGAAAGCGAACAATAAAACTTTTTGTTTAACATGCGAAAATGAGGATACGATTTTTAGGTTTTTGACATAATTCACTTTTTTAGGTTCGACACTAGACAATATGAAAACATTGCACAATATGTGAACATTTTCAATTCTCTTGAAGCTAAAAACTGTTATTCTGGTATTTGAAATCTTCGATAATACACGATTCAATATAGCATGAAAGGATGAAAGCGAACAATACAACTTTTTGTTTAACATACGAAAATGTAAATACGATTTTTCAGTTTATTAAGCATGCACGTTTCAAGGTTCGAAACTAAACATTACTCAAACATTGCGTAGTATGTGGACATTTGTACTTCTCGTGATGCTAAAAACAGTTATTCGCATACTTGATATTTTTGATAATACACGGTTGAATATAGCATAAAAGCATGAAAGCGAACAATAAAACTTTTTGTTTAACATGCAAAAATGAGGATACGATTTTTAGGTTTTTGACATAATTCACTTTTTTAGGTTCGACACTAGACAATATGCTAACATTGCATAATATGTGAACATTTTCACTTCTCGTGAAGCTAAAAACTGTTATTCTGGTATTTGACATCTTCGATAATACACGATTCAATATAGCATAAAAGGATGAAACCGAACAATAAAACTTTTTGTTTTACATACGAACATGCGGATACGATTTTTAGGATTTTGACATAATTCACTTTTTTAGGTTCGACACTAGACAATATGCTAACATTGCATAATATGTGAACATTTTCACTTCTCGTGAAGCTAAAAACTGTTATTCTGGTATTTGAAATCTTCGATAATACACGATTCAATATAGCATGAAAGGATGAAAATGAACAATATAACATCGTGCTTAACCTACGAAAGTGTAAATACGATTTTTCAGTTTATTAAGCATGCACGTTTCAACGTTCGAAACTAAACATTACTCAAACATTGCGTAGTATGTGAACATTTATACTTCTCGTGATGCTAAAAACAGTTATTCGCATACTTGATATTTTTGATAATACACGATTCAATATAGCATAAAAGCATGAACGGGAACAATAAAACTTTTTGTTTAACATGCGAAAATGAGGATACGATTTTTAGGATTTTGACATAATTCACTTTTTTAGGTTCGACACTAGTCAATATGCAAACATTGCATAATATGTGAACATTTTCACTTCTCGTGAAGCTAAAAACTGTTATTCTGGTATTTGATATCTTCGATAATACACGATTCAATATAGCATGAAAGGATGAAAACGAACAATATAACTTCGTGCTTAACCTACGAAAATATAAATACGATTTTTCAGTTTATTAAGCATGCACGTTCCAAGGTTCGAAACTAAACATTACTGAAATATTGCGTAGTATGTGAACATTTTTCCTTCTTGTGATGCTAGAAACACTTATTCGCATTCTTGATATTTTTGATAATACACGATTCAATATAGCATAAAAGCATGAAAGGGAACAATAAAACTTTTTGTTTAACATTCGAAAATGAGGATACGATTTTTAGGTTTTTGACATAATTCACTTTTTTAGGTTCGACACTAGACAATATGCAAACATTGCATAATATGTGAACATTTTCACTTCTCGTGAAGCTAAAAACTGTTATTCTGGTATTTGAAATCTTCGATAATACACGATTCAATATAGCATGAAAGGATGAAAACGAACAATATAACTTCGTGCTTAACCTACGAAAGTGTAAATACGATTTTTCAGTTTATTAAGCATGCACGTTTCAAGGTTCGAAACTAAACATTACTCAAACATTGCGTAGTATGTGAACATTTTTACTTCTCGTGATGCTAAAAACTGTTATTCTCATATTTGGCAACTTCGATAATACACAATTCAATATAGCAAGAAAAGATGAAACCGAACAATATAACTTCGTACTTAACCTACGAAAGTGTAATTACGATTTTTAAGTTTATTAAGCATGCACGTTTCAAGGTTCGAAACTAAACATTACTCAAACATTGCGTAGTATGTGGACATTTTTACTTCTCGTGATGCTAAAAACAGTTATTCGCATACTTGATATTTTTGATAATACACGATTCAATATAGCATAAAAGCATGAAAGCGAACAATAAAACTTTTTGTTTAACATGCGAAAATGAGGATACGATTTTTAGGTTTTTGACATAATTCACTTTTTTAGGTTCGACACTAGACAATATGCTAATATAGCAAAATATGTGAATATTTTCACATCTCGTGAAGATAAAAACTGTTATTCTGGTATTTGACATCTTCGATAATACACGATTCAATATAGCATAAAAGGATGGAAGCGAACAATAAAACTTTTTGTTTAACATACGAAAATGCGGATATGATTTTTAGGTTTTTGACCAAATTCACTTTGTTAGGTTCGACACTAGACAATATGCTAATATAGCAAAATATGTGAATATTTTAACATCTCGTGAAGATAAAAACTGTTATTTTGGTAATTGTCATCTTCGATAATACACAATTCAATATAGCATGAAAAGATGAAACCGAACAATATAACTTCGTACTTAACCTACGAAAGTGTAAATACGATTTTTCAGTTTATTAAGCATGCACGTTTCAACGTTCGAAACTAAACATTACTCAAACATTGCGAAGTATGTGAACATTTTTACTTCTCGTGATGCTAAAAACTGTTATTCTCATATTTGGCAACTTCGATACTACACGATTTAATATATCATGATAAGATGTATACGTACAATATAATTTAGTACTTTGCCTTCGAAATTGTTATTACGATCTTTAAGTTTATGAAGCATGCACGTTTCAAGGTTCGAAACTAAACATTACTCAAACATTGCGTAGTATGTGGACATTTTTACTTCTCGTGATGCTAAAAACAGTTATTCGCATACTTGATATTTTTGATAATACACGATTCAATATAGCATAAAAGCATGAAAGCGAACAATAAAACTTTTTGTTTAACATGCGAAAATGAGGATACGATTTTTAGGTTTTTGACATAATTCACTTTTTTAGGTTCGACACTAGACAATATGCTAACATTGCATAATATGTGAACATTTTCACTTCTCGTGAAGCTAAAAACTGTTATTCTGGTATTTGACAACTTCGATAATACACGATTCAATATAGCATAAAAGGATGAAACCGAACAATAAAACTTTTTGTTTAACATACGAACATGCGGATACGATTTTTAGGATTTTGACATAATTCACTTTTTTAGGTTCGACACTAGACAATATGCAAACATTGCATAATATGTGAACATTTTCACTTCTCGTGAAGCTAAAAACTGTTATTCTGGTATTTGAAATCTTCGATAATACACGATTCAATATAGCATGAAAGGATGAAAATGAACAATATAACATCGTGCTTAACCTACGAAAGTGTAAATACGATTTTTCAGTTTATTAAGCATGCACGTTTCAAGGTTCGTAACTAAACATTACTCAAACATTGCGTAGTATGTGAACATTTTTACTTCTCGTGATGCTAGAAACACTTATTCGCATACTTGATATTTTTGATAATACACGATTCAATATAGCATAAAAGCATGAACGGGAACAATAAAACTTTTTGTTTAACATGCGAAAATGAGGATACGATTTTTAGGTTTTTGACATAATTCACTTTTTTAGGTTCGACACTAGACAATATGCAAACATTGCATAATATGTGAACATTTTCACTTCTCGTGAAGCTAAAAACTGTTATTCTGGTATTTGAAATCTTCGATAATACACGATTCAATATAGCATGAAAGGATGAAAACGAACAATATAACTTCGTGCTTAACCTACGAAAGTGTAAATACGATTTTTCAGTTTATTAAGCATGCACGTTTCAAGGTTCGAAACTAAACATTACTCAAACATTGCGTAGTATGTGGACATTTGTACTTCTCGTGATGCTAAAAACAGTTATTCGCATACTTGATATTTTTTGATAATACACGATTCAATATAGCATAAAAGCATGAAAGCGAACAATAAAACTTTTTGTTTAACATGCGAAAATGAGGATACGATTTTTAGGTTTTTGACATAATTCACTTTTTTAGGTTCGACACTAGACAATATGCTAACATTGCATAATATGTGAACATTTTCACTTCTCGTGAAACTAAAAACTGTTATTCTGGTATTTGACATCTTCGATAATACACGATTCAATATAGCATAAAAGGATGAAACCGAACAATAAAACTTTTTGTTTAACATACGAACATTCGGATACGATTTTTAGGATTTTGACATAATTCACTTTTTTAGGTTCGACACTAGACATTATGCAAACATTGCATAATATGTGAACATTTTCACTTCTCGTGAAGCTAAAAACTGTTATTCTGGTATTTGAAATCTTCGATAATACACGATTCAATATAGCATGAAAGGATGAAAACGAACAATATAACTTCGTGCTTAACCTACGAAAGTGTAAATACGATTTTTCAGTTTATTAAGCATGCACGTTTCAAGGTTCGAAACTAAACATTGCTCAAACATTGCGTAGTATGTGGACATTTTTACTTCTCGTGATGCTAAAAACAGTTATTCGCATGCTTGATATTTTTGATAATACACGATTCAATATAGCATAAAAGCATGAAAGCGAACAATAAAACTTTTTGTTTAACATGCGAAAATGAGGATACGATTTTTAGGTTTTTGACATAATTCACTTTTTTAGGTTCGACACTAGACAATATGAAAACATTGCACAATATGTGAACATTTTCAATTCTCTTGAAGCTAAAAACTGTTATTCTGGTATTTGAAATCTTCGATAATACACGATTCAATATAGCATGAAAGGATGAAAGCGAACAATACAACTTTTTGTTTAACATACGAAAATGTAAATACGATTTTTCAGTTTATTAAGCATGCACGTTTCAAGGTTCGAAACTAAACATTACTCAAACATTGCGTAGTATGTGGACATTTGTACTTCTCGTGATGCTAAAAACAGTTATTCGCATCCTTGATATTTTTGATAATACACGATTCAATATAGCATAAAAGCATGAAAGCGAACAATAAAACTTTTTGTTTAACATGCGAAAATGAGGATACGATTTTTAGGTTTTTGACATAATTCACTTTTTTAGGTTCGACACTAGACAATATGCTAACATTGCATAATATGTGAACATTTTCACTTCTCGTGAAGCTAAAAACTGTTATTCTGGTATTTGACATCTTCGATAATACACGATTCAATATAGCATAAAAGGATGAAACCGAACAATAAAACTTTTTGTTTAACATACGAACAGGCGGATACGATTTGTAGGATTTTGACATAATTCACTTTTTTAGGTTCGACACTAGACAATATGCAAACATTGCATAATATGTGAACATTTTCACTTCTCGTGAAGCTAAAAACTGTTATTCTGGTATTTGAAATCTTCGATAATACACGATTCAATATAGCATGAAAGGACGAAAACGAACAATATAACTGCGTGCTTAACCTACGAAAGTGTAAATACGATTTTTCAGTTTATTAAGCATGCACGTTTCAAGGTTCGAAACTAAACATTACTCAAACATTGCGTAGTATGTGGACATTTTTACTTCTCGTGATGCTAAAAACAGTTATTCGCATACTTGATATTTTTGATAATACACGATTCAATATAGCATAAAAGCATGAAAGCGAACAATAAAACTTTTTGTTTAACATGCGAAAATGAGGATACGATTTTTAGGTTTTTGACATAATTCACTTTTTTAGGTTCGACACTAGACAATATGCTAACATTGCATAATATGTGAACATTTTCACTTCTCGTGAAGCTAAAAACTGTTATTCTGGTATTTGACATCTTCGATAATACACGATTCAATATAGCATAAAAGGATGAAACCGAACAATAAAACTTTTTGTTTAACATACGAACATGCGGATACGATTTTTAGGATTTTGCCATAATTCACTTTTTTAGGTTCGACACTAGACAATATGCAAACATTGCATAATATGTGAACATTTTCACATCTCGTGAAGATAAAAACTGTTATTCTGGTATTTGACATCTTCGATAATACACGATTCAATATAGCATAAAAGGATGGAAGCGAACAATAAAACTTTTTGTTTAACATACGAAAATGCGGATATGATTTTTAGGTTTTTGACCAAATTCACTTTGTTAGGTTCGACACTAGACAATATGCTAATATAGCAAAATATGTGAATATTTTAACATCTCGTGAAGATAAAAACTGTTATTTTGGTATATGACATCTTCGATAATACACAATTCAATACAGCATGAAAAGATGAAACCGAACAATATAACTTCGTCCTTAACCTACGAAAGTGTAATTACGATTATTCAGTTTATTAAGCATGCACGTTTCAAGGTTCGAAACTAAACATTACTCAAACATTGCGTAGTATGTGAACATTTTTACTTCTCGTGATGCTAAAAACTGTTATTCTCATATTTGGCAACTTCGATACTACACGATTCAATATAGCATGATAAGATGAAACCGAACAATATAACTTCGTCCTTAACCTACGAAAGTGTAATTACGATTTTTCAGTTTATTAAGCATGCACGTTTCAAGTTTCGAAACTAAACATTACTCAAACATTGCGTAGTATGTGGACATTTTTACTTCTCGTGATGCTAAAAACAGTTATTCGCATACTTGATAATTTTTGATAATACACGATTCAATATAGCATAAAAGCATGAAAGCGAACAATAAAACTTTTTGTTTAACATGCGAAAATGAGGATACGATTTTTAGGTTTTTGACATAATTCACTTTTTTAGGTTCGACACTAGACAATATGCTAACATTGCATAATATGTGAACATTTTCACTTCTCGTGAAGCTAAAAACTGTTATTCTGGTATTTGACAACTTCGATAATACACGATTCAATATAGCATAAAAGGATGAAACCGAACAATAAAACTTTTTGTTTAACATACGAACATGCGGATACGATTTTTAGGATTTTGACATAATTCACTTTTTTAGGTTCGACACTAGACAATATGCAAACATTGCATAATATGTGAACATTTTCACTTCTCGTGAAGCTAAAAACTGTTATTCTGGTATTTGAAATCTTCGATAATACACGATTCAATATAGCATGAAAGGATGAAAATGAACAATATAACATCGTGCTTAACCTACGAAAGTGTAAATACGATTTTTCAGTTTATTAAGCATGCACGTTTCAAGGTTCGTAACTAAACATTACTCAAACATTGCGTAGTATGTGAACATTTTTACTTCTCGTGATGCTAGAAACACTTATTCGCATACTTGATATTTTTGATAATACACGATTCAATATAGCATAAAAGCATGAACGGGAACAATAAAACTTTTTGTTTAACATGCGAAAATGAGGATACGATTTTTAGGTTTTTGACATAATTCACTTTTTTAGGTTCGACACTAGACAATATGCAAACATTGCATAATATGTGAACATTTTCACTTCTCGTGAAGCTAAAAACTGTTATTCTGGTATTTGAAATCTTCGATAATACACGATTCAATATAGCATGAAAGGATGAAAACGAACAATATAACTTCGTGCTTAACCTACGAAAGTGTAAATACGATTTTTCAGTTTATTAAGCATGCACGTTTCAAGGTTCGAAACTAAACATTACTCAAACATTGCGTAGTATGTGGACATTTGTACTTCTCGTGATGCTAAAAACAGTTATTCGCATACTTGATATTTTTGATAATACACGATTCAATATAGCATAAAAGCATGAAAGCGAACAATAAAACTTTTTGTTTAACATGCGAAAATGAGGATACGATTTTTAGGTTTTTGACATAATTCACTTTTTTAGGTTCGACACTAGACAATATGCTAACATTGCATAATATGTGAACATTTTCACTTCTCGTGAAACTAAAAACTGTTATTCTGGTATTTGACATCTTCGATAATACACGATTCAATATAGCATAAAAGGATGAAACCGAACAATAAAACTTTTTGTTTAACATACGAACATTCGGATACGATTTTTAGGATTTTGACATAATTCACTTTTTTAGGTTCGACACTAGACATTATGCAAACATTGCATAATATGTGAACATTTTCACTTCTCGTGAAGCTAAAAACTGTTATTCTGGTATTTGAAATCTTCGATAATACACGATTCAATATAGCATGAAAGGATGAAAACGAACAATATAACTTCGTGCTTAACCTACGAAAGTGTAAATACGATTTTTCAGTTTATTAAGCATGCACGTTTCAAGGTTCGAAACTAAACATTGCTCAAACATTGCGTAGTATGTGGACATTTTTACTTCTCGTGATGCTAAAAACAGTTATTCGCATGCTTGATATTTTTGATAATACACGATTCAATATAGCATAAAAGCATGAAAGCGAACAATAAAACTTTTTGTTTAACATGCGAAAATGAGGATACGATTTTTAGGTTTTTGACATAATTCACTTTTTTAGGTTCGACACTAGACAATATGAAAACATTGCACAATATGTGAACATTTTCAATTCTCTTGAAGCTAAAAACTGTTATTCTGGTATTTGAAATCTTCGATAATACACGATTCAATATAGCATGAAAGGATGAAAGCGAACAATACAACTTTTTGTTTAACATACGAAAATGTAAATACGATTTTTCAGTTTATTAAGCATGCACGTTTCAAGGTTCGAAACTAAACATTACTCAAACATTGCGTAGTATGTGGACATTTGTACTTCTCGTGATGCTAAAAACAGTTATTCGCATCCTTGATATTTTTGATAATACACGATTCAATATAGCATAAAAGCATGAAAGCGAACAATAAAACTTTTTGTTTAACATGCGAAAATGAGGATACGATTTTTAGGTTTTTGACATAATTCACTTTTTTAGGTTCGACACTAGACAATATGCTAACATTGCATAATATGTGAACATTTTCACTTCTCGTGAAGCTAAAAACTGTTATTCTGGTATTTGACATCTTCGATAATACACGATTCAATATAGCATAAAAGGATGAAACCGAACAATAAAACTTTTTGTTTAACATACGAACAGGCGGATACGATTTGTAGGATTTTGACATAATTCACTTTTTTAGGTTCGACACTAGACAATATGCAAACATTGCATAATATGTGAACATTTTCACTTCTCGTGAAGCTAAAAACTGTTATTCTGGTATTTGAAATCTTCGATAATACACGATTCAATATAGCATGAAAGGACGAAAACGAACAATATAACTGCGTGCTTAACCTACGAAAGTGTAAATACGATTTTTCAGTTTATTAAGCATGCACGTTTCAAGGTTCGAAACTAAACATTACTCAAACATTGCGTAGTATGTGGACATTTTTACTTCTCGTGATGCTAAAAACAGTTATTCGCATACTTGATATTTTTGATAATACACGATTCAATATAGCATAAAAGCATGAAAGCGAACAATAAAACTTTTTGTTTAACATGCGAAAATGAGGATACGATTTTTAGGTTTTTGACATAATTCACTTTTTTAGGTTCGACACTAGACAATATGCTAACATTGCATTATATGTGAACATTTTCACTACTCGTGAAGCTAAAAACTGTTATTCTGGTATTTGACATCTTCGATAATACACGATTCAATATAGCATAAAAGGATGAAACCGAACAATAAAACTTTTTGTTTAACATACGAACATGCGGATACGATTTTTAGGATTTTGCCATAATTCACTTTTTTAGGTTCGACACTAGACAATATGCAAACATTGCATAATATGTGAACATTTTCACTTCTCGTGAAGCTAAAAACTGTTACTCTGGTATTTGAAATCTTCGATAATACACGATTCAATATAGCATGAAAGGATGAAAACGAACAATATAACTTCGTACTTAACCTACGAAAGTGTAAATACGATTTTTCAGTTTATTAAGCATGCACGTTTCAAGGTTCGAAACTAAACATTACTCAAACATTGCGTAGTATGTGAACATTTTTACTTCTCGTGAAGCTAAAAACTGTTATTTTTATATTTGACATCTTCGATAATACACGATTCAATATAGCATGATAAGAAGAAAACCGAACAATATAACTTCGTACTTAACCTTCGAAAGTGTAAACACGATTTTTCAGTTTATTAATCATAACTTAGATAATACACGATTCTGTATAGAACAAAACGACGACAGCAAACAATAAAACTTTTTGTTGAACATACGAAAATGCGAATGCGATTTTTAGGTTTTTGACAAAATTCACTCTTTTAGGTTCGACACTAGACAACATGCAAACATTGCATAATATGTAAACATTTTCACTTCTCGTGAAGCTAAAAACTGTTATTCTGGTATTTGATATCTTCGATAATACACGATTCAATATAGCATAAAAGGATGGAAGCGATCAATAAAACTTTTTGTTTAACATACGAACATGCGGATACGATTTTTAGGATTTTGACATAATTCACTTTTTTAGGTTCGACACTAGACAATATGCAAACATTGCATAATATGTGAACATTTTCACTTCTCGTGAAGCTAAAAACTGTTATTCTGGTATTTGACATCTTCGATAATACACGATTCAATATAGCATAAAAGGATGGAAGCGAACAATAAAACTTTTTGTTTAACATACGAAAATGCGGATACGATTTTTAGGTTTTTGACCAAATTCACTTTGTTAGATTCGACACTAGACAATATGCTAACATAACAAAATATGTGAATATTTTCACATCTCGTGAAGCTAAAAACTGTTATTCTGGTATATGACATCTTCGATAATACACGATTCAATATAGCATAAAAGGATGAAAGCGAACAATTAAACTTTTTTTAACATGCGACAATGCGGATACGATTTTTAGGTTTATTAAGCATGCACGTTTCAAGGTTCGAAACTAAACATTACTCGAACATTGCGTAGTATGTGAACATTTTTGCTTCTCGTGATGCTAAAAACTGTTATTCTCATATTTGGCAACTTCGATAATACACGATTCAATATAGCATGATAAGATGAAACCGAACAATATAACTTCGTACTTAACCTTCGAAAGTGTAAATACGATTTTTCAGTTTATTAATCATAACTTAGATAATACACGATTCTGTATAGAACAAAACGACGACAGCAAACAATAAAACTTTTTGTTGAACATACGAAAATGCGAATGCGATTTTTAGGGTTTTGACAAAATTCCCTCTTTTAGGTTCGACACTAGACAACATGCAAACATTGCATAATATGTAAACATTTTCACTTCTCGTGAAGCTAAAAACTGTTTTTCTGGTATTTGTCATCTTCGATAATACACGATTCAATATAGCATGAAAAGATGAAACCGAACAATATAACGTCGTGCTTAACCTACGAAAGTGTGAATACGATTTTTCAGTTTATTAAGCATGCACGTTTCAAGGTTCGAAACTAAACATTACTCGAACATTGCGTAGTATGTGAACATTTTTACTTCTCGTGATGCTAAAAACTGTTATTCTCATATTTGGCAACTTCGATAATACACGATTCAATATAGCATGATAAGATGAAACCGAACAATATAACTTCGTACTTAACCTTCGAAAGTGTAAATCCGATTTTTCAGTTTATTAAGCATAACTTATATAATACACCATTCACTATCCAACAACACGACGATAGCAAAGAATAAAACTTTTCCTTGAACATACGAAAATGCGAATGCGATTTTTATGTTTTTGACAAAATTCACTTTTTTAGGTTCGACACTAGACAACATGCAAACATTGCATAATATGTAAACATTTTCACTTCTCGTGAAGCTAAAAACTGTTATTCTGGTATTTGACATCTTCGATAATACACGATTCAATATAGTATAAAAGGATGAAACCGAACAATAAAACTTTTCGTTTAACATACGAAAATGCGGATACGATTTTTAGGTTTTTGACATAATTCACTTTTATAGGATCGACACTAGACAATATGCAAACATTGCATTATATGTGAACATTTTTACTTCGAGTGAAGGTAAAAACTGTTATTCTGGTATTTGACATCTTTGATAATACACGATTCAATATAGCATGAAAGGATGAAACCGAACAATATAACTTTGTGCTTAACCTACGAAAGTGTAAATACGATTTTTCAGTTTATTAATCATGCAGGTTTCAAGGTTCGAAACTAAACATTACTCAAACATTGTGTAGTATGTGAACATTTTTACTTCTCGTGATGCTAAAAACTGTTATTCTTATATTTGGCAACTTCGATAATACACGATTCAATATAGCATGATAAGAAGAAACCGAACAATATAACTTCGTACTTAACCTTCGAAAGTGTAAACACGATTTTTCAGTTTATTAATCATAACTTAGATAATACACGATTCTGTATAGAACAAAACGACGACAGCAAACAATAAAACTTTTTGTTGAACATACGAAAATGCGAATGCGATTTTTAGGTTTTTGACAAAATTCACTCTTTTAGGTTCGACACTAGACAACATGCAAACATTGCATAATATGTAAACATTTTCACTTCTCGTGATGCTAAAAACAGTTATTCGCATACTTGATATTTTTGATAATACACGATTCAATATAGCATAAAAGCATGAAAGCGAACAATAAAACTTTTTGTTTAACATGCGAAAATGAGGATACGATTTTTAGGTTTTTGACATAATTCACTTTTTTAGGTTCGACACTAGACAATATGCTAACATTGCATAATATGTGAACATTTTCACTTCTCGTGAAGCTAAAAACTGTTATTCTGGTATTTGACATCTTCGATAATACACGATTCAATATAGCATAAAAGGATGAAACCGAACAATAAAACTTTTTGTTTAACATACGAACATGCGGATACGATTTTTAGGATTTTGACATAATTCACTTTTTTAGGTTTGACACCAGACAATATACAAACATTGCATAATATGTGAACATTTTAACTTCTCGTGACGCTAAAAACTGTTATTCTGGTATTTGAAATCTTCGATAATACACGATTCAATATAGAATAAAAAGATGAAAGCGAACAATTAAACTTTTTTTTAACATGCGACAATGCGGATACGATTTTTAGGTTTTTGACATAACTCACTTTTTTAGGTTCGACACTAGACAATATGCAAGCATTGCATAATATGTAAAGATTTTCACTTCTCGTGAAGCTAAAAACTGTTATTCTGGTATTTGACATCTTCGATAATACACGATTCAATATAGCATGAAAGGATGAAACCGAACAATATAACTTCGTGCTTATCCTACGAAAGTGTAAATCCGATTTTTCAGATTATTAAGCATGCACGTTTCAAGGTTCGAAACTAAACATTACTCGAACATTGCGTAGTATGTGAACATTTTTACTTCTCGTGATGCTAAAAACTGTTATTCTCATATTTGGCAACTTCGATAATACACGATTCAATATAGCATGATAAGATGAAACCGAACAATATAACTTCGTACTTAACCTTCGAAAGTGTAAATACGATTTTTCAGTTTATTAAGCATAACTTAGATAATACACGATTCTGTATAGAACAAAACGACGACAGCAAACAATAAAACTTTTTGTTGAACATACGAAAATGCGAATGCGATTTTTAGGGTTTTGACAAAATTCCCTCTTTTAGGTTCGACACTAGACAACATGCAAACATTGCATAATATGTAAACATTTTCACTTCTCGTGAAGCTAAAAACTGTTATTCTGGTATTTGACATCTTCGATAATACACGATTCAATATAGCATGAAAGGATGAAACCGAACAATATAACTTCGTGCTTAACCTACGAAAGTGTAAATACGATTTTTCAGTTTATTAAGCATGCAGGTTTCAAGGTTCGATACTAAACATCACTCAAACATTGCGTAGTATGTGAACATTTTTACTTCTCGCGAAGTTAAAAACCGTTATTCTCATATTTGGCAACTTCGATAATAGACGATTCAATATAGCATGAATAGATGAAACCGAACAATATAACTTCGTACTTAACCTACGAAAGTGTAAATACGATGTTTCAGTTTATTAAGCATAACTTAGATAATACACGATTCTGTATAGAACAAAACGACGACAGCAAACAATAAAACTTTTTGTTGAACATACGAAAATGCGAATGCGATTTTTAGGTTTTTGACAAAATCCACTCTTTTAGGTTCGACAATAGACAACATGCAAACATTGCATAATATGTAAACATTTTCACTTCTCGTGAAGCTAAAAACTGTTATTCTGGTATTTGACATCTTCGATAATACACGATTCAATATAGCATAAAAGGATGGAAGCGAACAATAAAACTTTTTGTTTAACATACGAAAATGCGGATACGATTTTTAGGTTTTTGACCAAATTCACTTCGTTAGGTTCGACACTAGACAATATGCTAACATAGCAAAATATGTGAATATTTTCACATCTCGTGAAGCTAAAAACTGTTATTCTGGTATATGACATCTTCGATAATACACGATTCAATATAGCATAAAAGGATGAAAGCGAACAATAAAACTTTTTTTAACATTCGAAAATGCGGATTCGATTTTTAGGTTTTTGACATAACTCACTTTTTTAGGTTCGATACTAGACAATATGCAAAGATTGCATAATATGTAAAGATTTTCACTTCTCGTGAAGCTAAAAACTGTTATTCTGGTATTTGACATCTTCGATAATACACGATTCAATATAGCATGAAAGGATGAAACCGAACAATATAACTTCGTACTTAACCTTCGAAAGTGTAAATACGATTTTTCAGTTTTTAATCATAACTTAGATAATACACGATTCTGTATAGAACAAAACGACGACAGCAAACAAAAAAACTTTTTTTGTTGAACATACGAAAATGCGAATGCGATTTTTAGGTTTTTGACAAAATTCACTCTTTTAGGTTCGACACTAGACAACAAGCAAACATTGCATAATATGTAAACATTTTCACTTCTCCTGAAGCAAAAAACTGTTATTCTGGTATTTGACATCTTCGATAATACACAATTCAATATAGCATGAAAAGAAGAAACCGAACAATACTACTTCGTGCTTAACCTCTGAAAGTGTAAATACGATTTTTCAGTTTATTAAGCATGCACGTTTTAAGGTTCGAAACTAAACATCACTCAAACATTGCGTAGTATGTGAACATTTTTACTTCTCGTGATGCTAAAAACTGTTATTCTCATATTTGGCAACTTCGATAATACACGATTCAATATAGCATGATAAGATGAAACCGAACAATATAACTTCGTACTTAACCTTCGAAAGTGTAAATACGATTTTTCAGTTTTTAATCATAACTTAGATAATACACGATTCTGTATAGAACAAAACGACGACAGCAAACAATAAAACTTTTTGTTGAACATACGAAAATGCGAATGCGATTTTTAGGTTTTTGACAAAATTCACTCTTTTAGGTTCGACACTAGACAACATGCAAACATTGCATAATATGTAAACATTTTCACTTCTCGTGAAGCTAAAAACTGTTATTCTGGTATTTGATATCTTCGATAATACACGATTCAATATAGCATAAAAGGATGGAAGCGATCAATAAAACTTTTTGTTTAACATACGAACATGCGGATACGATTTTTAGGATTTTGACATAATTCACTTTTTTAGGTTCGACACTAGACAATATGCAAACATTGCATAATATGTGAACATTTTCACTTCTCGTGAAGCTAAAAACTGTTATTCTGGTATTTGACATCTTCGATAATACACGATTCAATATAGCATAAAAGGATGGAAGCGAACAATAAAACTTTTTGTTTAACATACGAAAATGCGGATACGATTTTTAGGTTTTTGACCAAATTCACTTTGTTAGATTCGACACTAGACAATATGCTAACATAACAAAATATGTGAATATTTTCACATCTCGTGAAGCTAAAAACTGTTATTCTGGTATATGACATCTTCGATAATACACGATTCAATATAGCATAAAAGGATGAAAGCGAACAATTAAACTTTTTTTTAACATGCGACAATGCGGATACGATTTTTAGGTTTATTAAGCATGCACGTTTCAAGGTTCGAAACTAAACATTACTCGAACATTGCGTAGTATGTGAACATTTTTGCTTCTCGTGAAGTTAAAAACTGTTATTCTCATATTTGGCAACTTCGATAATACACGATTGAATATAGCATGAATAGATGAAACCGAACAATAAAACTTCGTGCTTAACCTACGAAAGTGTAAATACGATTTATCAGTTTATTAAGCATGCAGGTTTCAAGGTTCGAAACTAAACATTACTCGAACATTGCGTAGTATTTGTACATTTTTACTTCTCGTGATGCTAAAAACTGTTATTCTCATATTTGGCAACTTCGATAATACACGATTCAATATAGCATGATAAGATGAAACCGAACAATATAACTTCGTACTTAACCTTCGAAAGTGTAAATACGATTTTTCAGTTTATTAATCATAACTTAGATAATACACGATTCTGTATAGAACAAAACGACGACAGCAAAAAAAAAACTTTTTGTTGAACATACGAAAATGCGAATGCGATTTTTAGGTTTTTGACAAAATTCACTCTTTTAGGTTCGACACTAGACAACAAGCAAACATTGCATAATATGTAAACATTTTCACTTCTCGTGAAGCTAAAAACTGTTATTCTGGTATTTGACATCTTCGATAATACACGATTCAATATAGCATGAAAGGATGAAACCGAACAATTTAACTTCGTGCTTAACCTACGAAAGTGTAAATACGATTTTTCAGTTTATTAAGAATGCAGGTTTCAAGGTTCGAAACTAAACATCACTCAAACATTGCGTAGTATGTGAACATTTTTACTTCTCGTGATGCTAAAAACTGTTATTCTCATATTTGGCAACTTCGATAATACACAATTCAATATAGCATGAAAAGATGAATCCGAACAATATTACTTCGTGCTTAACCTACGAAAGTGTAAATACGATTTTTCACTTTATTAAGCATAACTTAGATAATAGACGATTAAATATAGAAAAAAACGAAGACAGCAAACAATAAACCTTTCTGTTGAACATACGAAAATGCGAATGCGATTTTTAGGTTTTTGACAAAATTGACTTTTTTAGGTTCGACACTAGACAACATGCAAACATTGCATAATATGTAAACATTTTCACTTCTCGTGAAGCTATAAACTGTTATTCTGGTATTTGACATCTTCGATAATACACGATTCAATATAGTATAAAAGGATGAAACCGAACAATAAAACTTTTCGTTTAACATACGAAAATGCGGATACGATTTTTAGGTTTTTGACATAATTCACTTTTATAGGATCGACACTAGACAATATGCAAACATTGCATTATATGTGAACATTTTCACTTCGAGTGAAGGTAAAAACTGTTATTCTGGTATTTGACATCTTTGATAATACACGATTCAATATAGCATGAAAGGATGAAACCGAACAATATAACTTTGTGCTTAACCTACGAAATTGTAAATACGATTTTTCAGTTTATTAATCATGCACGTTGCTAGGTTTGTAACTACACATTACTCAAACATTGCGTAGTATGTGAACATTTTTTCTTCTCGTGATGCTAAAAACTGTTATTCGTATATTTGGCAACTTCGATAATACACGATTCAATATAGCATGATAAGAAGAAACCGAACAATATAACTTCGTACTTAACCTTCGAAAGTGTAAACACGATTTGTCAGTTTATTAATCATAACTTAGATAATACACGATTCTGTATAGAACAAAACGACGACAGCAAACAATAAAACTTTTTGTTGAACATACGAAAATGCGAATGCGATTTTTAGGTTTTTGACAAAATTCACTCTTTTAGGTTCGACACTAGACAACATGCAAACATTGCATAATATGTAAACATTTTCACTTCTCGTGATGCTAAAAACAGTTATTCGCATACTTGATATTTTTGATAATACACGATTCAATATAGCATAAAAGCATGAAAGCGAACAATAAAACTTTTTGTTTAACATGCGAAAATGAGGATACGATTTTTAGGTTTTTGACATAATTCACTTTTTTAGGTTCGACACTAGTTCACTTCTCGTGAAGCTAAAAACTGTTATTCTGGTATTTGACATCTTCGATAATACACGATTCAATATAGCATAAAAGGATGAAACCGAACAATAAAACTTTTTGTTTAACATACGAACATGCGGATACGATTTTTAGGATTTTGACATAATTCACTTTTTTAGGGTCGACACTAGACAATATGCAAACATTGCATAATATGTGAACATTTTCACTTCTCGTGAAGCTAAAAACTGTTATTCTGGTATTTGAAATCTTCGATAATACACGATTCAATATAGCATAAAAGGATGAAAGCGAACAATTAAACTTTTTTTTAACATGCGACAATGCGGATACGATTTTTAGGTTTTTGACATAACTCACTTTTTTAGGTTCGACACTAGACAATATGCAAGCATTGCATAATATGTAAAGATTTTCACTTCTCGTGAAGCTAAAAACTGTTATTCTGGTATTTGACATCTTCGATAATACACGATTCAATATAGCATGAAAGGATGAAACCGAACAATATAACTTCGTGCTTATCCTACGAAAGTGTAAATCCGATTTTTCAGATTATTAAGCATGCACGTTTCAAGGTTCGAAACTAAACATTACTCGAACAATGCGTAGTATGTGAACATTTTTACTTCTCGTGATGCTAAAAACTGTTATTCTCATATTTGGCAACTTCGATAATACACGATTCAATATAGCATGATAAGATGAAACCGAACAATATAACTTCGTACTTAACCTTCGAAAGTGTAAATACGATTTTTCAGTTTATTAAGCATAACTTAGATAATACACGATTCTGTATAGAACAAAACGACGACAGCAAACAATAAAACTTTTTGTTGAACATACGAAAATGCGAATGCGATTTTTAGGGTTTTGACAAAATTCCCTCTTTTAGGTTCGACACTAGACAACATGCAAACATTGCATAATATGTAAACATTTTCACTTCTCGTGAAGCTAAAAACTGTTATTCTGGTATTTGACATCTTCGATAATACACGATTCAATATAGCATGAAAGGATGAAACCGAACAATATAACTTCGTGCTTAACCTACGAAAGTGTAAATACGATTTTTCAGTTTATTAAGCATGCAGGTTTCAAGGTTCGATACTAAACATCACTCAAACATTGCGTAGTATGTGAACATTTTTACTTCTCGTGATGCTAAAAACTGTTATTCTCATATTTGGCAACTTCGATAATACACGATTCAATATAGCATGATAAGATGAAACCGAACAATATAACTTCGTACTTAACCTTCGAAAGTGTAAATACGATGTTTCAGTTTATTAAGCATAACTTAGATAATACACGATTCTGTATAGAACAAAACGACGACAGCAAACAATAAAACTTTTTGTTGAACATACGAAAATGCGAATGCGATTTTTAGGTTTTTGACAAAATCCACTCTTTTAGGTTCGACAATAGACAACATGCAAACATTGCATAATATGTAAACATTTTCACTTCTCGTGAAGCTAAAAACTGTTATTCTGGTATTTGACATCTTCGATAATACACGATTCAATATAGCATAAAAGGATGGAAGCGAACAATAAAACTTTTTGTTTAACATACGAAAATGCGGATACGATTTTTAGGTTTTTGACCAAATTCACTTCGTTAGGTTCGACACTAGACAATATGCTAACATAGCAAAATATGTGAATATTTTCACATCTCGTGAAGCTAAAAACTGTTATTCTGGTATATGACATCTTCGATAATACACGATTCAATATAGCATAAAAGGATGAAAGCGAACAATAAAACTTTTTTTTAACATGCGAAAATGCGGATTCGATTTTTAGGTTTTTGACATAACTCACTTTTTTAGGTTCGATACTAGACAATATGCAAAGTTTGCATAATATGTAAAGATTTTCACTTCTCGTGAAGCTAAAAACTGTTATTCTGGTATTTGACATCTTCGATAATACACGATTCAATATAGCATGAAAGGATGAAACCGAACAATATAACTTCGTACTTAACCTTCGAAAGTGTAAATACGATTTTTCAGTTTTTAATCATAACTTAGATAATACACGATTCTGTATAGAACAAAACGACGACAGCAAACAAAAAAACTTTTTGTTGAACATACGAAAATGCGAATGCGATTTTTAGGTTTTTGACAAAATTCACTCTTTTAGGTTCGACACTAGACAACAAGCAAACATTGCATAATATGTAAACATTTTCACTTCTCGTGAAGCTAAAAACTGTTATTCTGGTATTTGACATCTTCGATAATACACGATTCAATATAGCATGAAAAGATTAAACCGAACAATATAACTTCGTGCTTAACCTACTAAAATGTAAATACGATTTTTCAGTTTATTAAGCATGCAGGTTTTAAGGTTTGAAAAATAACATCACTAAAACATTGCGTATAGTATGTGAACATTTTTACTTCTCGTGATGCTAAAAACTGTTATTCTCATATTTGGCAACTTCGATAATACACGATTCAATATAGCATGATAAGATGAAACCGAACAATATAACTTCGTACTTAACCTTCGAAAGTGTAAATACGATTTTTCAGTTTATTAAGCATAACTTAGATAATACACGATTCTGTATAGAACAAAACGACGACAGCAAACAATAAAACTTTTTGTTGAACATACGAAAATGCGAATGCGATTTTTAGGTTTTTGACAAAATTCACTCTTTTAGGTTCGACACTAGACAACATGCAAACATTGCATAATATGTAAACATTTTCACTTCTCGTGAAGCTAAAAACTGTTATTCTGGTATTTGACATCTTCGATAATACACGATTCAATATAGCATAAAAGGATGAAACCGAACAATAAAACTTCGTGCTTAACCTACGAAAGTGTAAATACGATTTTTCAGTTTATTAAGCATGCACGTTTCAAGGTTCGAAACTAAACATTGCTCAAACATTGCGTAGTATGTGGACATTTTTACTTCTCGTGATGCTAAAAACAGTTATTCGCATGCTTGATATTTTTGATAATACACGATTCAATATAGCATAAAAGCATGAAAGCGAACAATAAAACTTTTTGTTTAACATGCGAAAATGAGGATACGATTTTTAGGTTTTTGACATAATTCACTTTTTTAGGTTCGACACTAGACAATATGCAAACATTGCATAATATAAGAACATTTTCACTTCGAGTGAAGGTAAAAACTGTTATTCTGGTATTTGACATCTTTGATAATACACGATTCAATATAGCATGAAAGGATGAAACCGAACAATATAACTTCGTGCTTAACCTACGAAAGTGTAAATACGATTTTTCAGTTTATTAATCATGCAGGTTTCAAGGTTCGAAACTAAACATTACTCAAACATTGCGTAGTATGTGAACATTTTTACTTCTCGTGGTGCTAAAAACTGTTATTCTTATATTTGGCAACTTCGATAATACACGATTCAATATAGCATGATAAGAAGAAACCGAACAATATAACTTCGTACTTAACCTTCGAAAGTGTAAACACGATTTTTCAGTTTATTAATCATAACTTAGATAATACACGATTCTGTATAGAACAAAACGACGACAGCAAACAATAAAACTTTTTGTTGAACATACGAAAATGCGAATGCGATTTTTAGGTTTTTGACAAAATTCACTCTTTTAGGTTCGACACTAGACAACATGCAAACATTGCATAATATGTAAACATTTTCACTTCTCGTGAAGCTAAAAACTGTTATTCTGGTATTTGACATCTTCGATAATACACGATTCAATATAGCATAAAAGGATGGAAGCGAACAATAAAACTTTTTGTTTAACATACGAAAATGCGGATACGATTTTTAGGTTTTTGACCAAATTAACTTCGTTAGGTTCGACACTAGACAATATGCTAACATAGCAAAATATGTGAATATTTTCACATCTCGTGAAGCTAAAAACTGTTATTCTGGTATATGACATCTTCGATAATACACGATTCAATATAGCATAAAAGGATGAAAGCGAACAATAAAACTTTTTTAACATGCGAAAATGCGGATACGATTTTTAGGTTTTTGACATAACTCACTTTTTTTGGTTCGATACTAGACAATATGCAAAGATTGCATAATATGTAAAGATTTTCACTTCTCGTGAAGCTAAAAACTGTTATTCTGGTATTTGACATCTTCGATAATACACGATTCAATATAGCATGAAAGGATGAAACCGAACAATATAACTTCGTACTTAACCTTCGAAAGTGTAAATACGATTTTTCAGTTTTTAATCATAACTTAGATAAGACACGATTCTGTATAGAACAAAACGACGACAGCAAACAAAAAAACTTTTTGTTGAACATACGAAAATGCGGATACGATTTTTAGGTTTTTGACATAACTCACTTTTTTAGGTTCGACACTAGACAATATGCTAACATAGCAAAATATGTGAATATTTTCACATCTCGTGAAGCTAAAAACTGTTAGTCTGGTATATGACATCTCCGATAATCCACTATTTAATATAGCAAGAAGAGATGAAACCGAACTACATAACTTCGCACTTAACCTACGAAAGTGTAAATACGATTTTTCAGTTTATTAAGCATGCACGTTTCAAGGTTCGAAGCTAAACATTACTCAAACATTGCGTAGTATGTGAACATTTTCACTTCTCGTGAAGCTAAAAACTGTTATTCTAGTATTTGACTTCTTCGATAATACACGATTCAATATAGCATAAAAGGTTGAAAGCGAACAATAAAACTTTTTGTTTAACATACGAAAATGTGGATACGGTTTTTAGGTTTTTGACATATTTCACTTTTTTAGGTTCGACACTAGTTCACTTCTCGTGAAGCTAAAAGCTGTTATTCTTGTATTTGACATCTTCGATAATACACGATTCAATAAAGCATAAAATGATGAAACCGAACAATAAAACTTTTTGTTTAACATACGAAAATGCGGATACGATTTTTAGGTTTTTGACCAAATTCACTTTTTTAGGTTCGACGCTAGACAATATGCAAACATAGCAAAATATGAGAACATTTTCACTTCTCGTGAAGCTGAAAACTGTTATTCTGGTATTTGACATCTCCGATAATACACGATTCAATATAGCATGAAGAGATGAAGCCGAACAATATAACTTCCTACTTAACCTACGAAAGTGTAAATACGATTTTTCAGTTTATTAAGCATGCACGTTTCAAGGTTCAAAACTAAACATTACTCAAACATTGCGTAGTATGTGGACATTTTTACTTTTCGTGATGCTAAAAACAATTATTCGCATATTTGATATTTTTGATAATACACGATTCAATATAGCATAGAAGGATGAAAGCGAAGAATAAAACTTTTTGTTTAACATGCGAAAATGAGGATACGATTTTTAGGTTTTTGACATAATTCACTTTTTTAGGTTCGACACTAGTTCACTTCTCGTGAAGCTAAAAACTGTTATTCTGGTATTCGACATCTTCGAGAATACACGATTCAATATAGCAAAAAAGGATGAAACCGAACAATAAAGCTTTTTGTTTAACATACGAAAATGCGGATACGATTTTTAGGTTTTTGACAAAATTCACTTTGTTATGTTCGACACTAGACAATATGCTAACATTGCATAATATGTGAATATTTACACTTCTCGTGAAGCTAAAAACTGTTATTCTGGTATTTGACATCTTCGATAATACACGATTCAATATAGCATAAAAGGATGAAACCGAACAATAAAACTTTTTGTTTAACCTACGAAAGTGTAAATACGATTTTTCAGTTTATTAAGCATGCACGTTTCATGGTTCGAAACTAAACATTACTCAAACATTGCTTAGTATGTGATCATTTTTACTTCTCGTGATGCTAAAAACTGTTATTCTGGTATTTGACATCTTCGATAATACACGATTCAATATAGCATAAAAGGATGGAAGCGAAAAATAAAACTTTTTGTTTAACATACGAAAATGCGGATACGATTTTTAGGTTTTTGACCAAATTCACTTTGTTATGTTCGACACTAGACAATATGCTAACATTGCATAATATGTGAATATTTACACTTCTCGTGATGCTAAAAACTGTTATTCTGGTATTTGACATCTTCGATAATACACGATTCAATATAGCATGAAAAGATGAAACCGCACAATATAACTTCGTACTTAAACTACGTAAGTGTAAATACTATTTTTATGTTTATTAAGCTTGCACGTTTCAAGGTTCGAAACTAAACATTACTCAAACATTGCGTAGTACGTGGACATTTTTACTTTTCGTGATGCTAAAAACAATTATTCGCATATTTGATATTTTTGATAATACACGATTCAATATAGCATAGAAGGATGAAAGCGAAGAATAAAACTTTTTGTTTAACATGCGAAAATGAGGATACGATTTTTAGGTTTTTGACATAATTCACTTTTTTAGGTTCGACACTAGTTCACTTCTCGTGAAGCTAAAAACTGTTATTCTGGTATTCGACATCTTCGAGAATACACGATTCAATATAGCAAAAAAGGATGAAACCGAACAATAAAGCTTTTTGTTTAACATACGAAAATGCGGATACGATTTTTAGGTTTTTGACAAAATTCACCTTTTTAGGTTCGACACTAGACAATATGCAAACATTGCATAAAATGTGAATATTTTCACTTCTCGTGAAGCTAAAAACTGTTATTCTCATATTTGGCAACTTCGATAATACACGATTCAATATAGCATGATAAGATGAAACCGAACAACATAACTTCGTACTTAACCTACGAAAGTGTAAATACGATTTTTCAGTTTATTAAGCATGCACGTTTCAAGGTTCGAAGCTAAGCATTACTAAAACGTTGCGTAGTATTTGAACATTTTTACTTCTCGTGACGCTAAAAACTGTTATTCTGGTATTTGACATCTTCGATAATACACGATTCAATATAGCATGAAAAGATGAAACCGAACAATATAACTTCGTGCTTAACCTACGAAAGTGTAAATACGATTTTTCAGTTTATTAAGCATGCACGTTTCAAGGTTCGAAGCTAAACATTACTCAAACATTGCGTAGTATGTGAACATTTTCACTTCTCGTGAAGCTAAAAACTGTTATTCTAGTATTTGACTTCTTCGATAATACACGATTCAATATAGCATAAAAGGTTGAAAGCGAACAATAAAACTTTTTGTTTAACATACGAAAATGTGGATACGATTTTAAGGTTTTTGACATAATTCACTTTTTTAGGTTCGACACTAGTTCACTTCTCGTGAAGCTAAAAACTGTTATTCTTGTATTTGACATCTTCGATAATACACGATTCAATAAAGCATAAAATGATGAAACCGAACAATAAAACTTTTTGTTTAACATACGAAAATGCGGATACGATTTTTAGGTTTTTGACCAAATTCACTTTTTTAGGTTCGACGCTAGACAATATGCAAACATAGCAAAATATGAGAACATTTTCACTTCTCGTGAAGCTGAAAACTGTTATTCTGGTATTTGACATCTCCGATAATACACGATTCAATATAGCATGAAGAGATGAAGCCGAACAATATAACTTCCTACTTAACCTACGAAAGTGTAAATACGATTTTTCAGTTTATTAAGCTTGCACGTTTCAAGGTTCGAAACTAAACATTACTCAAACATTGCGTAGTATGTGGACATTTTTACTTTTCGTGATGCTAAAAACAATTATTCGCATATTTGATATTTTTGATAATACACGATTCAATATAGCATAGAAGGATGAAAGCGAAGAATAAAACTTTTTGTTTAACATGCGAAAATGAGGATACGATTTTTAGGTTTTTGACATAATTCACTTTTTTAGGTTCGACACTAGTTCACTTCTCGTGAAGCTAAAAACTGTTATTCTGGTATTCGACATCTTCGAGAATACACGATTCAATATAGCAAAAAAGGATGAAACCGAACAATAAAGCTTTTTGTTTAACATACGAAAATGCGGATACGATTTTTAGGTTTTTGACAAAATTCACTTTGTTATGTTCGACACTAGACAATATGCTAACATTGCATAATATGTGAATATTTACACTTCTCGTGAAGCTAAAAACTGTTATTCTGGTATTTGACATCTTCGATAATACACGATTCAATATAGCATAAAAGGATGAAACCGAACAATAAAACTTTTTGTTTAACATACGAAAGTGTAAATACGATTTTTCAGTTTATTAAGCATGCACGTTTCATGGTTCGAAACTAAACATTACTCAAACATTGCTTAGTATGTGATCATTTTTACTTCTCGTGATGCTAAAAACTGTTATTCTGGTATTTGACATCTTCGATAATACACGATTCAATATAGCATAAAAGGATGGAAGCGAACAATAAAACTTTTTGTTTAACATACGAAAATGCGGATACGATTTTTAGGTTTTTGACCAAATTCACTTTGTTATGTTCGACACTAGACAATATGCTAACATTGCATAATATGTGAATATTTTCACTTCTCGTGATGCTAAAAACTGTTATTCTGGTATTTGACATCTTCGATAATACACGATTCAATATAGCATGAAAAGATGAAACCGAACAATATACCTTCGTACTTAACCTACGAAAGTGTAAATACTATTTTTCAGTTTTTTAAGCTTTCACTTGTCAAGGTTAGAAAAAAAACATTACTCAAACATTGCGTAGTATGTTAACATTTTTAATTATCGTGGTTCTAAAAAAAGTTATTCGCATATTTGATATTTTTGATAATACACGATTCAATATAGCATAGAAGGATGAAAGCGAAGAATAAAACTTTTTGTTTAACATGCGAAAATGAGGATACGATTTTTAGGTTTTTGACATAATTCACTTTTTTAGGTTCGACACTAGTTCACTTCTCGTGAAGCTAAAAACTGTTATTCTGGTATTCGACATCTTCGAGAATACACGATTCAATATAGCAAAAAAGGATGAAACCGAACAATAAAGCTTTTTGTTTAACATACGAAAATGCGGATACGATTTTTAGGTTTTTGACAAAATTCACTTTTTTAGGTTCGACACTAGACAATATGCAAACATTGCATAATATGTGAATATTTTCACTTCTCGTGAAGCTAAAAACTGTCATTCTAGTATTTGAAATCTTCGATAATACACGATTCAATATAGCATAAAAGGATGAAAGCGAGCAATAAAACTTTTTGTTTAACATACGAAAATGCGGATACGATTTTTAGGTTTTTGACAAAATTCACTTTTTTAGGTTCCACACTAGACAATATGCAAACGTTGCATAATATGTGAATATTCTCACTTCTCGTGAAGCTAAAAACTGTTATTCTCATATTTGGCAACTTCGATAATACACGATTCAATATAGCATGAAAAGATGAAACCGAACAATATAACTTCGTACTTAACCTACGAAAGTGTAAATACGATTTTTCAGTTTATTAAGCATGCACGTTTCAAGGTTCGAAGCTAAACATTACTAAAACGTTGCGTAGTATTTGAACATTTTTACTTTTCGTGACGCTAAAAACTGTTATTCTGGTATTTGACATCTTCGATAATACACGATTCAATATAGCATAAATGGATGAAAGCGAACAATAAAACTTTTTGTTTAACATACGAAAATGCGGATACGATTTTAAGGTTTTTGACATAATTCACTTTTTTAGGTTCGACACTAGTTCACTTCTCGTGAAGCTAAAAACTGTTATTCTTGTATTTGACATCTTCGATAATACACGATTCAATAAAGCATAAAATGATGAAACCGAACAATAAAACTTTTTGTTTAACATACGAAAATGCGGATACGATTTTTAGGTTTTTGACCAAATTCACTTTGTTAGGTTCGACACTAGACAATATGCAAACATTGCATAACATGTTAACATTTACACTTCTCGTGAAGCTAAAAACTGTTATTCTGGTATTTGACATCTTCGATAATACACGATTCAATATAGCATAAAAGGATGAAACCGAACAATAAAACTTTTTGTTTAACCTACGAAAGTGTAAATACGATTTTTCAGTTTATTAAGCATGCACGTTTCATGGTTCGAAACTAAACATTACTCAAACATTGCTTAGTATGTGATCATTTTTACTTCTCGTGATGCTAAAAACTGTTATTCTGGTATTTGACATCTTCGATAATACACGATTCAATATAGCATGAAAAGGATGGAAGCGAACAATAAAACTTTTTGTTTAACATACGAAAATGCGGATACGATTTTTAGGTTTTTGACCAAATTCACTTTGTTATGTTCGACACTAGACAATATGCTAACATTGCATAATATGTGAATATTTACACTTCTCGTGAAGCTAAAAACTGTTATTCTGGTATTTGACATCTTCGATAATACACGATTCAATATAGCATGAAAAGATGAAACCGAACAATATAACTTCGTACTTATCCTACGAAAGTGTAATTACGATTTTTAAGTTTATTAAGCTTGCACGTTTCAAGGTTCGAAACTAAACATTACTCAAACATTGCGTAGTATGTGGACATTTTTACTTTTCGTGATGCTAAAAACAATTATTCGCATATTTGATATTTTTGATAATACACGATTCAATATAGCATAGAAGGATGAAAGCGAAGAATAAAACTTTTTGTTTAACATGCGAAAATGAGGATACGATTTTTAGGTTTTTGACATAATTCACTTTTTTAGGTTCGACACTAGTTCACTTCTCGTGAAGCTAAAAACTGTTATTCTGGTATTCGACATCTTCGAGAATACACGATTCAATATAGCAAAAAAGGATGAAACCGAACAATAAAGCTTTTTGTTTAACATACGAAAATGCGGATACGATTTTTAGGTTTTTGACAAAATTCACTTTTTTAGGTTCGACACTAGACAATATGCAAACATTGCATAATATGTGAATATTTTCACTTCTCGTGAAGCTAAAAACTGTCATTCTAGTATTTGAAATCTTCGATAATACACGATTCAATATAGCATGAAAGGATGAAAGCGAACAATAAAACTTTTTGTTTAACATACGAAAATGCGGATACGATTTTTAGGTTTTTGACAAAATTCACCTTTTTAGGTTCGACACTAGACAATATGCAAACATTGCATAAAATGTGAATATTTTCACTTCTCGTGAAGCTAAAAACTGTTATTCTCATATTTGGCAACTTCGATAATACACGATTCAATATAGCATGATAAGATGAAACCGAACAACATAACTTCGTACTTAACCTACGAAAGTGTAAATACGATTTTTCAGTTTATTAAGCATGCACGTTTCAAGGTTCGAAGCTAAACATTACTAAAACGTTGCGTAGTATTTGAACATTTTTACTTCTCGTGACGCTAAAAACTGTTATTCTGGTATTTGACATCTTCGATAATACACGATTCAATATAGCATAAATGGATGAAAGCAAACAATAAAACTTTTTGTTTAACATACGAAAATGCGGATACGATTTTAAGGTTTTTGACATAATTCACTTTTTTAGGTTCGACACTAGTTCACTTCTCGTGAAGCTAAAAACTGTTATTCTTGTATTTGACATCTTCGATAATACACGATTCAATAAAGCATAAAATGATGAAACCGAACAATAAAACTTTTTGTTTAACATACGAAAATGCGGATACGATTTTTAGGTTTTTGACCAAATTCACTTTGTTAGGTTCGACACTAGACAATATGCAAACATTGCATAATATGTAAACATTTTCACTTCTCGTGAAGCTGAAAACTGTTATTCTGGTATTTGACATCTTCGATAATACACGATTCAATATAGCATGAAAAGATGAAACCGAACAATATAACTTCGTACTTATCCTACGAAAGTGTAATTACGATTTTTAAGTTTATTAAGCTTGCACGTTTCAAGGTTCGAAACTAAACATTACTCAAACATTGCGTAGTATGTGGACATTTTTACTTTTCGTGATGCTAAAAACAATTATTCGCATATTTGATATTTTTGATAATACACGATTCAATATAGCATAGAAGGATGAAAGCGAAGAATAAAACTTTTTGTTTAACATGCGAAAATGAGGATACGATTTTTAGGTTTTTGACATAATTCACTTTTTTAGGTTCGACACTAATTCACTTCTCGTGAAGCTAAAAACTGTTATTCTGGTATTCGACATCTTCGAGAATACACGATTCAATATAGCAAAAAAGGATGAAACCGAACAATAAAGCTTTTTGTTTAACATACGAAAATGCGGATACGATTTTTAGGTTTTTGACAAAATTCACTTTGTTATGTTCGACACTAGACAATATGCTAACATTGCATAATATGTGAATATTTACACTTCTCGTGAAGCTAAAAACTGTTATTCTGGTATTTGACATCTTCGATAATACACGATTCAATATAGCATAAAAGGATGAAACCGAACAATAAAACTTTTTGTTTAACATACGAATGTGTAAATACGATTTTTCAGTTTATTAAGCATGCACGTTTCATGGTTCGAAACTAAACATTACTCAAACATTGCTTAGTATGTGATCATTTTTACTTCTCGTGATGCTAAAAACTGTTATTCTGGTATTTGACATCTTCGATAATACACGATTCAATATAGCATAAAAGGATGGAAGCGAACAATAAAACTTTTTGTTTAACATACGAAAATGCGGATACGATTTTTAGGTTTTTGACCAAATTCACTTTGTTATGTTCGACACTAGACAATATGCTAACATTGCATAATATGTGAATATTTACACTTCTCGTGATGCTAAAAACTGTTATTCTGGTATTTGACATCTTCGATAATACACGATTCAATATAGCATGAAAACATGAAACCGAACAATATAACTTCGTACTTAACCTACGAAAGTGTAAATACTATTTTTCAGTTTATTAAACATGCACGTTTCATGGTTCGAAAATAACATTACTCAAACATTGCTTAGTATGTGAACATTTTTACTTCTCGTGATGCTACAAACAGTTATTCGCATATTTGATATTTTTGATAATACACGATTCAATATAGCATAGAAGGATGAAAGCGAAGAATAAAACTTTTTGTTTAACATGCGAAAATGAGGATACGATTTTTAGGTTTTTGACATAATTCACTTTTTTAGGTTCGACACTAGTTCACTTCTCGTGAAGCTAAAAACTGTTATTCTGGTATTCGACATCTTCGAGAATACACGATTCAATATAGCAAAAAAGGATGAAACCGAACAATAAAGCTTTTTGTTTAACATACGAAAATGCGGATACGATTTTTAGGTTTTTGACAAAATTCACTTTTTTAGGTTCGACACTAGACAATATGCAAACATTGCATAATATGTGAATATTTTCACTTCTCGTGAAGCTAAAAACTGTCATTCTAGTATTTGAAATCTTCGATAATACACGATTCAATATAGCATGAAAGGATGAAAGCGAACAATAAAACTTTTTGTTTAACATACGAAAATGCGGATACGATTTTTAGGTTTTTGACAAAATTCACCTTTTTAGGTTCGACACTAGACAATATGCAAACATAGCAACATATGTGAATATTTTCACATCTCGTGAAGCTAAAAACGGTTATTCTGGTATATGACATCTTCGATAATACACGATTCAATATAGCATGAAAAGATGAAACCGAACAGTATAACTTCGTACTTATCCTACGAAAGTGTAATTACGATTTTTAAGTTTATTAAGCTTGCACGTTTCAAGGTTCGAAACTAAACATTACTCAAACATTTCGTAGTATGTGGACATTTTTACTTTTCGTGATGCTAAAAACAATTATTCGCATATTTGATATTTTTGATAATACACGATTCAATATAGCATAGAAGGATGAAAGCGAAGAATAAAACTTTTTGTTTAACATGCGAAAATGAGGATACGATTTTTAGGTTTTTGACATAATTCACTTTTTTAGGTTCGACACTAGTTCACTTCTCGTGAAGCTAAAAACTGTTATTCTCATATTTGGCAACATCGATAATACACGATTCAATATAGCATGAAAGGATGAAACCGAACAATATAACTTCGTGCTTAACCTACGAAAGTGTAAATACGATTTTTCAGTTTATTAAGCATGCACGTTTCAAGGTTCGAAACTAAACATTACTCAAACATTGCGTAGTATGTGAACATTTTTACTTCTCATGAAGCTAAAAACTATTATTCTGGTATTTGACATCTCGATAATACACGATTCAATATAGCATAAAAGGATGGAAGCGAACAATAAAACTTCGTGCTTAACCTACGAAAGTGTAAATACGATTTTTCAGTTTATTAAGCTTGCATGTTTCAAGGTTCGAAACTAAACATTACTCAAACATTTCGTAGTATGTGGACATTTTTACTTTTCGTGATGCTAAAAACAATTATTCGCATATTTGATATTTTTGATAATACACGATTCAATATAGCATAGAAGGATGAAAGCGAAGAATAAAACTTTTTGTTTAACATGCGAAAATGAGGATACGATTTTTAGGTTTTTGACATAATTCACTTTTTTAGGTTCGACACTAGTTCACTTCTCGTGAAGCTAAAAACTGTTATTCTCATATTTGGCAACATCGATAATACACGATTCAATATAGCATAAAAGGATGAAACCGAACCATAAAACTTTTTGTTTAACATACGAAAATGCGAATGCGATTTTTAGGGTTTTGACAAAATTCCCTCTTTTAGGTTCGACACTAGACAACATGCAAACATTGCATAATATGTAAACATTTTCACTTCTCATGAAGCTAAAAACTGTTATTCTGGTATTTGACATCTTCGATAATACACGATTCAATATAGCATGAAAGGATGAAACCGAACAATATAACTTCGTGCTTAACCTACGAAAGTGTAAATACGATTTTTCAGTTTATTAAGCATGCAGGTTTCAAGGTTCGAAACTAAACATTACTCAAACATTGCGTAGTATGTGAACATTTTTACTTCTCATGAAGCTAAAAACTATTATTCTGGTATTTGACATCTTCGATAATACACGATTCAATATAGCATAAAAGGATGGAAGCGAACAATAAAACTTTTTGTTTAACATACGAAAATGCTGATACGATTTTTAGGTTTTTGACCTAATTCACTTTGTTAGGTTCGACACTAGACAATATGCTAACATAGCAAAATATGTGAATATTTTCACATCTCGTGAAGCTAAAAACTGTTATTCTGGTATATGACATCTTCGATAATACACGATTCAATATAGCATAAAAGGATGAAAGCGAACAATAAAACTTTTTGTTTATCATGCGAAAATGCGGATACGATTTTTAGGTTTTTGACATAACTCACTTTTTTAGGTTCGACACTAGACAATATGCAAAGATTGCATAAAATGTAAACATTTTCACTTCTCGTGAAGCTAAAAACTGTTATTCTGGTATTTGACATCTTCGATAATACACGATTCCATATAGTATGAGAAGATGAAACCGAACAATATAACTTCGTGCCTATCCTACGAAAGTGTAAATACGATTTTTCAGTTTATTAAGGATGCACGTTTCAAGGTTTGAAACTAAACATTACTCAAACATTGCATAGTATGTGATCATTTTTACTTCTCGTGATGCTAAAAACAGTTATTCTCATATTTGGCAACTTCGATAATACACAATTCAATATAGCATGATAAGCTGAAACCGAACATTATAACTTCGTACTTAACCTTCGAAAGTGTAAATACGATTTTTCAGTTTATTAATCATAACTTAGATAATACACGATTCTGTATAGAACAAAACGAAGACAGCAAACAATAAAACTTTTTGTTTAACATACGAAAATGCGGATACGATTTTTAGGTTTTTGACATAATTCACTTTTTTAGGTTCGACACTAGACAATATGCAAACATAGCAAAACATGTAAACATTTTCACCTCTCGTGAAGCTAAAAACTGTTATTCTGGTATTTGACATCTTCGATAATACACGATTCAATATAGCATGAAAAGATGAAACCGAACAATATAAATTCGTGCTTATCCTACGAAAGTGTAAATACGATTTTTCAGTTTATTAAGCATGCACGTTTCAAGGTTCGAAACTAAACATTACTAAAACGTTGCGTAGTATTTGAACATTTTTACTTCTCGTGAGGCTAAAAACTTTTATTCTGGTATTTGACATCTTCAATAATACACGATTCAATATAGCATAAAAGGATGAAAGCGAACAATAAAACTTTTTTTTTAACATGCGAAAATGAGGATCCGATTTTTAGGTTTTTGACAAAATTCACTCTTTTAGGTTCGACACTAGACAACATGCAAACATTGCATAATATGTAAACATTTTCACTTCTCGTGAAGCTAAAAACTGTTATTCTGGTATTTGACATCTTCGATAATACACGATTCAATATAGCATAAAAGGATGGAAGCGAACAATAAAACTTTTTGTTTAACATACGAAAATGCGGATACGATTTTTAGGTTTTTGACCAAATTCACTTTGTTAGGTTCGACACTAGACAATATGCTAACATAGCAAAATATGTGAATATTTTCACATCTCGTGAAGATAAAAACTGTTATTTTGGTATATGACATCTTCGATAATACACGATTCAATATAGCATAAAAGGATGAAAGCGAACAATAAAACTTTTTGTTTAACATGCGAAAATGCGGATACGATTTTTAGGTTTTTGACATAACTCACTTTTTTAGGTTCGACACTAGACAATATGCAAATATTGCATAATATGTAAACATTTTCACTTCTCGTGAAGCTAAAAACTGTTATTCTGGTATTTGACATCTTCGATAATACACGATTCAATATAGCATGAGAAGATGAAACCGAACAATATAAATTCGTGCTTATCCTACGAAAGTGTAAATACGATTTTTCAGTTTATTAAGCATGCACGTTTCAAGGTTCGAAACTAAACATTACTAAAACGTTGCGTAGTATTTGAACATTTTTACTTCTCGTGAGGCTAAAAACTGTTATTCTGGTATTTGACATCTTCAATAATACACGATTCAATATAGCATAAAAGGATGAAAGCGAACAATAAAACTTTTTTTTAACATGCGAAAATGAGGATCCGATTTTTAGGTTTTTGACAAAATTCACTCTTTTAGGTTCGACACTAGACAACATGCAAACATTGCATAATATGTAAACATTTTCACTTCTCGTGAAGCTAAAAACTGTTATTCTGGTATTTGACATCTTCGATAATACACGATTCAATATAGCATAAAAGGATGGAAGCGAACAATAAAACTTTTTGTTTAACATACGAAAATGCGGATACGATTTTTAGGTTTTTGACCAAATTCACTTTGTTAGGTTCGACACTAGACAATATGCTAACATAGCAAAATATGTGAATATTTTCACATCTCGTGAAGATAAAAACTGTTATTTTGGTATATGACATCTTCGATAATACACGATTCAATATAGCATGAAAAGATGAAACCGAACAATATAACTTCGTACTTAACCTACGAAAGTGTAATTACGATTTTTAAGTTTATTAAGCATGCACGTTTCAAGGTTCGAAACTAAACATTACTCAAACATTGCGTAGTATGTGAACATTTTTACTTCTCGTGATGCTAAAGCCTGTTATTCTCATATTTGGCAACTTCGATAATACACGATTCAATATAGCATGATAAGATTAAACCGAACAATATAACTTCGTACTTAACCTACGAAAGTGTAAATACGATTTTTCAGTTTATTAAGCATGCACGCTTCAAGGTTCGAAACTAAACATTACTCAAACATTGCGTAGTATGTGAACATTTGTACTTCTCGTGATGCTAAAAACAGTTATTCGCATATTTGATATATCTGATAATACACGATTCAATATAGCATAGAAGGATGAAAGCGAACAATAAAACTTTTTGTTTTACATACGAATATGCGGATACGATTTTTAGGTTTTTGACATAATTCACTTTTTTAGGTTCGACACTAGACAATATGCAAGCATTGCATAATAGGTGAATATTTTCACTTCTCGTGAAGCTAAAAACCGTTATTCTTGTATATGACATCTTCGATAATACACGATTCAATATAGCATGAGAAGATGAAACCGAACAATATAAATTCGTGCTTATCCTACGAAAGTGTAAATACGATTTATCAGTTTATTAAGCATGCACGTTTCAAGGTTCGAAACTAAACATTACTCGAACATTGCGTAGTATGTGAACATTTTTACTTCTCGTGATGCTAAAAACTGTTATTCTCATATTTGGCAACTTCGATAATACACGATTCAATATAGCATGATAAGATGAAACCGAACAACATAACTTCGTACTTAACCTACGAAAGTGTAAATACGATTTTTCAGTTTATTAAGCATGCACGTTTCAAGGTTCGAAGCTAAACATTACTAAAACGTTGCGTAGTATTTGAACATTTTTACTTCTCGTGACGCTAAAAACTGTTATTCTGGTATTTGACATCTTCGATAATACACGATTCAATATAGCATGAATAGATGAAAGCGAACAATAAAACTTTTTGTTTAACATACGAAGATGTTGATACGATTTTTAGGTTTTTGACATAATTCACTTTTTTAGGTTCGACACTAGTTCACTTCTCGTGAAGCTAAAAACTGTTATTCTTGTATTTGACATCTTCGATAATACACGATTCAATAAATCATAAAATGTTGAAACCGAACAATAAAAAATTTTGTTTAACATACGAAAATGCGGATACGATAATTAGGTTATTGACAAAATTAACTTTATTAGGTTCGACACTAGACAATATGCAAACATTGCATAATATGTGAATATTTACACTTCTCGTGAAGCTAAATACTGTTATTCTGGTATTTGACATCTTCGATAATACACGATTCAATATAGCATAAAAGGATGAAACCGAACAATAAAACTTTTTGTTTAACATACGAAAGTTTAAATACGATTTTTCAGTTTATTAAGCATGCACGTTTCAAGGTTCGAAACTAAACATTACTCAAACATTGCGTAGTATGAGACCAAATTTAATTCTAGTGTTGCTAACAACTGTTATTATCATATATGATATTTTTGATAATACACGATTCAATATAGCATAAAAGGATGAAAGCGAACAATAAAACTTTTTGTTTAACATACGAAAATGCGGATACGATTTTTAGGATTTTGACAAAATTCACTTTTATAGGTTCGACACTAGACAATATACAAACATTGCATAATATGTGAACATTTTTGCTTCTCGTTAAGCTAAAAACTGTTATTCTGGTATTTATCATTTTCGATAATACACGATTCAATATAGCATGAAAAGATGAAGAAGAACAATATAACTTCGTGCTTAACCTACTAAAATGTAAATACGATTTTTCAGTTTATTAAGCATGCACGTTTCAAGGTTCGAAACTAAACATTACTCAAACATTGCGTAGTATGTGGACATTTTTACTTTTCGTGATGCTAAAAACAATTATTCGCATATTTGATATTTTTGATAATACACGATTCAATATAGCATAGAAGGATGAAAGCGAAGAATAAAACTTTTTGTTTAACATGCGAAAATGAGGATACGATTTTTAGGTTTTTGACATAATTCACTTTTTTAGGTTCGACACTAGTTCACTTCTCGTGAAGCTAAAAACTGTTATTCTGGTATTCGACATCTTCGAGAATACACGATTCAATATAGCAAAAAAGGATGAAACCGAACAATAAAGCTTTTTGTTTAACATACGAAAATGCGAATACGATTTCTAGGTTTTTGACAAAATTCACTTTGTTATGTTCGACACTAGACAATATGCTAACATTGCATAATATGTGAATATTTACACTTCTCGTGAAGCTAAAAACTGTTATTCTGGTATTTGACATCTTCGATAATACACGATTCAATATAGCATAAAAGGATGAAACCGAACAATAAAACTTTTTGTTTAACATACGAAAGTGTAAATACGATTTTTCAGTTTATTAAGCATGCACGTTTCATGGTTCGAAACTAAACATTACTCAAACATTGCTTAGTATGTGATCATTTTTACTTCTCGTGATGCTAAAAACTGTTATTCTGGTATTTGACATCTTCGATAATACACGATTCAATATAGCATGAAAAGATGGAAGCGAACAATAAAACTTTTTGTTTAACATACGAAAATGCGGATACGATTTTTAGGTTTTTGACCAAATTCACTTTGTTATGTTCGACACTAGACAATATGCTAACATTGCATAATATGTGAATATTTACACTTCTCGTGAAGCTAAAAACTGTTATTCTGGTATTTGACATCTTCGATAATACACGATTCAATATAGCATGAAAACATGAAACCGAACAATATAACTTCGTACTTAACCTACGAAAGTGTAAATACTATTTTTCAGTTTATTAAACATGCACGTTTCATGGTTCGAAACTAAACATTACTCAAACATTGCTTAGTATGTGGACATTTTTACTTTTCGTGATGCTAAAAACAATTATTCGCATATTTGATATTTTTGATAATACACGATTCAATATAGCATAGAAGGATGAAAGCGAAGAATAAAACTTTTTGTTTAACATGCGAAAATGAGGATACGATTTTTAGGTTTTTGACATAATTCACTTTTTTAGGTTCGACACTAGTTCACTTCTCGTGAAGCTAAAAACTGTTATTCTGGTATTCGACATCTTCGAGAATACACGATTCAATATAGCAAAAAAGGATGAAACCGAACAATAAAGCTTTTTGTTTAACATACGAAAATGCGGATACGATTTTTAGGTTTTTGACAAAATTCACTTTTTTAGGTTCGACACTAGACAATATGCAAACATTGCATAATATGTGAATATTTTCACTTCTCGTGAAGCTAAAAACTGTCATTCTAGTATTTGAAATCTTCGATAATACACGATTCAATATAGCATGAAAGGATGAAAGCGAACAATAAAACTTTTTGTTTAACATACGAAAATGAGGATACGATTTTTAGGTTTTTGACAAAATTCACCTTTTTAGGTTCGACACTAGACAATATGCAAACATTGCATAAAATGTGAATATTTTCACTTCTCGTGAAGCTAAAAACTGTTATTCTGGTATCTGAAATCTTCGATAATACACGATTCAATATAGCATAAAAGAATGAAACCGAACAATATAACTTCGTACTTAACCTACGAAAGTGTAAATACGATTTTTCGGTTTATTAAGCATGCAGGTTTCAAGGTTCGAAACTAAACATTACTCAAACATTCCGTAGTATGTGAACATTTTTACTTCTCGTGATGCTAAAAACAGTTATTCGCATACTTGATATTTTTGATAATACACGATTCAATATAGCATAAAAGGATGGAAGCGAACAATAAAACTTTTTGTTTAACATGCGAAAATGAGGATACGATTTTTAGGTTTTTCACATAACTCACTTTTTTAGGTTCGACACTAGTTCACTTCTCGTGAAGCTAAAAAATGTTATTCTGGTATTTGACATCTTCGATAATACACGATTCAATACAGCATAAAAGGATGGAAGCGAACAATAAAACTTTTTGTTTAACATACGAAAATGCGGATACGATTTTTAGGTTTTTGACCAAATTCACTTTGTTATGTTCGACACTAGACAATATGCTAACATTGCATAATATGTGAATATTTTCACTTCTCGTGAACCTAAAAACTGTTATTCTGGTATTTGGCTTCTTCGATAATACACGATTCAATATAGCATGAAAACATGAAACCGAACAATATAACTTCGTACTTAACCTACAAAAGTGTAAATACGATTTTTCAGTTTATTAAGCATGCACGTTTCAAGGTTCGAAACTAAATATTACTCAAACATTGCTTAATATGTGAACATTTTTACTTCTCGTGATGCTAAAAACAGTTATTCGCATATTTGATATTTTTGATAATACACCATTCAATAAAGCATAAAGGGATAGAAGCGAACAATAAAACTTTTTGTTTAACATGCGAAAATGAGGATACGATTTTTAGGTTTTTCACATAACTCACTTTTTTAGGTTCGACACTAGTTCACTTCTCGTGAAGCTAAAAACTGTTATTCTGGTATTTGACATCTTCGATAATACACGATTCAATACAGCATAAAAGGATGGAAGCGAACAATAAAACGTTTTGTTTAACATACGAAAATGCGGATACGGTTTTTAGTTTTTTGACAAATTTCACTTTTTTAGGTTCGACACTAGATAATATGCAAAAATTGCATAATATGTGAACATTTTTACTTCTCGTGATGCTAAAAACAGTTATTCGCATATTTGATATTTTTGATAATACACCATTCAATATAGCATAAAAGGATGAAAGCGAACAATAAAACATTTTGTTTAACATGCGAAAATGCGAATGCGATTTTTAGGTTTTTGACATAATTCACTTTTTTAGGTTCGACACTAGACAATATGCAAACATTGCATAATAGGTGAATATTTTCAATTCTCGTGAAGTTAAAAACTGTTATTTTGGTAATTAACATCTTCAATAATACACGATTCAATATAGCATGAAAGGATGAAACCGAACAATATAACTTCGTGCTTAACCTACGAAAGTGTAAATACGATTTTTCAGTTTATTAAGCATGCAGGTTTCAAGGTTCGAAACTAAACATTACTCAAACATTGCGTAGTTAGTGAACATTTTTACTTCTCGTGATGCTAAAAACAGTTATTCGCATATTTGATATTTTTGAAAATACACGATTCAATATAGCATAAAAGGATGAAAGCGAACAATAAAACTTTTTGTTTAACATGCGAAAATGAGGATCCGATTTTTAGGTTTTTCACATAACTCACTTTTTTAGGTTCGACACTAGACAATATGCAAACATTGCATAAAATGAGAATAATTTCACTTCTCATGAAGCTAAAAACTGTTATTCTGGTATTTGACATCTTTGATAATACACGATTCAATATAGCATAAAATGATGGAAGCGAACAATAAAACTTTTTGTTTAACATACGAAAATGCGGATACGATTTTTAGGTTTTTGACCAAATTCACTTTGTTAGGTTCGACACTAGACAATATGCCAACATAGCAACATATGTGAATATTTTCACATCTCGTGAAGCTAAAAACGGTTATTCTGGTATATGACATCTTCGATAATACACGATTCAATATAGCATGAAAAGATGAAACCGAACAGTATAACTTCGTACTTATCCTACGATAGTGTAATTACGATTTTTAAGTTTATTAAGCTTGCACGTTTCAAGGTTCGAAACTAAACATTACTCAAACATTTCGTAGTATGTGGACATTTTTACTTTTCGTGATGCTAAAAACAATTATTCGCATATTTGATATTTTTGATAATACACGATTCAATATAGCATAGAAGGATGAAAGCGAAGAATAAAACTTTTTGTTTAACATGCGAAAATGAGGATACGATTTTTAGGTTTTTGACATAATTCACTTTTTTAGGTTCGACACTAGTTCACTTCTCGTGAAGCTAAAAACTGTTATTCTCATATTTGGCAACATCGATAATACACGATTCAATATAGCATGAAAGGATGAAACCGAACAATATAACTTCGTGCTTAACCTACGAAAGTGTAAATACGATTTTTCAGTTTATTAAGCATGCACGTTTCAAGGTTCGAAACTAAACATTACTAAAACGTTGCGTAGTATTTGAACATTTTTATTTCTCGTGACGCTAAAAACTGTTATTCTGGTATTTGACATCTTCGATAATACACGATTCAATATAGCATAAAAGGATGAAAGCGAACAATAAAACTTTTTGTTTAACATGCGAAAATGAGGATCCGATTTTTAGGTTTTTCACATAATTCACTTTTTTAGGTTCGACACTAGACAATATGCAAACATTGCATAATATGTGAACATTTTCACTTCTCGTGAAGCTTAAAACTGTTATTCTGGTATTTGACATCTTCGATAATACACGATTCAATATAGCATAAAAGGATGAAACCGAACAATAAAACTTTTTGTTTAACATACGAAAATGCGGATACGATTTTTAGGATTTTGACATAATTCACTTTTTTAGGTTCGACACTAGACAATATGCAAACATTGCATAATATGTGAACATTTTCAATTCTCGTGAAGCTAAAAACTGTTATTCTGGTAATTGACATCTTCAATAATACACGATTCAATATAGCATGAAAGGATGAAACCGAACAATATAACTTCGTGCTTAACCTACGAAAGTGTAAATACGATTTTTCAGTTTATTAAGCATGCAGGTTTCAAGGTTCGAAACTAAACATTACTCAAACATTGCGTAGTATGTGAACATTTTTACTTCTCGTGATGCTAAAAACAGTTATTCGCATACTTGACATTTTTGATAATACACGATTCAATATAGCATAAAAGGATGAAAGCGAACAATAAAACTTTTTGTTTAACATGCGAAAATGAGGATCTGATTTTTAGGTTTTTCACATAACTCACTTTTTTAGGTTCGACACTAGACAATATGCAAACATTGCATAATATGAGAATAATTTCACTTCTCATGAAGCTAAAAACTGTTATTCTGGTATTTGACATCTTCGAGAATACACGATTCAATATAGTAAAAAAGGATGAAACCGAACAATAAAGCTTTTTGTTTAACATACGAAAATGCGGATACGATTTTTAGGTTTTTGACAAAATTCACTTTTTTAGGTTCGACACTAGACAATATGCAATCATTACATAATAAGTGAATATTTTCACTTCTCGTGAAGCTAAAAACTGTCATTCTAGTATTTGAAATCTTCGATAATACACGATTCAATATAGCACGAAAGGATGAAAGCGAACAATAAAACTTTTTGTTTAACATACGAAAATGCGGATACGATTTTTAGGTTTTTGACAAAATTCACTCTTTTAGGTTCGACACTAGAAAATATGCAAACATTGCATAATATGTGAATATTTTAATTTATCGTGAAGTTAAAAACTGTCATTCTAGTATTTGAAATCTTCGATAATACACGATTCAATATAGCATAAAAAGATGAAAGCGAACAATAAAACTTTTTGTTTAACATGCCAAAATGAGGATCCGATTTTTAGGTTTTTCACATAACTCACTTTTTTAGGTTCGACACTAGACAATATGCAAACATTGCATAATATGACAATAATTTCACTTCTCATGAAGCTAAAAACTGTTATTCTGGTATTTGACATCTTCGATAATACACGATTCAATATAGCATAAAAGGATGGAAGCGAACAATAAAACGTTTTTTTTTAACATACGAAAATGCGGATACGATTTTTAGGTTTTTGACCAAATTCACTTTGTTAGGTTCGACACTAGACAATATGCTAACATAGCAAAATATGTGAATATTTTCACATCTCGTGAAGCTAAAAACTGTTATTCTGGTATATGACATCTTCGATAATACACGATTCAATATAGCATGAAAAGATGAAACCGAACAATATAACTTCGTACTTATCCTACGCAAGTGTAATTACGACTTTTATGTTTATTAAGCTTGCACGTTTCAAGGTTCGAAACTAAACATTATTCAAACATTGCGTAGTATGTGGACATTTTTACTTTTCGTGATGCTAAAAACAATTATTCGCATATTTGATATTTTTGATAATACACGATTCAATATAGCATAGAAGGATGAAAGCGAACAATAAAACTTTTTGTTTAACATGCGAAAATGAGGATACGATTTTTAGGTTTTTGACATAATTCACTTTTTTAGGTTCGACACTAGTTCACTTCTCGTGAAGCTAAAAACTGTTATTCTGGTATTTGACATCTTCGATAATACACGATTCAATATAGCATAAAAGGATGGAAGCGAACAATAAAACTTTTTGTTTAACATGCGAAAATGAGGATACGATTTTTAGGTTTTTGACATAATTCACTTTTTTAGGTTCGACACCAGTTCACTTCTCGTGAAGCTAAAAACTGTTATTCTGGTATTTGACATCTTCGATAATACACGATTCAATATAGCATAAAAGGATGAAAGCGAACAGTAAAACTTTTTGTTTTGCATACGAAAATGCGAATGCGATTTTTAGGAGTTTGACATAATTCACTTTTTTAGGTTCGACACTAGACAATTTGCAAACATTGCATAATATGTGAACATTTTCACTTCTCGTGAAGCTAAAAACTGTTATTCTGGTAACTGACATCTTCAATAATACACGATTCAATATAGCATGACAGGATGAAACCCAACAATATAACTTCGTGCTTAACCTACGAAAGTGTAAATACGATTTTTCAGCTTATTAAGCATGCACGTTTCAAGGTTCGAAACTAAACATTACTAAAACGTTGCGTAGTATTTGAACATTTTTATTTCTCGTGACGCTAAAAACTGTTATTCTGGTATTTGACATCTTCGATAATACACGATTCAATATAGCATAAAAGGATGAAAGCGAACAATAAAACTTTTTGTTTAACATGCGAAAATGAGGATCCGATTTTTAGGTTTTTGACATAATTCACTTTTTTAGGTTCGACACTAGTTCACTTCTCGTGAAGCTAAAAACTGTTATTCTGGTATTTGACATCTTCGATAATACACGATTCAATATAGCATAAAAGGATGGAAGCGAACAATAAAACTTTTTGTTTAACATGCGAAAATGAGGATACGATTTTTAGGTTTTTGACATAATTCACTTTTTTAGGTTCGACACCAGTTCACTTCTCGTGAAGCTAAAAACTGTTATTCTGGTATTTGACATCTTCGATAATACACGATTCAATATAGCATAAGATGATGAAAGCGAACAATAAAACTTTTTGTTTTGCAAACGAAAATGCGTATACGATTTTTAGGTTTTTGACAAAATTCACTTTTTTAGGTTCGACACTAGACAATATGCTAACATAGCAAAATATGTGAATATTTTCACATCTCGTGAAGCTAAAAACTGTTATTCTGGTATATGACATCTTCGATAATACACGATTCAATATAGCATGAAAAGATGAAACCGAACAATATAACTTCGTACTTATCCTACGCAAGTGTAATTACGACTTTTATGTTTATTAAGCTTGCACGTTTCAAGGTTCGAAACTAAACATTATTCAAACATTGCGTAGTATGTGGACATTTTTACTTTTCGTGATGCGAAAAACAGTTATTCGCATATTTGATATTTTTGATAATACACGATTCAATATAGCATAGAAGGATGATAGCGAACAATAAAACATTTTGTTTAACATGCGAAAATGCGAATGCGATTTTTAGGTTTTTGACATAATTCACTTTTTTAGGTTCGACACTAGTTCACTTCTCGTGAAGTTAAAAACTGTTATCCTCACATTTGGCAACTTCGATAATACACGATTCAATATAGCATGAATAGATGAAACCGAACAATAAAACTTTGTGCTTAACCTACGAAAGTGTAAATACGATTTTTCAGTTTATTAAGCATTCACGTTTCAAGGTTCCAAACTAAACATTACTAAAACGTTGCGTAGTATTTGAACATTTTTATCTCTCGTGACGCTAAAAACTGTTATTCTGGTATTTGACATCTTCGATAATACACGATTCAATATAGCATAAAAGGATGAAAGCGAACAATAAAACTTTTTGTTTAACATGCGAAAATGAGGATCCGATTTTTAGGTTTTTCACATAATTCACTTTTTTAGGTTCGACACTAGACAATATGCAAACATTGCATAATATGTGAACATTTTCACTTCTCGTGAAGCTTAAAACTGTTATTCTGGTATTTGACATCTTCGATAATACACGATTCAATATAGCATAAAAGGATGAAACCGAACAATAAAACTTTTTGTTTAACATACGAAAATGCGGATACGATTCTTAGGTTTTTGACATAATTCACTTTTATAGGATCGACACTAGACAATATGCAAACATTGCATTATATGTGAACATTTTTACTTCTGGCGAAGCTAAAAACTGTTATTCTGGTAATTGACATCTTCAATAATACACGATTCAATATAGCATGAAAAGATGAAACCGAACAATATAACGTCGTGCTTAACCTACGAAAGTGTGAATACGATTTTTCAGTTTATTAAGCATGCACGTTTCAAGGTTCGAAACTAAACATTACTCAAACATTGCGTAGTATGTGAACATTTTTACTTCTCGTGATGCTAAAAACAGTTATTCGCATACTTGACATTTTTGATAATACACGATTAAATATAGCATAAAAGGATGAAAGCGAGCAATAAAACTTTTTGTTTAACATGCGAAAATGAGGATCTGATTTTTAGGTTTTTCACATAACTCACTTTTTTAGGTTCGACACTAGACAATATGCAAACATTGCATAATATGAGAATAATTTCACTTCTCATGAAGCTAAAAACTGTTATTCTGGTATTTGACATCTTCGAGAATACACGATTCAATATAGTAAAAAAGGATGAAACCGAACAATAAAGCTTTTTGTTTAACATACGAAAATGCGGATACGATTTTTAGGTTTTTGACAAAATTCACTTTTTTAGGTTCGACACTAGACAATATGCAAACATTGCATAATATGTGAATATTTTCACTTCTCGTGAAGCTAAAAACTGTCATTCTAGTATTTGAAATCTTCGATAATACACGATTCAATATAGCACGAAAGGACGAAAGCGAACAATAAAACTTTTTTTTTAACTTACGAAAATGCGGATACGATTTTTAGGTTTTTGACAAAATTCACTATTTTAGGTTCGACACTAGACAATATGCAAACATTGCATAATATGTGAATATTTTCACTTACCGTGAAGCTAAAAACTGTTATTCTGGTATTTGACATCTTCGATAATACACGATGCAATATAGCATAAAAAGATGAAAGCGAACAATAAAACTTTTTGTTTAACATGCCAAAATGAGGATCCGATTTTTTAGGTTTTTCACATAACTCACTTTTTTAGGTTCGACACTAGACAATATGCAAACATTGCATAATATGACAATAATTTCACTTCTCATGAAGCTAAAAACTGTTATTCTGGTATTTGACATCTTCGATAATACACGATTCAATATAGCATAAAAGGATGGAAGCGAACAATAAAACGTTTTTTTTAACATACGAAAATGCGGATACGATTTTTAGGTTTTTGACCAAATTCACTTTGTTAGGTTCGACACTAGACAATATGCTAACATAGCAAAATATGTGAATATTTTCACATCTCGTGAAGCTAAAAACTGTTATTCTGGTATATGACATCTTCGATAATACACGATTCAATATAGCATAAAAGGATGAAAGCGAACAATAAAAATTTTTGTTTAACATACGAAAATGCGGATACGATTTTTAGGTTTATGACATAATTCACTTTTTTAGGTTCGACACTAGACAATATGCAAATATTGCATAATATGTGAACATTTTCACTTCTCGTGAAGCTAAAAACTGTTATTCTGGTAATTGACATCTTCAATAATACACGATTCAATATAGCATGACAGGATGAAACCGAACAATATAACTTCGTGCTTAACCTACGAAAGTGTAAATACGATTTTTCAGCTTATTAAGCATGCACGTTTCAAGGTTCGAAACTAAACATTACTAAAACGTTGCGTAGTATTTGAACATTTTTACTTCTCGTGACGCTAAAAACTGTTATTCTGGTATTTGACATCTTCGATAATACACGATTCAATATAGCATAAAAGGATTAACCCGAACAATAAAACTTTTTGTTTAACATACGAAAATGCGGATACGATTTTTAGGAGTTTGACATAATTCACTTTTTTAGGTTCGACACTAGACAATATGCAAACATTGTATAATATGTGAACATTTTCACTTCTCGTGAAGCTAAAAACTGTTATTCTGGTAATTGACATCTTCAATAATACACGATTCAATATAGCATGAAAGGATGAAACCGAACAATATAACTTCGTGCTTAACCTACGAAAGTGTAAATACGATTTTTCAGTTTATTAAGCATGCAGGTTTCAAGGTTCGAAACTAAACATTACTCAAACATTGCGTAGTGTGTGAACATTTTTACTTCTCGTGATGCTAGAAACAGTTATTCGCATACTTGATATTTTTGATAATACACGATTCAATATAGCATAGAAGGATGAAAGCGAGCAATAAAACTTTTTGTTTAACATGCGAAAATGAGGATACGATTTTTAGGTTTTTGACATAATTCACTTTTTTAGGTTCGACACTAGTTCACATCTCGTGAAGCTAAAAACTGTTTTTCTTGTATTTGACATCTTCGATAATACACGATTCAATATAGCATAAAAGGATGAAACCGAACAATAAACCTTTTTGTTGAACATACGAAAATGCGAATGCGATTTTTAGGTTTTTGACAAAATTCACTTTTTTAGGTTCGACACTAGACATTATGCAAACATTGAATAATATGTGAATATATTCATTTCTCGTGAAGCTAGAAATTATTATTCTGTTATTTGTCATCTTCGATAACACACGATTCAATATAGCATAAAAGAATGAAACCGAACAATATAACTTCGTGCTTAACCTACGAAAGTGTAAATACGATTTTTCAGTTTATTAAGCATTCACGATTCCATGTTCGAAACTAAACATTATTCAAACATTGCGTAGTATGTGAACATTTTTACTTCTCGTGATGCTAGAAACAGTTATTCGCATACTTGATATTTTTGATAATACACGATTCAATATAGCATAAAAGCATGAAAGCGAACAATAAAACTTTTTGTTTAATATGCGAAAATGAGGATACGATTTTTAGGTTTTTGACATAATTCACTTTTTTAGGTTCGACACTAGACAATATGCAAACATTGCATAATATGTGAATATTTTCACGTCTCGTGAAGCTAAAAACTGTCATTCTTGTATTTGAAATCTTCGATAATACACGATACAATATAGCATGAAAGGATGAAAGCGAACAATAAAACTTTTTGTTTAACATACGAAAATGCGGATACGATTTTTACGTTTTTGACAAAATTCACTTTTTTAGGTTCGACACTAGACAATATGCAAACATGCATAATATGTGAATATTTTCACTTCTCGTGATGCTAGAAACAGTTATTCTGGTAATTGACATCTTCAATAATACACGATTCAATATAGCATGAAAGGATGAAACCGAACAATATAACTTCGTGCTTAACCTACGAAAGTGTAAATACGATTTTTCAGTTTATTAAGCATGCACGTTTCAAGGTTCGAAACCAAACATTACTAAAACGTTGCGTAGTATTTGAACATTTTTACTTCTCGTGACGCTAAAAACTGTTATTCTGGTATTTGACATCTTCGATAATACACGATTCAATATAGCATAAAAGGATGAAACCGAACAATAAAACTTTTTGTTTAACATACGAAAATGCGGATACGATTTATAGGATTTTGACATAATTCACTTTTTTTAGGTTCGACACTAAACATTACTCAAACATTGCGTAGTATGTGAATATTTTCACTTCTCGTGAAGCTAAAAACTGTCATTCTTGTATTTGAAATCTTCGATAATACACGATTCAATATAGCATGAAAGGATGAAACCGAACAATATAACTTCGTGCTTAACCTACGAAAGTGTAAATACGATTTTTCAGTTTATTAAGCATGCAGGTTTCAAGGTTCGAAACTAAACATTACTCAAACATTGCGTAGTGTGTGAACATTTTTACTTCTCGTGATGCTAAAAACAGTTATTCGCATACTTGATATTTTTTATAATACACGATTCAATATAGCATAAAAGGATGAAAGCGAACAATAAAACTTTTTGTTTAACATGCGATAATCAGGATCCGATTTTTAGGTTTTTCACATAACTCACTTTTTTAGGTTCGACACTAGACAATATGCAAACATTGCATAATATGAGAATAATTTCACTTCTCATGAAGCTAAAAACTGTTATTCTGGTATTTGACATCTTCGATAATACACGATTCAATATAGCATGAAAGGATGAAACCGAACAATATAACTTCGTGCTTAAACTACGAAAGTGTAAATACGATTTTTAGGTTTATTAAGCTTGCACGTTTCAAGGTTCGAAACTGAACATTACTCAAACATTGCGTAGTATGTGGACATTTTTACTTTTCGTGATGCTAAAAACAATTATTCGCATATTTGATATTTTTGATAATACACGATTCAATATAGCATAGAAGGATGAAAGCGAAGAATAAAACTTTTTGTTTAACATGCGAAAATGAGGATACGATTTTTAGGTTTTTGACATAATTCACTTTTTTAGGTTCGACACTAGTTCACTTCTCGTGAAGCTAAAAACTGTTATTCTAGTATTTGAAATCTTCGATAATACACGATTCAATATAGCATGAAAGGATGAAAGCGAACAATAAAACTTTTTGTTTAACATACGAAAATGCGGATACCATTTTTAGGTTTTTGACAAAATTCACTTTTTTAGGTTCGACACTAGACAATATGCAAACATTGCATAATATGTGAATATTTTCACTTCTCGTGAAGCTAAAAACTGTTATTCTGGTATATGAAATCTTCGATAATACACGATTCAATATAGCATAAAAGAATGAAACCGAACAATATAACTTCGTGCTTAACCTACGAAAGTGTAAATACGATTTTTCAGTTTATTAAGCATGCACGTTTCAAGGTTCGAAACTAAACATTATTCAAACATTGCGTAGTATGTGAACATTTTTTACTTCTCGTGATGCTAGAAACAGTTATTCGCATACTTGATATTTTTGATAATACACGATTCAATATAGCATAAAAGCATGAAAGCGAACAATAAAACTTTTTGTTTAACATGCGAAAATGAGGATACGATTTTTAGGTTTTTGACATAATTCACTTTTTTAGGTTCGACGCTAGACAATATGCAAACATTGCATAATATGTGAATATTTTCACGTCTCGTGAAGCTAAAAACTGTCATTCTTGTATTTGAAATCTTCGATAATACACGATTCAATATAGCATGAAAGGATGAAACCGAACAATATAACTTCGTGCTTAACCTACGAAAGTGTAAATACGATTTTTCAGTTTATTAAGCATGCACGTTTCAAGGTTCGAAACTAAACATTACTAAAACGTTGCGTAGTATTTGAACATTTTTACTTCTCGTGACGCTAAAAACTGTTATTCTGGTATATGAAATCTTCGATAATACACGATTCAATATAGCATAAAAGAATGAAACCGAACAATATAACTTCGTGCTTAACCTACGAAAGTGTAAATACGATTTTTCAGTTTATTAAGCATGCACGTTTCAAGGTTCGAAACTAAACATTATTCAAACATTGCGTAGTATGTGAACATTTTTACTTCTCGTGATGCTAGAAACAGTTATTCGCATACTTGATATTTTTGATAATACACGATTCAATATAGCATAAAAGCATGAAAGCGAACAATAAAACTTTTTGTTTAACATACGAAAATGCGGATACGATTTTTACGTTTTTGACAAAATTCACTTTTTTAGGTTCGACACTAGACAATATGCAAACATGCATAATATGTGAATATTTTCACTTCTCGTGATGCTAGAAACAGTTATTCGCATACTTGATATTTTTTGATAACACACGATTCAATATAGCATAGAAGGATGAAAGCGAAGAATAAAACTTTTTGTTTAACATGCGAAAATGAGGATACGATTTTTAGGTTTTTGACATAATTCACTTTTTAGGTTCGACGCTAGACAATATGCAAACATTGCATAATATGTGAATATTTTCACGTCTCGTGAAGCTAAAAACTGTCATTCTTGTATTTGAAATCTTCGATAATACACGATTCAATATAGCATGAAAGGATGAAAGCGAACAATAAAACTTTTTGTTTAACATACGAAAATGCGGATACGATTTTTACGTTTTTGACAAAATTCACTTTTTTAGGTTCGACACTAGACAATATGCAAACATGCATAATATGTGAATATTTTCACTTCTCGTGATGCTAGAAACAGTTATTCGCATACTTGATATTTTTGATAACACACGATTCAATATAGCATAGAAGGATGAAAGCGAAGAATAAAACTTTTTGTTTAACATGCGAAAATGAGGATACGATTTTTAGGTTTTTGACATAATTCACTTTTTTAGGTTCGACACTAGACAATATGCAAACATTGCATAATATGTGAACATTTTCACTTCTCGTGAAGCTAAAAACTGTTATTCTGGTATTTGACATCTTCGATAATACACGATTCAATATAGCATGAAAGGATGAAAGCGAACAATAAAACTTTTTGTTTAACATACGAAAATGCGGATACGATTTTTAGGGTTTTTACAAAATTCACTTTTTTAAGTTCGACACTAGACAATATGCAGACATTGCATAATATGTAAATATTTTCACTTCTCGTGAAGCTAAAAACTGTTATTCTGGTATTTGACATCTTCGATTATACACGATTCAATATAGCATGAAAAGATGAATCCGAACAATATTACTTCGTGCTTAACCTACGAAAGTGTATATACGATTTTTCAGTTTATTAAGCATCCACGTTACAAGGTTTGAAACTAAACATTACGCAAACATTGCGTAGTATGTGAACATTTTTACTTCTCGCGAAGCTAAAAACTGTTATTCTGGTATTTGACTTCTTCGAAAATACACGATTCAATATAGCATAAAAGGATGAAACCGAACAATAAAACTTTTTGTTTAACATACGAAAATGCGGATACGATTTTTATGTTTTTGACATAACTCGCTTTTTTAGGTTCGACACTAGACAATATGCAAACATTGCATAATATGTGAATATTTTCACTTCTCGTGATTCTAAAAACTGTTATTCTGGTATTTGAAATCTTCGATAATACACTATTCAATAAAACATGAAAGGATGAAACCGAACAATATAACTTCGTGCTTAACCTACGAAAGTGTAAATACGATTTTTCAGTTTATTAAGCATGCACGTTTCAAGGTTCGAAACTAAGCATTACTCAAACATTGCGTAGTATGTGAACATTTTTACTTCTCGTGATGCTAGAAACAGTTATTCGCATACTTGATATTTTTGATAATACACGATTCAATATAGCATAAAAGCATGAAAGCGAACAATAAAACTTTTTGTTTAACATGCGAAAATGAGGATACGATTTTTAGGTTTTTGAAATAATTCACTTTTTTAGGTTCGACACTAGACAATATGCAAACATTGCATAATATGTGAACATTTTCACTTCTCGTGAAGCTAAAAACTGTTATTCTGGTAATTGACATCTTCAATAATACACGATTCAATATAGCATGAAAGGATGAAACCGAACATTATTACTTCGTGCTTAACCTACGAAAGTGTATATACGATTTTTCAGTTTATTAAGCATGCACGTTTCAAGGTTCGAAAATAAACATTACTCAAACATTGCGTAGTATGTGAATATTTTCACTTCTCGTGAAGCTAAAAACTGTCATTCTTGTATTTGAAATCTTCGATAATACACGATTCAATATAGCATGAAAGGATGAAACCGAACAATATAACTTCGTGCTTAACCTACGAAAGTGTAAATACGATTTTTCAGTTTATTAAGCATGCACGTTTCAAGGTTCGAAACCAAACATTACTAAAACGTTGCGTAGTATTTGAACATTTTTACTTCTCGTGACGCTAAAAACTGTTATTCTGGTATTTGACATCTTCGATAATACACGATTCAATATAGCATAAAAGGATGAAACCGAACAATAAAACTTTTTGTTTAACATACGAAAATGCGGATACGATTTATAGGATTTTGACATAATTCACTTTTTTAGGTTCGACACTAAACATTACTCAAACATTGCGTAGTATGTGAATATTTTCACTTCTCGTGAAGCTAAAAACTGTCATTCTTGTATTTGAAATCTTCGATAATACACGATTCAATATAGCATGAAAGGATGAAACCGAACAATATAACTTCGTGCTTAACCTACGAAAGTGTAAATACGATTTTTCAGTTTATTAAGCATGCAGGTTTCAAGGTTCGAAACTAAACATTACTCAAACATTGCGTAGTGTGTGAACATTTTTACTTCTCGTGATGCTAAAAACAGTTATTCGCATACTTGATATTTTTTATAATACACGATTCAATATAGCATAAAAGGATGAAAGCGAACAATAAAACTTTTTGTTTAACATGCGATAATCAGGATCCGATTTTTAGGTTTTTCACATAACTCACTTTTTTAGGTTCGACACTAGACAATATGCAGACATTGCATAATATGTAAATATTTTCACTTCTCGTGAAGCTAAAAACTGTTATTCTGGTATTTGACATCTTCGATTATACACGATTCAATATAGCATGAAAAGATGAATCCGAACAATATTACTTCGTGCTTAACCTACGAAAGTGTATATACGATTTTTCAGTTTATTAAGCATCCACGTTACAAGGTTCGAAACTAAACATTACTCAAACATTGCGTAGTATGTGAACATTTTTACTTCTCGTGAAGCTAAAAACTGTTATTCTCGTATTTGACATCTTCGAAAATACACGATTTAATATAGCATAAAAGGATGAAAGCGAGCAATAAAACATTTTCTTTAACATACGAAAATGCGGATACGATTTTTTGGGTTTTTGACAAAATTCGCTTTTTTAGGTTCGACACTAGACAATATGCAAACATTGCATAATATGTGAATATTTTCACTTCTCGTGATTCTAAAAACTGTTATTCTGGTATTTGAAATCTTCGATAATACACTATTCAATAAAACATGAAAGGATGAAACCGAACAATATAACTTCGTGCTTAACCTACGAAAGTGTAAATACGATTTTTCAGTTTATTAAGCATGCACGTTTCAAGGTTCGAAACAAAGCATTACTCAAACATTGCGTAGTATGTGAACATTTTTACTTCTCGTGATGCTAGAAACAGTTATTCGCATACTTGATATTTTTGATAATACACGATTCAATATAGCATAAAAGCATGAAAGCGAACAATAAAACTTTTTGTTTAACATGCGAAAATGAGGATACGATTTTTAGGTTTTTGAAATAATTCACTTTTTTAGGTTCGACACTAGACAATATGCAAACATTGCATAATATGTGAACATTTTCACTTCTCGTGAAGCTAAAAACTGTTATTCTGGTAATTGACATCTTCAATAATACACGATTCAATATAGCATGAAAGGATGAAACCGAACATTATTACTTCGTGCTTAACCTACGAAAGTGTATATACGATTTTTCAGTTTATTAAGCATGCACGTTTCAAGGTTCGAAAAGAAACATTACTCAAACATTGCGTAGTATGTGAATATTTTCACTTCTCGTGAAGCTAAAAACTGTCATTCTTGTATTTGAAATCTTCGATAATACACGATTCAATATAGCATGAAAGGATGAAACCGAACAATATAACTTCGTGCTTAACCTACGAAAGTGTAAATACGATTTTTCAGTTTATTAAGCATGCACGTTTCAAGGTTCGAAACCAAACATTACTAAAACGTTGCGTAGTATTTGAACATTTTTACTTCTCGTGACGCTAAAAACTGTTATTCTGGTATTTGACATCTTCGATAATACACGATTCAATATAGCATAAAAGGATGAAACCGAACAATAAAACTTTTTGTTTAACATACGAAAATGCGGATACGATTTATAGGATTTTGACATAATTCACTTTTTTAGGTTCGACACTAAACATTACTCAAACATTGCGTAGTATGTGAATATTTTCACTTCTCGTGAAGCTAAAAACTGTCATTCTTGTATTTGAAATCTTCGATAATACACGATTCAATATAGCATGAAAGGATGAAACCGAACAATATAACTTCGTGCTTAACCTACGAAAGTGTAAATACGATTTTTCAGTTTATTAAGCATGCAGGTTTCAAGGTTCGAAACTAAACATTACTCAAACATTGCGTAGTGTGTGAACATTTTTACTTCTCGTGATGCTAAAAACAGTTATTCGCATACTTGATATTTTTTATAATACACGATTCAATATAGCATAAAAGGATGAAAGCGAACAATAAAACTTTTTGTTTAACATGCGATAATCAGGATCCGATTTTTAGGTTTTTCACATAACTCACTTTTTTAGGTTCGACACTAGACAATATGCAAACATTGCATAATATGAGAATAATTTCACTTCTCGTGAAGCTAAAAACTGTTATTCTGGTTTTTGACATCCTCGATAATACACGATTCAATATAGCATGAAAAGATGAAACCGAACAATATAACTTCGTGCTTAAACTACGAAAGTGTAAATACGATTTTTAGGTTTATTAAGCTTGCACGTTTCAAGGTTCGAAACTGAACATTACTCAAACATTGCGTAGTATGTGGACATTTTTACTTTTCGTGATGCTAAAAACAATTATTCGCATATTTGATATTTTTGATAATACACGATTCAATATAGCATAGAAGGATGAAAGCGAAGAATAAAACTTTTTGTTTAACATGCGAAAATGAGGATACGATTTTTAGGTTTTTGACATAATTCACTTTTTTAGGTTCGACACTAGTTCACTTCTCGTGAAGCTAAAAACTGTTATTCTAGTATTTGAAATCTTCGATAATACACGATTCAATATAGCATGAAAGGATGAAAGCGAACAATAAAACTTTTTGTTTAACATACGAAAATGCGGATACCATTTTTAGGTTTTTGACAAAATTCACTTTTTTAGGTTCGACACTAGACAATATGCAAACATTGCATAATATGTGAATATTTTCACTTCTCGTGAAGCTAAAAACTGTTATTCTGGTATATGAAATCTTCGATAATACACGATTCAATATAGCATAAAAGAATGAAACCGAACAATATAACTTCGTGCTTAACCTACGAAAGTGTAAATACGATTTTTCAGTTTATTAAGCATTCACGATTCCATGTTCGAAACTAAACATTATTCAAACATTGCGTAGTATGTGAACATTTTTACTTCTCGTGATGCTAAAAACAGTTGTTCGCATATTTGATATTTTTGATAATACACGATTCAATATAGCATAAAAGCATGAAAGCGAACAATAAAACTTTTTGTTTAACATGCGAAAATGAGGATACGATTTTTTAGGTTTTTGACATAATTCACTTTTTTAGGTTCGACGCTAGACAATATGCAAACATTGCATAATATGTGAATATTTTCACGTCTCGTGAAGCTAAAAACTGTCATTCTTGTATTTGAAATCTTCGATAATACACGATTCAATATAGCATGAAAGGATGAAAGCGAACAATAAAACTTTTTGTTTAACATACGAAAATGCGGATACGATTTTTACGTTTTTGACAAAATTCACTTTTTTAGGTTCGACACTAGACAATATGCAAACATGCATAATATGTGAATATTTTCACTTCTCGTGATGCTAGAAACAGTTATTCGCATACTTGATATTTTTGATAACACACGATTCAATATAGCATAGAAGGATGAAAGCGAAGAATAAAACTTTTTGTTTAACATGCGAAAATGAGGATACGATTTTTAGGTTTTTGACATAATTCACTTTTTTTAGGTTCGACGCTAGACAATATGCAAACATTGCATAATATGTGAATATTTTCACGTCTCGTGAAGCTAAAAACTGTCATTCTTGTATTTGAAATCTTCGATAATACACGATTCAATATAGCATGAAAGGATGAAAGCGAACAATAAAACTTTTTGTTTAACATACGAAAATGCGGATACGATTTTTACGTTTTTGACAAAATTCACTTTTTTAGGTTCGACACTAGACAATATGCAAACATGCATAATATGTGAATATTTTCACTTCTCGTGATGCTAGAAACAGTTATTCGCATACTTGATATTTTTGATAACACACGATTCAATATAGCATAGAAGGATGAAAGCGAAGAATAAAACTTTTTGTTTAACATGCGAAAATGAGGATACGATTTTTAGGTTTTTGACATAATTCACTTTTTTAGGTTCGACACTAGACAATATGCAAACATTGCATAATATGTGAACATTTTCACTTCTCGTGAAGCTAAAACCTGTTATTCTGGTATTTGACATATTCGATAATACACGATTAAATATAGCATGAAAAGATGAAAGCGAACAATAAAACTTCTTGTTTAACATACGAAAATGCGGATACGATTTTTAGGGTTTTTACAAAATTCACTTTTTTAAGTTCGACACTAGACAATATGCAGACATTGCATAATATGTAAATATTTTCACTTCTCGTGAAGCTAAAAACTGTTATTCTGGTATTTGACATCTTCGATTATACACGATTCAATATAGCATGAAAAGATGAATCCGAACAATATTACTTCGTGCTTAACCTACGAAAGTGTATATACGATTTTTCAGTTTATTAAGCATCCACGTTACAAGGTTTGAAACTAAACATTACGCAAACATTGCGTAGTATGTGAACATTTTTACTTCTCGCGAAGCTAAAAACTGTTATTCTGGTATTTGACATCTTCGAAAATACACGATTCATTATAGCATAAAAGGATGAAAGCGAGCAATAAAACATTTTCTTTAACATACGAAAATGCGGATACGATTTTTTGGGTTTTTGACAAAATTCGCTTTTTTAGGTTCGACACTAGACAATATGCAAACAGCGCGTAGTATGTGAACATTTTTACTTCTCGTGATGCTAAAAACTGTTATTCTGGTATTTGAAATCTTCGATAATACACTATTCAATAAAACATGAAAGGATGAAACCGAACAATATAACTTCGTGCTTAACCTACGAAAGTGTAAATACGATTTTTCAGTTTATTAAGCATGCACGTTTCAAGGTTCGAAACTAAGCATTACTCAAACATTGCGTAGTATGTGAACATTTTTACTTCTCGTGATGCGAAAAACAGTTATTCGCATACTTGATATTTTTGATAATACACGATTCAATATAGCATAAAAGCATGAAAGCGAACAATAAAACTTTTTGTTTAACATGCGAAAATGAGGATACGATTTTTAGGTTTTTGAAATAATTCACTTTTTTAGGTTCGACACTAGACAATATGCAAACATTGCATAATATGTGAACATTTTCACTTCTCGTGAAGCTAAAAACTGTTATTCTGCTAATTGACATCTTCAATAATACACGATTCAATATAGCATGAAAGGATGAAACCGAACATTATTACTTCGTGCTTAACCTACGAAAGTGTATATACGATTTTTCAGTTTATTAAGCATGCACGTTTCAAGGTTCGAAAATAAACATTACTCAAACATTGCGTAGTATGTGAATATTTTCACTTCTCGTGAAGCTAAAAACTGTCATTCTTGTATTTGAAATCTTCGATAATACACGATTCAATATAGCATGAAAGGATGAAACCGAACAATATAACTTCGTGCTTAACCTACGAAAGTGTAAATACGATTTTTCAGTTTATTAAGCATGCACGTTTCAAGGTTCGAAACCAAACATTAGTAAAACGTTGCGTAGTATTTGAACATTTTTACTTCTCGTGACGCTAAAAACTGTTATTCTGGTATTTGACATCTTCGATAATACACGATTCAATATAGCATAAAAGGATGAAACCGAACAATAAAACTTTTTGTTTAACATACGAAAATGCGGATACGATTTTTAGGATTTTGACATAATTCACTTTTTTAGGTTCGACACTAGACAATATGCAAACATTGCATAATATGTGAACATTTTCACTTCTCGTGAAGCTAAAAACTGTTATTCTGGTAATTGACATCTTCAATAATACACGATTCAATATAGCATGAAAGGATGAAACCGAACAATATAACTTCGTGCTTAACCTACGAAAGTGTAAATACGATTTTTCAGTTTATTAAGCATGCAGGTTTCAAGGTTCGAAACTAAACATTACTCAAACATTGCGTAGTGTGTGAACATTTTTACTTCTCGTGATGCTAAAAACAGTTATTCGCATACTTGATATTTTTTATAATACACGATTCAATATAGCATAAAAGGATGAAAGCGAACAATAAAACTTTTTGTTTAACATGCGATAATCAGGATCCGATTTTTAGGTTTTTCACATAACTCACTTTTTTAGGTTCGACACTAGACAATATGCAAACATTGCATAATATGAGAATAATTTCACTTCTCATGAAGCTAAAAACTGTTATTCTGGTATTTGACATCTTCGATAATACACGATTCAATATAGCATGAAAGGATGAAACCGAACAATATAACTTCGTGCTTAAACTACGAAAGTGTAAATACGATTTTTCAGTTTATTAAGCTTGCACGTTTCAAGGTTCGAAACTGAACATTACTCAAACATTGCGTAGTATGTGAACATTTTTACTTATCATGATGCTAAAAACAATTATTCGCATATTTGATATTTTTGATAATACACGATTCAATATAGCATAGAAGGATGAAAGCGAAGAATAAAACTTTTTGTTTAACATGCGAAAATGAGGATACGATTTTTAGGTTTTTGACATAATTCACTTTTTTAGGTTCGACACTAGTTCACTTCTCGTGAAGCTAAAAACTGTTATTCTGGTATTTGAAATCTTCGATAATACACGATTCAATATAGCATGAAAGGATGAAAGCGAACAATAAAACTTTTTGTTTAACATACGAAAATGCGGATACCATTTTTAGGTTTTTGACAAAATTCACTTTTTTAGGTTCGACACTAGACAATATGCAAACATTGCATAATATGTGAATATTTTCACTTCTCGTGAAGCTAAAAACTGTTATTCTGGTATATGAAATCTTCGATAATACACGATTCAATATAGCATAAAAGAATGAAACCGAACAATATAACTTCGTGCTTAACCTACGAAAGTGTAAATACGATTTTTCAGTTTATTAAGCATGCACGTTTCAAGGTTCGAAACTAAACATTATTCAAACATTGCGTAGTATGTGAACATTTTTACTTCTCGTGATGCTAGAAACAGTTATTCGCATACTTGATATTTTTGATAATACACGATTCAATATAGCATAAAAGCATGAAAGCGAACAATAAAACTTTTTGTTTAACATGCGAAAATGAGGATACGATTTTTAGGTTTTTGACATAATTCACTTTTTTAGGTTCGACGCTAGACAATATGCAAACATTGCATAATATGTGAATATTTCCACTTCTCGTGAAGCTAAAAACTGTTATTCTGGTTTTTGACATCCTCGATAATACACGATTCAATATAGCATGAAAAGATGAAACCGAACAATATAACTTCGTGCTTAAACTACGAAAGTGTAAATACGATTTTTCAGTTTACTAAGCATGCACGTTTCAAGGTTCGAAACTGAACATTACTCAAACATTGCGTAGTATGTGAACATTTTTACTTATCATGATGCTAAAAACAATTATTCGCATATTTGATATTTTTGATAATACACGATTCAATATAGCATAGAATGATGAAAGCGAAGAATAAAACTTTTTGTTTAACATGCGAAAATGAGGATACGATTTTTAGGTTTTTGACATAATTCACTTTTTTAGGTTCGACACTAGTTCACTTCTCGTGAAGCTAAAAACTGTTATTCTGGTATTTGAAATCTTCGATAATACACGATTCAATATAGCATAAAATGATGAAAGCGAACAATAAAACTTTTTGTTTAACATACGAATATGTGGATACCATTTTTAGGTTTTTGACCTAATTCACTTTTTTAGGTTCGACATTAGATAATATGCAAAGATTGCATAATATGTGAATATTTTCACTTCTCGTGAAGCTAAAAACTGTTATTCTGGTATATGAAATCTTCGATAATACACGATTCAATATAGCATAAAAGAATGAAACCGAACAATATAACTTCGTGCTTAACCTACGAAAGTGTAAATACGATTTTTCAGTTTATTAAGCATGCACGTTTCAAGGTTCGAAACTAAACATTATTCAAACATTGCGTAGTATGTGAACATTTTTACTTCTCGTGATGCTAGAAACAGTTATTCGCATACTTGATATTTTTGATAATACACGATTCAATATAGCATAAAAGCATGAAAGCGAACAATAAAACTTTTTGTTTAACATGCGAAAATGAGGATACGATTTTTAGGTTTTTGACATAATTCACTTTTTTAGGTTCGACGCTAGACAATATGCAAACATTGCATAATATGTGAATATTTTCACGTCTCGTGAAGCTAAAAACTGTCATTCTTGTATTTGAAATCTTCGATAATACACGATTCAATATAGCATGAAAGGATGAAAGCGAACAATAAAACTTTTTGTTTAACATACGAAAATGCGGATACGATTTTTACGTTTTTGACAAAATTCACTTTTTTAGGTTCGACACTAGACAATATGCAAACATGCATAATATGTGAATATTTTCACTTCTCGTGATGCTAGAAACAGTTATTCGCATACTTGATATTTTTGATAACACACGATTCAATATAGCATAGAAGGATGAAAGCGAAGAATAAAACTTTTTGTTTAACATGCGAAAATGAGGATACGATTTTTAGGTTTTTGACATAATTCACTTTTTTAGGTTCGACGCTAGACAATATGCAAACATTGCATAATATGTGAATATTTTCACGTCTCGTGAAGCTAAAAACTGTCATTCTTGTATTTGAAATCTTCGATAATACACGATTCAATATAGCATGAAAGGATGAAAGCGAACAATAAAACTTTTTGTTTAACATACGAAAATGCGGATACGATTTTTACGTTTTTGACAAAATTCACTTTTTTAGGTTCGACACTAGACAATATGCAAACATGCATAATATGTGAATATTTTCACTTCTCGTGATGCTAGAAACAGTTATTCGCATACTTGATATTTTTGATAACACACGATTCAATATAGCATAGAAGGATGAAAGCGAAGAATAAAACTTTTTGTTTAACATGCGAAAATGAGGATACGATTTTTAGGTTTTTGACATAATTCACTTTTTCAGGTTCGACACTAGATAATATGCAAAAATTGCATAATATGTGAACATTTTCACTTCTCGTGAAGCTAAAAACTGTTATTCTGGTATTTGACATCTTCGATAATACACGATTCAATATAGCATGAAAGGATGAAAGCGAACAATAAAACTTTTTGTTTAACATACGAAAATGCGGATACGATTTTTAGGGTTTTTACAAAATTCACTTTTTTAAGTTCGACACTAGACAATATGCAGACATTGCATAATATGTAAATATTTTCACTTCTCGTGAAGCTAAAAACTGTTATTCTGGTATTTGACATCTTCGATTATACACGATTCAATATAGCATGAAAAGATGAATCCGAACAATATTACTTCGTGCTTAACCTACGAAAGTGTATATACGATTTTTCAGTTTATTAAGCATCCACGTTACAAGGTTCGAAACTAAACATTACTCAAACATTGCGTAGTATGTGAACATTTTTACTTCTCGTGAAGCTAAAAACTGTTATTCTGGTATTTGACATCTTCGATAATACACGATTCAATATAGCATAAAAGGATGAAAGCGAGCAATAAAACTTTTTGTTTAACATACGAAAATGCGGATACGATTTTTAGGTTTTTGACAAAATTCACTTTATTAGGTTCGACACTAGACAATATGCAAACATTGCATTATATGTGAATATTTTCACTTCTCGTGAAGCTAAAAACTGTCATTCTTGTATTTGAAATCTTCGATAATACACGATTCAATATAGCATGAAAGGATGAATGTGATATTTTTGATAATACACGATTCAATATAGCATAAAAGCATGAAAGCGAACAATAAAACTTTTTGTTTAACATGCGAAACTGAGGATACGATTTTGAGGTTTTTGACATAATTCACTTTTTCAGGTTCGACACTAGATAATATGCAAACATTGCATAATATGTGAACATTTTCACTTCTCGTGAAGCTAAAAACTGTTATTCTGGTATTTGACATCTTCGATAATACACGATTCAATATAGCATGAAAGGATGAAAGCGAACAATAAAACTTTTTGTTTAACATACGAAAATGCGGATACGATTTTTAGGGTTTTGACAAAATTCACTTTTTTAAGTTCGACACTAGACAATATGCAGACATTGCATAATATGTAAATATTTTCACTTCTCGTGAAGCTAAAATCTGTTATTCTGGTATTTGACATCTTCGATAATACACGATTCAATATAGCATGAAAAGATGAAACCGAACAATAAAACTTTTTGTTTAACATACGAAAATGCGGATACGATTTTTAGGTTTTTGACAATATTCACTTTTTTAGTTTCGACACTAGACAATATGCAAACATTGCATAATATGTGAATATTTTCACTTCTCGTGAAGCTAAAAACTGTCATTCTTGTATTTGAAATCTTCGATAATACACGATTCAATATAGCATGAAAGGATGAATGTGATATTTTTGATAATACACGATTCAATATAGCATAAAAGCATGAAAGCGAACAATAAAACTTTTTGTTTAACATGCGAAAATGAGGATACGATTTTTAGGTCTTTGACATAATTCACTTTTTTAGGTTCGACACTAGACAATATGCAAACATTGCATAATATGTGAACATTTTCACTTCTCGTGAAGCTAAAAACTGTTATTCTGGTATTTGACATCTTCGATAATACACGATTCAATATAGCATAAAAGGATGAAACCGAACAATAAAACTTTTTGTTTAACATACGAAAATGCGGATACGATTTTTAGGTTTTTGACAATATTCACTTTTTTAGTTTCGACACTAGACAATATGCAAACATTGCATAATATGTGAATATTTTCACTTCTCGTGAAGCTAAAAACTGTCATTCTTGTATTTGAAATCTTCGATAATACACGATTCAATATAGCATGAAAGGATGAATGTGATATTTTTGATAATACACGATTCAATATAGCATAAAAGCATGAAAGCGAACAATAAAACTTTTTGTTTAACATGCGAAACTGAGGATACGATTTTGAGGTTTTTGACATAATTCACTTTTTCAGGTTCGACACTAGATAATATGCAAAAATTGCATAATATGTGAACATTTTCACTTCTCGTGAAGCTAAAAACTGTTATTCTGGTATTTGACATCTTCGATAATACACGATTCAATATAGCATGAAAGGATGAAAGCGAACAATAAAACTTTTTGTTTAACATACGAAAATGCGGATACGATTTTTAGGGTTTTGACAAAATTCACTTTTTTAAGTTCGACACTAGACAATATGCAGACATTGCATAATATGTAAATATTTTCACTTCTCGTGAAGCTAAAAACTGTTATTCTGGTATTTGACATCTTCGATTATACACGATTCAATATAGCATGAAAAGATGAAACCGAACAATAAAACTTTTTGTTTAACATACGAAAATGCGGATACGATTTTTAGGTTTTTGACAATATTCACTTTTTTAGTTTCGACACTAGACAATATGCAAACATTGCATAATATGTGAATATTTTCACTTCTCGTGAAGCTAAAAACTGTCATTCTTGTATTTGAAATCTTCGATAATACACGATTCAATATAGCATGAAAGGATGAATGTGATATTTTTGATAATACACGATTCAATATAGCATAAAAGCATGAAAGCGAACAATAAAACTTTTTGTTTAACATGCGAAAATGAGGATACGATTTTTAGGTTTTTGACATAATTCACTTTTTCAGGTTCGACACTAGATAATATGCAAAAATTGCATAATATGTGAACATTTTCACTTCTCGTGAAGCTAAAAACTGTTATTCTGGTATTTGACATCTTCGATAATACACGATTCAATATAGCATAAAAGCATGAAAGCGAACAATAAAACTTTTTGTTTAACATGCGAAACTGAGGATACGATTTTGAGGTTTTTGACATAATTCACTTTTTCAGGTTCGACACTAGATAATATGCAAAAATTGCATAATATGTGAACATTTTCACTTCTCGTGAAGCTAAAAACTGTTATTCTGGTATTTGACATCTTCGATAATACACGATTCAATATAGCATGAAAGGATGAAAGCGAACAATAAAACTTTTTGTTTAACATACGAAAATGCGGATACGATTTTTAGGGTTTTGACAAAATTCACTTTTTTAAGTTCGACACTAGACAATATGCAGACATTGCATAATATGTAAATATTTTCACTTCTCGTGAAGCTAAAAACTGTTATTCTGGTATTTGACATCTTCGATTATACACGGTTCAATATAGCATGAAAAGATGAATCCGAACAATATTACTTCGTGCTTAACCTACGAAAGTGTAAATACGATTTTTCAGTTTATTAAGCATGCACGTTTCAAGGATCGAAACTAAACATTACTCAAACATTGCGTAGTATGTGAACATTTTTACTTCTCGTGAAGCTAAAAACTGTTATTCTGGTATTTGTCATCTTCGATAATACACGATTCAATATAGCATAAAAGGATGAAACCGAACAATAAAACTTTTTGTTTAACATACGAAAATGCGGATACGATTTTTAGGTTTTTGACATAATTCACTTTTTTAGGTTCGACACTAGACAATATGCAAACATTGCATAATATGTGAATATTTTCACTTCTCGTGAAGCTAAAAACTGTCATTCATGTATTTGAAATCTTCGATAATACACGATTCAATATACCATGAATAGATGAAAGCGAACAATAAAACTTTTTGTTTAACATACGAAAATGCGGATACGATTTTTAGGTTTTTGACAAAATTCACTTTTTTAGGTTCGACACTAGACAATATGCAATCATTGCATAATATGTGAATATTTTCACTTCTCCTGAAGCCAAAAAGTGTTATTCTGGTATTTGAAATCTTCGATAATACACGATTCAATATAGCATAAAAGGATGAAACCGAACAATATAACTTCGTGCTGAACCTTCGAAAGTGTAAATACGATTTTTCAGTTTATTAAGCATGCACGTTTCAAGGTTCGAAACTAAACATTACTCAAACATTGCGTAGTATGAGAACATTTTTACTTCTCGTGATGCTAGAAACAGTTATTCGCTTACTTGATATTTTTGATAATACACGATTCAATATAGCATAAAAGGATGAAAGCGAACAATAAAACTTTTTGTTTAACATGCGAAAATGAGGATCCGATTTTTAGGTTTTTCACATAACTCACTTTTTTAGGTTCGACACTAGACAATATGCAAACATTGCATAATATGAGAATAATTTCACTTCTCATGAAGCTAAAAACTGTTATTCTGGTATTCGACATCTTCGATAATACACGATTCAATATAGTATAAAAGGATGGAAGCGAACAATAAAACTTTTTGTTTAACATACGAAAATGCGGATACGATTTGTAGGTTTTTGAAAAATTCACTTTTTTAGGTTCGACACTAGATAATATGCAAACATTGCATAATATGTGAACATTTTTACATCTCGCGAAGCTAAAAACTGTTATTCTGGTATATGACATCTTCGATAATACACGATTCAATATAGCATGAAAAGATGAAACCGAAAAATATAACATCGTACTTATCCTACGAAAGTGTAATTACGATTTTTAAGTTTATTAAGCTTGCACGTTTCACGGTTCGAAACTAAACATTACTCAAACATTGCGTAGTATGTGGACATTTTTACTTCTCGTGATGCTAGAAACTGTTATTCGCATACTTGATATTTTTGATAATACACGATTCAATATAGCATAAAAGCATGAAAGCGAACAACAAAACTTTTTGTTTAACATGCGAAAATGAGGATACGATTTTTAGGTTTTTGACATAATTCACTTTTTTAGGTTCGACACTAGACAATATGCAAACATTGCATAATATGTGATCATTTTCACTTCTCGTGAAGCTAAAAACTGTTATTCTTGTATTTGACATCTTCGATAATACACGATTCAATATAGCATAAAAGGATGAAACCGAACAATAAAACTTTTTGTTTAACATACGAAAATGCGGATACGATTTTTAGGTTTTTGACAATATTCACTTTTTTAGGTTCGACACTAGACAATATGCAAACATTGCATAATATGTGAATATTTTCACTTCTCGTGAAGCTAAAAACTGTCATTCTTGTATTTGAAATCTTCGATAATACACGATTCAATATAGCATGAAAGGATGAAAGCGAACAATAAAACTTTTTGTTTAACATACGAAAATGCGGATACGATTTGTAGGTTTTTGACAAAATTCACTTTTTTAGGTTCGACACTAGACAATATGTAAACATTGCATAATATGTGAATATTTTCACTTCTCGTGAAGCTAAAAACTGTTATTCTGGTATTTGAAATCTTCGATAATACACGATTCAATATAGCATAAAAGGATGAAACCGAACAATATAACTTCGTGCTTAACCTTCGAAAGTGTAAATACGATTTTTCAGTTTATTAAGCATGCACGTTTCAAGGTTCGAAACTAAACATTACTCAAACATTGCGTAGTATGTGGACATTTTTACTTCTCGTGATGCTAGAAACAGTTATTCGCATACTTGATATTTTTGATAATACACGATTCAATATAGCATAAAAGCATGAAAGCGAACAATAAAACTTTTTGTTTAACATGCGAAAATGAGGATACGATTTTTAGGTTTTTGACATAATTCTCTTTTTTAGTTTCGACACTAGACTATATGCAAACATATCTATATATGTGATCATTTTCACTTCTCGTGAATCTAATAACTGTTATTCTTGTTTTTGAGATCTTCGATAATACACGATTCAATATAGCATAAAAGGATGAAACCGAACAATAAAACTTTTTGTTTAACATACGAAAATGCGGATACGATTTTTAGGTTTTTGACAATATTCACTTTTTAAGGTTCGACACTAGACAATATGAAAACATTGCATAATATGTGAATATTTTCACTTCTCGTGAAGCTAAACACGATTCAATATAGCATAAAAGGATGAAAGCGAACAATAAAACTTTTTGTTTAACATACGAAAATGTGGATACGATTTGTAGGTTTTTGACAAAATTCACTTTTTTAGGTTCGACACTAGACAATATGCAAACATTGCATAATATGAGAATAATTTCACTTCTCATGAAGCTAAAAACTGTTATTCTGGTATTTGGATTCTTCGATAATACACGATTCAATATAGCATAAAAGGATGGAAGCGAACAATAAAACTTTTTGTTTAACATACGAAAATGCGGATACGATTTGTAGGTTTTTGACAAAATTCACTTTTTTAGGTTCGACACTAGATAATATGCAAACATTGCATAATATGTGAACATTTTTACATCTCGCGAAGCTAAAAACTGTTATTCTGGTATATTACATCTTCGATAATACACGATTCAATATAGCATGAAAAGATGAAACCGAAAAATATAACTTCGTACTTATCCTACGAAAGTGTAATTACGATTTTTAAGTTTATTAAGCTTGCACGTTTCACGGTTCGAAACTAAACATTACTCAAACATTGCGTAGTATGTGGACATTTTTACTTTTCGTGATGCTAAAAACAATTATTCGCATATTTGATATTTTTGATAATACACGATTCAATATAGCATAAAAGCATGAAAGCGAACAATAAAACTTTTTGTTTAACATGCGAAAATGAGGATACGATTTTTAGGTTTTTGACATAATTCACTTTTTTAGGTTCGACACTAGTTCACTTCTCGTGAAGCTAAAAACTGTTATTCTGGTATTTGACATCTTCGATAATACACGATTCAATATAGCATAAAAGGATGAAAGCGAACAGTAAAACTTTTTGTTTTGCATACGAAAATGCGAATGCGATTTTTAGGTTTTTGACAAAATTCACTTTTTTAGGTTCGACACTAGACAATATGCAAACATTGCATAATATGTCAATATTTTCCCTTCTCGTGAAGCTAAAAACTGTCATTCTTGTATTTGAAATCTTCGATAATACACGATTCAATATACCATGAATAGATGAAAGCGAACAATAAAACTTTTTGTTTAACATACGAAAATGCGGATACGATTTTTAGGTTTTTGACAAAATTCACTTTTTTAGGTTCGACACTAGACAATATGCAATCATTGCATAATATGTGAATATTTTCATTTCTCGTGAAGTTAAAAACTGTTATTCTGGTATCTGAAATCTTCGATAATACACAATTCAGTATAGCATGAAAAGATGAAACCGAACAATATAACTTCGTTCTTAACCTACGAAAGTGTAAATACGATTTTTCAGTTTATTAAGCATGCACGTTTCAAGGATCGAAACTAAACATTACTCAAACATTGCGTAGTATGTGAACATTTTTACTTCTCGTGATGCTAAAAACAGTTATTCGCATAATTGATATTTTTGATAATACACGATTCAATATAGCATAAAATGAATAAAGAGAACAATAACACTTTTTGTTTAACATGCGAAAATGAGGATACAATTTTTAGGTTTTTGACATAATTCACTTTTTTAGGTTCGACACTAGACAATATGCAAACATTGCATAATATGTGAATATTTTCACGTCTCGTGAAGCTAGAAACAGTTATTCGCATACTTGATATTTTTGATAATACACGATTCAATATAGCATAAAAGCATGAAAGCGAACAATAAAACTTTTTGTTTAACATGCGAAACTGAGGATACGATTTTTAGGTTTTTGACATAATTCACTTTTTTAGGTTCGACACTAGACAATATGCAAACATTGCATAATATGTGAATATTTTCACGTCTCGTGAAGCTAGAAACAGTTATTCGCATACTTGATATTTTTGATAATACACGATTCAATATAGCATAAAAGCATGAAAGCGAACAATAAAACTTTTTGTTTAACATGCGAAACTGAGGATCCGATTTTTAGGTTTTTCACATAACTCACTTTTTTAGGTTCGACACTAGACAATATGCAAACATTGCATAATATGAGAATAATTTCACTTCTCATGAAGCTAAAAACTGTTATTCTGGTATTTGACATCTTCGATAATACACGATTCAATATAGTATAAAAGGATGGAAGCGAACAATAAAACTTTTTGTTTAACATACGAAAATGCGGATACGATTTGTAGGTTTTTGACCAAATTAACATTTTTGGTTCGACACTAGATAATATGCAAACATTGCATAATATGTGAACATTTTTACATCTCGCGAAGCTAAAAACTGTTATTCTGGTATATGACATCTTCGATAATACACGATTCAATATAGCATGAAAAGATGAAACCGAAAAATATAACATCGTACTTATCCTACGAAAGTGTAATTACGATTTTTAAGTTTATTAAGCTTGCACGTTTCACGGTTCGAAACTAAACATTACTCAAACATTGCGTAGTATGTGGACATTTTTACTTCTCGTGATGCTAGAAACAGTTATTCGCATACTTGATATTTTTGATAATACACGATTCAATATAGCATAAAAGCATGAAAGCGAACAATAAAACTTTTTGTTTAACATGCGAAAATGAGGATACGATTTTTAGGTTTCTGACATAATTCACTTTTTTAGGTTCGACACTAGACAATATGCAAACATTGCATAATATGTGATCATTTTCACTTCTCGTGAAGCTAAAAACTGTTATTCTTGTATTTGACATCTTCGATAATACACGATTCAATATAGCATAACAGGATGAAAGCGAACAATAAAACTTTTTGTTTAACATACGAAAATGCGGATACGATTTTTAGGTTTTTGACAATATTCACTTTTTTAGGTTCGACACTAGACAATATGCAAACATTGCATAATATGTGAATATTTTCACTTCTCGTGAAGCTAAAAACTGTCATTCTTGTATTTGAAATCTTCGATAATACACGATTCAATATAGCATGAAAGGATGAAAGCGAACAATAAAACTTTTTGTTTAACATACGAAAATGCGGATACGATTTGTAGGTTTTTGACAAAATTCACTTTTTTAGGTTCGACACTAGACAATATGTAAACATTGCATAATATGTGAATATTTTCACTTCTCGTGAAGCTAAAAACTGTTATTCTGGTATTTGAAATCTTCGATAATACACGATTCAATATAGCATAAAAGGATGAAACCGAACAATATAACTTCGTGCTTAACCTTCGAAAGTGTAAATACGATTTTTCAGTTTATTAAGCATGCACGTTTCAAGGTTCGAAACTAAACATTACTCAAACATTCCGTAGTATGAGAACATTTTTACTTCTCGTGATGCTAGAAACAGTTATTCGCATACTTGATATTTTTGATAATACACGATTCAATATAGCATAAAAGGATGAAAGCGAACAATAAAACTTTTTGTTTAACATGCGAAAATGAGGATCCGATTTTTAGGTTTTTCACATAACTCACTTTTTTAGGTTCGACACTAGACAATATGCAAACATTGCATAATATGAGAATAATTTCACTTCTCATGAAGCTAAAAACTGTTATTCTGGTATTTGACATCTTCGATAATACACGATTCAATATAGCATAAAAGGATGGAAGCGAACAATAAAACTTTTTGTTTAACATACGAAAATGCGGATACGATTTGTAGGTTTTTGACAAAATTCACTTTTTTAGGTTCGACACTAGATAATATGCAAACATTGCATAATATGTGAATATTTTCACTTCTCGTGAAGCTAAAAACTGTTATTCTGGTATCTGAAATCTTCGATAATACACAATTCAATATAGCATAAAAGGATGAAACCGAACAATATAACTTCGTGCTTAACCTACGAAAGTGTAAATACGATTTTTCAGTTTATTAAGCATGCACGTTTCAAGGATCGAAACTAAACATTATTCAAACATTGCGTAGTATGTGAACATTTTTACTTCTCGTGATGCTAGAAACAGTTATTCGCATACTTGATATTTTTGATAATACACGATTCAATATAGCATAAAAGCATGAAAGCGAACAATAAAACTTTTTGTTTAACATGCGAAAATGAGGATACGATTTTTAGGTTTTTGACATAATTCACTTTTTTTAGGTTCGACACTAGACAATATGCAAACATTGCATAATAAGTGAATATTTTCACGTCTCGTGAAGCTAGAAACAGTTATTCGCATACTTGATATTTTTGATAATACACGATTCAATATAGCATAAAAGCATGAAAGCGAACAATAAAACTTTTTGTTTAACATGCGAAACTGAGGATACGATTTTTAGGTTTTTGACATAATTCACTTTTTTAGGTTCGACACTAGACAATATGCAAACATTGCATAATATGTGAACATTTTCACTTCTCGTGAAGCTAAAAACTGTTATTCTGGTATTTTACATCTTCGATAATACACGATTCAATATAGCATGAAAGGATGAAAGCGAACAATAAAACTTTTTGTTTAACATACGAAAATGCGGATACGATTTTTAGGGTTTTGACAAAATTCACTTTTTTAAGTTCGACACTAGACAATATGCAGACATTGCATAATATGTAAATATTTTCACTTCTCGTGAAGCTAAAAACTGTTATTCTGGTATTTGACATCTTCGATTATACACGATTCAATATAGCAAGAAAAGATGAATCCGAACAATATTACTTCGTGCTTAACCTACGAAAGTGTATATACGATTTTTCAGTTTATTAAGCATCCACGTTTCAAGGTTCGAAACTAAACATTACTCAAACATTGCGTAGTATGTGGACATTTTTATTTTCGTGATGCTAAAAACAATTATTCGCATATTTGATATTTTTGATAATACACGATTCAATATAGCACAGAAGGATGAAAGCGAACAATAAAACTTTTTGTTTAACTTGCGAAAATGAGGATACGATTTTTAGGTTTTTGACATAATTCACTTTTTTAGGTTCGACACTAGTTCACTTCTCGTGAAGCTAAAAACTGTTATTCTGGTATTTGACATCTTCGATAATACACGATTCAATATAGCATAAAACGATGAAACCGAACAATAAAACTTTTTGTTTAACATACGAAAATGCGAATACGATTTTTAGGTTTTTGACAAAATTCTCTTTTTTAGGTTCGACACTAGACAATATGCAAACATTGCATTATATGTGAATATTTTCACTTCTCGTGAAGCTAAAAACTGTCATTCTTGTATTTGAAATCTTCGATAATACACAATTCAATATAGCATGAAAAGATGAAACCGAACAATATAACTTCGTGCTTAACCTACGAAAGTGTAAATACGATTTTTCAGTTTATTAAGCATGCACGTTTCAAGGATCGAAACTAAACATTACTCAAACATTGCGTAGTATGTGAACATTTTTACTTCTCGTGATGCTAAAAACAGTTATTCGCATAATTGATATTTTTGATAATACACGATTCAATATAGCATAAAAGGATGAAAGCGAACAATAAAACTTTTTGTTTAACATACGAAAATGCGGATACGATTTTTAGGTTTTTGACAAAATTCACTTTTTTAGGTTCGACACTAGACAATATGCAGACATTGCATAATACGTGAATATTTCACTTCTCGTGAAGCTAAAAACTGTTATTCTGTTATTTGACATCTTCGATAATACACGATTCAATATACCATGAATAGATGAAAGCGAACAATAAAACTTTTTGTTTAACATACGAAAATGCGGATACGATTTTTAGGTTTTTGACAAAATTCACTTTTTTAGGTTCGACACTAGACAATATGCAATCATTGCATAATATGTGAATATTTTCATTTCTCGTGAAGTTAAAAACTGTTATTCCCATATTTGTCATCTTCGATAATACACGATTCAATATAGCATAAAAGGATGAAACCGAACAATATAACTTCGTGCTTAACCTACGAAAGTGTAAATACGATTTTTCAGTTTATTAAGCATCCACGTTACAAGGTTTGAAACTAAAAATTACTCAAACATTGCGTAGTATGTGAACATTTTTACTTCTCGCGATGCTAATAACTGTTATTCTCGTATTTGACATCTTCGAAAATACACGATTTAATATAGCATAAAAGGATGAAAGCGAGCAATAAAACATTTTCTTTAACATACGAAAATGCGGATACGATTTTTTGGGTTTTTGACAAAATTCGCTTTTTTAGGTTCGACACTAGACAATATGCAAACAGCGCGTAGTATGTGAACATTTTTACTTCTCGTGATGCTAAAAACTGTTATTCTGGTATTTGAAATCTTCGATAATACACTATTCAATAAAACATGAAAGGATGAAACCGAACAATATAACTTCGTACTAAACCTACGAAAGTGTAAATACGATGTTTCAGTTTATTAAGCATGCATGTTTCAAGGATCGAAACTAAACATTACTCAAACATTGCGTAGTATGTGATCATTTTCAATTCTCTTAATGCTATAAACAGTTATTCGAAAATTTGATATTTTTGATAATACACGATTCAATATAGCATAAGATGATGAAAGCGAACAATAAAACTTTTTGTTTAACATGCGAAAATGAGGATACGATTTTTAGGTTTTTGACATAATTCACTTTTTTAGGTTCGACACTATACAATATGCAAACATTGCATAATATGTGAACATTTTCACTTCTCGTGAAGCTAAAAACTGTTATTCTGGTATTTGACATCTTCGATAATACACGATTCAATATAGCATAAAAGGATGAAACCGAACAATAAAACTTTTTGTTTAACATACGAAAATGCGGATACGATTTTTAGGTTTTTGACAATATTCACTTTTTTAGTTTAGACACTAGAGAATATGCAAACATTGCATAATATGTGAATATTTTCACTTCTCGTGAAGCTAAAAACTGTCATTCTTGTATTTGAAATCTTCGATAATACACGATTCAATATAGCATGAAAGGATGAATGTGATATTTTTGATAATACACGATTCAATATAGCATAAAAGCATGAAAGCGAACAATAAAACTTTTTGTTTAACATGCGAAACTGAGGATACGATTTTTAGGTTTTTGACATAATTCACTTTTTTAGGTTCGACACTAGACAATATGCAAACATTGCGTAGTATGTGAACATTTTTACTTCTCGCGAAGCTAAAAACTGTTATTCTGGTATTTGACCTCTTCGATAATACACAATTCAATAAAGCATGAAAAGATAAAAGCGAACAATAAACATTTTGTTTAACATACGAAAATGTGGATACGATTTTTAGGTTTTTGACATAATTTACTTTTTTAAGTTCGACACTAGACAATATGCAGACATTGCATAATATGTAAATATTTTCACTTCTCGTGAAGCTAAAATCTGTTATTCTGGTATTTGACATCTTCGATAATACACGGTTCAATATAGCATGAAAAGATGAATCCGAACAATATTACTTCGTGCTTAACCTACGAATGTATTATACGATTTTTAAGTTTATTAAGCATGCACGTTTCAAGGTTCGAAACTAAACATTACTCAAACATTGCGTAGTATGTGAATATTTTTATATCTCGTGAAGCTAAAAACTGTTATTCTGGTATTTGACTTCTTCGAAAATACACGATTCAATATAGCATAAAAGGATGAAACCGAACAATAAAACTTTTTGTTTAACATACGAAAATGCGAATACGATTTTTAGGTTTTTGACAAAATTCACTTTTTTAGGTTCGACACTAGACAATATGCAAACATTGCATTATATGTGAACATTTTTACTTCTCGTGAAGCTAAAAACTGTCATTCTTGTATTTGAAATCTTCGATAATACACGATTCAATATAGCATGAAATGATGAAACCGAACAATATAACTTCGTACTTAACCTACGAAAGTGTAAATACGATTTTTCAGTTTATTAAGCATGCACGTTTCAAGGATCGAAACTAAACATTACTCAAACATTGCGTAGTATGTGAACATTTTTACTTCTCGTGATGCTAAAAACAGTTATTCGCATAATTGATATTTTTGATAATACACGATTCAATATAGCATAAAAGGATGAAAGCGAACAATAAAACTTTTAGTTTAACATACGAAAATGCGGATACGATTTTTAGGTTTTTGACAAAATTCACTTTTTTAGGTTCGACACTAGACAATATGCAAACATTGCATAATACGTGAATATTTCACTTCTCGTGAAGCTAAAAACTGTTATTCTGGTATTTGAAATCTTCGATAATACACGATTCAATATAGCATGAATAGATGAAAGCGAACAACAAACCTTTTTGTTTAACATACGAAAATGCGGATACGATTTTTAGGTTTTTGACAAAATTCACTTTTTTAGGTTCGACACTAGACAATATGCAATCATTGCATAATATGTGAATATTTTTATTTCTCGTGAAGTTAAATACTGTTATTCTGGTATCTGAAATCTTCGATAATACACAATTCAATATAGCATGAAAAGATGAAACCGAACAATATAACTTCGTACTTAACCTACGAAAGTGTAAATACGATTTTTCAGTTTATTAAGCATGCACGTTTCAAGGATCGAAACTAAACATTACTCAAACATTGCGTAGTATGTGAACATTTTTACTTCTCGTGATGCTAAAAACAGTTATTCGCATAATTGATATTTTTGATAATACACGATTCAATATAGCATAGAAGGATGAAAGCGAACAATAAAACATTTTGTTTAACATGCGAAAATGCGAATGCGATTTTTAGGTTTTTGACATAATTCACTTTTTTAGGTTCGACACTAGACAATATGCAAACATTGCATAATATGTGAATATTTTCACTTCTCGTGAGGCTAAAAACAGTTATTCGCATATTTGATATTCTTGATAATACACGATTCAATATAGCATAAGATGATGAAAGCGAACAATAAAACTTTTTGTTTAACATGCGAAACTGAGGATACGATTTTTAGGTTTTTGACATAATTCACTTTTTTAGGTTCGACACTAGAATATATGCAAACATTGCATAATATGTGAATATTTTCACGTCTCGTGAAGCTAGAAACAGTTATTCGCATACTTGATATTTTTGATAATACACGATTCAATATAGCATAAAAGCATGAAAGCGAACATTAAAACTTTTTGTTTAACATGCGAAACTGAGGATCCGATTTTTAGGTTTTTCACATAACTCACTTTTTTAGGTTCGACACTAGACAATATGCAAACATTGCATAATATGAGAATAATTTCACTTCTCATGAAGCTAAAAACTGTTATTCTGGTATTTGAAATCTTCGATAATACACGATTCAATATAGCATAAAAGGATGAAACCGAACAATATAACTTCGTGCTTAACCTTCGAAAGTGTAAATACGATTTTTCAGTTTATTAAGCATGCACGTTTCAAGGTTCGAAAAAAAACATTAAACAAACATTCCGTAGTATGAAAACATTTTTACTTCTCGTGATGCTAGAAACAGTTATTCGCATACTTGATATTTTTGATAATACACGATTCAATATAGCATAAAAGGATGAAAGCGAACAATAAAACTTTTTGTTTAACATGCGAAAATGAGGATCCGATTTTTAGGTTTTTCACATAACTCACTTTTTTGTTCGACACTAGACAATATGCAAACATTGCATAATATGAGAATAATTTCACTTCTCATGAAGCTAAAAACTGTTATTCTGGTATTTGACATCTTCGATAATACACGATTCAATATAGCATAAAAGGATGGAAGCGAACAATAAAACTTTTTGTTTAACATACGAAAATGCGGATACGATTTGTAGGTTTTTGACAAAATTCACTTTTTTAGGTTCGACACTAGATAATATGCAAACATTGCATAATATGTGAACATTTTTACATCTCGCGAAGCTAAAAACTGTTATTCTGGTATATGACATCTTCGATAATACACGATTCAATATAGCATGAAAAGATGAAACCGAAAAATATAACATCGTACTTATCCTACGAAAGTGTAATTACGATTTTTAAGTTTATTAAGCTTGCACGTTTCACGGTTCGAAACTAAACATTACTCAAACATTGCGTAGTATGTGGACATTTTTACTTTTCGTGATGCTAAAAACAATTATTCGCATATTTGATATTTTTGATAATACACGATTCAATATAGCATAAAAGCATGAAAGCGAACAATAAAACTTTTTGTTTAACATGCGAAAATGAGGATACGATTTTTAGGTTTTTGACATAATTCACTTTTTTAGGTTCGACACTAGTTCACTTCTCGCGAAGCTAAAAACTGTTATTCTGGTATTTGACTTCTTCGAAAATACACGATTCAATATAGCATAAAAGGATGAAACCGAACAATAAAACTTTTTGTTTAACATACGAAAATGCGAATACGATTTTTAGGTTTTTGACAAAATTCTCTTTTTTAGGTTCGACACTAGACAATATGCAAACATTGCATAATATGTGAATATTTTCACTTCTCGTGAAGCTAAAAACTGTCATTCTTGTATTTGAAATCTTCGATAATACACGATTCAATATAGCATGAAAGGATGAAAGCGAACAATAAAACTTTTTGTTTAACATACGAAAATGCGGATACGATTTTTAGGTTTTTGACAAAATTCACTTTTTTAGGTTCGACACTAGACAATATGCAAACATTGCATAATATGTGAATATTTTCACTTCTCGTGAAGCTAAAAACTGTTATTCTGGTATCTGAAATCTTCGATAATACACAATTCAATATAGCATAAAAGGATGAAACCGAACAATATAACTTCGTGCTTAACCTACGAAAGTGTAAATACGATTTTTCAGTTTATTAAGCATGCACGTTTCAAGGATCGAAACTAAACATTATTCAAACATTGCGTAGTATGTGAACATTTTTACTTCTCGTGATGCTAGAAACAGTTATTCGCATACTTGATATTTTTGATAATACACGATTCAATATAGCATAAAAGCATGAAAGCGAACAATAAAACTTTTTGTTTAACATGCGAAAATGAGGATACGATTTTTAGGTTTTTGAAATTATTCACTTTTTTAGGTTCGACACTAGACAATATGCAAACATTGCATAATATGTGAATATTTTTACATCTCGTGAAGCTAGAAACAGTTATTCGCATACTTGATATTTTTGATAATACACGATTCAATATAGCATAAAAGCATGAAAGCGAACAATAAAACTTTTTGTTTAACATGCGAAACTGAGGATACGATTTTTAGGTTTTTGACATAATTCACTTTTTTAGGTTCGACACTAGACAATATGCAAACATTGCATAATATGTGAACATTTTCACTTCTCGTGAAGCTAAAAACTGTTATTCTGGTATTTGACATCTTCGATAATACACGATTCAATATAGCATGAAAGGATGAAAGCGAACAATAAAACTTTTTGTTTAACATACGAAAATGCGGATACGATTTTTAGGGTTTTGACAAAATTCACTTTTTTAAGTTCGACACTAGACAATATGCAGACATTGCATAATATGTAAATATTTTCACTTCTCGTGAAGCTAAAAACTGTTATTCTGGTATTTGACATCTTCGATTATACACGATTCAATATAGCAAGAAAAGATGAATCCGAACAATATTACTTCGTGCTTAACCTACGAAAGTGTATATACGATTTTTCAGTTTATTAAGCATCCACGTTTCAAGGTTCGAAACTAAACATTACTCAAACATTGCGTAGTATGTGGACATTTTTATTTTCGTGATGCTAAAAACAATTATTCGCATATTTGATATTTTTGATAATACACGATTCAATATAGCACAGAAGGATGAAAGCAAACAATAAAACTTTTTGTTTAACTTGCGAAAATGAGGATACGATTTTTAGGTTTTTGACATAATTCACTTTTTTAGGTTCGACACTAGTTCACTTCTCGTGAAGCTAAAAACTGTTATTCTGGTATTTGACATCTTCGAAAATACACGATTCAATATAGCATAAAAGGATGAAACCGAACAATAAAACTTTTTGTTTAACATACGAAAATGCGGATACGATTTTTAGGTTTTTGACAAAATTCACTTTTTTAGGTTCGACACTAGACAATATGCAAACATTGCATAATATGTGAATATTTCCACTTGTCGTGAAGCTAAAAACTGTCATTCTTGTATTTGAAATCTTCGATAATACACGATTCAATATAGCATGAAATGATAAAACCGAATAATATAACTTCGTGCTTAACTTACGAAAATGTAAATAAGATTAAAAAGTAAATTAAGCATTCACCTTACAAGGTTCGAAACTAAACATTACTGAAATATTGCGTAGTATGTGAACATTTTTACTTCTCGTGATGCTAAAAACAGTTATTCGCATATTTGATATTTTTGATAATACACGATTCAATATAGCATAAAAGGATGAAAGCGAACAATAAAACTTTTAGTTTAACATACGAAAATGCGGATACGATTTTTAGGTTTTTGACAAAAGTCACTTTTTTAGGTTCGACACTAGACAATATGCAAACATTGCATAATACGTGAATATTTCACTTCTCGTGAAGCTAAAAACTGTTATTCTGGTATTTGAAATCTTCGATAATACACGATTCAATATAGCATGAAAGGATGAAAGCGAACAATAAAACTTTTTGTTTAACATACGAAAATGCGGATACGATTTGTAGGTTTTTGACAAAATTCACTTTTTTAGGTTCGACACTAGACAATATGCAAACATTGCATAATATGTGAATATTTTCACTTCTCGTGAAGCTAAAAACTGTTATTCTGGTATTTGAAATCTTCGATAATACACGATTCAATATAGCATAAAAGGATGAAACCGAACAATATAACTTCGTGCTTAACCTACGAAAGTGTAAATACGATTTTTCAGTTTATTAAGCATCCACGTTACAAGGTTCGAAACTAAACATTACTCAAACATTGCGTAGTATGTGAACATTTTTACTTCTCGTGAAGCTAAAAACTGTTATTCTGGTATTTGACATCTCTGATAATACACGATTCAATATAGCATAAAAGGATGAAAACGGACAATAAAACTTTTTGTTTAACATACGAAAATGCGGATACGATTTTTATGTTTTTGACAAAATTCGCTTTTTTAGGTTCGACACTAGACAATATGCAAACAGCGCGTAGTATGTGAACATTTTTACTTCTCGTGATGCTAAAAACAGTTATTCTGGTATTTGAAATCTTCGATAATACACTATTCAATAAAACATGAAAGGATGAAACCGAACAATATAACTTCGTGCTTAACCTACGAATGTGTAAATACGATTTTTCAGTTTACTAAGCATGCACGTTTCAAGGTTCGAAACTAAACATTACTCAAACATAGCGTAGTATGTGAACATTTTTACTTCTTGTGATGCTAAAAACAGTTATTCGCATACTTGATATTTTTGATAATACACGATTCAATATAGCATAAAAGCATGAAAGCGAACAATAAAACTTTTTGTTTAACATGCGAAAATGAGGATACGATTTTTAGGTTTTTGACATAATTCACTTTTTTAGGTTCGACACTAGACAATATGCAAACATTGCATAATATGTGAACATTTTCACTTCTCGTGAAGCTAAAAACTGTTATTCTGGTATTTGACATCTTCGATAATACACGATTCAATATAGCATAAAAGGATGAAACCGAACAATAAAACTTTTTGTTTAACATACGAAAATGCGGATACGATTTTTAGGTTTTTGACAATATTCACTTTTTTAGGTTCGACACTAGAGAATATGCAAACATTGCATAATATGTGAATATTTTCACTTCTCGTGAAGCTAAAAACTGTCATTCTTGTATTTGAAATCTTCGATAACACACGATTCAATATAGCATGAAAGGATGAATGTGATATTTTTGATAATACACGATTCAATATAGCATAAAAGCATGAAAGCGAACAATAAAACTTTTTGTTTAACATGCGAAACTGAGGATACGATTTTTAGGTTTTTGACATAATTCACTTTTTTAGGTTCGACACTAGACAATATGCAAACATTGCATAATATGTGAACATTTTCACTTCTCGTGAAGCTAAAAACTGTTATTCTGGTATTTGACATCTTCGATAATACACGATTCAATATAGCATGAAAGGATGAAAGCGAACAATAAAACTTTTTGTTTAACATACGAAAATGCGGATACGATTTTTAGGGTTTTGACAAAATTCACTTTTTTAAGTTCGACACTAGACAATATGCAGACATTGCATAATATGTAAATATTTTCACTTCTCGTAAAGCTAAAAACTGTTATTCTGGTATTTGACATCTTCGATAATACACGGTTCAATATAGCATGAAAAGATGAATCCGAACAATATTACTTCGTGCTTAACCTACGAATGTATTATACGATTTTTAAGTTTATTAAGCATGCACGTTTCAAGGTTCGAAACTAAACATTACTCAAACATTGCGTAGTATGTGAACATTTTTACTTCTCGCGAAGCTAAAAACTGTTATTCTGGTATTTGACATCTTCGATAATACACGATTCAATATAGCATAAAAGGATGAAACCGAACAATAAAACTTTTTGTTTAACATACGAAAATGCGGATACGATTTTTAGGTTTTTGACAAAATTCACTTTTTTAGGTTCGACACTAGACAATATGCAAACATTGCATTATATGTGAATATTTTCACTTCTCGTGAAGCTAAATACTGTTATTCTCATATTTGAAATCTTCGATAATACACGATTCAATATAGCATGAAAAGATGAAACCGAACAATATAACTTCGTGCTTAACCTACGAAAGTGTAAATACGATTTTTCAGTTTATTAAGCATGCACGTTTCAAGGTTCGAAACTAAACATTACTCAAACATTGCGTAGTATGTGAACATTTTTACTTCTCGTGATGCTAAAAACAGTTATTCGCATAATTGATATTTTTGATAATACACGATTCAATATAGCATAAAAGGATGAAAGCGAACAATAAAACTTTTTGTTTAACATACGAAAATGCGGATACGATTTTTAGATTTTTGACCAAATTCACTTTGTTAGGTTCGACACTAGACAATATGCAAACATTGCATAATATGTGAATATTTTCACTTCTCGGGATTCTAAAAACTGTTATTCTGGTATTTGAAATCTTCGATAATACACTATTCAATAAAACATGAAAGGATGAAACCGAACAATATAACTTCGTGCTTAACCTACGAAAGTGTAAATACGATTTTTCAGTTTATTAAGCATGCACGTTTCAAGGTTCGAAACAAAACATTACTCAAACATTCCGTAGTATGTGAATATTTTTACTTCTCGTGATGCTAAAAACTGTTATTCGCATACTTGATATTTTTGATAATACACGATTCAATATAGCATAAAAGGATGAAACCGAACAATAAAACTTTTCGTTTAACATACGAAAATGCGAATACGATTTTTAGGTTTTTGACAAAATTCACTTTTATAGGTTCGACACTAGACAATATACAAACATTGCATAATATGTGAACATTTTTGCTTCTCGTTAAGCTAAAAACTGTTATTCTGGTATTTATCATTTTCGATAATACACGATTCAATATAGCATGAAAGGATGAAACCGAACAATAAATCTTTTTGTTTAACATACGAAAGTGTAAATACGATTTTTCAGTTTATTAAGCATGCACGTTTCAAGGTTCGAAACTAAACATTACTCAAACATTGCGTAGTATGTGATCATTTTTACTTCTCGTGATGCTAAAAACTGTTATTCGCATACTTGATATTTTTGATAATACACGATTCAATATAGCATAAAAGGATGAAAGCGAACAATAAAACTTTTTGTTTAACATACGAAAATGCGGATACGATTTTTAGGTTTTTGACATAATTCACTTTTTTAGGTTCGACACTAGACAATATGCAAACATTGCAAAATATGTGAACATTTTCACTTCACGTGAAGCTTAAAACTGTTATTCTGGCATTTGAAATCTTCGATAATACACTATTCAATATAGCATGAAAAGATGAAACCGAACAATATAACTTCGTACTTAACCTGCGAAAGTGTAAATACGATTTTTCAGTTTATTAAGCATGCAAGTTTCAAGGTTCGAAACTAAACATTACTCAAACATTGCGTCGTATTTTAATATTTTTACTTCTCGTGATGCTAAAAACAGTTATTCGCATACTTGATATTTTTGATAATACACGATTCAATATAGCATAAAAGGATGAAAGCGAACAATGAAACTTTTTGTTCAACATACGAAAATGCGGATACGATTTTTAGGGTTTTGACATAATTCACTTTTTTAGGTTCGACACTAGACAATATGCAAACATTGCAAAATATGTGAACATTTTCACTTCACGTGAAGCTTAAAACTGTTATTCTGGCATTTGACATCTTCGATAATACACGATTCATTATAGCATGAAAAGATGAATTCGAACAATATTACTTCGTGCTTAACCTACGAAAGTGTATATACGATTTTTCAGTTTATTAAGCATCCCCGTTTCAAGGTTCGAAACTAAACATTACTCAAACATTGCGTAGTATGTGAACATTTTTACTTCTCTTGATGCTAAAAACAGTTATTCGCATACTTGATATTTTTGATAATACACGATTCAATATAGCATAAAAGCATGAAAGCGAACAATAAAACTTTTTGTTTAACATGCGAAAATGAGGATACGATTTTTAGGTTTTTGACATAATTCACTTTATTAGGTTCGACACTAGACAATATGCAAACATTGCATAATATGTGAACATTTTCACTTTTCGTGAAGCTAAAAACTGTTATTCTGGTATTTGACATCTTCGATAATACACGATTCAATATAGCATAAAAGGATGAAACCGAACAATAAAACTTTTTGTTTAACATACGAAAATGCGGATACGATTTTTAGGTTTTTGACGAAATTCACTTTTTTAGGTTCGACACTAGACAATATGCAAACATTGCATAATATGTGAATATTTTCACTTCTCGTGAAGCTAAAAACTGTCATTCTTGTATTTGAAATCTTCGATAATACACGATTCAATATAGCATGAAAGGATGAAAGCGAACAATAAAACTTTTTGTTTAACATACGAAAATGCGGATACGATTTTTAGGTTTTTGACAAAATTCACTTTGTTAGGTTCGACACTAGACAATATGCTAACATAGCAAAATATGTGAATATTTTCACATCTCGTGAAGCTAAAAACTGTTATTCTGGTATATGACATCTTCGATAATACACGATTCAATATAGCATAAACGGATGAAAGCGAACAATAAAACTTTTTGTTTAACATACGAAAATCACAATACGGTAATTAGGTATAAGGCATAATTCACTTTTTTAAGTTCGTCACTAGACAATATGCAAACATTGCATAATTTGTGTATATTTTCACTTCTCGTTTAGCTAAAAACTGTCATTCTTGTATTTGATATCTTCGATAATACACGATTCAATATAGCATGAAAGGATGAAAGCGAACAATAAAACTTTTTGTTTAACATACGAAAATGCGGATACGATTTTTAGATTTTTGACCAAATTCACTTTGTTAGGTTCGACATTAGACAATATGCAAACATTGCATAATATGTGAATATTTTCACTTCTCGTGATTCTAAAAACTATTATTCTGGTATTTGAAATCTTCGATAATACACGATTCAATATAGCATGAAAGGATGAAAGCGAACAATAAAACTTTTTGTTTAACATACGAAAATGCGGATACGATTTTTAGGTTTTTGACAAAATTCACTTTGTTAGGTTCGACACTAGACAATATGCTAACATAGCAAAATATGTGAATATTTTCACATCTCGTGAAGCTAAAAACTGTTATTCTGGTATATGACATCTTCGATAATACACGATTCAATATAGCATAAAAGGATGAAACCGAACAATAAAACTTTTTGTTTAACATACGATAATGCGGATACGATATTTAGGTTTTTGACAAAATTCACTTTTTTAGGTTCGACACTAGACAATATGCAAACATTGCATAATATGTGAATATTTTCACTTCTCGTTTAGCTAAAAACTGTCATTCTTGTATTTGATATCTTCGATAATACACGATTCAATATAGCATGAAAGGATGAAAGCGAACAATAAAACTTTTTGTTTAACATACGAAAATGCGGATACGATTTTTAGATTTTTGACCAAATTCACTTTGTTAGGTTCGACATTAGACAATATGCAAACATTGCATAATATGTGAATATTTTCACTTCTCGTGATTCTAAAAACTATTATTCTGGTATTTGAAATCTTCGATAATACACTATTCAATAAAACATGAAAGGATGAAACCGAACAATATAACTTCGTGCTTAACCTACGAAAGTGTAAATACGATTTTTCAGTTTATTAAGCATGCACTTTTCAAGGTTCGAAACTAAACATTTCTCAAACATTGCGTAGTATGTGAATATTTTTACTTCTCGTGATGCTAAAAACTGTTATTCGCATACTTGATATTTTTGATAATACACGATTCAATATAGCATGAAAGGATGAAACCGAACAATAAAACTTTTCGTTTAACATACGAAAATGCGGATACGATTTTTAGGTTTTTGACCAAATTCACTTTGTTAGGTTCGACACTAGACAATATGCAAACATTGCATAATATGTGAACATTTTCACTTCTCGTGAAGCTAAAAACTGTTATTCTGGTATTTAACATCTTCGATAATACACGATTCAATATAGCATAAAAGGATGAAACCGAACAATAAATCTTTTTGTTTAACCTACGAAAGTGTATATACGATTTTTCAGTTTATTAAGCATCCACGTTTCAAGGTCCGAAACTAAAAATTACTAAAACATTGCGTAGTATGTGAGCCTTTTTACTTCTCGTGATGCTAAAAACAGTTACTCGCATATTTGATATTTTTGATAATACACGATTCAGTATAGCATAAAAGGATGAAACCGAACAATATAACTTCGTGCTTAACCTACGAAAATATAAATACGATTTTTCAGTTTATTAAGCATGCACGTTTCAAGGTTCGAAACTACACATTACTAAGACATTGCGTAGTATGTGAACCTTTTTACTTCTCGTGACGCTAAAAACTGTCATTCTGGTATTTGACATCTTCGATAATACACGATTCAATATAGCATAAAAGGATGAAAGCGAACAATAAAACTTTTTTGTTTAACATGCGAAAATGAGGATCCGATTTTTAGGTTTTTCACATAATTCACTTTTTTAGGTTCGACACTAGACAATATGCAAACATTGCATAATATGTGAACATTTTCACTTCTCGTGAAGCTAAAAACTGTTATTCTGGTATTTGACATCTTCGATAATACACGATTCAATATAGCATAAAAGGATGAAACCGAACAATAAAACTTTTTGTTTAACATACGAAAATGCGGATACGATTTTTAGGATTTTGCATAATTCACTTTTTTAGGTTCGACACTAGACAATATGCAAACATTGCATAATATGTGAACATTTTCACTTCTCGTGAAGCTAAAAACTGTTATTCTGGTAATTGACATCTTCAATAATACACGATTCAATATAGCATGAAAGGATGAAACCGAGCAATATAACTTCGTGCTTAACCTACGAAAGTGTAAATACGATTTTTCAGTTTACTAAGCATGCAGGTTTCAAGGTTCGAAACTAAACATTACTCAAACATTGCGTAGTATGTGAACATTTTTACTTCTCGTGATGCTAAAAACAGTTATTCGCATACTTGATATTTTTGATAATACACGATTCAATATAGCTAAAAGGATGAAAGCGAACAATAAAACTTTTTGTTTAACATGCGAAAATGAGGATCCGATTTTTAGGTTTTTCACATAACTCACTTTTTTAGGTTCGACACTAGACAATATGCAAACATTGCATAATATGAGAATAATTTCACTTCTCATGAAGCTAAAAACTGTTATTCTTGTATTCGACATCTTTGATAATACACGATTCAATATAGCTAAAAGGATGAAAGCGAACAATAAAACTTTTTGTTTAACATGCGAAAATGAGGATCCGATTTTTAGGTTTTTCACATAACTCACTTTGTTAGGTTCGACACTAGACAATATGCTAACATAGCAAAATATGTGAATATTTTCACATCTCGTGAAGCTAAAAACTGTTATTCTGGTATTTGACATCTTCGATAATACACGATTCAATATAGCATGAAAGGATGAAAGCGAACAATAAAACTTTTTGTTTAACATACGAAAATGCGGATACGATTTTTAGGTTTTTGACGAAATTCACTTTTTTAGGTTCGACACTAGACAATATGCAAACATTTCATAATATGTGAATATTTTCACTTCTCGTGAAGCTAAAAACTGTTTTTATGGTATTTGAAATCTTCGATAATACACGATTCAATATAGCATGAAAAGATGAAACAGAACAATAAAACTTTTTGTTTAACATACGAAAATGCGGATACGATTTTTAGGTTTTTGACAAAATTCACTTTGTTAGGTTCGACACTAGACAATATGCTAACATAGCAAAATATGTGAATATTTTCACATCTCGTGAAGCTAAAAACTGTTATTCTGGTATATGACATCTTCGATAATACACGATTCAATATAGCATAAAAGGATGAAACCGAACAATAAAACTTTTTGTTTAACATACGAAAATGCGGATACGATATTTAGGTTTTTGACAAAATTCACTTTTTTAGGTTCGACACTAGACAATATGCAAACATTGCATAATATGTGAATATTTTCACTTCTCGTTTAGCTAAAAACTGTCATTCTTGTATTTGATATCTTCGATAATACACGATTCAATATAGCATGAAAGGATGAAAGCGAACAATAAAACTTTTTGTTTAACATACGAAAATGCGGATACGATTTTTAGATTTTTGACCAAATTCACTTTTTTAGGTTCGACATTAGACAATATGCAAACATTGCATAATATGTGAATATTTTCACTTCTCGTGATTCTAAAAACTATTATTCTGGTATTTGAAATCTTCGATAATACACGATTCAATATAGCATGAAAGGATGAAAGCGAACAATAAAACTTTTTGTTTAACATACGAAAATGCGGATACGATTTTTAGGTTTTTGACAAAATTCACTTTGTTAGGTTCGACACTAGACAATATGCTAACATAGCAAAATATGTGAATATTTTCACATCTCGTGAAGCTAAAAACTGTTATTCTGGTATATGACATCTTCGATAATACACGATTCAATATAGCATAAAAGGATGAAACCGAACAATAAAACTTTTTGTTTAACATACGAAAATGCGGATACGATATTTAGGTTTTTGACAAAATTCACTTTTTTAGGTTCGACACTAGACAATATGCAAACATTGCATAATATGTGAATATTTTCACTTCTCGTTTAGCTAAAAACTGTCATTCTTGTATTTGATATCTTCGATAATACACGATTCAATATAGCATGAAAGGATGAAAGCGAACAATAAAACTTTTTGTTTAACATACGAAAATGCGGATACGATTTTTAGATTTTTGACCAAATTCACTTTGTTAGGTTCGACATTAGACAATATGCAAACATTGCATAATATGTGAATATTTTCACTTCTCGTGATTCTAAAAACTATTATTCTGGTATTTGAAATCTTCGATAATACACTATTCAATAAAACATGAAAGGATGAAACCGAACAATATAACTTCGTGCTTAACCTACGAAAGTGTAAATACGATTTTTCAGTTTATTAAGCATGCACTTTTCAAGGTTCGAAACTAAACATTACTCAAACATTGCGTAGTATGTGAATATTTTTACTTCTCGTGATGCTAAAAACTGTTATTCGCATACTTGATATTTTTGATAATACACGATTCAATATAGCATGAAAGGATGAAACCGAACAATAAAACTTTTCGTTTAACATACGAAAATGCGGATACGATTTTTAGGTTTTTGACCAAATTCACTTTGTTAGGTTCGACACTAGACAATATGCAAACATTGCATAATATGTGAACATTTTCACTTCTCGTGAAGCTAAAAACTGTTATTCTGGTATTTAACATCTTCGATAATACACGATTCAATATAGCATAAAAGGATGAAACCGAACAATAAATCTTTTTGTTTAACCTACGAAAGTGTATATACGATTTTTCAGTTTATTAAGCATCCACGTTTCAAGGTCCGAAACTAAACATTACTCAAACATTGCGTAGTATGTGAACATTTTTACTTCTCGTGATGCTAAAAACAGTTATTCGCATATTTGATATTTTTGATAATACACGATTCAATATAGATTGAAGATATGAAACCGAACAATATAACTTCGTGCTTAACCTACGAAAGTATAAATACGATTTTTCAGTTTATTAAGCATGCACGTTTCAAGGTTCGAAACCAAACATTACTAAGACATTGCGTAGTATGTGAACCTTTTTACTTCTCGTGACGCTAAAAACTGTCATTCTGGTATTTGACATCTTCGATAGTACACGATTCAATATAGCATAAAAGGATGAAAGCGAACAATAAAACTTCTTGTTTAACATACGAAAATGAGGATCCGATTTTTAGGTTTTTCACATAATTCACTTTTTTAGGTTCGACACTAGACAATATGCAAACATTGCATAATATGTGAACATTTTCACTTCTCGTGAAGCTAAAAACTGTTATTCTGGTATTTGACATCTTCGATAATACACGATTCAATATAGCATAAAAGGATGAAACCGAACAATAAAACTTTTTGTTTAACATACGAAAATGCGGATACGATTTTTAGGATTTTGCATAATTCACTTTTTTAGGTTCGACACTAGACAATATGCAAACATTGCATAATATGTGAACATTTTCACTTCTCGTGAAGCTAAAAACTGTTATTCTGGTAATTGACATCTTCAATAATACACGATTCAATATAGCATGAAAGGATGAAACCGAGCAATATAACTTCGTGCTTAACCTACGAATGTGTAAATACGATTTTTCAGTTTACTAAGCATGCACGTTTCAAGGTTCGAAACTAAACATTACTCAAACATTGCGTAGTATGTGAAAATTTTTACTTCTCGTGATGCTAAAAACAGTTATTCGCATATTTGATATTTTTGATAATACACGATTCAATATAGCTAAAAGGATGAAAGCGAACAATAAAACTTTTTGTTTAACATGCGAAAATGAGGATCCGATTTTTAGGTTTTTCACATAACTCACTTTTTTAGGTTCGACACTAGACAATATGCAAACATTGCATAATATGAGAATAATTTCACTTCTCATGAAGCTAAAAACTGTTATTCTTGTATTCGACATCTTTGATAATACACGATTCAATATAGCTAAAAGGATGAAAGCGAACAATAAAACTTTTTGTTTAACATGCGAAAATGAGGATCCGATTTTTAGGTTTTTCACATAACTCACTTTGTTAGGTTCGACACTAGACAATATGCTAACATAGCAAAATATGTGAATATTGCCACTTCTCGTGAAGCTAAAAACTGACATCTTCGATAATACACGATTCAATATAGCATGAATAGATGAAAGCGAACAATAAAACTTTTTGTTTAACATACGAAAATGTTGATACGATTTTTAGGTTTTTGACATAATTCACTTTTTTAGGTTCTACACTAGGAAATATGCAAACATTGCATAATATGTGAATATTTTCATTTCTCGTGAAGTTAAAAACTGTTATTCTCATATTTGAAATCTTCGATAATACACGATTCAATATAGCATGAATAGATGAAAGCGAACAATAAAACTTTTTGTTTAACATACGAAAATGCGGATACGATTTTTAGGTATTTGAGATAATTCACTTTTTTAGGTTCGACACTAGACAATATGCAAACATTGCATAATATGTAAATATTTTCATTTCTCGTGAAGTTAAAAACTGTTATTCTCATATTTGTAAACTTCGATAATACACGATTCAATATAGCATAAAAGGTTGAAAGCGAACAATAAAACGTTTTGTTTAACATAAGAAAATGCGGATACGATTTTTAGGTTTTTGACTAATTTCACTTTTTTAGGTTCGACACTAGACAATATGCAAACATTGCATAATATGTGAATATTTTCACTTCTCGTGAAGCTAAAAACTGTTATTCTGGTATTTGAAATCTTCGATAATACACGATTTAATATAGCATAAAAGAATGAAACCGAACAATATAACTTCGTGCTTAACATACGAAAGTGTAAATACGATTTTGCAGTTTATTAAGCATGCACGTTTCAAGGTTCGAAACCAAACATTACTCAAAGATTGCGTAGTATGTGAACATTTTTACTTCACGTGATGCTAAAAACTGTTAATCGCATACTTGATATTTTTGATAATACACGATTCAATATAGCATAAAAGGATGAAAGCGAACAATAAAACTTTTTGTTTAACATGCGAAAATGAGGATCCGATTTTTAGGTTTTTCACATAACTCACTTTTTTAGGTTCGACACTAGACAATATGCAAACATTGCATAATATGTGAATATTTTCACTTCTCGTGAAGCTAAAAACTGTTATTCTTGTATTTGAAATCTTCGATAATACACGATTCAATATAGCATGAAAGGATGAAAGCGAACAATAAAACTTTTTGTTTAACATACGAAAATGCGGATACGATTTTTAGGTTTTTGACAAAATTTACTTTTTTAGGTTCGACACTAGACAATATGCAAACATTGCATAATATGTGAATATTTTCACTTCTCGTGAAGCTAAAAACTGTTATTCTGGTATTTGAAATCTTCGATAATACACGATTCAATATAGCATAAAAGGATGAAACCGAACAATATAACTTCGTGATTAACCTACGAAAGTGTAAATACGATTTTGCAGTTTATTAAGCATGCACGTTTCAAGGTTCGAAACTAAACATTACTGAAATATTGCGTAGTATGTGAACATTTTTCCTTCTTGTGAAGCTAATAACTGTTATTCTGGTATTTGACAACTTCGGTAACACACGATTCAATATAGCATAAAACGGAGAAAGCAAGGAATAAAACTTTTTGTTTAACATACGACAATGCGGATACGATTTTTAGGGTTTTGACAAAATTCACCTTTTTAAGTTCGACACTAGACAATATGCAGACATTGCATAATAGATGAATATTTTCACTTCTCGTGAAGCTAAAAACTGTTATTCTGGTATTTGACATCTTCGATAATACACGATTCAATATAGCATGAAAAGATGAATCCGAACAATATTACTTCGTGCTTAACCTACGAAAGTGTAAATACGATTTTTCAGTTTATTAAGCATGCACGTTTCAAGGTTCGAAACTAAACATTACTCAAACATTGCGTAGTATGTGAACATTTTTACTTCTCGTGATGCTAAAAACAGTTATTCGCATACTTGATATTTTTGATAATACACGATTCAATATAGCATAAAAGGATGAAAGCGAACAATAAAACTTTTTGTTTTGCAAACGAAAATGCGGATACGATTTTTAGGTTTTTGAGATAATTCACTTTTTTAGGTTCGACCCTAGACAATATGCAAACATTGCATAATAGATGAATATTTTCATTTTTCGTAAAGTTAAAAACTGTTATTCTGGTATTTGACATCTTCGATAATACACGATTCAATATTGCATGAAAAGATGAATCCGAACAATAAAACTTTTTGTTTAACATACGAAAATGCGGATACGATTTTTAGGTTTTTGACGAAATTCACTTTTTAAGGTTCGACACTAGACAATATGAAAACATTGCATAATATGTGAATATTTTCACTTCTCGTGAAGCTAAACACGATTCAATATAGCATAAAAGGATGAAAGCGAACAATAAAACTTTTTGTTTAACATACGAAAATGTGGATACGATTTTTAGGTTTTTGACATATTTCACTTTGTTAGGTTCGACACTAGACAATATGCTAACATAGCAAAATATGTGAATATTTTCACATCTCGTGAAGCTAAAAACTGTTATTCTGGTATATGACATCTTCGATAATACACGATTCAATATAGCATAAAAGGATGAAACCGAACAATAAAACTTTTTGTTTAACATACGAAAATGCGGATACGATATTTAGGTTTTTGACAAAATTCACTTTTTTAGGTTCGACACTAGACAATATGCAAACATTGCATAATATGTGAATATTTTCACTTCTCGTTTAGCTAAAAACTGTCATTCTTGTATTTGATATCTTCGATAATACACGATTCAATATAGCATGAAAGGATGAAAGCGAACAATAAAACTTTTTGTTTAACATACGAAAATGCGGATACGATTTTTAGATTTTTGACCAAATTCACTTTGTTAGGTTCGACATTAGACAATATGCAAACATTGCATAATATGTGAATATTTTCACTTCTCGTGATTCTAAAAACTATTATTCTGGTATTTGAAATCTTCGATAATACACGATTCAATATAGCATGAAAGGATGAAAGCGAACAATAAAACTTTTTGTTTAACATACGAAAATGCGGATACGATTTTTAGGTTTTTGACAAAATTCACTTTGTTAGGTTCGACACTAGACAATATGCTAACATAGCAAAATATGTGAATATTTTCACATCTCGTGAAGCTAAAAACTGTTATTCTGGTATATGACATCTTCGATAATACACGATTCAATATAGCATAAAAGGATGAAACCGAACAATAAAACTTTTTGTTTAACATACGAAAATGCGGATACGATATTTAGGTTTTTGACAAAATTCACTTTTTTAGGTTCGACACTAGACAATATGCAAACATTGCATAATATGTGAATATTTTCACTTCTCGTTTAGCTAAAAACTGTCATTCTTGTATTTGATATCTTCGATAATACACGATTCAATATAGCATGAAAGGATGAAAGCGAACAATAAAACTTTTTGTTTAACATACGAAAATGCGGATAAGATTTTTAGATTTTTGACCAAATTCACTTTGTTAGGTTCGACATTAGACAATATGCAAACATTGCATAATATGTGAATATTTTCACTTCTCGTGATTCTAAAAACTATTATTCTGGTATTTGAAATCTTCGATAATACACTATTCAATAAAACATGAAAAGACGAAACCGAACAATATAACTTCGTGCTTACCCTAAGATTGTGTACATTCGATTTTACAGTTTAGTAAGCATGCACTTTTCAAGGTTCGAAACTAAACATTACTCAAACATTGCGTAGTATGTGAAAATTTTTACTTCTCGTGATGCTAAAAACTGTTATTCGCATACTTGATATTTTTGATAATACACGATTCAATATAGCATGAAAGGATGAAACCGAACAATAAAACTTTTCGTTTAACATACGAAAATGCGGATACGATTTTTAGGTTTTTGACCAAATTCACTTTGTTAGGTTCGACACTAGACAATATGCAAACATTGCATAATATGTGAACATTTTCACTTCTCGTGAAGCTAAAAACTGTTATTCTGGTATTTAACATCTTCGATAATACACGATTCAATATAGCATAAAAGGATGAAACCGAACAATAAATCTTTTTGTTTAACCTACGAAAGTGTATATACGATTTTTCAGTTTATTAAGCATCCACGTTTCAAGGTCCGAAACTAAACATTACTCAAACATTGCGTAGTATGTGAACATTTTTACTTCTCGTGATGCTAAAAACAGTTATTCGCATATTTGATATTTTTGATAATACACGATTCAATATAGCATAAGGTGATGAAACCGAACAATATAACTTCGTACTAAACCTACGAAAGTGTAAATACGATTTTTCAGTTTATTAAGCATGCACGTTTCAAGGTTCGAAACTAAACATTACTCAAACATTGCGTAGTATGTGAACATTTTTACTTCTCGTGACGCTAAAAACTGTTATTCTGGTATTTGACATCTTCGATAATACACGATTCAATATAGCATAAAAGGATGAAAGCGAACAATAAAACTTTTTGTTTAACATGCGAAAATGAGGATCCGATTTTTAGGTTTTTCACATAATTCACTTTTTTAGGTTCGACACTAGACAATATGCAAACATTGCATAATATGTGAACATTTTCACTTCTCGTGAAGCTAAAAACTGTTATTCTGGTAATTGACATCTTCAATAATACACGATTCAATATAGCATGAAAAGATGAAACCGAACAATATAACTTCGTGCTTAACCTACGAATGTGTAAATACGATTTTTCAGTTTACTAAGCATGCACGTTTCAAGGTTCGAAACTAAACATTACTCAAACATAGCGTAGTATGTGAACATTTTTACTTCTTGTGATGCTAAAAACAGTTATTCGCATATTTGATATTTTTGATAATACACGATTCAATATAGCATAAAAGGATGAAAGCGAACAATAAAACTTTTTGTTTAACATGCGAAAATGAGGATCCGATTTTTAGGTTTTTCACATAACTCACTTTTTTAGGTTCGACACTAGACAATATGCAAACATTGCATAATATGAGAATAATTTCACTTCTCATGAAGCTAAAAACTGTTATTCTTGTATTCGACATCTTTGATAATACACGATTCAATATAGCTAAAAGGATGAAAGCGAACAATAAAACTTTTTGTTTAACATGCGAAAATGAGGATCCGATTTTTAGGTTTTTCACATAACTCACTTTGTTAGGTTCGACACTAGACAATATGCTAACATAGCAAAATATGTGAATATTTTCACATCTCGTGAAGCTAAAAACTGTTATTCTGGTATGTGACATCTTCGATAATACACGATTCAATATAGCATGAATAGATGAAAGCGAACAATAAAACTTTTTGTTTAACATACGAAAATGTTGATACGATTTTTAGGTTTTTGACATAATTCACTTTTTTAGGTTCTACACTAGACAATATGCAAACATTGCATAATATGTGAATATTTTCACTTCTCGTGAAGCTGAAAACTGTCATTCTTGTATTTGAAATCTTCGATAATACACGATTCAATATACCATGAATAGATGAAAGCGAACAATAACACTTTTTGTTTAACATACGAAAATGCGGATACGATTTTTAGGTTTTTGACAAAATTCACTTTTTTAGGTTCGACACTAGACAATATGCAAACATTGCATAATATGTGAATATTTTCACTTCTCGTGAAGCTAAAAACTGTTATTCTGGTATTTGAAATCATCGATAATACACGATTCAATATAGCATAAAAGAATGAAAGCGAACAATAAAACTTTTTGTTTAACATACGAAAATGCGGATACGATTTTTAGGTTTTTGACAAACTTCACTTTTTTAGGTTCGACACTAGACAATATGCAAACATTGCATAATATGTGAATATTTTCACTTCTCGTGAAGCTAAAAACTGTTATTCTGGTATTTGAAATCTTCGATAATACACGATTTAATATAGCATAAAAGAATGAAACCGAACAATATAACTTCGTGCTTAACATACGAAAGTGTAAATACGATTTTTCAGTTTATTAAGCATGCACGTTTCAAGGTTCGAAACTAAACATTACTCAAACATTGCGTAGTATGTGAACATTTTTACTTCTCGTGATGCTAGAAACAGTTATTCGCATACTTGATATTTTTGATAATACACGATTCAATATAGCATAAAAGGATGAAAGCGAACAATAAAACTTTTTGTTTAACATGCGAAAATGAGGATCCGATTTTTAGGTTTTTCACATAACTCACTTTTTTAGGTTCGACACTAGACAATATGCAAACATTGCAGAATATTTGAATATTTTTACTTCTCGTGATGCTAAAAACTGTTATTCTCTTATTTGAAATGTTGGATAATACACGATTCAATATAGCTTGAAAGGATGAAAGCGAACAATAAAACTTTTTGTTTAACATACGAAAATGCTAATACGATTTTTAGGTTTTTGACAAAATTCACTTTTATAGGTTCGACACTAGACAATATGCACACATAGCATAATATGTGAATATCTTCACATCTCGTGAAGCTAAAAACTGTTATTCTGGTATTTGAAATCTTCGATAATACACGATTCAATATAGCATAAAAGGATGAAACCGAACAATATAACTTCGTGCTTAACCTACGAAAATGTAAATACGATTTTTCTGTTCATTAAGCATGCACGTTTCAAGGTTCGAAACTAAACATTACTGAAATATTGCGTAGTATGTGAACATTTTTCCTTCTTGTGAAGCTAATAACTGTTATTCTGGTATTTGACAACTTCGGTAACACACGATTCAATATAGCAAAAAACGAAGAAAGCAAGCAATAAAACTTTTCGTTTAACATACGAAAATGCGAATACGATTTTTAGGGTTTTGACAAAATTCACCTTTTTAAGTTCGACACTAGACAATATGCAGACATTGCATAATATGTAAATATTTTCACTGCTCGTGAAGCTAAAAACTGTTATTCTGGTATTTGACATCTTCGATAATACACGATTCAATATAGCATGAAAAGATGAATTCGAACAATATTACTTCGTGCTTAACCTACGAAAGTGTATATACGATTTTTCAGTTTATTAAGCATCCACGTTTCAAGGTTCGAAACTAAACATTACTCAAACATTGCGTAGTATGTGAACATTTTTACTTCTCGTGATGCTAAAAACAGTTATTCGCATACTTGATATTTTTGATAATACACGATTCAATATAGCATAAAAGCATGAAAGCGAACAATAAAACTTTTTGTTTAACATGCGAAAATGAGGATACGATTTTTAGGTTTTTGACATAATTCACTTTTTTAGGTTCGACACTAGACAATATGCAAACATTGCATAATATGTGAACATTTTCACTTTTCGTGAAGCTAAAAACTGTTATTCTGGTATTTGACATCTTCGATAATACACGATTCAATATAGCATGAAAGGATGAAAGCGAACAGTAAAACTTTTTGTTTAACATACGAAAATGCGGATACGATTTTTAGGTTTTTGAAAAAATTCACTTTGTTAGGTTCGACACTAGACAATATGCTAACATAGCAAAATATGTGAATATTTTCACATCTCGTGAAGCTAAAAACTGTTATTCTGGTATATGACATCTTCGATAATACACGATTCAATATAGCATAAAAGGATGAAACCGAACAATAAAACTTTTTGTTTAACATACGAAAATGCGGATACGATATTTAGGTTTTTGACAAAATTCACTTTTTTAGGTTCGACACTAGACAATATGCAAACATTGCATAATATGTGAATATTTTCACTTATCGTTTAGCTAAAAACTGTCATTCTTGTATTTGATATCTTCGATAATACACGATTCAATATAGCATGAAAGGATGAAAGCGAACAATAAAACTTTTTGTTTAACATACGAAAATGCGGATACGATTTTTAGGTTTTTGACAAATTTCACTTTTTTAGGTTCGACACTAGACAATATGCAATCATTGCATAATATGTGAATATTTTCACTTCTCGTGAAACTAAAAACTGTTTTTCTGGTATTTGACATCTTCTATAATAAACGATTCAATATAGCATAAAAGGATGAAACCGAACAATATAACTTCGTACTTATCCTACGAAAGTGTAATTACGATTTTTAAGTTTATTAAGCTTGCACGTTTCAAGGTTCGAAACTAAACATTACTCAAACATTGCGTAGTATGTGAACATTTTTACTTCTCGTGATGCTAAAAACAATTATTCGCATATTTGATATTTTTGATAATACACGAATCAATATAGCATAGAAGGATGAAAGCGAACAATAAAACTTTTTATTTAACATTCGAATATGTGTATACGTTTTTTAGTTTTTTGACATAATTCTCTTGTTTTTGTTCGACACGAGATAATTTGCTAACTTTGCATAATATGTGTACATTCTTACTTCTCGTGAAGCTAAAAACTGTTATTCTGGTATTTGACATCTTCGATAATACACGATTCAATATAGCATAAAAGGATGAAACCGAACAATAAAACTTTTTGTTTAACATACGAAAATGCGGATACGATTTTTAGGTTTTTGACGAAATTCACTTTTTTAGGTTCGACACTAGACAATATGCAAACATTGCATAATATGTGAATATTTTCACTTCTCGTGAAGCTAAAAACTGTCATTCTTGTATTTGAAATCTTCGATAATACACGATTCAATATAGCATGAAAGGATGCAAGCGAACAATAAAACTTTTTGTTTAACATACGAAAATGCGGATACGATTTTTAGGTTTTTGACAAAATTCACTTTGTTAGGTTCGACACTGGACAATATGCAAAAATTTCATAATATGTGAATATTTTTACTTCTCGTGAAGCTAAAAACTATTATTCTGGTATTTGACATCTTCAATAATACGCGATTCAATATAGCGAACAATAAAACTTTTTGTTTAGCATACGAAAATGCGGATACGATATTTAGGTTTTTGACAAAATTCACTTTTTTAGGTTCGACACTAGACAATATGCAAACATTGCATAATATGTGAATATTTTCACTTCTCGTGATTCTAAAAACTATTATTCTGGTATTTGAAATCTTCGATAATACACTAATCAATAAAACATGAAAGGATGAAACCGAACAATATAACTTCGTGCTTAACCTACGAAAGTGTAAATACGATTTTTCAGTTTATTAATCATGCACTTTTGGAGGATCATTACAAAACATTACTCAAACATTGCGTAGTATGTGAACATTTTTACTTCTGGTGAGGCTAAAAACTGTTATTCGCGGATTTGATATTTTTGATAATACACGATTCAATATAGCATGAAAGGATGAAACCGAACAATAAAACTTTTCGTTTAACATACGAAAATGCGGATACGATTTTTAGGTTTTTGACAAAATTCACTTTTATAGGTTCGACACTAGACAATATACAAACATTGCATAGTATGTGAACATTTTTGCTTCTCGTTAAGCTAAAAACTGTTATTCTGGTATTTATCATTTTCGATAATACACGATTCAATATAGCATAAAAGGATGAAACCGAACAATAAATCTTTTTGTTTAACCTACGAAAGTGTATATACGATTTTTCAGTTTATTAAGCATCCACGTTTCAAGGTCCGAAACTAAAAATTATTAAAACATTGCGTAGTATGTGAACCTTTTTACTTCTCGTGATGCTATAAACAGTTACTCGCATATTTGATATTTTTGATAATACACGATTCAGTATAGCATAAAAGGATGAAACCAAACAATATAACTTCGTGCTTAACCTACGAAAATATAAATACGATTTTTCAGTTTATTAAGCATGCACGTTTCAAGGTTCGAAACTACACATTACTAAGACATTGCGTAGTATGTGAACCTTTTTACTTCTCGTGACGCTAAAAACTGTCATTCTGGTATTTGACATCTTCGATAATACACGATTCAATATAGCATAAAAGGATGAAAGCGAACAATAAAACTTTTTGTTTAACATGCGAAAATGAGGATCCGATTTTTAGGTTTATCACATAATTCACTTTTTTAGGTTCGACACTAGACAATATGCAAACATTGCCTAATATGTGAACATTTTCACTTTTCGTGAAGCTAAAAACTGTTATTCTGGTATTTGACATCTTCGAAAATACACGATTCAATATAGCATAAAAGGATGAAACCGAACAATAAAACTTTTTGTTTAACATACGAAAATGCGAATACGATTTTTAGGTTTTTGACAAAATTCACTTTTTTAGGTTCGACACTAGACAATATACAAACATTGCATTATATGTGAACATTTTTACTTCTCGTGAAGCTAAAAACTGTTATTCTGGTATTTGAAATCTTCGATGATACACGATTCAATATAGCATAAAAGGATGAAACCGAACAATATAACTTCGTACTTATCCTACGAAAGTGTAATTACGATTTTTAAATTTATTAAGTATGCACGTTTCAAGGTTCGAAACTAAACATTACTCAAACAGTGCGTAGTATGTGAACATTTTTACTTCTCGTGATGCTAAAAACAGTTATTCGCATATTTGATATTTTTGATAATACACGATTCAATATAGCATAAAAGGATGAAAGCGAACAATAAAACTTTTTGTTTAACATACGAAAATGCGGATACGATTTTTAGTTTTTTGACATAATTCACTTTTTTAGGTTCGACACTAGACAATATGCAAACATTGCATAATATGTGAGTATTTTTACTTCTCGTGAAGCTAGAAACTGTTATTCTGGTATTTGAAATCTTCGATGATACACGATTCAATATAGCATAAAAGGATGAAACCGAACAATATAACTTCGTACTTATCCTACGAAAGTGTAATCACGATTTTTAAGTTTATTAAGCTTGCACGTTTCAAGGTTCGAAACTAAACATTACTCAAACATTGCGTAGTATGTGAACATTTTTACTTCTCGTGATGCTAAAAACAATTATTCGCATATTTGATATTTTTGATAATACACGAATCAATATAGCATAGAAGGATGAAAGCGAACAATAAAACTTTTTGTTTAACATGCGAAAATGAGGATACGATTTTTAGTTTTTTGACATAATTCACTTTTTTAGGTTCGACACTAGACAATATGCAAACATTGCATAATATGTGAACATTTTTACTTCTCGTGATGCTAAAAACTGTTATTCTCATATTTGACATCTTCGATAATACACGATTCAATATAGCATAAAAGGATGAAACCGAACAATAAAACTTTTTGTTTAACATACGAACATGCGGATACGATTTTTAGGATTTTGACATAATTCACTTTTTTAGGTTCGACACTAGACAATATGCAAACATTGCATAATATGTGAACATTTTCACTTCTCGTGAAGCTAAAAACTGTCATTCTTGTATTTGAAATCTTCGATATTACACGATTCAATATAGCATGAAAGGATGAAAGCGAACAATATAGCTTTTTGTTTAAGATGCGAAAATGAGGATACGATTTTTAGGTTTTTCACAAAATTCAAGTTTTTTAGGTTCGACACTAGACAATATGCAAACATTGCATAATATGTGAATATTTTCACTTCTCGTGAAGCTAAAAACTGTCATTCTTGTATTTGAAATCTTCGATATTACACGATTCAATATAGCATGAAAGGATGAAAGCGAACAATATAGCTTTTTGTTTAAGATGCGAAAATGAGGATACGATTTTTAGGTTTTTCACAAAATTCACTTTTTTAGGTTCGACACTAGACAATATGCAAACATTGCGTAGTATGTGAACATTTTTACTTCTCGTGATGCTAAAAACAATTATTCGCATATTTGATATTTTTGATAATAAACGATTCAATATAGCATAGAAGGATGAAAGCGAACAATAAAACTTTTGTTTAACATACGAAAATGCGGATACGATTTTTAGGATTTTGACATAATTCACTTTTTTAGGTTCGACACTAGACAATATGCAAACATTGCATAATTTGTGAACATTTTCACTTCTCGTGAAGCTAAAAACTGTTATTCTGGTATTTGACATCTTCGATAATACACGATTCAATATAGCATGAAAGGATGAAAGCGAACAATAAAACTTTTTGTTTAACATACGAAAATGCGGATACGATTTTTAGGGTTTTGACAAAATTCACTTTTTTAAGTTCGACACTAGACAATATGCAGACATTGCATAATATGTAAATATTTTCACTTCTCGTGAAGCTAAAAACTGTTATTCTGGTATTTGACATCTTCGATAATACACGGTTCAATATAGCATGAAAAGATGAATCCGAACAATATTACTTCGTGCTTAACCTACGAATGTATTATACGATTTTTAAGTTTATTAAGCATGCACGTTTCAAGGTTCGAAACTAAACATTACTCAAACATTGCGTAGTATGTGAACATTTTTATTTCTCGTGAAGCTAAAAACAGTTATTGGCATTTTTGATATTTTTGATAATACACGATTCAATATAGTATAAAAGGATGAAACCGAACAATAAAACTTTTCGTTTAACATACGAAAATGCGGATACGATTTTTAGGTTTTTGACATAATTCACTTTTATAGGATCGACACTAGACAATATGCAAACATTGCATAATATGTGAATATTTTCACTTCTCGTGAAGCTAAAAACTGTCATTCTTGTATTTGAAATCTTCGATATTACACGATTCAATATAGCATGAAAGGATGAAACCGAACAATAAAACTTTTCGTTTAACATACGAAAATGCGGATACGATTTTTAGGATTTTGACATAATTCACTTTTTTAGGTTCGACACTAGACAATATGCAAACATTGCATAATTTGTGAACATTTTCACTTCTCGTGAAGCTAAAAACTGTTATTCTGGTATTTGACATCTTCGATAATACACGATTCAATATAGCATGAAAGGATGAAACCGAACAATAAAACTTTTCGTTTAACATACGAAAATGCGGATACGATTTTTAGGGTTTTGACAAAATTCACTTTTTTAAGTTCGACACTAGACAATATGCAAACATTGCATAATATGTGAATATTTTCACTTCTCGTGAAGCTAAAAACTGTCATTCTTGTATTTGAAATCTTCGATATTACACGATTCAATATAGCATGAAAGGATGAAAGCGAACAATATAGCTTTTTGTTTAAGATGCGAAAATGAGGATACGATTTTTAGGTTTTTCACAAAATTCACTTTTTTAGGTTCGACACTAGACAATATGCAAACATTGCGTAGTATGTGAACATTTTTACTTCTCGTGATGCTAAAAACAATTATTCGCATATTTGATATTTTTGATAATACACGATTCAATATAGCATAGAAGGATGAAAGCGAACAATAAAACTTTTTGTTTAACATACGAAAATGCGGATACGATTTTTAGGATTTTGACATAATTCACTTTTTTAGGTTCGACACTAGACAATATGCAAACATTGCATAATTTGTGAACATTTTCACTTCTCGTGAAGCTAAAAACTATTATTCTGGTATTTGACATCTTCGATAATACACGATTCAATATAGCATGAAAGGATGAAAGCGAACAATAAAACTTTTTGTTTAACATACGAAAATGCGGATACGATTTTTAGGTTTTTGACAAAATTCACTTTTTTAGGTTCGACACTAGACAATATGCAAACATTGCATAATATGTGAATATTTTCACTTCTCGTGAAGCTAAAAACTGTTATTCTGGTATATGACATCTTCGATAATACACGATTCAATATAGCATAAAAGGATGAAACCGAACAATAAAACTTTTTGTTTAACATACGAAAATGCGGATACGATATTTAGGTTTTTGACAAAATTCACTTTTTTAGGTTCGACACTAGACAATATGCAAACATTGCATAATATGTGAATATTTTCACTTCTCGTTTAGCTAAAAACTGTCATTCTTGTATTTGATATCTTCGATAATACACGATTCAATATAGCATGAAAGGATGAAAGCGAACAATAAAACTTTTTGTTTAACATACGAAAATGCGGATACGATTTTTAGATTTTTGACCAAATTCACTTTGTTAGGTTCGACATTAGACAATATGCAAACATTGCATAATATGTGAATATTTTCACTTCTCGTGATTCTAAAAACTATTATTCTGGTATTTGAAATCTTCGATAATACACTATTCAATAAAACATGAAAGGATGAAACCGAACAATATAACTTCGTGCTTAACCTACGAAAGTGTAAATACGATTTTTCAGTTTATTAAGCATGCACTTTTCAAGGTTCGAAACTAAACATTACTCAAACATTGCGTAGTATGTGAATATTTTTACTTCTCGTGATGCTAAAAACTGTTATTCGCATACTTGATATTTTTGATAATACACGATTCAATATAGCATGAAAGGATGAAACCGAACAATAAAACTTTTCGTTTAACATACGAAAATGCGGATACGATTTTTAGGTTTTTGACCAAATTCACTTTGTTAGGTTCGACACTAGACAATATGCAAACATTGCATAATATGTGAACATTTTCACTTCTCGTGAAGCTAAAAACTGTTATTCTGGTATTTAACATCTTCGATAATACACGATTCAATATAGCATAAAAGGATGAAACCGAACAATAAATCTTTTTGTTTAACCTACGAAAGTGTATATACGATTTTTCAGTTTATTAAGCATCCACGTTTCAAGGTCCGAAACTAAAAATTACTAAAACATTGCGTAGTATGTGAGCCTTTTTACTTCTCGTGATGCTAAAAACAGTTACTCGCATATTTGATATTTTTGATAATACACGATTCAGTATAGCATAAAAGGATGAAACCGAACAATATAACTTCGTGCTTAACCTACGAAAGTGTAAATACGATTTTTCAGTTTATTAAGCATGCACGTTTCAAGGTTCGAAACTACACATTACTAAGACATTGCGTAGTATGTGAACCTTTTTACTTCTCGTGACGCTAAAAACTGTCATTCTGGTATTTGACATCTTCGATAATACACGATTCAATATAGCATAAAAGGATGAAAGCGAACAATAAAACTTTTTGTTTAACATGCGAAAATGAGGATCCGATTTTTAGGTTTTTCACATAATTCACTTTTTCAGGTTCGACACTAGACAATATACAAACATTGCATAATATGTGAACATTTTCACTTCTCGTGAAGCTAAAAACTGTTATTCTGGTATTTGACATCTTCGATAATACACGATTCAATATAGCATGAAAGGATGAAAGCGAACAATAAAACTTTTTGTTTAACATACGAAAATGCGGATACGATTTTTAGGTTTTTGACAAAATTCACTTTTTTAGGTTCGACACTAGACAATATGCAAACATTGCATAATATGTGAATATTTTCACTTCTCGTGAAGCTAAAAACTGTTATTCTGGTGTTTGAAATCTTCGATGATACACGATTCAATATAGCATAAAAGGATGAAACCGAACAATATAACTTCGTACTTATCCTACGAAAGTGTAATTACGATTTTTAAGTTTATTAAGCTTGCACGTTTCAAGGTTCGAAACTAAACATTACTCAAACATTGCGTAGTATGTGAACATTTTTACTTCTCGTGATGCTAAAAACAATTATTCGCATATTTGATATTTTTGATAATACACGAATCAATATAGCATAGAAGGATGAAAGCGAACAATAAAACTTTTTGTTTAACATGCGAAAATGAGGATACGATTTTTAGTTTTTTGACATAATTCACTTTTTTTGGTTCGACACTAGACAATATGCAAACATTGCATTATATGTGAATATTTTCACTTCTCGTGAAGCTAGAAACTGTTATTCTGGTATTTGACATCTTCGATAATACACGATTCAATATAGCATAAAAGGATGAAACCGAACAATAAAACTTTTTGTTTAACATACGAACATGCGGATACGATTTTTAGGATTTTGACCAAATTCACTTTGTTAGGTTCGACACTAGACAATATGCAAACATTGCATAATATGTGAACATTTTCACTTCTCGTGAAGCTAAAAACTGTCATTCTTGTATTTGAAATCTTCGATATTACACGATTCAATATAGCATGAAAGGATGAAAGCGAACAATATAGCTTTTTGTTTAAGATGCGAAAATGAGGATACGATTTTTAGGTTTTTCACAAAATTCACTTTTTTAGGTTCGACACTAGACAATATGCAAACATTGCATAATATGTGAATATTTTCACTTCTCGTGAAGCTAAAAACTGTCATTCTTGTATTTGAAATCTTCGATATTACACGATTCAATATAGCATGAAAGGATGAAAGCGAACAATATAGCTTTTTGTTTAAGATGCGAAAATGCGGATACGATTTTTTGGTTTTTTGACAAAATTCGATTTTTTAGGTTCGACACTAGACAATATGCAAACAGCGCGTAGTATGTGAACATTTTTACTTCTCGTGATGCTAAAAACAGTTATTCGCATATTTGATATATTTGATAATACACGATTCAATATAGCATTAAAGGATGAACGCGAACAATAAAACTAGTTGTTTAACATACGAAAATGCGGATACGATTTTTAGGATTTTGACATAATTCACTTTTTTAGGTTCGACACTAGACAATATGCAAACATTGCATAATTTGTGAACATTTTCACTTCTCGTGAAGCTAAAAACTGTTATTCTGGTATTTGACATCTTCGATAATACACGATTCAATATAGCATGAAAGGATGAAAGCGAACAATAAAACTTTTTGTTTAACATACGAAAATGCGGATACGATTTTTAGGGTTTTGACAAAATTCACTTTTTTAAGTTCGACACTAGACAATATGCAGACATTGCATAATATGTAAATATTTCCACTTCTCGTGAAGCTAAAAACTGTTATTCTGGTTTTTGACATCCTCGATAATACACGATTCAATATAGCATGAAAAGATGAATCCGAACAATATTACTTCGTGCTTAACCAACGAAAGTGTAAATACGATTTTTCAGATTATTAAGCATGCACGTTTCAAGGTTCGAAACTAAACATTACTCAAAAATTGCGTAGTATGTGAACATTTTTACTTCTCGTGATGCTAAAAACAGTTATTCGCATTTTTGATATTTTTGAAAATACACGATTCAATATAGCAACAAAGGATGAAAGAGAACAATATAGCTTTTTGTTTAAGATGCGAAAATGAGGATACGATTTTTAGGTTTTTCACATAATTCACTTTTTTAGGTACGACACTAGACAATATGCAAACATTGCATAATATGTGAACATTTTCACTTCTCGTGAAGCTAAAAACTGTTATTCTGGTATTTGACATCTTCGATAATACACGATTCAATATAGCATAAAGGTTTTTAGGTTTTTGACCAAATTCACTTTGTTAGGTTCGACACTAGACAATATGCTAACATAGCAAAATATGTGAATATTTTCACATCTCGTGAAGCTAAAAACTGTTATTCTGGTATATGACATCTTCGATAATAAACGACTCAATATAGCATGAAAAGATGAAACCGAACAATATAACTTCGTGCTTAACCTACGAAAGTGTGAATACGATTTTTCAGTTTATTAAGCATGCACGTTTTAAGGTTCGAAACTAAACATTACTCAAACATTGCGTAGTATGTGAACATTTTTACTTCTCGTGATGCTAGAAACAGTTATTCTCATACTTGATATTTTTGATAATACACGATTCAATATAGCATAAAAGCATGAAAGCGAACAATAAAACTTTTTGTTTAACATGCGAAAATGAGGATACGATTTTTAGGTTTTTGACATAATTCACTTTTTTAGGTTCGACACTAGACAATATGCAAACATTGCCTAATATGTGAACATTTTCACTTTTCGTGAAGCTAAAAACTGTTATTCTGGTATTTGACATCTTCGATAATACACGATTCAATATAGCATAAAAGGATGAAACCGAACAATAAAACTTTTTGTTTAACATACGAAAATGCGGATACGATTTTTAGGTTTTTGACAAAATTCACTTTTTTAGGTTCGACACTAGACAATATGCAAACATTGCATAATATGTGAATATTTTTACTTCTCGTGAAGCTAAAAACTGTTATTCTGGTATTTGAAATCTTCGATGATACACGATTCAATATAGCATAAAAGGATGAAACCGAACAATATAACTTCGTACTTATCCTACGAAAGTGTAATTACGATTTTTAAGTTTATTAAGCATGCAGGTTTCAAGGTTCGAAACTAAACATTACTCAAACATTGCGTAGTATGTGAACATTTTTACTTCTCGTGATGCTAGAAACAGTTATTCTCATACTTGATATTTTTGATAATACACGATTCAATATAGCATAAAAGCATGAAAGCGAACAATAAAACTTTTTGTTTAACATGCGAAAATGAGGATACGATTTTTAGGTTTTTGACATAATTCACTTTTTTAGGTTCGACACTAGACAATATGCAAACATTGCCTAATATGTGAACATTTTCACTTTTCGTGAAGCTAAAAACTGTTATTCTGGTATTTGACATCTTCGATAATACACGATTCAATATAGCATAAAAGGATGAAACCGAACAATAAAACTTTTTGTTTAACATACGAAAATGCGGATACGATTTTTAGGTTTTTGACAAAATTCTCTTTTTTAGGTTCGACACTTGACAATATGCAATCATTGCATAATATGTGAATATTTTTATTTCTCGTGAAGTTAAATACTGTTATTCTGGTATTTGAAATCTTCGATGATACACGATTCAATATAGCATAAAAGGATGAAACCGAACAATATAACTTCGTGCTTAACCTACGAAAATGTAAATACGATTTTTCTGTTTATTAAGCATGCACGTTTCAAGGTTCGAAACTACACATTACTAAGACATTGCGTAGTATGTGAACCTTTTTACTTCTCGTGACGCTAAAAACTGTCATTCTGGTATTTGACATCTTCGATAATACACGATTCAATATAGCATAAAAGGATGAATGCGAACAATAAAACTTTTTGTTTAACATGCGAAAATGAGGATCCGATTTTTAGGTTTTTCACATAATTCACTTTTTTAGGTTCGACACTAGACAATATGCAAACATTGCATAATATGTGAACATTTTCACTTCTCGTGAAGCTAAAAACTGTTATTCTGGTATTTGACATCTTCGATAATACACGATTCAATATAGCATGAAAGGATGAAAGCGAACAATAAAACTTTTTGTTTAAAATACGAAAATGCGGATACGATTTTTAGGTTTTTGACAAAATTCACTTTTTTAGGTTCGACACTAGACAATATGCAAACATTGCATAATATGTGAATATTTTCACTTCTCGTGAGGGTAAAAACAGTTACTCTGGTGTTTGAAATCTTCGATGATACACGATTCAATATAGCATAAAAGGATGAAACCGAACAATATAACTTCGTACTTATCCTACGAAAGTGTAATTACGATTTTTAAGTTTATTAAGCTTGCACGTTTCAAGGTTCGAAACTAAACATTACTCAAACATTGCGTAGTATGTGAACATTTTTACTTCTCGTGATGCTAAAAACAATTATTCGCATATTTGATATTTTTGATAATACACGAATCAATATAGCATAGAAGGATGAAAGCGAACAATAAAACTTTTTGTTTAACATGCGAAAATGAGGATACGATTTTTAGTTTTTTGACCTAATTCACTTTTGTAGGTTCGACACTAGAAAATATGCAAACATTGCATAATATGTGAATATTTTCACTTCTAGTGAAGCTAAAAACTGTTATTCTGGTATTTGACATCTTCGATAATACACGATTCAATATAGCATAAAAGGTTGAAAGCGAACAATATAACTTTTTGTTTAAGATGCGAAAATGAGGATACGATTTTTAGGTTTTTCACAAAATTCACTTTTTTAGGTTCGACACTAGACAATATGCAAACATTGCATAATATGTGAATATTTTCACTTCTCGTGAAGCTAAAAACTGTCATTCTTGTATTTGAAATCTTCGATATTACACGATTCAATATAGCATGAAAGGATGAAAGCGAACAATATAGCTTTTTGTTTAAGATGCGAAAATGAGGATACGATTTTTAGGTTTTTCACAAAATTCACTTTTTTAGGTTCGACACTAGATAATATGCAAACATTGCGTAGTATGTGAACATTTTTACTTCTCGTGATGCTAAAAACAGTTATTCGCATATTTGATATTTTTGATAGTACACGATTCAATATAGCATAAAAGGATGAAAGCGAACAATAAAACTTTTTGTTTAACATACGAAAATGCGGATACGATTTTTAGGATTTTGACATAATTCACTTTTTTAGGTTCGACACTAGACAATATGCAAACATTGCATAATTTGTGAACATTTTCACTTCTCGTGAAGCTAAAAACTGTTATTCTGGTATTTGACATCTTCGATAATACACGATTCAATATAGCATGAAAGGATGAAAGCGAACAATAAAACTTTTTGTTTAACATACGAAAATGCGGATACGATTTTTAGGGTTTTGACAAAATTCACTTTTTTAAGTTCGACACTAGACAATATGCAGACATTGCATAATATGTAAATATTTTCACTTCTCGTGAAGCTAAAAACTGTTATTCTGGTATTTGACATCGTCGATAATACACGATTCAATATAGCATGAAAAGATGAATCCGAACAATATTACTTCGTGCTTAACCTACGAAAGTATTATACGATTTTTAAGTTTATTAAGCATGCACGTTTCAAGGTTCGAAACTAAACATTACTCAAACATTGCGTAGTATGTGAACATTTTTACTTCTCGTGATGCTAAAAACAGTTATTCGCATACTTGATATTTTTTGATAATACACGATTCAATATAGCATAAAAGGATGAAAGCGAACAATATAGCTTTTTGTTTAAGATGCGAAAATGAGGATACGATTTTTAGGTTTTTCACATAATTCACTTTTTTAGGTACGACACTAGACAATATGCAAACATTGCATAATATGTGAACATTTTCACTTCTCGTGAAGCTAAAAACTGTTATTCTGGTATTTGACATCTTCGATAATACACGATTCAATATAGCATAAAGGTTTTTAGGTTTTTGACCAAATTCACTTTGTTAGGTTCGACACTAGACAATATGCTAACATAGCAAAATATGTGAATATTTTCACATCTCGTGAAGCTAAAAACTGTTATTCTGGTATATGACATCTTCGATAATAAACGACTCAATATAGCATGAAAAGATGAAACCGAACAATATAACTTCGTGCTTAACCTACGAAAGTGTAAATACGATTTTTCAGTTTATTAAGCATGCACGTTTCAAGGTTCGAAACTAAACATTACTCAAACATTGCGTAGTATGTGAACATTTTTACTTCTCGTGATGCTAGAAACAGTTATTCTCATACTTGATATTTTTGATAATACACGATTCAATATAGCATAAAAGCATGAAAGCGAACAATAAAACTTTTTGTTTAACATGCGAAAATGAGGATACGATTTTTAGGTTTTTGACATAATTCACTTTTTTAGGTTCGACACTAGACAATATGCAAACATTGCCTAATATGTGAACATTTTCACTTTTCGTGAAGCTAAAAACTGTTATTCTGGTATTTGACATCTTCGATAATACACGATTCAATATAGCATAAAAGGATGAAACCGAACAATAAAACTTTTTGTTTAACATACGAAAATGCGGATACGATTTTTAGGTTTTTGACAAAATTCACTTTTTTAGGTTCGACACTAGACAATATGCAAACATTGCATAATATGTGAATATTTTTACTTCTAGCGAAGCTAAAAACTGTTATTCTCATATTTGAAATCTTCGATGATACACGATTCAATATAGCATAAAAGGATGAAACCGAACAATATAACTTCGTACTTATCCTACGAAAGTGTAATTACGATTTTTAAGTTTATTAAGCATGCAGGTTTCAAGGTTCGAAACTAAACATTACTCAAACATTGCGTAGTATGTGAACATTTTTACTTCTCGTGATGCTAGAAACAGTTATTCTCATACTTGATATTTTTGATAATACACGATTCAATATAGCATAAAAGCATGAAAGCGAACAATAAAACTTTTTTGTTTAACATGCGAAAATGAGGATACGATTTTTAGGTTTTTGACATAATTCACTTTTTTAGGTTCGACACTAGACAATATGCAAACATTGCCTAATATGTGAACATTTTCACTTTTCGTGAAGCTAAAAACTGTTATTCTGGTATTTGACATCTTCGATAATACACGATACACTAGAGCATAAACCGATGAAACCGAACAATAAAACTTTTTGTTTAACATACGAAAATGCGTATACGATTTTTAGGTTTTTGACAAAATTCACTTTTTTAGGTTCGACACTAGACAATATGCAAACATTGCATTATATGTGAATATTTTTACTTCTCGCGAAGCTAAAAACTGTTATTCTGGTATTTGAAATCTTCGATGATACACGATTCAATATAGCATAAAAGGATGAAACCGAACAATATAACTTCGTGCTTAACCTACGAAAGTGTAAATACGATTTTTCAGTTTATTAAGCATGCACGTTTCAAGGTTCGAAACTAAACATTACTAAAACGTTGCGTAGTATTTGAACATTTTTACTTCTCGTGACGCTAAAAACTGTTATTCTGGTATTTGACATCTTCGATAATACACGATTCAATATAGCATAAAAGGATGAATGCGAACAATAAAACTTTTTGTTTAACATGCGAAAATGAGGATCCGATTTTTAGGTTTTTCACATAATTCACTTTTTTAGGTTCGACACTAGACAATATGCAAACATTGCATAATATGTGAACATTTTCACTTCTCGTGAAGCTAAAAACTGTTATTCTGGTATTTGACATCTTCGATAATACACGATTCAATATAGCATGAAAGGATGAAAGCGAACAATAAAACTTTTTGTTTAAAATACGAAAATGCGGATACGATTTTTAGGTTTTTGACAAAAATTCACTTTTTTAGGTTCGACACTAGACAATATGCAAACATTGCATAATATGTGAATATTTTCACTTCTCGTGAAGCTAAAAACTGTTATTCTGGTGTTTGAAATCTTCGATGATACACGATTCAATATAGCATAAAAGGATGAAACCGAACAATATAACTTCGTACTTATCCTACGAAAGTGTAATTACGATTTTTAAGTTTATTAAGCTTGCACGTTTCAAGGTTCGAAACTAAACATTACTCAAACATTGCGTAGTATGTGAACATTTTTACTTCTCGTGATGCTAAAAACAATTATTCGCATATTTGATATTTTTGATAATACACGAATCAATATAGCATAGAAGGATGAAAGCGAACAATAAAACTTTTTGTTTAACATGCGAAAATGCGAATACGATTTTTAGTTTTCTGACATAATTCACTTTTTTAGGTTCGACACTAGACAATATGCAAACATTGCATAATATGTGAATATTTTCACTTCTCGTTAAGCTAAAAACAGTCATTCTGGTATTTGACATTTTCGATAATACACGATTCAATATAGCATAAAAGGATGAAACCGAACAATAAAACTTTTTGTTTAACATACGAAAATGAGGATCCGATTTTTAGGTTTTTCACATAATTCACTTTTTTAGGTTCGACACTAGACAATATGCAAACATTGCATAATATGTGAACATTTTCACTTCTCGTGAAGCTAAAAACTGTTCTGGTATTTGACATCTTCGATAATACACGATTCAATATAGCATGAAAAGATGAAAGCGAACAATAAAACTTTTTGTTTAACATACGAAAATGCGGATACGATTTTTAGGTTTTTGACAAAATTCACTTTTTTAGGTTCGACACTAGACAATATGCAAACATTGCATAATATGTGAATATTTTCACTTCTCGTGAAGCTAAAAACTGTTATTCTGGTGTTTGAAATCTTCGATGATACACGATTCAATATAGCATAAAAGGATGAAACCGAACAATATAACTTCGTACTTATCCTACGAAAGTGTAATTACGATTTTTTAAGTTTATTAAGCTTGCACGTTTCAAGGTTCGAAACTAAACATTACTCAAACATTGCGTAGTATGTGAACATTTTTACTTCTCGTGATGCTAAAAACAATTATTCGCATATTTGATATTTTTGATAATACACGAATCAATATAGCATAGAAGGATGAAAGCGAACACTAATACTTTTTGTTTACCATACGAAAATGAGGATACGATTTTTAGTTTTTTAACACAATTCACTTTTTTAGGTTCGACACTAGACAATATGCAAACATTGCATAATATGTGAATATTTTCACTTCTCGTGAAGCTAAAAACTGTTATTCTGGTGTTTGAAATCTTCGATGATACACGATTCAATATAGCATAAAAGGATGAAACCGAACAATATAACTTCGTACTTATCCTACGAAAGTGTAATTACGATTTTTCAGTTTATTAAGCTTGCATGTTTCAAGGTTCGAAACTAAAGATTACTCAAACATTGCGTAGTATGTGAACCTTTTTACTTCTCGTGATGCTAAAAACAGTTATTCGCATATTTGATGTTTTTGATAATACACGATTCAATATAGCATAAAAGGTTGAAAGCGAACAATAAAACTTTTTGTTTAACATGCGAAAATGAGGATACGATTTTTAGTTTTTTGACATAATTCACTTTTTTAGGTTCGACACTAGACAATATGCAAACATTGCCTAATATGTGAACATTTTCACTTTTCGTGAAGCTAAAAACTGTTATTCTGGTATTTGACATCTTCGATAATACACGATTCAATATAGCATAAAAGGATGAAACCGAACAATAAAACTTTTTGTTTAACATACGAAAATGCGGATACGATTTTTAGGTTTTTGACAAAATTCACTTTTTTAGGTTCGACACTAGACAATATGCAAACATTGCATAATATGTGAATATTTTTACTTCTCGTGAAGCTAAAAACTGTTATTCTGGTTTTTGACATCTTCGATGATACACGATTCAATATAGCATAAAAGGATGAAACCGAACAATATAACTTCGTACTTATCCTACGAAAGTGTAATTACGATTTTTAAGTTTATTAAGCATGCAGGTTTCAAGGTTCGAAACTAAACATTACTCAAACATTGCGTAGTATGTGAACATTTTTACTTCTCGTGATGCTAGAAACAGTTATTCTCATACTTGATATTTTTGATAATACACGATTCAATATAGCATAAAAGCATGAAAGCGAACAATAAAACTTTTTGTTTAACATGCGAAAATGAGGATACGATTTTTAGGTTTTTGACATAATTCACTTTTTTAGGTTCGACACTAGACAATATGCAAACATTGCCTAATATGTGAACATTTTCACTTTTCGTGAAGCTAAAAACTGTTATTCTGGTATTTGACATCTTCGATAATACACGATTCAATATAGCATAAAAGGATGAAACCGAACAATAAAACTTTTTGTTTAACATACGAAAATGCGGATACGATTTTTAGGTTTTTGACAAAATTCACTTTTTTAGGTTCGACACTAGACAATATGCAAACATTGCATAATATGTGAATATTTTTACTTCTCGTGAAGCTAAAAACTGTTATTCTGGTATTTGAAATCTTCGATGATACACGATTCAATATAGCATAAAAGGATGAAACCGAACAATATAACTTCGTGCTTAACCTACGAAAGTGTAAATACGATTTTTCAGTTTATTAAGCATGCACGTTTCAAGGTTCGAAACTAAACATTACTAAAACGTTGCGTAGTATTTGAACATTTTTACTTCTCGTGACGCTAAAAACTGTTATTCTGGTATTTGACATCTTCGATAATACACGATTCAATATAGCATAAAAGGATGAATGCGAACAATAAAACTTTTTGTTTAACATGCGAAAATGAGGATCCGATTTTTAGGTTTTTCACATAATTCACTTTTTTAGGTTCGACACTAGACAATATGCAAACGTTGCATAATATGTGAATATTTTCACTTCTCGTGAAGCTAAAAACTGTTATTCTGGTATTTGACATCTTCGATAATACACGATTCAATATAGCATGAAAAGGTTGACAGCGAACAATAAAACTTTTTGTTTAACATACGAAAATGCGGATACGATTTTTAGGTTTTTGACAAATTTCACTTTTTTAGGTTCGACACTAGACAATATGCAAACATTGCATAATATGTGAATATTTTCACTTCTCGTGAATCCAACAACTGTTATTCTGGTGTTTGAAATCTTCGATGATACACGATTCAATATAGCATAAAAGGATGAAACCGAACAATATAACTTCGTACTTATCCTACGAAAGTGTAATTACGATTTTTAAGTTTATTAAGCTTGCACGTTTCAAGGTTCGAAACTAAACATTACTCAAACATTGCGTAGTATGTGAACATTTTTACTTCTCGTGATGCTAAAAACAATTATTCGCATATTTGATATTTTTGATAATACACGAATCAATATAGCATAGAAGGATGAAAGCGAACAATAAAACTTTTTGTTTAACATGCGAAAATGAGGATACGATTTTTAGTTTTTTGACATAATTCACTTTTTTAGGTTCGACACTAGACAATATGCAAACATTGCATAATATGTGAACATTTTCACTTCTCGTGAAGCTAAAAACTGTTATTCTGGTATTTGACATCTTCGATAATACACGATTCAATATAGCATAAAAGGATGAAACCGAACAATAAAACTTTTTGTTTAACATACGAACATGCGGATACGATTTTTAGGATTTTGACATAATTCACTTTTTTAGGTTCGACACTAGACAATATGCAAACATTGCATAATATGTGAACATTTTCACTTCTCGTGAAGCTAAAAACTGTCATTCTTGTATTTGAAATCTTCGATATTACACGATTCAATATAGCATGAAAGGATGAAAGCGAACAATATAGCTTTTTGTTTAAGATGCGAAAATGAGGATACGATTTTTAGGTTTTTCACAAAATTCACTTTTTTAGGTTCGACACTAGACAATATGCAAACATTGCATAATATGTGAATATTTTCACTTCTCGTGAAGCTAAAAACTGTCATTCTTGTATTTGAAATCTTCGATATTACACAATTCAATATAGCATGAAAGGATGAAAGCGAACAATATAGCTTTTTGTTTAAGATGCGAAAATGAGGATACGATTTTTAGGTTTTTCACAAAATTCACTTTTTTAGGTTCGACACTAGACAATATGCAAACATTGCGTAGTATGTGAACATTTTTACTTCTCGTGATGCTAAAAACATTTATTCGCATATTTGATATTTTTGATAGTACACGATTCAATATAGCATAAAAGGATGAAAGCGAACAATAAAAATTCTTGTTTAACATACGAAAATGCGGATGCGATTTTTAGGACTTTGACATAATTCACTTTTTTAGGTTCGACACTAGACAATATGCAAACATTGCATAATTTGTGAACATTTTCACTTCTCGTGAAGCTAAAAACTGTTATTCTGGTATTTGACATCTTCGATAATACACGATTCAATATAGCATGAAAGGATGAAAGCGAACAATAAAACTTTTTGTTTAACATACGAAAATGCGGATACGATTTTTAGGGTTTTGACAAAATTCACTTTTTTAAGTTCGACACTAGACAATATGCAGACATTGCATAATATGTAAATATTTTCACTTCTCGTGAAGCTAAAATTCTGGTATTTGACATCTTCGATAATAGACGATTCAATATAGCATAACAGGATGAAAGCGAACAATAAAACTTTTTGTTTAACATACGAAAATGCGGATACGATTTTTAGGTTTTTCACATAATTCACTTTTTTAGGTTCGACACTAGACAATATGCAAACATTGCATAATATGTGAACATTTTCACTTCTCGTGAAGCTAAAAACTGTTATTCTGGTATTTGACCTCTTCGATAATACACAATTCAATAAAGCATGAAAAGATAAAAGCGAACAATAAAACTTTTTGTTTAACATACGAAAATGTGGATACGATTTTTAGGTTTTTGACAAAATTCACTTTTTTAGGTTCGACACTAGACAATATGCAAACATTGCATAATATGTGAATATTTTCACTTCTCGTGAAGCTAAAAACTGTTATTCTGGTGTTTGAAATCTTCGATGATACACGATTCAATATACCATAAAAGGATGAAACCGAACAATATAACTTCGTACTTATCCTACGAAAGTGTAATTACGATTTTTAAGTTTATTAAGCTTGCACGTTTCAAGGTTCGAAACTAAACATTACTCAAACATTGCGTAGTATGTGAACATTTTTACTTCTCGTGATGCTAAAAACAATTATTCGCATATTTGATATTTTTGATAATACACGAATCAATATAGCATAGAAGGATGAAAGCGAACAATAAAACTTTTTGTTTAACATGCGAAAATGAGGATACGATTTTTAGTTTTTTGACATAATTCACTTTTTTAGGTTCGACACTAGACAATATGCAAACATTGCATAATATGTGAACATTTTCACTTCTCGTGAAGCTAAAAACTGTTATTCTGGTATTTGACATCTTCGATAATACACGATTCAATATAGCATAAAAGGATGAAACCGAACAATAAAACTTTTTGTTTAACATACGAACATGCGGATACGATTTTTAGGATTTTGACATAATTCACTTTTTTAGGTTCGACACTAGACAATATGCAAACATTGCATAATATGTGAACATTTTCACTTCTCGTGAAGCTAAAAACTGTCATTCTTGTATTTGAAATCTTCGATATTACACGATTCAATATAGCATGAAAGGATGAAAGCGAACAATATAGCTTTTTGTTTAAGATGCGAAAATGAGGATACGATTTTTAGGTTTTTCACAAAATTCACTTTTTTAGGTTCGACACTAGACAATATGCAAACATTGCATAATATGTGAATATTTTCACTTCTCGTGAAGCTAAAAACTGTCATTCTTGTATTTGAAATCTTCGATATTACACAATTCAATATAGCATGAAAGGATGAAAGCGAACAATATAGCTTTTTGTTTAAGATGCGAAAATGAGGATACGATTTTTAGGTTTTTCACAAAATTCACTTTTTTAGGTTCGACACTAGACAATATGCAAACAGCGCGTAGTATGTGAACATTTTTACTTCTCGTGATGCTAAAAACAGTTATTCGCATATTTGATATATTTGATAATACACGATTCAATATAGCATAGAAGGATGAAAGCGAACAATAAAACTTTTTGTTTAACATACGAAAATGCGGATGCGATTTTTAGGACTTTGACATAATTCACTTTTTTAGGTTCGACACTAGACAATATGCAAACATTGCATAATTTGTGAACATTTTTACTTCTCGCGATGCTAATAACTGTTATTCTCGTATTTGACATCTTCGAAAATACACGATTTAATATAGCATAAAAGGATGAAAGCGAGCAATAAAACATTTTCTTTAACATACGAAAATGCGGATACGATTTTTTGGGTTTTGACAAAATTCACTTTTTTAAGTTCGACACTAGACAATATGCAGACATTGCATAATATGTAAATATTTCCACTTCTCGTGAAGCTAAAAACTGTTATTCTGGTTTTTGACATCCTCGATAATACACGATTCAATATAGCATGAAAAGATGAATCCGAACAATATTACTTCGTGCTTAACCAACGAAAGTGTAAATACGATTTTTCAGTTTATTAAGCATGCACGTTTCAAGGTTCGAAACTAAACATTACTCAAACATTGCGTAGTATGTGAACATTTTTACTTCTCGTGATGCTAAAAACAGTTATTCGCATACTTGATATTTTTGATAATACACGATTCAATATAGCATAAAAGCATGAAAGCGAACAATATAGCTTTTTGTTTAAGATGCGAAAATGAGGATACGATTTTTAGGTTTTTCACATAATTCACTTTTTTAGGTACGACACTAGACAATATGCAAACATTGCATAATATGTGAACATTTTCACTTCTCGTGAAGCTAAAAACTGTTATTCTGGTATTTGACATCTTCGATAATACACGATTCAATATAGCATAAAGGTTTTTAGGTTTTTGACCAAATTCACTTTGTTAGGTTCGACACTAGACAATATGCTAACATAGCAAAATATGTGAATATTTTCACATCTCGTGAAGCTAAAAACTGTTATTCTGGTATATGACATCTTCGATAATAAACGATTCAATATACCATGAAAAGATGAAACCGAACAATATAACTTCGTGCTTAACCTACGAAAGTGTAAATACGATTTTTCAGTTTATTAAGCATGCACGTTTTAAGGTTCGAAACTAAACATTACTCAAACATTGCGTAGTATGTGAACATTTTTACTTCTCGTGATGCTAAAAACAGTTATTCTAATAATTGATATTTTTGATAATACACGATTCAATATAGCATAAAAGCATGAAAGCGAACAATAAAACTTTTTGTTTAACATGCGAAAATGAGGATACGATTTTTAGGTTTTTGACATAATTCACTTTTTTAGGTTCGACACTAGACAATATGCAAACATTGGCTAATATGTGAACATTTTCACTTTTCGTGAAGCTAAAAACTGTTATTCTGGTATTTGACATCTTCGATAATACACGATTCAATATAGCATAAAAGGATGAAACCGAACAATAAAACTTTTTGTTTAACATACGAAAATGCGGATACGATTTTTAGGTTTTTGACAAAATTCACTTTTTTAGGTTCGACACTAGACAATATGCAAACATTGCATAATATGTGAATATTTTTACTTCTAGCGAAGCTAAAAACTGTTATTCTGGTATTTGAAATCTTCGATGATACACGATTCAATATAGCATAAAAGGATGAAACCGAACAATATAACTTCGTACTTATCCTACGAAAGTGTAATTACGATTTTTAAGTTTATTAAGCTTGCACGTTTCAAGGTTCGAAACTAAACATTACTCAAACATTGCGTAGTATGTGAACATTTTTACTTCTCGTGATGCTAAAAACAATTATTCGCATATTTGATATTTTTGATAATACACGAATCAATATAGCATAGAAGGATGAAAGCGAACAATAAAACTTTTTGTTTAACATGCGAAAATGCGGATTCGATTTTTAGTTTTTTGACATAATTCACTTTTTTAGGTTCGACACTAGACAATATGCAAACATTGCATAATATGTGAACATTTTCACTTCTCGTGAAGCTAAAAACTGTTATTCTGGTATTTGACATCTTCGATAATACACGATTCAATATAGCATAAAAGGATGAAACCGAACAATAAAACTTTTTGTTTAACATACGAACATGCGGATACGATTTTTAGGATTTTGACATAATTCACTTTTTTAGGTTCGACACTAGACAATATGCAAACATTGCATAATATGTGAACATTTTCACTTCTCGTGAAGCTAAAAACTGTCATTCTTGTATTTGAAATCTTCGATATTACACGATTCAATATAGCATGAAAGGATGAAAGCGAACAATATAGCTTTTTGTTTAAGATGCGAAAATGAGGATACGATTTTTAGGTTTTTCACAAAAATTCACTTTTTTAGGTTCGACACTAGACAATATGCAAACATTGCATAATATGTGAATATTGTCACTTCTCGTGAAGCTAAAAACTGTCATTCTTGTATTTGAAATCTTCGATATTACACGATTCAATATAGCATGAAAGGATGAAAGCGAACAATATAGCTTTTTGTTTAAGATGCGAAAATGAGGATACGATTTTTAGGTTTTTCACAAAATTCACTTTTTTAGGTTCGACACTAGACAATATGCAAACATTGCGTAGTATGTGAACATTTTTACTTCTCGTGATGCTAAAAACAATTATTCGCATATTTGATATTTTTGATAATACACGATTCAATATAGCATAGAAGGATGAAAGCGAACAATAAAACTTTTTTGTTTAACATACGAAAATGCGGATACGATTTTTAGGATTTTGACATAATTCACTTTTTTAGGTTCGACACTAGACAATATGCAAACATTGCATAATTTGTGAACATTTTCACTTCTCGTGAAGCTAAAAACTGTTATTCTGGTATTTGACATCTTCGATAATACACGATTAAATATAGCATGAAAGGATGAAAGCGAACAATAAACCTTTTTTTTTAACTTACGAAAATGCGGATACGATTTTTAGGTTTTTGACAAAATTCACTTTTTTAGGTTCGCCACTAGACAATATGCAAACATTGCATAATATGTGAATATTTTCACTTCTCGTGAAGCAAAAAACTGTTATTCTGGTAATTGACATCTTCAATAATACACGATTCAATATAGCATGAAAGGATGAAACCGAGCAATATAACTTCGTGCTTAACCTACGAAAGTGTAAATACGATTTTTCAGTTTATTAAGCATGCAGGTTTCAAGGTTCGAAACTAAACATTACTCAAACATTGCGTAGTATGTGATCATTTTTACTTCTCGTGAAGCTAATAACTGTTATTATAGTATTTGACAACTTCGGTAACACACGATTCAATATAGCATAAAAAGATGAATTCGAACAATATTACTTCGTGCTTAACCTACGAAAGTGTATATACGATTTTTCAGTTTATTAAGCATCCACGTTTCAAGGTTCGAAACTAAACATTACTCAAACATTGCGTAGTATGTGAACATTTTTACTTCTCGTGATGCTAAAAACAGTTATTCGCATACTTGATATTTTTGATAATACACGATTCAATATAGCTAAAAGGATGAAAGCGAACAATAAAACTTTTTGTTTAACATGCGAAAATGAGGATCCGATTTTTAGGTTTTTCACATAACTCACTTTTTTAGGTTCGACACTAGACAATATGCAAACATTGCATAATATGAGAATAATTTCACTTCTCATGAAGCTAAAAACTGTTATTCTTGTATTCGACATCTTCGATAATACACGATTCAATATAGCATAAAAGGATGGAAGCGAACAATAAAACTTTTTATTTAACATACGAAAATGCGGATAAGATTTTTAGGTTTTTGACGAAATTCACTTTGTTAGGTTCGACACTAGACAATATGCTAACATAGCAAAATATGTGAATATTTTCACTTCTCGTGAAGCTAAAAACTGACATCTTCGATAATACACGATTCAATATAGCATGAATAGATGAAAGCGAACAATAAAACTTTTTGTTTAACATACGAAAATGTTGATACGATTTTTAGGTTTTTGACATAATTCACTTTGTTCGGTTCGACACTAGACAATATGCTAACATAGCAAAATATGTGAATATTTTCACATCTCGTGAAGCTAAAAACTGTTATTCTGGTATATGACATCTTCGATAATAAACGATTCAATATAGCATGAAAAGATGAAACCGAACAATATAACTTCGTGCTTAACCTACGAAAGTGTAAATACGATTTTTCAGTTTATTAAGCATGCACGTTTCACGGTTCGAAACTAAACATTACTCAAACATTGCATAGTATGTGAACATTTTTACTTCTCGTGATGCTAGAAACAGTTATTCTCATACTTGATATTTTTGATAATACACGATTCAATATAGCATAAAAGCATGAAAGCGAACAATAAAACTTTTTGTTTAACATGCGAAAATGAGGATACGATTTTTAGGTTTTTGACATAATTCACTTTTTTAGGTTCGACACTAGACAATATGCAAACATTGCCTAATATGTGAACATTTTCACTTTTCGTGAAGCTAAAAACTGTTATTCTGGTATTTGACATCTTCGATAATACACGAATCAATATAGCATAGAAGGATGAAAGCGAACAATAAAACTTTTTGTTTAACATGCGAAAATGAGGATACGATTTTTAGTTTTTTGACATAATTCACTTTTTTAGGTTCGACACTAGACAATATGCAAACATTGCATAATATGTGAACATTTTCACTTCTCGTGAAGCTAAAAACTGTTATTCTGGTATTTGACATCTTCGATAATACACGATTCAATATAGCATAAAAGGATGAAACCGAACAATAAAACTTTTTGTTTAACATACGAACATGCGGATACGATTTTTAGGATTTTGACATAATTCACTTTTTTAGGTTCGACACTAGACAATATGCAAACATTGCATAATATGTGAACATTTTCACTTCTCGTGAAGCTAAAAACTGTCATTCTTGTATTTGAAATCTTCGATATTACACGATTCAATATAGCATGAAAGGATGAAAGCGAACAATATAGCTTTTTGTTTAAGATGCGAAAATGAGGATACGATTTTTAGGTTTTTCACAAAATTCACTTTTTTAGGTTCGACACTAGACAATATGCAAACATTGCATAATATGTGAATATTTTCACTTCTCGTGAAGCTAAAAACTGTCATTCTTGTATTTGAAATCTTCGATATTACACGATTCAATATAGCATGAAAGGATGAAAGCGAACAATATAGCTTTTTGTTTAAGATGCGAAAATGAGGATACGATTTTTAGGTTTTTCACAAAATTCCCTTTTTTGGGTTCGACACTAGACAATATGCAAACATTGCGTAGTATGTGAACATTTTTACTTCTCGTGATGCTAAAAACAATTATTCGCATATTTGATATTTTTGATAATACACGATTCAATATAGCATAGAAGGATGAAAGCGAACAATAAAACTTTTTGTTTAACATACGAAAATGCGGATACGATTTTTAGGATTTTGACATAATTCACTTTTTTAGGTTCGACACTAGACAATATGCAAACATTGCATAATTTGTGAACATTTTCACTTCTCGTGAACCTAAAAACTGTTATTCTGGTATTTGACATCTTCGATAATACACGATTAAATATAGCATGAAAGGATGAAAGCGAACAATAAAACTTTTTTTTTAACTTACGAAAATGCGGATACGATTTTTAGGTTTTTGACAAAATTCACTTTTTTAGGTTCCACACTAGACAATATGCAAACATTGCATAATATGTGAATATTTTCACTTCTCGTGAAGCTAAAAACTGTTATTATGGTAATTGACATCTTCAATAATACACGATTCAATATAGCATGAAAGGATGAAACCGAGCAATATAACTTCGTGCTTAACCTACGAAAGTGTAAATACGATTTTTCAGTTTATTAAGCATGCAGGTTTCAAGGTTCGAAACTAAACATTACTCAAACATTGCGTAGTATGTGATCATTTTTACTTCTCGTGAAGCTAATAACTGTTATTATAGTATTTGACAACTTCGGTAACACACGATTCAATATAGCATAAAAAGATGAATTCGAACAATATTACTTCGTGCTTAACCTACGAAAGTGTATATACGATTTTTCAGTCTATTAAGCATGCACGTTTCAAGGATCGAAACTAAACATTACTCAAACATTGCGTAGTATGTGAACATTGTTACTTCTCGTGATGCTAAAAACAGTTATTCGCATATTTGATATTTTTGATAGTACACGATTCAATATAGCATAAAAGGATGAAAGCGAACAATAAAAATTCTTGTTTAACATACGAAAATGAGGATCCGATTTTTAGGTTTTTCACATAACTCACTTTTTTAGGTTCGACACTAGACAATATGCAAACATTGCATAATATGAGAATAATTTCACTTCTCATGAAGCTAAAAACTGTTATTCTTGTATTCGACATCTTCGATAATACACGATTCAATATAGCATAAAAGGATGGAAGCGAACAATAAAACTTTTTATTTAACATACGAAAATGCGGATAAGATTTTTAGGTTTTTGACGAAATTCACTTTGTTAGGTTCGACACTAGACAATATGCTAACATAGCAAAATATGTGAATATTTTCACTTCTCGTGAAGCTAAAAACTGACATCTTCGATAATACACGATTCAATATAGCATGAATAGATGAAAGCGAACAATAAAACTTTTTGTTTAACATACGAAAATGCGGATACGATTTTTAGGTTTTTGAGATAATTCACTTTTTTAGGTTCGACACTAGACAATATGCAATCATTGCATAATATGTGAATATTTTCATTTCTCGTGAAGCTAAAAACTGTTATTCTGGTATTTGACATCTCCGATAATACACGATTCAATATAGCAAAAAATAATGAAAGCGAACAATAAAACTTTTTGTTTAACATACGAAAATGCGGATACGATTTTTAGGTTTTTGACAAAATTCACTTTTTTAGGTTCGACACTAGACAATATGCAAACATTGCATAATATGTGAATATTTTCACTTCTCGTGAAGCTAAAAACTGTTATTCTGGTATTTGAAATCTTCGATAATACACGATACAATATAGCATAAAAGAATGAAACCGAGCAATATAACTTCGTGCTTAACTTACGAAAATGTAAATACGATTTTTCTGTTCATTAAGCATGCACGTTTCAAGGTTCGAAACTAAACATTACTGAAATATTGCGTAGTATGTGAACATTTTTCCTTCTCGTGATGCTAGAAACAGTTATTCGCATACTTGATAATTTTTTGATAATACACGATTCAATATAGCATAAAAGGATGAAAGCGAACAATAAAACTTTTTGTTTAACATGCGAAAATGAGGATCCGATTTTTAGGTTTTTCACATAACTCACTTTTTTAGGTTCGACACTAGACAATATGCAAACATTGCAAAATATGTGAACATTTTCACTTTTCGTGAAGCTAAAAACTGTTATTCTGGTATTTGACATCTTCGATAATACACGATTCAATATAGCATAAAAGGATGAAAGCGAACAATAAAACTTTTTGTTTAACTTACGAAAATGCTGATACGATTTTTAGGTTTTTGACAAAATTCACTTTTTTAGGTTCCACACTAGACAATATGCAAACATTGCATAATATGTGAATATTTTCACTTCTCGTGAAGCTAAAAACTGTTATTCTTGTATTTGAAATCTTCGATAATACACGATTCAATATAGCATGAAAGGATGAAAGCGAACAATAAAACTTTTTGTTTAACATACGAAAATGCGGATACGATTTTTAGGTTTTTGACAAAATTTACTTTTTTAGGTTCGACACTAGACAATATGCAAACATTGCATAATATGTGAACATTTTCACTTTTCGTGAAGCTAAAAACTGTTATTCTGGTATTTGACATCTTCGATAATACACGATTCAATATAGCATGAAAGGATGAAAGCGAACAGTAAAACTTTTTGTTTAACATACGAAAATGCGGATACGATTTTTAGGTTTTTGAAAAAATTCACTTTGTTAGGTTCGACACTAGACAATATGCTAACATAGCAAAATATGTGAATATTTTCACATCTCGTGAAGCTAAAAACTTTTATTCTGGTATATGACATCTTCGATAATACACGATTCAATATAGCATAAAAGGATGAAACCGAACAATAAAACTTTTTGTTTAACATACGAAAATGCGGATACGATATTTAGGTTTTTGACAAAATTCACCTTTTTAAGTTCGACACTAGACAATATGCAAACATTGCATAATATGTGAACATTTTCACTTTTCGTGAAGCTAAAAACTGTTATTCTGGTATTTGACATCTTCGATAATACACGATTCAATATAGCATAAAAGGATGAAACCGAACAATATAACTTCGTACTTATCCTACGAAAGTGTAATTACGATTTTTAAGTTTATTAAGCTTGCACGTTTCAAGGTTCGAAACTAAACATTACTCAAACATTGCGTAGTATGTGAACATTTTTACTTCTCGTGATGCTAAAAACAATTATTCGCATATTTGATATTTTTGATAATACACGATTCAACATAGCATAAAAGCATGAAAGCGAACAATAAAACTTTTTGTTTAACATGCGAAAATGAGGATACGATTTTTAGGTTTTTGACATAATTCACTTTGTTAGGTTCGACACTAGACAATATGCTAACATAGCTTAATATGTGAATATTTTCACATCTCGTGAAGCTAAAAACTGTTATTCTGGTATATGACATCTTCGATAATACACGATTCAATATAGCATAAAACGAAGAAAGCGAGGAATAAAACTTTTTGTTTAACATACGACAATGCGGATACGATTTTTAGGGTTTTGACAAAATTCACCTTTTTAAGTTCGACACTAGACAATATGCAAACATTGCATAATATGTGAACATTTTCACTTTTCGTGAAGCTAAAAACTGTTATTCTGGTATTTGACATCTTCGATAATACACGATTCAATATAGCATGAAAGGATGAAAGCGAACAGTAAAACTTTTTGTTTAACATACGAAAATGCGGATACGATTTTTAGGTTTTTGAAAAAAATTCACTTTGTTAGGTTCGACACTAGACAATATGCTAACATAGCAAAATATGTGAATATTTTCACATCTCGTGAAGCTAAAAACTTTTATTCTGGTATATGACATCTTCGATAATACACGATTCAATATAGCATAAAAGGATGAAACCGAACAATAAAACTTTTTGTTTAACATACGAAAATGCGGATACGATATTTAGGTTTTTGACAAAATTCACTTTTTTAGGTTCGACACTAGACAATATGCAAACATTGCATAATATGTGAATATTTTCACTTATCGTTTAGCTAAAAACTGTCATTCTTGTATTTGATATCTTCGATAATACACGATTCAATATAGCATGAAAGGATGAAAGCGAACAATAAAACTTTTTGTTTAACATACGAAAATGCGGATACGATTTTTAGGTTTTTGACAAAATTCACTTTTTTAGGTTCGACACTAGACAATATGCAAACATTGCATAATATGTGAATATTTTCACTTCTCGTGAAGTTAAAAACTGTTATTCTGGTATTTGAAATCTTCGATGATACACGATTCAATATAGCATAAAAGGATGAAACCGAACAATATAACTTCGTACTTATCCTACGAAAGTGTAATTACGATTTTTAAGTTTATTAAGCTTGCACGTTTCAAGGTTCGAAACTAAACATTACTCAAACATTGCGTAGTATGTGAACATTTTTACTTCTCGTGATGCTAAAAACAATTATTCGCATATTTGATATTTTTGATAATACACGAATCAATATAGCATAGAAGGATGAAAGCGAACAATAAAACTTTTTGTTTAACATGCGAAAATGAGGATACGATTTTTAGTTTTTTGACATAATTCACTTTTTTAGGTTCGACACTAGACAATATGCAAACATTGCATAATATGTGAACATTTTCACTTCTCGTGAAGCTAAAAACTGTTATTCTGGTATTTGACATCTTCGATAATACACGATTCAATATAGCATAAAAGGATGAAACCGAACAATAAAACTTTTTGTTTAACATACGAACATGCGGATACGATTTTTAGGATTTTGACATAATTCACTTTTTTAGGTTATACACTAGACAATATGCAAACATTGCATAATATGTGAACATTTTCACTTCTCGTGAAGCTAAAAACTGTCATTCTTGTATTTGAAATCTTCGATATTACACGATTCAATATAGCATGAAAGGATGAAAGCGAACAATATAGCTTTTTGTTTAAGATGCGAAAATGAGGATACGATTTTTAGGTTTTTCACAAAATTCACTTTTTTAGGTTCGACACTAGACAATATGCAAACATTGCATAATATGTGAATATTTTCACTTCTCGTGAAGCTAAAAACTGTCATTCTTGTATTTGAAATCTTCGATATTACACGATTCAATATAGCATGAAAGGATGAAAGCGAACAATATAGCTTTTTGTTTAAGATGCGAAAATGAGGATACGATTTTTAGGTTTTTCACAAAATTCACTTTTTTAGGTTCGACACTAGACAATATGCAAACATTGCATAATATGTATATATTTTCACTTCTCGTGAAGCTAAAAACTGTTATTCTTGTATTCGACATCTTCGATAATACACGATTCAATATAGCATAAAAGGATGGAAGCGAACAATAAAACTTTTTGTTTAACATACGAAAATGCGGATACGATTTTTAGGTTTTTGACCAAATTCACTTTGTTAGGTTCGACACTAGACAATATGCTAACATAGCAAAATATGTGAATATTTTCACATCTCGTGAAGGTAAAAACTGTTATTCTGGTATGTGACATCTTCGATAATACACGATTCAATATAGCATGAATAGATGAAAGCGAACAATAAAACTTTTTGTTTAACATACGAAAATGTTGATACGATTTTTAGGTTTTTGACATAATTCACTTTTTTAGGTTCTACACTAGATAATATGCAAACATTGCATAATATGTGAATATTTTCACTTCTCGTGAAGCTGAAAACTGTCATTCTTTGTATTTGAAATCTTCGATAATACACGATTCAATATAGCATGAATAGATGAAAGCGAACAATAAAACTTTTTGTTTAACATACGAAAATGCGGATACGATTTTTAGGTTTTTGAGATAATTCACTTTTTTAGGTTCGACACTAGACAATATGCAAACATTGCATAATATGTAAATATTTTCATTTCTCGTGAAGTTAAAAACTGTTATTCTGGTATTTGAAATCTTCGATAATACACGATTCAAAGTAGCATAAAAGAATGAAAGCGAACAATAAAACTTTTTGTTTAACATACGAAAATGCGGATACGATTTTTAGGTTTTTGACAAAATTCACTTTTTTAGGTTCGACACTAGACAATATGCAAACATTGCATAATATGTGAATATTTTCACTTCTCGTGAAGCTAAAAACTGTTATTCTGGTATTTGAAATCTTCGATAATACACGATTCAATATAGCATAAAAGGATGAAAGCGAACAATAAAACTTTTTGTTTAACGTGCGAAAATGAGGATCCGATTTTTAGGTTTTTCACATAACTCACTTTTTTAAGTTCGACACTAGACAATATGCAGTCATTGCATAATATGTGAATATTTTCACTTCTCGTGAAGCTAAAAACTGTTATTCTGGTATTTGAAATCTTCGATAATACAGGATTCAATATAGCATAAAAAGATGAAACCGAACAATATAACTTCGTACTAAACCTACGAAAGTGTAAATACGATTTTTAGGTTTTTGACAAAATTCACTTTTTGGTTCGACACTGGACAATATACAAACATTGTATAATATGTGAACATTTTTACTTCTCGCGAAGCTAAAAACTGTTATTCTGGTATTTGACCTCTTCGATAATACACAATTCAATAAAGCATGAAAAGATAAAAGCGAACAATAAACATTTTGTTTAACATACGAAAATGTGGATACGATTTTTAGGTTTTTGACATAATTTACTTTTTTAAGTTCGACACTAGATAATATGCAAACATTGCATAATATGTGAATATTTTCACTTCTCGTGAAGCTAAAAACTGTTATTCTGGTATTTGAAATCTTCGATAATACACGATTCAATATAGCATAAAAGGATGAAACCGAACAATATAACTTCGTACTAAACCTACGAAAGTGTAAATACGATTTTTCTGTTCATTAAGCATGCACGTTTCAAGGTTCGAAACTAAACATTACTGAAATATTGCGTAGTATGTGAACATTTTTCCTTCTTGTGAAGCTAATAACTGTTATTCTGGTATTTGACAACTTCGGTAACACACGATTCAATATAGCATAAAACGGAGAAAGCAAGCAATAAAACTTTTTGTTTAACATACGACAATGCGGATACGATTTTTAGGGTTTTGACACAATTCACCTTTTTAAGTTCGACACTAGACAATATGCAGACATTGCATAATATGTAAATATTTCCACTTCTCGTGAAGCTAAAAACTGTTATTCTGGTATTTGACATCTTCGATAATACACGATTCAATATAGCATGAAAAGATGAATCCGAACAATATTACTTCGTGCTTAACCTACGAAAGTGTAAATACGATTTTTCAGTTTATTAAGCATGCACGTTTCAAGGTTCGAAACTAAACATTACTCAAAAATTGCGTAGTATGTGAACATTTTTACTTCTCGTGATGCTAAAAACAGTTATTCGCATAATTGATATTTTTGATAATACACGATTCAATATAGCATAAAAGCATGAAAGCGAACAATAAAACTTTTGTTTAACATGCGAAAATGCGGATACGATTTTTAGGTTTTTGAGATAATTCACTTTTTTAGGTTCGACCCTAGACAATATGCAAACATTGCATAATAGATGAATATTTTCATTTTTCGTAAAGTTAAAAACTGTTATTCTGGTATTTGACATCTTCGATAATACACGATTCAATATAGCATGAAAAGATGAAAGCGAACAGTAAAACTTTTTGTTTAACATACGAAAATGCGGATACGATTTTTAGGTTTTTGAAAAAATTCACTTTGTTAGGTTCGACACTAGACAATATGCTAACATAGCAAAATATGTGAATATTTTCACATCTCGTGAAGCTAAAAACTGTTATTCTGGTATATGACATCTTCGATAATACACGATTCAATATAGCATAAAAGGATGAAACCGAACAATAAAACTTTTTGTTTAACATACGAAAATGCGGATACGATATTTAGGTTTTTGACAAAATTCACTTTTTTAGGTTCGACACTAGACAATATGCAAACATTGCATAATATGTGAATATTTTCACTTATCGTTTAGCTAAAAACTGTCATTCTTGTATTTGATATCTTCGATAATACACGATTCAATATAGCATAAAAGGATGAAAGCGAACAATAAAACTTTTTTTTTAACTTACGAAAATGCGGATACGATTTTTAGGTTTTTGACAAAATTCACTTTTTTAGGTTCCACACTAGACAATATGCAAACATTGCATAATATGTGAATATTTTCACTTCTCGTGAAGCTAAAAACTGTTTTTATGGTATTTGAAATCTTCGATGATACACGATTCAATATAGCATAAAAGGATGAAACCGAACAATATAACTTCGTACTTATCCTACGAAAGTGTAATTACGATTTTTAAGTTTATTAAGCTTGCACGTTTCAAGGTTCGAAACTAAACATTACTCAAACTTTGCGAAGTATGTGAACATTTTTACTTCTCGTGATGCTAAATACAATTATTCGCATATTTGATATTTTTGATAATACACGAATCAATATAGCATAGAAGGATGAAAGCGAACAATAAAACTTTTTGTTTAACATACGAAAATGCGTATACGATTTTTAGTTTTCTGACATAATTCACTTTTTTAGGTTCGACACTAGACAATATGCAAACATTGCATAATATGTGAATATTTTCACTTCTCGTGAAGCTAAAAACTGTCATTCTGGTATTTGAAATCTTCGATATTACACGATTCAATATAGCATGAAAGGATGAAAGCGAACAATATAGCTTTTTGTTTAAGATGCGAAAATGCGGATACGATTTTTTGGGTTTTTGACAAAATTCGCTTTTTTAGGTTCGACACTAGACAATATGCAAACAGCGCGTAGTATGTGAACATTTTTACTTCTCGTGATGCTAAAAACAGTTATTCGCATATTTGATATATTTGATAATACACGATTCAATATAGCATAGAAGGATGAAAGCGAACAATAAAACTTTTTGTTTAACATACGAAAATGCGGATACGATTTTTAGGATTTTGACATAATTCACTTTTTTAGGTTCGACACTAGACAATATGCAAACATTGCATAATAGATGAATATTTTCATTTTTCGTAAAGTTAAAAACTGTTATTCTGGTATTTGACATCTTCGATAATACACGATTCAATATAGCATGAAAAGATGAATCCGAACAATATTACTTCGTGCTTAACCTACGAAAGTGTAAATACGATTTTTCAGTTTATTAAGCATGCACGTTTCAAGGTTCGAAACTAAACATTACTCAAACATTGCGTAGTATGTGAACATTTTTAATTCTCGTGGTGCTAAAAACAGTTATTCGCATATATGATATTTTTGAAAATACACGATTCAATATAGCAAAAAAGGAAGAAAGCGAACAATAAAACTTTTTGTTTATGATGCGAAAATGAGGATACGATTTTTAGGTTTTTCACATAATTCACTTTTTTAGGTTCGACACCAGACAATATGCAAACATTGCATAATATGTGAACATTTTCACTTCTCGTGAAGCTAAAAACTGTTATTCTGGTATTTGACATCTTCGATAATACACGATTCAATATAGCATAAAGATTTTAGGGTTTTGACAAAATTCACTTTTTTAAGTTCGACACTAGACAATATGCAGACATTGCATAATGTGTAAATATTTTCACATCTCGTGAAGCTAAAAACTGTTATTCTGGTATTTGAAATCTTCGATAATACACGATTCAATATAGCATGAAAAGATGAATTCGAACAATATTACTTCGTGCTTAACCTACGAAAGTGTATATACGATTTTTCAGTTTATTAAGCATGCACGTTTCAAGGTTCGAAACTTAAAATTACTCAAACATTGCGTAGTATGTGAACATTTTTACTTCTCGTGAAGCTAAAAACAGTTATTCGCATATTTGATATTTTTGATAGTACACGATTCAATATAGCATAAAAGGATGAAAGCGAACAATAAAAATTCTTGTTTAACATACGAAAATGCGAATACGATTTTTAGGTTTTTGACATAATTCACTTTTTTAGGTTCGACACTAGACAATATGCAAACATTGCAGAATATTTGAATATTTTCACTTCTCGTGAAGCAAAAAACTGTTATTCTGGTATTTGACATCTTCGATAATACTCGATTCAATATAGCATAAAAAGATGAAACCGAACAATATAACTTCGTACTTATCCTACGAAAGTGTAATTACGATTTTTAAGTTTATTAAGCTTGCACGTTTCAAGGTTCGAAACTAAACATTACTCAAACATTGCGTAGTATGTGAACATTTTTACTTCTCGTGATGCTAAAAACAATTATTCGCATATTTGATATTTTTGATAATACACGATTCAATATAGCATAGAAGGATGAAAGCGAACAATATAGCTTTTTGTTTAAGATGCGAAAATGAGGATACGATTTTTAGGTTTTATACATTATTAACTTTTTTAGGATTGTCACTAGACACTATGCAAACATTGCATTATATGTGAATATTTTCACTTCTCGTGAAGCTAAAAACTGTTATTCTGGTATTTGACATCTTCGATAATACACAATTCAATATAGCATGAAAAAATGAATCCGAACAATATTACTTCGTGCTTAACCTACGAAAGTGTAAATACGATTTTTCAGTTTATTAAGCATGCACGTTTGAAGGTTCGAAACTAAACATTACTCAAACATTGCGTAGTATGTGAAAATTTTTACTTCTCGTGATGCTAAAAACAGTTATTCGCATACTTGATATTTTTGATAATACACCATTCAATATAGCATGAAAAGATGAAACCGAACAATATAACTTTTTGTTTAACATACGAAAATGCGGATACGATTTTGAGGTTTTTGACATAATTCACTTTTTTAGGTTCGACACTAGACAATATGCAAACATTGCATAATAGATGAATATTTTCATTTTTCGTAAAGTTAAAAACTGTTATTCTGGTATTTGACATCTTCGATAATACACGATTCAATATAGCATAAAGATTTTTAGGTTTTTGACCAAATTCACTTTGTTAGGTTCGACACTAGACAATATGCTAACATAGCAAAATATGTGAATATTTTCACATCTCGTGAAGCTAAAAACTGTTATTCTGGTATTTGACATCTTCGATAATACACGATTCAATATAGCATGAACAGATGAAACCGAACAATAAAACTTCGTGCTTAACCTACGAAAGTGTAAATACGATTTTTCAGTTTATTAAGCATGCAGGTTTCAAGGTTCGAAACTAAACATTACTCAAACATTGCTTAGTATGTGAACATTTTTACTTCTCGTGATGCTAGAAACAGTTATTCTCATACTTGATATTTTTGATAATACACGATTCAATATAGCATAAAAGCATGAAAGCGAACAATAAAACTTTTTGTTTTGCAAACGAAAATGCGGATACGATTTTTAGGTTTTTGAGATAATTCACTTTTTTAGGTTCGACACTAGACAATATGCAAAAATTGCATAAAATGTGAATATTTTCACCTCTCGTGAAGCTAAAAACTGTTATTCTGGTATTTGACATCTTCGATAATACACGATTCAATATAGCATAAAAGGATGAAAGCGAACAATAAAACTTTTTGTTTAACATACGAAAATGAGGATACGATTTTGAGGTTTTTGACATAATTCACTTTTTTAGGATCGACACTAGACAATATGAAAACATTGCATAATATGTGAATATTTTCACTTCTCGAGAAGCTAAAAACTGTCATTCTTGTATTTGAAATCTTCGATAATACACGATTCAATATAGCATGAAAGGATGAAAGCGAACAATAAAACTTTTTTGTTTAACATACGAAAATGCGGATACGATTTTTAGGTTTTTGACAAAATTCACTTTTTTAGGTTCGACACTAGACAATATGCAAACATTGCATAATATGTGAATATTTTCACTTCTCGTGAAGCTAAAAACTGTTATTCTGGTATTTGAAATCTTCGATAATACACGATTCAATATAGCATAAAAGGATGAAACCGAAAAATATAACTTCGTGATTAACCTACGAAAGTGTAAATACGATTTTTAAGTTTATTAAGCATGCACGTTTCAAGGTTCGAAACTAAACATTACTCAAACATTGCGTAGTATGTGAACATTTTTACTTCTCGTGATGCTAGAAACAGTTATTCTCATACTTGATATTTTTGATAATACACGATTCAATATAGCATAAAAGCATGAAGGCGAACAATAAAACTTTTTGTTTAACATGCGAAAATGAGGATACGATTTTTAGATTTTTGACATAATTCACTTTTTTAGGTTCGACACTAGACAATATGCAAACATTGCATAATATGTGAACATTTTCACTTTTCGTGAAGCTAAAAACTGTTATTCTGGTATTTGACATCTTCGATAATACACGATTCAATATAGCATAAAAGGATGAAACCGAACAATAAAACTTTTTGTTTAACATACGAAAATGCGGATACGATATTTAGGTTTTTGACAAAATTCACTTTTTTAGGTTCAACACTAGACAATATGCAAACATTGCATAATATGTGAATATTTTCACTTCTCGTTTAGCTAAAAACTGTCATTCTTGTATTTGATATCTTCG